>MJGA01000008.1:0-1235102 GCA_001910725.1 Phanerodontia chrysosporium
ACTGGATGGGGTAGCAGCTGAGCTCGCTGATCTTGATGGTGCCGCCGAACTGGGGGATGATGATGCGGCGGCTGACCCATCCGTAGGACGCACGCCGCGGGCCTTGCGGAGCTCACTATCGCCTGTGTTCGCCCAAGGTTCGCTGCCCGTCGCCGGTTCGTCGTCGACATCGAAGCTCTCACAGATCAGCTCATAGTAGCTGCGCCCCGTGTCCGAGAAGACGCGCGTCGCGTTTACGAGCCGCAGGGCGAGCGGCTCGCCTGTGATCGGGCAGACCGTGCAGAGGAGCGACCGCGGGACGAGGATGGCGTAGAGCAGTTCGAAAGTCATCTCGCCGTGTGAGATCAACCGCCTGATGCTCGCGATTGTCGTGCGGTAATCGCGATGGAGGTACCCGGTCAGCACGGCCGTGGAGGACATCGCGTACGTCTCCTTCTGTG
The DNA here is from genome assembly GCA_001910725.1 of Phanerodontia chrysosporium. Classification (NCBI taxonomy): domain Eukaryota; kingdom Fungi; phylum Basidiomycota; class Agaricomycetes; order Polyporales; family Phanerochaetaceae; genus Phanerodontia; species Phanerodontia chrysosporium. The sequence continues at coordinate 441 of MJGA01000008.1, forward strand.
TTCGGTTCTTCTTCTGCTTGAGATTGGCATGACGTACTCCTCGAACAGGGGGAGGAACGTCAGCAATAGTTGGGGATCGAGCTGGTAATCTCGTCAACATCGATCCCACCGCATATATCGACGCGCGTACCTCAAGGGTCAGCGTTCCACGACAAACCCGGAATTGACTGAATGACATTCCTGCAAGCCTCGAGCATGTATGGGCTCTTGATAATGACTCGGAAAGTTGGCTCGCCCTCTTCCGGTTGCTGGGAAGAGTCCGGACGACGACGAAGCAGAACGATTGCCAAGGATCATTATCGTTACCAGTGGTTGCGCCGATAGGAATGGTCTCAGGCGAGACCTTGTCGCCCATGTTCTTGTACTTCCATGTCTTCGACCACCGACTGTAGTAGTAGTCGAGGCGCTTGACCTTCAGGTTCGGCGGTGGAAGTGGTACGGAGGGCGTCACCAGAGCCGCCGTCGACCCGTCGCGTTCTGTGGCCCATCAGGTCCCGATGTGACCGATCCCATTTCTGCGTCAGCGCTGGTCTTCTCCAAGTCGATTACCCCTGTAGCAGTGCTTGCTCTACGGACGCTGAGAAATCGGCGCATGACAGTCGTATCTTCTGGGCGTAAGTGGGCAAAAGGCGACTTGCCCTTGTGTCAGGAGGCGTGTCTCCTTGATATATAACCCGCAGTCAGCAACTGCGGCAGATATCTAGTCATGGTCCCGCTTCCGTGCGAGCGGTAGAGTCAGAGAACAGATGACTTAGAAACGTGATGGAACCCGTACCACGACGCAGCCTCATGTGTAATTTGCGTGCCGACGTAAGGGGCGAGGATGCCCCAGATTCACAGCCTCTGCGGGTTCGACCCTTCGCAAACCTAATAAGCTCGCGCTAGTTGCGCGATGAATGGTCGAGTGACGAGACTCTAAACGCATAATAGGCGGCAGGCAGCTGAGTAAGACTATCGCGAGAGAAACAAAGACAATTGTCGCACCTGTGCGGGAGTAGTAGGACCAAACCCCACATTGACTTCAGCCGGGGTGTACCCTTTGAACACCGCTCTCAGTTCCGTGCCGCTGCGGTCTGACTTTCTGTAAGTTCGTAACATCGTATCTTCGGAGATAGCGCGGATACATCCGTATACGCTCGACGTGGGTGTGGTGATGGTTTGAGTTGACAGAGGGTCGAAACGCCGGAAAGGCGGTAGTTACGCATCAGGCGCATCAATGCGGAGGCGATTGGCGTCTACCGCACTTGCCCAGCGCCCGAGCCGGACGGAATTTCGGCGTTAAAGCCTGCTCAAACTTCCTGTTGTACCATGTACTAGCGAAACATGACGGAGCCTCAAGGACTTGTAGCAAGACACAGCATTCAGAGATTTATAAGGCTTGACTATCGTCGTAGCGAGAATAGCACTTGGGGACTAAGTAGATGGACTTGACTAATGGCCACGACAGATACAGTAGTCTTTTATTCGAGTTCTCTTTGCGATTCAGTGAGTCCTCAGTATTTCAAAATCCTTGAGTCTCCTGTTAGTATTGTTTGAACTACAGCTCATCTTGCGCAGTTCTGGTCAAGTGCACCCCTGAATGTTGTTCCTCCGCGAGCGGAGTGGCTTGTTTGTACATGTTAGGATCAGAGGCTCCCGCCTACCGCTTTTGGAATCCTAAGCAATAGGTCGCTTCAGGCAACACAAGTCGTTGGTAGATGGGAGAGATACAGCTACTACAGCACCGATACTCTCAATTTGTTTCCGCCATAGTTAGTGACGTCGTAGCAATCCCGAAGGAAGGCGTCTGCGAATTGTACACAGTATAGAATCGCTGCAAGAACGTAAGCCCGTTGATGAAGTCAAGGCCTTCACCGGAAGGACTGCCAATATCTCCAACAATGAGATACACCGAGTTGGTGTCACCGCCAATCAGGGTGTTGAACTATACCATTTTGCATCAAATCGCTGCCAGAACAAGTTATCAACATGAAGGACGCACATTACGAGGCCAGATTTGTGCGTTCTTCGTGAACTCGAACGTGGTCTGAAGATATTGGTCAGTAAGTGCACGAGTTAATTGAACCTAACATGAAAGCTGTACCCCGCCGATGTCGAAGAAGAGACTCTGAAGGCTGTTGTATTGTGCAGCAGAGAGCTTCAATAGGCCTGTATTTTCGTCGAGCGTCGCACCCGTTACCGCTTGGTAAATAGCTAGAGCGTCTGGCAGCGGAAGCGCAGTTAGAAACACTGGAAGGCGAAGGAGCTAGGCAGATCACCGGAAGCGATCAATACGAGTGTCGTCCCGGTGTCCACAATGCCAGCGGTGTTGCTTAGAATAGCGGCACTAGTTGAAGTGCCATAGAAGATAGACTGATCGATGCCGACAAATTCACTCGAGGGAAGGGTTGACGTAATTGGGCTGAGGATCCAGTCAGCCCTGTGTCACGGTCAAAAGAGCTTTGCGTACACAGTGGTAATGGCGCTGGTGAGAATCTTGGAGTCGACGCCCCCAAACGTCAATATCCCGTCTGCGATGGGTGTACCGGACGTCGTCGGATGGAACAATATTCCAACTTCGTCCGAGTCCAGGAGATGCTGCGCAAAGGCGTTGTCTGTTACGATAGGATGAGTTGCACCCGAGAATCCCGACTCTGGAGCCAGGTCTTCTGGCCCGATGCTACCTTACAACTCAGGACACCGTTTGGCTCGTATGCTAGCGAATGTGACAACGTACCCCAAAATACCGTCGAGTCCGTCGCCAAGAGCGAACGTCAATTGTGACACTCCGATGAATTGGTCTTTCACTACTAGGCCTCCCAAGGTGATCGTGTCGAAGAAGCCTTCACCCGTACCAGACACTCCTGACAGACCACTACCAAGCGCCTTCAGTCGAGTCAAATCTAGCTCTATACATGGTAGGAAAGGGCAAAGGATGTACAGACCACCGATTGACCTGTATCTTGAGAGGAGCTTGTGCGAACATATGGTTTTGAATTACCAACCCAAGTCAGGGAGCTGCCAGTGTCGACCAGCAACGTGTCTGTCGAAGGTTCAGTCAGCCTCTGACACGAGCTTGACTGCCATAAGGATCCACGTACAGTTTGTTGGGGGAGTGCCGATGCCGGCCTGCATCATGTCAATCACCTCTCCTCGGGCCGGGTAGAACGAAACCTCGACCTACAACTACAGTATAATCCACAAGGCCATTGGACACGGGAACAGGAAACACTCCGCGTTTGATAGGTCGGCTTGCGCTACCAAGTCTTGACTTCAGTACCCGAGCCCGAGTACGGTCGACATCGGCGATATGCTTGAATGAGACGCTGGCGTTGAGGCGGCGGAGAAGCGACGGCGAGACGTCGGTCCTATCAATGACGACATGCGGCAGTGCAGCGGCGGCAAGTGCGAGTAAGAGGGCGATAACAGGGGTCGCGAACATAGCTGCTCTCGGGGCTTCACGAATTGTCGGAGAGCGCGAGGGCGACGGTTAAATACCGCGGGGACGGATCAATGGACCGTTGAACGTCGCTCGGGAGAGGTAGCCTGTCGTGTTGACAAGTCATAATAAGTCGTTATCGGGGAACGTCTGATAGGAAGAATGCTTACCGTGCAGATGCTCATGGCGAGCTGTCGAAGACATATTCAACTATCAGCGACCCTGGTAGTGCCAGAGTTCGCAGCATAGGCTTGATTTACTAACGAGCTGGAAAGCCGTATAACAGGATGCAGACATGGAATCAGGCTTCTGTGTCCTAGCAGCCGGAACACACAAAACGTTGTGGCGTCCCAGGCCAACCCTGGGTGGAACCTGGCATGACATGGGTTGCGAAACAGTAACTCGAGCTATCCCCCATGAAGCAGATCAAGCCAATGTCGACGACCTGACGGGTCCCTATAACCATCATGCGATCTCGGTCCCATGATGACCCTGCATACTTCTCTTAGACATGAGGGGCAATCTGTCACTACCGATAGTCGTACCTCATGGACAGCCTGATTGGCTTCCGGAGCTAGTACTCCGCGGGAAGTTGGGAGGGCGTACCACTGATCATCGAGTACCTAGAGACATCAGTAATGAATACCCACTCATACAGTCTGCACCCTCACTAGAATGGCATGCGGCGATCCTGGCATAAACAGACTGCGCAATCGTTTCTTCAAAGGTGTTCTTCGGAACCCTTACTATTCGTAACATGAATAGCTACGGAGGAAGGGACTACACGACGAACCTGAACTCCGTCTAAGCGTGCTAGAATCACTCAAGTTATCCATCAATTCGTCTCCGCTGTAGTAAACGGTGTCGTGGCAATCCCAAACGACGGTGTTTGCGAGTTGTAGACAGTGTAGAATCGCTGTAAGAACGTGAGCCCATTGATAAAATCAAGGCCTTCGCCGGAGGGAGAACCAAGGTCGGTAACGATGAGGTAAATTGACTCATTGTCACCACCAATCCGCTCATTGAACTAGGATAAAATAGCGCCACGTAAGTACAAGCCCGGGATATAAATAACACATTACGCACGACGCGAGGAAATATCTGTGCGTTACTTGTGAACTCAAACGTCGTCTGGTGGTGTTCGCCAATCAGCACACTAGAGCGGTAGACGCGAGGTAAAGGGCGTACTCCGCTGATATCGAAAAACAGGCTCTCGAGAGTGTTGTATTGCGAAGCCGGGAGCCGCAGTAGTCCTGTGTTCTCGTCAAGGGTTGCTCCCGTTGCCTTCTGGTAGAGAGCGAAAGCATCTGGGCGGTGATCAGTGATTAGGACGCCCAAGTTTTGAACAAGCAGGTTACAGTACCGGAAGCAATCAAGATGAGAGTTGTGCCACTGTCCACCACACCGGCTGTGCTGCGGAGGATAGTGGCGTCCGGCGTACCATAGGAGATTGCCTGATCAATACCGATAAACTCCTTGGATGGTGCAGTGGAAGTAATGGGCCTAAGTCAGCCAACTCAGATGTTGGCTTTCAATCACTGCAATGTTTTGACGTACACTGTTGTGAACAGGCTTGTGAGGAAGCTGGGATCCACGCCTCCGAATGTCTGTTGCCCATCTGCGATGGGACTCGACGTCGTAGGGAGGAAGTACATCCCGACTTCGTCTGATGGTATGAGATCTTGTATAAACGCATTATTAGTCACAGTAGGATGCCCCGAACTTGAAAATCCCGAATTCGAAGACAAGTCGATGGGCCCAATCCTACGGTGCACTTCAGGATAGTGTCAAGTAAGGTGCGTGTCAGAACGTACCCTAGGACGCCGTCCAGCCCACCGTTGAAGTCGAATTCTGTGAGTGACACTCCAATAAATTGGGCCTTAACCGTCAGGTCTCCCAATGTGATTGTGTCAAAGAAGCCTTCGCCCGTGCCATGTATGCCTGATATGAGATCGCCGATTACCTTCACTGCGTCAGCACTAGCAGTAAGGACGCGATCGATACGTATCGTGAACATACCACTTCCTGACCTGCTTCCTTGGAGGAGTTGCTAGGAACGTACCGCTTGTTGGCACCAATCCAGGTCAGCGGGCTCGCGGTGTCTACCAGCAACGTGTCTATGCACAGGTAAGTCAACCTCTAATCATCGCGCCTCTGCAATGAACATTGCACATACAGTTTGTTGGGGGAGTACCGATACCGGCCTGAGTCATGTAGGTGAACCCTGAGTGTTGCGCGGACGTAAACGCGACTCACGACTACATAAGCCACGAGAGGGTTGTTTGGCACGGGGTCAGGAGATCCAACAGCTGCGCGTTCCATAGGAGGACGGCTCGCACTCCCTCTTGACTTCAGCGCTCTTGCACGGGCACGGTCCATCTCTGCGATGTGCCTGACGGAGACGCCAGCGTTGAGGCGGCGAGAGAGCGAATGCGAGATGGGGGCCTTGTCCACGACGACATGCGGCAGAGCTGCCACAGTCAGCGCCGATAGGAGGCTAAAGACAGACGTCGTGACCATTAGTGTGCTCCCCGTGCCTTATCACGGGTTGTCAATGGTAGGGCGGACGGGGACCGCGCTTAAGTACCCCCCCCCCTCCCAAAAGCGGATCAGGTGGGCCGTAGAGAGATACCGCGGGAAAGAGTGGCTGATTGTGCCGGTCAGTTGGATTCAAGCATTATCGCGGAATACCTGAAACAGATTGTACTCACCGTGCAAATGTTCATGACAGACAGTAGAAGATGGATGCAGTGGGTGCTGTACCTGACTGTGCCAGACTTCGTCAGTTATGATCGATGGCAGGCTGGGAAAGACGCAGGCCTAATACAGAAGGTCATTCAGAGTGTCCTGCCATTGAAGACGAAGATCCTGACATCCTGATGCAGAGTCTGACACGAGAAGGATGGCAAGGGAGCGAAGTGTCTCATACACTCTTCGAACAGTCAACGACTCGGCATACATCGTCTTGCGCTGTTCGGTCCGGACAATGGCCCTGTAGACCTTGATTAGACAAGGGGGACAATTTGTCGCGATGTTGTTGCGTACCTCATGGTCGGCTCGGTCGTTCACGGACTTACCCGGTGGAATCTCAGAAGAACATTGTAGCGGCTGGACACCTTACAAAGTCAGTGCAGGGTCCTCTTTTATATCTATTCTTGACACTGTCGGTATTTCAGTGGCGCGTATCCTGTCCAGTCCAATTTATTTTGAGGTTTCGAACAGATACAATGAGAAGTCAGATTCCGGGTCAGTTCGTAGTGGCGTAAGTGAACGGCGTGAGCGCTATGCCGAAAGTGTTATCGCCGGAGTTGTACACCGAATAGTACCGCTCGAGGAAGCTGTACCCGTCGATAAAGTCGAGACCTTCACCAGAGAGCGAACCGATATCACCGACGACCAGATAAATCGAGTCAGCGTCACCCCCGATTGCAGTGTTCAACTAGAAGCGAATTCAGTAAAGATCCACGAGGAGAGCCGATGGTGATTTTATACGTACGGCACGAGGCCAGGTTTGCGCATTTTTCGTCAATTCATAGGATGACTACAATCGGTCACTGAGTAGAGCTCGAGGAAGAATAACTACCATGCTTACCCCGCCAATATGGAAGAACAGGCTTTCAAGATTATCGTAATCAGCAGCCGATATCTTGAGCAAGCCGGTCGTAGAGTCCGACACAGCTCCAGTGGCGGCCTGGTATCGCTGGAGAGCGTCTGAAAAGCAACCGAGGTCAGTCTATGCCACAGCGACAGAAGAGGAAGAAGGACGCACCCGATGCAATGAGGATCAAGGTAGTACCCGTGTCGGTGATGCCGGAAGTGCTATCCAGAATGGGGGTTCCTGAGGAACCGTACGTTATTGACTGGTCGATACCAACGTAGCTGCTCGCCGGGGAGGTGGACGTGATGGGCCTGCATTGTCCTGTCAGGAAAACCTTCCAAGCACTGCCACGGGCACTTACACGTAGTTGATGGACCCAGTAAATTTACTCGAGTCGACGCCGCCGAATGTCAGTTCTCCGTTCGTTACGTCGAGCGAAGTAGCAGGTTCAAAGGAGATGCCGACTTCGTATGAGTCGAGCAGGCCAGCGTTCCAGGCATTGTCGGTGACGGTGGGTACTGAGCTCGCGCCAATGACGGTACCTACATCGGTCAGTCAGCACGACTTCTCAGCTGTAGCGAGGTAATTGTTCACCTTCGGTCAAATCGGTAGGTCCAATGCTAAGATCATTCAGCACCAGAGTTTCGAGCGCATCGAGAGGGCCAAAGGACATACCCAAGTATACCATCGACGCCGTCAAATCCGGATGCGATCAGTGCGCTTCCAATCGACTGCTTCTCGATTGTCAGATCGCCAATCTTGATGGTGTCTGTGTATTCCTCCCCTGTTTCGTGAATGTCGCATTTGGAGGTGGTCGGGTAACAGAGATATAAAGTGCGTACCAAGCACAAGGCCAGATCCGTAAAGGAGAAACTACAGAGATAATGTCAGCGTAAGAGTTCCGGGCAACCCGATGCAATGGACTCACTAGGATTCCTCCTGTGTCGGAGGATGTACTAGTAGGTTTGTAAGGCTTGGAAGAATCAGCGCCAACCCAGGTGTTCGAGCTCCCAGTGTCGACGATCAGGGTGTCTTAGAAGGGGTGGTTAGCTGGGGTTGAACGAGCCTGCCACGACTAGGCCTCACACGTGGTTGGAGGGCTGCCAACGGCGACCTGATCATGCGGGTCAGTCGGATCTCAACCCGAATGGCGACGAAGAAAATACATACATCGACAGTATAAGACACAGCGTCATTCGTGGCTGGTACGGGGAAGGTCGCGGTGTTCACTGTCTTCGGGTTGGGTCTCGCCATAGCCTTGAGGGCTTTCGCCCGGGCTTGGTCTCGTTCGAGGATGGTCGCGCCCCCCGTAAAATTGAAACGGCGGGCGATGGGAAGGGTAATAGGGCTCTTCCGCACGACGAGTGGCGAGGCCGCGGTCGACAAAGCGAGGCAAACGATGAAAGCGAGTCGCGCGAACATGGTGGGACGGGAATCGGGGGATAGCACCTCAACGGAGGACCTGCAGAGGCAAATGCCCCCAGCTGTCTTATATCCTCGACGTGCTGGAACTCTTGCGAACACTTGTGGCACCATAAACATCAAGAACGCGTATTCGGCACGAACATGCTCTCGTCCAACTGTGATAACACAATACTGCAGGATAAGCTCGCGATGGAAATTCTCATTGATGACAATACTGTCGACGGCGGATATGATGAATCGGCGGAGCACTCACGGCGGACATCAGCGAGTAGAACACGGCGGATATGTGACGCCACGACGTCACCTCTCCGACCTATCTTCGCTCTTCCTAGAAATGGAGGGGCGAAGTATGCCGTCGAAGAGAACTTCTCAGGCAGACATGGGGAACGTGACTATGAAGCGTATGACTTGCATTCACAGAAGTCAAGCGACCACATGGTTTACTTCGGCGAGGCTCGGCTGCTGGGTGGCGACAGAGAAGGAAAGGATTGGGTGCATGATGACGATGAGGACCTAGAAACAGATTATCCAACAAGTCTCCCTTTCGGACGAGGCGTCGTAGGACTGCGTACCTGAAAATTGAGCTTAATTATGGCCACGTTCAAGGAGGAATATGGAGTGGGACGAAGTAGTAGCTGAATATCCCGAAAGGCATCCAGTTTCTCATCATTTACACAAATCTACGGAGCAAAAGTGAGGTGGTAGGGCTTATTTCGGGCAAACTTGTGACGTACCTCTAAGAATACAAAGCAAGTCTCTAGAGATGATACGAAGCATGAGTGAAAGGTATTGGTGGATAATCATGGAAGCTCAGCGACAAGGGCGACGCCGTCCCGCTCTACCGATAGCTCTTGGCAGACTCGTGCACAAACCAGTTACTACCCCCCTTCGTCCGGTCAATCACAAGACTCTTGCCCGCAGATGGGTAGGTACAGATGTCCATCTCCTGGCGCGTTCCAGAGCAAAGGTACACAAGCTCTTGGTCGCCCGCCCTGAGCGCATGGGCGATGCGCTTGCCGGCCGGGAAGGCAAAGAAATCCCCATTCTGAGCCTTCTCCTCCCTGGGCTCTGTCTCACCATCCGTAAGGATGATAAGGGTTGCGCCAGACTCGCCCGCATCGAGAATGTATATCCACTCGTCCTCGTTGCTGTGCCAGTGCAAGACGGAGCTCTGGGTGTGCGGCTCGACGCAGCAGAAGTGTACGCCGAGCTTCGTGAGCCCGCAGGCATCGCCGAGGGAGAACGAGTGCCTGATACATTTGGGATCCACAGGATGAGGGATCTCGCGGAATGAGTCCTCAGGCAGCTCAGAGGTCGAGATGCGGTAGGGGAGGCATTCGAGGTTCCCTTCGGCCATCTCTACCCGACTCTACTGACATGATCAGGTACGAAGGTATAGTCAGAGGATAGGCTCACTTTATAGCGGAAGAGGTTGAATATGCTCGAGTATGCTCGATAGCTCGTATATGTAGCGCGAACGAGAGATTTCGCGACGGACGCGGTGGAGGCAGCGGACAAGATGCGCGGGCGAGGAAGCGCCCATCCCAAGCTTGCTTGCCGCCGCCATGTTCCCCACCCTCCGCCTCTGCGAGGTCATCAGCGCGCCGTTCAAGAGGGCCCAGCTCGGTTTGTTCGGAGGCAAGACTCGCCAGTCGGGTAACAACGTCCCGTTCTCGAAGAAAAAGACACGGCGGACGTGGCTTCCGAACGTGCACAACCAGCGGCTCTTCTCCGAGACCCTCCAGGACTACATCCGGGTGAAGGTCACCGCGCGGGCACTGAAGACCATCAAGAAGGTGCGTGCAGCAGTAGGGAATGCTGGTATTGGTGCGCTGAAGATGTCGCGTGCAGCATGGCGGCATCGACAACTATGTCATGAAGACGAAGCCGGACCTCCTGGGATGGGAGGGCATGCGGATACGGGTCATGCTCCGCGAAAAGCAGATTGCGCAGGCTGCGGCTGCCGAGGCTGCATCAGCGGCCACTCCGGCAACACCAGCAGCAGAGGCAATCTCAGCTTAGTTAGAGGTGCGTCTCTTCGCCGTGCACGTCCGTGTCCCGACTGACCGCTCCCGACAGTTTCATGCATACTGTCTCTGTACCTACGTCGACATCCCATACATCTGCTTCCCTCATAGAACTACCGATCCGATCTACTGCTCAGAGTGTGTTCCGCGTAAGCACATGAATTCGCGGCAGAGGCACTGGCGTAGTAGAGAGCGGTGTGTCGTCGCTCACTTATGTTTGAACTGACCGTCTCGGACAGATGACAGATCCACGCACGCATTTGTACAACACGCCTTTTGTACCTTCACTCGGCACCACCTACGCGTTGAAGATGTGATCCAATATTATCGAGGTCCAAGCGACGCCTAGCTAACGTTACATTTTATAAGGTGCTGGTACGGTGAGTTAAACGGAGAATACTGATCCAATAATAATAGAAAGCGCGTGTTTGCGTAAAAGCGTGTCCGAGACGAGAGACGACAACGAGAGCGGGAGCATACATGCGAGCCAAGACAAAACAGTCACGAAAAGAGCGAAAACGAACGGCATAGACTCGGGAAGTGAAAGGAGGGGCTCTCACGAGGGTATCCTGGCGAATTCAGTGGTCTGCGGGGTAGACGGTCGGAAGGCCCGAGAGACAGGCGTGCTCGGCCGGTTGCGCATCTTCTGCCACCAGTGCTTCGGCTGTTGCGGGTCTGACGAGCCCGAGCCTGAGCCCGTGCCCGTCGAGTCGCTGTTCGTCGTGTAGACGGACGCGGGGTGGCTGCTGCTGCCGTCCGTGTACCCGCTGTCGAAGCTGCTGTGCGTGCTCTGCCGCTCCGCAGCCCACGCAGCCTTCTCGGCCTCGCGTGCTTTGTCGGGGTCGTAGTACGTGAACGGGGACGAGTCTTCGTTCGCGGTGGGTATCGGGTTGAAGATCGCGTCGATGAGGTTCTCGGTGGTGCGGAGGCCTTGGGAGCAGGCGAGTCGGTCAAAGTCTACGGCGCCCTCGGGCTGCTGGTATATGCTCGCGCTGTCGTCGTCCTCGTGGTGGGTGTACATGTCGAGGTCGCGCGCGAACTTTGTCTGGTACAGGTTGCTGTTGGAGAGCAGGCCTGTGACCGAGGCCATGATCTCCCCCTTGCGCAGCGGCGGAGGGACGTAGTGCTTCTCTCCGCCAATGTGTTCGACCTCGATGGTCAGCTAGAGAGAAAGGTCAAGACGAGACAGCCAGTGGAGACGGTCAGCACAGACCTTGAGCGTTGCGTTCGTCTTGCTTTCCCGGAGGAGGTAGCGACGCGTAACCGGGCCGTTGTCGGCGTATTCGGCGAGGTTGATGTAGACCGCTCCGAGGCGCGGCTGGCGCGGCGCGTTTGGGTCGCCGTGCACGACGCGCTGCATGACGACCAGCTTGAGCTCGGAGGGAAGCAGGTCGCCCGTCTCGCGGTGCACGTCCATCTGGACGACGACCGAGACCTTGTGGTCCCAGCGCACGTTGTAGCTCTGGAGCGGCGCCCACGGCGTCATGCCCTTGGCTTCGGCCTTCTCGAGCCGCCCAGGTTTGGGGGTTGCGGTTGGGGTTTCGGGAGGAGAGGTCGTGAGATACTGGCCGTAGACGGCGGAGCCGTTCGACTGCATGCTCAGGCGGCCGTGGTCTTCGTCGTCTTCGAAGGAGGAGCGACCGTCGTCGTGCACTGACTCCTGGAAACCGAAGCCGTCGCGCACAGGGGTACCCGGGGTAATCTGGATTGAGGGCTCTAACCTCCCCTTGCCCTTGCCGTTCGCAAGCGTGGGTGTCGAGCGGCCCTTCATCTTGCCCAGGAGACCGGATCCGGACTGCACGTTCCTGAATTTCCACCGCACGCCGAACTCGCCGCCTACAAGTGGAACATTGGAGAGCTGGTCGATGTGCACATTGACCTGGAAGAGCGCGTGCTTTGGAAGAATGTGTCCGAGCTGTGTTCTGAGACCGTGTGGAGCTGACGAGGAGGAGGAGCTAGACTCTGCGATAGACGTCTTGTTCATGGTCATGGCTGGTCAGGGGATATGCTAGGCTTGTATGATGGCTTTATAACGGTATGCATGCGCATGCCTAAGCTGTTCTTCAGAGCAGGATATTCGCGGTCGTTGCTGGGTGATGGAGATGAGACTTTGCACTAACACAGCTTGGGCTCATCCGGATGCAGAAGGGCGGTAGCAGAACGGACAGCCTGAGGAGATGGGCGCGACAGGGGGTCGTCGACAGGGTTTCGGTTGACGACGGGGAGGGGAGACGGGTAGCGTTGCGGAGAAGGAGAAAGAGTATCGGCGAGTGCAAGTCCGTAAATATGAGTTAGTATTTCTTGCTTACACGTTGAAACTGTAAGCTACAGTAAGTATCTCGTGTAAGTCATATCAACTAACCTCGAAACAAACTACAGGAACACTCACTGAGGCTCGTGGTCAACGCTGGTAGAGGTTCCATGCAGATGCCTCGGTAAATAAAGCATACTACCAGGAACTTACCGACTTCCTTGCAGCTAACTTAGCAGAGAGCCCACGGCGTCTCAGGCCGAAGGGTGATATTCGGACGGGAGTTCCTGCCGACTCGCTGCATCCTTCGCTCCGTCCCATCCCGTTTCGCTCCCATGAACTCCTGCTTTTCTCATTGCATACGTGTCCTACATCTACTGGACCGTAACATTCACGGCTTGCGCACTTGGCGAGCTGTGTACGCGGGGGTGTTTCGACGCCTGAGCTTGGAGGACAGAGGTTATCCCCAATATCTAAGTCCCGAATAAGTGTCTGGTGTGGGAATATTATTTAGACTTCGTGCTTGCCTCCGTCCATCATCCCGTCTGTACCTCCATGCAACTTGTCGCGCAAAGGACGACGGTAGAAGGAAGTCAATGTCCTTGGACCTTGTCTTGTCCTCTCATCTGTCCCTGAAAGCGACGACAGTGGCCCCTTTGGTCCTCGTCGTGGCCGACAGCGTGTGATCTGGTATAAATCTCTACCCCCTGGTTCCTCGAGCAGCATCCACCTAGCTCCCATCCTGAAACATGACAGGCTTCGACGCACTCTCAGACAAGATTCTGGCGCATATACGCGACAAGCTCGGCGGCGACCTCCGCGCGCATATATCCTTCTCGCAGACATCCCGACGCGTTCGAAGGCTGTATGAAGATGATGGCCTCTGGCAGACCGCCTGCTTCAAGGCAGGTTTCGGCAGGCCGAGGCGACGGAAGGCCGAGAGACAGTCCATGAAGAAAATGTCATGGCGCGAGCTTGCGCGCATCCTGGTCAAGCACGCGTCGGAATGTGAGATCAATACATGCAAGGCTGCCAATGCTTGCTTCGGTGAGTAGCGACTTTCACCCGCCTTCATACGCGTTAATAAACGTGCATACAGCCTCCCATTACCATAGCATGTCCAGAACCTCGATTCGCGAACCCTTGGCCCGTCCGCCAGCCGTGGAGTTGCATCCACTGTATTTCTATCTGCACTTCTCGGAGGCCGCGCCTGATACACCCCATATGCCGTCTCCGGACACGTTGGCCATACTGCTTACACATCTGCCGACCTTTCCGGAGTGCAAAACTTCGCAATATGGGCCCCTCTGCGCGCACCCCAATGCATCCTGTGCCTTCGCTACATTCCCTCCTCTGCAAACCATCAGCTTTCAGGACATGAACGGGGACCCCTTCCTAACGGTGAACAATCCTGATGGATGTACCATTCTCGACGTTAATCGGGCCCTTTGTGACCTGTAAGTGGCCCACCTATTTATGGAGTTCCTTGTTATTGACGTTCCCCAGTGTCCCGAGAGACCTCGAGCAAATGGAGGTCGCACTGGCCCATTATCGTGAACTGTTGTTCACGTCTGGCAAGACATTAGTCCAGTTCGCCGAGTGCGTAAGCCGCGATAAGGGGTTCTTGGATGATCATGAGTACGTCAAGCATGCATGATGCATGCAAGCATCCGATACTAATTCCTTTTCTAGGTATCCTTTCCTTCAAGAGTTAGTTGCGCAGGCGTAACGCTCCGTTCCTCTTCTCGGGTTAGTGCTGGGTCAGAGACAGTAGGATCTATTAATTTTTGTATGTATCATATCCGCACCTATCATGATACCCCGCGAAATTGTATTTTCTCGCAGTCAGGCCTGTTCATTTTACTTGGCAGCGGGACGACATGAGACAGATGCTCGCCTCCGCGAGCGCTCGCCTATTCGCGTTTGACGGATGCGCGATCGCTGTCCCTGACCGACTCGGCGCTGGGACGGGTCGCTAGTTCGTTTTCTCAACGTTGCACACTGCCAACAACGACGAGGCCACTCTCAAGATGCATTTCCTACGGTTACGAAGCCTAGCGGTCCCTCGAGTGGAAGATCGCGCCCCGCTGGACTTCAAGTCGGCGGTCCTTATTCTTCTTCCGACCGTTCTCTGTCTTTATGCTATGGCAGTTCTCGTGCTCGTGCCTGGCACAAGACTCTACAGATTGGCTCTGCTCCCGCTGGTAGTGGCCTTGTGCTGGAGAGCTGCCACACGCTGTGATGCCTCGGGAGGCAGTCCCAAATACAATCACAACAATTATGGACACGGTGTGAGTCTACTCGACTTTTTAGCGTGGAATACAATACCTGACGCGAAGGTCGCAGATCGCTCAGTTCTCTATGAGCTTGCGGATGATCGACTGGGCATTGCGCCGCGAGCCGCTGGATCGTCCACAAAGGCCCTCGCCGGCGAGCCTGTACCAAGACGCACACGACCTCTGCTCCAGCATACGCGGCATTGGCTGGAAATGGTCGAACGGGTTGTACACCCCACCCGAGACGCGACCAACACACTCAAACACCGCATTCATGCTCTCGACCGCGCTGCGCGCCCTCCGTGACCTGGTAATATGCGATGCCATTCAGGCTATCATCCACGTTCTCGGCCCAGACACATTCGGCTCGCTGCAGGGCGGCACCATCTTCGACGCGCGCCTCACACCCTTCCCGCGGTATCTCTTCTCGACGCTCCTCACGCTCCTCACGGGAACGGGCATCTACTTTTCGCTGAACATGACATACCACGCTGCGACCCTCGCCATGTTCGTGCTCGCGCCACGCCAGGACCCTGCCATGTGGCCGCCGCTCAGCGTTGCGCCGTGGGCAGCGGTGTCGCTGCGCGACTTCTGGGGCCGGCGCTGGCACCAGCTCTTCCGGCACATGTTCGTGCGTTTCGGCGCGCGCCCCGCGCACGCGCTGCTCGGCAGGCCCGCGGGTGTTCTTGGAGTGTTTGCTCTCTCGGCCGTGATGCACGACGTATGCATCTGGGGCATGGGGCGCGGGACAGCGTTCCGCCAAATAGGCGGATTCTTCCTCCTCAGCGGCGTTGGGGTCCTTGCAGAGCAGGCTTTCGAGCGCATCACGGCTCGGAAAGTGCAGGGTTTTGCGGGGTGGTGTTGGACGATGTTGTTCTTGCTCGGGACAGGCAATCTCCTCATCGACGCGTGGCTGACTCGAGGTTTGGCCGGGGCTTCTCCAATTCCTGATTGTCTTCGGCCAACATGGTGGTTTTCCTTGTGGTTTGCGTAGCTTGGGTACGGCGCATTGTGGCAGCACACGAACGGACACGGCAGAATACCCTGCCATAGCAATTCTCCATCGGTATACACGAGACTCGTACTGCCCCCATCCCAGAGAACGAGGCGCGAGACCCCGGAAACCCCACACCGGCAGCCAAGCGTGGGGCCACACATCTCGTGGATCCTTCATAGATACCTGTGCAATCCCCCTTCATTCCCATAAATCACATTGTTCAACTGGTGCTTGTACCTAGCACCCGATGCCATAAGTCGAAGCTGCTTCCGTAGGCATGCTCGCCTGATGCTAGTATATGAGCTTGTGCATGATTGACTGCGTCCAACATGCCCAAGCTGCGCGCCCTCCGCATTGATCGAACTCCTCGGCCACGAAGCTTTGGGCTCGCTGTAAGGCGGCTCCATCTTCGACGCACACCGTGCACCGTTCCTCACGCTGACGGTCGCGAGCACACATTTCTCGCTGAACCTGGGGTGCCACACCACGACACCCGTCATAGTTGCGCTTGTGCCGGACCGGACCCTACCAGCTCTTCAGACACATCTTCGTGCGCATCAGCGGGCGCGCACCACATGCGCTGTTCGGTAGGTCCGCAGGCGTGATCGCGCTCTCGGCCGTGATGCACGACATGAGCAGTCGGGGTGTCTTGACTATCATCGGCCGACTTGGTGGTTCGCGCGGTTCGGACGTGGCACAATGTGGTAGCACATGGATGGACACAGCAGGGTGCCATGGTATAGCAGAGTCTCCAGCGGTAACCCAAAGATAGATACACATACATCATGATACAGCAGAGTCGGCAGCCTACAAGACCATCTCTTAGGCCTGGGACTTGCGGGCCTTCATCTTCTCCTTGAGCTTGGCCTAAACGCAGTAATTAGTGACGTGTTTATGCAGAGAGGGAGCCACGCACGTTGACGGCGTCCATGTAGACGTCAGTGACGACCCAGTGCTCGCGCTTCATGTCCTTTCCATGAATGGCGAGGGCGAGATCCTTGGTCATGATGCCGTCGACGTCGATAACCTCAACGCAAGCGGCCTCGAGGTCCTCGCAGAAGTGCTTGAGCGCATCGTTTCCGTCGAGCTTCGCGCGGTGGAGCAGTCCACGCGTCCAGGCGAAAATGGACGCGACGGGGTTCGTCGAGGTCTCGCGGCCCTTCTGCCACTCGCGGTAGTGGCGGGTCACGGTGCCGTGCGCGGCCTCGCTCTCTACGGTCTTGCCGTCGGGCGTGATGAGCTCCGAGGTCATCATGCCGAGGGAGCCGAAGCCCTGGGCGAGGATGTCAGACTGGACGTCTCCGTCGTAGTTCTTGCATGCCCAGACGAATCCGCCAGAAGACTTGATCGCCTGTGCGACCATGTCGTCGATGAGACGGTGCTCGTAATAGATGCCTGCCTCCTCGAACGCCTTCTGGTACTCGCTTTCGTAAACCTCTTGGAAGATGTCCTTGAAGCGGCCATCGTACTTCTTCATGATGGTGTTCTTGGTCGACATGAACTAGAGCAAGCTCAGTATGACCGATTTGATGCGTATGTTGGAACCTTACCAGAGGAAGCTTCTTCGCAAGTGCCATCTTGAAGGACGAGTGGGCGAATCCCCTTATTGACTAAGACCAGTGAGTGCATGTCCTGAGTGCACGATAAGTAGACTTACCTCGTCGGTGTTGTACATAGCCATTGCGACACCCTTGCCCTTGAAGTCGTAGACGTTCATGGTCACAGGCTCGCCACCATCGGCAGGCGTGTACACTAGCTGGAGCTTTCCTGGTCCAGGCGCCACGAAGTCGGTCGAACGATACTGGTCACCGAACGCATGGCGGCCAATGACGATGGGGTTCTTCCATCCCGGCACTGGTCTGGGGATGCGCTTTAGGATGATGGGCTCGCGGAAGACGGTGCCTCCGAGAATGTTTCGGATTGTGCCATTGGGGCTCTTCCACATCTCCTTGAGGTTGAACTCCTTGACACGTGCCTCGTCGGGCGTGATGGTCGCGCACTTGATACCGACGCCATACTTGAGGATGGCTTCAGCGGACTCGACGGTGACTTTGTCGTTGGTCTAGGCGCTATGAGCTTGGAAGGCTCCCACCAGGTTCGATAGACTCACGGCGTCACGAGCTTCAATGCCCAAGTCATAGTACTTGATATCCAGTTGAAGATAAGGAAGGATGAGCTGGTAGAGTGACTGTTAGCACCTTGCAAGCCTTGTTAGTCGGGTTTTGAGACGTACCTCCTCCCTTATCTTCTTCCAGATAATCCTCGTCATCTCATCGCCGTCTAGCTCCACGACAGGGTTCTTCACCGCAATCTTTTCTTCTATAGCCATGGTTGGTCGACCGACAAAGCAGTGCGGGTCGGTTTATTTATTTCGGGGAGGATTTTGGGCGTGATTTTAGCGTCGTTGGCCGGAGTTCCGTCAGCACATCGCTAGCGAACCGACGGTTTCCCCACTTACGGTACCTCGCACGGCTGGTCGCGAAACCGCGGGCCATCAGGCTGCCGCGGTAAGCAGATGGCGCCGCCAGGCGGCCGCTTCGAACAGTGCGGAGACCGAGCATATTTTGTCAACGTCGTGGACGACGGTGAGGACGAGCTTCGCGTGGGTAAGCAGCGTGCGACCTCCACATCATGCATCGGCCGGACGAAGCGTGCCGATGTCCGAGGTCCTGCCGCGCTGCGTCATGACTCGGACGCGGCGGGACCCCGGAGCTCCCGCAGCGCGACTTCCAACCAGACGCTCTCCAGCAATTCGAGGCTCTCTTCAGCTATCCAACGAACTGACAAAGTACCTGGAAACTCGGATGTATCATATACATGGTGAATTGTGGTGTGGAACTCTTGCTCATTCTGTCGGCAGTTGAACACCGCAATCGGTGAGAGACTCGATCCAGTGTCTGGTCGTCGGTGATATCGGTTCGCTCTCTCGAAGAGGTCTCGACTTTATCGACAGGTACAGCCTGCTCAAACGGGACTATTCGGTACACAACTCCGGCGATAACATCTTCGGCATAGGGTATAGCGATTACGCCGTTTGCTGGTGCTGCTAGACCGACACCTGAGTGTCACTCACCATCGGCGGACCCCTTCGAAGCTCATAATGCACACGACAAGGATCAACGACTCCGGAAGGAGAACAGCGATAAGTGTGGGCTCCTCGAAGACTACTGGAGAGCGTCCAGTGACCACTGTGGCCTTCTGAAGTTCCGTGGGACATTTCCGTGAGTAACAACGCGGTCCATAAGGTGCGCAACAACAGCGTGACAGATTGTCCTTCGTGGCTCACAAGATACTACAGAGCGCAGTATGCTGCAGACTCTCCGAAAGTTCGAAGCAATGAGGATCTTTTACGATCCTTCTTCTCGTCAAATCTGGCAAGGCTCCGTGCCAGGGTATCACTGCACTGCCCTTGTTCCTATCCAGCTTTGACGGCAGCTCATCTTGCATTATGCCGGGCCCCAGCTTCCTACCGGTGTGTTTTTGTGAACTCTGGCGCAAGCAAGGCCAGGGATTACTGACTGCGCTTTCGACCGTCCGTCGTGAACATCTGGTCGGTGAGAGACCCGTTTTTGGACATTCTCTGAAAACGTCCGATTCCAACTGACCGGCACAATCAGCTACTTCTTGCGGTATCTGAACGGCACACCTGATCCGTCTGCGTAGTATTTAACTACGACTCTCGTTCGCCCTGACGTCGCCCATCCGTGGGCAGGCTCGAAGAGCACCCATGCTCGCGTCGTTGGTCCTCACCGTGTTACTGACGCTGGCTGTGGCAGCCCTGCCGCGTGTCGTCGTCGACAGAGCTCCCGTCTCGCATTCGCTTCTCCGCCGTCTTGGCGCCGACGTCTCATTCAAGCATATCGCAGACAAGGACCGCGCCCGTGCTAGAGCGCTGAAGTCAAGAGGACTTGCGAGTCGTCCTGTGGAACGCACGGTTTTTCCTGACCCTATCTTGAACAATCCTATCGAGGCTTTTGTAGTTGTAAGTTGAATTCTTGTCCAATATATCTCAGCGCAAGATTGACCTGCGTGCTTCAGGTTGGTATCGGTACTCCTCCGACAGCCTGTACGTGTACTGTTGATTACAGAGGGGCAATTGTTTGCCAAGGTTAATGTGCATCTCTATAGATACACTGCTGGTAGACACTACGAGTGCGCTAACCTGGATTGGTGCCAACAGGCCATACGTCCCTAGCAACTCCTCCAGGAACTCGGGTCAAACAGTGGTCTGTATACTACCTGCATTTCGGTTGCTAGGCTGACCCAGCGAAGAAAATTGGGGATGCCATATTGGGCCTACGAGGAATAGGCGAAGGCTTCTTCGATACAATCACTCTGGGAAACCTGACGGTGAAGGATCAGTTCATCGGAGTGTCGCAGTTGGAATTCGACTTCAACGGAGGGTTTGACGGCGTTCTGGGGTACGTAATGGCATCCGACCCGCTTGGAAATATCCTGAAGTGTATTGCAGCATCGGTCCGCAAGACCTGTCCTCAGTGTCGGGGTTCTCGAGCTCAGGGCACCCCACGGTGATGGAAAATGCCTTTATACAGCATCACCTGCCCTCGGACGAAATTGGGCTGTTATTTCTCCCGACGACAGCGAGCAGTTCCCTCCCGGAGGGAATCCTGACGTTCGGGGGTGTGGACGTCAACGTTCTCACCAGCGGGTTCACTACAGTGTACGTAGAACATAGCACTCCTTCATGGTCTACACGAGGCTCAGCTCATTTAGCCCAATCACGTCCACTGCACCCTCCAACGAATTTATCGGCGTTGACCAGTCGATCTCCTACGGTGTACCGAGTGCTACTATTCTCCGCCAAACGGCAGGTATTGTGGACACCGGCACTACTCTCGTATTGCTCGCTTCTGGTAATCTGCACCGCCCGTCTGAAGCCCAGTCGTCCTGATCGTAATTCGCCGCTCAGATGCTCTAGCCCTCTACCAGAAAGCGACAGGAGCGATCCTCGATGAGAGCACTGGGTTGCTGAAGCTCCCTACCTCACGGTACAACAGTTTGCAGAGTCTCTTTTTCGATATTGGTGGAGTAAGACCTTGATTATGCGAGACCGGAGTCTGGTGCACTAACTGAAGGACACCTCCAGACAACGTTCGAATTCACAAACAACGCGCAGATCTGGCCTCGCATCGTACGCAGACCGCTACTCCTCTGTTCTGCCTCGTACTGATGAGGCATTAATCAATCTCAGTTCAACGAGCTGATTGGCGGCGACGGCGATTCTATATACCTCGTTGTCAACGACCTTGGTTTTCCCTCCGGCGAAGGCCTCGATTTCATCAACGGGCTCACGTTTTTACAACGGTTCTACACTGTCTATAACTCGGCTGCACAGTCCTTCGGGATTGCCACGACACCGTTTACTGAAGCGGAGACAAATTGACAGGAGCATGCACCGCAAGTGCCATGGTACCGTAGTACTGCAGGACGCCCTGCTCGGATTTGAGTTGTTTTGCTCAGTAACTAAGAGATCGGTCTCGGTATACGCATCGTACGTCGCGCCTTCCCATACGGAACTTCCGGGCGCATCAGTTAGCGAGCAGAAGGTCACTGTCTACGCGTGTGCGAAACTGTGACCGAGACATACAACAGGCGTACTGGTAGGAGCTTGACGGGTCCTAACTTAGTGAGTCGGTGAGCCCTCAATCTCTCGCAACAGGACCTCCAATTAAGAAAACACTTGAGATTCATTAGCTTGATAGGATGAATACGTCCTCGGACTATCGTAGCCTCTCTCATTTCCACGCGATCGTCTGTATTCTTAGGCTGTTTTCAACTAATGGCTGTGCGAAACCTAGATACTGTTAGTTCAATACGTGGAGAACACGAGCAAGTCGATGACGGACCTACCGTCTTGATGCAGGCTTCAGCCCACAAGGTCTTGGGCGCGAGCAAGTAGAGCCTGAACATCACTACCCACACGTCGAGACACGAACTCCAAAGCCTTCTCTACTAGCCCGTCCAACAACTCAGGTTGGTCCTGCATATATTTTCTCAGGAACGCAATGGCAAGAAGCGTTGCCCACACTTTCTGGTCGACGTTCGACCGCCTGGCCTCAGATAAGAGATCATTGCCAATGATGCCCTGGAGCTGGGAACCGATTGAGAAAGATCCGTCGAAGGACTGTAGACGGATGAGTGCAAGGACTCTGTCTTCGGTACTCAACGTGGACTGTGGTGCAGTCTCGTTCCGAGAAGTGGAGTGCACAAGCCGGCCAGGGGTATATAACTCCACCTGAGTAGTGTGTCCTGTTACTCGAGACGGTTGGTGTGGCGATGAGGCGCGGGACCGGGGATGAATACGAGCATCAAGACTAGCAAGAGAAGGAGACCGAGGAGGAGGAGGAGAGCGGGATCGGGAACGGCGTGAAGGAGAGCCTCGGAAAGGGCGAGAAGAGCGGGAGCGGGAACGAGAAAGAGAGTGGAAACGAGAACGAGGGGAGCGGGAAAGAGAGCGGGAACGGGAAGGAGAGCGCGAGCGGGAACGGTAAGCGAGGATAGCGGGGGAAGGAGAACGCGAACGCGAACGCGAACGCCTGAAGTCTGGAGCTGCTCGCAGTTCACCCGCGTCGAGAGCAGTTGCTGAAGGCAACCCTCTGACTGTCGGTAAAGAGCCACGGCGATGGCCTGGCTGTGACTCCTGTTGCTTGTCATTCTGTAGCGTTGCTGCCTTCGAGCTAGTGGATGACTTCCGCAGCATGAGCCCAGAAAAGGCGCTCCTTAGGGAAGACCCCAAGCTTAGACTCGATTGTTTGGAAGCTTGTCTGGAATGACCTCGATATACAATCGTAGGAGGCGGCGGGGAAACGGGAGGGTCCAGAGGTATAACCGCAGAAACTGGAGATGGATGAACGGGAGAGCCCGGAGGTACAACCACAGGAACTGAAGCTGGGGGAGGGGGCGCTGGCATGCAGGGAGCGTCTGCAGGAGCATGGCCCAGCACTATGATCGTGGGTGATCCATGTCTCCGCGCGCGGGCGTTGGTAGCAATTCTAGGGCTCTCCATGTGTTCGTCGCTTTCTTCGGCCAAGCAGATAGGGATGCTATCCGTGCCGTACATTGAGCGTCCTCTCGCCACGTGGGAGTCGACTTCATAGCGGGGTGGATACAGCTCCTCGCTGTCAGCAAGGCTCTCCAGCGATCGCCGTTGTGAGGACTTCTCTGGCACCAAACGTTCATGGGCGTACTTGTCAGTGCGCCTATCGACCGCCACAAACGACGTGAACTTGCTCGCGAGCTGGTACTCCGTGCCGAGTCTGGTGATGATTAACTGGACTTCTGGCGGGCAGTACGTACGATTCCCATCCTCGAGGTCCATGATCGCGCGGCGCGCGGCGAGCGTCGGAATGAGCTGCGGGTGGGGGTGCTCTGGAGGGAACTCGACGGCCTGTACCGGCACCGTGAACTGCAAAAACTCCCCGTGCCCGTCTCGCTGGGCACGGATGACCACCTCCTTTGGGACCACGAACTTTGCGTCCTCGATGAGCGCAAAGATGATGAAGCGATTGCCAGGATAGATGGCAGCGACCTGCGCAGGCGCCTGGCGGACGCCCTTCAGATCATTGCTCGCAGCGAAGTAGGCCTGCGCGAGGTTCGTACGCACGCCCCAGTCCACGGAAACATTCTTCAGGATGTACGTCCGGCTTGCGCGCACCAGCTTCGAGCATTTGCCGATGATGCCTTCCGAGGTCGTAGACATTAGACACACGCCGTTGCCCGCGCGAGCGATGCCCTCGCACATAGCAGTCGAGGTCATGCCACCGATTCCAAGGGCGAAGACACGGAGAGGTGCGTTGGACTTGGCCTTCGTAACGTATCGCTTTACAACTTCGATCACTCGGTCTGTGTCATGCGCCTACAAAGACAAGTTATGTAAGTACAATGCATTGTCATCTGGTAAGGCTGTTAGCCTACCTCGCCATCTGTGAGAACAAAGCAGGCTGTGGGCGTTGTAGTGGTGCGAGCTTTGAACACCTGCTTCAACGCGCTTAGAATTTCCGTTCCACCATAATCTGCATCCATCTTGTCGACATGTTCCGTCTGAACTCGACAAAAGAGTGAGTTAAATGTACCGGCAAAAAGGAACGACAAGACTCACAGCGGTCCTGAGAGCACGCTCATCGTAGGGAACACTTCTGCGCCACAGACTATCGCACCGGTCTCCAAAACTGAAGATATTGAGCTGCGTGCCTTCGCTCGGAAGTGCACGGAGCAGCATGACCAGCGTCTTCTTCGCCGTCCCGATTCTACTCCCGGCCATACTTCCGCTGCGATCGACGACGAAGATGTACTCTTGACGAGGGACCGCGGGCAGGTTGAAGCGGGGTACGATGTTTAGCTGCATCGCCGTGGCGCCGTTGGCGGCCCGCTGCGCGAAGCACCGCGGCGCGTCGAGCCCGTCCGCGACGATGGACAGCACAAAGTCCTGCATCAGAAAGTCGGGCGAACCGTGCTGGACCCGGTGGGGCATATGCGTTGCCTCACCGTCAGATAGGACGAGGGCAGGATGCGTAGGGCTCTTGATACTCCGGACGGTCCCATGCATACGCACGTCGACGGAGATGCTGATACGTTCCGGGGGAGCCTGGAGTGTGTTGCGCATGCCCTCAGGTTCTTGCCCATAGCGTGCCCCAACATACATCGGAATCTGGAACCGGACCTGGTCTACAACATCCTCGTCCATGAGATCAAGCACGTACTGTCGTTTCATGTAAGCTCAAGTCAAATTGTACTGCGAGGGTGTATCACATACGGTCGTCTCAGTCGTAATCATTTGCTGCCCCGGAATTGCTCCGAGCGAAATGGAGAAAACTGCGACATATTAGCGACTGCCACTCAATGCGAATGAGCCAAAGAATGCGCTAGCTCACCATCGTCAGTGACATGCTCAACCAGCCCAGTCGTGTATCCTTGTGCAATGGCATGTTCATGCTCATGCCTAGCTTGCTCCTTCTCCTTGGCGACCGCGGTGATGACGGTACCATCTGCCGCAATCAACTTGAACCCGCAGACAGCAGCGCGAGCAGGCACGGGAAAGATGTACTTCGCGCGCTTGAGCCCGTCCGATGAATACTGCCAGAACTGCTGTGTGATGGTAACGATTACGGAGACTAGAGTAGAACCTATAAGTATGTACAGAAGGCACGCACGAGCGATAACTCACCGTCTACGATATCCGCATGGACCTCTGCTCTGTGCAGGGGAAGGTACACGTTTTCTCCTGAAGATCGCACGCGTATCAGACCGCAAGGCCGAGAGGACACAGTCGTTGGCAGACGCATCGGGCGGTGAATAAAAAGTGGAGATGATGTCCACAGCCTTTATATCGTATAGGCTGTTCACACCAGGGGCCAATATGTCGACTGCGGTTGTCTACGCCTCGGAACAACCCTCGCGTCTATACGCCTTTGGTATGCTCTTTGAAGCCGATAATAGTCGTAGAGAGATGGAAGCCGGTGATGCTTCATCAGTTCATTATATGCTGCCGACTGTTCTGAACCTTATACATGGTCACAAGGGCCGTGTATAGCGGGAGACATCTGAGAACAAGTGATTACGATGCCGGCTCAGGACTTCATCAAGGACACGCCTTACAAATAACAATGCCGTGAAGTTGTCGCCCTACGGCAGGATCTCTTGTGTAGTTTCGAAGACAAGCGGAGAAGGGACGGCCTCCCTGAATGTGTCAGACCGAGCTCTTGGTGTCCGGTCGGAACCCACAGGTGTCAGAACAAGGGTCATTCTATCGCAGGAGACGTCCGTGACAAGGAAGGCTTAGGAATAAGATGGCTTTCTGACACCGAAACGCGTCCAGGTAGTGGACCCAACCGAACATCGGAAAGTCCTCCGCCAGTGAATGTGTGGCTGGTCTGGAGTACTCAGTGGGAATGTAACCGAATGAGGCCCTGGCTGCAAGCGTGAGCCAACGTAGTGACGATGTCGGGAATGTGGCTCGGGTACGGCCCGTACGTGGAGTCGGCCAGCAGGTCGACAACCTCCATCGAACGCCCGCGTGGCCCTCAGCCCATGAATGAATGCGTGTCATGACGCATTCTTCTCTGCACCGACCCAGTCCTGTTTCTCGGTTTTACGAACCGCAGGAGAACCGTGGTAATGGACGAAAACCTGAGTGAGGGCACGTCTGGACCGAGGCGCGTGCCCAAAGATACGCAGATAGATTCAGGACAAGTCGGATGGCATCTAGGCGGGTAGTGTCTAGGGAAGGAAGCATGGCTGCAAGAGAGTTCAGAAAGTCTTGCGGAAGCTGTAGGCGCATCATCTTCGAGATGGCGGTGGGTAAAGGCGATTCGTAAAAAGTAAGGGAGGGCATACTCACCTTCGGAGAACGCCCACTCCGACCTGTCCCTGGCTATATGCGCGTCGTGACGCGTTCTCCGCTGCACTGACACCCGATGGACGTTGCAGCATCGCATTTCGCGGGGGGATCGCGGCACCGACGTAGGGTTCGGAGGAGCAATGGCATGGACAGCGCGTCACAGTTATGGGCCGAGTCGCGCCTGGAGATGAATGAACGGCAAGCCAGGTCGTGCTAGGGGATCCGCAAGAGAGCGCAATAAAGTCTCTCGCGGGAAGGTAGGAGATAATAGGGTGTGCATGAGCTGTCGACGCATTGCAAGCCTCCGAAGTAGTGGTCGAAGACGCTTCGTACAAGAGTAAGAAAGAGCGTAAGTAGAAAGCGTAGGTGTTTCTTGCTTATATAAGCGCGAGGACTGTCTTGAAACTGAGACCGGCTTCAAAGCGTTTGTTATCCGCTAGATTACTGCAGGTAAGCAAGACATACCTCCTTTCCTTAAGCACCCTTCAAGTTCCTACGTTGAGCTTGACGATGTCATCCGTCCTCCACATTCTCCCCGAGTTTCCATTCGTCTTGCACCGCCTAACTGAACAGTATAATACAGGACATTTTACAAGGTTCATCACGGCAAGAAAACATAACACGACGTCAAGAATTAGAGAAGAAGAAATTGTCCGCGAGCAGTAGCTTTTGGCGGATGTATCGCGCCCCGAGCATACAATCGCAAGTGTCTTCTAGAGACCCTTGGTGACGGTCGACCGACCGCTCTCCGCCACGGCGCCTCCATCACCAACAATCGGACTTGGGCTGCATGGCGAGGGGGTCGATGAACTCGCGGAGTCGGCGCAGGAAGACCATGTTCGTGACGGTCTGCGCCTTCTTGGTGGCCTCGAGGAGCGTGCGGGTGATCTTCGCCTTGTCTTTGCGCGCGGGCGGGACGAGCATGCACGTGTCGACCTGCTCCATTGCGAGGACGAGGGCCTTCTCGTCGCTCGGGTCGAAGACGAGCACCTGCACGTCTTCGTGCTCGGCGAGAACGGCCTTGGCGTCCTTGCCGAAGACGAGCACAGTGAGCGACTGATAGATCGTGCATCTTACCGAACGCAAATACCGGGTCTTCCCTAGACTCCTCAATCTAGTGAGCAAAAATCTTGGTTGTTATCATACATTACATCGGTCGTCCATTGCTTACTCTACTGTAGGCCAGGATGACGGAACCGTATTCGGTCGTCCCATACTGTTGCTCTCTTCCCCCATCCATACTGCAGCAAACACAGTTGTGTAAGAGGATCCACTCCGATCTCGCGGAGCGGGCGACGGCCGAGATACCGGGTGATGCTTTGCGCACACCATTCGCTCTCGGCGTAGCTGCGCGGGCTGAAGCACAGCGCGACGTATTCCAGCTGCGGGCACCACTCGTCGTGCGCGTAGCCTTCAGGCGGCGGGGTCGCGAGCGCGTAACACAGCTCCGAGCCGGGCCACGAGCGGTACAGCCCTGCACACTCGAAGGTCACGTAGAGCTCGCGCAGCTCGGGGAGCCCGGACAGGACGTCCATCCAGTGGTCTCGGTTGAACATTGGCACGCCATCTGCAATGCGTAGCCTGACGTACGCGGACTGTGCATTTGGAAAATGCAGGGACTCTGGTGGGATGTCGGAGGTATGAACCTGCAGGGGTGGTGTCTCGCCTGCGGGAAGGACGAGGGAGCGCTTCCACCCGACCGACAGCACGTTCCTGCCCAGTGAATCGGCACACTCTAGCAGGACTGTGCAGTCGTAAGTGTCCTGTATGAAGTCGTCCTCCTTGTAGACGAGAAAGAGGCCCACATCATCCACACGACGTATAAGGTTCCGAAAAGCTGTCGAAGTGATTTCATGGGGGACCGGCCAATCGAGGTGCGATAGAAGTCCTACTGTGGTGTTTTCGGGATAGGATAAGGTGGACAGAAAGAACCATGTGCAGTCCCGGGAGAGGTACGCGAGACTGAGGGTCTCTAGGTCGTGTAGCGGAATAACGGCGGACCGTGTTGGAGGCTCGAAAACTTCTTCTGGGATAGAACCCAAGGTAGCATAGCGCTGAATTGTGAGGTGCTGGAGCCTAGGACAATTCGCGAGCACTGCGAGAATTCCATCGCGCAAAGCCTCGGGGTAGGCGTCGTGCGTGAGGCTCAAAGTCAATAAGTGACCGCGAGATAGCGAGGAGCATAGCTGCAGTGGGAGATATGCAAGAGCCAGATGTGCCAGAGATGGGAAACTATTCCAGGACAGAGAACTACAGAACGCTTCGGAAGGGAGCTCTTCGCCACCCTCAGAGGGATAGAGGAGAAGTGTTTTCAAAGCGCGGAAATCGACACGTCTAGTAAACGTCGTCACGACGAGAGCTTCCAAGAGAGTCAAGGGCAGTTGCTGGCAACTGAAGGCTTGTATGCGGTGGGAGGGGTCAGAGAGAAGACGTCCGATCTCAGGAACACATTCCGAGGCGAAGAGGATGTCGAGGGGCGCAGCAATGCTAATGTTGACCTCGAGTGGATGTGTCCCGGAGCGTCGGATGTACTCGCTGATTCTGTGCAGAGTGGTTGCTCCAAACTCTCGCACCACGATGCTGGACCATAGCTCCGAGATATCGAGCGCAATGACACGCCATGCAGAACAGACATGGCTGATGGCAAAGCAAGGCGGGCTCGATGAATCCGGTTGCGATCTATGTCTTGCGAGGAATATTGCACGGAGAAGTTCGGGGGTAGAGTTAATATCGGAGAACTCATCTGAGTATGCGTGAGGGATGGCTAGTTGCTGAAGAATGTCAGGCTGTTCGATATCAGTACTTTATACTGCACCAGAATACGCTAACAAAACTCCCCTTGCGCGCAGCGTTCGAGTCAAAGGTAAGAAACAATTTGGCCACAGACGCACAAAGCGACCATTTGTCGGGCCACCAACGGACTCAACCGAGAGGTGGCGATGACGCATCGACATCTCGTCAGCAAATTCCTCTCGTAGGTAGAGTCGCATGTCGAGCGTTTTGCGTTCTGGGATTTGCCTGTTTCTTCTAGGGCGTAGCGGTGACAATGGAGTCTTATATATCAAGCATTAGAGATCTGATGTTCGCTATCTGGTCAAGAATTATTCAACTCCTGCGCACGATGTCGTGCAGCAACCTGATAGTGCGGCAAGTAATGTGCTCACACGTCAGAAATCATCTACCACGCAAGTGCTCCAGCAACAGCGTCGACAAGCTCATTCCATTTCCATGCGCGACGGCAACATTCACGTCACGTCAGTAGAAGGTGGTGGCAAGTGGAGAATTTCTCGAGCCTGGACTGACAGCGGGGTTAGGTACGGTAATCGTAGTTGTAGGCACATATACGGACCTCTATCTCTGCGCGAGCTTTGTGGGTACGAGACTTAGTCTGTAAACCCCCTTATAGCAAGACAAAACTTCCCCTGGAGAACGTCGAGCTCACTGCTAGGCGAGACCGCAGCCGCGTCAAACGGTACCGCGTCGTGTGAGTCAACCATAACGATGGTCGGGCTGTCCATGTCAGGTGCGGACTCCAGGGGCGGCTTCGCGAGTTTGCAAGGAGGACCAGTCCAGAATGCCAATCAACCCAGCACCCGGCTGCCGTGCACGAGTACCAGGTTCTGTTTTCGCAACTCTCATCGGTCTCCCCGCCATCTGGAAGAGGGCGTACATTGCGGTGATGGCAAGTTTGCTTGACTTGACGGACCGAACACGCACTGCGAGTCGAAGTCTGATCAACTTGTCCAGCGACTACGTCGCTCCCAAAGAGTTTCGAAGACATTTAACAATGTATGATGTATCGCTCACCACCTTGCCATATTGGCCATGTCTCACACCCTGGTGCGTCGTTCGCACTGAACATCAGGGAAGGAAACTCCGTTTCTGCAGCAGTTGGCAGTCACGGGCGCTCAGCCGGCGTTCCCGCCGGTTCTGCCTTTCACTCGTAAGCAGTATTACACTACCTCGTGAGATCCGCCTTAGTAGCTATCCTCTGCGACCCTCTACGATGCGGTTGGGAACCGAAGATGTTGATCATAGGGTCTGACCTTTGGAGACTGATCCCAGGTCAGTTGTATATCAAGTGCAAAAGTTCCCGCTCAACCTCCTATTTGTTCCGGCTATGGCTAGAGATCTGGTATATTTAACCTTCAACGTCGATGAGTGGCTTGAACGCCATCCGACCCCTGGAGACGTAGGCCATATTTTAACGTCACATCCTCGCTGACTATATGCTGCCGTCGATGTTTTCCAATACTTTTGCCCTAGCAATAACGTCCGGTCTGTTGTTATCATGCCTCAAGGCGTACATGGACTACAGGGCTGCACTGCGGTCCATCAAGTATGTTCTCTTCTCATTCAAGTTACGTTGACGAGCTGAGGTTAGTGCCACAGTTACCACCCCGGTTCTTGTGCGCTCATCCCATCCTTTGGTATGCTGGGCCTCCTCTTCAAAGAGCCGCGACGCGGCTTGTGGGGAGGCTGGCGTCGCTTTTGGCGACGGAAGTACCTCGACTTCCAGGAGGCCGGAGTCGACATCATTAGTCATGTAAACTCCCAGCTTTCTCATCCCGCCGATAGATCTACTGACTTCGTTTTACATGCGCAGATAGCGTTTGTACCCAGCGTCACTACGTACTTGGTCCTCGCAGATGCCGCTGCTATCAAGGTTTGCCCGTTCATCGACTTGTGTACAGTCCAAATAGTTACGCAAACATGCAGGAAGTAACAGGGCATCGGGCGCGCTTTCCAAAACCATCATACGAGTTCTTTAGGATCTTTGGAGGGAATATTATCGCTTCGGAAGGCGACGAATGGAAACGCCACAGGAAAATCGCTGCCCCGGCTTTTTCTGAGGTGGGTAGCTCTTCTTGCCCTAGCCGCCGAAACTGATGGGCGCAAAGCACAACAACAGGTTGGTATGGAACGAGACGGTGAAGATTGTGTGCGGCTTCTTCGAGAACGTCTGGGGCTCGCAAGCTGAGGTATACGTCGATGATGTAGTGCAATCTCTCACGCTGCCTGTGAGTCTTCCCGCGTGATGCCATTGATACACGGCTGAGATAAGTACGACGAGATGGCGCTTCACGTCATCAGCATCGCAGGCTTCGGAAAGCAGACTGTGTGGAGAGCTGACGGTACCCTTCCACCAAAACATAAACTATCATTCCAAGTAAGTATAGTCAGTGCATCTTTTGTTTACGTCCACAACACTCATCGAGTAGCAAGGATGCCCTGCACGTAGTGTCCACCGACCTCTGGATCAAGTTTGTCATGCCGACGATGCTGCTGGACTTAGCTCCTACGAAGCGCATCGCAAAAGTGAAGCTCGCGTTCGAGGAAGTCGAGGTACGTTTATCCCTCCCTGTCCTCCGGATGCTGGCCGATCTCGGGACACTAGCAATACATGCTAGAGCTGATTCAAGAGCGTCGGGATGCTGAGAAGCGGGACGAGCGACATGATCTGTTTAGCAACTTGCTGGACGCCAATGACTCGGACGAAAACGGAGATGGAAGCGTGAAACTGACTGATGAAGAGCTCTTGGGTGAGTGCGTCGTCGCTGCGCCGTCGAGCGGTCGAGTGCTCATAATGCAATCTCAGGAAATATCTTTATATTCATGCTTGCTGGTGCGTCGTCCTTGTGGTCTAGGTTCGCAATACTCCAAACTTGAACCTGATTCCTTCGGTACAGGGCACGAGGTAAGCACCTGTATTGTATTACCGGATTTACTCTCAAGAGTATGTAGACCACCGCGCATACTTTGGCATTTACCTTCGGTCTATTGGCCCTGCACTCGGACTACCAAGAGAAAGTGCACCAGCAAATCAAGAGTATCATGCCTGATAATCGACTGCCAGTGAGTCGCAGTGCCGCTTCCGTCAAACAGAGTTGTTTACCACTCGGCGCGTAGACGTACGAGGAGATGCACTTATTCACAGAGTGTACGGCGTATGTTTTGCAGTTCTCTGCATCAGAGCGCCAATACTGACTTAGCTGGCTCGCGATTAGTGTCTTCTATGAGACGCTTCGTCTATTCCCGCCGGTATGCTCACGTCCTCCTCGCCGCTGAAAGCGTATGACCGCTATCGCTCATGCTCGCCATAGGTCACGACCATTCCAAAGATCTCCGCCGAAGACACATCGCTGGTGACCACTGACCGAGCCGGTAACAGAGTCGTTGTCCCGGTGCCATGTGGCACTTCCCTGCACCTCAGCGTCGTGGCTCTGCATTACAACCGTGTGTATCATCCTTTTTTCACGATACCTTGCCTCTGAACCCGCTGCAGCTCGGTACTGGGATGATCCATATGCGTTCAAGCCCGAGAGATTTCATGGGGACTGGCCTCGTGAGGCATTCATACCGTTCAGCGCCGGAGCGCGTTCTTGCCTAGGCCGAAGGTACGCTGTCTCTGTTCGGCACATCACGCCCACCCTCAGAGACTCTGACAAATTCCGCGGCGCAGGTTTTTTGAGACGGAAGGCATAGCGATCCTTACCATGATCCTCTCTCGATACAAGATAGAACTGAAGGACGACCCTCGCTACGCGCACGAGACTTATGAGGAGCGGTGGCAGCGAGTCCTTGATGTGAAGGACGGTCTCACCACAACGTGAGTGTTTGTGTCTGATAGTCGCTGGTTCACTCATCGAGTTCGTTCTGAAGGCCTGCGCATCTGTCTCTTGTGTTCAAAAGGCGATGAAGGGCGTGCGGGGAAAAGGGTCGCCCATACTCTGTCATAGTGTCAATCTACCTATCAGCTTGGCGAAGGCTCACGTACCCTCTACAATCATTCGCTTCATAGCTGTGGGTATAATGTCCTGCTAAGCTTGACATATGGACGTAAAGCATTTTTGAGACGTACCTTGGGAGCAGTACCTGAGTCTGACAGTCACCTGTCCTGACAGTGAACACCTCTCGCAACCACCTCCAGTCAAACCTTTTTGCACGGACAACAGCCGAGTGTGAGCATTGCTCTGTCCTCGCTGACCTGACCCGCTCAGAATGGCAACCGGAGCCTTTGGCGCCCACGGGCAACGACCTGGCGCCAGAAATGGAGCAGCGGACGTAGTCTGAATACTTGGTACTCTCCAGATCAGCATAAGATGTCATAAAATCCGTGGTTTCATTACAATAGTCTCTACCTCGAAGCCGATCACGCTCAACCCAACCTATTCATCTGCTTCTTCGCGCTCGTCAACTTTCCTCCTACCCTATCCACTTCGTTCGTAAGATCGTCCAACATCTCGTTCTGTTCCCGGATCTCCTGGTTGATGGCAAGTCCAAGGTGCTTCTGACGCTGGAGGATGGAGCTCAGCTGTGAGAGCTGCGCGTCCTGCTGGTCCATCTTCGAGTTCTGCAGCTGCACCAATCCCTGGTTATCCAAGGGTCGCGTCTGGTCTGTCTCCTTCGGCTTCGACCCTCCGCCGAAGACACGAGTCACGGGCCTTGCAAAACCGGTGGATGAGGGTCGCGAGTGATTGAGTAGGGCGTCGCGGTCGGACTCGGTTGCTGGGTTTCGTTCGGCGGGCGCACCGACGCCTCGTGAGGTGTTCCGTGCGACGGTGACCATCTTCGCGAGCTTCTCACAGTCGTCCCGCAACCGTGCCACCATATCTCTCCGCCGCTGCAGCTCCCCCTCGCTCATGCCCGCCAACCCGAGGTGTTGCAACCCGTCCTCCAGTGCGCCCACGCGCGAGAGCGTCGCCGCGAGATTCTTCTTCGCCTGCACGTTCGCCTGGTGCGACCCCGTGATATCGCCCGCGTCCGAGAGTGCGTCGCGCTTGTTGATGTCTGCGCGGACATCGCGTATGCGCGACTGCAGGTCGGTGTGCTCATCGAGCCAGGACGATGACGTGAACTGCGAGAACCCTCCGGACGCACTGTCCCCCTTCCCCACCGGTACGCCCAGGAAGTCTCGGAACGCAAAGGACTCTCTCCAGCGATCGTCCTTTGCGCCGAGAATCGCGCGGAGGTATTGCTCAAGGCCCTGGCGGCGTTCCTCGAGGATGGCGGGGTTGTTGTGCGAGCGGAACAAGCTAAGAGAGTGCTTTGGGGGAAGCTCAGCGGGCGGGGCTGCGCCTGTAGACTTGGTAAGTTCTGTGTGTAAATCCACGAATTCAGAATATCGCCTCCACATTTGCCATGACCGCACGGACGCCTGGATTTCTATGCGGTAGACAGTATGTGGTTTTGGCTCGGCGCGTTCTTCATAGCCACGAATGTAGATGGCCTGAATAGCAGTGCTCATAGGTATCGGGGTATAGTAGCAGAGATTTCTAGTGTATGCAGGAGATAAATGAGTAGAATTGTGAACGTGGTGGAAGCTGGTGGAGGTAGGCAAGGCGGTCGCAGAGGCGGAGCAGCGTGCACCAGGCGCTAGATGACTCATCCTCTATCGGTCAGCATGAACGCCCAGAGATATTCGTCCTCCACTAAAATACTGCATTTCTGCTGCAAAAACGCGTCCTATTTGTACCAGAAGTGACAGCAGCATTGCAGTTATTGGGTAACAAGATGGTACAAAAACTGAAATCAGTATATTAACCAACGAACCTTTGTGCACGAGCCAGCAGGTCCGCGACATTGACACCATGCCCAACATACTCCAGAGCCTTCTCTACGAGACTTTCAAGCAGCGCCCTGTCTCTCAGGTGTTGCTGTAGGAAGGCTACGGCCAGGAGGGTTGACCAGGTCTCTTTGGGGACTGGTAGGGCCTGTGCCTCCGCTAATGCCTCCCCGCCCAGGATCGCCGCCAATTCGCTGGTGGCAGGGAAAGCACCGTCAAACGTCTGTAAGCGCACGAGGGCAACAATGACAGCGTCGCTCGGTCTCTGGGTCGCAGAGCTTCCCTGAGTTTTGTCGAGATGAGCCTTCTTGGCGGGTGGCTCGGTCGTATCGGAAGGCCGCTGCGTAGAGGTCGATGCAGACGTTGGCGCTGTAGCCGACGTCGAGATAATATTACGCCCAGCTTGCCCTTTCCCCTTTCCGGAAGTCGCCACGGCAGTCTTGCGCGCCGCCGTGGCACGCGTTACACCACCCTTGCCAAGGCCCTTGCCGCCAGCGCCACGCCCGCTCGAGCGGTACGTTGCCGGGTCAGGAGGAGGAGGACGACGCGGGGCTGTAGCGCCAAGGACCGCATGAACATGCTCGTTGTACTTGCGCACGATCCACTCTGCCATCTGTGCCTCCTGCGCTCGGCGCTGCTTCCCGCGCGTTGTAGGACCAGCGTCGTCAGCGAGGTCGATGGTGCGCATGCCCTCGATGACGAGCGCAACCTCATCTGCAGTGCGCGTGTCGATGGCGATAAGGGAAGTGTACCGGCTCGCGAGGCCGTATGTCGTGCCAAGCGCGATGATGGCCGAGCGAGCAGCTGGTGAGGGGCATTTGCGCTCGGCGTCGTCGAGGTCCATGATGACCCGGCGTGCGGCAAGAGTGGCGACGAGTCCCCGTGGCCAATCCGAGCGCGGCTGCACGGTACACACAGGGATGTGGAAACGCAGAACATCACCCGATCCATCACGTTGTCCAGAAAGTGTGACTGCGTGCGGAATGGTGAGGTCGCCGTCTTCGAGGAGAGCAAATACTTGGAAGCGGTGGCCAGGATAGACGGCATCAGCAAAAAAATAGGTCGCAGATCTGGGATGACATGGCTGGCAAGGCGCCGCCAGCCAGACTAGCGCTTGCCTGCGATGGTAAAGGCGCACCAGTCTGGTCATACCTGGCAATGCCTGGCCATGGCTTGTCCTGGTGATCTTGGATTGCAAGCGTGTGACGGCCAGATTTTGAATGGTAGTGTAAGCTCCTGTCTGATCTACAACGAGCAGTAACAGACCTCAATCTCGCATCTTACGCTGGGCATGCCACGCAACTTGAAGCTCCGCTGGCGGTCTCCAGCTCGCTCGTGGTCAGAGTCCGAAGGTGGCGCAGGAGCACTCTACGGTCCCGCTCATGAGCTGTGGCAAGCGGGTGCAACGCCTGGCTCATCACGCCGCTCTCTTGAGCGCCTCTACTAGTAGCTGTGCACATTGTTTTCTCTCTACGATGACACTAGTTGTTGCGCACCGCGTCCGGGTGCTCTCAGTCGATTTGGTGGCTGCGCTCCCATGACGCAGCCAGGTTGCACCTGTCCCCTCTTACAGCAAGCTTGTCGCATATCTTGGGTCACGGTGAGGTGCTTGTGATTAGATCATACATGCAGCTGCGGAAGATGCGCCAAGGTTGAAGTTGAACGTTTGAACCCGCGGAAGCCCATGACGGCTTATCAGGTCACACAGTGACTTACCTGTGACATTCCTTACTTACCAGGACTTCAGATCTGTGACAAACGTGTCAAGTGACAGAAGGAGACATGACGTTGAAGTGCCGGAGAAGCATAGTCCACTCCACCGCATATAAATCTCCCATCCCCTCCGCCCTACTCTCTCTCTCTCTCATACCGCCATGAGTTCCTCACTCCTGGCACCATCCCGTCGTCCGAATGCTCCTGTCGAACCTGATCTAGACAAAGAA
This sequence comes from Phanerodontia chrysosporium, assembly GCA_001910725.1. Lineage (NCBI taxonomy): Eukaryota > Fungi > Basidiomycota > Agaricomycetes > Polyporales > Phanerochaetaceae > Phanerodontia > Phanerodontia chrysosporium. Next base: position 37,299 of record MJGA01000008.1, read on the forward strand.
CTTGGCCCTTCAATCACCGGTGAGGCCATGAGGCTTGCACAAGCAATGTATGTTTATGCATCTTGGATCAGAGGCTATTGGCTGATAATTTCCAGAATTGCTTTGAGGCGAACCTGTTTTCCCCGCAGCCCTATCATGAACGTCTCCTTACTGCACCTTGCCTTGCATCAGGCCGGCCATGTTAATATGGACATCACTCCGAACAGGGTATGAAGCTGTGGCAACGCGACCGTAAGTGCCATTGTATATGCGCATATACCCTCGCTAATTCCTCCCGATCTGTATTCCAGGACTCTCACAGCACACTTGACACCCACACAGATGCTGGTATGTGGCGGCCCATCTGTTCTCGCATGCACGCCCGACACTGACCGTCTCCGTCTTTGCGGTGCCTGCAGGACATGTCGAGTGCGTCACAAGGTGCGTGTGTCCTTTACATAAAATCACGACCCGCGACTGACCCTGAAGCGCCCCCTCCACCACAAATGCGGCGAGGAGCGCGTCGACGGCGACTCGTGCAAGACATGCCGCCGGCTAGGAATCGAGCGCATGGGCTGGGGTCTGCGGCGGCCGGACTGGATGCGGGTGCGTTCGTTCTCCTCTCTCTGCGCTGATCGCTGTGGTCGCCCATGACGCTTCAGGACAAGGAAAAGGTGGCAGAGTACAAGGTGAGCAGCTCACATGCGCGGGGCTCATGTGCGGGCAGCCGCGCGCAGTGTACAGCACGCTCACGTCAGCGTCGGCCTCGCACAGTCCTCTGCGTCGTCGTCGTCATCGGACAGGCTCCTGCCAGCCCTCGCAGGGCCCGTGCCGAGCCTTCGAGCTGGTCGGAGCGACCCCTACGCCTCATTCGCACACGCGCGTTCGTATGAGTCCTCACAATACCACCATGCGAACAGTGTGATGTCCGCCATGACCCTCCATCAGGTGCGTCTGAACTGACCTGCATATACACCATACCGTGGCCGTGACCTATTGGCTTACAACCTTCTACAGTTTTCACGCGAGCCGCGCGTGTGAGGCTGCTGAAATCAATCACCCGCAGTGAGCATCCATACCTGCTCTTCTGTACCTTATCATCTGACCTGTCGTGTTCGTACACAGCATACACTGGGGGTACAGGAGCTCGTGCGTGTACGTGATCAGCTCCCGCTTTCTGACCCTTTGTACTGATGTCCACTTGCAGGCGCAGCAGTATTTTCCTTTGACAGGTTTGTCGCTGCTTTCTATACGCTGCTCACTTTTCAGCGAACCCCTCTCGGTGGCGCCTAGCGTATAGCATCCGTCCAACACGATCAGCGTCATGTATGGCTAGCATGCGGGCAACACAAGTATGTGGTATGGCCAGCCATCTGACACCCACCCACCTGTGTACTGTATCCTGTACTATATCCTTATGAATAAATCGATTTTATTATCTAAAATATATGGGATGGGCCCGAGTAGCAGCCGAACGAACCCAAAGGTGAGCCCGGAACCGCAGCCGCTTGCCAGGCATTACCAGCCCTGGCCATGCCTGACCTAGCTTACCATAATAGTGAGCCTGGTCTATGATGTCAGACTGATGGACATGGTCAAGCTTACCGATCGCATGTCTGCGCTGGCAACTACAATCCCAGCCTGGAAGCGCTGACCTGCTCTGGGAGCCTGGTCATCGCAGGCCTAGCTAGATCTAGCGGTCTTTTTTTTGCTGATGACAGCTGGAACAGGATCAGGCGCCTGCCTCCATGTAACTTCACCGTTCGCATTCTTGGCGATATCCCAATCGACGCAAACGTTCTTCAAGATATAGGTGCGGCTTGCACGCACTATTTTCGAACACTTCCCTATGATGCTTTCTGAGGAAACCGCCATCTCACAGAGACCGTGTCCTGCGCGGGCGATGCCCTCGCACATTTCTGTAGAAGTTGTGGAACCGATGCCCAGTGTAAAGACGCGAAGCGGGCACGATCCATCAGCAGCGACAGCATCACTGACGGTCTTAGTGGTCCCGTCAAAGTTCCATGACTGCCAGATGGCTGTCAATATAACGTTTCCAGGATGTACGAGAACCCTTACTTCGCCGTCTGTCAGGAGGAAGCAGGACACCGGTTTGTCATGTCTGCGTGAGGCAAAAACTTGCTCCAAAGCCTCTTGAATTTTGGTGCCGGGGCCATAGTCCGCTTGCATGCCGTCAACGTGCTGGGTCTAGTGTTCAAAGTAGCATCAGAAGTCGCACGTTGAGCAGATCATGAGCATACCGCTACACCCAGTGTTTCTCCATTGTACTCGACGCTCGCTGGCCAGAGACTATCACACTTACGCCCGAAACTGAAGATGTTGAAGTGTGTCCCTCGACTCGGCAGAGCCCTGAGGAGCATCACGAGCGCATTCTTGGCAGTTTCGATGCGGCTGCCATACATGCTGTAGCTGCGATCGATGAGGAAGATATACTCCTGGCTTGGGATGAGGGGCAGGTCGAACTTCGGTACCAAGTTGAGCTGCAGAGCAAGAACACCAGTGGAAGTGCGTTCGGCAATGCACCGCGGAGCGTTTAGTCCCTCGGCGTCGATGCAAAGCACGAAATCCTGCGTAAGAAAGTCTTGTGACAGGTACTGCACACTGCGAGAGACGATGGTCGAGGAATCGTCCAGAATGGCAAGCGTCGGATGCGTGGGGCTCGCAATGCTCCTTATTGCGCCCTGCATATATACGTCTACCGAGATGCTGATGCGATGGGGCGGAACTTGATGTGCGCTGGTCACACTAGGAGGCGGCACGCCGTGGCGCGTGCCGACATACATTGGAATTTGCAGCCTGACGTCGTCGGTGGTACCGTCATCCATCAGGTCAAGAATATACTTCAACCAATCAGGTGGCTGGATGCATTCACTTTTGGCCATTACTTACAGTGATCGTGGTGCTGAGCATTTTGTTACCAGGCAGCGCCCCGACGGAGATGGAGAAAACTATGAATTGATGTCAGTGCGGATGACTGCAGTTCAAAGGCTGCTAGCTTACCATCATCCGTGACGTGCTCGATGAGGGCGGCAGTCTGCCCGTTGCGAAGTGCAGTATCGTAGTCTTCCTTCGCCTCCCCGCGCTCCTTGGCTACAGCCTTGATTATAGTGTTCCCGTCCATGGCCATCTCGAATCCGCAAACAGCTGCCCTGGCGGGAACGGGGAAAATGTACTTCGCGTGAGGCAGGCCCTCCGGGATGTCTGCCAGAAGTACTGAGTCACGGTGACGATGGCGGAGACTAGGTAGTATGTATGAGCGTACACCATCTTGGGTCAATTGAGAAACAAAGGAGCCGTACCGTCTACCACCTCCACATGTACGTCAACCCTTTGCAGAGGCAGATATAAAGTGTCATAGTCTTGTCGGACGTGTATTATTCCACAGGGTCTGCGCGTCGTGGTCAGATGCATTGCATGTGGTGGTATGAGGTAGAGTGCGATCCTGGTCGTCTGACCTAATATATCAGCCAGCAGTGGTATTGCACTCCGACCATGCCGAAATGACGTTCTGCGGGCCGTCCGAGCAGCGTGGGTGGTCTAAAAATGACGAGGTCCTGGGAACACGTCGGTGCCGCGGAGCTGTGCAGGTTCGCTATGATAACTTGCGGGGCACGTGGATGACTTGACTCAGTTTTTGCCGTCTCCCCAGACGCTACGAAGGAGGGTCAATGTCAAGAAACAGCCCTCACCATATCACTCACCCAGTACCTCAGCCGTTCATGGCCACTAGACCTAACAAAAGTCGTATGGGCGTCTAGCGGCCTGTGTCCCAATCCGATGGTAAATAGCATATTACGGACTGAATCATCGCCTCAAGCCGCATATGCACGTTTTTCAGGAGGCTGCATGGTACATGGAGCATGTGAGTCTCCTGCAAGGGGAAAAAAGCATCAACAAACTCATCACATGTAAACATATGAGAAACTCGCGTACTCACTTGCAGTTTTCCGTCTGTACGGAAACCGAATGGTTCTACAACAGAAAGGCGGGAGTGGACACGGATATTAGTTCGTGCGGCAATTTCAGGCCCTGCGCCACACGTTCCCGAATAGTCCAGGCTCGCCGTCTAGCACTCTTGAATACGGCCGAGTGTCAGGCACGAATAACAACTAGGCGAGGAGTGGAATAGGCTAATGGACCTGACATCTCAGCTGTGTTCCCTGCGCGCACCAACAGACGAAAATTGAAGCAAGGGTTCCTGATGGACAAGTATCAGGACCAAAGCATATGCATGATATGCTGCGGTCAGCGTATTTTTACACAGTAACATCCAAGTATACACGGGAATATGAGCCTTACTAACCACAGTCCACGAAACGTCCGAAATGTACACTCCGAGGTACACCTCAGAGCCTGCTCTTCTCGACCTTCTTCACGTACGCGACGCCCTGGCTGAGGCAGACCTTGCCGCTGTCGAGGTCCTTGGTGACGAACGCGACCTCGGTCGTGCCATCGGGGCCGGGACCCATCTCCCAGATGCTCGTTTCAAGCGCATCGCCGGGTTTGACGGGCGACGAGAAGCGCACGGCAAAATATCTGAGCGCATCAGGCCTGTTCCCGCCGACCGCGGAGAGCACTGCACGCGCAGCGAAGCCAAACGTCGCAAGCCCGTGCAGGATCACGCCGCCGAAGCCCGTCGCCTCCCCGATCTTCGGGTCTGCAGAGTCGTGTCGTGAGTCCAGGCATGCCGGCAGGCAGAACAACAGGACGAACCAATGTGAAGGCCGTTGTAGTCGCCGCTCAGACGGTAGATGGCAGCCTGCTCGGGCGTGGTCTTGTCGCGCACGATGTAGTCGGGCTTGCGAGTCTTGGGGACCTCCTTGGCGGGATATGGCCCCGCAATACGCTTGCTAAACTTTTGGCCAGTCGCCTTTGCGCCCAGGTTGAAGGACGAGCCCTGGGGGAGGTGGACGTGAGTAAATTATGTTACGACATCTGGCTGGTGGTGGGCCGGGCGGATCGCTGCTGTGGTGTGATGTGGATCTCTGCGGGACAGATTCAATTTTCGGGCTCACGCGCGACCCTGAGGGTCCGCGTGCCAAGACCCCTGTGGGATCAGCCCGTTATGGCAGCCTGCGAGCCAAAGGGCCCTCGTGCACGGTGCGAGCTCGCGACGAATCATATGGAGAATGTAGAGACGGTGCCGCACGTACATAGAGTTTGGCGTAAACAGTGCCGTGCGGATCCACGAGGAGCGTCTCGTTTTCGATGACGATACCAGACTCTGGGTGCGGACCTTGTTAGCACAGCACGTTGCGGACATGGCCCTCGAGGCACGCACTGTTCTCGCTCACGCCAACGATGCGTTTCTTGAGCTTCCAGCCTGGCCCACTGACCTCTGGAATCGGCTTCAGGATCTCGATGGACTGCGTGCCATGGACCTGAAAAACGGTTGTCGTCGTCAGACTCGGTCGTCACGAGAGGGCGTTCCTGACAGCTTACGCCACGGTTGGGATCAAACTTGGGGAGTCCGGGTGCAGTCGAGCCACCCACGCGTTTCTTGAAGTCGTTTATGTCCTGATCCTCACCCTTGAATTGGAGGACGACAGGATATGTTGGGAATGGAGCCCAATCCTTGTCTGGTCACGCGGATCAGGCGCAATACGCACAGCCGGACGCAATAACACGCACCGAGTTCTAAAGCACGCAGACTAAGTCGAATGCGGATAGGGGGGCGACAAGACGCAACGCACCATTCACAAGAGTCTGGTCAGTTGCCTTCGCACCAATGCCAACAGCGTAGAGCAGGAGGTCTCGCTTCAGCCAGGCCACCTGTACACGCGCAGTGTGAGCTTTGGCGTGGGATGGGCGCGAGTCTGGACTCACAGGAAAGTCCTCTCCCTGGTGTCCGACAGCTTTCTCAAGGTTGATTTCTGACATGGCTGGAGTCTCGACAGTGCCTGGGTGGAGTTCGAGTCCAAGTTATAGGCAACACACGAATCACGCTCGTCCGACACCGGACGTCGGGGACGGTCATGCGCCTCGGCGACCCGGTTGCCATCCTGCCGGCCAGCGCCCGAGCCTAATTCACAGAAATTGAGTGGAAAATCGTTTGAGAATGAGTAGATGGGCCGCTGCAAACAGTAATCCAACTGTTGCTCGTACGAAGGTAGAAGAGACCGAGGATCGACTAATCGTCGTAGTGTCGGTTAGGCGATGAAGTGGCTAGCGACGCAGGCGCTTCTGTGGAGGATTCGGATTTTTACCCAGGTTTTTCCTTCAACCGTAGGGAAACCGAGAGAGGCAGGTTGGGCAGCTGTTCAACTTCATGCGGTGCAACGTCAACGTCGAACAGGATATTCGTGAACACCTCCGAAGGTTTCTGACGGGACACAGTTTTTGTACAGACATGTCACGACAGCCCATGGTAGGATCTGGTCGAAAGCATTCAGGAGTGGGTAGCTGATGAGGGTAAGTAATTTTCACTTACTTGCCTCTTACCGATGTAAGGATAGTAAGTAAGAGATGATTACCCATAGCCAAAAGTGGTATAACTGAACCGATTGGTGAACTTCCACGGGGATTTTCTTCGCTAACAACGGCCCCTCGCTTAGTCTTACATAAGCAGGTCCCTTGATTATCTTCTATCTAATATCTGCACTCGACCTGCGATTTGGCATAGACCAAGAATCTTGCCAGATTTTGTGGGCAAATCCAGGATTGAAGCATCGAAGTTCCGAGCAAAATAACAGGGGGCTTACTCTTGGCTTCATATGGTAATAAATAAATTCGATCAGGGTTGGCAATGCTTCTGGCATCGTGGACTGACGTGGTGGACTCTGGATCAGGGGCGAGAGGGCGACGATGGCGCGGAAGATGCAGATTTAGAGCGAATCAGCGACGGGCGCTGAGGTGCTTGGCCTGACATGAGCCCCTACCTCTCTCCCCAGCCATGAATTGGCCTCCATGTGACCTGTAGAAAATTGATTAGGTTGCAATGGCGAGCTCAATGCGGGGCGCTCATAAGAAGAGAAAAAAGAAATACGAGAGCAATACCTGGTCGGCCTTGGAGGATTCGTAGGCGCAGCGAGTGCACAGCGAGTGATACCGGTCTCTACTCTGTAAAACCGGTAGTGCATATGGGAGTACAGGTGACCTTGGGGCCGAAAATGCATGGCAGCGCGGGAGTGAATAAGGCGACTAAGAAATGATTGCGTTCATCGTATCGAAAAGGACCTGGTGGGCGTGCCGACCACCCGACAGGGTTCGCTAAGCGACCATCTTTCAGATATCTTGGTTCCAATCTCTCTCAGGTGCGAACCTTTGCCAGCTTCTCTCTTTCTGCCCTCCAGGAAGGCTGCGTTCGCCGCAGAGACCGCCACACTCACCCGCCGTCGCAGCCGCAGGCCGCGCCCGAGCTTCCGACAACCCATCGCCATCTGCTTCCGCGAACCGTGATCGCAATGGCGGATTCTATGCCGTACTCGGACTTGTATCATCCTTACGTGACTCCAGCATCCACCGCAGGGTGCGATCCGCACGTCGACGCTGCCGGAGAAGCCTACACCTACGGCAGCTCGTGGTACGGTGCAGCCTGTGCGCCCTCGACATCGACGTATCCGTATATCAGCAGCGTTTCGAGCCTCGCGGGAGCCCTGGACCCCAGGCCCAGTCCGCCAGCAGCGGCTCCTGCAGTATGGCCAGAGAGCGAGGCGTTTCCGATCGCACCCCTTGCAGGCAGCCACCACGAGCTGGGGAGCACGCAGGGCTATGCGGAATACACGCAGTACGACGTTTACGCGGGTAGCAGTTGTACGTCTTCCGCTCATCGTTTTGTGGCGAGGGCTCAGAAGTTGTTACCAGGGGATCAGGAGATGTTGTGCCGACACCAGGAAGGCTCGACATTTGCCACGGATGACGACGCCATGCAGACGGAACAAGGCTACTTCTACGGCCAGGACGTGCCGACAGGCACCGTACACCCACCTGTTCCCAGCGTACGTCCACAATTCATTTAATCGCGAACCTTGAGTGTGCTGAATGCCGTGGCGCAACAGAGCATCTTTACGTCCGACAGTCTCGTGCTCTCACCACCACTCGTTCCATTTACCCCCACACGCAGTTACACCCTCGAGGGCGCCGTAACCCCAGTCGTGCGCAACCCGAGACCAGTGCTACCGCCTGTGAACACTGCGACGACATCGGCGTCGCCTGTGAACACTGCGACGACATCGGCGTCGCCTGTGAACACAGCACGAACCTCGGCGTCGCCATCTGTCCCATCACCGAGCGCGAGTGATGCCGCGAGTCTCGCGTCCCCACGGTCCCCGCCCCAGTCGCCCGTGGAAGAGGTGAAGCAGGAGGCGCTGCCCTCGGTGCCGGTAATACCAGCCGCACCAAGAGCATCGACGGCAGCGGCAGCGACAGCGGTGCCACCCACGGTGACCGCTCCGCCGCCGGTATCGCAGCCGCAGGCGGCGCTCATGACCAAGTTCTCGACGAAGCCGCCCTTCCGCCACGTCGCGCCGCCGAAGCCGAGCAAGGCCGCCGCAGACGTGCCGCCACCAGCCGCGTCGAGCAGCAGTACCGCTGGCGAGACCCGCACCGCCGTCGAGGGCGCCGCCGCCGGCCCCAAGAAGAAGCCGGCGATGGCATGCCTGTTCTGCCGCGAGCGCAAGATCTGCTGTGGACCGCCTGCGCCCGACAGCACAGATGCACGGTGCAAGTGCGTTGTTTTTCTCCCGCCTACGCGAGCGTGCTGTGCTGACGTGGGCCGCGACCGCTTCTTAGGCAATGTATCAAGCGCGGGCAGTCCTGCACGTTCCCAACCGAGTGCCGCCGCGGGCAGCACAAGCGGACGCCGCGCAAGGCGACGATACACGCCCTCGCCGCTGCGACCTTCCCCGACGACGAGATCCTCGCCGACGTCATCACCAAGACTGGCGAGCAGCCCGTGGCGCCCGTCGAACCTGCTGCTGGCCCATCGACGTCGTCGTCCGTGCAGCCGAAGGCGGTCACGCAGAAGATTAAGGCCGCTGCGAAGCGGGGCCGCAAACTGCGCGTGAAGCCTCTAGAAGGCGTGTCCAAAATTCTTGACAAGCCTATCGTCTCTTCGCCGACCTCGCTCTCGCCCACTACCCCGACTTTCTAATTAATGAATCCTTGCTTTCTGTCTTTCTTCTCTCGGATACTGGTTGTCTCGCTCACGCTTCACTCCTGTCATGATATTGTCGTACATCTCCATGCTCTCACCTAGTTTCCCAGTGACTCCTGCTCTTATCATCGCCGCACTACTGTCTCGCTGTACAAGTTTATCGGGTCATTTTCTCTACTTCTCTGGTCTAATGTGTACAGTCCGTGTCGCAAGCTTACAATGTACATAGTCTTCTTTTGCTCCATGCGCGCTCAGCGAATGATGCACGTTCCTTCCTGATCGCCCCGCCGCAGCGCGAATTCACTGCGAAGCTCATCCCTGGCGCGCATATCGCCTATGAGCGAGATGCGCACGCACAGAAGGCGTGCTAAAGTCCGGCGCCTGGGCCCCGCGATGCAGGGACGCATAAGCGTGGAGGCGTCCCCAGGCGCGCTCGGAGGCTGTAGTGAGTCGTAGTTCGCCCGCGCGAGCTATTGGCAGAGGCGCAGGGCGGTGCCGGACGCGGCCTGCGCTTTCCCTCTCAGAGCCGCGGGTTCCCACCGTATCGGTCAGAGCTGTGCGGACACTGGGAGAAACAGTGCACCGAAGAGGACTAGGGGGGCTGTCTCCGGGTCACGCCCTTACGTGGCAAGGCCTGCGCGATTGAATGATGGCACAGCCCTGGGGAAGGTCCGCGATGGAAGACAGATGAGACAGACGGAAACATCTGGGGCCGCGAAGGGCAGAGGGCCGTGGACTTTCTTCGGTGCGCGTCTCCGCGAGGTCTGGATGCTGAGCTCGAGATCCAGGGTAGGATGCAGGCTGCGGTGCAAAGTACTGGGCATGACGTCCGCGTGCGCTTCCGCGCGACTATGTCGCAGCCGCCCACACGAGAAGGGACAGCGCGCCGAGTGCGCAGGGAGGAGTGATAGAGTTGCCCCGAGATCGGGGCATCGGTGACCCAGCAGAATGCACAACTGATGCGAGTGGAGTAGGTTGGCAGACGTATTCGCAGCGCTGGGAATTCGGAGGGCGGGACTGTGAGGACGGATAGCTCCGAGTCCGCGGCGGGCGCGCGACAGCGCGAGCACAGGAGATGAGGAACGCATGGGCGTGCCTGTGAGAACGATGCTGGCAATGACTAGTGCGTTATGAAGACAACAGACAGCGAAATGAATATGAACAAACGAGGGTGCCAGCCGGAATGGAACCCATGAGACGCACCGACCGTAAGCTAAACTTTACTAGATGCAACGCTGGGAAGGACAGGCGGCGGCTGCGTCCGTGTTCTCGAAAGTTATCTCCGCGTTCTTTGGAGGGCCGCTCGATAGCTGTAGCCAATGGTCGTCTGATAGATCAGGACCTTATCGTAATTGCATGCATAACAACACATTCGAAAGCCCTGGTTTGACAAACTATGTCAGCGGTAGAGCTATGAATGTTTCGGGTATTGACTGTGAGCGTACGTCTTCCTGCACGTTCAGAGACATGCGACGATCGACCTAGCTTTTGATCCACCTCGCAGCTGCATTTAGGCATCTGCGAACTGCAACTTGACTGCACCGTAGAGCAGCCTCATACACTGGTGACGAATATCAGATCAGCTTCTGGCCGAAGCATGTCACGTAGAAGCATACCTGTTTGCCACCAAAAGTACATTGGTCCTGCGACCACACCAGGGGCGCTGTGATACAGTTCTAAGCAGAGGTATGGGTTGCGGGTAAGAAGTGATGTTCGAACCAGACCTGCTGTCACCAGCAGGTCGTCCCTTGTCTCAACGCTCAGCCGAGTATCTGCAAAGACCCTGTTCTCCCCCGTTGCTCTGGCAGCAGTAAGACAACAACGAAGCATGCAGCGCGGTTATGCACGCTACTTGTCTCGCTTACTTGCCCCACCGTATCATCGTTACAGCAGCCTTTGCACGGCGTCGAACAGTGACCTGAAAGCCGACTTATGTACGTACACCTGGCCTTACCGACGTCCGCCTGGTGTCGCAGCTCGTAAACGAATACTTGCAGGAATATCCAGCGGGCAAATTTGCGGTAGAGATATACATGGGAATGGACATACTTCGCGAGATTATACTTGATGACGTTGAAATCCTTCAGCCACAGATACTGGGAGCCCCTCTACCCTCCGAGTCGTCCGGGCCTATACGCGCGTCATTATCGGAGGGTGAGTCGGGATATTCTTCGGTGCCGTGCAGGTGCGTCGGCCAGTTCAGAGAACACCAATGCAAATCCCAAGCGTGCTAATCGTGTCGGTATGAATCTCGTGGTCGCTGCCCCGCATGCTCAAGGTCTTCGCGCAGGAATAGACAACACACCTCGAGGCCTGAAATTACCCGTGCTTGCACCGGTGCTTGCGTCGGCCGCGGACCGTGAGCCTCCCCAGGCGGGGCACCCATCACAATCAGGACCGGAAAGAGGGTGATGACGCTGGAGCAGCCCGACGTTGGTCGGTTGAGGTTATCTGGCGGTTTAGTATAGCATGGCGGCTGGAGGAGGGCTGACGTTCATTATAATTAGAGTCGCACCTCGGCCAGCATGAGGCTTCGTCCCTTCAGCTCCGCCTACCCGCCTACATTCGCCGCCTTCTGCGTCTTCCGAGCATTCTGCGCCGCGAACGCTGAAACTTAGGAGGCCCACACCGAGAATATCGTCCGAGGATAATGTGGTTGGCGGTCAGGAGCTGTGCGGCGCTTGCCCGTCCTGATTCGGTAGTCAAGTCAAGCGGTGCGTCGCCAGAGGCCTCTCTCAGCTTCCACGCTCACCCTGAGCTCATATCCCTGTCCACCCTGGCAGTCCACGCCTTGGTCAACGCTCTGAGCGTCGAGGACGCTGCTCTGCTCAACAGCACTGCAAGCTCCCACACCGGCACCATAGCACGCACATTCTTCCCGGCGTTATCTTTTACCATGGGCGACCTCTTCTCGCTCTCCTTCCTCCAGATCCTCTCGGTCGTCTCCTTCTTCACATCTGTGCTCGCCCTCGTGCGGGTCGGCTCTGTCTCTCTGCACCGGCTATCACACAAGTTCGAGGCGCAGACGCAGCAGATGGGCGTCGCCAGTGATACCAAGGCGCCTCTATGGAACTGGAGCCTCGGCGGGTCGCTCTCGCTTGGCTCGCTGATCGGAGAGGACGAGGAGGAGGAAGTCGGCGCAGCAGGGGGATATACAGGAGGCACAGACCTCATGCGAATGGATTGGCAAGGCAGCAGCAGGCCGCTCACAGGTATGTCGCCCATCTCAGCCCGGTCGTGTGCATCGTTAAAATTTCGTTCCCTGCCCCTGTCCAGTCCGCCTCCCGCCGCAATACACTCAGCCACCAATATCGATGGCGAAGCTCATCATGCAGCGACATGTATGTCTCGTTCCGTAGCCTGCCCTGCGCCGGCCACTGACCCCGTTGTGCAGTTGCAACGGAAACCGAACCGGTACCTGCGCCGAGTACCGTCCGGATCTTCGAGACCAGCCGTCTCCTCACGACTGACACAATCTGTGTAATTGCCTCGCGTCGTTAACATTAACCTCAAATGCTGCGTCACGGCGGCAACACCCGCGCATCCATGCGACTTTCATGCCTCTGCACGAGCACGTCCTGTCCTTACGTTCCCACACGACACCGCACGGACTACGATCATATTTATTTCCCCGCACTCTGCTTGGCCGAATAGGGCTCTCACTTTCATATGGCACTCTCGGATTTGGATGCTAGAGCACTGACGGCCGTATCTCATTAACCTATTCTTACATGGACCCCTGCACTCTTCCCCCCTGACTTTTGTTGTTGTAGATTGCTGTACATGATAACTCACACGTACCTTATGTCTTGTATCCCTGGCTCCTTCCGCATAATACCCCTTTCTTCGCTTTTCCTTGTCGGGCTGGTCTGCGGCGGGCGCCACAGTAGATATCGATAGTACGTGGAGACACAGCAACTATCTCGACTAGAGTCGCCTTCAGGTGCAGTCTTTGGAATATTGAAGTAGCAAATACCATTCGTCTGGATAGGCGTATGTCACGTCGGACGGTCTAAAGATATCTGGAAATATTCCCGTCAATGCAGCAGGTTTATCAGGTCATATATTCCCGCTGTGACTTGGATAATAAATGGAATTGAAGGGGCACTTACACTGGTTACTTATCCACTTCGTTTCCTTTACTGAATTGTCATTCCCGCAGCTTTCTTTTGATGCTTACGACCTGTTTAGGTACATGAGCAGGTCCTTCAATCCGCTATTCTCGCTAGCCGTCACCCTGACTCATGTACTAGGCTTTATATCATGCTACACAGAGCTCTTTCCAAGTCTGCGCTCTGCTCCGAATAGACCGACACCCCGCGATAGCCTTGTTCACTGATAAGCAGCACTACAGATCCGAACTGCAAGCTCCGTGGCCCCCAGCTCATGACTCCGCGCTGACTATCTCGAACGTGTTGAACGACGGCTGACAAACGTTGCTGGACAGAGCAACGCTCATACCGAAGTCACGCAGAGGATCTCACGGTCGGCGTGAACTGCTGAGGGATCACCCAGGCTGCGCGAGTCATGGCGTACTGAGGAACGCAGCTTCTCGATGCACGGTGGACTGGGGATTGAGCTGTCGTGAGTCCCTACCTTGTCTGTATTATCTGCGATATTCACAGCCGATATCCTGTAAGACAACCTAGGTACTCGGCACGCGGTCCCGAGGCCTGCTGAAACTGAGTCAGTGTCCAGCTTCCAGGCTCATGGACCAAACGACCACCACGGAGCTTACGGTCCTACCGGTGTTCATTAACCCTGGAGAAATAGGGCTTCTGCTATCAATGCTATTACAATGTGACTACGAGTATAGCCTTCTTGAGGGACTGCTGCGCCTCCGGTACCGAGCGTTCGAGGGTATATAAGGTTGGCCGTCCAGTACACCATCTCCCAACCTCCTCTCCCACCATGCAGATAACTCCCCCTACGACTTCCACCACGAAGCCATGCGGCATCTTCATCTCCCTGCCAAACCTCTCGGAGGTGTACCTGCCCCTCGAACATGCAGAGGTGCACGCCGACGTCATCGATGGTGAGTACAACCGTGTCGATCATGTCTGCACTGTCACTGACGTGTGTACGACAGTCTCCGCCATTGTCACCGTGACGCAGCACTTCTGGCAGTGCTCAGCGGACAGGGCCCAGAAGGCGAAGTATGTCTTCCCCGTCCCTGCGCGTGCTGCGGTCTGCGGCTTCGAGATGACCACCGAAGACGGGACGGTCATCACTGCCGTCGCGAAGGAGAAAGAAGAGGCCCGCCGTGAACATGAGCAGGCAATTGCGCAGGGCCAGATGACAGGTCTGGTGGAGCATGTTACTGATGACAGTAAGTGGAACTTTTTATAGACTCGACATTGAAGCTAATCTCTGTCCGCAGTCTTTTCGATCTCCCTGGGTGCACTTCCGGCCCTGCAAATGGTGCAGGCGAAGACTACCGTGAGTATGCCCTTTTACGCTCTGCGAACCTGGCACTGACTGCGCACAGTATGTTTTGGACCTCATGGACGAGGATGTGTCGGACCAGGTGCGGCTGCAGATCCCGATGCACATCGGCGCGCGATACGGTGTACTTCCACCTGGCATGCAGGGCGCACGCCAGATCCCGCCGCACCGCGTCAGCATCTCCGCGGACGTGCGCATGCAGGGTGCCATCAAGAGCATCACGAGCCCGACGCACCCGACCGTGCTGGTCTCCGACAGCGCGGCTAGCTACGCACAGCGGCGCGCAGGCTACACTTCACCCGACTTTCTCACGCAGGACTTCGTGCTGTCCATTAAGGCTGATGGTCTCGACGCGCCGCGCTGCTTCGCACAGAAGACGGAGCACGGCGCGACGGCGATCCAACTGAACATCGTCCCCAAGTTCGACCTCCCGCCGATCCCGCGCCAGGAGTACATCTTCCTTGTCGACCGCAGCGGAAGCATGGGCGGAGACAGGATTGAGACTGCAAAGAAGACGCTTGTGATGCTCCTCCGCGCCTTGCCGAGCCAGGGCACGCACTTCAATATCTTCAGCTTCGGCAGCCACTGTAACAGCCTCTGGCCTCAGAGTGTCGTCTACGATGCGGGAACGCTGGAACATGCTGTAAGTACATGATCTCGCTACTGTCACTGGTCTAATTTATCTGCTTGCCAGACTCAACATGTTGATTCCATGTCGGCGAACTATGGCGGGACCGAGATAGCCCGCGCGTTGCAACAGGTATTCAAGTCTCGCAAGGTGGATACGCCCACCGCCTGCTTTGTGCTGACAGACGGAGAGGTAAGCGTTGTATGCGCCTGACCTATGACCATCTGACGTATCGCCCGCAGAGCTACAACATCGACTACACCATCTCCACCGTTGACCAAGCCGTCAAGAGTGCCGTTCCCGGGGCACCCTTGCGCGTCTTCACTCTTGGCATCGGTGGCACAGCCTCGACTGCAATGTGCGAGGGTATCGCCCGCGCGGGCAACGGCGTGTGTCTGATGTCCACGACCTCCGAGGGCATCATCGGCAAGTGCTCGAAGCTCGTGCGCGCGAGCCGGACGTACATCCTGAAGAACGTCTCCGTGGACTGGGGCGTGCGCACGGACCTCGCGGAGGCGTACCGCACCGGGAGCACCACGCTCAAGACTGTGCGTCAGGCCCCTGCGGAGGTCTCCGCAATCTACCCCGGCACCCGCTTCGTCGTGTTCGCGCTCATCGACGACGCGGCATACACTCCGCCGAACGAGGTCGTCATCAGCGCGCAGCGCGACGGCCAGGGCGAGGTCCTGCAGTTCAGCGTGCCCATCACGACCGTCGAGTTCCCCGCGGGGCACGCGCACGGCCGGCTCGTCCCGACGCTCGCCGCGCGCCGCGCGATCATGGACCTCGAGGACGCCGGGCGCGGCGGGCAGGCCGCAGACCACAAGAGCACGATCGTCCAGCTCGGGACGACGTACCAGCTCGCGAGCAAGTACACGTCGTTCGTCGCCGTCGACAGGCGCACCCGCGCGGAACTCCCGCAGGAGCCGGAGCAGCCGCAGCCTGCGCCCGTTACTGTGCACCACGGTCCAATAGGTATGGGGGCTGCACCCCTTGTAGGCGGGATGATGTCCTTGCGAGCGGGCCAGTCCGTCGCGCAGCCAGCGGCGACGCAGATGCGGTGGTTTCGCTCTAATAGAGGTGGTGGACTGTTCGGATCATCGGCGCAGCAGGCCTCTGCCTCCGCTGCATTCGGGACGGGCGCGCCGCAGCAGCCGCCACAGGCCTCATCGTTTGGTGCCTTCGAGGCTGCGGTACCTCCTCCCCCGCAGGTCGGCGGCGCCCCCAGCTTCGCGTTCGGCGGCCCGCCGCCGCCGCCGTCGTACTTCCCAAATGGCGGATCGCCTGCAATGTTCTTTGGCCAAGCTCGCTCGACGCGCGCGGGTACGGCACCGGACGCCGCTGGAGAGGCCGCGCTGCAGCAGCGGGCAGCCGCGGCCCCGCCGCCTCCTGGCTCGTTGTTCGCGTCCCCGCCGCCCGCCGCCCTACAAGCGAGCGTGTCGTTATTCGGCTCGTCAGCGTCGAGGCCGGCGTCGACCACACCGGGGGGTGGGTTGTTCGGGCAGAATCTGCCCATGTCGGCTTTCGGCACCTCACATGCACCTGCCCCGGCTGTCGCGCCTCCCGTCGATGTCGACATTGATGCTCTGAGCCCCGAGGACAGGGTCCTGCGGCTCGTGCGCCTGCAGGCCTTCGACGGGTCGTTCCCGGCGGTCGCGGCACTCGAGAAGATTGTCGGCAAGCCGTGCCTCGCAGAGGCCGAGAGCCTGCAGGTCGAGCAGAGCGTGTGGGCGACGGTGCTCGCGATTGCGTACCTCCAGAAACACATGCAAAACCAGCCGGAGCTCCTCGCTGGGCTGGTCGAAAAGGCCATGGACTTCTTGTCTCAAACGCCGGGAGTCGACGTCGAATCCCTCCTTGGTCGTGCGAAGGAGTTCATCGACTCGGCTGATTGAGTCCGTTGAGACCAAGTATCGTTCTTGAACACTGTATTACAATGTGACCGGAGTTTGTAAAGTGTATAGTAGTAGTTAGTAACCAATACACACGCAACGTTCCCGCCAGTGATTCTCATATTTGAGCCTGTATGCATCCGGGAGCGCGGACCCTGACACATCCGCCTGAGGTCTGTTGTGGCAGGCGCCACTGGGATGGACACTTGAGTCAGGGGTCTCTGCAAGACCGTTCCAACGTCACCGACTGATCCGCCTGATGTGGCGCTCGAGCGCTCACGCACTCGCGATGTGCGGTCAATGCTGGAGCTCTCGAAGATGGAATTGGGCAGGTTCGTTGGTTCTGAAGCGTGGGTAAGACACTATTTCGCGTAAAGTAAACTCCACGATGTATATATTCCGCGTTTTCGAAGAAATACGTGCTCTCCGTTCCTGCTGCCAGGCGGGAGGCGCGTTACCATACGTGTAACGCTGTGGCGACGTGTGCGTCAGTGGCGCGTCCGACGCGTCATGGCTCGCAGTCTCGGGCGGGGTACTTCAGACATCGCCTCGCCGATATTTCCTCGACCCAACCTCGACCCGCCCTCCCCGCTCGACGCACACGACATCCAGACACGACCCAGCCATGGCACCCAAGCGCAGTGCAGCCAACGCGTCCGCCAAGTCGCCGCCCTCGACGCGCAAGATCCTCGTCACCGCCGCCGAGGGCCAGACGGGCCGCCTCCTGATCGACCTGCTCGTCGACGAGACGTACCGGAGCAAGTTCCAGTCGCTCACCGCGCTCGTCTTCAGCGAGGACGCCAAGGCCGTGCTCGCCGAGTACGAGGACGTGCAGGTGCTCGTCTTCGACCCGAGCGACGAGAAGGCCCTCGTCCGCGCGATGGAGCAGGTCGACACGTGCATGCTCATCCCGCCCGCCCGCAAGGACAAGGCCAAGATCACCCGCACGCTCCTCGAGGCCGCCAAGAAGGCGAAGACCGTCACGAACATGGTCTTCCTCTCCAGCGCCGGCGCCGACTATGCCGAGCGCGATAAGCAGCCCCGTCTCCGCGAGTTCATCGACCTCGAGCACCTCGCCATGCAGCCCAAGGCCGACCCCTCGTCCGG
This sequence comes from Phanerodontia chrysosporium, assembly GCA_001910725.1. Classification (NCBI taxonomy): domain Eukaryota; kingdom Fungi; phylum Basidiomycota; class Agaricomycetes; order Polyporales; family Phanerochaetaceae; genus Phanerodontia; species Phanerodontia chrysosporium. The sequence continues at coordinate 55,465 of MJGA01000008.1, forward strand.
CGACACCGGCCACAGCACCTGTGTGATACGAGCAGGCTTCTACATGGAGAACCTCCTCCTGTACACGAAGCAGGCGCAGGCAGAGGGCAAGCTCCCGATTCCCATAGACCCCAACAACAAGTTCGCACCCGTTGCGCTGGGCGATGTCGTGCAGGTCGCCGCGCACGCCCTGACAAGCCAGGGCCCCCACGGTCTTGCCGACGATGTCCGCGGAGAGATCCTCATCGTTACTGGACCAATGATGACTGCCGGTCCTGAGCTTGCGACCGCCGCAAGCCAAGCCTTGGGGACGAAGATGGAGTTCGAGAGCGTCTCAGAGTAAGTCGCGAGCCTTTCCGGGGGTGGCTGGTACTGATGATAGCGTTGCAGGGAAAAGGCCAAGCAAATCTTGTCCTCGGAACAGGGCTCTGAGGTCGACGAAGGTGTGTAGCCGAGAGACAGCGACCCATAGCAAGCTGACGTTCGTGCAGCGGAGAAGGAATACCTACTCGAATACTACTCCCTCGTTCGCGAAGGCAAGACCAACTACGTCAGCAACCTGCCCATGCTAGCGTACTTTGGACACCGTGGACAGGAGCCCTCGGACTTCTTCAAGACGTACAACGTGAGTATATGCGTCGTGTATTGCTCACCACCGGTGCTCACCTTCATCACGCGCAGGAGGAGTTCAAGCCCAAGAGGCGCAGGACAGCCAAGAATGGCGGACACGCCGAGACCAAGAAGCAGCCGGCCCGTGCCTCGGGACGTGGCAAAGGCACAAAGAAGGCTGAAGACGAGGACGATCACATGGAGGAGCCTGCGGCTGGTGAGGAAACTGTCGGCGATGGAGGCGCCGTGGCGGAGAGCGGCCGGTCGACCGTCACCAAGGGGCTCTAGAGGACACTTGCGACTATCAGTCGGGGTGCGACACGTACGCCAAAAGCTACTGATCGCGGACGATTTTTTATTCTCTATATCTTGATGTCATGTTGTGTTTTCTTGCTGTGACGGACCTTGTAAAATATCCTCTATTATGCTGCTCAGTCAGGCGGTGAAAGACGAATGGAAACTCGGGTATTCTGAGAATATGGAGGACGGATGCATACATCGTCAAGCTCGACGCAGAAAAGATGCTGAAGGACGTCAAAAAGGAAAGTATGTCTTGCTTACCTGCAGTAAGCTCGTGGATAACAAACGCTTTGAAGCCGTTTTCGGTTTCAAGATAGTTCTTGAGCTGACGTAAGCAGAAAAATATACACTTTCTACTTACGCTCTTTCTTACTCTTGTACGAAGCGTCTTCGACCACTACCTCGGAGGCTTGCAATGCGTCGACAGCTCATGCACACCCAACTATGTCCCACCGTCCCACGAGAGACTTTTTGCGCTCTCTCGCAGATCCCCTAACACGACCTGACCTGGCGTGCATTCATCTCCAGGCGCGACTCGGCCCATAACTGTGACGCGCTGTCCCTGCCATTGCTCCTCCGAACCCTACGTCGGTGCCGCAATTCCCTGCGCGAAATGCGGTGCTGCAACGTCCATCAGGTGTCAGTGCAGCGGAGAACGCGTCGTGACGCGCATATAGCCAGGGAAAGAGGTCGGAGCGCGCGTCCTCTGCAGGTGAGTCGGCCTGCTGGCCAACTCCGCAATATACCCGCGTCTCATGCAGCTGTTTGCTGTTGTCCCGAGGCCGTGCAATATCTGCATGGGCGGCGAGTGGGAGCGACCGGTCGTGCTGGCATTCGCTTGCCCGCATGGTGCAGGCGGTACGCCTGAGCCGTGAGCACGATTGGAGGGCGGTGTGCCCTGTGGAAGAGCAGCGCCGTGCAGTCCGGCCGTGGACGCCTTCTCATCGCGACTTCGAGCGTGTCCCGCATCACGGACGCTCCAATCGTCGAGATATCGCGGTGCGCGCGGCTGCCGGATGTCGGGCGCGGGAGGAGGCTTGCCCCTCAACCTTCGAAGGAGGCGGTGTGGTCGTATCTCAGGGGGCCATGGCACTATTGGCAGACACTCGCTCTTGGCGACCAAAGATGCATCAAAGCGTTTAGTGCCTGCGCACCGACGCGCGCAGTGGCTGTCCCGGGGTTGTCGTTCAAGGTCTGGCGTATATATGCTTCTCGGACGGCATCTTCGGCAGCCACATACAACGCAATGCAGCTACCAACGTCTGCATCCTCTCTGCCTTGCGGTCTCGCGCACGTCCAGGCCTCCGGGGAGCACTCATTCCTGCCTCAGAGAAGGCTGCGGTCCACGCGGACATCGTCGATGGAACGCCATCATTCTTGGCCTGCCTTCTTCATGCGTCTTCAGTAGCAGTGGACCGACAGCCGGTCGTTCTGACGTCGTGGACACGATTTGTTAATGCATGACGGTGACAAAAGGCAGAGTGATGGTGTGTGCGACATAAGATCTACCGTCCTAGGCAGGAGTACATAATACCGGTATATGGGTGCAGATGGGAAGCTGTGGTCCGTTTCCAAAGGCTGATATAGGGATGTAGCCTGTACGAACTCAGGGGTCCAGCAGGTGAGCAGCTTACCGCTTCTTGAGAGAGAGCACGACGTAGAGCATGATGCGATAGACGAGCGCGATGATCAGCAAGATGCACGCATACAGCTTAAAGTTGATCCCGCGGATGTCGAGAGACTGTGACGCCTGTCAAGATCTGGGCCCACCAGCGCAAGTGGTCATGCACACACCTGAAGCACATCATCGCCTGCGAGCGCGCACTCGCCCTGAGCGACGAGTGAGCTCGGGTACTCGCAGAAGCATCCACCGTCGGCCGTTGGCGCGCACGCGAGCACGAGCCCGTGCAGGTCGTTCCATACAAGCAGCTCAAACGCATATGTCTGGTAGTCAATCCAATGCGCCCAGTAGTACCAGAACCGCGGGAGGTCCACCGCGCGGATGAAGTACCCGCCGACGGACTGGTGGCAACTGTTAGGCGACAGCACGAAGAGAGGCACAAAGGCAGGGAACGCACCATCCAGAAACCGTTCAAAAACGATGCTACAGAGAGTGCTGCGACAAAGATTGGCAGCGCTGCGGCAACGACTGCAGACTGGAGACCTGCATCAGACATGTTCTCCATGAGCAGCGTCACCGACGAACCTGCGACTCCGCCGTGTACACTGCAAGGAAAAGCACGCCGAGGAAGCGGAAGAAGGCGGTTGCGCCGGGGTGCAGGCCGATGCTCCAATAGCAGAGGACCGCAAACAGAAGCGTGCACGCGAAGAGGTACGGTAGCGTCGCGATCGCACCGGCGAGCACGTACGCGCCGGGCCCGTACAGCCCGTTCATCCGCTCGCGCACGAACACTTGCCGCTCCTCGAGGAACGCCGGGATGCCGGCGACGGACATGAACCCCAGGAAGGCGACGGCGTAGAAGTGCACTGACAGCCTGTCGTTCTGGCGTCGTGAGCGGCAGTGGTTAGGTGTGCGACCAAGCAAAAGACGAGGGACCCGGACGAACCACTTTGGCGGACGTCTGCGCGAGGTTTACCCAGATTGTCGCAAGCATCACGCCCATGCCGACTGCCACCGTCTGAAGTGAGCATTCCACAGCTCACGGAGATTGGTCGAACACCCACGATACATCCCGACGCGCACGCCATACGCGAGCAAATTCCTGCTGTAATTGAGCATGTTCCTCTCCACAAGTATCCCCGTGCGCCTTGCATCGCGCGCAAGCGCGTCCAGGATCCCGGTGCGCATCGCCGCGGTGCGGCTCACTCTTGCAGTGCTGCTCGCGCGCTCCGTAAGAGTCTCGTGCTCGTCCTTCTCCTGCGGCGGCGCGAGCCCGTGTGCTTGGGCATACGTCGCCCACCGCTTTGCGAGTTCGGACACGCGTGCCTCGCTCGCCGCGGCGTCCGCCATGAAGTCTGTGTTGAAGAGATCCAGAGCATGGTCTGCGGGGTTTGCGTGTACCGGCACGGGGCGCCCGAGCGCATCTGCGAGATACGCTGCGAGGCGGTCTGCATGGGAAACCAGTGCGTGAGCTTCGGAAGCGCGCGGGATCATGGAGGCACTCGACGTACCGGTTGGGCCAAAGTACATCGTCCTGCCGCGCGCGAGTAGCAAAAGCTTGTCGAAGAGCGCAAACGTCTCCCAGTTTGGTTGGTGGATGCTCGCCACGACGAGGATCCCGTGTCTCCGTGCGACGTTCCTGACTGTCAATCGACGGAGCTATCAGTGCCGAAATGAATCCGATTCTACCGGGAGAGTAACGCACTCGCCGACAGTACCTCGCGGCTCGTCCGGCTGTCGAGCCCGCTTGTGGGCTCGTCGAGCAGGAGGATGCGCGGCATCGTCACGAGCGCAGCGCCGAGCGTCGTGCGGCGCCTCTGACCGCCAGAGATACCGCGCTGGACGGCGTTTCCGATGCGGTGATATTGCACCTCCGCGAGCCCTAGATCCGCAATCACCTCCGCGACGCGCGTGGCGATCGTTTCTGCGGGAGTCGACGGGTCGAGGCTGCGTGGGTCGTCAGCACGATGCGCCGTCCGCTCTGGGCACGAGAAGGCCCGAAGAAAGCGCGCACCTCAACCGCGCAGCGAAGCGGATCGTCTCGTGCACAGTGAGCACGCCCAGGAGCGCGTCGCTCTGCTCGACGTACGCCGCGAGCGCGCTCATGTCCGCGCCTGTATCGCCGTTCACGGTCACCTACCGGGGCGCCGCGTCAGCACATCATCACCGGCGGTCAAGCCCCACACGGGCGGTGTCGCACTTGGCCTGATGTCGCGCTAGTGCGCTTAGATAGAATATCGAGGAGGGACGTCTTGCCTGCGCCCGAAGGCCCCATGACTAGAGCGACCCCACGGTTGAGCAGCTTGCGTAAGGACGAACGAGCGAGAGACGGGGACGTACTGGCCAGCATCTCGCCGGACTCGACGCTGCCGCTGAGGTCCTGCAGTATCGCAGTCGGCTTGACGGAGAAGGAGATGTTCTCCCACTCAAGCACCAGACGCTCATGGGGCTTCTGGCTCTACAGATTGTCCGGCGACGTTAGCACTGAATACGACGTCGGGCAGGTTGACCAACGCACCTCGAGGTCGTCGCTGGAGCCCTGCATGGTGGTGGTCTGCGGTCAAGAGGAAGTATGGCGTTGGCATGGACGCGCCTGTCGCTTTGAGACAATACAGCGGCGGCCGCGGGGAGTGATGCATCATACCGTGGACCCCACCGCACGCAGGATGCTCGCAAGTGACCGGGATTGGAGAAGATGCAAGCCTGAGCATGTGCCGCTTGGCGTTGGAACGCAATTACAGCACAGCCGCGGTGTTGGCGTCTCGGACGACTTCAGAACGGGGACGCTGAGAGGTCCTAGTAAATCCTAGTGAGGCATTCCAAATGTTTCCTTTTTGGGCCGATGTTCACCAGGCTGGCGCGTCACGTGCCCGCAGCATCCGGAAGCGAAGCCACGCGGGGGATTCGCAAGCTCGCACGCAGCAGGGAAGCGGCGGATAGCCTCAACGGCAGAGTCCTAGGACAGTCCTCCCGACGCACAAGGATGCTGTCAAGCATTCATTAATAACGCAAGGTTTACGGCCGATCATCGTTTCCCGCAATGGTGGAGAACAAACCAGGATACGAGTAGGGCGGGCAGCATGGAACACAGCCTGGTGGGTGAGAAACCGCGGGACTAGCAGCGAGGCAGCAGCATTGGAAGACGAGGCTCTGCCATCTGTATCCCTCTGTTTGGTCGGTGGCAAAAGTGCCGCGGCGCAAAGGGCAGAGAGCCATGACGCGCGCAGCACGAGGGGCTCGGGCATGTGTCGTGCGGTAGCCTGTTGGCGATGGATACGAAGAAGTCGTCGGCCGAAGTCCGCTGGGTTCCTGGCGCGGCGGCCACAAGCGCTGTTGAAGCCGTGGGCCGAAGTGATCTCACTCTGTCAATCGGGACAGGATACAACATTGACTCACAAGACAAAGCAGGGCGCAACGAACCTGCACAAGGCAATCGTTGTTCGCCGGGACTACGGCCGGGTGCAACGAGGCATTTGGAACTAGGGCCTGGTGATGACACGCGCAACGCGGGGGTGAGGGTCCGCCACACCATGTGGGCGCGGAAACCGCACCGTGAGCGAGGACACCCTGGACATTACGATCGCCAAGGCCTCGAACAAACGCCACAGGACAGTTCCGGTGCGGTGCTTGCGCCAGCGAACCTGGAGCGCGTGCTCATCATGGTCGACGCAGCGCCAGCAAGAGACGTCTGGCTTGGAATCCCGAGCTTGGTCGGGCCCCGCTGAGACGCGCAGTCACTAGGACCCTCGTAGAGTCGTGGCTTCATTCCAAATAGTGGCTTGCTTCGCGATGCACGCGGCACTGCACCCGGGAAAGGGTCTCGTTGCACTTCGATCCTGCTGCGTCGGAGTCCACGAGGCTCTGAGGTCGCAGTTCAAAGTCTATTATCACCAAACCCCGTTTAATTCGGATGAGCAGCGAATTTGTATTGATCGAGGGGAAGTGAACGTATCTCCGGGAGTCTGGGCGTGCTCGTGCCGATTTGCACAAGGTTGTATGGGCCCTGGGCCGGCAACAAGGAGATTGTAATCACTACGTAGCCCATCGGTTTCAAAAACTCGTGGCAGGGAGTCCGGCTGGATCCGCGGTTCCCGCTGCCTGTTCAGGCACAGCTGGAAAATTCTATCCGTGTGTAATCAGCACCTTGATTGAACTGGTGAAAATTTCTTTACTGAGTCCGAGAGACGCAGAGAATGGTCTGCACAAGCAGGCTTCACGATATTCGCCGAGTCGAACATCCGCAGAGGACTTCCTCTCGAAGAGATGGTGAAGGTCGAAAGCAAGGCATGTTGAGCAGAACATGACTTCCATTCTGGGAACCTTCGTGGCGCGGTGATCGCCGAATGTCGATCATGGAAATTACGGAGACTAGACAATGCAGGTCCTCAATGTTTACTTCGATTCAGATTCTTATAGACAACAAAGACCAGCTAAGTAGCAATGTAGATAATTAAAACATCATCCTACTGACTACCCTACGAAGCTATCCGAGACCCAGTGATACTACTACAACAAAGCACAGACACACAGAACAGCTGGTTCTACACCGGGTGGGTCGGTTTTTACTGATACAATAATGCCCCTCGGTCTTGGGGAAAATAAGCGGGAGGGGATGCTACGGAGAAGAAGGCAAAAGTTTGCTATGACCGCGCAGTGCCGCAGCGCACAGCGCAGCCACAGGGGCAGTGCATAAGGCAGTAGAGTGTCCGCGAGGGGGCACGAAGCAGAGTCCGACACAGCCACACAGAACAGGGTCCCCAGGGATCGTGCGCCAAGAACGCACTCGCTCCGGGGGCTTACGGCCAAGGGTACAGCGAGTAGGAAGGCGAAGTGTAGGTCACGGTGCTCGGCGGCGAGGACGGCTGTGTCGGGTAAGCGTAGCGCGGCCGGTACGCGAGCACGGGCTGGAGGCTCGCCTTCGCGACGTGGTGGATCTCGAGGAGGTACAGGTCCTCGAAGGTGATGTAGTTGGGCCCCACGCGCCAGGCCTGGTCATGCGTGTTGAGCGGCGCCATCTCCTGCGCGGAAGAGGGGGTGCACGGTGTTGGCAGGACGGCCCAGGCAGCAGACGATGGACGGGGGGACGTACTTCGATAAAGTCCTTCACGACCTCCGCGACGTGGATCGCCATCTTCGCGCGCGTGATGCTCTCCTTTTCCCGCGTCGCGCGCAGCGCATGCTTCTGCTTGCCGAAGGCGACGTAGCCCGGCCACTGCGCAGCGTCAGCGGGCGCGCACGCGGGCGGGAAGCGGACGGGCGACGCACCTCGATCCTGTACGTCACCTTCATGCCGAAGCCCTCAAGGAGCCTATCGTCTGCGCGCTGCAGGCTGCCAAAGTTGCGGGCCAGCGCGTCCGCGAGTCGGATGCCCTTGCGGTCGTTCTGCCAGAACTCTACGATGCCGATCGAGTGCGTGTGGTTCCGCTGGATGTTGGCCGCGTAAGGCCTTTGCGGGATGATGACTTCGGTGGGATAGGGCGATGATGCCATGTTCCTGGCGTACTGCTGAACCACAGGAGAGTAACAGTCAGACCGCCGTGCTTATGTACGACTCGGCAGGCACGTACCACGGAGGGGTAGGGGTAAAGGCTGGACATCCTAGATGAGGCGGGGTCGAAAGTAATTTGCACTGCCGATGCTATCCTGTCCTCACACGAGGCCGACTTTATAGTTCTTCGAAAGGTATGGCAGCCCTTTGAGAAACAAGGGCCTCTGAGGCGGTGCAAACGCGCGAGAGTATGAAGACACACGCCCAGAAGACGGCGCAAAGCCAGGCGGCGGCTCATTCGTCTAGCCAGTGACAGGTCGCATCTTCGGACCAGCACCCGTCGGAGGCCGCCGTCTCTGCGACCGCTGCGCACCCGTTCCGATGAGGGGAGGACATGTCATTGTCTAGGGTCCTCTGCATGCTGAGGGACGGTTCGGAGCCACCCTGCGCGTGGCCGCGAGCACGCAGTGCAATCTCGCACAGCCCACTAGCGCCCGAAAAAACGAGTAGGTTTAAGGACAATTCGGCTAGGGCCGTGAGAACGCGCGACTCGACACGAGCACTGCTGTGCGCTCACGGAGCGACCTCGGATGTGCAACTCGACACCGCGTACGTCGACGAGGTCGCGCGCCCGGGGGCCATGGGCCTCCGAGGGATGTGGCTGATGCGCCAGCGCGGGCGAACGGAGTGCGACGTCGGAGGCGGTAAGTATCACAAAAAGGGAGCGGAGGCGATCGGCAGGGTGATCCGCAATTACCCAGCAGTCGTGCACAGCCGCGTCGATGACGATCGCAGTGCCTGAGCCCATGGCGTCCGCGTGGCTGGGCGATGACTGGAGGCACCGGTACGCCTACACGCCCTTGTAAGCTGGCATAAAGGCATGCGCATGTGAACATAGCCCTTTGTGTTCAATGAAACGCGCTGAACCTTGCGGCCTACACGCGCATCCTATGGAACGCTCTCCAGCGATGTTCGCGGAGGAAGCGCTACCCCCACGATGTGAAGATAGAAGGCAAACCTAGAGAACACGAGCCATCAGCGCCACGAGCTGCGCACTTTAGACAATACTGGACGTACGATGTGTGCGCAGTGGCGCATCGCGTCGGATGCTAACAGACACCGATGCGGGTGCCGCACACAGCGGCAGAGGCAAGTGAGAAAATGATAGATGCGAGCTCAAGTGAGAGCAGAGCCCGCACTGTGCGGGCGTGCAAGCGACTGAAGGGGCCCAACGGTGTCGAGACGCGCAACGACGGACAAGGGCGGGAACTGTGTCGATCAGTCATGTATCATATTTCCAGCAGACACAGCTACGCCGTCGAAGATTCGTCCCTGGTGCAAGTACCAGCGGGCATCAGAATCGCCAAAGCTTTCGGTTCCGCGCCGCCCACGCCACTGCGCACACCGCGGCGGAGTAACCAGTGAGAATGGCCAAGGCCCAGCCGCTGGAGGTGTGAATAGTCGGAATGCTGAGGTTTACTAGGCCCGTCATGACGTTGGCCTATCGGATAGGAGAATCAGTCATTGGTTTCGGCCCTCTCGGGGCAAGGCACAGCAGGGGACGTCACCTACCACGAGGAAGAACACTAGACCATTACGATTGACAGCTTCGAGGAGAACGGGCGCGCCGGGGGTACCTCGACCTTCTGTGCGGTCGCGGCTGAGGAGCACCGTGTCCGGTTGAACTTTCAGCTTAGATGTGGGCGAGTACACGGACTTCGACAGCGGAGACGGGAAGAAGATCAGGTCCAGGAGAAGATAGCCCAGCAGGAACGTCGTGTTGAATGCTGCGACCCAAATTACATACCGCAGATTGACCTGCGCCGGACAAGTCAGAACTTCCGCCGCCGAAGAGAGTGGATCACGTACCACGCGGCGAGAGATGCCCCCACCGACGTCTAGCCATCCTAGAACGCCGAGCATAGTCCACCAGAGGACGGCATATGAACAGAGTTCCGTTGCTGTCTTGTCGTTTTCCCGGCGATTTGGAATCCGTGGGGTAGACTTCCTGCTCGGCGTGTCATCATCGCTTTCCGAGTCCGACCGGTGTATATGTTCCAGGGTGCCCTGGCGCAATTGCTGCTGCATTCTACGGAAGAAAGAGGGCGATGACGGCAGAATGACAGTGCCTGCCGATAGACCGAGTAGATGGAGCGCTAGGTAACCTACGTGCGGGCTCAGCCGAATTCCATAACAAAAGAAAAATTTGGAATAACTCACCAACCAGGGAGACTATTCCCTCTTTGTTTGCACTAATCAGCGACTCTCGCGGAGCATCCAAGACGTAGGCCATGAGACCTCCAGAGGACAAGGCAAACTGATGAACTTGAGACTCCCGAGTCAGCCTTCAGTGACTCGACGGAGCGCATGTACTGCCATACCAATCGCTAGCAGCACCCCTAGTGCCGATATAGGCATGTAGATAATGACCGGATGCAGCAGAACCTGGAGCACCGGAATGACGGCCAAAGTAAGGAAGAAGTTCCAGTGTCTACCGTATTCTGTCTCATGCTCCTGTATATGCATTGGTCAAACGCAGCAGGTGAAGGAGTGAGGTGCATACGGGATACTGCGTGCCCTTGACGGACAATGTTCTTAGTAGGCCTAGGATCAGAAGTGGGAAGCATTTGCGAATTGCAACCGCGACCTTCGCGAATACGGGCGTCTTCAGATGGGCAGGGTTCTTGATGAGCGGGATGGCAGATACGATGCCTTGGGAAAAGATGAACGATCCGACCCCCATGTCCATCTACGAACCGTCAGTAAGGTCAAGCGTTTCATTGGAGAACTCACAAGCGATGCACCAAACGTCTCACACTTCGCCAGAACGCGTGGAAAGACGGGGAAGTCGACCGCCAGGATGCAGATGGCTGTGAGGAGGAGCATGTGGGCTCGATATGTTGTAAGAGCCGCGAGAGGCGGTATAGTTGAGTCTGCTTGTGGATGCGACTCATGAGCAGCACTGTCCGTGGCAATTGCTTTCCTGACTGGCGACGATCTCCGACTGCCGTGGCGGCTGCTAGTGCCAAGCGTCGATGGCAGAGGGGTTCCGGCCTCGCGTGGGGGCACAAGCAGCAACACCGACGTAGGAAGCAACAGCAGAAGGAGCAGATACGTCGGAGTGAGAGCAAATATCGTTACGGACAACAGCAAGGGGATGACTAGAACCGAGAAATCCATGACGAAATTGGTACTCCTGTGCGGCGGCAGTCTGGTACGAAGGGCCGAGTGTAAGGCTATGGATGCCTTCCGGATATCAGCACTACGCTGAGTACACGTAGTAACATGCCATCTACCAGCGCAGCAAGTGATACCATATTGACATGGCCAACCGAGGAGCCAGTCGCTCCAGAAACGAATGCTTCCTTCAAAGTCTTGTAGTCGTTTCCGTTCATGTTGCTCGGAGAGCCTTTGGGCCAGGAAGCGGGTGGGTTGCCACAAAATTCAGTATGTTGAGCGAGCCAAGACGCAGTAATGAACGTGTAATGTGATGGAGAATGAGAATAGGGCGACAGAGATTGTGGGCGAGGACGAAGTCGAGTACGCAGAGTCGCGTCAGGTCGTACGTCACGTGACTGAACTGAAACAGAAAAAGATGCCACGCCGGCGAATTGAACATGCCTCGCTCCTCTTCGCGCTATACCGTTGATCTATGGCGTTTGCGTCTCCCGCGAGTGCCCTCACCGCCAACAACGTCAATCGAAGGCAAGACCCCTTCACCACCGTACATGAGTCTCCTGCCAGAATAACCGCAAACACCTCAACACTCGTTATACGCATGCTCTCATTTGCTTTCGACCAAGCCCCATCACCAACTGGAGGGTCAAGCTGGAAGCAAGCTAGCCCATGTTTTCAAGTTTGCTCGCAAGTCCGGTAGTCCCTGGTATGCTGACGATGAGTGTTTCTCTCTCCCAGGGATTGAACATATCAATGCATATGGTCCAATCAGCAGGCTCCCCGACATCATCAGTTCCTACGGCAATGACGGTCCGAGAAAGTGATAAATCAGTGCCCATGACCGGTTATCTCATGTGGACAGAGTTATACACATGAGGTGCACGAGACTCCGTCAGATGCAGACCATAGTTTCTCGTCTAGATAAGTAGGTTGGTAAGGCCATCTTTTCCGATACCGATAACAAGGTCTGTCTGCAACGACAAGGTGGGTCTAGTAAGCCTCCGTTCCACCTCCCTACACTCATACCATTCGTCAGGATGATGGACGACTACAGCACCAGCAAGAGTCCAGAAGTTGTAGAGCTCGCCCGTGAATGTCACGATGCAGCGGTGTCGTCCTCAGAGCGCCGCCTGAACGAACTTGGGTACAAGAGCGAATTCCGCCGTGACATGTCCCTCTTCGGGGTCTTGGGCATCTCATTCTGCGCCATTGGGATCCTAACCGGAATGAGCAGCGCCTTCCAGACAGGGCTCTTCTCAGGTGGGCCACTTGGCCTCTTTTGGGGCTGGAATGTAGGATACCTTCCGCCGTTCCACTTGTGGTGTTTGGCTGATATAGCGTTACTCTAAGATCTGCAGCTTTTTCATGCTTCTCATTGCCCTATCTCTGGCTGAGATATGCAGCGTCTTGTGCGTGTATAGTAGTTACAACCCCGCCTCCGGTTACCTGACGCGACTTGTAGTCCAACCATGGGCGGTCTCTACTTCTGGGTCTGCAAAATGCAGCCCGACAAGCCGATGCTAGGCTGTGAGTGCACACCTAGAAACTTTGTTCCGTAAAATTGTCTGATGCGTCTGACAGTTTTCGTATGTTCGCCCTGGGCGTGACATAATCACTCGCTGACCGCTACCGACAGACAGGTTGGATATACAGCATTGCGATGGTCTTCACAGGCACGTCTGGAAACCTGAGGTGTGAACGGCCTTACAAGACCTGCATGCTTGTCTGACTCGGCTTGCTCAAAGTGTCGCTCTTTACCTCGCATCACTTGCGGAAGTAGGACAAGGCAGGACATTGACCCGCGTGGAGATTGCCGCAATAGCATGGGGTGTAAACATCCTGTCAGGCATCATCAACACTGTGGGCACGAAGGCCATCGGAGCCCTGAGCACATTCAACCTCTGGTGGACCCTTGGCGGCACACTGGTGCTGGTAATCACCCTTCTCGTGAAGGCGCCTGTAAAGGTCGGTCTGGCGTGCCCGCGTGTTTCCACCTGTGGCTAACGTCGGAACAGAACTCGGCAGACTTCGTCTTCACGGACTTTGAGAAGTGCGTACGGCCAACTCCGCGATGACACCGGGGCCAATCCATGCTGACCGAGGGGCTAGCTTCACGGGTTGGCAGTCTAGAGGCTTTGTCGTGCTTCTCGGTTTCCTGCAGGCATGTCCACCCCTTCCTGCGACCCAACAAGTTCTGATGCCTCTGTAGGCTGTGTACACACTCGAGGGCTGCGAGACTGCCGCACAGGTTGCCGAGGAAGCCAAGCGGGCCGAATTGCTGGCGCCCCTGGCCGTCGTCGGGAGCATCGTGGGGTCGTGGATGATTGGGCTTGCGTACATGCTCGCTCTGCTCTTCTCCGTGCAAAGCATCGCCCGCGTGCAGGCCACCTCCTACGCACTTCCTATCGCTCAGCTCTACGTCGACGCCGCGGGGCAGAAGCTGGCGCTGCTCTGCCTTGCCGTCGTCATGCTCGCACAATTCATGGCCGCGGTCACCGCGTTCACGGCCAGCTCCCGCCTATTCTATGCGCTGGCACGAGATAACGCCATCCCCTGTAAGTCGTGGTTCATGGCTCTCAACCGCTTCCAGGCTCCGTACGTCGGCGTCTGGCTCTCGGTCCTTATCGGTTGCGTTATTTCATGCGCATACATTGGGTCTGCAATAGCGGTAAGCCGAACGACAAGACAGATCCAGGAGCCGGCCTATCTGCTGACAATGTCCTCTGCAGTTCAACGCCATCCTGTCCTCGGCTGCCATCGCCGTAATGCTCAGCTATCTGCAGCCTATATTAATTCGCACACTCTGGCCAACTTCATCGTACGTACTCATAAAGCTCATCGTTCGTCCCAAGCCTCACATCTCCCCTCGATAGCTTGCCTGCTCGCGGTCCCTTCAGTCTGGGCAAGTGGTCTTGGCCAGTCAACCTTGCGAGCTCGCTGGTGCGTGACATGTTGGCTCGACCATTAAGTTGACCGAGATCGATGCTCTTCAGTTCACGGTGTTCATCTGCGTGCTATTCATCCTTCCCACTGCGACACCCGTGACACAGTTCAACATGAACTACGCCATTGTTGCAATCGGGGGTGTCGTGCTCATCGTGAGCATCGCCTGGATGCTCTGGGGGCGTTCCCACTTCACCGGGCCCGTACGGACGCTCGCGGTCGAGCAATACGAGGACGAGTCTAAACTTTGATCCCAGCAGTTCCCTAAAGATACACAGTTTCGAGATGCACCGATACAGACGGTTATTTTTGGCCATTAGTTGTAGTGTCTCACCAGTACTCCGTTAATGTACTCCTCTTCAACACGTTTGTCCTCCACCTTCTTCAGCTCACTCTTCCCGTACGCGGCGGTGCGGCCCTTGCGCCACACCTCTGCGGTCGGTGCGTGAGCGTCGTCGAAGCGGCGTTCGATACCTACGCGCTGGAGCACCGGGCTATTCGCGAGCGGAGCGAGGACAACCGCGTCGTCGGGGATGGCAAAGTAGAACGCGCCGAGGCGGGTGTACCCGCGCTGGTCCGAAGGCGGCTGCACAACACGGTGGATCGTAGCCCTGTAGTATCCACCCGACAGGAACTCCATCGCGTCGCCGGCGTTGATGACCTGCAGCGCGGCATGAGTCAATGAGCGACGAGGGAGGGCATGCGACGCACGAGCGCGTTGTCGATGTGCCGTACCCAGCGCCACTTCCCGTCTTGCCCGAGAATCTGCAGCGCCGCGACGGGCTGTGACCAGAGGACGGTGATGCTGCCGAAGTCTGCACGAAGCGAGCTTAGCCCGTCTTGACCTGCCCCTGGCTGGAAAGCGACGCACCGGTATGGCCCTTTAGCCAGACATTGTTCGATTTCGCCTCCTCTTCTTCCGACCGCGGGTAGCTAGCGGCGAACTTAGACAACCACTTTGAAAATTGAAGTAGGGAGGGACATACTACTTCATGAAGCGCACTACAATGACACGTATTCAGCACAGGCCATCGAACCCTAGCCGGAGGCGCGTACCATATGTTTCCCAACGGCGTCCCAGTTATGCAGGTTGACGAACGTGTCTTCCGGGAGCTCGAGCCCTGTAGCCATCAGCCTACGGAAGCGTCAGCCCCGGGATGCTGTTGAGCAGAACGGGTGCAATACCGCAAGATGGGATGCAATACATTGAAGTGGTTATGTCTGGCGAACGCATCGAGCTCCGCCAGCAGCGGGCGCAGCGCTTCCGGGTGCTCTTTTTTGGTCACGATCCGGTTGACTAGTCTCCGGTCAGCAAGCGCGGACCAAAAAGGGGATCTAGTCTCTACATACTGTTGTAGTTTTCCACCTGGTCACGTACGCCACCGTCGACATGCTAAGACATGTCATGAGCCTGCCGGGAAGCACGCAATAACTTTCAGCAGGAACCTACCCAATACTGACGAAGCTTGTACCCTTGATATGAACCTGTTTCGAGCATCTTGCCGTTGTACTTCAATTTTTCTTCGTCAGAAACTTGGGCGAATGGAACGTTCGCGATGTCAAATATCCTGTCTTTCTGCAATATCGCACTCGTGAGCAGAGTCGGCTACTCCTATGAGATCTACTCACCTGCTCGGAAGACAGGCCGTGGTTGATGACATAGAAGAAACCCTTCGTACGCATCGCATCTCGTACAATGTCTGCGAGCTCTGCACGGCCCTCCGGGGTTGTAAACTTGGACAAATCGACAACCGCCAAGTCCGCGTAGTCCACTGCAGTACATAAGGTCAGCAACAGATAGACCACCAGCGTCGTCGACTCACAATCCGCCGTGGTCTCAGGGGCCGGTTCATAGTGCGGTACAGGTGGCAGCGTGGTGGTCTGCGTGACAGCCATGGCTGAGTTCGACCTTGACAAGGTTGTGGTGCACGCAGACGGTGCGCCTCAGGAGGTATATATCGATGATGCGCAACGGCCATTCCGAGACGAACCCGTGCCGTCACTTTTCAAGGGGCGAGAGGTCACGCCATCCATACAGTCGCCACGCCATCCCCAGCCTCTATTGCGCGGGAAGCAACTGCTCGAAACGTAGGAGACGGGGCCGAGAGCACCTCTGCACCCCTGGAAAATTTGCGAATAAGCACGATAAATGGTCGGAATATTAGAGCGTGCCGTGCCTGTCTCGTCGTCGCCATAACAGAGAAAGACGAGGCACAGAACGACGTCTAGAGCCCTGCGCAATTTCGCGAGCTCAAAGACGAGCGATGGTGCCAGCGCCCAGACAACCTCCCGCGGAACTCCCGCGCTGTACAAATCAGGCATCTGTGCAAGTTCAACGCACCCGGGAGGCACCGCCCGAGTCGGAGGCCAAGATGCTCTCGGCCTCTTGTGCACATTGTGCCTTGCGCATCAGGTTTGCGGGCGGTGATAAATGCGCATCACGGCGACGCTACCGCGACACCGAGCACACCACAGCATTACTCCCTGCGGACGATCCGTCGGGTCGCTTACAAGCTTGCCGCCGGCAGCGTCGGGTGGGAGACACAGCAAGGATACGTTTGTCTCACCAGCACTGTTGAGACATGCATGTAATCTGAGTACCTCTGGGAAACAGCCTATTTGCGATGGTGACTTGCACACAAGGTCAGTCTAGATGCGGGTAGACTGTCTCATACTGCGGAGACGTCCTCGAATTGGTAGACTAGCTCGTTGAAGCTAGGGACTATTTTCTATTCTACCAAATCATAACGTGCATATCCAGGATTGTGTATCTTGTCTGTAGAGCAGTGGCGCGGTAATAATGGACGGGACTGCCTTGCCTTGGAAACTCCCGACCTGCCATTGTCGCCTCATCAGCATAGTCGGCGACCGGCCGCGTCCTCATCACCGCGCCCGCTGTCGGATTTGAGCAATCATGCAAGTCAACAGACATTCATCCGTGGCTGAGCTACGAAATCTATAACGAGCGAGCAGAAATTCAGTAATGAGCGACCAAATCCACCACGATTTGCTAAGGCCGTCCGGGCCGCAACGAGATGTGTGAGGCTACCAACAAGGACAAGATACACAGCCTAAATGAGATGATGTAGGGATACAATATCTATGGGTATATACATTACATTCTCGCCAACGCCTCAGAAGGTCCGTGTATGAATGATGGTTGTACAGTCGTTCCGTTGTAAGAGGAACCAGCGGATCTGCCCGCACGGGCTGGACAGCTGGGAGACGTCCGCAGCATCGCTGCGTGTTCGACGTGTCCTCGACGGTAATGATCATGATGACGCAGCACCGGAGCCGTTCTCCGACTCTCGCGCAGCCTGTTTGATCTCCTCGACCTCCTTCCGCGATTGCTCTTCCGCACGCTCGCGCTCCTCTATGCGCTCTTTCCATCGGCGTTCATCATAGTCCTCGGCGATCTTGCTGATTTCTTTGCGCAGCGACTTGGCCTCCGTGATCAGATCCGCCCAGCGATCGATATCGAACCCGCGCGCCCTATACAGAGCCTGCCGCCGGGTTGACACCGAGCGGTCCAGAACAGACGAGTACGAGACCTCGCGGCCCTGATACAAGAACCTGCCGGCGAGATGCTCAGCGAACCGCGCGTATGTATGCATGGGCGCTCCGAGTACGTACCACAGATATCCGAGTATCACCATGGACAACCCTGACAAGTATGTAACAGGCTCCATGATATCCCTAGCCAACGACGTCAGCGCCTCTATCGAGCGCAACATGATGAAGAAGATCGCGTACCATCCCAGATCCCAGAACGTCAGACGAGCAACCGCGCCCCAGTAGACGACGAGCATCGCGAGCCCTCCGACCGCCATCCGTCGGGCTCCGCGATGCGCTTCCATGTCGCACTGCCGCTTGATCTCCTCCATGCTGTGAAGCTCCTGCTCTATTGCTTCAAGTCTGCGCCGAAGGAACCGCGTACGATCCGCGAACGACGGCACTTCCACTGGGAGGCTCCTCTCAACGTCCCCGTCCTTGATGCGGAGCTCGAACTGTTCCGTGCGCGCGGCATCTCGAATGAAGTCGCCGACATCGGTGGACTGCGACCACTGAAGTTCCCGGCCTCGAGGTGTGACACTCGTAAAGCTGATCGTAGGTGACCGAAACCCGCTCAAGGACGAGACAATAAGGCGGCTCATGTGAGAGAGCGGCTGCGATGGATGTAGCAGAAAGACAGTGGGCGGTCCTCCTACGGGCGTTCCGTCAAGCTGTAAACGGTCCAACGGCAGGATGAGCTTGAAGAGATGCGACGACGTGGGTGACAGCTTCCCTACCGTGAAACGGCGTCAGTACTGAGCGGGACGCGACGTTCCTCATACGACGCGCAGTATACGTTAGGTACACACCTTTACCGCTCTGTAGGGCGTCGAGATCCGGATCTTTGTCTGCATTATGATCGAGCCCACCCATGTCCGTCATGACCTGCGAGTCCTCCTTCCACTTCGTATGTCGAGAGCTCTCGGCGAGGAAGCGGGAATGCCCCACATTGAGGTTCTCAGCCTCGTTGTCTGCTTGCCGCGCGGCCAGGTTTGAGTTGAGGCGTATCCGGGCACACACCCTCCAGGCATACGGCCAGGTACACGACCGGCGCATGGGGGCCGTTTGAACCACCACGCGGAAGGGCAGAGAGAACATTTCTGCTCGTCGTTAAGAGCCGCGTCGTCGTCGTCGTCGTCGTCCGAGTTCGAGAAGATGGTAAGTGGTGAACATGGTTGGGCTCCGCCTCCACGGCGTGGGCTGCCATGTGACGTTGTAGTCGATCTCAGATCGCCGCCGGTACCTTAACCCTAGCCGCCGCCACGTTCGCTTTGACCCTACTTACCGTGGGAACTCTATGGGTAAGACTCACAGTGAAAGCCGGTAAGTAACACGTACTCATCTTCCGCATAACCGTCGGCAGCAAATTGGCCTCGATGTCGTCGGACGTTGCATTCCCCGAGTTTCTCGGGCCTTGACCCTCGCTCGCTCCTCGGGAAACCAGCTCGAGGGGGCTGAAACGATACGACGAATACACATCAGAACTAGAAACATTCAGGCAGGTTACCAGACGCGGTCTCTTGGAGAGTAGGTCCCTGTTTGGCCCGACAGAATGAGCCAACATTCTACGTACAGGGTATACTCTCGCTCACAAGCTGGCAACGAGGTTCAGAGCCCTCGCTGCAGAATCGGCGCATGAAACACTGCCGAATTGCTACCGAATCGGAACTACCGTTCGCGGGCCAGCCTGTCCGAGTCAGCTCTTTTGTCTTCCTCTTTATCGCATCTCGCTCATCAGCGAGAAAATTCGCCCTCGAGAACTTGCCATGTGGCTTCGATGCTGTGCATCGCGCTGCCCGCCCGACCCCTGGCGGTGCGGAGTCCTTGTCCTTGTATTCTTTTCGGTAGGTACCCACCGCTACGGTAGCTGTGGCACATCGAGTCTGATGAACCTATGCCCCAGGCTGTCGCGTATGGTCGCGCACATCCCACTCGGGCTTGTAGCAGCCTGCGCCGTGGAACACCTCGATGACCATCGCGCACAAGCTTTTGTCTCTCCGCTGCAAAACAGTTGCACCCGCACACGACGCTCCCGTGGTGCCTATCTGCGATGTGACGGCTTGTTTAATCCGCATGAAACGGAAGGCGAGCGACCGCGTCTTCCTTACACCCGCGATGTTGTGCTCACTCGCTCACTGTTAGCCAAAGAGAGTGCCTCGCGGTCCCACGCTGCGCCGGCTCCTCAAGGGCGGCCCCTCGAGGACCTGACGTCGCCGAACCTATGCTCGGCGCAGAGCCCGTCTGATCCGCCGCCACGGTCTCTCTGCAGACGCATGATGCGCTCGGCGGTGCGGAGGCAATCATGGCGTAGCAGACGTACTGTCGCCGCATACTGGCGACGGGGTTTTGAGCTCTCAGCATCACACCGACATCAGGCAGAAATGGAGGGAAGATATTCAGATGCTACACTCTCGCTTGCTTCACAGCCGCGCTGTCGCTGTTGAGACCTATAAAGGTCCAGCGAGGATATGCCTCCTTCCCACTGCTCATCGTCCACAACTCATTCCAAAGGAACAGCTACCCTTCACTGACACCAATCCGCTCATCCAAATCGTTCCTAATATGTGCACCAGACGCCAGTTCGTTACCCTCTACTCGCAGTGTCTTTGTTATTGACTAGCTTGCTTTCTCAGCGTTTGCTACATTTACACCAAGTGCGGTCACGCTTATGCTCTGGTAAGTATTGCTACCCTGATTGCCGACCATCCAACCCTGACCAACGTCCAATCGTCAGCCTGAGCAAATAGTAAGCACACAGGGCGGCCCCGTAACTCCGCGGCTCACCGTCGGCCACAGATCGAGTGTGACCGCACGAACTGCGTCTTCAGCCCCAACCATCCGAGCAGCTGCTCGGGGGCATCCTGCAAGAAGACCTGCTGGCAATAGTCCGTCCCGTTACTTCTTCCCCGTTATACCTGCTCGCTCAACATCTTCCCGCGACGCTCAGCCGCCAGCCAACGGAGCAGTACTGTGAGTCCGCGCGCCGTTTCGAGCTGCTTCTCGGGCATTCTGACCCTCGGACCCGCAGCGCCGCAGCTCCCCGAGTTCTGCCCGACCTGTGTCCAGAACGGACGTCGCTGAGCTGCTCCGGGCGGCGCCCCGAGCGCAACTGCTCCCTTCTCGGGGCACTACGGACAACCTTGGATGCCCCCGTCATGATTCTGTCCTGGCGGCGCGTCTCCGCTGTATCCATACATCTAGACCCTCATGTATTCTCCAGATAATCCGCTATTCCTGTATCTATTACACCGATGCTCAGTTGCTCGAAGACATTGCTACATCCAGGTGTGATGCGAGAATTGTAGAGGCGTGTTCTCCAGCTGGTCTGTACGCAGCAAAGGTCGCGGGTCATGCGAGGTTGCCGAGAGCGGTGCAAAGGCAGCAGTGCAACAGCGTTCTACATTCCAACAAGAGCCCATAAACTGATCGTACAATATCATCCCGCGTCCGCCGCCGGCTTCGGAAAGCGTGCGTTACACCAAGAGCGCGCCCTTGCCAATACGCACCCTGCCCTTGAACGGCAGGCCCTCAAGCTCCAAGTCACCCTGATCGAGCGGCAGGCCCTGGACGCCGACCGCCACCGCAGCGACGCCCTGCACTCCCGCCACCGCCCCGTTCGCGCTAAAAATGACCTAGAGCAAACAAGATGAAACAGCAGCCCAACGGAAGCGCCACCTGCGGACGCACCTTGCCCACGAAACTGCGGAACTCCCGGTCGCGCCCTGGCAGGATCTCCAAGGGGACGTCAACGATGTCCGCGAACACCTCCACGGCGGTGCCTTCGTGCTCGCCGGACTCGATAGGGAAGCTCGTGGACGGAACCCAATCCTCGGGCCTGATGTGCCCAAAGGCTCGGTCGGGCAGGGGGTCAGGGAGCGGGGGCGCAGGGGGTGCCTCTGCGGCGCGCGGGCTCATGGCTGTGTCCTCGTCAGGTACCTCCCCGTCAAAGACAAGGACGTCGGGTAGCACGCGAGTGACGTTCAACCCGAGACGGAAACCTGGAGGGAGCACAATTCGGGCAAAGACAGTTCCTGTGGCAAGCACACCGCCGTTGGAACCCGTCTTGATCTTCATATTCTTGATGGTGACGTCCCTGAGTATCTGTGGCTTGGGACGGAGAGCAGGGAAGGCAGCTTCTACGGTCAGGTCGGGAAGCAGCGGGCTTGAGATCGAGACCTCTGAGTCTCTGGCTGAGACGTAGTTCGCGAGGAGCTTCGATACCGCAGTGGAAGCATTGTGTGTTAAAGGCAAGATATGTCCAGCCAGCGACACGGAGATGTTCGGATGTGTCAAGGTGAACGGAGCAGTGTACACCTTAGCGACCGGAATCAAATCTTGGGAACCGTTCGTGGATGGAAGCGCGACAGTGAAGGGAATCGAGGTGGCAGTGTAATGTATATTCTCTGGAGCAGGGTTAATAGCTGTGGCATTGGCGGATATCTCAACTTGTGAGTCGTTAGACTCGAGCTTGAAAGACGTCAGGGTCACTAACTGAGAGGCAGGGGGTAAGGGTTGGTTGCTCCCGGGAGGCGGAAGGCCTGGAAGGTGGGGTACTGGAAGAGAACAAGGTCAATGAGGTTTCATTCGTACAGCCCAACCAGACCACTCACCCCTCAAACTGACATGACTGATCACGTCTGTGCGGACAGCGCTGAGTGCGCTTCTCCAGCCACGCTCGTAGAGGTGACCACCACGGATAGCGGCACGGCCAACATGGGCCTCAACGCGCATGGTCCCGTCCCGCCAACTTTCACGGACGAAATGCAGGAGGGCAGTGACATTCTTCGTGGGCTTGATGTAGACAGGGATCGTGACTTCGGTGAGCCAGCTCTCGTCCTGGGGCGGGTCCGCCGTGAGCGGGAGGTCTAGGGGCGGGACGACGACCTGAGCGAGATGGTCATCATGCATGGAAGAAACGTCTATGGTGGAAAGGTTGGCGGTTATAGTGTCGAGCTGCTCGATGCCCCACCGGCCGATGGACTTCCACCAGAACTGGAGGTAGGAGTCGTCGTCCTCGGTCGCCACTCCGATCACGCGTCCCGCGTCCACGCCAACCCGCCCCCGCACCTTCACCCAGATGCCGCCGTCTCCTGTGATGTTCAGGACGTCGAGTCGGTCGGGTCCTCGTGCGACGAGAGCACGCTGCATGAGCTCATCCGGGGAGATGCCAGAGGCTCGGGATCCATACGAGTAGGCAATTAGAAGTACAATGATGAAGAGAAGTATACAAACAGAGAACGAGTACAAGAATACAGACAGGAGCTTCGCGAGCAGGCGTCGCCGTCGTGGAGGCGTGGGCTCTGGGTCGTAGCGGGTGCCGGAGCCAGAGGCGAGGAGAGGAGTACGCTCGTCGAGGTCCTCGGGGCGGGCTCGTGCTTTGCCCTTGGCACCTGGTGGAGTGCTACTCACATCCTCGGAGCTCATCGTCGTCGGCAGTGGTGGTGAAGGTAGCGGGAACGGCGAGAAAAGACACCGCACCGATAGTTAGCATTGCCGGCGGCAGTTTCCGTAGGCGCCCATCAGCGAGAAGGGCTGGACCCGCCGCTGGCCGCAGTGGGCGGGAATGAAGTCTATCTCTACACGGACTCTACATGACAAACCTGGCCATCTACATCCTACAAAACAGAGTGTAGCTGCTCTCCCTTGACTATCTGGGAGAATATCTCAAAGGCTGCCTCTGGCTGGAACGCGGGCTAGAGACGAAGACGATGTTAGAAAGCGCGGCGGTACGGAGGCAGCAGGGGAAGAGAACCACAATTTCATGGCCAGCCTGATACACACGCCTGGGAGCAAGATCAGCGCCGCGATACGTCAACTGGTGAACAAGGGTACGTACGCAAAGGAAAAGTTGTCCACATTCTGCACAGCAGCAACCGGCTTGCCGCGGATCGTCATGTTCTTGAACGGCGTGCGGTGCAGCGTCTCGTTGCCGAACCAGTCCATGGCGAGCACCGCAGCATGCCCACCGAGCCAATTGCAGCTGAAACGTGGATCCGTCAACGGCGACCTTATTGTGAAAAAGGCGAACAGGGTCCCCTCACTTGATGTCCGCATCACCAGCCTAGAGCGCAGATCAGTTTCGCGCGCGCGATCTGCGACTATAGCACTTACCCAGATCAACGTCTTCAGGCCAGAGTTTACAAGCGCGCCCAGCTGCGGCAGGAGCGTCCGCGCATCGTCGCCCGTCCGCGAGAACTGCCCATCAACGGGGCCTGAACATTCGGTGTATCTCGACTGAAGCACCCAGAAACCAGATCAGACAGCGAACCTCCATGTCGTAACCTCGCATGATGCGCTCACCTCTGCACCGATGAGTTTCATAATCGTCGCATTCCGTAGGAAAGTCACGTAAGATTCGGAGGGGAACAAGGAAGACGAGTTCTGGCGGAGGTCGTCGGAGTCTCGGTCTCCAACCGCGGGAGCAAATACATTCTCGATCTGAGTACCAGAGTAGAGGGGGAGTTCATGAGATACGACTCAAGAGACGCGAGACTGTACTTACGCAGAAGTTGTCTGCCTGCCTACAAATTTGATTGCTATCGGTGCTATTTCCAGCCGCATAGCAAGCTAGTTCTTGTTCTTGGCAGCCCCCAGGGCCAAAGAATGACTCGTTTAGTGCGGCAAGGACCGTATCGCTCTGCAACGGGCCATATCCAGGCGCGTCGGTCGCGAATGTGACATATGCCTCATTTTGCAAGAGAGGGTCATACCAGCCGCTAAGCGTTTGACGGGTTCTCTGTCAGTGTGATCCAACTGAGGGCGAGTGTATCGGACGCACTTGTTAATCATCAGTCTACTGACGTGGATCTTCTCCCCGGTGATGACATGCTGGTCGATTTTTCTGTTCTGCTCGTTGAAGAAAGTCACGAATTCAGGGCCATAGTGTCCACCGTAGCTCTCCGTCGCAAAGATAAACCTAGAGTATATCATGTCAGACGTTGGGTTACGTCACGTTCTCCGGATGTCTTACTCCCGGCTGCTGTACTTCGCGAACTCTTTGCTTTCCAATAGAACTTGGAAAGCCGACCAGAATGCCGGTGCAGCAGCAAAGGTGCTGTTGACGTCGATGGTCCCGTGAGAGAATCCGGTACCGATGGGCTGATCGATGTAAATGACTGCAAGCCTTGAACGTCAGAACTGTTCTCATAGACGAAGAAATTGACGTACTGTTGGAAATGTTGTTCCAGCTGCAACGGGAACAGTTCAATTGCCGGAAATAAACGGTGCATATAAGTGGGCACAGACCTGAAAGGGTTGAGTACAGTGGTCTCGCCGTCTTCAAGAACCTGGCAAGGACCATGCTCTGATGCAACACAAGTGTCGGCGGGATTTACATAAACATTATCACTTTCGTACTTGCCCACCTTGGAAGAGTCCAATCATGGACGAACATCCAGGACCACCATTGAGCCTGAATCTCGTTCAGATCAAGCACGTCTATCTCACGAGCGAGACCCACCATAGCGTGAACGGTGCAATCTCGGGCTCGTGCCTTGATTCAAAGAACCAGAACCACTGACAGGCGGACAGATTCGTGAGCACACGCGATAATCGACCGGTCCCATGCTCACCATCGACATGTTTGTCCCGAAATCGATGTACCCAGATAGCTGGTCCACGCCAGGGGTGGTCTCGCAGACACCAGAGTTGCGAATAAAGCGCAGCCCTACATCTGGCTGCGCTTGCGACTGGAACGTCTGGAGATTGATCGACGGCGAGCTCGCAGAGCGAACATGATTCACAGTGTTCACCGCCACCCCGAGGGTCCCGACGACGACGAAGGCGAGGCCAAGCAGTGCAAGTCTCAGGGACTGGCAGAAGCGCGCCATGCTGCTCGTGTGTCTGGTCCCTTCGGCAAGTTCTTCGCCTGTGCGGCCAAGGAGCGAGAAACTCGACGAGTCGCCATCTGGGTATCGTGCTTTTAAGTGGAACCAGTGATGGCCCGGCATGGACGTGCAGCCCAGTGTTCGCTTCGGGAAGCTCTGTGGACGCGAAAACGCATGTGGCTAAGCGGTCATGCAACCGCAGCCGCGCGCCACGGGTTATTCTTGTGAAGCTGGCGATAAGCCAAGGCGCGCAGTGGTGTGAATGAAAGGCTCAGGATGGCTGCACACACGTAGCAGTCAGTATCTCAACCTCGTCACGAGTGGCTCGAGACTTGTGGTTGTACCTACAGGGAATCTGCAAGTCGGTCAGGATTGCACTGCAGCTTGCTACGTCCCGCGCCGGTATGCCGCTGCGCCGGCAGATGGGAAGTAAGAGCGATCCGGGAGGTCCACAGCATCCTCGGTGAGCGTTCTCGAGCCTTCCTCTGCTTGCACGCTCCTCTGTTTCCTGCGTTGAGGCGAGCCCATCGTGAGGTAGGAAGAGGAGAGTATGTCCAAGAAAGACGTACGTGTGAGGGGAATTGAAGACGAAGAACTCGACTTGCCGCCTGAGCGCCCGCTGAGTCAGGGACGGTTGGTCAGGCTTAGGGGTGTAGAACCTGCTCCCTGTTGCTTTTCCCTACCATCTGCACTGACTCTCGCCAGAGTCCTAGGCAGCGTATGCTGAATGCCTGATCGGCACATATTGAACACGACGAGGCCTGCTGCCGAGCCTCAATGGCGCTCCCACGAGTTCCGCACGCGCCCCTATGAGGCGGGGAAGACGCTACGCGCTCTGCACTCGAGTCGCGACTTCAAGAAATGCGACTCGTTCGTATTATCGCTCATCAATTACTACGACGGCAAGCATCCCCAGATGCTGTCCGACGTGAATGGCTTCGAGGCGAATTGTTCGAGGCGCTGTTCGATATCGTGATGGATGATGGGCTATATCCTGGCTTTTTGGTTGACGAACCTACTACTGTTAGTAAGCACAGTCTTCGATACACGAATACGACGCTAACCAAGACGTAGATGTACTTGCTGCATGCCTATGGGGCTGTGCTCCGTCTCATGCCTGATTCGATGGCCCCGGGATTTAGAGTTGAACCCGCCTCACAGGACGCAGTCATACATCGTTTCCTACGTCTGTGGAGCATGTTGCTGCGGTTCCCCCGTATCTTTCGTTATCATGGCCCCGACAACCAGTCCAGCGCACGCATGTTTCTGGATATTCTCGGCGTATTGATGCATGGGTTTGTCGATCTATTCAAACAGGAGAGGTCTGTCACTTTGCGATCCTTGCGTTTCTGAGACTCATGGACCATGAGAATGTAGACACCGTGTTCCGCACGTGGACGACAGTAGCCTCGTATATGTTGCGTTCTTAGGTTGGGCCGGTTCGGAGGACTTCCGATCTGCACACCGCTTCATATCCATCGTGCAGATCCTCTTCCACACTGTCCCACTAGACAAACGGCTTGGCTTCGTCAAATCCGGGGTGGAAACAGGCGGGGTCATTCCCGAGTTGATCGTGGCCCGTTCTGTGGATGCCCTCATGAACGACTCGACACTTCTCGACTACGAGCTCTACAAGGTCCTAAGCATGTTAGAGTGGATGTGTCTCGACCCCAAGATCCAGGACGCCAGAGACAAGAGGCTCCTGCTCCCACAGGCAATGCTCCGAGTCGCACAGCACCAGGTTTGCTCAGGGGATGACTTCTGGCTTCCCGGAGTCGCGGACGTTGCGTTCATGCAGACTCAGTGCGTCTTGATTCTCGCTGGCCGCGTCGGTCACGATCATGACTAACGGGGTGCAATAGTGCAGTTATCACGAAACTAGGGGTGGAGGACGTGAGCATCGTCCTGAACCATAGGGACATCTGTTGCTTCCTCATGGTCATCTCGCGCGCCTTGCGTCCAATCTTGACGCATGAGCACGCCAATGGCTATGGTAAGTTGACAAACTCAATATTCACCTTCGCTTCCGACTGAAGCATCACGGACCCAAGAATGCTTGGTGCCTATGGCGGAGTTGTGTGCTGCAGCAATGTCCAGATATGGCGGAGTCGTCGGATCCTCCCTCGATCCTGAACTGAAGGCTTCCGTCGCCCGGTCTTGGTATCGAGGACGCGAAGCTCTTCGTGACCCGTCTCCGTCATCGTATACTCATCGGGGTACTGTCCTCCAGGCTTGGATGGACCTTGGCAAGGCGTGCGGTCTGGATTTAGACACACCCTTTGAGTCTGTAGCGTCGGTTGCTTCTGCTGCGCTGCCTTCTGCCCCAGGAAGACGTGCGCCTGGCGGGAGTGCGTCTGCTACGGAGATAAGCCAGAGCACAAGCTGCGCGAGTGCAAACAATGCTCTAGGGTCATGTACTGCTCTTCAAAGTGCCAGAAACAGTCAGTTGTGTGCTATGCCTCGTACGCAGTCTGCTAACCAAACTGTGCATACAGGGATTGGCAAGATGGCGGGCACAAGCATGTTTGTCGAGCCGCTCAAGCTTCAGGATCATTGTACATATCCTCGTAGTGCCTTTAAGGACTGGTTGTATTATTAAGTGTATGCTCAGCAGGGTTAATAGACATATCTTTGACTATATCTGCCCCAGACTCCTGCCACAAAAAGGGTTTCTCCCTGGGAGCGACGATTTTACCACCATTTTTGACGTGTTCGGCAGGCTGGAGGCTAGACCCTAACGTATGTTCCGTGCCCCTCTAGCATTGGTTTTAACTCATAGTGCACATAAGATCCTAGGGCGGTCCCGCCCCGCCGCGAAGTATCGCAGGTCGCACTAAAGTCAAGCTTGTGCAGCTGGGAGCTTCAAAACGCTGTGTTCCGGCAGCCGTGTGGAACCACTTGCCCAGTCATGTAAGAGGATTAACACAAAATTCCTTTCGTACGATAACGAGAAAATGTGGTCAAGACCGTGAAGTGTTGTAGCAAGCCAACGACTCGGAGATTCAGATGTCCGCATTTGGGCGCTCGCTTAGTCAGCAACGATCCCGACGAATGGCGCCGTTCGTGAGTCGAGTAGCTTGCAGGCTACTCGCAGCTTTCCGATCCCCACACGACGCTTGGTGCGATAAGCGAGTGTAAAAAGACATTCAGCTGCATGTTTGCGTTATAAAAGGAAGAGAAATACCGATGAACATTTGCTACTGACGAAATTTTCATCCGTGAGTGCGATTGCTTCGCCGCTCGCAATACACGTTTCTCACTATGAGTCTGGCTCAGTCTACAGATTGCTGAGGAGTAGACAAGACGACCGACCATCCTGAAGATGCGAGACTGGCCTATGACTGGGTCGATCCAACCGTTACTATTCGCTCGGCACAGCCTTCTTCAGCCTTTCCCGGCGACGAGTTCAACTTGCTCTCGACCCCGGGAGCGTCCACGATCATGCAAGGCGTCCTACAGCACCATACCTCTCGCGCTTTCCTGAGGCCAGCTAGGCTGATCTACCCCCACCGGATGGTCCTCATACTCAAGCGCCTATAACGGTTCGACACCAGCATGGGAATCGGTCCAGGTCGCTTATGGCCGTATATATATCGGGATTATCTCCTGCAGAACATTTCGACCTATAGTAAGTTCTTTTGGTATCCAAAGTATGCCAGTTTTGATGATCAATGTCACATAGGCGGGCATTTTTGTTATAAATCTCGCTAAGTCAGGCGAAGGAGCACTTCGACTTCGTTCCCAGGGCTTCGTCAATTATAGACAAGATTAATCTGGACCTCAGACACGTTGCTGGGATGGTCGGAGTGTGATTTGCCTCTGAGTCATATATAAGGCTCGGATAGGCGGCCACCCTCCTCTCTCCCGTACGACCACTTGCCATGCGCATGAAACCAAGGACCACCGCCCCGGTCAGAGCCGCCACCTGCGGTATCGTTCACGTGCAGCAGGACCTGAGCACCGTGCACCTGCCTCTTGAGCACGCAGAAGTGCACGCGGACATCGTCGATGGTCGGTATCGCCGCCGTCGCCGTGGAAGTTGCCAGCTGACCCGTTGCGCGCCCAGTGTCGGCCATCGTCACCGTCACCCAGCGGTTCTGGCAGCCGTCGCCGCATGGCCTCCCGCACGCAAAGTATATCTTCCCGGTGCCCCCTCGTGCGGCGGTGTGTGGCTTCAGGATGACCACCGAGGACGGCGCCGTCATCGTCGCCGTTGCCAAGGCCCGCGACCAGGCCAGACAGGAGTACGAGGCCGCCGTCAAACGTGGAAAGACTGCCGGTCTTGTCGAGCATGTCACCGACGATGGTTTGTTCCTCGTGCACGCTGCGCGAGGTATAAAGTGCTCACCGCTGCACTCAGTGTTTTCAATCACCGTCGGCGCCCTCCCTCCCGACCAAGTCATCACCACCACTGTGACCGTAAGTCGTTCGTTGCCAGAGCGCTCAATTTGTCGGCTGACTGTTCTGCAGTATGTGCTCGATCTGCTGGACGGCGATGCTGCCGACCGTGTCAGGCTGCAAATCCCGAAATGCGTCGGTATGCGCTACGGCGAAGCGCCCTCAGGCATGGCCAGCGCGCGTCAAATCCCGCCCCACCGTGTCGATATTTCCGTCGACGTGCACATGCAAGGCGTGATCCGCAGCATCGCGAGCCCGACACACCCGACGGTGACAATCACAGACGACGGCCCCCAGGCTGCCTCGCGGACGGCTCGATACCTGTCAGAAGAGTTCCTCACTCAGGACTTTGTGCTCACTGTCACCGCCGATGGACTCGACGCCCCGCGCTGCATCGCTGAGCGTGCCCCGAATGGCGCCCTCGCCATGCAGCTCCACATCGTGCCCAAGTTTGACCTCCCGCCGATCCCAAAGCAGGAGTACATTTTCCTCCTCGACCGCAGTGGCAGCATGTACGGCGAAAGGATGCACATCGCAAAGCGTGCGGTCGTCATGCTGCTTCGAGCGCTGCCGAGCCAGGGGACGCACTTCAACATCTTCAGCTTCGGTGACCAGTGCGCGGGACTTTGGCCTGGGAGCATCACCTACAACGAGGAGACGATGACGACTGCGGTATGTCTACCATGGGGGCTGAATGACTTCAACTGACGTCGCCGTCACAGACTCGGAAGGTAGACCAGATGGGGGCGGACTGGGGAGGAACGGAAATCCGTAGTGCTCTAGAGATGGTATTTGCCTCGCGCAGAACCGACAAACCGACAGCATGCTTCGTTCTCACTGACGGAGAGGTGACGTTCACTTTACCACGGCTGTCATCGTTACACTCGTCCTGACGTCGCCATCAGGCTTGGGACCTTGACAACACCCTCAAGACCGTTGCGGATGCAGTCAACAGCGCACCACCTGCCTCGCCGCTGCGCGTCTTCACGCTCGGCATCGGCTCGAGCGAGATGTGCGAGGGCATCGCGCGCGTAGGCAACGGCCTCTGCGAACTCGCGACCACCGCCCAGGACATCGTCAGCCAGTGCTCAAAGCTCGTGCGTGCGAGCCGCACCTTCATCCTCAAGAACGTCGGCATCGACTGGGGCATCGGAGACGGCATCGTGCAGCAGGCGCCCGAGCGCCTCCCCGTGCTGTACCCGGGCCACCGCTGCAGCGTCTTCGCGCTCGTCGAGGGCAATGCCGACGCGGCGCCGCCGCGCGAGGTCGTGCTCTGCGGCCAACGCGACGGGCACGGCGACGTCCTGCGCTTCACCATCCCCGTGTTCACCGCCGCGCTCCCCGCGGAGCGGCGCGGGCTCGTGCCGACGCTCGCCGCCCGCGCCCTCATCACCGCGCTCGACGACGCGGCGCGCAGCGCCCGCCCGCGCTCCGCCGCCGCCGCACAGGCGCGGGCGCGCATCACCGCGCTCGGCACCGCGTACGGCCTCGCGAGCCGGCACACGTCCTTTGTCGCCGTCGACACGCGCACGTCGACCGAGCTCGAGCTCACCACCGAGCGCCTGCGCGCGCTCGCGCTCGCGGACGGCGCCGGCGCGGACGCAGGCCCTGCGGCGCGGACGCGCGCCAAGCGGCGGCTCGGCGACGCCGGCGCGGGCACCGGCGCGGACGCGGCCGTCGCGCGCATCCTCGACGCATACGGCGCGCTCGGGGCCGAGCAGGCTGCAGCACAGGCCGCGCCGCCCGCGCGCATCGGCTCGGGCAAGGCCGCGCGCAAGCAGCTCGCGACGAACGCGGCGCGCAAGACCGCCGTCCGGGGTCCCGCGCGCGGCCGCGCGAAGCAGACGGCGCGCAAGGTCACCGGCGGGAAGAAACCGGGCGTCGGGGGCGCAGGGGGCAGCAGCAGCTCCGGCGCGCCCCCGGCTGCGCGTCCGGACGTCGTCGTGTGGGACCCCGCGACATCCTCGGTCGTGTGGGACCCCGCGCTCAAGACGAGCGCCTCCCCGCCCCCGCCGCACCGAGCACGGCAGAAAGGGTCCTCGCGCTCGTGCGCCTCCAGGCGTTCGACGGGTCCTTCCCCGCAGGCGACGCGCTCGCCGCGCTGCTCGGGCCTGCGCTCGACACGCTCCCGCCAGCGCTGCCAGACGGCACGACGGACCAAGGAGTCGCGGACGTATGGCCGACGGTCCTCGCTGCCGCGTTCCTCGCCCGGCACATGCCTTCTGCAGACGCCGCGCTGCGCGACGTGCTCGTCGAGAAAGCTCTGGACTACGTTCGCAGCGCCGCGGGGCTCAGCGATGCCGCGCTCGAGGCGCTGTACGTGCGCGCGCAGGAGCTCGTCGAGTGAAGCCACAATGAATGTTGCCCTGAGACTACTCTTGTCTTTCGAAATCAATGTACGTTTTACATGTCACCACCAAAAAAATAGTACACATTATTACACTTGCCATCTGCAATGCTGTGCCCCAGACACACATTCATGGCAACATATCGGACACTTCAAAAGCGCTTGGAACGAAAACCACACCAACACCTACAACGCCCGCCACACCCGCATCCCACTCTGATCTACCTCCCCTGCCCCGGCAGTGGAAGCGTAGGAGCCGAATTCCGACGCAGAGCGCGACGCAGCACCCCTTCCGTCTCCCCGCCCATGATGCACCTCCAACGCCGCGCCATTTCCTGCGGATAGAGCGAGGACACCGTCCAGGAGCTCCACGCGACTCTCGCCGCTCTCGCGATGCCCGAATGCCGCGCCAACATACCCGTCCTGCACCTCGTCCTCCTCGTGGAGAGGATCCCGAGCTCAGACCACGTGCGCACATCCTGCATCGCCGGAGTGTCTGCCCAGACCCCGCTTTCGTCCTCGCCCGCGTTCCCATTGCACCTAGCCCGCTGAAGTCGTCATACACGCCATACACGCCTCCCGTTCCGGCACTTGCGCCCTTGACTGCACGCGCAGCACGGCCCCAGGGCTCCATAGTGTCGAACGGCGGTGGCGTACGCGCATACAGCTCCACAGGCGACTCGTACGACACCGGGCTCGTCGGCGCGCTGTGTAGAAGGTCAGGGAGCGATGGCGCGCGTGCACGCCCGGCGTACCCGCCGTCCTCGTGGTCACGGGGGTCATCGTCGATGAAAGTCTGCAGCTGGAGAAAACTAGGTCTCGCATCGGATCCCGGACGGCCTCGCGGTCTCGAACTCGCTCGCCCGCGCCCTCCGCTTGCCGAACGTACGGGAGAATTATCCGCGCTAGATGCCAACTGCGCGTGTAGATCTGAAGTCGATGCGATCTGGAGGAAGGATGCCCCGGCCCGCCCGCCGCGGCGGGACGACGATGACGACTGCATGTAGGTAGTGTGGTGGCGCAGGGAGAGGCGAAGCGCAGCGGGGAGGGGCAGCGTAGGCGGAAGGGAGCGCGTCAGTGCCAACGCACGGGTAGGTGACGCAGGAAGTGAAGACGTGTTGAAAGGTCGTGCATGTGTCGCCGTTGGGGACCACCGTAATTCGGCGGGCTGAAGCGGGTACGACCCGCGGCGGGGCCGGGCTGGGGTTCGCGTGGAGTCGGGTTGGGCGAAGGCGTGGAAAAAAATGGGAACGAATAGAACGGTAGGAAAAAGCGCGTTGCGGTGCGCGAGCTTCGGTTCGAGTTTTCCCCACCATACGCAGGCTGGCTAACGATGCCCACTGTAGAGCGTTGCGAGGCCATCCGCCGCGAGGCGTCGCGCCAAATGCGCCAGATATCAGGCTGGGTTCCGAAGATCATAAACACGGCTAGCGGGACTGCCAGAGGTCACATGAGATCAGGCGTATGTGAAAGGGCAAAACACATACATGTGCAGTAGAAGAGATCCGGGATAGCCTGTGATGAACCTAATTGAGT
The DNA here is from genome assembly GCA_001910725.1 of Phanerodontia chrysosporium. Lineage (NCBI taxonomy): Eukaryota > Fungi > Basidiomycota > Agaricomycetes > Polyporales > Phanerochaetaceae > Phanerodontia > Phanerodontia chrysosporium. The sequence goes on from MJGA01000008.1 coordinate 89,241, forward strand.
GTCCACAAAAGCCGCTGTAAGAGGCAAGGGCTCACGCTTGTCGAATTGAAGACCGAAACTACGTTGAGTCTGGGCGCAGTCAGCACTACCTCTGACGCGTAATGCCAATAGTGTTCACTCACCCAAGTCCCAGGAAAACGTACATGCCAAACGTACACACCCGGAGAATAAGCGGTAAATCCGGTCGCCGGCCATCTCTTGAGAGCTGCTTCATGCAAGAACGGTTCCGGAACAGGAGGATGACCGTCCATACTGCGGGCGGTATGGGGTTAGATGAACACCGGGTACCATGCCGTTGGCGCACCTTCAAAAGTGATGGCAGCAAGCATGGCCACAGATCCAACGATGCCAAGGGCCCGGGAGCTGTATGCAGATCAGGCGAGTCCGGGACGTTGGCGTATAATGAGATGCTCACAGGTGTCTATCATCGATGACGCAGTAGAACGTCGCGCGACGCACGAGCTGCGGCTCGTGCAGGCCCAGCTGATTGCAAGAAGCGATCAGAGAAGCTTATTCTAGCAGGGAGGACAAGCACGTACGCCAAGTATGACGAATGCGACAGCACTGTATGTGACCCAAGGAAGCACCAGGCACTGAAGAATCTGTCAGTCGAGCGATATATGCGTGCCGTACGGGTGTCATACCACCATCGTGCTCAAAGGAATGACGTGATCATTTGAGAAAGTGGATCCGATAGCAGTTTGAACAACAAGCCAGACCTACGGGTCAGGAGTAAGCCAATATAAAGAGGTACATGAATTGTCGAAAATATTTCCATGGGGAGCATGAAGATCAGGTAAAATATTCAGACGTACATGGAAAATCAGAGCGAGTGCTGTCAGCGTGGAACTGCGCGGCGGGTCTGAGTAATCGCATTCCCAACCGTGAACATAGAACATACAGGACAGACTGTGACATGGCCAAGACGGCGCTCGCAAGACACACGCTGTGCTGCGGTGGGGGACCAGTGACCTGACCGGCATAGTACCTGCATGAGCATAACGCTAGGTCAGCAGCCCATGTATGCGCGCGGTTCTGAAGACCCACAGCAAAAGGACAGACGGAAAGGATGAAAACCACCAGGAGAAGCACATGGAAATGAGAAGAGGGTTTCGCGGTCTGAGACAGAGGGTTAGACGACGCATATACAGAGAAAAGTGTGGTACTTGCTTGCGTTTTATGGTCGGCCACAGCATCGTCAACAGCAAGAGGGTCATACCGGCGCCGCCACGAGTTGTGCAACGAGATAGAACCATGTGCGCCAGTCGGCGCTGTTGTATGGAGAGTCGGGTACGCTGAGTTGAACAAAAGAATACAGTATGGGGGCCATGGCGTATACGAAACGTGAGCGACACGCGCAGAAAAGTTGGAGATGGAGTAGAAAACGCGTGCCGTTTGTCGTGAGATGGCGTCGGTCAGAGCGTCGCGGGCGGTGTCGGGATGCGCATGAAGACGGAGGAGGGGGGAAGATGGGGGCAGGAGGGAAAGAGAGGACGAGGGCCGCGACGAGGGTGGGGGCATTTTTGGGTGGTGGGGGGCGGTGGTCGCCAGATCGGGCGGCGGGAAGCGCGAAGACGCGGTCTACGCTCGTCGAGTGTCAAGGCCGTGAGCGGACGACCCGGCGCACCGCTCCAGCCGCGCCTCGTGTCCGTCGAAGCACGCCGGGTTAGGCAGGTGCTACGCCTCCGGCCCTTGGATCTTTCCCCCGCCGTCCGCGACGGTCCATGTGCGCGCCGCCTCGGATGTCCCTCCAGAACGGGAAGTTGATCGTGCTAAACGCGCCCCGGCAGTTGCCGAGCGCCACGACGTTAGCCCAAATCAGTGAAAGACTCGTTCAATTCATACATCTAATCCAGAGTCAACCCAGACCTCGCTAAAGCTTAATCTTACGCTTGAAGTCCTATCGAGGATTAAAACATTTCAAACGGCCTAGATATAAGCGTATCGTGTGACAGGTAACTTACATATGAAAGGCCGTCTCCATAATGTACAGCCATAACTTCTGCAGACTTGTGACGAATCTGGCAAACCAGGCAACGCACAACGAACCGAGGCTCATTGCCCACCCTAAGATCGAGTGCTTGTCTCTAGTCCTCCCTTTCCCTCCTTCTTCATAGCATGGTCGGGCACGGGGATGTCCTGGAATCTTGACCACCCGTTCGGCATCATCTGCGGGCTTGGTAACGCTCTCGTGGTCTTCTCGCAGGACTACAGGTCTTCCTAGCACTTTGAATGTCTCTGTGCCCTTGCGCACGTGCACGCCCCGTGGAACGTCCGCATCACAGCCGGAGGCACCATCGCTTGCGCGTAAGCTCGCGGACTTGTCCTCCACTCGTTCGGGGCCGGCGGTACCGAGGACGACATGCACGTTTGGCAAAGGCGGGTCTCCTGCGTAAATAGAGACGCTTGAGGTCACGTTAACCTCCGCAAAGTCAAAGCGGCACTCACGTTCGGGCGTACGCTCGGCGGCCTTGCGATACAAGTCCGAGACATTGCTAGCCTGCTCTGCATGGACCCCATGTACCGCATGGACATCTGATGAGTCTTCGCCTCCCCAGAGGCGCTGCGTCGTCCTACCCTTTGAGTCTTCCTTTCGCTGGTCGTCCCCAAACGTGTAGTCGCGTCCGCTGGCGTGCATCTCTTCGAATGCCTCCATGTAGCGCTCCGAATATGCGCTGCGCTGCTTTGCCTGTTCTCCATCCATGTATACAACGAAAGCTTTGTCACCCTTGTATGCATCAAGAGGATCTGGTTCGTCGTCTTCGATTGGGAGGTAGATAACCCCCATTTGATCGCATGGATCACTGGATGACCATGGAGCGTGCGACCCGTTTCGAATGCTTCAACAACGATCCAGGTGCTGTGCTCCCAGTGATAACGGCTATATCTTATGTTCACCAGGGTATACGGTATGTCAGGGAGTAGACCCCTGTCACCGAATACGGTTCCAGCTGGAGCGACACCGCACGGCCGTCGAGCTGAAGCCTGACAGAACTGCGTTCTGCCTTCCAGTTCTCGATGTACCCGGCACCCTTCGCTATGCAGTACGGCCCAGCAGTTGTGACGAGGTGGCCATATGTTCCCATGCCGCACCCTGCCTGCTCCACAGAATGGCCTAAACCGAGTTCTGGACGATTCATCGGCGAGAGCATTTCAAGGAAGTGCGGGTACACATATTTCGTCCATCTAGGGCAGCGAGTGAAAGCATCGATGGTGACCCATGGGCTGAACGGCCTGTCCGCAACACCGTCCGTGAAGATGGCAGTCAGGAAATCGGGAGCGAGACGCTTCAACAGCTCTGTCCACGCGATCTCTGGCGACACTCCCGGCCGGTAGATAGGGATGGATCTACAGACTTTCTGAAGGCAAGACCCTACCACCACAACCCTGTCCACCTCGGTCGTGCAGCACCGATTGACGAAGTTCTCGGGAAAGTCGACGTAAGTCTCGGCCCAGAATGTAGCCATCCGGGCAACAAACGACCAGATGGAAGTCGCATCTCGTCCAGCTGGCATATTCCTCGTGACGATAGAGCTGACCGTCAGACCGCCAGGCAGCCATTGCCCGTTCACGGCTTCCTGAACGGTCCAGACGCGATTGAACCAGTGCCTATCGGACTTGATGACCTCGTCGTCTGTGGAGCACGGGAGGCCGAGACCGTTGAGGTAGACCACAGAGTACCTGTTGCGCGGCTCTCCTTGATAGACAGAGCCAATCGTCGGCACGTCGATCTTCCACTCGCAAGGCGCTGTGGCTCGTCGGACTCGTTGCCCTTCTGTCTGAGGCAAAGGACGTCCAGCCAGACGTATTCCGCGCCGTGGTTGAGCAGCTCGACGCGGACGTGCTCGAAGGTCGTGGCGCGCGGGAACGGCACCGGCCACTGGCGTCCGTTGATGACTGTCCAGATGTCCTCGCGGTCTTCCTCGGCCATCCAGCTGTGGGACACTATCCAGAGCCTCTCGTCCAGGCTAGTCAGGTCGTCCTTCAGTGTGTCCGTCGGGCGGAACGCATAGTACGGCAAGACACGATTGCTGAGCAGGTCCCAGATGCGTCGCGGGGGCGGGTGGGCATCTGAAGGGATGGAGTAGTCGTGCTGGACAATAGCATCACGCTCTCGGTCGTCGTTCGCCTTGCGCATACGCATGCGCCGGACAATACCCTCGAAATATGCGCGAGACCCGGCATAAGCGTCCCTGTACCACCATGGCCGTACGCGCCCATAGAGCTCTCCGAAGTCGCGTGATTCACCGAGCATGAATCTCAGGAAGTCGTCAAGTCCGTCTGTTGCTTCCAGGGAATGAGCCGTGCCCATGATGGCATTGAGCTCGTGCAGGGCCTCTTCCGCGGTACCGCATAGCTTGTCCGCGAGTTCATCAGGAATAGCACCAGGGCCGATGTGGAACTTTTGGAGAAGGACGTTCGAGGGAGGTGCCGGTTGAAGTGTGTAGCATTTGCCGTGACCAGTGAACCGGAAAAGGTCCTCATCGTTGAGGACGGTCGAAAGTAAGGCACGACACCATGTCCGAAACATAGGATGATTCTCATCGCGAGTGTCACAGGGTGGAAGTTTGGATAGAGGAGTGGAGGAGTGCCTCGCATTCGTGGCTGCGAAACGACATCTGTAGGCTGGTAGACTGGCGGCCGGGACATAGTCAGATATGGAGATGCCGTCGTAATAAACTCTTCGTCTTTCCACTTGATTCTGAAGCGCGGAATAGGGGCGGACAGATGCTGCCGAAAACTCAGCACAGAATGTATTCCTTGTTGCATGACTGCGCACCGATGGTACGAAGCTGATGGCATCACACAAGGGCACAATAGCTTTATCGTGAGGGAGTGTGAATAGCGTTATGTGTGCGAACTGAAGTCGATGTGGTGAGCGTGTCTAGCAGCCATCGAGCCGAAACAAAGACAAGGACAGAAGAGACTGACGGGGTTGTCACTGCTGTTGGCGCCGTTTTCCCAGTCGCCACTGTCGGTAGATTCTGTGTCAACGGCTGACATGGAGACAGCGACGACTGCAACCGTGTGTGGTCAAGTCAGCACTCTAGTAAGTACGGCCATATCACCTGGTATGTGTACTTACAGTGATACAAGGATAATAGCGGCCGAAGTCTTCACCTAGAGAGAGCTCAGTACAGAGTGAGGGGCAAATCCACAGGCCACGGCGAGCAGCGAGGTGGTAAGCGTTGGAAGACCATGCTGGCAGCCGCATGGTGCAAGGCCATCAAAGTGCGAATGGCACGTTCAGACGGATATTAGGCGCTCTCGCGCTCCGACATGTCTCTTAGCCCGCGCGACATAATTCGACCGGATTTCATGCATCATACGTTGGTACCGGATGCTCGGGAAAATGGAGACTCTATTATTTATTATCAGCATAAGTCAGCCGACAAGGTCTTCGGCGCAAGCAAGCAGAGTCTGTACATCACCCAACTGCCGAGATACGAACTCTAGCGCCTTCTCCACGAGCCCATCCAACAGCTCGAGCTGGCCCCGCATATGCTTCTTCAGGTACGCGGCAGCAAGAAGCGTCGCCCACACCGTCTGGTCGGTGCTTCCCCGTTTCCCCTCCGCGAAAAGGTCCTTGCCGACGATGTCCTGTAGCTCGGCAGAGGGCAGAAACGATCCGTCGAAGGACTGCAGGCGAACGAGCGCGAGAACTCGGTCTTCGATGCTTGTTGGCGGGTCGTACATGGCATCCTCTGGAGATGGGGAGGTCGACGGCTCGTCATTCCGCGTCGCTGCCTCCGACGAGGTCGACAGGTTTTGCAAAGGCACTGCATGGAAAGCGCTCTTGAGGGAGAGGCCCACGCTTTTGCCTATATACCTCGCGAGCTGTCTGAAACGATTTCGACGCGGCGGCACCCTAGCGCAGTCGATGTGTTCCAGCCGTGACGCCAATAAGTCGAACTCAACCATCGTGCCCTCTGCGGCTCCAGCTCGCCGCCGTCAGCAAGACTCTCCGGCAGTGGTTTCTCTGTGTGCTTGTCGACAGCGATGAACGACGTGTACTTGCTCGCGAGCTGGTACGTCGTTCCGAGTTTGACAATCGCAGCCTTGTTCTCCTCGACGCTGACGTCGCGCGCCGCGTCCTCGAGATCCATGATCACGCGGCGCGCGGCCAGCGTCGGAATCAATTGCGGATGCGGATGGTCAGGCGGCAAGTCGACGACTGATACGGGCACGCTAAACTGTAGAACGTCGCCCTGCCCGCCATGCTGGGCGCGGATGATCACATCTTTGGGGAGAACGAACTGCCCGTCGTCAATGAGTGCGAAGACGATGAAACGGTGCACAGGATAGACGGCAGGGAGCTGAGCTGGAGCCTGACAAATGCCTTGCAGCTCGCTGTTCCCGCAAGAGTCTTGTGTGGGCTCGTGCGGACGCCCCAGTCGACGGAGATGTTCTTCGAGATGTATGTCCTGCTCGCGCGCAGGAGCTTCGAGCACTTGCCGACAATGCCCTCCGAGGTTGTGGACATCAGGCACACCCCGTTGCCGGCGCGGGCAATGCCCTCGCACATCGCTGTCGACGTCGTACTGCCGATGCCGAGGGTAAACATGCGAAGCGGCGCGTCGGCCTCGGCCTTTTCCACAGATTGCCCTACAGCGGCCAGCATATTGTCTATGTCGTATGCCTAGACACGCCACGTTGGGTACAATCAATCCTTATATGAGAGACTCAACTCACCTGCCCGTCAGTCAGAAAGAAGCAGGCTGTGGGAGTTGTAGTTGTACGAGCATCGAGAACATGTTTCAACGCGTCCAAGATCTTCGTCCCTCCATAGTTTGCGCTCATCGTGTCAACATGCTCGGTCTGGCAGTGATGCATGCTAGCGGAGCCTGCAGAAGCGAGCGCAACATCGACACTTACAGCAACCATGAGCGTATGTTCGTCGCAGGTAACGCTTCTGGGCCATAGACTATCGCAGTGCCCGCCAAAACTGAAGATATTGAGTTTCGTGCCCTCGCTCGGAAGCGCACGGAGAAGCATCACTAGCGCCCTCTTTGCCATCTCGATTCTTTTCCCTTGCATGCTCCCGCTGCGGTCGACAACAAATATGTACTCCTGGCGGGGAATGGCAGGCAAGTTGAACCGAGGCACGATATTCAGCTGCATCGCCGTCGCGCCGTTCGGGGCCCGCTGCGCAAAGCACCGCGGTGCATCGAGCCCCTCTGCGACGATTGACAGCACAAAGTCTTGCGTGAGGAAGTCGGGCGAGTAGTGCTGGGCCCGGCGGAGCATGTGCGTTGCGTCGCCATCAGAGATAATGAGAGCGGGGTGCGTGGGGCTCGTGATGCTCCGGACGGTCCCGTGCATGCGAACGTCGACAGAGATGCTGACGCGTTCAGGCGGGATTTGCAGCGCGCTTTCCATGCCTTTCGGTGCCGTCCCATAGCGCGACCCCACGTACATCGGGATTTGTAGCCGGACTTGGTCGGTCACGTCCTCCTCCATCAAATCAAGGACATACTGTAGTTTCGTGTCAGGACATGCAGGAGAAGCGCTTACATACTAGATAGACTCACAGTAATCTCGGTCGTGAACATCTGCCGCCCTGGCATCACTCCGAGAGAAATAGAAAAGACTGTGCCAACGGGCAGCACTCAGCGGATACAAGGGTAAGGAAAACAATACTAGCTTACCATCGTCAGTGACATGCTCAACCATGCCAGTCGTAAATCCCTGTGCAATGGCATCTTTATGCTCGCGCCTGGCCTGTTCCTTCTCCTTTGCGACCGCGGCGATGATGGTGCCATCCGTCGCGATCAACTTGAAAGCGCAGATCGCGGCGCGGGCAGGCACGGGGAATATGTACTTCGCACGCTCGAGCCCCTCTGGCAAGAACTGCTAGAATTGCTGCGTGACAGTGACGATGGCGGATACTGATAAAGGTCGCTATGGGCGCATGTAGGAGGCAGGCCGCGAAGGATGGCGTACCATCGACGATGTCCGCATGAACCGTGGCCTTTTCTAAGGGCAGGTACGAGTGTTCCCTGGATTCCTGGACGTGCGCGAGACCGCAAGGTGAAGAGGATATAGCCGTTGTCAGCTGCATCGCGCTGTATGTGGCGGCTAGAGATGCCGTCGGAGAGGCATATATACATCAGACCTCCAACAAATCCCGGGACAGCCACTGAGCGTGCCGATGCGCAGGCATGAAACGCTTTGATGCGTCTTTGAGGTACCACGCCCGTTGGTTGCCCTGAGGAACGACCATACCGCCTCCTTCGAGGGTTGAAGGGCAAGCCTCCTCCACGCCCGACATTCGGCAGCCCCGCGCATCGCGATATTTTGATAATTGGAACATCCGTGCTGCGGAAACACGCTCGAAGTCGCGATGAGAAGACATCCGCACCGGGACTGCAGGCGCTGATCTCACGCTAGCTCCGCACAGGGCACCCCGCCCTCTAGTTGTGCTCAAGGCTCAGGCATACCGCCTGCGCCATGTAGGCAAGCCAATGCCAGCACTGCCGGTCGCACCCGCTCGTAATGTTCGCTTCCTCCCGCTCGCCGCCCATGCAGATATTGCGTGAACCTAGGACAATGGCAAAGAGCTGCATGAGACTCGGGTATGTTGGAGAGTTGGCTGGGAGGTCGACTCACCTTCAGAGAAGGCCCGCTCGGACCTGTCCCTGGCTATGTGCGCGTCGTGGCGCGTTCTCCTGTGCACCGACACCCGCCAGACGTTGTAGGTGCGCGTCTCTGAGGAGAAATGCGGAACCGACGTAAGATTAGGAGCAATGGCATAGACAGCGCGTCGCAGTTATGGGCCGAGTTGAGTCTGGAGATGCATGCGCGGCAAGTCAGGTCGTGTTAGGGGATCTGCGAGAGAGCGCAAAAGTCTCTCGCAGGAAGGTAGGACATAGTTGGGTGTGCATGGCTGTCGAGGCATTGCAAGCCTCCGAGGTAGTGGTCGAAGACGCTTCGTACAAGAGTAAGAAAGAGCGTAAGCAGAAAGTGTATGTGCTTCTTGCTTACGTCAGCGCAAGGACTATCTTGGAACCGAAACCCGCTTCAAAGACTTTGTTATCCACCAGCTTACTGCGTATGCTAGACTCGTTTCCAGTCTACTCGGTACAGAGATTCCTGTGTGGGAGTCGCGGAATACGTATTCTAAGGCGGCTGGTCTCGAGCCTAGAAAAGATGAGTAGGTGAAACCGGAGGTTCGAGTCCTGGAATCAGCGAATCAAAAGGCGCACCAACACCGCTATCCTCGAAAGGCGCACTAAAAACTCGTGTTACTTAGCTTCCACCTTGCGTAACTGCAACGCTCACCATAGGCCATCATTTTGCCCTGTATAGCACCGAAATTTCTGTAACCGTGACCAGATGACTTGAAAGAGGGAACGACTTTTTCTACGAGGCGGTCACGTTGAAGAGCCTTGGACGATGCTGTACGGAAGTTCCCTGCTACCTCTGCTTTGGCTCTACATTAGGTATGTTTATGACTCTTACGAACCCCTATCTATTTCTTTACCTTATTGACATCGCGCCTCAAGGACGATTCACCGAGCTGCGCATTTTGATTTGATCAAAGTGTTTGACGGTAATGTCATATACACTTGAGGTACACAGGAAGCTTGAGAGTCCTACCCGGCACAGCAATAGCCATACCGCTCACTTGTCAAGCTCTCACCGAAACCAACTTTCCGTACCTGTCTCCTTGCGTGGATGGCGCCTGAACCTAATCTCGTGGGAAGTTCGTCCAAGTACTTTAGACGAGGCTCATCCTCCGAGCTATCCCCAATCCCCTTTTCTCAGGGCCCACCTATGTCGACAACGCCGTTCTCAGGCATCGTTCATGCTTCAGGAGATGGTGCTCTGGTCCATCTTCCTCTTGAAGACGTCAGAGTCAATACGCTTATAGTGGACGGTAAGTACCGCTGCGAGCGCCACCATATTCACTCACATGCACTCGCCACATAGTCTCCGCACGAGTCGACGTCGCCCAGATATTCTACAACCGCTCTTCTCGAGCAACATCACGAGCGAAATATGTTTTCCCGGTCCCTGCTCGTGCTGCCGTCTGCGCGTTCGACATGGGAACCTCCAGTGGCCGTGTCATCGTCGGCGTAGCCAAGGATAAGGACCTGGCCCAAGTGGAGCATGAGACCGCCATTCAAGAAGGAAAGAGGACTGCCTTGGTTGAATGGATAACTGGCGATAGTACGTTTGTGTGCCACCCAGCGACACTAGATCTATTCTCATGTGTTTTGTTAGTCTTCAGCATATCCCTTGGTTCCATCGGGCCTGGGGAACGAGTCACGACACATTTGACGGTCTGTACCCTTCTGGCGCAATGTCACAATGGCTGAGGAACATTTTCAGTACGTCATGGACCTGATGGACAACGCCCATCCAACCGAAGTCCGGTTCCAGATCCCGATGTGCATCGGGCAACGGTACGGCGAACCTCCCGAAGGCATGCGCGGAGCAGCTTCAGCTTCCCCACAAACAAGGATACGTTTCGACGCGCATATACAGATGAAAGGGGAGATACACTCCATCACAAGTCCCTCGCACCCAGAGCTGCACGTCGCGCCCTACCAGACACATGTCGGACGCCCCTCGCGGCACCGGTCCATAGTTCGTTTCCGCTCCCCGGACTTCCTCGAAGTAGACTTCGTCCTAGTCATCGAGGCAGCGGGCCTCGATCGCCCTCGCTGCTTTGCGGAGCGCGACCCGCGGGGCTCGGGATCGCTCGCTCTCCAACTCACGCTCGTGCCAAAGTTTGACCTGCCCCCGGTGGCGAGCCAGGAGTTCATCTTCGTCATCGACCGCAGCGGCAGCATGTCAGGCGACAGGATCGAGACGGCGAAGAGGACGTTGACCATGCTGTTGCGGTTGCTCCCGAACGCTGGCACGTCATTCAATATCTTCAGCTTCGGCAGCCATTGCGACAGTCTCTGGCCGGATAGTCAGCCGTACAAGAACGACACCCTTGTCATCGCGGTATGGACAATGCATGCCATCGTGTATCACAGAACTGACGAGCATCCAGACGCAGCACGTGGCGAGTATGGGCGCAAACTATCGTGGCACACAGATAGGTGCTGCATTGTTGAGTGCTTGCAACGGCCGCGACGGCTCAAAGCCAACAGTGATGTATGTTCTCACGGACGGAGAGGTGGGACCACTACGACCTTGTATCCTCGGTGCTACTGACATAGGCATATGTGCAGGCTCATGACCAGATCGCGTATGCGGCAGTTGCTGCAGCTGTCGCGAGGTCGACACCTGCCGCTCCACTGCGAGTCTTCGTCCTTGGCATCGGAACGACTGCGTCCTCAGCCATGTGCGAAGACATCGCTAGAGCGGGGAACGGCAAGTGTCTGATGGCCCTCAAGTCGGAAGATATCCTCGCCAAGTGCGCGACACTCATGCGAGCGGGACGCAGCTTCCTTCTCAAGAATGTCGCAGTCGACTGGGGCATCCCACAGGACGCGGTCAGGCAATTCGAGGATCCCAACGTCGATACCTCGTTCCACCAAGCCCCTGCTCGTATCCGCGACCTCTACCCTGGTGTCCGCCTCGTCGTATTCGCGCTCATCAACAACGCCAAGTTCGCCATCCCGAAGACCGTCACTCTGCGGGCGCAGCGCGACGGCGAGGTGCTCGAGTTCCCAGTGACCGTCGAGACCGTGCGCTTCACGGACCAGAACGCACACCGGCTCATCCACACGCTCGCGGCGCGGCGGCTGATCACGGAGCTCGAGGACGACGCGCTCGTGCGCCCAGCGCTGTCCGAGGCCGAGCGCAGGGCTGCGATCGTCGCGCTTGGCGAGACGTACCAGCTCGTGAGCCTGCACACGTCGTTCGTCGCAGTCGACGACGACGGCGCACAGCCGCTTCCGATCCCGCGGCCCGCGTGGGCGGCGGCGGCGTTCGCACGGCGCGAGGCGGAGAAGACGCGCCGAGCGCAGCGCCGCCGCGAGCCCCGGGATCTCCTCGACACGCTTGCAGGCTACGTCGACAGCGCGCTCGCGTTCGGCGGGCTCTTCGTCTCGGAGCTCGTGCGCACCTGGTTCGGGCGCCCGCAGCCGCCGCTGGACGAAGCGTCTGCGGCTGTGGACCGGAGCGTGCCTCCGCCGGGCGGGATGCCGGACGAAGACGCCAAGACGGACGCTGCAGACACGAACTACGACTCGGACGCCACGTATTCGACGATGAGCTCGCTCATCACATCCTCAAGCTGGACGGAGAGCGAGGACAGCAGGCCGCCGACGCCAGACCCAGTCGCTAGGAGCCCCTCGCCTGACCTGACGCTCGATCCTGTGTGGCAGATCCCTGGAGCATATGCTGAGGACCAATCTGGTCCAGCTGGCGAGCCCATCGACAGCTCGGCGGAGCAACTGTTGCAGCTGCAGACCGCCGAAGGGTCGTTCGAGGTCTCTGACGCATTCAAGCGCCTCGTCGGCGAGGAGATTATTGAGCACAGAAGACCAGCGCGAGTAGACGAACACTTGTGGGCAACGGCTGTGGCGGTTGCATATTGCAGAAAGCATCTTGTCGGAAACTCGGATTTGCTAGGATGCATCGTTGACAAGGCGTTGGAGTACGCGATAAGGAGTGGGAGCAGTGATATCACTTTCGAGAGGCTTGTTGCTGAGGCCGGCCAGCTAGTCACGTAGTACGGAATGCGAAGGAATAGGTAGCATGTAGATCGTACAGCATGTGGATACACGAGCAAATCGCGGAGACAGAAGATGCACTTCGATCGATTATCCTTGGAAGGCGATACCCTTCTTCGAAGTCTCTGCGAGACCACCGGCAGCGTATCCTGTACCTTCACGAGAGAGTGCTATGATATCCTTGTCGGTTAATGCTTTGTCGCAAGCGAGACACTGCTTCCCAGGTTTGACTAGCTGATCGGTGCACGTCTTGCAGATGACGTGTCCGCACGGCTTCATCACTAGGTAAGAAAGCTATGAGAGGTTGCGAGCATGTGCAGAGATAAGAAGACGCACCAAACATGAGACTCGTATTTGAGAACGTCTTCTTGCAGGATGGGCACATCGGACTCTGTGGCTCCTCCTTTCGTTTGGACGCTGAAGCAATCTCGCCATCCTCGGTGGCCGGTGTGCTCTCGACGGATGCAGAAGGCTTGGAAGATGTGTCGAAGATGAAGTTCACGGGAATGAGCTGCTTGCGCCTGCCAATAACCCTCAGTGGAATGCAGATATTGACAGAGGGTTTCCTCACGTCAAATGATGAGCAGGATTGCCTCCATGACAGGTAGTTTGCAACTTCACGTCTTGCAAGGACGTTGGCGGACCAGACGAAGTATATGTAGGTGTGAGAGACGGCAGCCAAAAGTCCGGAAGTTTGTGCTTCAGGGCTTCTGCTTGCTCTTTCTCGATCTGTTTGAGTGCTGCATCTTCCGCCTCGCGCGTGAGCTTCTCCACGGTGTCAGCGTCGAACTCGAATTTCCGCTTCGTACCCCGAGCTATGGTCTTTGAGCAGACGAGCAGGAAGCATGCACATTTCACGTACGCTCTTTCGACTCCGGTCCTGCTCCCGTCGTCGTGGCACCCGGACCTTTGGCGGCAAGCCCCAACTGCCCTCTCTCAAAGTCCAGTAGCACCCGTGCACGAGCCGCTTCCCTAGCTTTCTGCCTCTCTTCTTCTGCCTCCTTCTTCAGGGCCTCGAGTCTTATCTTCTGCCGCTTGATGTCTTCCATCTGGGTCACTGAACGCGAGACGGAGTTGATGCCAGTGCCACGAGCATCGTATGTGAAAGCGCACCTAGATCCGTGTAGACACACTCCTTGCAAAACATGTGTCCTTTGGTACACGCCACAGGGTCTCTAGCCCGCTGCAGACAAAGGGAACACGCATCGAAGGGGCGCATAGATTCATTTCCTAGACGTTGCTGTTCATGTCGTTTCTGAATGTACGAGGCAAATTGACAGCTCGAGGACTCACTCTCTTTGTTCCATAATCGAGTTTCTTGTATTCTGCATACGAGAAGATGGAAGAGGCAGTATTATTCTTACTGTGCTTCGTCATGGTGGATGGTCGAGGGTGGTAGGGGAAGACTGCCAGTGTCCAGTGAGATCAACTATGTCCAGAGGGCGTGCGAACTGTATTCCTATCTTGGCAGTGCCATCTGATGCGCCCGGAGGCGCATCACTTCAGCTTGGTTGGGCAGTCCGTCGCGCTCACACCTCGCCGTTATCCACGACCCAGAGTCTCTGCTAAAATTTTCCCGCGTCGTACCTCCAGCTGTGCAGCGTTGCGGCGACCTACTCCGATGCTCAGGGGATTTTGTCGATTTTGATTAGGCCTCTTCCGCTATGCCGCATCGCCCAGCGATCGCACTCCGCCGTGCACACGGCCGATAGGAGCAGCTGTCCCTTTTCTGGATGAGCACAAGACTTGCTACTGGAGACGACCGTTCGCGACTTTCGGTCTAATGCCCTTGCCGAGAACGATCATTTGATCATCGTCGACGGGCACAAGACCACCGCCCGAATACCGTCCCTCGAAAGCTGAGGTCTGTGGGGAAATGATCACAGACGTGCACTCCTGTGGCGTGCAGTTCAGGGCAGATATAAGCAGCGGGGTTTCGCGGTTAGACACTGTGACCCCCCAGTGAGACCTCACAAGAAGCCCAGAATGCGTGCTGCACGATACTACGGCCCCGGAGACGTTCGCGTCGAGGAAGTACCCGAACCTCAGGTGAAGCAAGGCCAGGTGAAGTTAAAGCTCGCTTGGTATGCTCATGCTCGTCCTCTGTCGCCATCTTCATCTGCGTCTAACGTCATATCGCGTGTAGGTGTGGCAGTAAGTCGATGGTGCCCTCGCCGAGCCATGTTCAACAATACTCACACTTGGCTAGTTTGCGGGTCCGATCTCCACGCATATCATGCCCCTCTTCCCGCCAGTACTTGTCCTACCAAAGACGAGCCGCACTACGTCACCGGAGAGACTCTTCCAATCACCCTGGGTCATGAGTGCGTGCTCTTTTCACTGCCCATGACTACTGCTAATTTTCTCCGCTAGATTCTCCGGAACGGTAGTAGAGGTCGGCCCTGGTGTCGACCCTAACAAGTTCAAGAAAGGCCAGAAAGTCGTAGTGTATGTTGCTGCTTTATCCGAAGCCCGTTCTCGGTGCTCATTCGTCTTCCCAGTGAACCACTTCTGTCTTGCAAAGAAAAGTCTTGCGGGCCCTGCGCCGGCGGATACAGGAACGCTTGCCCGCATGTCAGCTTCCTCGTAAGTCTAACCCTTAGGACATGGTGTACGTTCTCTCATGTCCTCGCAGGGTATTGCAGGCTGGGGTGGAGGACTGTCCGAGTACATCTCCGTCGACCAGGACCTCATCTATCCTCTGCCGGATCACATCTCCCGTATGCACTCCGCTTCTAGCATGAGTACATTTTCTGACTCGTAAGGCAGTCGAGGTCGGTGCGATGGTCGAGCCCCTCTCCGTTGCTTGGCACGCCGTCAAGCGTTCGGCGTTCAAGCCGGGGACAAGTGTCTCATCATGGGCTCTGGACCGGTATGTATGCGAGCCTCGTTTCATCATGCTAGCGTACTGAGCTTGGAGGGTTAGATCGGCCTTATGGTCCTGAAAGTGCTCCAGTTGGTGCCTCTACTCGAAGCCGCCTGCTAGTCGGTCTGACTTCGCTTCGTAGAGCTCGTGGCGCTTCTTGGATCGGCGTGTCCGAGCCGTCGACACAGCGCCGCAAGATGGCACAAGAGCACAAGGCCTCACAAGTGTTCAACCCGCGCACCGAGGACGTGGTCGCCGGCGCGTTCAAGGCTACCAACAACCAGGGCGCCGACGTCGTCTTCGACTGCGCTGGCATCCAGGCCTCTCTCGACCTGGCTATCAAGGCAGTACGCCCTCGCGGCAACATCATGGACATTGCGCTCTGGGATGACCCCGCGACCATCCACATGAACAACATCCTCTTCAAGGAGATATCTCTCACTGGTATGTGTTCTGCTTCGTGCATTTGCTGCCATACTTACGGGTTGCAGGCATCATTGGCTATGATCGCGTTCACCAGGAGGTGGTGGATGCCCTACGCGAGGGCAAGTTCGAAGGGCTCGAGAAGCTCATCACAAGGAAGATTTCACTTGACGAGGTTGTCGAGAAGGGTATTAAGGCTCTCATGGCTGAGAAGGACACCCAGAGTGAGTCTGGCTATCGTGACATGTACGCACACGCTGATGACTTCGTCTGCAGTCAAGATCCTTGTGCACCCTTAAGCTGCTGACATCTGGGGAAGTGATCGTGAATCGTGGTAACTCATGAACATGTACTTGTATGACTACTGGTTGCAGGCTGGAATGGAACAGGGTCGGAACGAAGAACGCATACTCTGCATGCATGAAAGAAGGAAA
Organism: Phanerodontia chrysosporium; assembly: GCA_001910725.1. NCBI lineage: Eukaryota > Fungi > Basidiomycota > Agaricomycetes > Polyporales > Phanerochaetaceae > Phanerodontia > Phanerodontia chrysosporium. The sequence continues at coordinate 105,602 of MJGA01000008.1, forward strand.
TCTTACGTATAGAGTGTGCTCATCCGTTCTGACATTCGCTGCTCCGTTTCACACACCACGATCTTATCATCTCGCACAGCACCCGCAGAATGCTCGACCATATGTCCGATCGAGATAAGATCTTCCCGCGCAACCGTCGCGGGGTGACTCGTGCGAACACGCAATACTGCGCAGGGTACGTCCTGCGTCCGTGACCTCCTGCACTCTTCACTCCGGCTTATCGCGGCCACAGCCAGCACGCACCACTCCACGCTCTCTGGGCCGCGCCATGCCGTCGAAGCACGCCGCCGAGCATAAAGCCCTGCTTGGCGCAGGCGATGCACCGCGCAAGACCCTCGCCGACGCGCCCCGCCGCTGGACCATGCGCAGGATCTCGCTCGCGCTCTTCCTGTTCGCCGTGCAGGCCGCGCTGCTCAGCGCGTGCCTCTCCCCGCGCCTGTTCACGACCGCGCGCGCCGTCGCGTTTCCGGATCTGTACGAGGCCTCGATCGCGGAGCTCCAGGAGGGGCTTTCAAAGGGCCACTTTACGAGCGAGGATCTCGTCAAGGTTCGCGCTGCACTTTCTGTTGAACCTCGAATCTGGATGCTGACGAATGGCCAAGGCGTACTTTGCTAGGATCGAGGAGGTGAACCTGCAGGGTCCCACACTCCGCGCGGTCATCGAGACCAACCCGAGCGCGCTAGCGCAGGCAAGGGCACTGGATCTTGAGCGAAAGATTCTGGGCCTCGTGGACCCCTTCACGGTATCCCTATTCTGCTCAAGGACAATATCGCTACGCTGCATTCTGAGGGTGAGATCTGAGTATCACAACGCGAATCGCATTCTGACTTCGCTAACAAGGCATGAATACGACTGCAGGTCCGTGTTTTACCATCTTCATATTCTCTATCGAAGCTGACACTTCTTCACAGGCTCATTTGCACTTCTTGGCTCAGTTGTACCCCGAGATGCAGGAGTCGCTGCACGACTACGTGCAGCAGGCGCCATTCTTCTGGGCAAAGCCAACCTCAGCGAGTGGGCAAACTTCCGCGGGAGCGTCCCGTCTGGCTTCTCGGGCCGTGGCGGGCAGTCTTCTAGCCCTTACGTTCCGCTCGGGAATCCGTCCGGCTCCAGCTCAGGCAGCGGCATCGCCACAGCAATCGGCCTGGCCGCCGCTGCACTCGGCTCAGAGACAGACGGCTCCATCATTTCACCCAGTCGAAATGAACAATCTTGTGGGAATCAAGCCAACTGTAGGCCTTACGTCGCGTGCGGGAGGTAAGTCATAGTTGTGGCACACTCGCTGTTGGCTCATTGAGCTCACTATGCCAAGTGATACCTATCTCGGAACACCAAGACACTGTCGGACCTATGGCACGCTCCGTGGCGGACGCGGCGACGATTTTGTCTGTCATCGCGGGCCGCGATCCCGCGTGATAACTTCACGCTGGCACAGCCGCCTGTCGTCCCGACTACACGAAGGCCCTGAACAAGAACGCGCTGAAGGGCGCTCGCCTCGGCGTCGCTCGCCAGTTTGCTGGCAGGAACCCTAACGTCATCGCGGCGTTGAACGCTTCGATCGCACTCATGGCGCAAATGGGCGCGACCATCGTTGACCCTGCAGACTTCCCGGACTTTGCGGAACTCAGGGCAAGCGGCAATGAGACGATTGTATTATTGACAGACTTTAAGGTACGAATTTCCCGGGTTCCAAGTAATATGGCTAACGAATGCTCGAAACTAGGTCGACGTCGAGAAATACATATCAGAGCTCGTGCACGTCCCAACCGGCGTCAAGACCTTGGCGGACCTCATTTCATTCAATACCGCTCATGCTGACGAGGAACTGGTGCCGCCGTTCTGGACTTCCCAATCTGAGTGCGTAAATCTTTATTCTTCCTTGTCGAGCAGGTCTCATGCCACGGCACAGGTTCATTGCTTCTGAGAACACCACGGTCGACCAGGCTTACTTTGATGCACTGGCCGCAGACAAAGACCTGGGGCAAACTCGGGGCATTGACGCGACACTAAAGCAGTTCAATCTCGATGCCTTGATCTTGCCCAGCAGTGGCGCCCCCGGACCAGCCGCGATTGCAGGTTACCCGATCGTCACAGGTTCGTCCACTCTGCCAGGATAAACTCTGCCAAACATCTGACCTCTAGTCTAGTCCCGCTCGGCTTCCTGCCGCCAAACACCACACTCGCTCCTGCACAACCTACACGCTCGACCGGTCCGAACCAGCCCTTCGGCCTTGCTTTCATGGGCACTGCGTTTAGCGAATTCCAGCTAATCTCGTTCGCCTTCGCTTACGAGCAGGCTACCCATACTCGACTGAAGCAGCTAGCGTTCCCGGAGGCGATACCTAAGACTCAGCTCGCAGACGTCGTCGAGAAGTAGCTCGCGATACTACGAGTACGGTTCGCCTGCAGAATCCATCTTCATTCGTTGTTTCAGATACCTCCTCCCGCAGCCGACGCTCTCTGCGTCCCGCGTTCCTATCGTCCTATCTCGAAATCGACCATCTCGGCTGGAAATCATCTTGGATCGCCTGCACGTTGGACGTAACATGCGGGCCCCGTGAGAGAGCCACCGAGGAACTCTTTCCTTTCTCGAGCTATCTGACTCGTGGTGGGCAATTGATGGAATCAATGGGGTGCCTTGTTGAGTTCGATCCTTGTACATGGCAAATCGGGCTTGACGGGCCCCTTGCTCGCGTTGGGCTTATATATGGGATCCGTCGCTGCTCGTTTCTTTCAAACAGACTACCATCATCATCTCGCCACAGCGCATGTCGCCCGACAAATCTGACCTCGACAGCCCGGCCTCAGAGGGCGGCGGTTCTTTGTCCACTACTTCCACGCCATCACCAAGTCCTCCAGTATCTCCTGATGGTCGCACGCGTTTCGTGTACCAGCAATGGCTGCGCGATCCAAACGGGCCAATTCTCCCTAGGCCCCCACCGTCAGGTGTGCGGCCACCAAATGAGATCATCTGGGGCCACACGCTTGAGGACTTCTTCTGGGTCCAGCGCATCCCGGGTGTCGAGGTCCTCACGATCTGGTCGCGCAGCATGATCAAGGAGTATGGCGAGAACTATGACGAGAGCGAGTTCAGCGAGCCCGATGCGCTGCAGGTCCCGCGCCTGCGCCACCCGTGGCCGGTGCTTCGCGTGCCCAACGACGGAATTCACGTCCCAAAGGATGCGTATGGCGTTATTGACGAGGGTTGCTACCGCCACATGTACCATGGGTATGTTCCGCAACGGCGCGACGAAGACGCTTCCGATCTCGAACAGCAGGAGTTGGCCAAGGCTAAGGAGATTGTCAAGAAGCTTCTTGAGTTCTCGAACGACGAAGGGCTCTTCGTGCCAAATGACCCTCATTACCCGCTCAGGACTCCTGATGGCAATGTGTACGCAGTTCTGTTTGCATCTCGGGCAAGAGCTAGTTTCTTTAAAGACGACCGCAACACTCTGCCTACTCAAACTACCAGCCTTCCGCAGCTCCATCCAACAAAGCAAGTGAACGGAAAGCTTTTGCATATCAGGTCTGACGAATATGGAATCTGGGTTGCCGATGATCGTACCGGTAAATACGCCTTGCTCGACGACGATCAAGACAAGAAAATCGGGGAAGAAGCGCAGGGAGAGTCGCCACCCAAATCCGTTGATGAATTTGACATCCTCTCGTCCTCTGAACCCGTCCCATACGACTCACCGTTTTCTATTGAAGACCTACCAAAACTAGAAGAATCCGTCCCTCAGTACTATTTCCCCGACGACCTCTACGTCCACGACCCTCATCGGCAGACAACCGCAAATGAGAATACCTACCAGAAGGCGAGTTGCACCTCATTCGATCCAGCGAAACCACTGCTATACCGACGAGTGCTCCCCAAGCTTCCGCGAGACTCGGCCGCAGAGCGCGACCAACCTACGTCTCCGAGGCGCGTGGCGCACCTGTACCTCGCGCACCAAAACCGCCTGGGGGTCGGCAATCACTCGCTGGTACATCGCGCGCCGCTGACGCTCCCGGCCCCGCTGTCCGCGCACTCGCGAAGCGGCAGGGTCACGGTCGCCGCAAAGTGCGCGTTCCCGTGCCGCGAGGAGCGCGAGCTGCTCGTGAACGAGGCGCGCATATACGACATGTTTCCTCGAGCACTTCAGCCAGGACTGGTGCGGCTTCAACCTCGTCACGCCAATCAAGCATCCCGTCCCCGTGGGCCCCGTCGTGCCCAAGTTCTTCGGCTATTACGTCCCGGTGCGCCGGACGGCTCGCTGTACAAGGAGACGGATGGCCGTGCACCCAGTCCTATCTTGTTGCTCGAAGAATGCGGCGAGCCTGTAGAGCCCGAGCGGTTTTCTCCAGACGAGAGGTAAGCAGCCTGCCGACAGTTCCGTCACCTAACGTGATGCTTACCGACATTTACGGAGCAGGTCCGAGTGCTACTCGATGATGCTCCGTCTGCACTACGACGGTTTCATCCAAGGCTCTTTCTATGTGCGCAACATCATGGTGCAACCGGGTCCGCTGACCGCGCCACCCGAGCAGCGCTCCAAGAAGTGTCCGAGCTTCCGCATCATCGACTTTGGGCGCGGGGAGCAGTGGACGACGTTCCTCGGAGACACGTCAGACGAAAGGGGACGCGAGCACAAAAAGCGCGAGTGGCAGGAAATGATGTCTGAAGAAGATAGGAAGGCGCAACGTGAGCTGCAAATTCCCTTATGGAACTACTGACAGGGCGATCACCAGTATCGTCCTGAGGTGATCATTGTTCTTCAATCATACTATCTTGGCTTCATCTTCGCTCTCGACTCAGAGGTAATAAATAATAATCTGGCACAACATGTAACTCTACGCCGTTTGATGGTGCGTATTCACATCTGTCTACACTTAAGTCCGCGCAAAATCCGACGCATGCTACATGGAAAGACACTTCACGCGGATTACTATCGTATCAAACATGTCGTGTTATATCACGACATTGTTCATTCATATGTTACTCTGGCGCAGCAAGCCTTCTTATGATGATCAGGTCAAGCTTAGAGGACGAGGGAAAAAGTCTGAAGACATCAAACCGGCAAGACCGCAAAATAATACACATGGCGAGCGTCTGCACTCGTCTTCGTGGCGTTTGATCCGCCCACCTGAGTCGGCCGCTACTTTTCCGGAACTGATGCGCCATGGCCCTCGCTTAACATTTCCGAGACACAGGCTATGACGCTCGCAAAATATGTTTTCCCAAGCTGAGAGCTCCATGAGTAGCTGTGACGTTATATCCCGCAAAACGAGGGCTATGAGAAGGTCGCGGAGATAGAGGCCACGTATTACCCGGCTCCAGCCAGGGCATCGAAGAGCGCTGTCGTGGCACCAGTGAATCATAACTTGAAGATGCTGGAATCCGTTGACGTTTTCACGACGTCCGGGGCAGCCTGCGGAAAGCGGGGGAAGCATATGTCGTACAATCGGGCGGATAATTTGCGGTGAGGGCACAAGCGGATCGCCACGGTTTCACCTGCCCGCCCCCACAAGGCTGTGACGCCGGGGCGAAATTAAGGAGTTAAATCCCCGGAGGTTATATAGGCTGCGGCTCATCTGCCTCCCCCCGGGCTCTGACGACCCTTGACGCACTGAAAAGTAGTGAGCAGGCATCCCTTCTAGTGTCTCGGCTTCCGCTCAGTGTTTGCTGATATCCTTCCTAGTTTTTTCCCGGGCTACTGCTGGTCTTTCAGCCTGAAAAGCTCAAGTCGTGCACTCACCTCATCCACGCGACCCATCTGAATTCAGTAAGTCTCGATGTCTCCAGAACCATACACTCTAGTTGAACCCAATTCTCATCAGATACCACCGCAATGCGAGCGTTCTCGTTGGCACTCCTGCTCGTTGCGCTGTTCGTGGTGCTGTCAGAGGCAGCAGTCATACAAACACCATCGGAGCGCAGCGATCCTCCGCGAAGAATGCGCCGCAAAATCCGTGCACACCCCTAGACATCCCCCCCCCTGCCCGAAGCTCGAGGCTTAGGCGTGGCTTTCGATAAGCCTCTCTCCGTTTCAGGGAGATATATTATGGACCCTTTCATACGTACAATAGTTGTATGTAGTCTAGCACGATTCGGACTTACACTATCATTTCAGCTCGCTCGGACTATCATAGAACTTATGGCTTAGGATATCATACCGTCTTATTGGGTTTTCTAGATGTAAATTACATCTCTAAGTAGGCTTAGTAGTTTCAGAGTTGACGGCTCGACAACCCTGAATCAGGGCAACCCCAAGTAGGCAGCTTGCAGATAAGATAAGATGAAACGTGAATCTTGCGTGCTCAGGCCGAATGCAGGTCTTCCCGTCCCCACACCCTCACCCCTCCTCCGTCGTGTGCTGCGAGGTCAAATGGACCCAATCAACGTGCCAGTGATCCCGCCAGACGAACCATCGACATGCGGCAGCGCAGAGACTATCCGACAGCTGCCCCTGCACATCGCGGCGCGCCTCCACACGAGCAGCAGCACCCCGCCTTCCCCACGCCTCTCTCCCCCCGGATCGCCCGCCAGCTCGGTACCATCGCCTTCGAGCCCGTCAGGAGAGAGCATATCGTCGCTGCCATCGGTGTCCTCCTCGTTCCTGTTCTCCTCCGGCCCCGGCAGCCCGCCGCACCTGGGCCTGCAGAACGACCCTACGCATGAGCTCGGCGACAGCAGCCTCATCATCCCCTCGCTCACGCTGCCCGCGGCAGTGCGCAGACCGACGCCATACGGCCAGACACTCGGCGAGGTGCGCCTGCTCGTGCTCGGCAGCGCCGGCGCGGCGCGGAGGCCGTCGCCCAGGTGTTCGCGGAAGAGGAGTGCGAGGACGTCGTCGAGGTCGGGCAGTGGGAGGAGGCTGCGGTCGCAGAGGGTACCGTGCGCGCGCGTGTGCTCCGGCTCTCGACGGACTGGATCGAGCACCGGGACGCCCACGGCCTCGAGAAGCACGAGCCGAGCAGGAACGTGGAGGTCGTGCTCCTCCAGGATTACGGGCCAGACAGCGACGTGAGCATTTCTTCACCTCTGTGGGGTCCGCCTCTGACAGCGACTGCAGCTTAGCGAGGTGCTGCGTTCCGCCCTCGCGGTCGTGCACGCTCCTTTCGCCGCCCTGGTGCCTGTCCTGCATCCAGACCAGGCTCCTAATGCGCTGCTCGCGAACCTCCTGGCCTCCCCAGCCTCGCCCCTGTACACCGCAATGGTCGTCGTGCCCTCGCAGCGTGAGTCGCAGCATTCGCGGCCTGGCTCTATAAGCTGATATATGCCATCAGACATGACGCCATACGAACACAAGCTCATCTCCGAGCTCAGCACGCATGTGCCCGTCGTCGTTCTCCCGAACCACCAGACCACGTCGCGCCTGCGCGCATATCACCCACATCAGTCGCCTTACTCGCGCAGACCGTCGCTGCAGGGGCTCCACCACGCTGGCCCTTCAGACGCTCTGCGGGCGCTCAAGCTTGCGTCTATCCGCCCGCAGTCTGCTCATGCCCTGCGTACGTGTATCCTGCGCTCCCCAGAAGCTTTGGCAGCGCTTCGACTCGAAGCTGCTGAGCGGTTCATGCGTTGGCGGGAAGTCGAACGGGCAGTGGGCCATGTCCTCGGCAACACGACTCCGCCGTCCGAGAGCGATTCCGAGAGCACAGTCCGGTCGTCTCTCGATCTCCAAACCCTGCGCGTCGCAGCAAAACGCCTACATCGCAGCGGTGGAACAAAGCGCGCTGGGAGGAAGACTGGGAAGGTGGGCTGGCAACGGACGTCGCGAAGACGCTTCGCGCGCGGAGGGTCAAAGGGATGGAGAGGAGGTCGACCGTCCGGGCGCTCCATCGCCCACGGCTGACCGCGATACAAGCCGACAACATAGCCGACAGCACAAGTACGCTGGTTCACGAAGACAGCCATGTCAACGCTTCCTTTGATCCCCTTCATCTGCCATCCTTGCTTGCTTTTCGATATCCCTGCTCGGCCCCCTCAAGTCACGAATTGCACGCATCTTCACGCCCATTCGGACGGATACCCAGGCTGCCGGGCTAATAATCCGCTGAGGAATGGCAGGGGCCCCTTCCACTCTGGCGGAATTAATTGGGCTCTGGTCGGTGCGTTTTGTGCCGGCATCGGTATTGGTGTCGTGCTCTCGCGTGCGATGTAGCCCCGGATTCCTTCATGTGTCATACCTGCACATATCTACTACCACCACGGATTCGAGTCTGGATTCTGCTTTCCCCTGTTGTACGCTTTGTACCTTAGTCAGCTTTGAATACACTATAACATCTTATGACTCCATCGCAGGACTTTTCCAACTGTTAGTTGCCAACTCTGTCTCTGCTACAACATAACGGTGGGTTATAATTTGCAGTCAGGAAAGGAGTGAGTGTGGCATGGCATCCAAAGCCACATCGTGTGGCCAGAAAGCAGGTATACCAAGTAATTCCTGGCTATATTGTGAGAGTAGGTTCTTGAAGCAATTGCTGTAAACCACAACACAGCATGGTGACCCCGATTCTGTGATCGGGAACTACATAAAAAATCTGCTAAATAAAATGAATTTCTATGCGGTTTTCTTCCAGTTCATGAGAAAGAAATACAAAGAGTTCTTACCAATGGCTGCCTGCCTTAAGCCAATTTTCCTGCGATTCTCCTTGATTTGTGACTGTCACAAAAACTGCAAGAAAACCTGGATGCAGCCATCGGTTTATCGACCGATTTGATTTTTATTTTCCGTAATAGAAAATCGCGCTTACCACGCTGTACAATTCAGTGTGGACAACACTCCGAGTCTAGATCATATCAGCTAGACTCAGTATTTATTACCGGATCCATGATGCCAACTGACACTTTGCACGATGAAAAATAAGCGGGATATTTGGGGCTCCAGAATGTAGAACTCGTTGTACGACGATGAAAAACTCTGCAATAATTATCTCAGACGATATGCTCTTTGCTCAACGACTGCACCTCCCGGCCTCTGTGTGGGCCGCCATCAGAACGCCACGAAGCTTGTATTGATATATGGATATTATGTGATTAGATCTAACCTTTGACACGAGATTAGATAAGACGTCATACCGTCGGCCTACGTCCGAATTTTTTTCTGGCTTTTCCTACGCTTTTCAGAGTTACCATCCAGTCCAAAACCAACCTAGAGAACTGTATAGCCTCTTCGCACGCATACGGTCCTTCTGACCTCAAGCAAGCTGGCAAGAGGCTTCGCAACGAGTCAGGCTTACTCAGCTTCCGTCAATTATTTGACTCGTACGGCGGATCTTTGCAACATAGGCCCGACCGGCTCCGGCACATCACTGAACCATCTTCCCTCATAAGCCACGCCGTGAAAGCAACGTTTCCTTCACTTTCACCTTTATCTGCACGTTCTTGTGCATGTCTGCTGCTGTCTCTGCAAGTGCAAGCGCATCTGCTGCTGCTGCTGCTGGCCCAGCACAACCCAATACTCGACCTTCTCGACGTCGGAACCCGCGGCCTCGACCAGCGCACCCTGAAGACAGCAGCGATGCTGTAGGCGGGCCTTCAACCCCAACGAACAATTCGGCTGGACGAGATTCCTTTCGAAGACCCCAGCGCCGTCCGAAGGCCGATGGCAAGCCCGGGGGAAACGATCAAAGCGGGGGCGGGGGAGCTGGGGAGAGTACGGGAGAGAAGAGCCAGGTATCCAGCGTTGCCGGCGATGCTCAAACTCACTCGAAACCAAAACGATCCCAGAGACCTCGCGAACCGAGAAAACAACCTGCGGATGGCGCTGCGACACAGCCTGCCGCGGACGAGAAATCGTCAAGCAAGCCGCAAGGCGGCCCTAAGGGCAAGCGTCGCGCTCCGAAGTTTGACGGAGGCCTGACAGACCCGTCGCAGCCGTCTGAATCGAAGCAGACAGAGCCGAGCTCGAGCAAGTACCGAAGAGAGCTCCCGAAGGCGGACGACTTGACCTCCCGCCTCATCCGCGAGCTCAGCGTCCCGCCGTACCCGGATTGCATCATTTGCTTCTCCGCCATACACCCTGCTCAGCCCACCTGGTCCTGCTCGCCGCTGATCCCTATATCGGCTGCGACGGAAGACGAGGCGGGCAAGTCGTCGGCACGGGCGGCCGAGACTGCGCAGTGTTGCTGGACGACCTTCCATCTGAAGTGCATTCGCTCGTGGGCCTCGAAAAGCGTCAAGGACCTCGAGGCAGCGTGGCGCGCACGAGGAGAAGAGCGTCAGGGCGAGTGGAGGTGTCCTGGGTGTCAATCGAAGCGGTCTGTCGTGCCAGCTTCGTACTGGTAAGTTTAAGCTCGATATATGCGCCTTAGTTCGAACTAATATTGGGATTGCAGGTGTTTCTGTGGCTCAACGCCTGATCCCAAGCCGCCACGACTGGCAACTCCACACTCATGTGCAGGTCCTTGCTCCCGAGCGCGTACCTGCGGGCACCCGTGCCCTCTTCCCTGCCATCCTGGACCGTGCCCGCCATGCCAAGTCACGATCCAAGTCCCGTGCTTCTGCAGTAAACAAGTACTGTCATTCCGCTGCTCGAACCTTGCCCCGAGCCGCGCCGGCAAACCTGCCAGCCCATCCTGTGGGCAGGTTTGCGGGAAGCGGCTCGGGTGTGGGAACCATACGTGCGAGGCGACTTGTCACGAAGGGCCATGCGCGCCGTGTGCCGTCAAGGTGCGCGCACGCTGCTATTGTGGACACGAGGAACGCGAGTTGGGATGTGGCGAGGGTGTGGAGAAGACGTCGGTCATTGTCGAAGATGGAGTTGAGAAGCACTGGAATGGGCTTTTCGCGTGTGAGAATGCTTGCGGGAGGCCTTTCGATTGCGGGATTCACCATTGCGAGAAGCCGTGCCATGTCCCCTCCCCAACGCCAGCACCCTGCCCGAGGTCCCCTTCTGTTGTGAAGACGTGCCCCTGCGGCAAGCACTCCCTTGATCCAGCGTCAGCTCCTTTCTTCCCCATCAACACCAAACTCGTGCGAACAGTCTGCACAGATCCCATACCGACGTGCGAATCGACCTGCATGAAACCACTAGAAGGCTGCTCCCATGTCTGCGCGGTGAAATGCCACACTGGTCCTTGTTCTCCATGCTCCATCACTCTCGTCCGGCCATGTCGATGCGGGCAGACTACTCGGGACGTACCATGCCACGAAGACCAGAAGCGCTCCCGTGGAGAACTTGATGAGATACTCTGCGACAAGCCTTGCGCTGCTCTCCGTGCCTGTGGACGCCACCAATGTAATCGCCCGTGTTGCCCTCTGGCCTCTCTTGCCGCCACGAGCAAGGCGAAGGGCAAAAAGAGAGTTGTTGACACGGGCGCGATTGTAGACGAAGCTGGATGGCACGAGTGCGATTTGGTCTGTGGAAAACCGCTGGCCTGCGGGAATCACAACTGCGAGCTTCGGGACCATAGAGGACCCTGCCCTTCCTGCCTGCGAAGTTCATTCGAGGAGATGATATGTCACTGCGGACGGACCGTCCTCGAACCACCCATCCCTTGTGGTACACGCATCAGCTGTCGATACCCCTGTGACCGCGAACCACCTTGTGGGCACCCGAAGACTCAACACGCTTGTCATGAAGATCCAACCCCTTGCCCTCCTTGCCCTTTCCTGACAACGAAACGCTGTGCCTGCGGCAAGTCCATGGTTGACAACGTAAAATGCAGCCAAGGGTATGTCTCATGCGGCACAAAGTGCGGCAAGTTGCTCTCGTGCGGCTTTCATCACTGCGACCGCCTCTGCCATGGCGATGCTTGCGGGCAATGCCACGCCGTTTGTGGCAAGGCCCGTAAGCTCTGCCTTCCCGCTGTTCACCCTTGCACGTTGCCGTGTCATGCTCCCGCATCTTGCTCGGAGACAGAGCCATGTCGCGCCCCAATCACCATCACTTGCCCTTGCGGGCGCATTCGTCAGTCTGTCCCTTGTGGCAGGAGCATCACCAATCCAGGTGGTCGCGAAGGCTCCCAGCAGCTGAAGTGCACAAACGAGTGCGCTGTAGCGAAGCGAAATGCACGTCTTGCCGAAGCCCTAGGCATCAGCCCGAGGGCCATCGCTCCTTCCAAGCCAACTATTCCGACGACCTTCAGGCATTCGCGCGCGCCAACATCAAGTTCTGCCAGCTCGTCGAGAAGACGTTCGCGGACTTCATCGCCTCGGACAAGCGCAGCCAGATTTTGCCGCACATGCCCGAGGCGCGCCGCAAGTTCGTGCACGACCTCGCCGCGGTGTACCGCATGGACACACAGATGATTGACCAGGAGCCGCACCGCAGCGTACAGCTCTTCAAGCGCCTCGACACGCGCGTGCCCACGCCGCTCCTCTCGTCCACTGTTGCGCAGAGCGCGCAGGCCGCACCCTCCCTCGGCAAGCTCGCAGACCTGCGTGCGCCCGTCGCGCAGCCCGCCCGCCAGCCCCTCGGCGCCGCGCGCGCGCTGTCGAGCACGGTGACGCCGCCTCCGCAGACATCTCTTGGCACACGCGGATGGACGTCCGTCGTCGCGCGCCCCTCGTCCGCCCAGCAGAACACCCCAGACCCGAACGCGTGGCTCCTTGGCGGAACCCAGAGGTCAGGTTCGCCTGCGGTATCGTCGTCAGCTGCGGCTGCACCCCCTGCTCGACCTCGTGCGGCGCCCTCGCCCGCCCCCGTGCACGTCCCGCCGACTGCTCAGACAAATCCGGAGGACGTACCTGATAACTGGGAAGATGAGCCGTAGATCCAGTATACATTAGAGGATCATAATGATCGATCGAGAATGAAAGTGCACAGATTGAAAGCATCGTCTGCCATCATGATAGCGCTACAACGGAGTCTGAGGATGCACAAGCAATAAAAATCCAACATTTACAACGAATAGAACGTTCTACTCGTACGAACGGTCGCTTGTCCGTGCAACGACAACGTATCTGCGAAGAGGCCGATTCGTCACACAGGAGGGCTCGGTACACTTTGAACACTGTCTGCTCTACTTGCAACACCAAGCCTCCGTCATCGAACCAAAGGTTTGGGCGTCGCTGCTGAATGTCTTCCTGCTTCGTTCCTATAGCCTGCACACAGGATCATGAGCTTTAAATATTCTACAATAAACGAGCATCAACGATCTCGCACCGACATGGTAGGATCTAAGGGTTGTCGTTCCGTTATGCAGATATGACCGCGGTCTCGTGCTCGCCACGAGCGACTGTCACTCACGATAATTTTCATCTACTACCTCAACGAGCCTCAAACAGCAACTGGGACACGCATGACATTCGAAGCGAGTGGCACACAAGCACTCTAGCCTTCTCATTGCATGTATTCCCCCAAACTCAAATGGTCAGGCCACTATTTCCGTATAGGTCTTGGCAACACCGCACTAATACTTCCTAACTGTTCTCCTACCGGAGAAGCAGAGTCATTTTCACACTCTAAATGTTTGTCAGCCCCTCGCAGAATAAACTATAACGTCTTGGTATATCTGTCAAACGTTTTCTTCACCGGTAAGCACCTCCCACGGAGGCAGTCCGAACGCAGCGGGTAGCTTCGCCCACAGGCCCGCTCTCCCTTCTGGTTCGCAGCATGAGAATGCAGGGAAGAGCTGCAAGCACGGCGAGGCTCGACTGGAGGGGATGCGATAAAGAAAGGGTCGATGAAGTTTGTGGACACCTCTACGGCGTTACGTACGCAGGCCCACTCTCCTGCGCAGGACAACAAGTCTTTACATCCCATGCCGTGAGAGAATGCGACAGCGAATGACTCCTTGCGAGCAATTTGTGATAGTTTATCCCTGCCGACGAGAATTGTCGTGCGGGTGCTGATATGCAATGCATCTTGTGCAAGGATGCTGGCAATTTCATGAGATGCCGACCTCAGGAAGGCAGCGGGCAGAAGGCTATGTGTGTTCCCATGGCGCAGTGCGACGTTGATGACGGGGACAGCGAGGGCCCAGAACTCCGATTCTGACTGACAATCACTGCCGCGTTCGGGATCGGTACGCAGGGCATCATAGTCCTTGAGGGTGCTCGGAAATTCGAGGGAGAGCTTGGCTATCGCCCGCTGATGGACATGGATGGCCTGGTACTTCACCGCCATTGCGAGTATGGCTGCAAGCTTTGGACTTCTGGGCAGGTTATCCATGAATCTGCAAATATATAAGCCTGACAGAAACGTAGAGAGCGGACGTTGAAAACACCAACTGGTGAATGAAGATCACGGACAGAAAAAGCGTCATCTCTTCAGCAGTGTCAGTCATTCGAACCAGCGGAGCCTGCCCATAGTGCTCCTCCGGCTCCCCAGGGAGGGACAGCATGGTGGCAAATACAGAAGACTCTCGGCACAAAATATCTTGGTAGAGTTGGAATACAGTGCGTTCCGCTTGCAAGACTATGTTGCCATCCTTGAACCAGAGTTCTTTGCAGCGCTTAGGCGCTTCAGGAGTTTCTGCACCCTGGCCGAGATCGTAAGTAATCCGTCGGGCTGCGGGACAAGATGAAACATGGACTTGCCTGCATTCCTCCGGAGTTGAAACGTTGAGCTGATGATGAGGGGAGAGCAAGTCGATCGTACTGCGCAGTGGGCCGTACGACTGCCTCAAAGCCTCGCTGTGGAAATAGAGTTCGATGATTCACAGCTGACAAAGCCACAACTATTAGTTTGAGGATCACTCGAATCTCTGAAAACACACATCTCAGTGGCTTGCAAAGCCAGACCTTCGACTCATACCGTTGATGCTTATGGGGCGTGACTGCCTCAGTAGTGTATTCACATGAAGGGCACCATAACAACGGCGTGCGTGCATGTACTGTATGCTACGGTGAGAGACGCGGACGCTTGCGACGAAGGACGAGCGCGACATCATCCTGAGCCGAAGTCAGCCCTCATCCCTTCCGCCAGACTGCGCGGGTCTACCATCCAGATGGCTGCATCCTCCATGTCGGCGGCGGCTAGGTCTGCGGTGCCGTCGGATCGATCCCAAAGCGCACCGTTCCGCGCTGCCTTCATCTCCTTGAGCATCGCCTTGATGCTCGCCTTGTTCGCCGTGAGCGTCGTCCAGCCACGCACGGCTCCCCAGAGCAGACTCTCCACGGTGTGCGCGGTTAGCTTCGGATTCGCCTTTGTGACTGTCGCACGCTGAATCTCGTCTACGTTCATTGGTCCGTAGGCAGAAGCTGACGCGGATTTCGGGTGGGGCATGGTCTCATCGCGGAGGATGTCGCGGCAAGTGCGCGCAAGCGCGTGGAAGAAGGGCGACAAAGGCCGCCCGGAGTCGGCGTGCGTTGGAGGCTCTTGAGAGTCAGGCGGGCCAGCCGGTAGTAGCCGTACGGGGAGCAAGGGCACGAAGCATCGCGGATAGCGAGAACCACTCCAGTAGTCCGCTTCGGCAGTCGCAACATCCTCCGAGAAGAGTGCTTCTGCGCGGCATTGCTCGTGAGGACCACCGATCTTCCTGACGATCTGTAGGCAGCGTTCCTTCGCCTCTGGAGTGGTCCAGAACTCTATAGGGCCAGTGACGACGGAGAGACGTTCAGACATGTCGTCCAGTAAGCCCTTGTTCATCTCCTGCAAGACTTGCGTGACCAGTGCCCGCGCAGGTCGATTGACAAAGTCGACATCCACAGATTCGCTGGCCTCTCCTTCAACCGCAGACTTCAACGTCGCAAGTCGTTTCTTCTTCCACTCGACATATTCAGCGCCAGGCGTGAAGCGTGCCTCAGCGTCTTCAGGGGAGGAGGGAAGCGGAGAGTGTGTAAGGTCCGATACCAGCGCAATCAAGATAGACAGGTCCAGGTTGATGCGTGCAGTCGGTGTAAGGACAGTCCGGCGGTGCGCAGCATCATCTGGAGGCTGCCACAAGAAACGGTCGTCTCGCTCGCCGAGTTGAACGTCTATCCCCACGGCCTCGAGTTCCGCAATGGTCTGTGCAATCCTGGGTCATGTTCCTTTGGGTCGTGTGGAGAGGGGTCCAGCCGCGTCAGGCGTAGTGTGACTGAGGGAGACTCGTCAGTTCCAGGGACTGGATTTTCTTTAGCTGCAGCGAGTAGCGAACGAGCCATGCGAAGGATAGAGTTGTCAAACTCGGTCTGAGCGAGGCTAGGCCTATCCAAGTTCCCATCGTCAGAGTCGGAGTCGGTGAAGTACGAGTCGATCTCGCGAAATTCCGCGAGCATGCGCGAATTCTTGGTCCTGAGTCCGAACATTCATCTCTGAACTCGTAAGGCTGACCCCAGGATGAACTCACGTGTTGACGCGTATCCAACGTCTCCCACCATCGGCAACGACATCGACTTTGACCCCCACCTCCTTTGGTAGACCACGTCTGCGTGGATGCAATGTCTGGCCTGTCTGAGAGTACGTACTCCAGATAGCGATGACCGGCGGCGGCGCAGCAATGACTTCTTTCCAGACTGAAATGAGATACGGCGCATTTGTAGACAACGCTGGACGCCGAGCACACTCTGGATCTGCCAGGAACTACTGCATGAAGTGGTTGTATGAGCTTCGAGAGACGCGTGCGGACGTGGATGAATACCTTCTCGAGGACTTCCAGGTCCTGTTTTACAGAGTCCCTGAGCGTGCGCAAGCCCCGCACGACCCCTCTACGCTGGACATCGTCGGGTGAAGAGTCGAAAGAGGAGTCGATGATAGGCGGCTTGGGCAGCAGTGGGCCGAAGCTCGACATCGCTACGAGCATGCCCTGCAGCTGCTTGCGCAGATTTTGCAGCTCAGGATGCGGCCCGCCATCGCTCATGCTATGCGGAAAGGCGCAGGGCGGGAGCGGTGGACGATGAAGACTGTCGGTGATGGAGGTTTAGATCAAGATGTCTGTGTGGCGCTGCCTCCAGGCTCACGCTCGAAAAGTCGGGAAGGCCGTGCTCGGCGAGATACATCTTTCACCTCGTTCACTACCGTATGGCTGAGAGAGACATCACCTTGCGGGAGGCACCTGCGACCAATACAGGCCCTAAGGTCAAGCAGCAACCAAAGGAGAAAGCAATACCTGTGCCTTTCGACTACTGCCCCAGCGACGATGGCACAGACGAGAACCTGCTCATTTTGCTGCATGGGCTCGGTGTGTATCCATAGGCTCAACTGTAAGGTCTGTTGGATCGCTTACATGCGCTGCAGGAGACACGCACAAGCCGTTCGGACGGCTAGGTCGCTCGCTGAAGCTGCCCCAGACTGCGACACTCGCGTTGCGAGCACCAGACCTGTGAGTGTACATTGCGCTTTGGACAGTCGCCG
This sequence comes from Phanerodontia chrysosporium, assembly GCA_001910725.1. Taxonomy (NCBI): domain Eukaryota; kingdom Fungi; phylum Basidiomycota; class Agaricomycetes; order Polyporales; family Phanerochaetaceae; genus Phanerodontia; species Phanerodontia chrysosporium. The sequence continues at coordinate 122,810 of MJGA01000008.1, forward strand.
TCACTTACACTATCACGACAGCATTCCATACCTCTATGAAGAAGCCTACCAGTGGTACGAGTCCTTCGACCCGCTAGGCGAGCTCATACCGAATCCAAACCCGACGCCTGCGCTCGAGCTCATGTCGAACGTCATCAAACATCTCACCACGGACTGCGCCTGGCCCGCAAACCGCATTCACCTCTTCGGCTTCGCGCAGGGCGGCACAGTCGCAGCCGAGTTCGCAGTGCACTGGTGGCGTACGGAGCTCGAGCGTACGAAGGTTATCGCAGCGGACGCGCCGGACAGGGAGCCGCGTGCTCTCGCGTCCGTCGTGAGCGTATGTGGCCCGCTGCTCTCATACCCGACGGCCCTCACGAAGCCGTGTCCTACACCCGTCCTTGTGATGCACCGCCCACCCCCGGCAGAGAGTGCGCTGCCAGCCGATGCACTGTCGTCGTTCAAGAAAGGATTCAGCTGGGTTCAGGACATAAGCTTCGGACGTGGCGAAGGGATGCCTCGCTCGAAAGACGAATGGGAACCTATCATGCGTTTCTGGAGCGAGCGACTATCACGTAGGCAGATGGAGGGTCTGTACGAAGTCATGAGCGGCGCGACACCATTGTAATTACGCCAGATGTAAACTACAAGAAACATATTGTACAATTCGTAGGTGTGGTGTGCAAGCGACCATATCTTACACCAGACGTTCTGCGTATCGTGCAGGGTATCAAGCATTTACAAGGGTATGTCTGAAAGAGTATTGATCAGTAAAGGGCTCGTCGGACGGAATGCGAACGTAGGTCAGAGATAGCGAGAGTATCCACCAAAGTGAACCTCTCGAAGGTAGCTGAGATAAGTTTCTGCAACGTAAGGGGCGCCCTTACTAAAGCCAAATGCCTCAAACATCATACCTGGAAGGAACTCTTCCATAAACAAACAGAGGAGATGCTCACCTGCAAAACAATATAACGATAATGGCGACGACTTGCCAATGCAAGCCGTAGTGGGCAACAGGTCAACCACCCTCACTCACTGCTGACTTGAGTCTCTTCGACGGTTTCGTTCCAGACTCCGCAGAGTTGCCTCGAGCCCTTTTACGATACGGACCTCGCTTTCCTGGAGTATAGTTAGTAGGAGAACCACAGGAAAGGGTCACCCGGAACGTACTTTTCGGTGACTCCGGTTGATATCCGTCGATTTCCAAGAAACTGAGGTCCTCGGTAGGACGCATCCGGTGCAAGTCTTTTACACGAAAGTTGTGTCTTACACCAACAGTTGACGCTGGATAGATGGCTGACAAACGAGTGTGAACAGCTGCCAAGGTCCTAGCGTTCCGTTAGACGACAAGTTAGGTACATAACAGTAGAGGGGCTTACTCCTGATCCACTAGACCATTGACGGCGGCGATGTCAAGGACACTCTCCCAGTTCACAGGTCGTACACGGTTCTGCATACTCTTCTCTCCTGGGGGGACATAGGCTGCAAGCGAGGCCAGGAGCTGAGACAAGAAACGAGCGGTCGAGGAAGTGAGTCCATTGAGAGCCGGGGACGTCAACAGTGACTCTGGGTCGTCGTCCTCATCGGATGCTTCACGCCCGAACGTAGAATCATCATCGCCTGGAGCTTGCGTAGTAGCAGGAAGCCCTGGTTGTGGCTCTGCAAGCTCGTGATCTGACGGTCCAGGTGCTGCAGATGGGGTATTCGGAGAAACGTCAAGTCGTTGTGCTCGAAGTGCCTGGACCGCAAGCGAGCGCACTTCGTCCTCAAGGCTCCATTCTGGCACGTATACATCTCCCGCGAGGAGAGGCCAGCGTGTCCACGTATCCTTGGGCGCCTTCGCGTTCTTCGCTTTCCGTTTAGCCTTGCGCTTCAACTCACGCGTAGCTGAATCATTGGGCTGCTGCGAGCCGTCCTGATGGTCCTGGGTGTCTGTCACGGTCTCCGTAAGGGGACGTTCGCTTTCGCCATCGTCTAGGCTCGAGGCTGAAGCAGCGTCATCCTCGTAGACGCTAGTTGGCGCGGTGGCGGAACAGAGACAGTGAGTTGGGTGGCAAGGTCAAGAGTGTTGCTGGTACGTAGAGCTCGTAGAAGCGAGGAATACTCGGAGAGTTCAGAGTGGAGGGCTGCAGGACCTTTGGTCGTTTGCCCATCGTGGCGGGTGCAGGCGCTTAGCTGGCTGCCCTCGCCAGAAATGGAAAGCTGACTCAGCAAGAACTGTACAGCACCATTCAGCCTCATATTGCGTAGTTGGCGCTTCTCGAGAACCTAGATCTCTCCACGACCTCAGAAATGTGCGTATAATCCTGTCGCGCCCTCGCGCCCCTCGCGTGCGCCCTGCTGACTGCGGCGCGTGTTCTCCAGCATGAGAGAGAAGTGGAAGAAGAAGCGTTCCAGGAGGCTCAGGCGCAAGCGCCGCAAAATGAGGGCTCGTTCCAGTGCGTAGCCCGTGCCCTCGTCGCGTGATACATAGTTGCTGAACATCGCGTCTTGCAGAGTAAACGCCATGATGGCTGCTGGGCTTGCATCTTGAAGGCGCGGATGTCACCCCAAGCTGTTGTCGCAGGAGGGTAGAACCACCGTACACATGCATCCACTGAACCCACCATCCGACAAGGACATCCCGCCTTTTGGCATTGCCTCGCCCTCGCGCTTCAGGTCCGGGAAGCGCGGGAACTCTGACTGCTGTACCGTGGTTGTTGGAGTAGCCTTCTGGCATCCGTTTTGTATCGATACGACTCATGAACACAATCCGAGCATCGTTGCGATTACTATTCGTTTGCGTGCCTGAGAACATGCTCTACGTACACTACCAACGCCAGGTCCTTCAAGAATCCTCGCCCCGCGGATGTGACGATGAGTTGAGCTCGTCCGTGATCAAAGCGACATACATGCGTGGTCACCCATGCTGCTCTTCAAAGCTTCATGACCTCTAATAATTTGTACACTTCGTGTACTGCTTCAAGCTTCAAGCTTTCAAGATGCGTGAGCTTCCCTAGCGCACCTCTAGAAACGTTCGAAAAGCGAACTGCGCGTTGGGCGTGGAGGACATTGCGCGTAGAGGCACTTCGACTCTATCTTCGTAGTGGATCACACCTCGAGCGTATTCACCATGGGTATACAAACCTTCTGCATATGCTGCATAGTCACGGAAGACTTCCTGCTCGCTGCATGCGGACCCCTCTTGAGTCACAGTCACCTTCGTCACAAAGACTGTCATTTCTGTGGACTGTGACCAGCGCGCATGGGCGCTTACCGCGTCACGCTGTTCCCTCTTCCAGTCGCCTTCCAACTCATCCTCCATACAGTTTCCTTCACTCTGTCAAGCTTTCAGGCTGCTTACGATGCCGTCGAAGCCCTCGCGGTCTTCAGGAAAAATTGTAATCAAGCCGCGTGGACGAGGGAGCGCAGGAGCGCCGAGTCCATCTCGCCCCACGATTCGGATCGGTCCACGCGCAGCGCCGCGCGAAGAGACACCCGCGGAGGAAGGGCAGTTCGACGACGACGGCGACAACGCGACCGAGCCTGCAGATGAGTCCAGCCTCACATCTAACAATGGCGCGAGCACAAGCAGGGTCATGACGCCGCTCAATACTGAGGGCGCGGACGAGGGGGAGAAGGACGAGGGCAGCCAGGTCGTGGATGTGGACGGCGATGAAGAAGGCACGCAGGCCGGCGCGGACGTTGAGGGCGACGGAGATGGCGAGGACGTGGGAACTCCCAGAGACGACGATGAAGATGACGACGACGAACCTGCACCTGTGGTACGAGGTCGCGGCCGCGGACGGCCGCGCGGGAGTAGGGCAAGAGGTGCGGGACCTGGACGACCTCGTGGACGCGGTCGAGGGCGGGGCAGGGGTAGGGGGCGACCTTCGAGACGGCGAGATGAAGACGATGAAATCGAGCTTGACGAGGACGGTACCATCGCTGGTGGAAAACCATTCCGCAGGATCAACGGCCAGGTGTATGTCATTGACGGCGATGAGTTCGTCACACCCGACAATCCGAAGGGTGACCAGAAGATTGACAAGAACGGTCGGCTGCTCGGAGGTGCGTGTACACTCCCGCTCTGCTTTAGTTCTGTGGGTACAACGAGTGCACAGGTCGGCAGTTCAAGGCGCAGACGTTTACTCTCCCCAACCGACATCCCGAACGGCAATACATGCTGGCCATCGATGCTGCACGAAGCTCGGGCTTCCGTGACTCGCTATACTACTTCCGACGAAACCCTCTCGCTTTGAAGCTCAACGCGACGCAGTGGGAGAAGGATCATCTCATCGAAGTCGGTAAACTTGGTTCGCACCTGCGAACGCGTAGCGTCACTCTCATTACTGCAAGGAGCGCGTACAAGCTCCATGGCTCAAAAATGATCATCGGTGAGACCGCAGCGCTCTGGTGGTAGTTATCGTCTGATGTTCTTGCCAGACGGTCGCTGGGTCGTGGACGACTACGACGAGGAGAAAGCCTTGAAGGAAGCTACAGAGAAGGGTGCTAAACCAGGCGACCTTGTCGGAGACCTTCAGGAGACTTCAAACATCGCAGCAGAGGCCGCCGCCCTCAACGCCACTGCGTCGCGCGAAGGGGGCAAGCCGGAACGTAGCGGTGGCCTGGGTATATATCGTGCAGGTGGCCCGACGACGATATTCGGCGGGTCTGGCTGGGGTCCATTCAGCGATGGCCCGCTCAATGCGGTGAAAAAGTCGTTCTACAACCGCGAGGGACTCACCGAAGAGAACTGGATGCACGTCGCCGCACTGCGGACGCTGGAGGCAAACGAGCAGTGGGCGCGGTTGCGAAAGGACGCGTTGACGGCATACCGCAGTGTCTACGGCGAGCCTGCAGAAGAGGAGATGCCTCCAAGTCCGAAGCGGAACGCTGATGAAATCGACATCGACGACTCTGGGGAAATCGAGCGGCAGCAACAGCAGCAGCCGAAGCGCAGGAAAGTCGAGGACCCTCGTTTGCCTCTGGGTGTATATGAGCCACAAACCGGCTTGGTTCTCTGTACGTACACGTTCTACACCTCCGCGCAACCTTCACTGACAGATGCGACTAGACCGCACTGATACACAACCGAGCGAGGCTCGGTGGGAGGCTGTCCCAGATGGCGAGCAGTTTCCGCTCGGGGGTACCAAGGTTGGCGGGGGAGCTTGGAGCCTCGCGCGGGTGGACACTGTGTTACAGATGCCAGATCCCGAGGAAGACGAGCGGCAGCGCCACGCGCTATTACAGAGCTACCTCGCAGAGCCGGCCGCTCAGAATTCGTAGTACGATGCTCTAGTGCTACCTTATTTCCGCTCAGTCACGACTGCTTGTACGCTACCTTTGTAATTCTAATTCGTTGTGATACTTAGAGCGGATGTAATCAAAATGAATCCATAGTGATCTTGCGCCACTTTTACCGAGCTCGGTGGTAACTTGCGGACCAGCTGCGCGGGCGCTCCGAGCTCGAGGCCCCTTGCTTTAAAGCCACGATGATGTTCCGATGTGGGTACGCATCTATTGACCCTACGATATGTTAGTACAGAAACTCGGTGATTAAGTGCTTACTGACTCCTTGCTCCAGCTAACTCACATCAATATATGTCTTTTGTAGCGAATGACATGCTGAATAAACGACACTAGTACTGGAAACTTGAGCTCGAAGGTCGTCTGTCCCGCCAAGGTAGGCACTGACCAATATACAGAGCACCACGACAACACACTCGATATACACGAGGGAGCATATCCGGATATCTTCAAGTAGCTCTTATTGGATTCCGGCTGTCCGGTACAATAGGTTCTGTCGGCCTAGGCTGCGCCTAGCTCCCACGCCGTCCTAGGGCGCCCAATGGCGACAGATCTACAGGCCTCCGCGAATGGCGTCCTATGAAGTTGGTGAGCCAGATATCCTAGGAATCAGGATATGCAGTCATGATTTAGCTCTAGATAGCAGGTTCATCACGTACTTTTGGCGTGCGAGTCATCTGTTCCTTGTACACACAGGCTACGCTGAGCGCTGCGACCTAGAAGAAGGTCGATTCGGTTCGACTCGTATGTATCTTGTTCTGCATATATAACCCCCTCAGTCCCCGCGAAATACGGGTCCTTGCCATCGATATTCCCTCCGCTCGAAGATGGCCTGTTCTGACGAGCACACAGAAGTCCTCAATCAATGGGGTTTGATCCTGTCGAGTTTCGTGTACGGTCCGTACCACTTCTCAGATGCCGTTATTCTCGTGCAAACAAACCTTACCTTCCGCAGGGGTGCATATGGTCCTCGCTATCCTTGGATTGCAGCAGGTCCTGAAGCGACCACACAGGAAGCAGAGATTCTGCTGGGATTCTACCTGCTCCTGCTGTTCTGCTTCGCCACTGTCGCCTTCGTTCTGCAGGCGTGCTGGACCCAGGTTGCGTTCATCTATAACAGATCATACCCCGGAGGCCCAACCCAGTTCCTTCTGGATAATGTGCGCAGCTCGCTCAATCAAGCGGTCACTGCGATGTACGATTTCTCCAATCCATCGCTCCTTGAAGTCTAGCTCATAGGCATATCAGGTATCTCGGGTTGAGCTGGCTGTCAGATGGAATCATTGTACGTCCAACAGCTTTCTATCGCAACAACGTATGCTTGACTGTTTGATGAAGCTGCACAGGTTCCGGGTGTTGTGGGCATGCAGCTACCTGCCAGACAACCGAAGAGTAGCTCTAGCGTTCGTGATACCCATCGCCCTAGCACTTCTAAGTACGCCATCACAACCGCCAATCTCTAGCAAACGCTGACGAGTTTTCGTAGTCACCGGAGGCGCGTTCTTCCACAGCATCAGCGGCCTCGGCGTGAACCTATGGGGCGCGTCGTCCGCAACGCTGGGGATTGCCTACCTGGCGCTGTGTCTTTGCGTCAACACCATGCTGACATGCCTCATCATCGCGCGTCTCTGGTACCTCCGTCGACAGCTTACTGTATTGTACGATGAACACGGGTCGGGGCATGGGGACGTATACACATCCGTCGCCGCCATGATCATCGATTCGGCCTCGCTATACACTGCCGTCGCGCTTCTCACCGTGATCGCATGCGGCGTGAGCAGCCCAATGCAGTACGTTCTCCTGCCGATGCTCGGCCAGTTCCAGGTGCGGCTGCCTCTTGAACAGTACTCACGTATCAGGACCAAGGCTGACACGCCCCGCAGGCGATCCTCCGCTTCTCATCATCAGCCGTGTAGCATCAGGCTCTGCGCTCTCGCAGCGGATCTTCCACTCTCTGGTGCATCTCCCACTCCGGCACAAGCGGAGCAGAGCATTCTCGGATACAACGGCAGTGCGCTTTGCCTCGCGGCGTGGCAGCGCGGGGTCCTCGGCCTTGCCGTCGCTGAGCCAGCCGCCCGGGATCCATATCGACCGTGAGGTCGAATGCTTCCGCGAAAAGACACAGATCGCCGGGTCGTCTTCGCCGCTGTGGCTTATGCCCTGGCGCAAGGACGAGGAGACACAATGGAGCGAATGCCCGCATGATATCGAGAAGAGCCCGACAGACAATGACTTTTACCCGAGTTTTGTTGAGAAATCGCTCGCTATTCCCGAACCAATCTTGCTCGTTGATCGTTAAATATTGGTATTATTCTTTTCTCTTGCATGGGCGATTGTCATCAACGAAATGCGTCCGACCTTTGCTTATTAGTTTCCTTTCATAACATTGCAGTGAACAGGGATATATTTGTAGCATACATATTCAATTTCGCATCGATGCGTTGTCTTCGTTACCCTCCACATACGGTATCTAAAGCAATACTTTTGTAACATTAGATATGCAGTCATAAGACCACCTCTAAAGATTCCACACAACCTTCCGAACAAGACGAGACGAATAAATATATGAAAAGCTACACCAGAGGCCGGAAGCGCAGCTCAAGGAAGCGTAGCGGAATGTAGAAGAGCGCAGTCGAGAAGAACGCGAGCTCGAAGCCGATATCGCCTGTGTGCTTCGCGATGGGGCCGACGAACCAGACCTGGTCCATACTCGGCACGATGAGCGCACACGCGAGGGCGCACGCACCGAGCGCGGCGAGGCCTGTCGGGAGCTTACGCGGAGAGTTCCAGTAGCGGAGGTCGTACGACTCGAAGCGTCCGCGGCGGACGACGAGGTGCTCGGTGAAGATGACGGCGCCGTACGCGCTGGCCCAGTAGCCGATGAGGCCGAGGAAGTTGGTGAGGGTGTCGTAGAAGCGCGTCGCGCCGACGATGGAGAGCGGGATGATGAGCGCAGTCGCGACGATGCTGAAGACGTAGCGCGGGACGACGGCGAGGAAGGGCATGAAGACCTGAAGGACAGGCAGAACGAGTACAGCGTCGGCGCGACGTTCGCCGTCACCGAGAGCGCGATCAGCACTGTCAGGAACTTGCCGAACCCTCCAGCGGGGCTCAGCATCGCCTCGATGAGCCCGCCGACGTTCCCGTTTGCATAGCCTGTATTCCACGAGGGCACTGTAGGCGCGGCTACTACCACCGCTGCGCCTAGACATTGCACCGAAATCTGTGGCGCACGTTAGGGTCTGATAGTCACGCTCGGGATTGAATAGCTCACGATAGGGATGTTGAACCCGAGGTAGGAGTACAAGAAGATCTTCCAACTATGGCGAGCGTGTTAGCGACAGCGTCAGGAACTGGTAGCCTTGATGGTACTTACGCAGGGACGTCAGGCTTGAAGTAGGTAGTGAAGTCGGAGGCAAGGGGCGAGTACGTGATCACAAATCCGGCGATCGTCGACGCAAACGTGAGAATGGTCGCAGCGTCCGCCGGCTCAGCTGGTGGCGGGTTGATGAGGTGCTTGCCGCCGATGCCGAGCGCGACGACATAAACGATGAGGACGGGTATCCACGCGAGGCGCTCGTACCAGCTCAGAAACTTGAGGCCGCAGAACGAGATGACGAGAGAAACGACGGAGATAATGACGATGCCGACGCTAGAGGCGTGGATCAGTGAGACGGTTCGAGAAAGTACGGCGGCTGCGACTCACCTCCAGCTCAGGCTCCCGCCCGAGACGCTCGAGAGCGTCTGCCCGCCGAGGATGGCGTTGAGGATGCAGAAGCCGCACATGGACGCGAGGTTGAAGACACTCGGGACGATCACCCCAAAAAGCTATCGAACGTTCAGGCTCATGCCGATGTAGGGGCGACAGGCAGACGCACCCGAAGCTGTATCGCGACTGACACATCTGACGCAGCCCTAACCGCGGTCCCCATGTTGTGCTATAGTGACATCATGAGTTTCAGAGTAGGTCGTGGGTGCAGGGACGACGCACAGGTAGGCGGGAAGCAAGCTCGCGAGGAGGTTGAAGAAGAGGATGACGAGGCACGAATCGCGCAGGCCGAGGCCGAAGACGGCGGGGCCGAGCGTGCCGGCAGAGAAACTGATATCGGGCGGCATGAGCGGAGCCTGCAAGAGAGAGCGGCGACGACGTACGATAGGATGTTGAAGTTGGCAGACAGCCAGATGAAGAAGATTCTGTTGTACTGCGTGTCTGTGCGCTGCTCGCGTGGGACGGGGAGGATGCCTGCGTGCGAGGAAATACAGCATGAGCGATGCGGGGCATGCGGAACACGGACGATGGACGCACCTCGGGCCTCGACGCCCCAGCTGAGCAGCCGCTTCATGAACGGGTGCGAGATGTAGAACTCGCCCTCTGTCTCCTCCGACACGGACTGTACATCCTTCTCGAGGTCGAGCTTGACGGCGCTCTGCCGCTTGCTGTCGAGCAGGGGTGAGGACATGGCGGGGGTCGCAGCGAGAGAGGCGGCATCGCGAGCAAAAATAAAAATCGTGCGCGGAGCGGGTCAAAAGCGCTCCGCCGCAAGAGTCATGGCGCAGAGGGGATCATGTGCAGCAATCGAGCCGCGGAGACGGCTCGATCGCGGGTGCGCGCCGCCGGGTGCCTGCAATTTACCCGGTGTGAAATTTCATCCGGGTCGTCCAAGAAAGCCAGCGCTGCGCAACCTGCAGAATGGCGAGAAAAACGACCGTGGCGAGATGAGCTGCTTGGTGCTCAGTTCGTCCTGCGCGAAGCTCAGGGTGCGCTCAGGAGTGGCCAGTCGAGAAGTCGAGGTCTGATTTCTTGCGTCACCCTGGCGTTGATAAGGACCCTGGAACACAAAGGAGCAGATAGCACGTCAGAGGAGGTGCAGAACGTGCTTGCCTTGTCGGCTGAGACTCGCGGGCTCTATTGAACCGCGCAGTTCAATTTTATCCCTCAAACACGGGCAGCCGACTGGCAGGGTCGTCTGTGTTTCGTGACTCGACTCATCATCGTGCCATGTTTTGAGCTGTGGTTCGCAAGGGGCGTGGAATTGCGGCATCATCCATGGGAATGTGCGACGTCATTTGTCCTTCGTGAGTGCTCGTCGTCCTGCTCGTCGTGCGAATCCACCGCAGTACAATCGATGCCTAGATGCGAAAAGCAAAACAGCACATACCTGGATAGCTGACAGTTGTCATCGCATAGCATCGGTAGTCGCTCGGTGATTTTCTGAAATTCAGAGCGACACCGCGTTGTCTGTTTGTGGAAGCTTGATGAGTCTGTTTCTTATGTTCGAGCGACACATCCGCAGACTGAGCAGATGGAGGTGAAGGTAGTTGTAGGTTAAACAGGAAGAACTCGGATGTGATTGAGGACGGCGCGATTATCGCGTGATCATTTTCTTGACGTTGGCAGGCAATGTCCAACTATCGACGCATGGCGACAGAGGTCTCGGGCGTCTACTGCATACCTGAAGAAATATATCTCATCTTATTCGACCTTTGCTAGAATTCACCTTATAACTTGAAGAATCTCGCTCACACTGTTAGATCGCCGTGGTAGATGAGTGCGGCTGGGACGTCACTTTCGTGGTTTGAGCAGAGCGTCGTCGTCATAGCTCCAGACTAGGCACTTTGCTATGAGATAATGAAGGACTAATACTAGGAGCACCTAAACAAATCGAGCACGTTAAATAACATATAATGAATGAAAGCGTCAGTGTTATTCAGCACGGTTCTGGCAACATGCAGAACCTTGTTTGCCTGGAGATAGCTAGCCCAAGCGTGGGAGAGTAGCGCGGCATCTGCCGGCGTCTGAATCTCCGGTTCGGCGTTGAGCGTGATGCGTTGATGGCGAATCCGAGCGCCGACTTCGTGGCGTCGCCAGGAGCTTTCTCCTGCTCATCTGAGCATTTCTTCACTGAACGCCTTCGACCTCTTTTCTTCGGCTGTTCTTCTTCATTTTACACTCTTTATTCTCTATTGGCTGACGAGGCTCCATCTGGATGTCCTGAGCTTATGTAAGCGTAGTCAGCTCAATCTATCTCGTTCTCGTTCTCCGAACCGCGGTGCAGTTGCTACTTTGACATCTCGGTTCACCGTTAACTTCATGCTCTTCCTCTACATACACTCTGCAGTGAAAGAAACTATCAGTAAAGCTCCGCCAGGGAGATAGTAAGTACTGGTATGCGCGCATCTCTGATTGCTGTTTTCTAGGCTTGCAGCGCGGACGCAGGACTCAGATTTCAGAGACTGTGCAGCGCTCGCGACGTAGAGGCTGACAGGATATGTCAGAGGAGAGGTTTCTGATGCGCTGACGGGTTTTTGTCGACTTCTCATCCGCGAAGTGCACTTCGGCGTCTGCCGTGGTCTTTTTTCGGTCAAGCCAACACGACATAACGCTTCCAGCATTGCGACCATCTCGTGAGTAAATATTCTACAAGACTGACTTGTGTTTATGAGCATGTTAGCAGCAGACATCTCTTGAAAACAATATGGCCGTTGACCTGGTCGCATCGACCGCACTTGCAAGGTGAATGATCGAGCCCCGAAGCACGCTCCGAAGCGCTGTCGCCGCATTCCGGAGAGGCTGACGATCTTGTTGAGAGACAGTAAACGATCGAGAACGTGACCTGCAGACGCGTCGACGTGTCAGCCACCCTAAGGCGACGTATAAATACGAGTCCAAGCCTTCAGTCTCCCCATCGCCTTCCTCTCCTCCTTTCCCCCACCTCCCCCAACCCTTCTCCCTTACACCCCTCGACACATGGCCCAGGCTACATGGCGGCGCAGGTGGGGCGCGCCTGCGTTTGCTACACAGCCACAGAGGACCGAGGCGGCGCCCCCGCCCTCGGACGCCGTGCGTCGGCGCGGCGGAGACGTCTGCTGCTGCCGTCGCCGGCTACAGCACAGCGAGCGCTGTAGCTGGACAACAGCGACCTGGCCTTGTGGCCTTGCTTTCTGGTTTATGTTGTGTTTGTTCTTGGCTTCGGCCCTAGGGTGTTTCGTAGTGTAGTTCCGCAGTAGCGTTTGGTGTGATGTGTGATGAACTGAGCCTCGAGGACGAAGACCGGCCGACTTCCCTGGAACGACACACAGGACGACGAACCTGCCGGACTTGGCCGACCGACGCGGATGGGGCCCCGGCCGTGGACATACTGATACCCTTCTACCCCTAGACACTCACTCATACTCGCTGACAAGCGGCCTACAAGAGGTCTTATCTTCCGCGACAAGCTCAATACAGCATCAGGTGAGTTACAACGATGCTGACCTCGGAGTACCCGAGGCCCGTGCCGTTGTAACTCATCTGCGTTGTCGAACTGACGCGCCGACTCGCAGCGGTGCGCGCAAGCGCCGACGACCATCCGCCGTGTGGCGCGGAAGCAAAACGCCTTCGGCGATCGTGGCTCCCGCCAGAGCCTCCCATTTTCGGTTGTTTCTGTATAGTTCTAGCTTAGATAATCGTTTCGCCCACCCTTACATACATGCCATTGCCTTCCCCGACACTCAGAGACTTATATTGCTCTGAGTGTGCGTTTTCTCTTCATTCCAGCGGACCCCAGTCGTGTACTAGTGCATGCATTAGTTACCGGACGGAGGGTCTGCATACAGGCCCTGCGCACCCGACCGAGCCTCTCGGTCGCCCCGAACCAGAAGCGCCGCCTCCCGCGCACGTCTGATATGCGTGGCTGACATTCACGAAGGGTGGCGATGACCAAGGCCGCTACGGTACGCATCTATGCACTATCTCGCACGTATATCTGAACTGACAGCATTGATATCACTCCCAGGCACCACGACGAACATCCGACGCAAGGCTCCATAATAATCTCCAGCGACGGACACCTCTGCAAGCCGCATGTAGCCCCTCAACACAGGTGCGCTGCATCCCCTCGCCGTCAGCACCCTCCGTCTGAACGTCAATGGCCGCTGCCTACTCACTTTTGATGCACGGCTCAGGGTCGCCGATCGGTGTGTGCTCGGCGCGGGCCTGGTGGGGCGTCGCGAGATCTACAGGGGTGTGCCGGGCCTGCAGGGGCGCCGCGAACGGCGCAGGGGTGGGCTTGGCCGCTGACGCGTCGGCGATCGGCGAGGCGTACGCGCCTGACAGCGCGAGCAGGGCCGCGAATAGTGTGCTTGCGAGGCTGAGCTTGAGCTGCATGTTTGTTGTCTACCGTTGGTGGGGTGGCTGGACATCGCAGCCGTCGTGCACGTTGTTTTATTGGAGGATGCGGCCTCGGAGGAGCGTGTCGGCGAGCTGTGGGAAGGCAAAAGCTCCACATGCTACCTTGAGCGTCGACTCTGGGACGGGTACGACAGATGCACAGGCGACATGCGAACTTGTGCAGCGAGCACCACCTGGGACAGGTATTGGCGTCGTGAGCGTGGCACGGGCGTGCCGTCTATGGACGCTGACCTGCGTGTGGTCCTAGGTCATCGGACGTCTCCCTGCTGCGTACTTCAGTTTGCAAACTTCTCTTGAGGATCGCCGCTGGAAGAACGGTGTGGATGCACACAGCGTTCTCTGCAGCAGCCGATCACCGGGGATATTTTCTCGTGGATGTCATGTGTGAACACAGGCTGCAAGGTTGCGATGGCCAGATGGTCGCCGGATAAAACCCAAGCATTCTTCCTGGAGATGAGGAGGGTGTAACTTCATTCTCAGGCGGTCGCTGGACTCTGAAGTTCGACCCAGCAGGATTGTGGTCTATCAAATTCCGGAAAGAAAATCAGGAGACATGGCTGCCACCCTGTCACAACACGACTCGCTGAGGTATCCAATAACAAAAAGTTGGCAGATTGCAGGCTGTGTAGAGATGCGCAAAGGTGGACTTACCGGATCATTTGCGTCCTACAGGACTACTACTACCTCTTAGTGATCCTCCTGCAGCACCTCAGCAGCACAAATTCCACGCAAACAAACGCCTACTGCACTGAACTGCATTGAGAAGCAGTTCATTATAGTGATATCACCTTCTCGAAGACGGCGAATGTGCGACATCGAAGCACAGGAAGTGTGAGAGTGGGCACGTTTCAGGTTGAGTTACGCGACGTCAGCCACTTCCTCCTCTACCACCATGTCGCCGACGCGCAGCTACCAACCATCTCCGCCTCTAGTGACCTCCAGCAGGGTCTCAATGACAGAAAGATGCGGTTGGCAAGAGCCATATGACCGCAGGGCGCCGGGAGCCCTGATTGGTCGAGCTCTTTAGGTCAGACCCGCTGACTGTGCCCGTCCGGCAGCACAAGCCTGCAAGATATACGTCTACCGGTCCTGGCGTTGCTCCTCGCGCAAGGCGAATAGTCCCGGAGACGTTCTCCTTGCAACTGCGACGATGGACCAGACAGCGCGCGGCCGCAAGTACGCAGGTCGACCTCGAAGCGCAAGCACAAGACGCAGCGGCGTCGCGCAGAGCCTCTTCTACAAGCGCACGGACAGTCGGACCCGGTGAAGGACAGCCGTTGGCGCGGACGTGGACGGAGGGCAGCGGGGCGAAGGGGGTTGGGACGTACAGGCACGCGACGCACAACCACGGGATGTACAATCGAACCACGCCGAACAGCCTATCCTACGACATACAGAGAAAGCAGAAGACGACCAAGACGACCAAGATGCATTGCTCGCGCTGCCTCCGCCGCCGTCCTACGACGTCGTTGTGCACAACCTCTCCGTCGCCGTCCCGCCCTTCCGCGCATACATCCCGACGCCCATCCCAATACCCATCCCGCGCGCCGTCACCGACGCCGTGCGCCGCTGGGGCGCGTCCTCCGCGCAGGACGCTCCGCAGGCAGACGCAGCCGACGGTCTGATCGTGCGCAACGTCAACGCGGTTGTGCGCCGCGGCGAGGTCATGGCCATCATCGGCGGCTCCGGCTCGGGCAAGACGACGCTGCTGCATGCGATAGCTGCACGCCTCGGGAATTTGCCTATCGCGGAGGGGCATGTGTCTATCACTCCGTCGATCGGAGGTGCGGGACAGGGCGGTGCCCACCCTAAGGGCGGAGAAGGGCACTTTAAAGGGATGAGCAAGGTCGTTGGGTTCGTGAGGCAGAACGACTATCTACTTCCCCACCTTACCGGTATGTTTCAGTTTGTGCTCACATTACCGTCGTGCTAAGCGATAACGACGACAGTTCGAGAGACACTAACGTACGCCGCGAAACTACGGTTGCCTGCGTCTGTTGACGGCAAGACACGCCGGCTGATTGTCGAGCAGACGATTCAAGAACTCGGCCTCGCTGAAGCTGCGAACACCATAGTTGGCGGTGCGGGTCGCAAGGGTATCTCTGGTGGAGAAAAGCGCCGATTATCTATCGGATGTGTCCTCGTCAGCTTCCCCTCCGTCTCATCCTCGACGAGGTTACCACCGGCCTTGGTGAGTAAATTACGTGCATTCTAGAAGTGCTGCTAATGTTCTACCCAGATTCCTTTACCGCGTTCCAACTCCTCGAGACTCTGGATCGACTGGCGAAGCGCGGTCGAACGATCATCCTCTCCCTACACCAGCCCCGTTCCGATGCTTTCCCACTCTTCTCCAGCATCCTCCTCATGTCACACGGCTCCGTCGTTTATTCTGGCCCTACGTCTCGATGTCTGCCCTACTTTGCTCAGCTCGGTTTCCAGCCCCAGGAACGCACTAACCCGCTTGACTTCCTCATCGACGTCTCCAGCATCGACACTCGTGACGAAGACAACGAGCGAGAAAGCAGAGAGCGTGTCGCAAGGCTCGTGCAGTGCTGGAGGGAGAAAGAAGCTATGGATGCTGAGAAGGGCGTCGGGCTTAGCCCCGCATCTTTGGGGGCTGTCGATGCGACGCCAGACCCGGAAAAGCAGGAGACGCAACCTACTTTCGCGACGACAAGCGGCAAGCGGCCCAATGTCCTCCAGCAGACTGCTATCCTCCTTCCTCGGGCTTCTCAGAACATGATTCGTGGATACCCAGAGCTTGTGGGACACACGCTGCAGGCCGTCATTCTGGGCTTGCTCATGGGACTGACATTCTTCCGACTCGGTGGGCAGCCAAACGACATCCAAAGTCTAAAGACCCTCGCCTTTCAGGTCGTGCCGGTTTATGGCTACATGAGTCAGGTCGTCTGGACGTTCAAGTGGTGCACGTCGCTCGTCGTCTTCGATCGCGAGCGAGAAGACAGCCTGTACTCCCCGGAGCATGGGTCCTGTCTGAGTTCCTTGCATGGCTGCCCATGAACGTTCTGGCTCCCGCCATCTATGCGATCATGGTCTACTTCATCTGCAACATGCGCACGGACGACCTACAGTACAACTTCGGCGTTTTCATCATCGACATCATCATGATCCAGTTGTGCTTCGTAGCTTGGTCTCTGTTCGCTGCTAGCATCGAGGTAGGGTGCATGTATGCATACGTTGTGTCTAGTACTGACTGAATACTGCAGCGGAGCTTCGCGCGGGCATCTCTTCTCGGCAATGCCCTCGCCATCTTCTTCATTCTCTCGCCCGGTTACTTCATCATCAATGTCCCGGGTTGGATTCGTTGGTTCCGCTGGGTCTCGCCGCACTTCTTCTCCTTCCGTATCGTCATCATCTCTCAATTCCGGAACCGCACCTTTTCCTGCGAAGGCGTGACAGGCGTAGCACTCGCGCAATGCTCAGGCGAGAACGTTCTACGTGGACTGCGCGTCTCTCCCACCGAGCCACTCTGGCCAATGTTCCTCGGCAACCTGGGCTTTCTGCTCGTCGTCATGACCCTCTCGTGGCTCATACTCACGGTGTGGAAGCCAGGCGGCGTGCGCCATGCGCAGCGCGTCAGCAGCGACTCCAAGGGGAAGGAAATTAGCGACGCGGAGATTGATATCGTGCGTGCGCGCGTCGACGTCACTGCTGAGCACGTCAAGCTCTTCCACGTTCGCCGTTCCCTGCCATCGTTCCGTCGCGTCGAGACGCCAATCCTTACGGACGTCAGTGCGCGGTTCCGAGCGGCGAGGTGTCGGTGATCATGGGCCCGAGCGGGTCGGGCAAGAGCACGTTCCTTCGGATGTGTGCTGGCAGGCCGATGAAGGGCGGGCTTCTCAGCTCGTTCGAGGCCCAGGGAGAGATCAGGTTTAACGGCGTGCCCGTGTCCCGTCGGACGCGGCATGTATGCGCTTTCGTAGAGCAAGGTGAGCACGACCTGACTGTCTTTCGTTAGTCACTGACAGCATCACATAGATGATGATTACCATCTGCCTGCACTGACGGTTCGTGAGACTCTGCGCTTTGCGGCCATCATCAAGCTGCCGAGCACCGTGAGCCGCAAGCACAAGATTGCTCGCGCTGAGGAGGTGCTGAAGATGCTTGGACTTCGTGACTGCGCGGATGGCATGGTTGGCGGCGAACTACTGAAGGGCATCTCCGGCGGAGAGAAGCGTAGACTATCGCTTGCGTGTCAAATGGTGCGTCTCACCGGCAGTTGTCGGTAGGATATGCTAATCATGGTTCTCATAGATCAACGATCCTGCGGTGCTGATCGTCGACGAACCGGTGCGTTTTCCCAGCTTCGAGAGCTTGTTATCAAGTGCTAATGCATCTCGCAGACCAGCGGACTCGATGCGAACACTGCTCGCAACGTGATGGAAGCTCTACAAGATATCGCACGCAGCGGGTATGCCTCAGACAGATGTCTTAGACGAACTCAGCTTGACATTCTATTGCAGGCGAACAGTTATTGCATCCCTTCACCAGCCTCGCAGCGACATCTACAATATGGCCGATAACTTCATGATCTTAGCTAAGGTACGGCTTGGTACTCGCCTCAATGATGTCGATCTCACCGGTCGCTAGCACGGAAATGTCGTCTATCAAGGACCGCGTGAACACCTTTTGCCGCACTTCGCACTCGCGGGCTATGTCTGCCCCCCGCTTTACAACCCATCAGACTACTGCATGGATCTCATCTCGGTCGACGTTCGCAACAAGACGAGGCAAGAGCAGACATCGGCTCGTGTCAAATCCCTGATCGAGTTCTGGCAGACGCGGCAGGACAAGATGTTGGAGTTCGTCTCTGAGAAATCTTCTGGCGATAAGAACGCGGGCCAGACTGCACTTCTAGAACTGGAAGACCGTCCAGAGCGCACACCTATTTGGATTGCGCTCCCAGTCGTTCTCGACCGGACGCTTCGCAACACATGGAGACAACCCGACATCTTCTGGACGCGGTGGACGCAGGCACCGATTTTGGCCATCTGCTTCTTCATCTTCTTCCTCCGATTGACCAACGGCCCAGCCGGCGCTCAAGACCGCATTGGTCTCGTCGCTGAGTGTACATCTTCTGTCGCTTTCGTTGGCTTTCTCAACCTGGCTGCTATCTACCCAATGGAGAAAACCGTCTTCTTCCACGACTACAAGTCTGCGGGTGGGCGGTACTCCAGCGCTACCTTCGTTACTGCGTTCAGCATCTTTGCAATTGTCCCAGAGTTCATCTCTGCCCTCGTCTTCTCCGTTATCATGAACGTCGCAACCGGAATGCGCACCAATGCCCGTATATACTTCGAGTTCGCCATCGCCGTTTGGGTTCAGCTCAGCTTTGGCGAAAGCGTGGGCATTGCCTTCGCATCTTTCTTCGACACGATGGGCCTCTCTGTCTCCCTGGTCTCGGTCTTCCTTTCCGTCGCATCACAAGCCAGCAGCGTCTTCTCCGCATCAACCGCGAAGTTCCTGCAGGACATCGCATGGATCTTCCCAATGAAGTACGGCGCGCGCATACAGCTTATCAACGAAATGCAAGGCAAGGTGTTCGACTGCACTCCGGATACAATCATGAACGGCGAGTGCACCGCAGCGACCGGTCAGCAGGTTCTCGACCTCTTTGGCTTCCATGATACCCCATGGCATCTTGTCCTTATCGCCCTCGCTGTGACACTAGGGTATCGTATCGCGGCCTGGGCAATCCTAGCTGTGAGGTAAGTGCATCTGTCTTGCTCCTTTCCCTTTTGCTGACAGTCTGTATTCATCAGAATGCGTTATGTTTAATATGTATAACAATTGTGGCAATATACGTCTTGGTACAGTCACCAGTCATCTACGAGCTCTCCATGAGCCATCCGAGGCCCTTCGTGAAGTGCTCCTTCCACTCTTTTCCACCTTGTGCAAGAGGAACTTCATATGGAGAGCACCAATGGAGAAAGCTGACAGACACTACGCGCGCACAGCAGGACCCGCAGTGCAAGGTTCGAGAGACCATCCTGTCCCGCAACGTCCTCCACCATGCGGCTACCTTTGTGTGTATCAGACGCCCCGAACGCTGGCAGTGCCGCGTTTATCGCCATCTTTGCAGCAGTCTGACATGGCGGCAATCTGAACACGTGTAGTTTCACCGGTCCAGAGTGATCATTCAGGTGTTCTCACGTTCTCGGTTTTTCGTGACGCGCGCTCCCGCTGGTACGTGCATCGCACAGGTCTCTTGTGGAAAGCCCGCTGATGGTGATTTCTGCAGGTGAGGTAACGCCAAGGGGTGATATCTCCATACCCTGACAGATACACTCGTGCGCCGATCGGTTCATTCGCCAACATCCCCGAGGGCGTTGGGCAGCGCGATTAGCCGGAATGCGAGGATGAATATAATGTCTCAGGCATGTATTCAACGCGCGACAAAACTCCTTGGTCGCGCGCTGCAAGCATGCAACAACATCTTCTATTCGCTGCTGGTCTGATATGCCTATTCCTCGTGAAAAGGTGCATCGAGTACAGACGAGCCATTCGAGCAATACAGTGAGTTCATGCTTGCCCTACTGTGTCAACGTAGAACTTACAATACCGTCGGCTAGCAACTATCCTGGTGTGCGAGCCGTCTTATCCAACAGCTCGGGACTAGGGTACCTATGCAAGAGGTCGATTCCAGGACTGGCTGTCGGAGGAGCACGTCTCTGGGTCAAGAGATATTCGGATTTCTGCCGTTACGGGGCAGACATCGTCAGCTGTGTAGGTCGTCATCCTATGGCATGAGCTCTGCTGTATTCAATGGAGTAGGTCGCCGTCCTGCCACGAACAGAAATACTGCTGTTCGTTGCTGATCCCGCCGCTATAAAGTGCGAGGAACCCCCGTTAACCGCTGGGTAATCATCTCACGTTGCTTTCTATTAGGAGATATCATCGGACAAGACTCGCTTTTCCAAGCCTACAGAACTCTACGAACTTGTTAACATATTCGGTAGAAATATCGTGACCACAGAAGGTGATGAATGGAAACGGCACCGGAAGATCGTGGCCCCTGCGTTCTCTGAGGTGGGTTCTCGATCATTATCGCATTGAGTTTGATTATTTGACTATACTTCCCGTGACTTCACAGAGAAACTGCGAGCTCGTCTGGGAAGAGACATTGCACGTCATGATTGGACTGTTCAACGACGTGTGGGGCTCCGACAGCATCATCACCCTCGACAATGCATTTGATATCACGATGCCAGTACGCATAGCTACTGACTCCCGCCTTGCAAACGCTCACATTTGGTCCGTAGATCTCGCTATTTGTTGTGGCGGCGTCTGCGTTTGGGCGGCGTATTCCTTGGACAGAAGGCGGGCTTGCGCCGCCTGGGCACCATATGTCGTTCAAGGTTCGTGGGATGCTGACATTCCTGCTCTACGTGTCCCCCATTTACGTTATACTCCCACAGGAAGCTTTACATATCGTCTCTACTGGGACAGTGATCAAGGCTGTGCTGCCCAAGTGGCTGCTGAACCTTGGCCCATCGCAGTACATCCGCGAAGTCCGAGACGCCTTTCGTGAAATGGAGGCGAGCACTCCGCCCTGTTGAGACCCATGACAACACCTTCTCACCCTAACATAGGCGTACATGCGTGAGATGGTAACTGAGAATATGCTCGATGACACAAAGTCTCGCCGTGACCTATTCAGCAGCCTCGTGCACGCGGGTCAAGACAGTCCCGGGCAGGAGGCTCTTCTGACGGATGCAGAGCTTCTCGGTACGCTATCCATATTGAGGTTTACCTAAGAGGCTGAGTTTAGTTAACAAGAATGCCACAGGCAATGTGTTCATGTTTCTCCTCGCTGGTAAGTCTTCGAACGACATGTCTAACTCCGGCTAATACGGCTCGGATTGCGCTCCAGGACACGAGGTTCGTATAATAGCAGGGTCACGGTCTGCTCCAACTAACATGGGATAGACCGCAGCAAGCACGCTTTGCTTCGCGCTGGGTCTATTAGCTCTCCACAAAGATGAACAGGACAAGCTCTATGACCATATCCGCTTCATGTTGGGAGAAAAGGATGTTCCAGTAGGTTTGAAGCCCCCATATAGAGAGCGTATGCCTAACCTTTGCTCCAGGCATATTCCGACTTGAATTCGCTTTCGTATTGTTCAGCGTATGCTGTCCCAGTTTACCTCTCTGTTCATCACTCACCCGCCGCAGTGTTATCTACGAAACGTTGCGTCTGTTCCCTCCTGTGAGTAAAATAACTCTCCTATTCAGTCCACCGGTCGAGGTTGAGCTTTGTCTAGGTAATAGGGATCCCTAAGAAAGCTACCGAGGACACAGTACTGTCAACTGTGGACCTCGATGGGAACCACATCGCCGTTCCCGTCCCGGTGGCAGCAGTGTTGCAATTCACGTCCCGGGGGTTCACTACAATCGTCCGTCTGCATGCCTATTCCTCTACGATACCAGAGTACTGACCGCTGTGCAGCTCGGTATTGGAAAGATCCCGCAGCTTTCCGTCCGTCGCGCTTCTTCGGCAACTGGCCCCGCGATGCCTTCTTGCCGTTCGGCGCAGGGTCCCGAGCGTGTATTGGTCGTCGGTACGAACTCGGCCTTGTTTCGTCTTCCTTGGAATATCTGACCGGCCCCATAGCTTCTTCGAGACGGAGGCCATTACAGCACTCACGATGCTCGTGATGCGGTACGAGATATCAGTCACGGATGAACCTCAATTCCGGGACGAGACAGCGGAACAGCGGAGGGAGCGCGTATTGAGCGCGACACAGGAGCTCACATTGACGTGAGTCTTCGCTATCATGATCATGGCTGCACAACTCTGACCACCACATGCACGCAGCCCCACAAGGGTGCCCCTGACATTAACGCGGCGCGGATAACACCACGCAATGGACTGCAGTGTAATTTAGAGTTCGTCCGGGTCGCAGGCTGATACAGACTTTATTCAACCGCTTAGACGATCCTACACTTTGGCTCAGATCTGTGAGCCTCGACGCCATATGCCGTTATGCAGAATAACAGGAGAGAAACTGTTCGCAGTCAGTAACATCTTCATGATTTCTAACCGCGCACATGACAGTAGGCTGCCGCATGGATGGGCGGTGCTATCAGTTTAGGTGCCTCTGGGTTCAGGTTTTGGCGCTCAGATTTTGCAGTCGATGTGCCTGAACTGCGCGAATGTTCCGGAGATGATACAGCGCGTCCGAGAAGATGCTTCAGCGCTACCACTCACGAGTTACAGATGCAACTTGTTCAGCTGATCATCTCTCTCGTCAACAGGCACGCTTGAACTCAAACACGCCAGTTGCTCACAGGACGACTCGCAGCATCTTGGCAAGTCATACCTGATGATGAACAAGTCCGAGCGACCCCGGAGTGATAGCTGATATCCGCTCAACAGGTGCTAGCATATCGTATGCAGGGAAGATATCCTGACGAGTTGCTACATTGCAATTGTTCTTGCAATGCAGCTCCCCGGTGCGATACGAGCTTCTACACAGTCGTCGATTTGAGCAAAGTGTTAACCCTACGTTATGCAGCCGAGTCTCGGTCAGGACCATGTCATCACGGCGCCTTGAGCGAAGCTCGTGCAAAGCCCGCTCTCCTGTGTTTCGACCCGAGCGGTCATCCAAATGGACCAGTTCATCATCTTTTCTCAGATTGCCACTGTGCCTTCCGGGATGCGTGCTCCGGAGATGTGGCTCTGATGTTTGGTACTATCATGCAGCGCTGACAAAATGCAATAGCTGCCACCTGCGAACTCGGAACGCCTCGCTCATCGCAGGCATCGCTTCGTGATGTTTTGACCTCCAGGTTCTAATGGGCCTGGAGTGGAAAGCAATGTCAGAATGTAAAAGGGGCCTGAGGACCACTTCCATTCGGACAAGCCTCCTTACGCCAACAGCCCCACCTTCGCCATGCTGCCACTTGTTCGCCTACCCGACGCTGAATCTCCCTATGTTTATCTCTTCTTGACCGGCCTGATAATGATATGTTACTATCACCACGCCTCTAGACAATATCACAAGGTGGGTTTACCCATCTAATATCGGCGAGCAACGTGCACTGAAGCTCTACCTAGCGTGACAACATTCCCACCCTAGGGACAGAAATGCCAGTTCTGTCGCTGTGGGGAGCACTTCGATATGTAATGAATAGTCATAATGTCATTCAAGAAGGATACCTCAAAGTGCGTACGCAGCATCTCTGTCGCAGACCTTGGCATGGCACTGATATTCGATGCAAGTACAAGGGCAGACCGTTCAAGATCGCGCAGTTTGACAGGTGGCTCGTGGTGCTAACTACACCACACCACATTGAGGAGCTACGTAAAGCACCTGAAGAAGGCCTCTCCTCCCGCGATGCTGTCGACTCAGTACGTATGAGGCGGCAGTGCGTCCTAGTCATACCACACTTGTCTCATAATGCGTCCTACAACAGCTACTAAAGGCCAAGTATACACTTGGGATGGACGTTGATACTGTCCAACGCTACCTCGATTTATTCCGCGAGAAGCTTGCAAATAAGCTTGGCGGACTTACGAGCGAGGTACATGAAGAAATGGAGCTCACGCTCAACGAGTCTCTGCCAAAAAGTGAAGGTATGGTCGCACTTCGTTTCCCATGCTCGCTGATCCTCACCTCCACTCCTCAGACTGGGAGGAATTCTGCGTGTTGCCATCCATCCTGAAGATCCTGTTTCGCACGACGAACCGCGCGTTTGTCGGAGCGCTTCTCTGTATGCTGATCTGTTTCCGATACTGATTGATAGCTGACCCCGCGTAAGGCCGCAGCGAAGAGTATGTGGCGCTCGGCGAAGAATACACGACGAACGTGTTCAAAGGGGCAGTCATCTACAACGCGCTCCCCAAGGCGCTGCTGCCGTCAGTCGAATGCCCATAATCACCCGCGGAGCACAAATCTGACTGCGTTTGCATGCCCAGACTCCTCAGCAAAGTCCTCGACTTCATCGGTCCGACATCACGGCGATGCGAACAGCTGTTCCGCCCGGAGATGGACAAGCGCGCCGCCTACTTGGAAGAGCACGGTGCAGATGCGCGCGGCAAATATGTGCGCTCTTCTTCATCATTGTACAGTGTACCACCGGACTGCGTGCTGAAACACTCTGCAGGATGATCTTCTCACATGGCTCATCGCGACACATGGAGCCGGGGACGAGATCAACTATAGCGAGCTGACGCGCATCGTGCTCATCGCCAACCTGGCGGCGGTCCACAGCACAGCCATGGTGAGCTGCGATCCCCCGGCATCGCCGATCTCGGCCAACACCCCCTGCAGGTCTTCACGTTTGCGATCTTCCACGCTGCCGCAGACCCTGGGGTCGCCGACGCGCTCCGCGCAGAGGTCGCGAGCGTCGTGGCCGAGCACGGCTGGACGCCGACCGCGCTCACGAAGATGCAGCGCCTCGACAGCTTCGTGCGCGAGGTGCAGCGCATGCACACGCTCGGCGCCGGTACGCCCCCTCCTCCGCTGTCCTTGTGGCGCCCCGCAGCTGACGCCGCGTGCGAACAGCGCTCGTGATGAAGATCGCGCGGACGGACTACGCGTTTGCGGACGGCCACGTCGTGCCGCGTGGCGCGCTCGTCACGGCGCCCGCGACGACCGTCCACCGCGACGACGAGCACTATCCCGACGCGCACACGTTCAGCCGTGGCGCTTCGTAGGCACGCCCGATGAGAGCGAGGCAGACTCGGCGCGTCGGAAGGCGACGAGCACGAGCCCGACGTTCCTTGCGTGGGGTCACGGGAAGCACTCATGGTACGTCTGCATGCTGTTTCACGGGTAGTGTTTCCTGCTGAACTCCTATGCTAGCCCGGGGCGGTTCTTCGCCGTCAGGGAGCTGAAGATGCTGCTGGGGAGCGTGCTGCTCCGGTATGATGTGCGCCTCAAGACTCCAGGCGTGCTCCCGCAAGATCAGTGGTATCTCACCTTTCGTGTTCCTGACCCCACAGCCTGCGTGCTTCTCAAGCGGCGAACCGCTGCGTAGTAGCTGATACGAGATCATAAAACGTTGTACGTGAACCATCGGAGGACGGCTGACCTATCTATGTAATAAGATTATTTTCCGCTAGAACGTGGGCTCGTTCTACGTGTTGCGGCAGATGCCGGAACTACCTCTGTTATTGAATATCAGATTGTACGTGTGTGATCATATCCTGTCTATCACGTCTGTCATTGCACTATTGAAGTCTCTCGAATGTCGCCGCGCACGCCGTCCCATCCCCTGAGATGTCCTGAGCTCGCTTTTCTTCGCCGACCCTTCCTCCCATTATTTTTTCACGGCACTTGCCTCGTGGCTACCGCCAGTGTTTCAAGTCACTCTAGAATACGACACTTGTATATTTACAGTAGCTTGTATCGTTCACCATAGGCCTGCTCAATGACGTAAAGCATGAATTCAAAAAAAAAAAGAAAAAAAAATGCCGTCGCGCTGGACTCTTGAAGGGCAGCACGGCCGACGAGCAACTGTCTGAGTCATTTTTTGCCATCATCGCATCCACAAGTACGCGCAAAATGATATCAGTCGATAAGCTAAGCTTCAGATGAATGGTGATACCATGAGGCTACACAGCAGTGATTGTGAAGTACATAGCTTGTACATTGTGATCATCTCAGCTTATTATAACTTACATAGTACGCAGATGAAATCGTCGCGTTATGCTACATAACCAAGTCCTTGACAGATGCCATCTGCACGCCCGCGCTACCGTTCGTTCTCGCGAGCGCCCACTGGACACGATACCGCTGATCAGACGCGCATACAAGCATCAGCAGACGGGCGTGGCGTACCTGCACTGTCCGGCGGACGCCCTCCTCGAGCGGCACGCGTGGACGGTACCCGAGGAGCGCACGGGCCTTGGCGATGTCAAACCACTGCGTCACTGCGCACTGGCGCGCATAGCACTGCACGAGCAGGCGCGCGTCGTCCGAGGCGCACCCTACGACGGCGCGCACGCCCGCGGCGGCGGCGGCGGCCCATGCAGGCACGCCCGTCACGCGCCATGCGTGCTCGCGCGCAAGCCCCGCGGCGATGGCGTGCGGGACGTCCCAGACCGGCCGCGGCTCGCCGTTCGTGATGAAGAACGCGTGCCCGCCGACGGGCCGCCCGCGAGCAGCGCGCGCGCGCCGAGCACCGCGGCGTCGGCGGCGTTCGAGACGTATGTCCAGTCGAAGAGGTTCGTGTTGTCGCCGACCTCGAAGGAGAGCCGCGGGCCCGCGCGGAAGGCGTCGACCATCGGGTGCACGGCACATGGGCTCCCCGGGCTGGAACAGGCGTCAGCTCCGGGCGTGAAGAGTGGCGGAAAGATGGTACCCAAAGAGCGCAGACGGCCTGAGGCTGATCGTGGCGACGCCGTCGGCGCCGTGTGCGTCGCAGACGACGGACTCCGCCCAGGCCTTGCTGTCGAGGCGCGCGTGTAGTGCGTAGCGCGGGTACCCGACGCGCTCGTCGGCGCCGGCGAGGGGGTCGCCCGAGAAGACGACTGATGCATCGCTGATGTAGACGAACGCACGCACGCCGTGCTTCGCCGCAGCGCGCAGCACTGTGCGTGTCCCGCGATAGTTGACTGCCCACTGCACGTCCGCGGGCGCAGACGGGCTCGCAGCTGCAGCGTGGATGACGCATGTGGGGCGCTACCTACGACGTGCTCATGTCAGCGGAACGGGAATAATGCAAGTCGGGATGGCATGCTTGCTTGTTGAAATGCAGAATCTACGGCAGCCTCGTCGGTGACATCGCAGCTCAGCACCCGTGCACGCGCGTCGAGCTTGCAGTCGGCGATGTCGAGGACGGCGACGGTGCTTGACGGGTCCTGGAGCAGGAAAGCTACGATGTGGCGCCCCAGGAAGCCGGCACCGCCAGTGACGATGTAAGACTGCGACATCGGGTGAGAATTGAGTTGCTCAAGTGGTACGATGCGCCACGGTATATGGGCATGGCGAAATCATGGGCGTGCGGCTGAACAACAACGTTGTTCCTGAGCGAGCATTGTTGTGTGCGAAGGATCTGTACGGGATGAAACATCGCACAGCCCACTGCGGATCTGGAAGGGAGCCGAACCATCGATGCTGCCAGGAACACCGTGGCGCAGGTCAGCTCCCAGTGGATCATGCTAAGCAGCATCATTCCCTTCTGACCGCGATGTAGCCGCCGCAAAACCCGGGCGGTACTTCGAACCCAGCAATGTTCGACTCAACGTGCACTTCCTGGTTACAACTCTTGGTTAGGGGGGCACACACCGAAATCGTGGTCGGTACTGCCAAGCGTTGATTAAGCAGGGACCATGAGATTACTATCACTGGCCCCTGCTTTATAAAAACTTGAGAGTAGAGGTCACTGCAACTCACTGGGCCCGAATCCCGTTGGCGGTCTTAGGCAGGTCGACAGATGCACGTCTTGCCTACCTCTAGATTTTTTGTTTGTATTTTTCCAGGCCTGTCGAAGGGCAGCGGATGCGATCCGGTGCAAAAAGTGGTCGTGGCCCCTGCTTTATAAATTCTGTGACGAGCCGGTCACAGCCAATGCCGCGCTGCCGGACGGTCTCCTGGCCCGTCGACGTCGCCTCGTTTGATCAAGCGGAGGTCGAAATTGTCACGCTTTCCTCGTCCAGATGTAACGCTTTCATGCCATTCTTCCTCTGTAGACGGGCACAACACTGGGAACGTCGTTATAAAGCTGGCTTCATGTTCTGAGCATGCATACCAACCTATCATACACTTCTGGGAACATCTCAACCACAGGATCTGACTGGATCTGCCCATCAAATCCCGTTTCCGTCGCATTTTGGACCGCTTCAGACGTCTACAAAAGCATCCTCGTCTACCTGCTGAACCTCAGCATATTGTGTCTATCGATAGGTACTGCGTGTATGCATTCCAAAATAATCCACCTGCTTGAGTAGACGTAGAGACTGCTAACCAATTTATAAAGCAGGGCAATTTTAAACAGGGCAGCGATAGTACACTTGGTCGCGGCCGGACAGTGCATCACCCGCGTGCCTCACACAAGAGCTTGGGCGGGGGCGGCGTTCACGATGGCATCTATCAGTCACTTCTTCATCATCCGAACAGCATCTTGAGCGGCACGAGAGATTCCTTCTTCGAAAGAGTTCAAACACCAACATTCCTTGGAGGATTGGAGAGCAGAAAGCCAATGGGCGCTCCGTTGTTGATTTTGGCGCCGAGAGACCATCTTCCGCATCTTCCATCGTTGCAAGTGACCTCCACCAACAAAAATGCATCAGCGCCGGTCTTTCTTCTCCCTATCTCAGGAATTCCGCCATGGGAATAGTACGCTCAAAATCACATCCTGAGCGCTGTATCACGCAGATTGTCGGCTGCATCCCGTTGTAGCCATGGAATGACCTTCTTCAACAGTTCCGCCAACGCGTGGGAGACAAGTCGTCGCCCAGCTTGCGCGACGCAGCTCCTGAACCGCTTGCTTTCCTCCCGCAACGCTCAGCGCAGAGAGGAGGATGGAGTGTACGTGAGCTCGCTTTCCGACGATTCCGCAGTGACGAACAAGAGCTCAGTTGAACAGGAAGCGCTGCTAGCTTTGCCGCCGCCCCCATCGTACGACGTCGCCGTGCACAACCTTTCCGTCGCCGTCCCGCCCTCTCGGACATACGTTCCGCAGGCCTTACGCAGTGTCTTCCGGAGGCAGGACGCGGAGGGGGGAGACGGGCCCAGCTCAAGCCCAGGCGGCGGCGACGGACTGATCATCCGGAACGTCAACGCTGTCGTCCGGCGCGGAGAGGTCATGGCGATTATCGGCGGCTCAGGCTCAGGCAAGACCACCCTGCTACACGCAATAGCTGCGCGGCTCGGGAATCTGCCCATTGCAGAGGGCCACGTCTCTATCACACCCTCGCCCGGCGGTGTCGCGAAAGATGGCGCGCACCCCAGAGGTGGCGAGGGCCGCTTCAAGGGCATGAGCAAAGTCGTCGGGTTCGTGAGGCAGCATGACTACCTCCTACCTCATCTTACGGGCGAGTTTCACGGCTATATGCGCGCATATAACGTCCATTGCTGATTGTGGCGGCAGTCCGGGAGACCCTGAGCTATGCCGCGAAGCTCCGGCTGCCTTCGTCCGTCGACAAGAAGACCAGGGATCTCATCGTCGAGCAGACCATCCAGGAACTCGGCCTGGCAGAGGCGGCCGACACGATAGTGGGAGGCGCAGGCCGCAAGGGCATTTCAGGAGGCGAGAAACGTCGACTTTCCATCGGTTGTGTTCTAGTCAGCTTTCCCTCCGTTCTCATCCTTGACGAGGTCACGACTGGTCTTGGTAAGTTAATTAGTTCGTTATGAGGCCGTCATCAATCCTGACTCCTGTTCTCAGATTCGTTCATTGCATTTCAGCTGCTCGAGACTCTGGACCGACTGGCGAAGCGCGGGCGGACAGTCATCCTTTCGTTACACCAACCCCGCTCCGACGCATTCGCACTCTTTTCACGCATTCTGCTGATGTCCCAGGGCTCGGTTGTCTATTCTGGTACAACATCACAATGCCTGCCGTACTTTGCGCAACTCGGTTTCCAGCCCGAGGAGCAGACTAATCCTCTCGACTTCCTGATCGACATCTCTAGCATCGATACGCGGGACGAAGACAACGAGCGCGAGAGCAGGGAGCGTGTTGCCAGACTTTTGCAGTGCTGGAAGGAGAAGACCGTCATGGACGCCGAGAAGGACACCATATCCAGCCCTGTGTTTACGGAGACAGCGGCGGGACCCCGGATCTCGAGAAGCAGTCGTTCGAAGCGGCACCAGCACCAGCCGCGACGAGCGGAAAGCGCCCCAACGTGCTCCAGCAGACCATCGTCCTCCTTCCGCGCGCGTCCCGCAACATGATCCGCGGGTACCCCGAGCTCGCGGGACACATTCTGCAGGCCGTCGCGCTGGGGCTGCTCATGGGCTTCACGTTCTTCCGGCTCGGCGGGCAGCCAAACGACATCCAGAGTCTGAAGACGCTCGCATTCCAGGCCGTGCCCGCGTACGGCTACATGATCCAGAACGTGTGGACGTTCAAGTGGTGCATGGCCCTCGTCGTCTTCGACCGCGAGCGCAGCGATAACCTGTACGCGCCCGCGGCGTGGGTGCTCTCGGAGCTCCTCGCGTGGTTGCCGATGAATGTGCTCGTCGCCGGCGTTTTCTCGATCGTGGTGTACTTCATGAGTAATATGCGCACCGACGACTTGCATTACAATTTTGGCGTGTGGTTCATCGACCTTGTCATCATCCAGCACTGTTACGTCGCATGGTCTCTCCTGGCAGGCAGTATCGAGGTAAGCACCTTTCCCAGACCTTCGCGCACTTCGTCCTAACGTGCCGAACAGCGCAGCTACGCCCGCGCATCGCTCCTCGGAAACTCACTCGGCGTCTTCTTCGTCCTCTCGCCCGGTTTCTTCATCGTGAACGTGCCCGGCTGGATCCGGTGGTTCCGCTGGGTCTCGCCGCACTTCTTCTCCTACCACATCGTCATCCTTTCCCAATTCCGCGACCGCACCTTCACCTGCACGGGCGTGGCAGGCGCCGCGCGCGCACAATGCTCGGGCGAGAACGTGCTCCGCGGGCTGCGCATCTCGCCCACCGAGCCGCTCTGGCCCATGTTCCTCGGGAACCTCGCGTTCGTGCTCGTCGTGACCGCGCTCGCGACGCTGCTGCTCAGCGTGTGGAAGCCCGGAGGTGTGCGCCACGCGCGCCGCGCCGCGGGCGGCGCGAAGGGAAAGGAGGCGCGTGCGGCGGAGATCGACATCGTGCGCGCGCGCGTCGACGTCGTGGCCGAGCATGTCCGTCTTACCCACGTCCGCCGCGCGCTGCCGTCGTTCCGACGTGTCGAGACGCCGATTCTCACGGACGTCGGCGCGCGGTTCCCGAGCGGCGAGGTGTCGGTGATCATGGGCCCGAGCGGGTCGGGCAAGAGCACGTTCCTGCGGATGTGTGCGGGCAGGCCGATGAAGGGCGGGCTTCTCAGCTCGTTTGAGGCGCAAGGAGAGATCAGGTTCAACGGCGTGCCGGTGTCCCGTCGGACGCGGCACGTGTGCGCTTTCGTGGAGCAAGGTACGCACGGCCCTGTCTGGCGTGCGCACCGGGCACTGAGAGACGTTTTCAGACGATGACCACCACTTGCCTGCATTGACTGTCCGCGAGACGCTGCGCTTTGCAGCCATCATCAAGCTGCCGAGCACCGTGAGTCGCAAGCGCAAGATTGCGCGCGCGGAGGAGGTCCTCCGCATGCTCGGCCTCCGGGACTGCGCAGAGGGCATGGTCGGCGGCGAGCTGCTAAAGGGGATCTCTGGTGGAGAGAAGCGCAGGCTGTCGCTCGCGTGTCAGATGGTACGCCCGTCGGCTAAGCCTCTCCGGCACGGTGCTGACATGGGGGTGGTAGATCAACGACCCAGCGGTACTTATTGTCGACGAGCCGGTAAGACGTTCTCTTTTGAGCACGGACAATCATATGCCGAACTTTTTAACTAGACTAGCGGCCTGGATGCCAACACCGCCAGGAATGTCATGGAAGCCCTGCAGGCTCTCGCTCGGAGCGGGTGGGTTCATTCTTGTATTCAGTAATTGAGAAATACTCTAATTCCTTGCTCATCCTGTGCAGGCGCACGGTCATCGCGTCTCTTCACCAGCCACGTAGTGATATCTATAACATGGCAGACAACTTCATGATCCTAGCCAAGGTGAGTCAATCGAGCCCCACAGTTGCGTAGAGCCGCCAACTGACCGCTCTCCAGCAAGGGAACGTGGTATATCAAGGGCCTCGGGAACAACTTCTGCCGCATCTCGCCCTCGCAGGATACGTCTGCCCGCCACTCTACAACCCAGCGGACTACTGCATGGACCTCATTTCTGTCGACGTGCGCGGCAAGGTCAATCAAGAGAGGACGTCAGCTCGTGTCAGCTCGCTCGTTGAGTTCTGGAAGACCCGCCAAGACAAAATGCTTGAGTACGCACGGGGAGAGCCAGCGGTTACCACGGTGCATGTCCAGGAGGAGCGTCTGCTTGAGGATCGGCCAGAGCACACGCCCATCTGGGTTGCGCTGCCCGTTATTCTTGACCGCACCCTGCGCAACACCTGGAGACAGCCTGACATATTCTGGACGCGGTGGATCCAAGCGCCAGCCATGGCCATCTGCTTTTTCCTGTTTTTCCTGCGGCTCACGAATGGTCCTGCGGGAGCGCAAGACCGCATTGGTCTAATCACTGAATGTACCTCCGCAGTTGCTTTCGTCGGGTTCATGAACCTCGCCGCCATCTATCCCGCAGAGAAGACTGCCTTCTTCCACGACTACAAGGCCGCAGGCGGCCGGTACTCGAGCGCCGCGTTTATCACGGCGTTCAGCCTCTTTGCCCTCGTCCCCGAGTTCGTCTCCGCGGTGATATTCTCTGTCATCATGAACGTCGCGACAGGCATGCGTACTAACGCCCGGATCTTCTTCGAGTTCACCATTGCAATCTGGGTGCAGCTCAGCTTCGGCGAGAGCGTCGGCATCGCGGTCGCGTCCTTCTTCGACACCATGGGTCTCTCGGTCTCGATCGTGTCCGTGCTCATCTCGGCCGCGGGCCAGGCGAGCAGCATATTCTCTGCGTCGACTGCCAAGTTCCTGCAGGACATCGCGTGGATCTTTCCAATGAAGTACGGCGCCCGCGTTACGCTCATCAACGAGATGCAAGGCAAGGTGTTCGATTGTTCTGCCGAGAGCATCGCGAGCGGCGAGTGCACGGCTGCGACGGGCCAACAGGTGCTGGACTTGTTTGGGTTTCACGATACCCCGTGGCACTCGTTCTCATTGCCATTGCTGTTACCCTGGGGTATCGTGTCGCAGCCTGGGCACTGTTGTCACTCAGGTACGTTGTCCAAATACCGTCTGGAAGATCGTGTACTCACTGTATCATTGTAGGATGCGTTACGTTTGACCCATCTCCACACTTCAAGACTTGCTGCTGCTTGATACACAATGCCTACTTATATAGTCGGTTTTATTCAGCCGAGCTTTCACTTCAGCGTGATACCCTCCTCTAAAACTACGTCCCGACCAGCATCCACTCTTGGAACAATGCGCAAGATTGCTTAGCAGATGTTGGGGGAGATGCTAAGTCCGACTCGGCGCAATCTTTGTTGTATCTTGTTTCGTGTGCATGCGTGCGCGCGGAGGCGCTGTCTCACCCGATCGGTACCGAAGAGCAGGTCAGCGAGCGGGAATATAAGGCTGCAACTGCTCTAGGGCGCGGCTGACCACACGCCTTCCCCTCGCACGACAGGATGCCATTAGAGGGTATTACTCTGCAGCAAGTCGAAAGCCCGTCGGGTATATGCACATTGTTAAGCCGCGTTTGTCTTGATCTGAAAATGCGTATTACAGATGCACGCATCGCCGAGGCAGTCGCGCTCTTTGTGGAGCTCATGCACGATGGTATGGGCCGCGCTCATACTTGATTCGCCCTGCACGGGTGCGCTGAACCCCTGCACAGATAAGTCGATGATCAGTCTCACTGGCGGCGCGCCCGAGCTCGTGGGGCCACTCGGCAGCGCGATGCTCCGCGCCGGTGCGCAGTATGGCGAATACTACGAAGCAGTCGATGCACACGGCCGCTTGGTCGGTTTTCTGATGACAATGCCGCCTGGTCAAGACCTGTTCAGCACGTGAGTATACGCACGTGAGATCGTATTCATGGCGTCAATGACTGACTAGGTTGCTTTAGAGACGAGCAACGCGCTCTTGGGCTCACGGACTTCATGGGAAAACTCCCAGAGGCAGGGAAAGAGTACTATAGGACGACAGTCAGTAGGATCTTCGTACGCTGGAGTGCTGGCTCGCAGAAATTGACTGCTTCTTCTCGCAGTACATGATAGAGTTTCCTGCAGTTGTGAACAGGAATCTAGGGCCCACGGTACGTCCACGAATTCCGGAGATACCCCTCGCTCATGACGATCTGTGCAGGGCAAACGGGATTCGTGGTACATCCATATGCTTATGGTAAAGCGTGAGCATCAAGGCCGTGGCATTGGCAAGGGCCTCATAGGACTCGTTCGAGAGAAGGCTAGTTGATACTTTGGGTTACATTTCCCTCCTCCACGTACTAAAATATTGTCGCTACTATTAGGCTGCGAAGAACGGCGACAGAATCGCGATGTCTTGTACAACGGACACGAACGCGATCATATACCAGCGGTGCGGGCTAACCCTCCGCGATAAGCAGATGATGCCGTCACCTTGGGGAGAGTGGCCATTGTACTTGCTTGCTCTCGACACAACAACATAGAGGTTGCATACTTTGCAAGGCTTTCCCAAACAGCTTCACGACATCTTTGCTGAAGCAGCGATGCAACGTTTCGGACCGGATTCTTGGAAGTTTTGCATGGAGACAAATGACTTTTTTCAAAAGCAAAAATCGAGTGGCTGTCTGCTTTCTTGACTCTACAGCTCAAAGCATGCGATCGCATCATCGGTATGATAGCAGTAGTAGTACATACTAGGATTACATGGTAACTCTTTGAAGCGCCGTAAGACTTGACCGTAGACACGCAGGGCAAGCCAAAGGCCAGACCCAACGTGTCATTTCCATAGACTACCTCAACTCGTGAGCCGCTTGCAGTAGTCGGGATTGCCCACGGGATTCTATATTCGCGCAAATTAGATGATGCTATGATCTCACGGTACGAGGCAGTGACGCACCAGAGCCCAAGTCGGAAAAGCGGTAGTCTTTCCGCTACCGCCGCCGACGGCGAAGGTGTAAACAAAAATCATGATCTGCGTGCCACCGTCGAGCGCAGCACTGAGCAAGAAGTTGTACTTGCGGAACCATGTCGCGCGATACTTGCGGAGGTACCATTGCGAGACGATCGCAAGAAGGAAGCTCGTGAACACGCTCGAGTTAATGCCCACGCTGAGGAAACCGAGCTCAGCTGCATGCGGCACTACGTCAGAGGGGCATACACAAGGGTATTGCAGGACAGGCACGCACCAACGAGGATGGGCGTGAAGACGTGGTTGAAGCCGAACTTGGGCCAGCGCCTGTGCGCGAGCCAGGGGATGATGGGGAAGCCGAGGCCTGCGATGAGCATGTACGGCACGAACCCATAACGGGTGCCCGTGGCGTACAGCGGCTTGCCGAGGGCGCCCCACGCGATCGCGTCGCTGTTGTACGACTGCACCTGCTGGCCGCTCCAGATGTTGCTGCCCTGCACGTCGAGCAGAATCTCGCGGTGCGTGGTGACGATCGTGCGCATGATGGCAAAGTTGAGCAGCGCGCCAATGACTGTCCCGATCGTCTGCACCGTGAATGTTACACGCGGAGGGATCTTCGTGTACTGGCCCAGCTTGAGGTCGCGCAGCAGGTTCAGTGCCTGTCCGAGCGAGTTGTAACCGTACAAGGTAAAGTACCTGTTCACCATCAGCTACGAGCACCGCGAGCATAGAGACACAACGTACATGTTCGCAACTGGCTTGCCTGGGATGATCGCACCACCAATGATCTGCACGAGGTTCTCGATACTTGGCGCATAGCCCGTGGTGCAGTTGAGTGTTCCGACCACGGGAATGAAGAGCGTGCAGAAGATAAGTGCAACGAAGAGGCCCCACCACGGCAGCTGGCTCTTCGCCGTGTAGCACGTCGCGAGTGCCATTGCGACAGTGCCGAGAAACATGCCAGCGTACCAGTACCACTACCGCATGTGGTGAGTGCAGGTCAGACTGTATGCAGACAGAGACTTACCGGGACCTCCTTGTAGATCTTCATCTTCTGGTAGTGAGGATCGTCTTCCTCCTTGGTCTGTACAGGTCAATGTGCATTAGCTATCTTGCTCGGCCGGAAGGAATTCACCACGAATACGCACCCATGCATCGCGGATAATGCCGTATACGGTCTTGCTGTGCCAGAGCAGGAAGTGCATGAGCGCGGCGCCGATGTACATGGTACGGGATATCTTGTAGAGCAGCTGCGACGCTGCGTACCACGGCAGGCCTTGCTCGGCGAGCTTGTCGTAGTTGAGCGTGTAGTCCGGGTTCAGGATCGAGAGTTGGTCGTACTGCGTGCCGTTCTCGTAGAAGAGCAGTTGCGTCAGGAATGGGAAGTTCTGAGCGTGCCATACGTTCCTTGCATAGCACGCGCAGAAAGCGACACTGCCCCGCCCTCAGTACCATGTCCCGGCTCGAGAATAAGGAGAAAACGCACATGCAGACCAGGCACCCAGCGTACAGCGAGAGCTGAGTCGACAGCGGCGTAAAGAGCGAACCAATTGAGCTGCCGCCCGATCCGACATACACCCAGTCGAAGCAGAGCGAGAAGAGGCCCAGGCCTTCGTTACCGGCCGCGCCACCAAAGATGCGCGTGAACCACGCGCTCTTCTGGTTCGCGAGGCAGAAAATCGACACGCCTGTGAGGGTCCTGCACTGGCGTTAGCGCCCTGCCTCGCCACAGGAATGACAAGTACCCACGGCGCAATATACTCCGGGATCCACTCCCATACGAAGATCGCAATGCACCTGCGGAGGCAGTTGTATGAGTCCGCTGTGTCGGGCCGCAGTGGGAGAGCTAGGTACGTACGTGATCCAGAAGAAGCGCATGCGGCGCTTCTGCATGAGCGCAGACTTTCCACGGTGCAGCGTATCAAAGAGCTGTACGGTCGGCACGAGCTGTGGGTACACAGCGAATGTCGGGTACACGAGGAACACGCGCATGATGCCTGCGAGGCCGTATCCGATGAGCTGCGAGCCGATGAGACTGCAGGTATGTGAGTGCGACAACCCGACACAAGAAAGGCAGGGCGGGCGTACGTGAAGATACCGACCGCAACATTCGGCCGGACGTGGTAATACAGGTCTTGAGCAGCAAAGATGCTGATCGCCAGGGCAGAGTCCGATGCCGTGGATGCCTAGGCTATAGCGTGAGACAAACTCTAGATAGTACTCTGACAGCGTGGGGCTCACCATGATCGTGATAGCGACGTGCTCCTTGATGTCTGTGCTCGGTGTTAGCGCAGCTTCCGGCCGCAAACAGCGGCGGTTAACTCACTGAAGGGCCCGGGTTCAGCCACCGCCAGAACCGGTTGTCGCGTGTGCGGATGCGCGCGTTGTCGAGGGGCCCGGGATGACCTCCGCCATGAACTGACCGATAATGTACGCAAAGATCTATCGGCGGTCATGAGTGCCAAAGCGGGTCGCTTGTAGGGAGAAGCATACCTGCAAGAACAGCTGGCTGACGGAAATGGTCTGAGGGCGGAAATACTGCGGCGGCGCTCAGCAAAGGGTATATAGGCTATGCGGGCGACCATACGCACGAAGATTTGGCCAAGGATAGCCCCGAAGCAGGACAGCCCGAGAGAGAGGAACCACATGCGGAACGTGAAGATGGGCAGCGACGGGTCATCCTCGAGCGAAATCAGACGGACGGCATAGTCGATGTCGGTGACTGCGGGGCTAACAGTCAGTGACGACATGCCATGGGTACGACCATGGAATTTCCTTACCGATAGGCCGCTCTTTTCCGTCCTTGCCCAAGTCAATTGCACGGACGTTGTCGTATACATCACCGACCGAGTCCGAGAGGGCGGCAGTCTTGAGATCGACGATTGGAACGGCACCTTCGACCTCATTGTCGCTGACGGAAAGCTTCTCGTCGATGATAGAGTCCTCGGAAGGTGCCTTCTTCTCGGAGGTGAGGACGGGCACCGTCGCAATGGCGGCCATGGTGAGAGAGCTGCAGCGAAACAGGCGAGCTCTGGCAGTGTGGGCAGACGGGCCTCGCAAAGGGCGCACGAGAAGTTAGAGCCATCTTATACTGGGGCGCGTCACTGGACCTGGAGAAGCCTCCTGTGCCAGGCACGCTCAATGGGCGAATGCACATGGGCTTCGGCACTGTGATAAGGAAGTGCAAGAAGCACAAGCAGCCATCAGCATGGCGTTTTCTGCCGAGAGTTTGGGAGCGGCGCTCTGCTGACGCGATTCGGAACCTGCATTACCAGCGTAGGCCGGCCTGCGAGCGGGTCCTGGCGTTGTCGAGACCGCAAAGACTCCGATTTGTGGCAGAGGGATTCCCTAGAATGGTCTGCGACTTCAGTAGAACCAAGTTGCTGGAGTGGCCGCCGTCACTCCCAGCACACATACCTGAGGCTTAGACTATCTTTGGGTGCCATCGCACCGTGGATTTTCGTGGCGAGACCGGCATGCTGACAGATAGTCTGCAAGGTGCGGCCCGTTTCTGGGCTGCTGACTTGGTAGTCTTGGCAGATCGGCTCGAAAGAGAAGCGCGACATATCTGAATTCGCTATCGCACTGGATGGAGTATGTGCCAACCCACGCCCATGTGCATCCTTTCAGTCCGGAATCCCATTGCTGATCCTTGTGGCGGCTCGCCTCTGATGGGACGCTAGCACTGGCTGCTTCAACAGGCAAGTGCTGTAGTTCGCCAGGCGTTCGGTGGAAGTACGTGAGTTGCCGTCCGCTCGGACACCCGTCTATCATGGATTTTCATTCGAGTTTGTCGTAAACGATGTGGACATTGGCGTCGTTGCGGCGGAAGCGACAGATCTGTCAAGCACCTATGTCTTCAGCATGTGGTCACCGAAAATGAGATCTTGGCACTCACAGATGGCGTAAGCCCGCAGGTCGTGCCCGGGGTCAGAGAAGCTCCAAATTGTTGTAGCCTCCAATGAGACAGGGCCATCGACGGGTCGTCCTGATCCAGGAACAAGCTCTGCAGAAGCACATGGCGGGTCAGTCCGGACGCACGAACGGACCATACTCGCAAGAAGCTGTTGTGCAAGATGCCGCGAATGTGTCGTGTCTGAGTGCATCCACGCAGAGCCCCCGTAGAGCCAGCGTCGCAGCGCAAGTTCGAGCAGAACGCTCACGTACCGTCGGCATGGTGAACGCAAACCTGTCATGTCAATCCGGACACGACGGAGACAGGGTGGCATCGCTCACATTGCGCGCTCTACTGACACACAGTCAGGGTACAGAGCGGTTATCTCAGCGCGATTCCGAGTCGCATGGCTGGCTGGGCTTATTCACATTTTGCCCCACTGTTGTTTTGGAATGGCCCATGTGTCCGGTTCCGCGGTTGCACTGTCGTAGCCATACACTTGACTGTATGCTGTATAGATCTAAGCTCGCAGGCAGCGGCTGATTGTAGGTCTGAAAGCAGCGTCGTGAGCCTGCACATGTGTTCCGAGGACTTAGCACAACTTACTCACAAGCTTCTGTCTGCCCGCGACGTGGACTGATGCCGGCCACCACCCGAGATATTTCAACAGCCCTGCCGCAATCTCATGTCGACATGAAACCAGCTATCTCAGCTCCTTGTCGAAGATGGTTCTGCAGCTCTCGTAAAGATGACTGAGCGAGGTGGAAGAGGACAGCCCGTTCGGCGCCTCAACCTTCAAGCTTTGAAGTCAGACCCGCCGACGGGCGCCCTCCGACTAATAATTTTTTTGGAGTTAGTCACCTCAAGATGTGGCAAACCCGCTCTCAGTGTTTGGTAACTTGAGGAACCCGATGTGAGCCGACCGTAGGTGGTGAACGCAAGACCGCGGCCGGGAATGCTCGTATACAAGTCGAGGTTCAGCGAATGTCGCACCATACCTGAGGAAGAGGACAACAGCGCGACCAACAAGAACTGCAAAGAAAACGTGGTAGCGCAGTGCATGTTATTGGAGCTTCTAGTACATTACGGTGATGGTACAGATAGGCCGAAACGAGAGAAATGATGGTGCAGAGTCCCGTGCGTGTAGATGATCCAGACTGAGTCCTGAACGTGCACAACAGGGACGCAGTGCACCAATAATATAAGTACAGAGGGTTCCCAGAGATGGATGAGCAGCCAGTAACATGCGAGAGGAGATGGAGGTAAGATGGAAGCGAAGCGGATACGAGCACGGAAACGGAGCACAGAAACCCAACCAATATAACATATAGAGCACGGCACGCAAAGGTGCGCGCGTGCGAGATATGGTCGTAAGATCGTCGTTAAACGTCAAAGATATCAGGAGGCGTGAACACATAAAATGCAGGAAACGACGCTTAGAGCGCGCGTCCCACTTCGGTGGCTGCGGTCGTCGGCGTCGTCGGCGTCAGCGTCGTGGAAGTCGCGTCAGAATTTTCTTGTAGGTGCGCGCCATGCACGCGCGGCGTCGCGGGCGGCGAGACCGTCGAGACCGTCGACACGGCGTCGGGCTCCGCGGGGACCTGCAGCCGCGAGAGCGACGCCTTGGACGACGCCGACGCGAACGGCGTCGACGCGGCGCTGCCGGCGTGTGCATCGACTCGTCTGCGGTTTCGAAGGACGCGGTTGAGCTCGCGCGAGACGGCGCGCGGATCGGCGGAGGTGGCGATTTGGGCTTTGCCTTCATCGCTGCTGGCACTTCGGGGACCGGGGGAGGACTCGACGAGCTGCTTCCCAGGCCCGGCGGCGGCGCGAGTGATGCAGATGTCAGAGCAGATTCGAAGCTCTCCTTCGGCCTGCTGCTGTCGGCTGCGACACTGGTTGTCGGCGACGTCGGCTCTGATGCCGGTGCTGGCGCCTGGGAAGCGGTGACTGGCTGGTTTGCGAGCGGACTGCGGTTGCGCTGCATGTGGGGCGCTCCGGTTCCTGGCCGTCGCCTTCGTTGGAGTCGCCGTCTGTAGACTCTTCTTCGACAACGGTGGTCTCATTACCGCCATCCAGGATCGGAGAGCGCGACGGACCTGCGATCTCCTCGAAGTCCGGCGGGGGATGCAACGGCAGATCCATGCGGGACGTGCTAGCATGGAAGGCGATCGCGTCCTGACCGTAGGGCACACCGAAGCGGGCGAACGACTCGCGCGACGCGATGAGCTTAATCTGTTCGGGTGTTGGCCCCGAGCGCGGGTACGTGAACTCGGTGCGCACAGTGGTATGCGTGAGCGGTGCAGAGATAGAGTTGACAGAGATCATCGAAGGCGACGTCAGATGCGGTGAGTCAAGCAGACGCGAGCGTGA
Organism: Phanerodontia chrysosporium; assembly: GCA_001910725.1. Taxonomy (NCBI): domain Eukaryota; kingdom Fungi; phylum Basidiomycota; class Agaricomycetes; order Polyporales; family Phanerochaetaceae; genus Phanerodontia; species Phanerodontia chrysosporium. Next base: position 164,228 of record MJGA01000008.1, read on the forward strand.
GCGCGACATCATGCTGAAACCCGAACCTGACACGGACGGCCGGTGCACACCAGCCCGCGATTGGGCACGGCTCCGGGGCGAGGGATGGTCGGTGTAGACACATTGGAGGCTCCAGACCCGTCACGTCGATGACTTAGGTTGGGAGAAGCCTCGACGGGCGCAGGTGTGGTAGCGGCGCCGGCGGGCTGCGATCTGCTTGCTTGTCGACTGTGGAACAGGCCAAGGAATCCGGAGCGTCTTCTTGGGCTCTCTGGTGGCTCCTGAAGTGGCTCCGGTATGTGCGCAGGGATCTCGGGAGACACAGAGGGGCTCATGTCCTCCAGGGGCACGACCTCGAAATACGGCGGCGCCTCCCCGCGCGGGTCGGGCGTTTGCGGATTCAGGCGGCTCGTCGGGCTCTCCTCCGTAGATGGCAGCGTGTCGACGCTCGGTCGCGAGCCGTCCGTGCGCGGGGTCAGGTTCAGCAGGCGCGCACGCGAGTTGTCCATGTCGGCACCCATGTCGCCACGTGATTCGTCGCCCAGGAGTAGCGGCATGTCGTGCGGGCTCTCCGGCATCTCCGTGTACTCGCGACTCTGGATGCGGGACACGACGGACGGGTCTGGGCTCTCCGCGGTCTCGGCGACGGACGGCATCACGACGTGCGTCGTGGTCGGCGGCTCCTCCATCATGTCCTCCGGGCCCCGGAATATAACAACCTCGCGCTCGCCAGGCTCCTTCATGTAAACAGGCAGCGAATGTGTCGAGATTTGGCTCGCACGTCGGTTGGCGCGCCGACTCCGCCTCGTGCGTGCAGGCGGGGCGCCCTCTCCCGTGATGTCAGTTGCCGACCCCACAAGCTGCTGTGCGGTGAGCTCCCGAGGGGCGTCCTCCGCTGAGGCAGTGCTCGGCCCGAACGAGTTTGCAGCATGGCTTGTCCATCTCGCCATGTTCATGTGCCAACCACGACGCATGCAGGTCATGATGAGGATGAGACCAACTATTACCACGACGACGACAACTGGAACCTGTGGATGGAGGGCGTTCAGAAGCCTCCTAGTTATGAATAATAGCGAGACATACGACGATTTTTACCGCATCACTGCCATCTCGCTTCTGCAACGGAGCGGCCTGCACAAGCGTAGGGAGTCCGAACAGTGTCAAGGCGCTTGCGAGAGAGGATGGTGATCGCAGGTGAATTCGTTGTGATGGTCGTGGTGTCCGTCTAGCACATATTGACGCATCGTCTGTCGTGTGCAAGACGGACGGTTTACGTCTTGAACGTGAACATGCGTTCGAGACGGGAGAACCTACGTGTGAAGTGATCTACAGGCGGTCGTCAGGCGAGGGTAGGTGCGAACAGGCAGCAATGATGATAACACACCGACGCCCGTACTTCACACCAGTTGTCCGAGACCTCGCTGCGGCCGCCTTCTGTTCCTTCAGGAGTCCAACATCGAACTGCCACATCTTGCCTAGCTCGAGGCGGTGTATGGGGTCGTGGCGACGTCCGTCGAGGATGTGACATGTCTATGAGCAGCTCGTCGCCCCAGGGTTCGTTATAAGAGAGAAGGAAGGAAGAAACGGTGCAGGAATATGTTACACTTTGGACGAGATGGAGGTCGAACGAGACTTGTCAGAGCAGCGCCTCGAGCGGAGGCATCCTGCTGACTTCATCAGCACATCGTAAGCAGGGGGCCTGCAATTACGGAGGCGCCTGGGCGGACGTCTTGAAGATTTCGCTCATCTCACATGCTCACGCTCCAAGAGATAAGAGCAGATGGTGTTCCTGAAGCTCTCAAAAGCTGGCTTCTCGTAGGCAGCAAAACAAAGGCCCTCAGGTATGGGTAAGTGCTCATAGATTGCAGTAAACAGGCCTGCTGCGCTTTGGTGCTACCAGTGTTATCATCGAGGAGCGTAGAGCGGACCCGAGCGGGCGGCGGAGCTATGGCTCTCGGGCGCACCCAAGCTATGCCAGCACGACAAGTACCGATGGGAAATGGCCGAGACGGGCGTATTGTGCCGGCCTGCCAGGCCTCGCCTGCGAATGGAAGCCTGGACACTCCCACGCGGCTTGTCCTTGCGAGCATGCGAGCTCGCTCACGGAGCAGTCGCGATGGTGCATTGGGACGTAACCCATTGAGCGACGTCGATGCCCGTCGCACGATACAAGGCCTCCAGAGCCGGCCGCACGACCGAGGGCTGAAACGCTAGGCGGTCTCGTGCCAAACCGGCCTTCACCGCCCAGTCAATGAACCATGGCACCGAGTACGTGAGCCACCCCACGGTCCACAGGTACCCCACCAGGCGCGTCCAGCGCGTGTCACGTATCCCGAGCCCCCTGCCACGTGCGATGACGAAGTCTTCAGCTGTGATCGCGACGGCCTGGACGGGGAAGAACTAGGCTCGGACATCCCCGTACCACTTCAAACTCCGCCCGACCGAGGGCGTGCTTCGAAGAAGCGGCTGGGAGGTCTCGTCGGCCTTTTGGCGGGGACCCTTTAGGCGCTTAATACTTAGCAAATGCGCGAGTACACCCTTACGACAAAATCTCGCGCAGCACATGAGGTTGGCTTCGGACGCGATAGTAGTTGATAGGAAATTTGTAGATACATTCACAAGAATACAGGAAACTTGAGGTTTACCGTAGAATAAGCAGGGCCTGTAGATAGAATGCGAAATTTCACGCATCTATACCAGAGAAACTGACCTCGAGTGGGGAGGTTTACATCCTAGAGGCGGAAGATGTGTCAGAAAACAGTATAATAGCATGAGCAACACTTGCCGATAACCCTGCGTAGGCTAATCCTCGTCATCGCCCATGTCATCATCGTTGTCGTCGTCCTCCTCGTCGTCGAAGGCGTCCATGTCTAGCGCGACATCGTCTTCATTGTCGAGGCTGAACCACGTGTCGCGACGTTCGTCATCATCACCCTCCGCATTGCAGGAATCTCCCGAATTGCCTGCAATGCTTTCATCCTCGGACGCCTCGTCAGCCGGGTCCTTCGGCGCCTCGTCGCCAGCCTGCGAGCCCGTGTCGTCTTCCTCGCTGTTAGACTCATTGATACCGTCACCATCTCTGCCAACATCCGTGTCGGTGTTGGAAGGAGGTGCGTTGTCACCGGGCCCTGGGATGTACGGGTCGCCAACCAGCGGTACGGAGCGGATCGCCAGTTGAAGCTCGCGAAAGAGCTTGTTGTACTCGGTGAGTGGTTCCTGCAGGTTCTTGATGCCGTCAGTAACGACATTTGGAATCTCACCACCGTCCGCGTCCACGCAGCGGCCAGGCACAATGGTGTAAACCTTGTGCTGCGCGAGTGACGCCATTAGCCGGTCAATGTCGCGCTGGAGGTCCGGGCTTGTATGCTTCGTTCCCTGGCGCGAGCCGAACGTCTCGTGAACTTGCTTCGCGAGTGCGCGCAAGATGTTGACGCACGGAGCAATCATGGCCAGCCATTCCCATGACGCATTGCTGCCCCGTGCCCTATAGATCGCCTGCACCGTGACATTATTAGCGGTGAGCCGTCGAAGTCATACTTAGTACTGTGATACACACCTTGATCCAGTAGTTTAAATGCTCCTGCAAGAGGTCAACCTCGACCCAGCAGTTGTCTCTGCCGGTCGGGTTGACCAGCCAATTGTCCAGGATAATTTTCCTAGGATAGTTCATCGGTAAGCTTGCAATCTACAAGGTACTGATGGACGCACCGCAGTTCGTCCGGCCACACCACCGTCAAGTGATGCACGAGATGCATCATCTCATGCGCATACTTGACACGGCCCATCCCACGGTAGACGGACGCGAGCATTCGCAAGGCAAGGCAAACTCGCCCTGAGTCGCCAGCCTTGATGGCATCCGTGAACTCACGCAGAAGCAATGCATCACGGAGGTACAGGACTGCGTTCTCGAAGACCACGTCACCTTTCGTAGGCGGCGGCAAAGGTGCGTCCTCTTGTGATTGCTCCCGCGCTGGCATTCGCTCGAGATTCTCGCGGTGCCGCTCACGTCGCAGCTTGTAAGCTTCTGCGGCATTTCCAAACTGTTTCCGGATCGCGCAAGCATGATCCTGGAGGGTTGTGAATGGTACGTCCGCATCAGCAAAGGCATCCAATGTAGGGTGTCCGGATACCAACAGCAGACAGTGGAAGATGCGTGCGTAGAGCGAGACAAAGATCAAATCACGGGACGTTCGGAAAGGGGGGAGAGATGAAAGAACGATGGGCTTGCGTTGGAGGACGTGGTTGTGAAATGCGAGGGAGCCTGGGTCGCTAACACTTTGCGTACCGTAGTGTATCTCCATGAAGCCATGCGTCAGGGTCATCTTGTAGTGGAACAGACCTGGTATAGGCACGACCCAGAGCATCGAGTTGGCTAGGTTATCGTGACCAGCGCGAGCCTGAACTAGCGATCGGATCCGAGCAACAGACAGCTGGTCGCCTGCGATAAGCCTGAGAATGGACCCAAACTGCGGGCTGTCTAATGGCTTGCCAACCTCACGGAGCATGCTCTCGATGACTTCAGCATTTCCTCTGGTTGTCGACTCGTCGATGGGGACAGCCGGAAGTGGATGAATCTTGGTTTGATGACAGTCAATCTTGTGCTCTGTGGTTGGAGTGGATGTCTTCACATCCTCCGCGTACTTGGCAAAGCGGTCGCCTCCGAAAAGAACCAAGATGCGGAGTATGGTGTGCTCGAGCCGCAAGTTCATCATGTCATTGTCGTCTGCAGAGAGACATATGTCGGAGAGAGTGAGGATGCGGGCAGTGGAAGTACGAGCCAAGAGCGTGCTCGTCTGGAGATGCTCGAGTCTGGCGTTCCAAAGAGGGAAAGCAGTTGAGCACGTTCCGTTTTCCTGAGTGTCTTTGCGGCCAACAGATTGCTCTGCAACTTTGAATCGCATGTTGATATTGTCGTAGACGAAAGCGAGCAAGTCGGACAACGCTTGCGCACGCACAGCGCCTCGACATGCGTCCGAAAGGCGCCTCAAGAATCCCACCTTGCCTTGCCCCTTCGTGACCCTCTTCTTCTTCGCGCTCACCTCGACAGCATGTACAGACCCAGCAGGACTATCTGCAATGCCTGGCATGTCAGCTATATCTTCCTGATCAGGCACTCGAGGCTGCGATGGCTTATGTTCCTGTGATGCCGGTACGTGGTACTTCGTCTTGCCAACCAGACTTGAGTAACTCAGGGAGAGTCCGAAGTGTGATAGCACGGTTAGAAGTTGCCGGTGCGCCCCTTCTGCACATCCAAACAGCCCCAAAAGGGCCTTCACGTAGTCGTTTCGCTTGCTGCGCTCGCCTAGGCAGATAAGCCCCGCAGTCATGACCGTCTAGCACACAGAGATCCTCAGTACGTGGGTAGCCAGTCGTTTATGATAAACTCACAGTTTCCTTTTGCCTTCTAGATGAATCTGCCATCTTTTTCCTCTGTCGAGTGGTGGTGCATGCGGCGTCCAAGACATTGGTGAGCGTGGGGCAGAGTTGGCGGATCTTTGCATGGGTGGCTGCAAAGCTGAATCCCAACGCGAAGTTCTCGTCGATGTCGAGATTCTCGGTACGTAGGAATCCGTCATCTCTGACAGAGTCGCCTTCGTTGCTAACAAGTCTGGTGACGTGCTGGATAGCCCACTTCCGCATGGTTTCGCCTCCGACGTTCGACGCAGCCCAGAAATCCAGTACCGCTTCCACACGGCCTTCAACAGAGAAGAAGCCTCGGTAACGGGGCATGCCGGTCCAGTTGGCAGGGTCAGACACATAGAGAACGAACTCGCCGAACGTGCAGTTCTGTTCTTGTAGTGTCTGTAATAATATATTGTAAGTCCTCTTCTTTCGTTCTTCATCATTACGGTGCTGATCTTGACGCTCCTCCCGCTTCTTCCTCACCGCTTTCTCTCTGCGGTGCTGTCGCCGTTCTTGTTGCGTGCGTCCTCGAATGGGAGAGCTTGGCACGAAGCTTGTGCCTGTACTAGGTGCGTCTGGTGGCTGAGATCGTGAGCGCTGTGGTGTCTGTGGGTGGCTCAACAGTGGTAGATAGGTTGTTCGGCTGAACCATGAGAATGGCGCCTCCTCGCGCTCGCGCACAGGTTCTGGTGAGTGAAGAGAAGCATTTGTATATGGTGAAAGTGTTGACAGGCTCGATAGGGACAGTGATCTGCGAAGTCGAGGTGTGGATGGGAGGAAGGTATCCTCGTAATCCGACTCCTCCCTTTGTTCGACTTCGGCGGCTTCAGATAGGGGGGAGGATGCCATCTGAATGGAGTTTTTCTTTACAACAGTGAGCACAACTTCGCACTGTGATCAAGTTACCATGAACTCACCGCAGATACAGGGTGATTAGCAGGATGTGCAGTGTAAGACGTAGGAAGAGCCCTGCCAGCCTCTGCTATGATCGAGGCCGCTTTGTAATAAATATTGCGGGATTTCCGCTTTTGCTCTCATCTCCACCCCACCTGCGTACACATCCCCCGAACCTCATGGCACCTCAAGGCTCGTTTAGCAGCAAGAGCAACGGCTCTAAGATCTATAAGGCATCACAGCTTGCAGGTTCACGGCGGCGGACATCATCAGCACGCGGCCGTGCTCAGAGCAAGGTCTCGCGCATGAGAGCTCCGACCACAGATGCACACCGAGCTGCACCCATACGTCCACGCACATATCTCACAGAGTCCCAGCGCAATACATTGAGCAGACGCATGCAGGAGAAATACCACTGGCCTGGCGACCCGCGCAAGTTCCAGCTCGACGGTGCTGTTTGGCAGATCGAGGGCGTAGACGGCATAATCCAAGCTCCGACAGGCCAGGGCAAGACAGCTGTTGTTGCTGGACCGTACGCATGGCGGGAGCTTCTCGGTGGACGTGATATCACCATTATGGTTGTTCCCCTGCTTGCGCTACAGCTGGAAATGGTATATTCAAGCAGCTAAGTCGCAGCACTACCGGAGCTGACATGAACACCACTCCTAGGTCAAAACGTTCAAAGACGAGTTCGGTTTGAATGCCGTAGCAATTAATAGCACACACGGGGTATTTACTGAGGGGCTTGTAAAGGTGAGCAGCTATGAAATACGGTGCGCGTGAATATTCTAATCAAGGCGGGGCAGGATCTTCTGGACGGAAAATATACAGTCGTCCTCATATCTCCCGAGATGCTACAGTCACGCAATTTCATTGACCTTGTCCTTCGCCGGCCTGAGTTCACAACACGAGTGCTGTCGGTGGTTGTCGACGAGGCCCATTGTGTATCGCACTGGGGTTCAGACTTCCGCAAGCACTACGGCACTATAGGATCTGTTCGCGCCTTCCTTCCTACTGGCACACCCATCATTGCTGTCACCGCAACGCTCACGGCTCGCGTGCGCCGCGATCTACACAGCAAGCTCGATTTTCCTCAGTACAAGAGTCGCTTTCACAACGCCGGTAATGACCGGCCTAACGTATCTCTCCTGGTACGCGCGATGGAGCACCCACAGAACACATTTCAAGACCTGAATTTTGTCATACCCAATGATATATTGTCAGTGGACGACATACCGAAGACGTACATCTACGCCGATAACATCAAGACAGGCAGCAACATTGTCAAGCACCTGCGTCAAGTCCTGTCAAGTCGAGGCATTGCTGCGGGATGGGATAACGCAATTAGGCCGTTCAATGCGTCTATGGGCAATACATACCGTGAGGCAGCCATGGAGGAATTTCACAAGGGCAGGATTCGGGTCTTAGTCTGCACAGACGCCGCTGGCATGGTCAGGAAACACTGCTTCATTGATTAATCACTTGTACGCTGATAACTGCTCTAAGGGATGTAACATACCTGATGTCGACGTTGTCGTCCAATGGAAACTTCCCAAGTCCCTGTCGCAGTTTGTTCAACGGGCCGGCCGTGCTGCCAGGCGATCAGGGCACAAGGGCCTGGCCGTCTTGCTAGTGGAACGGGCGACCTACAGCAAGGACATCGAGTCTTTCCGTACCGCTGCTGCGCCAGCCGCAGCGACTGCTCCGACACGCCCGCACATGAACAGTGCCAAGCACACAAAGGCCAGGAAAGGGGCGGGGATGGCGGCGAAGACAGCGCCAGGGCCAAAGTATCCGAAGGCGCGGAAAGGGTATGCGGCAGCACACGGGCTTCATCGTGGCGGCAGTGGAAGGCGAGATGCGCTTCCGCCAGTATGCTCCCAGCCGCCACTAGACTTGGATGCTGCAGACGAAGGCCTGATCGTCTTCGTGCAGACGACCAAGTGCCGACGTCTTGTTTGGCGGCAAATCTTCGAGAATACAATAAGTAAGCTCCAGCATCAATAACCATTCATACTCTTACCATAACCTGCTATAGATGTGCCCTTGAGTGTACCATGTTGCGACATATGCGACCCGTTGCTCCTCGATCGTACACGACCTCCATCCAAGACCCGCGTGAAGCAAGGCCCGAAAGCGATCAAGAGTGTCGTACCCGATCGTGCCGCGCAGCTGCGGATTGACCAGTGGCGTTTCGACAGGTTCTTGCAAGACCACGCAAACGCACAGTTCGATGCAGAGGCGATCCTCCCGGATGCCTTGATTGAATTCATTGCGAGTATGCCACCGAACTACATCGCTGCAGACGCCGGCCTCGCTAGACACCTGAAATCGACATGGGTTTGGTGGGAGAGATACGGAGATGAGCTGCTCACCTTGGTTCGCGCTCTGGATATTGTCTATGTGCCGCCGCCAAAGAAAGGCAGGAGCGGGGCAGCAGTTGCGCTCAGCATGGCGTTGGAGGGCTCGGCGACGGCGACTCGGGCTTCAGGACCGCCTGCACCGCCTGCGGTCACCAGGGATGTCGCGGTTGCCAACGGTGGCTATGGCCTTAACGCGGACGCAGCCGCCCAGCACCACAGACCCTCGGAGGAACCTGCTTGCGCATCGCCGAGCAGTGCCAACCCTGCCCAGCAAGAAAAACGTCAACTCCCAGCTGTGCACGCTGATTCTCGGGAGAATAGCTCACCTAGAAAACGGGCACGGCTTGAAGAGCCGACTCAAGCGCAGGCACAGACAGGTTCAGAGGCTCAACACGCAGTGAGTTTCGTGTCATCTATTCAGTTGACGTCGAGGTCTAACGGAATACGTCAGTTATCAGTCCAAACGAACGGCCATGCAATTTCTGGACTCACCACAAGCCCTTGGCCGTATAACTCCCAGCACACATATGTGCCGTCGACGCGGCTTGGCTCATATGCATATCAGCAACCCTTGGCACCGTACACCTTCTCGGCTGCGCGTTTTTCTGGGTCTCTTCATGCGGCGCCGCAGCCCCATCCCCTGCCACATCCATCCCAGGTCCAACATCACCCATATTATGGACATCTTCCTGCAGTGCACCAGCCGGCGTCCCCATCCATGCGTCTCCCGCATTCATATCCACCACAGCCACCATTTCAATATATACAGTACTCACCGGACTCTGGAAAAGCCCTTTCTCGCGCTGAACCGTCGTATGGCTTGCTTCCTGGGCAGGCATACAGAGCGCCATCATGGCTGCAGTTGGAGCCAGGATCTGGGATAGAAAGCCGACATGCAAGGGGAAGTCAGAGTAGCCGAGACTATTCTGGCCCAGGGAGGGACAGCGAAAGGTACGTAGGCAGTGGAGATGGGCAGCCCGTCGCTGATGGTCATGGTCCTCTGGTTAGTTCGTCGGCGGGCTTGTGAGCCAGCAACGATCCCACACCTGTCAATCAGCGGGATCTGCCGTTTATTTGCTTTGTTGTCTCCCGCTTTCGTGCTTTCAGACTGCGGCCGTGTTACCCAATACAAGAACATCACCATTGCGCAAAGGGAATGTGCTGCACTTGACCACCTGCGGTTTCGAACGCGGAGCGACGTTCGCGAATTCACTTAAGTCCTAAGCGCTGAAGGGGTCCCAGCCAAAAGGCTGACAAGTCTGCCCAGACGGTATGACGAGTTACAGGTTTCGACGACCGCTTTACGCCCCGCTGATACGATCAAAACCTTACCTCCCCTCCCAAAATATCCCGTATTTTCACACCCTCGGATTTATCGTCGAAACCGGAACTCGTCATACCGGCTGGATTATCGAGACTAGGGAAGAACCAGAACGAGGAGCCCGTCCACTTCGGGTGCACCATGGCGTCGCCCGGGACGTGCGCCAGCCCCGACAGCGTGAAGCCGATGAACAACTGGACGTGGGACGAGAGCCAGGTACCGGGTGCGCATCGTAGCGTACGTGCTGCGAACTTGCCCCCTGCGGCGACGAACTGAATGGCTGCAGCATTGGCATAAATATCGCACACAGTGTAAATGACAGCTTACCCGTCGCATCATCTGCTGCCACACGCGGCTGAGCGAGGGTCGTCAGGAACATCGTCACACTGCACACAAAGTTGTACTCACCCCAAAAGCGTCGAAGGGTGTAAGCGTCCCCCACCTGCCGACCACTGTGGGCCAAGCTTTAGGTTCTGAGAAGCCCAAAGCTACGGCGGCAACTGCGATGACGTCGTAAGGGACAGTAAGCACGCAGTACGACTTGGTAGCGTATGCAAGGACGCTCAGGAATTGCAATTGAACACCCTGGCTTCGAAGCGACATTGCCTGATGTTCTGGGAGGGAGAACACGGGTTTGAGATCGATATACGTCTGCGCCAGATCGGTGAGCAGCAGGAAGCGCAGGATTCTCAAGCTGCGTCTGGAGACGAAACCGCTACGAGACTCGGCTCTTGGCAGGCGAACATGGGGAATCTACAGCTTTCAAATCAGTACCAGAAAATGTGGAGATTCAAGCACAGTGTGTCACTCACCTGGTAATTCCAACCAATTCCCGAGTGTTAGAGGATATACACTGAATGTTGTAGATTTTCTCCCACAGCGACATGTCGGCCGGAGGCTTTGTTTGAGTTTCGTAACGATACTTCGACAGAGGGTCTGTCATCAGAAGCCACAGAGCCGTGAACGACACGGTGGCGAAAGCGTTCCCCATCAAGTAGTTCTGGAACGGCCCTTCGCCGGTATTGTACCGCAGAGAGTAGAGAAGAATGGCGATAAGTCCGATCCATGTCGCGAGTCGGACGCTGTATGGTGGCCTTGATGCAACGACAAGGCAGAGGATCAGTTGCGGCAGGATGAAGTTGGTGAACAAAGGCAATCGTGGGCGGTCTTGTGTGACATTGCTCGGTTCGTGCATACTTTGCGAGAAGATAACTGGCGGAGGGCGTTGTTCTCAAAGCTGTATGAATCTGCTCCTGCAACCTGGGTTGTGAGGAGGAAAACAGCGCGACTGAGAGCGGGTAGGCTGTGAGTGCCCTTTACCGCGGTATCAGCTATGATAAAGAGAGTCCCTGGCAGGATTTAAGGGAACAGTCAACACCCAGATCACGTATGTGTTGGCTTGTCCATACCTGCACTTTGGAGAGAATGGATACAGAGAAAGCCAACGTCGAACGCGACGGGACGCGACGGGATCGCCATTCGCGTGGCGCGCGCATCAACCAGCTCACTAACTCCATCTTGTTTGCCGCTAGTACAGTTTGGTAGGAACATAGCATCTAGCAGCTACATCACTTTATCAAACGTACCCGCCTAGACTGCCAGTTGCGATTGGATAGACTCCCTCCTTCAGAGGGGCGCGAATCAATACGAGCAAATACTGAGCGGCGATGTTCAGTTATAGAAATCTGCGGAAGGTAAGTTTAGTTAACCCATGTCTTCTAAAGAATATCACAGAGTAGAATACAAGAACACCTTTGCCGGCAAGGGAGGAAGTACGGTCGGTCCGATATGTTTGTCGGGGTTTAAAACACTTTTGATGGCAACATACGAACCAAACCTTGTTCATACCGGGGTTGGACGAGCGGTGCCCAGCCGATTCATCGAAACCCGCCGCTACCCCGCAGTCATCCATAATATGTACAAGCTCATCCGTCGCATCTCGGACACCTTCTTCCCAAGACCAGACAGACCTTGGAACGATGACGGTGAGCATTCTTATCTCGCTAAGCGCAGACACGAGTTTGCTGAGACAACACGTGGATCTCCAGCGACGTCGACTGCCCCGCAGATTGGGAAGAAGCGGCGGATGAGCGAGGATGACGACCTGCCGCCACCTGCGAGCATAAAGAAGCACAGGACAGGCCTCGCAGCGGAGGACACTCTCATCCTCGGGCGCGAGGAGGTCTCATCACCCACGCAAGAACGAGAGGGCACTGTCGATGGCGTGAAGGAGGTGACGAAGGGCGTGCGAGAGGTTGAGCTAGAGGAGAGTGCGAAGGAGGAGGCGAGCGAGGTGCCTGTTGCTACGGAAGCCGCTGCGCCGTACCACTGCCAGACTCTCCCGTCATCGAAGCGCAGGCGGAAGCCGTCGAGGCTGCATCGCCAGACGCCCGGCTGAAGACTCCAAGGATGAGACATCGCAGAAGCCGGAAGATAACCCTTCGGAGCCCGCAGTGCTCGAAGCTGAGAAGGAGAAGGCTGTCGTAGAACTGGAGGCGGACAACGCGGAGGCTGTCGCCACATCAGATGCAACATCAACGCCAATCGAGGAGACCACTACTATCCACGACACCGCAGACGAGGTTACCCCGGAGGAGGTTACGAAGGAGGACGTCGCAGAGACCGCTGCTTAATGACAGGATACCCGGTCGGATTTAATAGCTATCTATCCCTGCTCATATACGCTGACAATCACGCTGTTCATACAAGGGAGTGTATTTTGCTTTTACTTAGTGTAATGTGTTGTCCATGTAATAATCACTACGACCTATGCAAGATACCAGTCATCCACACTTCTCCATCTTCATGCCCCTGCCCTCGTAATTCGGGTCCCCGATCCATATACATTTAACGGAGGTGCCGGAATCTCTGAGGTGCGCATTACAGTCTGGCATTGGGAATTCTTATGAAAGCCATAGACTTGTCGTCCTAGAAGAGGTCAAAGCTTGGAAATCCGGCTATACCATGGGTGGCAACGCCCAAGTCGAGCCCACGATCGTGCAAGGACCTTGGCACAGACGCTTCTCGCTTGATAACCTACAGGACGAACACGTGTTCTCATGGTAGGTGAAGTGAAACCTCGAGGTGCGTCTCTGATGCCCTTCGAATGTCATTGCGGCAATAGCTAATATTCTATAATACCACAAATATCGTGCGAGTGCCAGTTACTGTAAAGCCAACATGCTCCTCCGAATAGTACGTTGGTCTTAAACAGCCCCTCTGGATTGACTTGCATCCATTCGATACAGACCCAAGGAGTTACCTCGATGTGTTGCCATCATTGCGGACGAAGTATGGGCCCCGGTTTCCCGCGCGTCGCACAACGCCCTCGCTTCCCTCATTCGCATATCTGCAAGCTCTCCTCAAAGGGCCGGCCTCGGCCTCATGCGGTGCTGTCCATGCAGGCTGAAATATGTCCAACAGTAGCCGTTCTATCGCATTGGACGAAATTACGACCATGCGGGGTGGTGGCGCAATCTGTATGCTGCCCGCTCGTTCGTTCCAGGGTGTCCTCGCTGGCATTCTATTTCAGGGACAAGCCCGCGGAACGTGACGCTTCGACGCATGGTGTGCAGTCCACGGACGTCGACCTGCTCTCCCGGCAAGCATGATCTTTCTCATCGACGGGAACCGTGCTCCTCATTCGAGCGTGGTGCACCTTTACTTCACCATCACTGGCCCTGCTGATCGCTTCCGACGAGAATGTGGTCATGGAAGCACAATATGGTCCTATAAATTCCCGCTGACGGGCAGCAGCAATAGTGCCTAGTGGTCGACACCCGCCTCCCAGTGCACTCGCGATGCGCGTTCGCCACGTCTCAGCGGCCCTTGGCACGCTCGCCACGCAGGCTCTGTTTGCGCGCGGCGCTCCAGCTGCCTCGGACCCATGTGCACCCTTCGCAGGACAGGCCTTCGTGGTTCCCGCGCAGGCCCTCGCGTGTCTCAAGTCCTTCCCGTTCAACGAGACGCTGCGGCAGAACGTGCTCACGAACATTGCGCGCGTGTTCGACTTTTACACCTTCGAGGAGTTCTACCTCAACTCGCCGCCGCCGTTCCAGGAGTCGACCGCGAACATCCGGGCGGAAATTGCTCGGATTAACAGCACCAAGTTCGAGGTGCGTAGACACGGGCTTCTGCGCAGCGTGATGCTCATACACGTGTCCCGATACGACAGACGGACTACGACTTCAACCGGGCTGTATACAACTTTACCACCCAACTGAACGACGGTCACACGCGTGAGCTATGCCATACGATCCCTGTCACTCCTGTTATGTCCGCTCAACATTCGTGTGCATTCCGTAGGCTGGTTCCCGAACTGTTACGACACCTTCCAAAATCTCCTTCCCGCGCCCATCGTGACGCTTGCGGACGAGCACGGCGTGCAGAGTGTCTTCGTCGCGCCCGACTCGGTCGAGCTTGTCCCCCTCGTCGGCGATGAGTTTACAGGTTTCTTCGACAAGATCGGCTTCGACTGGAAGCGCCTTGCCGGCGCCCGGGTACTCGAGATCGCGGGATGGACGCATTTTCCTACGCGGACCTCATCGCAAAGACCGAGAGTGGCAACTTCCTCGACCACGGCGTCCGCGTGAACAGCGTGTTCAGCAGCTACCGCATCTCGGGCACGGACTTTTCGCAGCGCTTTGGCGACATCGCGGGACCAGCGTTCCCCGATCGTGATTCACTCACCCTCAAGCTTATCCCTGCAGGCTCGACAAAGGCCGAGACAGTGACGGTTCCGTACCTTGCAAGCTATCTAGGAGCCAACTTCACCGACAAGCAATCCTTGTGAGTATCATGCACGGTGGGGGACCGGAGGCACGTCTGACACAGGTGGCAGCTGGGAGGCCAACTGTGCTGCGAATGACGAGACCAACGGAATCGACCTCAAGACGCTCCTGCCCGGCAGCGGCAGCGCGCTTCGCAAGCGGGACATTGGCGTCGGACGTTCAGGCCGCAAGCTCGCGCGCGCTGCGATCGTCGACAAGCCTCACAGTAAGGCTGTGGGGCTACCGTCGCAGTTCCTCCCAACGGCGCCTCCGGTAAACGGCAGCACGGGTGTCATCAAGTCGTTCATCCTGCCGAGCAACAAGACCGGTGTGGTGAGCCGTGCTGTCCCATTCTGTTAGTGATCGCATGTTGATGCTCCTCTAGATGTTCGTCGGTTCGTTTGAAGGCGACTTCAACCAGTTCCAAACCGACACTCAGGCTGCAATCGCCCAGTTCAAGGCCTCGGGCGTCACGCACCTCATCGTCGACCTCACTAACAACGGCGGCGGCTTCGTCTGCCTTGGACACTTCCTGCATCAGTTCCTCGTCGGTACAGCAAACCTAGGCAATGCCGGCAATCCGTAAGTCAAACATCAAGTTGAAACATCAGCCCTGAAGCTCATGCTGTCCCTGTTCAGTGGCTTCCAGTCCACGAACAGGGCCAACCCCCTTGCGCAGAAGATTGTGAAATCGGACATAGCACTCGGCCTGAACGACACCCTGACGTTCTACACCGGTGATAACTGTGCGTGATATATCCCGCTCGGAGTGCGTCATGCCATGCGCGCTCACACCGCCCGCCGCACAGTCGCCTTCCTGAACAACCAGGAGATGCCCGCGACACACGACTACAACGACCCGAGCGTTCCGTTCCACTTCAACGGGGTTACCAAGCAGAACTCGCAGCGTTTCTTCGTGAGTACACCGAGTGCCATCCAGGGACGATCTAACTCAACGCGTCTCACCTACAGGACACATGTGGCTTGGACTTCGTCGTCGACCCTCCGGAGCAGCCGGCCTTCAAAATCGAAAACATTGCAATCGGTGGGTTAAGCGCACAACGCGGCCAACGACACAGTGTATGCTGATGTCCGGGATTACAGTGGGGAACGCCAACTGCGCGTCGACATGCGCGCTCTTCAGCACGCTCATGGTCGAGCGCCACAACACAAAGGTCGCCATCTTCGGCGGCAAGCCTGGCGAGCAGCTGCAGTACAAGGGCATGGCCGGAAACCAGGTCCTCGAGTGGACGGACCTCGACGACGAGATCAAGACTGCGAACCTGAAAGATGTGCGTCACCTCCCCGGGCGCGTGCTGCTATGTTCTCGGGGCTGACGCGGAGTGTAGGACCCCCTGGCGCCGCCGGACCTGCTCGTCAACGCCAACATGCGACACAACTGGCGCACCGCCTGGAGTTTCTTCGACGAGCAGCTGCCAATTGGTGCGTCCTATCTCCTGAGGCGGCGTATGCGCTGTGCTCATACGTCGGACACGCAGCCTACGTCTCCGAGCTCCCGCAGTTCCGTTTCCCGTACACTAACGAAACGTACAACAACCCACAGGCCCTGTGGACCTTTGCGTACGTCCGCTCTGCTGTTTGTGATCTCGCCGCTGGTCTGATTTCCATCTGTAGTGAATCTCAACTGTTCCACATCCACTGATGACACCGGATATGACCTCAGATATGTAGCGATATGGCGTGGAATCTATAGAACACAGCCCAGACTGTATATGAAAAGTTTCGAGCTACAGACAGCGTAGTCTACAGTAAGCCACCTTGAGAGAAATCGAAGTACCATAGTATGGATACACCTAGGAATATTCGCTTTGCATCACGCCATCAACTTAAGCCGACTTCTTCTGGAGGCCCTTTGGCAGCTCCTTGGCCCAGGGCAGGAAGTCGCGGCCCTGCATGTATGGCCGGAGGACCTCCGGAATGACGAGACCCTCGGGAGTCTGGTAGTTCTCGACGAGGCAGCAAAGTGCACGCTCTGTCGCGCAAAGCGTGCCGTTGAGCATGTGCACGTAGACCTTGCGCTGCTGGTCCTTGCTCTTGAGACCGCAACGAACCTCAAGTCTCCGTGCCTCTGATGGAGGTGTCAGAAAGGAGTAGCCGACACGAGTGACAATCGGGACTCACGGTAGTCTGTGCAGTTCGAGCACGAGACAAGCTCCTTGTACGCGCCCTGGAAGGGGAACCACGCCTCCAGGTCGTACTTCTGCGCAGCAGCAAGGTTGAGCGCGCCCGAGACAATCGCGACGACGCGGTACGGGATGCCGAGGCTCTGGTAGAACTCCTCCGAGGTGCCGATCATCTGGTCGAACATCTCCCAGCTCTTCTCGGGCGAGGTGATGCAGAACTGCTCGACCTTCTCGAACTGGTGCACACGGAAAATGCCCCACATGTCGCGCCCGGCCGAGCCGGCCTCTTTCCGGAAGCACGTCGAGTAGCCCGCGTACTTGAGCGGCAGCTGTGTGTCAGGCGACTCGAACCACTCGCCCGAGTGGTACGCCGAGATGGGCTGCTCCGAGGTTGCGATAAGGTACTTCTCGTCATCGGCAGCAATGACCTAAGGATGAAAAGTGTGAATAAGTCGAGCATCGCACGACACAGTAGGTGATTGTCCACCTTGTAGAGCTCCTCGTCAAACTGCTCAAGCTGAGCCGTCTTTGCCATCTGCTCCTTGTTCATCATGAAAGGAGGCTGAAGATTCCTGTAGCCCTTTTTGCGGAGGAAGTGCAGGCCGTAAGTGATAAGAGCTTGGTTGAGGTCGATACCATCGTTTGTCAGGAAGTAGCCTCTGTGGCCGGCGATCTTTGTACCTGGGATAACATAGGTTGGGCGAGAATGTGAGATATAGCGAGATATGTACCTCGCTCAAGGTCCATCGCGTCCAGACGCAGCAGAACTTCGTGGTGAGGCATGATATCTGTCTTCTTCTCCACCTGGCCACCGGTAGGATGCCATGTCCTGACCGTAACGTTGTCGTCCTGGTGGCGCACTCAGGTGATGTATAGACAGCAGCTCACTCGGGACGTACCTCAGTCAAGCTAACAGGCACATCCTTGCCCACAATGTTTCCGACGGTAGCAGCCCTCTGGCGCATCTTGGCTTCATGCTCCTTCGACTCCGCGCGCTTTGCAGCGACCTGTTCGTCAAGCTGCTTTTTCTTTGCGACGAGCTCGTCCGCATTCTCTTTCGCCTGACGGAAGTTACAGCCTTCACAAGACTCGCGTCGCGTATAGTGTACGAACCTTCTTTTTTGCTGCTATCTCCTTCTGTACGGCGTTGATTTCTTTGCTGATGTTGTTGGCCTCAAAATCCACTGTCTCAACGGTCAATTAGGAGACAGAGCCTTCTGATTCTGGGTGAGTGCGCACTCTTCACCCAGTCCTGGTACATCTGAATGACTTCGTCCACGATCTCGACCGAGAGACCGCGCTTGCGCTGCGACTCGCGGATTTCCTGGGCATTTCCACCCTTGTTGTCAATGAAGTGAAGCACGTCAAGCGTCATGGTGAGTTTTGAGGGAAAGGGGAAAGAAAGTGCGGATGGAGGCTAATAAAGCTGCAATGAGCGAGATTTGAGTCAAGGTCTTAATCTGGTAACTTGGACTATCTTATCTGCGGGATATCTGGAAATGCGCCGATCTAATCTCCCCTTAGCCATGTATGGAGCCTTGCACAGGTGCAACTGACTTCGAGCAGAGTCAACCCTAGCACGCATATTCGGCAAGTTGAGTCAGTTCTTCAGTGCTTGATGATAGCTCTGAACCGAGAGATGGTAGATCTGGTGCCTTGGCAAGCCGAAAACATTGCCGGGGGCATCGTTCGGCCTGCACTGGGTATTGATCATATCGCTCGCGGCACTGCGGTCAGGGTAAGATGTGTCGCTGCAAGAGCAGAGGATAGATAGGTGACTGGGCTGATTCTGTGAGCTGTTGACCTCAGGGCCAGCAGTGTCGAAACGTTTGCCACACCGAGTCATCAGCAAACGCGTCTCCCTGGCCCGGCGACCTCGTATGATGCTCAAGGGGATGGGTCCCTTGTGACCGCGAAGTGATCTATATTGCCCGTTGGCCGCAATTGCTACAATGGCCAGGATGGCGTATATGATGGTGAGAAATAGTAGACAAGCACGAGCTTAAGCAAGGTTTGCGAGACAATGGCATCCATTATTCTCGGTTTGACGCCTGTTCACAGCCAGTTGTGCTCGCAACCAGGGTCAAGAACGCTGTCCATGTTGCAGCGGTATCGCCCTGCACCTCCGATGAAACCCTACCCGCCTTTCTGTCCAGAATATCACTGCCGGTGTCAGACAAGCGTCAATCAGACCCTAGCTCCGTGACCTGCGCACACGCTAGCGGCGTGAAACTGTATATAACCGCAAGGTTCACCGCTGGTTCTCGCTACCGTGTCCCCCCAGCGAGCCAGGACAATGCTTGCTGAGTATTCCTCGTTCTTCAACTCGGGTCTTCAGGCCCCCATCCACGCCGAAGCCCCGCGTATCACGAGGACTCGCAGGTGAGTACGCTGTCGCGTATATATACTTGCAAGCACTGAACATTTGCTAGGCTGACTGTGCGCTCCGCCTCCCTCCCAGCGCGGGAGCCCGACACGGTCACATCCCCCCGGCGCCAAGCGCCGCGGCGGTCGTCCAGCAGGATCGTCAGAGACCTGCTGTCCGAGTTCCCTGACGTACCCGACACGCCGCGGCGACCACCCATCCGCGTCGACACATCCTCCGCTTGTGCACCGGCGCCGTCGCCAGCGCTGAAGTCCTCCGCGCTCCTCTCGGCTGCCGACGACACGCACTTTGCGTTCCCGCCGGCACCGTGCCAAGTCCCGCGTGCGACGGCTCCTTCTCGCCGCCGCTGCTCCCAGCCGGCTGGCGGGGCGCTGAAACGTCCGCTGTCCGGCTACGAGCCCGCGGGTGTCAAGCGGAGCAGGAGGTGCTCGGGAGTCCTGCTCTCCGACGCTTCCTACGCGCGCAGGTCCCCGACGCCCGCATGCCCAGACGACCGAATCACTGCTCACGACGTTCTTTCCCTTCCTTCCTTCGCGGCGACCAGATCGTTGCCGACACTGTCATTGCCCACGAGATCCTTACGTAACTCCTGTACTCAACTCGCCCCAGCGGAGAGCGGTTGGATCGTATGATCTCTTGACCCCGTATCCCCGTGCATTTGCTATCCTACCCGGACAATCGCTTGTATTACGAGACACGGACCTACTACCAGTAGCTATTTGCTTTGTTTCTGCTATCCTTCTTATGTTCTGCTTGTAACTTATATGTATTGCCCCCTTCCACTCCCTACCATACTTTTTGCTTCTTTCACGCTATCCCCCCTTGCTCGTGTCTCACTCGTATTTATCTTTGCCGTTCGATACAGCGTAGTTCCATATACCATGACGTTTTCCATGCACGGCCGGAAAGCGCTGTCTTTGTGGCGCGAGACCGCTCATTCTGAGCCGACTGTTCTGCCTTAACTCGGGCCGCGAAGTGATCATGATCGGCGCATCGTCCCCATTCACTATTCCTTCGCATCTGCCCGTCTCACCGCGCGAATCAGGGCCACGAAGTTACGAGTGTCAGCAGTGTCTAAGGTTGTAACCATGGCGAACGAGCGAAGGGTTCTAGGTGACCAGTTATTGAATGATAGAAATGTGGCGCCGCACCGGATCGACGTGAACCAGGTTAGCGTGCGTGGCGTCAATAGCGCAGGTCGCCTCTAAGCTCTCCCGTAGATCAAGTACAATTATCTTCTCATCGCAGCGTCTTCTCAAGCTGACAAGCAATAATGACGGAAGGACGCGTACAGATATTCAATGTATTCACGTAGTACCATGGCAGAGAGGGGCGTAGCGACGATGCGGGGCAGGCGATGAGTGTAATTAATGCACAGGCAGTGCGGGACAGAGAGAGACACGCGCGAATAATGCAGGAAGCGGAGAGAGTTCACGAAAATACAGACGAGATGGGACATGCGAGAGTGCGGGGCGGTGCAGCGAGGAGAGCAAGGTGTGGTAACTGACAACAACAGGGTATGTGAGTTAATAATATATAGGCTAGGATGGCGCGTGAAGAGTCTAGTTGAGGTAGCCGCGGCACTTGGCGGATCCGCACAGACAGGGGATCTTGTCCTGTTCGATCGGGAAGTGATAGTCTGCCCCTACGTGTGAGTACGAAAGTTCGAGCAGGAAATGCTTTCGACGCACCATAAGTTATTTCGCTCCCGAGTTCGATGTCCTGCTTGGCGTAAATGACGATCTTCTTCTCACCGTTGATCGTGATGATCTTGGCCGTGCAGTTGGGATCGCACGAGTGGTTGATGAGTCGCCTACAGCGACCGTCAGCGAAGGTTCTCCGCGTGCAAGTGAGAAAAAACATACCCAAGGTTACCCTTCTTCGTCGCATCTACCACCAGATCCTCATCGATACGGAACAGATAGCTGCTCCCGATACCCTGCCGCTCGTACGCCTTCTCACGCTTGTCTGCGACCTGCGCACGGATGACCTCGCCGACGTACTCGATGACCATCTCACCGCGTGAGA
Source organism: Phanerodontia chrysosporium (assembly GCA_001910725.1). NCBI lineage: Eukaryota > Fungi > Basidiomycota > Agaricomycetes > Polyporales > Phanerochaetaceae > Phanerodontia > Phanerodontia chrysosporium. The sequence goes on from MJGA01000008.1 coordinate 185,515, forward strand.
TCTTCTCCATCGCGTACAGGCCCCAGTCGTGGATCGGAGAGCGCGCGAAGCGCAGGTGCTTCTTGCGCGTCTGCAGCTGGTTGAACTTCACAAGCTCCGTCGCCGCGCTCTCGCCCTTGGACAGCGCCATCGCCAGCTGCACCTGGTTGATCTCTTCGAGACCCTGCGCCCGCCGCCGTGCGTTCGCCCGATTCGACCGAGAGGACGTCACGTTCGCGGGCTGTGGCGTTGGCTCTTCCTCGGCGTTCGCCTCGCTTGCCGCACCACGCGTGGCGTACTGCGCAACGTAGGCCGACTTCTCTGCGTGCGAGATCTTGTAGTAGCCCTCCGTACGGGCGGAACCTGTGATGTGCACTCGGAACGGCGGTAGCTCCTCCGTAGGATGCTCGGGGGCCTCGGGTGTACTCGTGGGTGGCGCCACACCATGAAGAATCTCGTCGAGCGCAAGCTTTGCGAAATACTCGTCCTCGTCGTCCTTGCATATCCCAGCACCAAAGGGGTCGATAGCCTTTGGTGGCGTGAGAGGCGTCGACTTTGGCGGGCGCCTGGGTGGTGCGGGAGCGGGAGCAGAAGGCGGCTCGGGCGAAGACTCGTAGCTTGGAGTGACGCGCACTTGCGCAACTGCAGGGGCGGCGAAGTCGTTCTCGTCCGGGATGACTTCGTGGATCAACTCGTCGATCGTCACGGCTTCAGGCTGCACCTTCTCCGCTTTCTTCGATTTCTTCGCCTTCTTGGGCTTGGGCTCCGCCTTCTTGCTCTTCTTCTTCGGCGGCTCCTCGACCACTGTCGAAATTGACGGCGCTCTCTTCCGTTGCGGAGGTGTTGGAGGCATTGGGGGTGTGGGAGGCGTCGGAGGCGTCGGAGGCGGTGCTCCGTGGTAATCGTGATGCTGACGACAGGTGCAGGCATCTCATCTTCCGACTCGATGTCTTCGCCAGGGACAACCTTGGGAGCAACCTTCTTGGGTTTCTTCCGTGGTGGCTCCTCCAGGACAAGTTCTTCGTCGAAGGCAGGCGATGGTTCTGGCTCTGGGACTGGTGGAAGCTCAACCTCTTCGCCAACCGGTGTCTCCTGTGGTTCTGGCACAACAGGCTTCGGCTCTTCGACGTACTTCTTCTGTTTCCGGAATGACAAGCCCTTCAGGCTAGTGGAAACGCTAATACCCAGGCCCACCAACGAGTCCATGGCTGAATCGCGTTCCTCCGCTGCCATCTTGCCGTCAATTGTCGGACCCAAGCGAGCCTTGCCTCGCGACTTCTCCTCCGCCACCATACGCCGGAGCTCCCCTGTGACGACCTGCTCGACGATGTCCTGTTGCAATAAAGCGCGCAAGTCCTTCATGATCAGCTTCTCCGCGTGCTCAATCAGCTCAGCTTCGGACCATGTCGTAGTAGAGGGAAGGGACTGCAGGGACGGGGCGGCATGCACTATAACATTCACCGCTTGACGATTCAGCGTTCGTCTGCCAGTGTTGAGGAACATGGCAGCTCGCCGAGCCGTGTCTGCCGTCTTGAAGGTGACATACCAGCCTATATGGTCTTGAAGAACCTGCGGTCATAAAGACGATGCTGTGAGAACCGGATCACGTCTCCAGAGCATGCCACGCACCTTATCGACCTCAAAGCTGGTAAAGAACTTCTTCACATCCTCCTCCCTGACCGCGCCACTCAACTGGCCACCGTGCGCCTCGAGGGTGACATAGTCATAGCCGTTCTTCGCCAACTCTTCCACGACCGCTTCATGCTCCCTCTGCTTCGCCGTCCTCGTGAACCCGCCTCTCCTCCGGATTGGTGACGGGGACCTCGATGGTGGCAGAGAGTTGTCGTCTTCACGGTCACGCCAAGAGTATGGCCGGCGACCTCGATATGAAGGGGTAGCAGATGAATGAGACGACGGAAGAGGCCTAGAGGGATGGCTTCGCGAGTAACTCGGGGGACCGTGGCTTGCGTCGTCGTCACGGGTGCGACCGTATTGGGGTGCGCGGCGAATGCGAGCAGGGTGGACGACCGAATCTACTGGAGGTGCTGGAAGTCCGGTTGACGCGGATTGCGATGTCGAAGCAGGCGACCGCGGCAAAGGATGAGAGCTAGATGAGGAACCATTTATGCGGTAGTGCGCGTAGGATGCAGACTGATGTGGCGTGTAATGAGCTGTTCGCATGGACTCCGCCTGCAGCATACTCGGGTGCGAGCTCGGCCTCCACGGCGCGCTGTTCATCGGCGTATGGCCTGCACTGGTGCTTGGTGTGCCGACAGACGTTGCAGATTCCTTCCTCTTCCGCTCTTCCTCCTTCTTCTTCTCTTCCGCTCGCCTTTTCTCCTCTCGTTCTCGCTTCCTCCGGTGATCAAGCTCCTTCATCACCGCAGCCAGCTTCTTCCCCTCACCATCGAACACAACCTTGAGCTCCTCGCCCTCCACAATAGTCAAGCTGTTGCCGATACCGGTGGCTCCCTTCTTCCCATGCTCCTTCTCCACGCATTTCTTCGCCTCTTCATGGGTACTGAACCGAATGAGGACGATACCCAAAGCGGCGCCGTTTGCGGTGTTGATCTGGGGCTCGAATGACAGGATGGGACCATATGATGAGAAGTGGCGCCGTATCGCTTGGTTGGGCGTGAGAGGCGAGATGTTCAGCACCAATACAGCTGCGGGAGGTGGAGGACCAGCCGAATTCGCGTCGTACTAGACAGATACGAAGTGTGAGCCTTAAGACGCGCAATTGAACGGTATGAATGCACCTCGTATTTCACTGCGTAGAAGTCCGTACGCGGAGGCCTTGACTTGGTCTTCGGGTCCTTTCGTGGGTCCCGCGGTACAGGCTCCGGTTCCCCTTCCACGAATTCGCCGTTGAATCTGACCAGCAGTTCCTTCCCCGGCTTGCCCTTGACACGCTCAGGACTGGCTTTCTGCACCAAGTCAATGAACGGGCGCAATTTTGGTTCGCGATGCTTGTCTGTTGCATAATCGAACAGGACTTTGAAATCCTTGCCCTCGGGGTACTCTGATCTTGGTGGAGGCCAATCTGGAAGAACGTATTCCTGAGGCGGTAGCGGCGGCGCTTCCGAAGGGGGAGGCGGTGGTGGACTCGGTGGTCGCCCTGACGGAGGGGGAGGAGGGGCACCAAGCGAGCCGCTGGACGTGCCTGGGACACCAGGAGGTGGAGGAGGTGGAGGATCAGATGGCGGTGGTGGGGGTGGAGATGGAGGCCGCCCTGAAGGTGGCGGGGCGGCGGGTGACTGGGTGGCGGCGGGCCTGGCGGTGGTGGAGGTGCGTCGTCAATGGGAGGCGGTGGTGGAGGAAGATCTGTTGGGGGTGGTGGGGGCGGTGGTGTGCTGGATGGCGGAGGCGGGGGCGGTGGTTCTGTGGTCGGCTGCGGCGGTTGTGGTCGCAGCCTGAATGATATCAGCGGTTTTGTAGAAGGCAAGCCTACTTGCTGGCTATTGAACTGTACAGGAGTCGTGAAGAAGCTTCGGGGTGCGGTCGGGGGCGCGGGCGCAGGCACAGGTGGAGGTGTGTGTGTGGGTGCGGGAACAGAGGCTGGCTCATTTCGCAATTGGTCGGCTACGCCGTTGACTTGGGTACCAAGTTGCGCTTGAGACGTCGGGTTCTGGACAGATGGGTGAACGGATGAGCTTACTCTGCCGACACGACCTGAGAGACAACCATTCACTCCACTTGGACTACTCCCGTTCCAGGTGCTCTCCAACTGCTTCCCCTTGTTCCTCATAGCGCTCGGGCCTTTAGGCGGTGCGCCGCTAGCAGGCCCTGTAGGGATTGTAGCGTGGCCATTCACGTATTTTGAAGGTGCTTTCGGAGGTTGAGGAAGAGCACTGGCACGCTGTGTCAGACTTCGTGGTCCTGTCGGAGGCGTTGCTCCTAACCGCGAGGAACTGGGCGCGTTCGGTGGCTGAGTAGCAGAGGACGATCCCGCCGATGGCACGAACGAGTTCAACAACGCTCGCGGTGCACGAGGCGGCGCCTTGCCAGACATCGCCAGTAGCGACGTTGTCGTGGGAGGCAGAAGCAGGACAGTGTTGACGGTGGTGGTGGCAAGAGTCAAGATGCGCGGGCGCAAACTGCCCTCGTTTTCCGCCTGCCGCCTTGACCCACGGCCGCTTTCCGTCTTCGCGCAGAAATAATAGCAGCGGCCTACGCTACGGTTCACACGACGTAGAAGCTCGAAGTTCTCAAGTGTATTCGTTCGTGTTGTGTTTCGCCCATCTCACAGAACGCCAATTTTTGACTCACGGAAAGGGAGTAAAATTGACAAGTATCGCCCAAACTGCTCTGCCATCGCTCCAGCCTAGTTCCCCATGTAGATCCACCCATGTAACATACAGTACACCCAACGCTTCATTCCTTCGTGAATTGGCGGCCCTGTTGTTCGCCTTCACGAATAGCAGTCGTCAAGGAGGATGACTGGATCTCAGGTAGTGGGGACGAGACAGGTAGGATAATCCTCTCGCGCCGTAACAGCAAAAGAGGTCAGGGAAAGTGGTGAATGTAATCTTTGGAAGACGAGGAGGACGTCGACGACCAATGAGAGCGAGAACAAAGCGAACCAAATGCGGTGCGCTAAACATTCGAATTCCGATCACACTCCGCTCGCACTCGCGAAGGCTTGGTCGCCCGAAGAAATGGGTGGCTCCCTTCCCAGAATCCTCTGATTGCAATAGTTATTGCACAAATGGGTACTGCTATGCATATTACTAACTTAAAAGCTTACTTTAGCATGTGCCTGCATTACAATATTGCTCAGGACACGACTCCGCCTCGAATGTGACAACAAGTTGAAGTTGCTTGAGACAATATCTCTAGCGAGTTTACGCGACATGTGGTATCTACTTCGCTCAATATACAGCTATAGTAAGCTTAAAAACTGTGCCTGCACGTCCTCAAGCTCTGGAAGCGACGGTATGCTTTACACAGGTCGAGGAGGATACACCTGTCACCAGTGTCAGTCAGTACGAGTCTGATTCAGAATAGCACATGCCGTCTGAGGAAACCTCTCAGAGTTAGCTTGGAATGGCATGAATGTTGATCAGCTATGACTAGCCGGATCTTGAGACGCAGCACGGTCAGGGGTATCCGGGGGAACACACACGGCGTTAAGCCGTGAAGACCCGGGAACGTTACCGTGCTCCAGCTTGTCCTCGCTCAGAACCGACTACTCATCGCTGCTTTGACAATCTGCTTACATCTGCACATCTTCTTGAATACGATATAATGCTTCTCGTTGTGCTTCCGTGCTACGGCGGGTACCCAATGGAGATTGGCATGTCGACGTCCGGCATTCACTCCAACCAACCGCACGATTAAGCCATGAGCTAGGCAGATCCAGCTTTTACATGACGAAAAATCCCCTTTGGAAGATTATTCGCATGTCAAAAATGAAATTTGGACACGGTGCGTGTCTTTGATGTTGCCAGACACACGTACGCCGCGATGATACAGCCAGGCTACCTCGTGGTGGCTGAGCTTATGCCTAGAACTCGATTGGCATTGTTCAGGTCGCAAAAAGGCATCTCAATCCTGTTATGGGTCCTTATAAGCGTATGATATCCTCTCCGTGACGAAAGGTATCGAACTCTGCGGAGATCCACTGATGATCGTCGCCGAGCTTGTCCTACCTCAGTCGAGGTTCGATGCCGCTGTATCGTGAAGCGCGTGTCCTCGTACGCAAGTATGCAGCGTGTTCGCGCATGCTTTCCCGGTCGGACACGAGATGTTATACCAACATACATCTTACACCAGCCGCTCGTAACTTACTCGTTGCCTACCCCTCACCACTCTCTTCCAGGATCGACTGGCATACGCTGCCACTTCAATGGCCTCCAATTCTAATCTATTCGATTCCATCAGTCGCATATTCCAGCGTAATGGCTCCCAAGACTCGCAACTAACCGTAAGCAAGGGCAAGCAAAGGGCCCCTCCAAGTCCTACGTACTACACCGGCGGTCTTAGTCGAAATGCATCCTCTCTTGCGCTCAACGCAGAGCGCCCGCGACCATCTCAGGTATCGTGGCTTACGCCGACGACTGGTACCCCGTCCCCCAATCGAAGCGTCAGTCCGCGTTCCGACCACTCAGCATCGTCCCACGACGACGCGGAGGCTGCAACAGATGACCCCACGCAACAAACCCCACTGGCCGCCTCAAGGAGGATTGGTGGCTCTGAGTCAACGCATCTGCGTGTCGTGTATCTCGCAGAATCGCCAGGGAGTGCAGCTTCTCTAACACCTGGCAAGCAGTCATTTCCCCTCGACGAGCGGCCTCAATTTCCCACTATGCGGCAACGGTCTATGGATTCCATCCCCCTGACACCAGATTCCACTGCATGTAAGTCTTTCCTGCTTGCAAGGAGCTGTACATTGATCAAACGCAGCCCACACGCCCACTGCATTTCTCAATCGACCACTGAAGCGGACAATCAGCGGAGGCTCTACGAGCACCTTGCGCACCGTTGCCTCTCTAAATGCCCCCTCTATCCCACCTGTGGATGTTCGCCCAAACTTTGCTGCATCGCTCGGCGTGACCCCAGGACGCAGGACGAACCTGTCTGCTTCTACGGTACCGGCAGTCGCTCCAGTCCCGCGGCAGAATATCACGGTCTCTATTATCTACGAAGACTCCGGATCGAACACGAATAGCTTCATCACAGCACCTTCTGTGCGCATATCCTCTACTAACTCGGAAGTTGACCTAGAACGGGGACCAGACGAGGATGACCGAGCAGTTGACGAGGACGAGGTGTATGAGGAGGGGGAGGAAGAAGACCTCGGCGAGGCATCGAACCCTTTTGATGACCAAGGCGACTCGTATTACGACGACAGGCACGAGGGTACCGAGCACTCTCACATGAGTTTGCCGAGTGGGCTGTACGACATCGAGATGAATCCGCTGCAACGCTCGATGATGCAGACGCCCGCGACCTCGAGCTTCCTCCTGCCCGACCAACGCTCTGCACACCAATATGGTGCGCGAACGGACGAGCACTCCGTGTTTGACACCATGTCGCGCCGCTCACACACATCGGAGCTCACCGCCGTGGAGGGCGCAATCCAGCAGCGCTGGCGGCTCGGCCTCTCCTTTGGCTCGTTCCGCAGCGAGCAGCGCGACTGGAAGTCCGACGAGGAGAGCCAGCGGCGCGTCACCTCTGCACGCGTCCTCTTCTGGCTCGGTTTCATCGCGCCATGGTGCTGGCTGCTGGGCGGCTGGTATCTGTCCACCGACGGGGAGGTCAAGCCCGATGGGCAGTACCTCGACACGGTTCAGTGGAAGTGGCCGCACCGCGGCAAGGCGAAGGGCGTGGTGAAGCCCGCGAAAGAGGGAAATTCGAAGAAGACGTTGTCGCCGTTTTGGCGGTTCCATGCGCGAGCGCAGGAAACTTTGCCCATGTCACCGGTGGATAACCAATCCGCTCGTTCTGTCCGTTCTGTCCGGTCTGTCCGCTCTACTCGGTCCATAGGGGAGAGAAGAGCGAACATCTCCCTTCTATCGACCTGTGGGTGAGGCGATGTAGGATTGCCGCTACAATCAGCGGTGTTCTGCTCTGTGCCGCGGTCATAGCGTGCATCATCGTGCTGGCCATACGTGGGTAACTGTTTGCTCACACCATATTTACCTACCGGACATTGCATTATTAGGGCGATGACTATCTATACGCACGCACACACTACAATGATCCTTCGCATTCACACATATGTAAATTATTCTTGCTATGTAGAACAGCATGCCAGAGCGGTACAGATACAGCATGAAATAGATATCCAGTGATCCCCAAGGTATACAAAGAAGTGCGTGGAATTATTGGTCGTTGAGTTCGAAATAGGTGCGGAACATGGACTCAGAGCGCAATGATGAGGACGCGACGACGGAGTGAACATGGAGGAAAAGGCGTGGGAAACGTTTCGTGAAATAGGATAGGAAACCTTCGGCATCGAACCAATCTGTCGTTTGACATTGTCGGGCAGATCCTGGTAATGATGTTTCTACACACATAGAAATATCAGCGTTGTTTCTCGACGAGCAAGAGGAATGCACTCACTTTATTGCGCAAAGCGCGCATGAGATCTTGCACCGACCGTCCGTCATACTTGCGGTACTTGCCCAAGTTCTCTATAAACCACTTGTCTAACCGGGCGTTCCAGTCGCTGCCCACCACGCTGAACGCATCCTTCTCCAGCTCTATCAGCATCGGGTCTCGCGGGTCGCGACACATAATTTCGAATCGGTCCGATGCGTCCTGGAGGAAATTCAGGCGCTTGCCCGGGTCCCAGAAATAGGGATGCAGCAAGCATGTTGACGTGTCAGGTCTACGAGAGACAACGTCAGCACACGTAGGCTTCTGACGTCAAAGCGAGATATACATACCTCTCATACGGTTCCGGGCTGAGCATCTTGCAGATCAGGTCCACGGCTTCTGAGCCTTCTTCGCCGAACCGCTCTAGCCCATCCAGCCGTTTCTCGTCCTTCAAGATATTCATCTCCCGCTCGTAGCGCTCACCGAACGGATGTCCGCCGTTCGTGAGCACGTAGTAGAACAGACAGCCAAGTGCAAAGATGTCGACCGACTTGGTCAACCGTGTTGGCTTGCCGCTGAACGTACTGCTGTCGGAGGTGTTGCCGACGCTACCGCGCGACGACTGCGACTCGTCGCCTGCCGAATCGTCGATCCGTACTTCGCGGCGAAGCACCTCGGGCGCGCGCCAGCCAACGGTGCCTGCGGCCGCCGTCGGCAGGAAGCTCGTCTGGTCGACCTCGAGCTTCTTGCAGAGGCCAAAGTCGGAGATGAGCATACGATGGCCCGCGCTCTCACCAACACCCTTTTTCGCGTGTGAGATGAGGATGTTCTGAGGCTTGATGTCGCGGTGAATGATTTTCAACGCGTGCAGGTGGCGCAAGCCAGAGGTAATCTGGCGCAGGGCGCGCTTCGGCTCGAAGGCGATTGCAATGTCACGGAATTGGTCGGGACGTTCAATGACGTCCGCCAGTGTCGCAGGGCAAAGCTCGAGAGCAATGTAGAGGAAGTTGGCCTGGGCCTCTTGGTAGTAGTAGCGGATGACGTTCGGATGATCGTCCGATTCCTGGAGTACGTTGACTTCTCGGTCGGCGAGCGTCACAAAATCATGCAGCAAACGCTTCACTGCGACTGCGCGACCTTGCAACGAGCCCTTGAAGACTACAGTCCCATGAGATCCGAAGCCTATACAAAAATTAGTCACTGCGAAAGGACAAAGACGGCGACACTTACCAAGAATGGTGTCTGACACGACAAGGGAGGGCACTACGGGAATATTCGGTGTAGGCGGCGGTACGACGGCAGGCGAAGGGGATACGACATGTACGGGCTCTCGCTCAGCCTTCGGTGTACCAGGCTCTTCGGGCACGCCCTCAGTAGCCGGCTTCGCGTCACCGTTAGCCTCTTCTGTACTACCAGTGATCATCCCCGGCTTCTTCTTCTTTCCCCGTTTCCTTCGTGCAGGTTTGCGCCTGCCCGGAGTGGGTGCTTGCTCGCTCTCGCTCTCGTCTCCCTCCACGGCATTCTCACCACCTTCATCCTCGTCCCCGGTGAGTACTTCTGCGATCTTGACTTCGCCGAACGATACCTTGCTTTTAGGCCGAGGTGTCGTCGGACGTGGGGTGGGCGGATCTACTTCTTCTTGAGGTGTCTGCTCTGGGTTGGGGCCATTGCTTGCAGGCGAGTCCACGGTAGGAGCTTCGGGCTTCGCCTCTGCGACGGACACTGGCTGAGGCGCAGTGCTGACTGAAGGGGCGCTGCTGAATGGCACAGGCGAGACTGAGCGCAGTGACCGACGCTCAACCTTCTGGTAAAGCCACGCGAACATCGCCACAAGCGTGACGAGTCCGACGGCATAGGTCGATAGAGCCTGTGCGGAGTAGCCCACGAATGTTCCTGACGACCCTTCGAGCACCCGTCCGCTCGCTGCAGGCGGCGGGGGAGAGAGGCATTGCCAGCACCGGGGATAGGTCCTGACGTATTGTCTTGGCCATCAGCACTGAGCTGCCCGCCAAGGTCGCCCAGGCCTGGCGGGTAGGGTACCGTTGGCGTGCCATCGAGCAGCCTGCTGAGGCGGGACGACTCGAGCTGGCGCACGCCAGTGAGGCAACGCATGTCCTTGCTTCCATTTCGACAGAGCTCTTTGAGCTTCTTGCGCTTGACAGCCCGAGCGACCGAGTCCACCTTAGCGGGGAAATCTCTGTCCGGATCGAAGCCTATAGAACCCGGTGGAGGGTCGATCGTGCGACCAACACGAGATGCATAGTCTTCCTCGAAATTGGCGTCGCCGAACACGACTAATGGGTATTTGTCCGGGCTCATCGCATACAGGGACCCGGTCTCTTCGACCATGCCCACGTATGCACGTCCCAAGTTAGGGAAGCGGTCTTGCTGCGCAGCAGAGACGAGGTCGACATTCGGCAGGAGATTTTCAAGGCCGATTGTTGGCTGCAGGAGCACGAATGGCTGGCTCCGCGCTGCGGTTCGGACCACGTCGAATACGGCGACACTAGCGCCAGGCGTTAGCTCATAGTCGGCACGACGGAGACTGCCACCTACATAGGACTAGCGTACGAGCGAGCCCATACAAGGCGTGCGGCGGGAACAGCATCCGTGTCTGTCTTGAGACTTGACTTGAATGACAGGATCTCGCCGTTAGGGAGGGATTGTATGTAGGTATCGTCCGCTGTTCGACGGTATAGGCTTTGCATCACCTGATCCTGGTTGTTCGGGCCATATGTAGAGAACGACAGGTTTTGCACAGGCGGACGGGGGAGACCAGGAGTCAGTGGCTTCGTATGGATGGATATGTGATAGTCTATTTATTTGAGAGAATGAGGCTCTGTGGACACGACAGTACAGGCGGGAACACGTACCTGTGCGACCAATGAAGATCTCCGTGGTAGGTAGATTCCGTCTGGGCGGCTTTGAGCCCTCCAACTCGTCCAAGTCCAGATCATCCTCCTCCGACTGTCGTGAAATGTCTTCGAATGGGTCCCAAGGACACTCGGAGTGTGGGTCAACTGTAGCCTTCACGCGTCCTGTCTCCAGCTCCACCAAAAGAAGAGACGTTTCCTTCTTTCCCACAAAGACCTTCATGCTATCATCTCCAGATATGCTGTATGGGGACATCTCCACGAGTTGGGGCATGGAGAACGGAAGCCGTTGGAGAGGACCATCAGCAGAGGGCATCACGTAGATGTCGCCTGACTGTGGCTCTATGACATAGACCTCGAGCATGTCCTCCTCTCCCGGTTCTGGCGCTGGGTGCTGAGTGCGTACGAGAGGGCCGAGGGAAGGTGGCACGGAGCCGGAGACGGGTGAAGACATCGACCAGAGGGGATTCCCAGAAGTCCTGTTCAGAGCGTGCAGGGTGCCATCCACAGAGGCAACAAGCACTATGTCGAGGAGTTCGAGGTTGTCGTTGGGCGCACTAGTGAAGGTATCATGACTGTGTGCGACGTTCACGCGAGTGGATAGATCTGTGATTTGGTTGCTGGCCTGAGACCTGAGCGAGACGACCTCCGCAAGACAAAACCCGGCGCATAGGAGTAGCAAAGCTTGTAAAGAGAGAGGAGCCATGAATAGTCATTGCTTCATGGAGGCAGGTCGAGGGTCTCGAGGTGAAGATGGTCGAAATGAAAGGGAGAATGCTGCCGAGACGGCGCCTGTCGTACTGCCCTTGGTAGGTCACATGACCTATAATATTCCCGGACAGCTGGTCGAAGCCTCGCTGCGAATTCCCCGATACTCGCACTTGTTCTCATGACGTTGTACTGTATGTATGGAGGGCGCAACTACCGCTGATTGCCATGCTGGACCGGAGCGGTGCAATGGAAATTCGGACCTTGCATTCCAGCAGCTATTGCGCTCACTGTTTCCGCAAGTTCAGGCGTGGTGTAGATGCTATTTGTCCGACGGCTATAAACCTTGCATCACGGATATAACAGCCGTACTCATCACCGCTAACTTTGTACACAACAGATATTGTCTAGCGGCGAGACTAAATGGGAGCTCAGTTGAAAGCTTAGTCAGCGGCTTCGTGGCGTTGCACAAATGTTTTCTACTTCACTGACCGCAGCCCTGGGTTTTCGACCTCTTTTTCTTCGGCTGTTCTTCTTCATTCTTCATTCTTTATTCTTTGTTGGCTGACGAGGCACCATCTGGATGTCCTGAGCTTATGTAAGCGTAGTCAGCACAATTTATCTCGTTCTCGTTCTACTCAGCTCAATCTATCTCGTTCTCGTTCTAGCGACCGGCCAATACTTATACATTGCCGTTCGGGCTATGTACAAGCCCCTGTGTCACATTATGCAGTGCTAGCATTCAATTCGCTTTTTCTGTATTTATTCAAGTCTAGGGACCGTGTTGAGTTGTCATGGCAAGGCTTCTAAAATCCATTATTCTTCAAAACATTACGAAACTGGAAACTGCAGTTACGATTTCAATCGTAAATCACATCGATATATGTATGTCGTTCCTTTTGGATGAACACTCGGACTGAATGAACTGAACGAGGACCTAGATCTGCTCAACCCTAACCTTACTGAGCCTACCACGTGCCGGTCAGAGCGCACGTGATGCATCGCGTATACGCGTCTTTGAGTTTTCATCTCCGACCGAATTATCTCCCTTGATTCTGACCATCGTCCGCAACGTCGCACTCGACGTCCAGCAGCGCAGGTTTCACATCCAGCCTCTTCTCGATGTTAGAAAGGTGCCGATATGCATCCGGATCCCAACCAACCACTCGCTTTGAGCGACATCATGCATACGATGTCCCCCTCGCCAGGCCCGTCTCCAGAAGCAGATACTCGCAGTGAACCTTCTGAGGGGTTTATCCATTCGGAACAACGTCCTTCACATGACCTGGAGACGGACGAGGAAGAATTAGAAGTTCTGTCTAGTGAAGACTTACAACGTATGCAGACTAGGCTGGAGGAGGTCGGCCTTTCCGCTTCCCAAGCAGCTCCGTCATCATCGAGCTGCACTCCGTTAGAGGCCGAACTAGGTGACATGGTGCGTTAAATCATACTCTTACTACGCAGAGTGCAGCTTAAATACCACAAGCTCTTTCGCCTGCTGCATCAATACAAGCGCATGTCCGCCGGACAATTTACCGAACAAATAGTCTCACAAGCTGAAACCATCGCATCCCTGACTGTCCAAAGGGATCGTCTTATACAACAGTATGCTGATGCATGCGCAAAATGGGAAGCGGAGCGTCAGGGCTGGGAGCGGTCATCTGAAGCTCTGATCCGACAAAGGACGGCGGCAGCATCTGCGACGAAGGAGGAAGTAAGTTGCCTCTCACTAGAGTACTTGTCCCTAGTGCAGTCCTCCATGTACTTAATCACAAGCTCAATATATTGTATTTTCCTCTCGTCAGATTGTAGACCGTCTAATAGCACGTCTTGAAGACGAGAACAGACGACTGCGGAACAAGGTACGAACACATTCTACTGGATCTCTATCAACAAATATTCATCCAAGGTCTCAGGTTCTAGAGCTCAGGAATCGTCTTGATGACGTAGAGGCAGAGCTCTATAAACTTCGTCCATTGCTTCTTGTGCCGCCTGTGACCCTGGTGCCGTCGCGCGCAGCAAATCTGGGTTGAAGGCGACTTCGCAGAGGTATCCGGCCGAAGACGCCGCCTCTGAAGCCGTCGCTAAGCTAGTGGACTCCGCGGACAAACGACGCACGGAAGAGCCGACTCCAACAAGCGACGCCAATGTGGTGGACCCATCGTCAGTATCCGCCTCGCAAACGACAGAGCCGGATAATTCCGTGGCCTCCAGCTCCCAGACACTATCCACTCAGCCCACACTGTCCGCCGACTTAATGAGCTCAGAAGATCTCGAGCTTGCGCCACCCCGATTCCGTTCCTACTATCGCACCCCGCGCGAACGCGAGATAGAACTCGCAACACCCCGACGCATGCGTGGCGCGGCGGTCCCCGCAACTTCGACACCCGCGAAGGCCGGCCCGACGAGCACGACACAAGTCCTCAGCTCCTCGTGGGCGCCGCAGACCCGCGCTGATCAACGTACTGCAGCGTCGCTTCTGAGCGATGCCCGAGCAGAACTCATCATGCATGCTGCACGCAAAATCGGGAAACGCAGGGCGGGCTCGTTGGCAGGCCTCGTGGTGCCGCCTGACGAGCCTCCGGAGCAGTCTGCGCAGGATGAGCCCGTCGTGAAAGGCAAGGGAAAGGAGCGCGCGGGGAGCAAATCCTCGGAGAAGGGCAAGGCTCGCGATCCTGGCGAGCCGGACGGTGGGGTCCCTGTCAAGAAGCAGAGGAAGCGTGCGGTAAAGAAGGCGAGCACAATGCCGCAAGGTGAGCCCTATTACCTGTGCCCGACATGTTTACTGACACCGGTTCAGCATCCTCGGGCCCCTCGAGCAGCACTGCAGGCACTGGCTACTACGGCTCCCTGCCCGGCATGTCCCACCTCGTCTATGTCAACCCTGTGCACCCAAATCAACGCATGGGCCCCATTCCAGGCGGCGCGCCAGGTGCGGTGCCGGTCTTCGTGCCCATGGGGGGCGTCTGGCCTCCACTCATGGCCTCTGGGTCTGCGCCAGCACCAGCAAGCCCGGAGAAGGCGCGGGACGACGCCCTGCGGGACGCGGGCACCCCGACACGCGCTGCCCGCCCGCGCCTACGACACCCGGCCTGCGGCGCAGCGAGAGCGCGGGGACGACGCAGGGGCTCGACTCGCTCCTGAGCGCGGCGCGCATGCTCGGGGACGACGCAGGCACGGATGCAGCCAGGACGCCGTCGCGTTCGTCTCGGCGCGCCGCCGGGGGTGCAGACGCGCTCGAGGCGACCCCAACGCCGAAGAGGCGGCGCGTCGCGCCCGGCACGCCGTCGTCCACATCACGGGCGAGCGCGGGAGAGACGACGCCGGTGCATACGCCAACGCCGAAGCCGCTCGGGCGCATCAGCAGTGCGCTGGACGTCCTCGCGGACCAGGCAGCGCAGGAGCAGGAGCGGCGGCCTGCGACGCCGCTTGCGGCTGAAGAAGCAGGGCGACGAGGGACAGCTGGCCAATCGCGCGGTACAGAGGGCAGTTCGGGGAAGGAAAAGGCGGAAGAGCCGTCAGCGAGCTCGACAAGCCGGGGTTCGCCTGCGCGCCATGTTTCCACGGAGCCGAATTCGAGTCGCGAGGGGACACCAGCGCCTTTACCTGTGCCTTCTGTTCCTCAGCCCAGTTCCTTGCCTACGCCCCACCGACTGCCTGCAGAACCGAGGCGAACGGCAACTCCGCTATCGGACACCGACGCCCCAGGCTCACCCGAAAATTCTATGGACGTCGGGGAGTAATCTATCCCGATGAGTGTACATATAGCTAGCCCTCTTTGCGCCGTCTAGGGCTACATCATTTCTTGTGGTGAGTGACACAAATATCTGCAGCTGGGTGTCGGACCGATCATTGACGATATGCTGATAGGACTGTATTCAAGGACCTATCTATGAAATACATGATCTTGTATGTTGTGAACCGTACTTTGTCCACGATCGTGAAAGCCAGATTTGAGACCTACACAATGTCTGTGGTAACTGTAACTTCCCCCATGCTCACAGGTTTGGGGCCGTCGTACGACCCATCCTCATGCCCACCTCGACGTCCATCTCAATCAGCTGACTGCTCGCCTCCTTGAGGTCCGCGTCAAACTGTATTCGCCCGGGCTCGAACGCCACGACAATGCTGCTCCCGCCAAACTCGAAAAATCCGACCTCCTCGCCCTTCTCGATGACGATGTCCTTCTGCGGCGCGTTCGACCCGGGAACGACGCTCGTAATCTTCTCGCTCAGCTTGACGGTGCCGACCTCGAGCGCACCAATCGCGACGAAGAGCACGTCGCCGAACTCTTGTGTCGACAGACAAAACGCTGAGCGGGCGTTCGCGGCGAGCACATCGATGTCGCTTCGAATGCAGATTGGGTCGACCTGCAGTGACGCCTCATACGCTGGATCGTCAGAGCCTCTGGATTCTGCGCACCGAGTAATAGTCTCCATCAAGCTCCTTCCACCATTTGACAGTGCCCCGAACCGGCGAATGGTACCGGTGGTAGTCCTGGGGGCTGAGGCGGAACGAGGCGACTGCGCCGTTCGCCCACGGCCGTGCAGCTACCTTGTCCTGTATAAGCTGCGCAATGGAAAAGTCACGACCCTGTCGATACGCATGCATATAGTCAGCGCAGTCAGGTGCGACGAGTGGAGTGGGTTTGTGCGCACTTTTATCCACAACTTGTGCGTTTCTTCGACGGTGTCATACACCACCATACGGCAGTCTGCCACGCATACAGCGACCGACGTGTCGTCTGGTGCTGCGATTGGGCGTGTCCCGGGTTTACTGTCGTTCACAGTCAACATATATTGCGTTTCATGTGCATTGAAAGCACGAAACCTACTGGTGTCGAATGAAAAAGTCCTGGAAGCTCTGCCAGGCCATGAGCAGCAGTCGGCGACGGAGCCGCGCGTGGTGACATACCTTATACTCGTGTATGTCTGATGGCTCGAACTGCTCCATGTCTATGTTGTAGAAATCGACAAACGCCTTGATCTGTTCTGTCGAACGAGGGTCTTCCTGCACTTTGTCTAAGTGTCCTAGTCCTGCTGGGACCGAAACTGTACGCACCTCCTTCCCCTTTGAGTGATCTGTTTTCTCGTGCAACCAATACCGGAACAAGTGGGTTCGGTCGACCCATTCCGTGAGCGGGTTGAAGAGAAGCAGCATCCGCGCCTTCTTCATGAGCGGGACCTGCTCGCGCACAAGTTCGCCCGTCTTACGGTTCTTCGTGAGCCAGCCAACCTGGCGGTGTTGTACCTAGGGGTATCCCGTCCGTGTTAATACTCCTTCAGCGAGAATACAGGATATTACTCACGAGTTTAGTGCATTGCAGGCCATAGTCAACCACAGAGTGTGCGTACTGCATGGTAATGGGGGAAAGAAAGGGAGAGGGGGCGACATCATGACGGCCGTGCTGTTTATAACTGCGCCACGCCTATACGCCCTGGTAGATACGCGCAGTAGCCAGCAGGATGATGGTGACGCAATGGCGGACAGTCGGTGATGCCCTCTAAAGTTCTCCACCTGCCTTTCTCGGCACGAACACCACCACTTCATCGCAGGAGGTTCATGCATCATGCCCATTTCAATGTTGAGCTACAGGAGTAATATACGATACAAATAGCTATAAGATACAAAAAGCTCTCTTTAGAAAGTAGTCCAGTTAAGATATAAGATATCACCTATTATGCCTTTGTTGTCTCACTCGTAGCACGTCCAAGACTCATCCCAACTTCGACATCCGTCTCGATCAGCTTCCTGCTCGCGTCGACGAGGTCTTGATCAAAGCGTATGCGGCCAGGCTCGAAAGCCACAATGATGCTGCTCCCGCCGAACTCGAACAACCCGACCTCTTCACCCTTCTCGATGACGACGTCTTCGCCAGTCGCATACGAGCCGGGCACGACGCCCGTGATCTTCTCGCTGAGGCGCACGGTGCCGACCTCGGACGCACCGATGGCCACAAAGAGCACGTCACCAAACTCCTTCGTTGAGAGACAGAACGCAGAGCGCGCGTTCGCGGCGAGCACGTCGACGTCGGAGCGCACGGCGATCGGGTCCACGAGGTAGTAGTCGCCATCCATCTGCTTCCACCACTTGACGACGCCGCGCACGGGCGAATGATACCGGTGGTAGTCCTGCGGACTGAGGCGGAAGGATGCGACTGCACCGTTTGCCCAGGGCTTTGCGGCGACCTTGTCTGAAATGAGCTGAGCAATCGAGAAGTCTCGGCCCTGGGGTTTGTCAGAAACAACGCGAGACTGATAGCAAGCATGCAGCGCACCTTGATCCAGAGCTTATGTGTCTCTTCTACGGTGTCGTACACCACCACCCGACAGTCGGCGCAGACCACTGCAATCGAAGGGTCGTCAGGTGCTATTACGGGCGTGTGCCTGGCTTGCTGAGCCAAGTCAGTAAAGTGCATCGCGCAGACTCGATAAAATGCACGAACTGATGTCGGATAAAAACTCTTGGAATGTCTATAACAATCTCTGTGTCAATGCATGCGAGCGAAGCGCGGATTCATCTCCTTACACACCTTGTATGCATCTGGGTCGGACGGCTCGAACTCGTCCATGTTGATGCCATAGAAGTCGATGAACGACCTGATCTTCTGCTTCGAGTGCGGGTCTTCCTGTCTATGCGTCGGTCGCAATGGTCGGACAGGCAAGTAGGACGGCGTACCTCGACCTTCTTCTCATGGTCGCCTTTTCGTGGATGTACAACCGCAAGAGACGCGTGCGATCGACCCACTCCATGAGCGGGTTAAACAGAAGGAGGAGCTTGAGCTTCTTCGACAACGGCTGGCGTTCGCGTATGATCTCGCCGGTCTTGCGGTTTCGCGTGACCCAGCCGACCTGTCGATGTCGTATCTGCGCAAGACACCTTGTCAGCCTGCGACGCGCCTCCGATAAGTCAAGGAGCGCACCAATTTCGTATAACCTAGGCGTAGTCGACCCAGAGTGGGCATAGCTCATGATAGTCGTTTGGTTCATGTTTGTCGTGAGAGCTCCGAGATCCTTCCGTATTTCAGGGTGCAGGCTAGCGAGCCAAAGCCGTGCGATGTATAGCGTAGACGAAGAAGAGCTTCGGTCATCCTAGCGGGCGGGGATGGCTCCTATGACGCAAGGCGCCCAGGGGATGCGCGCACTCGTCGCAGCGCTTTGTTTGGCCTTGTTAGGATCCAACGGAGACTTGCCATTTTGGGCGAGAAGAGCATGTCTTGACACCTGTCAAACGGACTCAACGCCTTGCGATGACACTCCAGATTTGGTAGGTCTAGCGGTTTGGCCGTAAATACAGCGTTTTGAAGAGCCCTAGGACATTCCGCCTACCTCAGACCCCGGCAAAATACACCTCGTATACCATGTATACTTTACTGAAGCTGCAGGCCAAAAAAAGGGGCTCAGAGGGCAAAAAAGCGTATAAAATGCGGAAAAGTACCTTCGCAGCTTTCCTGGACCATCCTCGTCGAAACTAGAGCAAAAGTACGACGACAAAAGGTGTACGATGACCACCGCAGGGGTCGAACCTGCAATCTCCTGATTCGTAGTCAGACGCGATGCCATTTCGCCAGGCGGCCGTTATTTCTGTTCAAAGACGCAAAATGCTGATCGCGTTGGAACGACGAGGTTTGAGCGTTTACACCCGAACTTTTGCAAAGTTCCCTCTTTTTGTGGTACGTCTACATTGGAATAAGAGAATACACTACGGGATCAGACTGACAGTACAAGTACAGGTTGTATGTGGCTCATTCTTCAGCGACAATAATGACGGGCTTGCCAATGTACCCTCCGACATGGACATCAGCAAGAGCCTTAGCTGCCTCGTCAATCCCGTTGTAGCGGTGCTCGCGGCTGGTTATCTTGCCCTGAACGACGAGCGGTACGATCTCATCGTAAAACTTTGGCACCACTACAGCAGACTCGCCGTTGTATACCGAGAAGCCGTGAACTGACAGACTGCGCTTGAAAACTTCTTCAAAGTGCTAGGGGTTGCCGGCATGAGCGATTTTGATGCAGAGGGGTATGGCATGGACCCTTACCTTGACGACGCTGCTGTCATCTTGGCGTCCCTGGCTCAGAGCGCCGCATGCCTGAGGAGCGTTCTTGGTGTGTTCTCATGCTCGGACAATCATAGCAGACTCACAATAACAAGTCCCTCGGTCTTGAGGTTACTCAAGGCGGCATCAAGCGTAGACCCTGCAACGTTGTCCCAGTATCTGTGCCCTCTGGTCAGTACAATTCACGGCTCGCATCATCTCATAGCTCACATATCGATCGGCCCATTGGCAGCCAGGACTTGGCTTGTATCCTCAAGCTTGTAGTTGAACACAATGTCAGCTCCGATAGCCTTCAACATGGCGATCTTGTCGTCGCTGCCTGCGGACGCGATGACCGTCACATGCGGGGCGAGCACCTTGACATATTCGATGACGAAAGTCCCGACCGCGCCTCCGGCACCGGAGACGAACATGGCCTTTGCCTGGTAGCCATAGGTGAGTTTAGTGCCGTGATTCCAGCGTAAAGAGACTCACAATCTTGAGCTTCTCAGAGGCGAAATACTTCACGCCTTGGTATGCCGTCGTACCTGGCATGCCTAGCGTCCGATGTAGATCGACAACGGTGCGTTGGGCAGCTTCTGCACCTTCGCAAGCGGGAACTTGTAGTCGTGGTTGATTCTTCCAGGGTACACAGAATATTCGGAGAACTCTGCGCACAGCATGAGCGGTCATCTACTCCGCGATGAGCCGGAGTACACCTACCGAGGTAGCCAACGACATAGTCCCCGGCTGCAAACTTGGGTCTTCGCTGCGAAGTACGAGTCCGACCCCGGAATTGTCGACACTGCAGCGGTGCGTTAACTAGTAGTTCGATTGCGTTCACGACGTGCTCACGGGTCCCCAAGGTGGATCGGCGGGCAGAACGATGGGACGTGCGGCTCGCGCATGCGAAAGCGGATATATGGGTCGCTCGCGACGCAGAGCGTCTTGAGCAGCACGCCCCGTTCAACGGAACGTTGTCCAGGTCTATCTCGCCGTCGGACAGCTTGAGATGCACGGTGGGCTCGATGTTCTTCTCGGGGTGGGCGATGTAGAGGAGTGCGCGGTTTCTGACCATGGCTGTAGGTGAGGATAACAGGATGTGTGTAGGCGGATGGTAGAATGCCTGTCCTGTTGCTCTCATTTATAGCTCAAGTCAGAACGTTTACGCGAAGTTCAGGGGTGCCAAGCCGCGAAATCCTTCAGTCGCGTTCATACCTACTGTCCGTATCGGCTTACCTCGAGGTGTGTATGAACTATTCGCGTAGATGCTGTTCATCGCAAACTTACTGAAGTTTAGCTCCATGCAATAACATAGGAGTCGAAGATCGATAACCTAATCCAAGGCCTCCACTGCCAGCAAGTAGTCTTGGCTGTGCCCCGAGACGAAGGACCATGCTGGCTGACGCTGTCGCCGACTACCTGCAATGGCTAACTGGCATACGCACGGGCGACTCAATTGTCGTTCCACGGCTCTCCCGCGAGAGGTTGAGTCTACCACCGAGCAGCTGAGTTTCCCCTCGCTAGTCATTCCAGCGAGGGTCAATGCCCGGTCTCGCGACGGGCTTCCTTTCTATGGACGTGCGCACCGGACGGCGATACGGACTTGACAGGAAGCCGAACAGAATCACGCGTCGGTGTTGATCACCAGCTGTAGGCGACATGCAGTGCACCGATGTCGGATGCGCCGAGGCGGGTACGTACAATCTATTTGACGTGCTACCCATGGGCTGCGCTTGTTCTAATCACTGGTGCATGCGACCGATAGGGAAGGTATCTCCTTGACCATTCTGTTTCACCCGATTCATGTCGCTGTGTTTGCGAACGAACTGCGAATGTTCAGCCCACTGAACGTCGAGATGCTACTGCTGACATGACCCGCCTGCAAGCGCAGAGGCCTCCCTCGAACGTGAACACAATGTGCCCGTGCAGCCCGTACAAGTGACATTGACAAGGCGGAACGTCTCAGTAGGCAAAACTCACGCAGCTTTGCGGATATGCAGAGTGTTACAAACTTTAACCTCAGCGGCGGGTGTTGACCCTGCCAAGCTGTGGGCGCAAGCCGACTCGGGTGCGCCACCAGCCTCCTATCGAATATCCTTATACGGGACCGTCAGTGACATGGCCTACACGGAGCAGATCGCCGCAGTTGTTTTGCAAGAGCAGGCTGATTATAGTGAGTTCCTTGAAGTGGTCCCAGGAGATCTGCTCACAGATTCATTGCATATGCAGTTCTGTGGTGCGATCAGCCAGAACATCCTGGATTAAAGACCACCGCCAAGGTAACGTGCATTGGGACATTTATTTTCGAAATCATTCTGAGCATGCGAGTTCTCGCGAAGAGGCCTCACGCTGCGCGGGTTCCTCGTCTGCAAGGGAGTCAGAACTCAGCATTGGCGCTTTCACACTTCTACAATGTTATCGTCCGCCTCGTTCTACAGGGCAAATGACCATCAGGGAGCATTGCTAATACGGTCTGCGAGAGGCGAGGAAGGTGTTGGCGGACGAGCACCTGGGGTTGAACGAGGCAAGGCGGTGATTGTCGTGGCCGAGAAATAAGTTCGAATACCGAGAAAGTCAAGCTAGAAACAATATGAACTGCTGCGACTTCTAGTCCACAGATCAAAATCAGACCTGTGTCGCGAGATTACTTTCAGACTCCCTTTCGTAGCAAATATTGAAGGTTGCAGAGGAGAGTGCCGCGTTAGGCGATCTGGTTGCCGCGGTCACGTGTTCCTCATGAGGTTCTGATCCCAGCACGTGCCGCCTACGCGCTCTGTTCGTATTACCGCGACTTTCTGCTGCACTCCGACGTCCACGGCGAGAAACCCGAATCTCTCCGGGTAGGTCGCAGGAAATATATCAGGTAACGTCTTCTGTATGCTTTGACCGTCAAGTAAGCCCAACTATTGTTCAAAGTCGGGCACTACGCTGAAGCTGTCGTTCATGTTCAGCTTGTTCGCCGACTTTTGCAATGCCTACAGCTACCACCACCAGAAAGCGCAAGTCAACTGGAGCAACAGATGAACGGGCGGCGAAACAGCCCAGAAAGACGTTAGACTCGTTCTTCTCGCCGCAGGTCGTCGTCAAAAGCGCTCCAGACTCGGAGAAAGAGCCGACAAGAGTGCATGTGGCACTAAACGCGGAGCAGCTGAAGGTCCTGGGCATGGTAGTTGACGAGGGAAAGAACATCTTTTTTACTGGGTCTGCAGGTGCGTCTTCGCATAGAACGGGCGGCGCGCTCCTCTGACGCGCCGTAGGCACGGGCAAGTCCCTCCTCCTCCGCGCTATCATCTCTGCACTGCGCAAGAAGCATGCCAAGAAGCCTGACGCCGTCTCCGTGACTGCCAGCACAGGAATGGCGGCCTCCAACATCGGGGGACAACGATTCACGCGTGGGGCGCCATCACCCCTGGTATGCACGACATCGACAAGCTCATCAGCTACATCAAGACGTGCAAGCCTGCGCATAAGCGGTGGAAGGCCACGCAGGTCCTCATTATTGATGAGATCTCGATGGTCGACGGCCAGTTGTTTGACACGCTCGCGAAGCTTGCCGTGGCCCTGCGCAAGAAGACCGATCGCCCGTTCGGAGGCATCCAGCTCGTCGTGACCGGAGACTTCTTCCAGCTACCACCTGTCACGAAGAGCGGAAAGGAGCCGTTTTTTGCCTTCCAGAGCGAAGCATGGCGTGCGTGCATCGAGCACACCGTGACGCTCACGCAGGTCTTCCGCCAGAAGGACAGCACATTTGTCGACCTTCTCAACGAGATGCGCCGCGGTGCGATATCGGAAGCCGCGCGCAAGATGTTCGTCGGCCTGTCACGTCCGCTCTCGCAGGACGATGGGCTACTTCCGACCGAGCTGTTTCCTCTGCGTGCAGAAGTCGACCGAGCGAACGCGGCGCGCATGGCTGCGCTTACTGGCCCGGTCTTCAAGTACGAGGCTCGAGATAGCGGTGCCGCGCCAGCGGAGAAGCGGGCGAAACTGCTGGAGGCTATGGTCGCACCGCGGATGGTCGAGCTAAAGGCAGAGGCGCAGGTGATGCTTATTAAGAACGTCGACGAGAGCCTCGTAAATGGCAGCGTTGGGCGTGTACTCGGTTTCTTCCCTGCCTCAGCCTGCTTCGCAAGTGTTGGTGCACCATCAGTAGCCGACGCGTCGCCATCCAAGCCCAGCAGTTCCACGAAGCCCGTCAGCTCGGCGAAGCCAAAGTCGCAGGACGCGCCGAAGGCACCGAACGGCTTTGTGCGCAACGTCCAGGTCGGCCCCGACGGCAGGACACCCCTCGCTCTCTGCCCCGAAACTGTCAAGAGAACACGAGCCGCCACCCTCGCCTGTGAAGGTCAAGAGCAAGGCGAAGGACGAGGAGCTGCTCCCGCTAGTCGAATTTAGCACCCCGCAGGGGAAGGAGGTTGTGCTCATCGCCCGAGACGAGTTTCGCTCGGAGGACAACGAGGGCAAGTTGCTTGCGCGGCGCGTGCAGATTCCACTGGTCCTCGCGTGGGCGATGTCCATACACAAGAGCCAAGGCCAGACGATCCAGAAGGTCAAGGTCGACCTTGGGAGGGTCTTCGAGAAGGGTGCGTTTCCATGCCGCTTGAGCGGTCGCTGGCTAACAGCCCGATAGGCCAGAGCTACGTTGCACTGTCCCGCGCCGCCTCAATGGAGGGTCTGCAAGTGCTCCGCTTCGATGCTAAGAAGGTGATGGCACACCCGAAGGTCATCGAGTGGGCGAAGACGATTGAACAGACAGGGTCCTCGTCCGCGTAAACGCAAGCCTTTCAGAACCCATGCACGGACTTTAGTTTATTAATTAAGCTATTGCGACGAGTCAGTCGCATACATGTCGTAGTACATAGACGTACAAATACAGTTCCAAGTAGTCGTTGGGTACTCCCAGGGTTAGGGTTAGCCTCGATCCATCGAAACATATGGTACGCGCACGTCTGCTCCTCCGCTCTCACAGACACACTACGGTACAAGCACGTGTAAGCAGCTCTGTCTCTCCGTCGGTCCTCTCCTGAATATAATTCGATTTGCTCAGGAATTATGCCCGTCATGTCCGAAGAAGGCAGCCCGGAGGAACCTGCCTCGTGTCGCTGCCTATCACGTTGTGATCCTGGGTGAGTTGGGACCTCGGTATTCCATCCCGTTCTTTCTTCTGAACATCCAACTACCAGCGATACCAGCGATGTCCGGGCCTCCTCCGAAGGGCAACTACGGTGCCCCGCCAAAGTGTGTACGAGAGCCATTGCTCGCACGGCAGGCGCGCGCTGACGCGAGTGCACTAGGTACATCAACGACTTCAGCAAGGCTCTTGCGGGCGAAGTCCGCATCCTGCTACAGGAGGTCGGCAAGCTCAGAGATGAACGGCGGCAGCTGCAGCAGTGCGTCCTAGACATCCGCATCCGTGTCGGGCTGCCCATGCCAATGCTCTAGAACAGCGAGATCGCAGAGCTCATGGCCGTGAAGGCCAAATACAGCACGGGTGGAGAGTACGCCCCCGATTGGCACCCAGGCCATGTACGTGCACGAGTCTCAGTACTTTCTCTGATCCTGACTGAGATTGGGCAGCGCGAGCCGACTCCACCGCCCGCGCTCCCGCCGCCGCCGCCCACAGAGCCCGCCGAGCCCAGCGGGCCTGCACCTCCGGCCTGGCGAACTGTACACAAGCGCGCGCCGCGACAGAAGAAGCCCAAGGCCCTTCCTGCACCTGCACCTGCACCTCCGCCGCCCGCCATCGAGGCTCCGCCACCGCAGAACGTCCCCGCATGGGCACAGTGGCGACGTGAGTAGATTGTGCTGAAGCCTTCTGATTGTGTGGACTAAGCCGATCGCGCAGCCAATCCAATGTTTGCACCCCAGCCGCAGATGGCTGCTGCTGCTGCTCCGCCCATGCCGTCGCCTCCGCCGCCCCGAGCAGGGCTCTTCGGTACGCCGTCCGGTATGCTATAAGATGCATTGCTGACTGGATGCACAGGCCCGCCATCTCCACCACCGAAGTAAACAGAATATTAAAGCTGATCTGGACCGTCACGATGTATTACAGTTTGGATTTCGTACGAGCTTTGTACTAACAGGTCGTTACCGGTAATCTGTATGTTTCTAGTAGATCATTGACTTGTCCCCAACAACTTTTTAACGCTTGACTTTTGCACCACCCTGCTACCATCTAGACTGCGTCTCTGCTGATAGAAGGCGTGAAGTATTCGAAGAATTAGTTGTTCAGTCATATTTTGCGGTGAAGTGTAAGCAGTTTGTTGTGTTGATGAAACTGTGTGTGAGCCCATAGGTCGAGCCTTCGAGGGGCCATGTCCTTGCCGAGACAAGAAATGAGCCAGTGCTCACGCAGGGTGGGCAGCGTGTAACACGTTATGCTTCTACCATATACTCGGCTAGGATATGGCGTGTGTCAGCTCAAACAGATTAGAGCGGCATTTTAGCCAGAGTGTACGCGCTGCTACCATTCCGAGGTGAGCTTCTGTCGTGGACGGGACAGCAGCATGTACGCCAGCACTCTGCAGCGCAACAGCGGGAACATCCCTGCACATATTTCGGAGTCAGCGTCCGAACATAGGCCCCGAGTGGCGGGAGCGACGCACTCGCTATAGGCGTGTTTGCAGGTCGCCTCGCGGGACGGACGCAGTAGGGCCCCGACGGAACCTGCATGCAGTCAAGAAGCGGGTAGTCCGAGGGTCTCCTCGGTGGACGCTATGTGACGATGCACGAACGACGAGTATTCGTGACATCCCTTCACTGCATGCCTGTGGCCGGGCAGCCTTGTTGTATCCGGCGTCTCGGGCCCTGGCTCAGAGGCATGCTGCCACGGACGGAGGCATTGCACTATAGGTTAGTCGTATCTCCCGACAAATGCCCAAACGCCGAAGATACCCAGCGCGGGTCAGACATTCTAGGAGGTCCGGGACTTTGTACATCCGAGATGAAGCGCAGCGGTTTCGAGGACGCAGCATCTTTTGGCGTCGAAAAAACGGACCGCAGAGGGAGCGATGAATTTGTCTGTATGCGAAGCGTCTCCTCTAAGATGAACAGCCGTTATTGTCGGCTTCGGTTCTCGGCGCACTGCTTCGCAGTCCATAGGGGCAGCTTCGTCCATATAGTAGCAGGGCGATGTCATATTCTCTTGGGGAAATGAAAAGGATCCCAGAGAAGCTACGGGGTGAGAACTACCACCGCAGAACACGAAGGTATACGGCCGTGAGGCATAGCGAGATATCGACGAGACGGACGTGGTGAAATTCTTGCTTTCCCTATGTCCGGTGGCAGTTAGGGTTGGCCTGCACGCTACCAGAGAAGGCAGAATAGAGAACACAGGTGTGATAGTCGAGTGAAGAAGAAAGGACAGCGATGAATTTAGACCCGTGTTTGCCTGAAGGTACGCCAGCCCTCGTCGCAGTGATTCCGGAAAATAAATGGGCGTGTGTCTTTGGCAAGGGGCGGTCTCCAGCAAAGACGCCGGTCGGTGTCTATGCCAGGGGCAACTGTATCGACGCCAGTGTCGAAGTTCCATGTCAGTCAAGACGTGTTTTGGGGGCCTGGGTCTTCATACGTAGGGGCGAGAGTCCTCGCGCGAACCGCGTGCCGCAGCAGCTGCGCCACGCCGCCGAGCACCTCCACGCACACCAGCTCTAGGCCTTGGTGAATGCCCCAGTGTGGTATAGAGTCGCAGCAGCAGACGTACGGCAACGGCGTGTTCAGCTCGGCCCGCTCGGAGTGGAAGAGGATGCAGTGTTGATCCGCAGGAGCCCAAGACTGGATCTCCTACGCAGATGTGGCTATCGTGCGTTTTGGGTTTCGACTATGCAACGTCGTTTCAGGACACGGATATCTGTGGCTAAAACGCGGTACGACTGCTTGACGTGTAGGGGCTTGGTCCAGCGGGCCGACGTCAACGCCCGTAGCAGATTCGGACAGGAAGAGAATCACTCACGAGGTAAGCTACGTGCATTTGCACAGCTTGAGCCTGTCGTCTGTCAGTGCCGGTACTCAGAGGTCCGGTGTCCGGGCCTTGTTGGGTGCGGCACGGACTCGCTCTGATGATATCGAAGTGCGAGATCCAAGGTGGTTGTCAAGAAATGGAATTTGCCTTGTACTCGTGACATGTCTCCTCCATTCGACGCATGCCTAAAAAGGACAGCAAAGCTGGCTTAGTCTGCAGAGCTGGCGCACTAACCATAGAAGCTCAGCGTTGGTCAAGTGGTGAACTTACCGAAAAGCTATGATGAAGACTTGGGTTTGACACAGCGATGGTCCGCCTCCTACTGGCTGCATAAGCAAAGTCAGCTGTGGCGCCGAATGTAGCCTTCAAGGGAGAGGCAAACCGTCAAGCAAGAAACGAATAGCAATGGTCTGAGACCAGTAATTGAGTTTGCAGTGTTCGTAAGGTCCTGGGAATAGACGATGGCGCTCCGTCAAGCAACGCGAACGGCGCTCATCCTCATCGGGAACCGCAAAACGCTGACATATGGGACGCGATTGCAGCCCTTCATCATGACCATGGGTTACGATTGAGGCGCTGTTGACCTTACGCCGTTCACAGCTCGCAGGGCCTCGCCGCGCACATGCCACCTGCAGCTGGTGTACAGAGGGATATCATCGTCTATGCATCCAGGAAGGCTGCGCCGCCACTTACAAGTTGAAGGAGGCATCGCCAAGTGGACTGCGCGGCCGATGTTAGTGCAAGAACATCGCGGAGTCCGTGGCAGAATTCTGAAGTCAGTCGACCGCCGCTTCGAGAGGAGAGCCACGAGAGGAAGAGCCACGGGAGGCGATCCAAAATATCAGGCCTTGCAAAAAAACAGCCTGAGGCCGCCGGTATACACGTCAGAGGCGCAGCAAGGTCGTCAAATTATCGAGAGATGTTGGAGCGGAGCGATAGAGGATGCGATGCAGAGGCACGATTATCCTGCAGGGATGAATTACCCGTCACGAGACGTGCCGTGGGCGATTTCTGCAACGGAAAAAAGTATCGGGACAACGAAACCCACTGGAGGAAGATCTGGATACAATGACGGAGGGTAGAGAAATGGGGTTACGGTGTGGGCTTAACAAAGCCTGGTCAGGGACGCGCCTCGCTGTCAGTGGCACGAGAAGAGATTCTGACGATCGGATTGATATGAAGCCCACGCAGTCTTCCGTTCGAATCTTACAATTAAACGCACGGAATGGTCTTTTCAAGTGTGTGCAGCGTTCTCGTGCGAAGCGGTAGGGGCAACTAGGCGATAAGGCCCTATGCAATTACGAAGTCAGTGGACATTGCAATCAAGATGCAAGGCCACAGAATAGTTACCACTTCTGCCCCTATAGATCGTCATTCTCCGCAGCGGCTTGCTCGAAGCTCCATATGCATGAGTCTTCATTGTCACTTCCTGCGAACATGATGACAAGCTTGCCTTCCTCAAAGATATGCTTCAAGCGAGTGACCAGTCCATGTGCAAGCTCGGCTACCTGAGGCTTAGCGAGATGTAGTCGCACCGTGAAGGTAGCGAGCGTGGGACAGCCAGAAGCAAACGTATCAATATCGGGCCAGTCGATATCGTGGTGCAGAAAGCCCCGTTTGTTATCGATGTTGTCGAACTCGAGAGTGATGCGCGCGATGCTCCCGTCCCGACAGTGAATATAGGTGAGCGGTATGCAATCCATGGCTTGGCCACAGACGATCATCACCTTGAAGGTGTTGCGTTGGTCCCACTCTGGTGGTCCTGATCCTGCACAAGTCATGAACATCATTTTCAGGCCAGAAGAGCGGAATGGCTTACGGATAATTGTGGTGTGTGTGCATAAGGTACCGCCTTCATGTTTAGTGTTTGCAGTAATGCAACGCACAATAGCACTAAATCGAGATGCTTCATCTGGCCGTAGATATGCTGCCGATGTGGGACTGGGCTGCCTTGTGGTGAAGAGTAACAGGACGAATGGCCATCGGTCAAGACATTCGCGGAGGACGATCTTGTTGCAGACCGGGCGGTCCTTGACAGCGAGTGCAATCGGAACGTCATCTGGCGGCTTCATCCAGGACACATTCGTAACTTCCAATTCCCACTCGCTTCCTGGACCGAGCTTCTGAACAAGCTTCAAGATGTGGGCAAACGCGGCAAGACGGTAGTTCCGCAGGTGAACAGGAAAGCATGGGCGTATGAGGGTTGGTAGCCTTTTAGGGAGAGATGCGTGCAGTGAACGGAGAGTTTGGATAGACGTTGGGGTGCATGCACCATCAAGCTTGTGAGACAGAGATATTAGGGGTGAGAACGCTTTTGCGTGGAGGGCGTTGTAGATCAGGTGCGTCCAGGGTATGCAGGGTGCTGTCTCTTCCACGGTGAGGTCCATGACGTAGTTTCTGACAGTCTGTGAGAAGCTGAGCAGCGTCTGGACGTCTGAGCGAGAGCGGAGGGTCAAGACTGCGAAGACATGCTGACGACAGCGTGAACCCCAAGACCTGCAGACGAGGGAGCAGCTGCTCATGTAGCGCTTAGCAGTTCGCCTTGCTACGCCTCCAGCAAGAGAGGCATCCCAGGAAAGTATGTGAAGGAGGAGGTCCAAAAGCTCTTGGGGCAGGTTCTCGCCCGATACGCCCATTTCCGAGACTACACTTCGGAGAAGGTCGATGTGAGAGAAAGATTTTGTAAGTCGGATGACATTGGTCTGTTCCCACGTTCTGCACACCACCTACGGTCACACATACCGTAATGTTCTTCAATCTCTTTGATATTGCCCGTATACGATCGATGAGCTGTGCGATGCGATGCGCGACCAACTAGCGGGTGACCAGATGCAGCACCAGCTCTGAGTTCTGGGACGAGATGAAGGTCTCAGCAACCGTGCCTGATACACAACCATAGTAATATATACTGCCTACTCATGAAAGGGACTCCAGCGAGACTCAGCGCGATATCCAGGACGACGTGGCGAGCAGCAAGCACCGAGGACAAGTTACGATGGGTTGTAAGCGCTGAAATTGGAACTCGGCCAGAGGCTACCGGAGGGTCTCATAAGCGCTCAATCCTCTCCCAGGCTCTCAGCCTCAAGCTCAAGATCCAGGAGCTATCCACACCCACCGGATAGCAACGAGCAAATACTAGGTACCACACCGCATGGCATACTTGGATTTAAAGAATCCTCCCTGGAATAGAGACGTTCATCGCGACCCTGCAGTGCGCGTTCCACTCCAATCCCGTCGGTTCTGGTGAGTAACGACTGCATACATCCTATATCCTACCTCAAAATTCATGTTACTGCCAGTGGCTAGTGAACTGTGAGCAGAGTCTTCAAATGTCATCACGAATGAAAGAATTGCACCGCCGCACGGCCTGACACGATCGAGCTCAGTCTCAGAGCATGACGTCCGTCGGAAGTGAACCGCTGGTCACGATGGACGCCTCAAAGCGCATATATAGAGTCTCGCATGTCGAGTCGCCCTTCTGCAGTGTGAATCGCCGCTACTATTCCTACGGCTTATACACCGATAGCTACGAGGACAATGCAAGATCTCACCACGGTTCCTCCTTTTCCAGATGACGTGCCGACCCACCCGCTCCTCGTTATAGACTACGAACTCGTGAAGCAGGGCGACCAAGCGGAAGTTGATAAGCTCTGGGACGCTGCCACAAAGCTCGGGTTCTGGTAGTACGTATGACGTGCCTCCATCAAGAGCGATGGGCTGACAGCGTCTTCTGCAGCCTGAAGAACCACGGCGCAGATGCGGAGGTGGATGCGATGTTTGCCATGGGCGAGGAGACAATGAAGCTCCCGCTCGAGGAGAAGATGAAGTACGAGCAGGGCGACGGCGGGAACAACTTTGGGTACAAGGCCG
Source organism: Phanerodontia chrysosporium (assembly GCA_001910725.1). Taxonomy (NCBI): domain Eukaryota; kingdom Fungi; phylum Basidiomycota; class Agaricomycetes; order Polyporales; family Phanerochaetaceae; genus Phanerodontia; species Phanerodontia chrysosporium. The sequence continues at coordinate 216,983 of MJGA01000008.1, forward strand.
CAGGTGCGAACGCGGTCGATGAGCAGGGCAACCTCGACACCGTCGAGTTCCTCAACGTCGCGAAGGACGACGCGCTCGCGTACCCGCGCAAAATACACCGCGACTATCCCGCGACGGTGTATGCGCACATGGAGGACGCGGTGAAGCCCTTCGTGCGCAAGACGGTCGGCATCTGTGGCACGCTGATGGCCGCGCTGAACGACAAGCTTGGTTTGCCCCGCGGGAGGCTGAACGAGCTGCATCGCCTCGAAAAGGAGAGCTATTGCCAAACGCGGTGCATCAAGAACCCGCCCGCGAAGGGTTCCCCCGCTGACAAGCAAGCTTTAGGGGCGCATACCGACTATGGGTCATTGGTCAGTTGTATTGCTCACTGCGTTTGCGATTTGTCCTTAGTTTGCCTCAGTCATTCTTGCATAATCGCCTGGGCGGTCTGCAGGTGATGCCCCCGGGTCATACTTCCTGGTATTATATCAAGGTGCGCCGTGACACAGATGATGCACCTTATGGCTCGTTCAATTCTAGCAACGCGGTAGCCTATTCCTGGGTATGCGATATGCAACGTCGGCGACGCTCTGGCCATACTGAGTGGTGGTATCCTCCGGTCCAATGTCCACCGAGTGGTGTGCGTCACGCCGCCGCCAAAGACTGCGTTACAATCTGACCAGCTGTTTTCGAACAGGACGCCGCCGAAGGACCAGGCGGCGTACGAGCGCTGGTCGCTCGTATACTTCCACCGGCCGCACAACGGTGTCATGCTCGAGGCCCTTGTCAACGACAGCCCGGCGATCGCGGACGCCGTCGCGCGGGCGGCCAACCCAGCGCGCTTCCACACCGGCGAGACCGCGGACGAGTGGATGATGCGGCGGGTGCGGATGCGGCGCACGAAGAACATGACGGTGCGCACCCTCTCCCGCAGTTGCGATGGCGACGGCCCAGCTTTGCTCACTTGCGTGCCTGGCACGGCGCAGGGCCCCGAGGCGTGGCGGCAGAGCCTGGGCACGGAGCACAACGAGAACATCGAGGGGCATGCACAGGCCGCGCGGCCAGTCTCGGTGTACTGATCGGCGGTGCTCCCTTTTGTGTGGCCCGCCGCGTGCCGTGCCAATCTCGCGATATTGCGTGTTGTGTATCCCCAGTTGTCGAATGGAAATGGTCGTGGTTCTCTTGTACGTGAAGCTTGGGTCACCCACGCGGCTCCCCTTACGCCCATGGCCGTCAACATGGCGACTGCCCGAGCGATCTCTTCTTGCAGGGCTGCTTTCCCTGGCGAACGTTCAGGCGACGGCCGAGTGCAGGTTCAGGGCCTTGCGGAACATCGTCATAGAAAAGTCGTAGCTGTATTTGGCAGTAAGTTAAGCTCATGAAGAGGCCAACACGTGTCAACAAGCCCCGAGCTCGAGTGCCTCGACGTCCAGCTCTTTCCGACCGAGACGAGCCCACCCAACCGAAAACATACCCGCGTCGAGCTTGGAATTCCGCGCTGATCTTCGCCGGGCATGTTCACCGCGTCGCTGCACTGCATGTGGCGTGGCGGCGGCCTGTTCTCATCGGGGACCCATCAACGAGTGCACCTCCTGGCATTCATCCTGTTGTAAATCGGAGCCCTGGCGCTGCACATAGAAGGTTCATCTCGCGGTCTCCCGTGCACAGCTGGGCACGGGTCAACACCATCAGGTACTGCTCCTAACAGTGCAGACTTGTCGCAGTCACGTAATGTAGACCACTCACATAACAGGCAACATTGCAGGCCCGATGTCCGTCAGCTGGTCCGTACTACAGTTCAACGTCAACGTCTATCGTCATAGGACACGCTCGGACGCGAGGTTTTCATTTCAAGGCAGGAGGCAGAGTCAAAGTGTCTAACGCACAATAGTTAGATCGCGAACGCGCTGCAGCAGGCATGCAACATGACCCGTCCACACCGTGCGCAGACTCAAGGCGCAGCCCGGCGAAGCGAGCAGCCGACGAAGCAAAGCGAAGCAAAAGCGGGGAAGTGGGTGTATGCGTTTCGGGTGGCTGCAGCACTCCCGGCCTCTTTCGTCATGAAAACGCTGCACGATCGAGCAATTAAATTCTGCAAGAAACGCGAGGTCGTCTCGCACTTTTCCGGCGTCGGGCGACGACGTACGTCAGCAATCGAGAGGGACGCCTGGAGAGAGATGATGGAGTGATGCAGCGAGAGCAGTTTGCCGAGCGTACCATTGCCAACCATCATCTCCTCCTGACTGTGCCCTTGACATCCCTATTCCACCCCTGCAGGCGAGCACGACGCCTGCTTGCAAGCATCATTTCCGACCGGGGGGCCCACGGGCGGCGAACAGAGCGCGTCTGCTGCTCGACACAGCTCCTAGGATGGAACGGCCGTCAACACCAGGTGCGTCTTCCTGGCGTTGCATGATCTCGGCCGGACAGCCCTTGCGGCGGCGGGCGCGTGGTGGTCGTGTGCACGCAGGTCCACGGCCCTGAGGGCCTGGTCTCCGGCGTGGGCGTGCGTGGGCTGCAGGGCTCCTCTGGCCGGGGGCGGACAGTGCGTGGTGGTCGTGGCAGGAGCCAGGCAAGGACACCGGCTGCGGCCGCTGGCGGGCTTGTGACCGGGTGACGGTCACGATGAGAGACCCGCTGGGGGCCAACTGGCGGCCTGGTCTTTCTGCATCAACCGTGACCTTGGCATGTTTTGCCTCGTCGGCTGTGATCGCATGGCCTCGTGCGTGGGCGACGTGGAGGGCGGAGGTTTAGACCAGGGGCCGACAGGCAGGTCCTAACCGCGAAGGACGCCCACACCTGAGCCTCAGCTCACCCGCGGTCCTCATCCGTCTCCCGCTGCCGTCGTGATTTCCGGTGAAGGCAAAGAACACACGCCCCGGCGACATGCTGAGCGCAGCGCATGCCGGCCAGGCTGGCGTCCTGGAAGCTCCCCCATCCCAGAAAATGGCGATTAACCGTTCATAACCCGCTTTTGGGTCCGACAGGGGTGATCTTCGCCCTACCCGACGACGACGGCGGGATGATCACAGCGCACACGGAAAACACCGAAGCCCTAGGGTGAACATGTCGCCGGGTGGCCGGTGCCGAGTTTCTGTACATACAGCTCGACGACATTTAAGGACGACCCCCGGCCAGGTAGTTTCTCCCCCAACACCTTCGCTTTAGACACCGTCACCCAAGAAGCACACACACACAAAAGACCCAAGACAAACAATGCCGGGGTGAGCTTTCTCTCTCTTTCTCACTGTGCCTCGTCGCCGTCTGACAGCGTCCCCCTCATGACGCAGCCCTGACGTATACGTGGGTATCCCCAGCCCGTGCCTTTTCTCGTCTGCGCTCGCTCCTGACCCAATCATCTTTTCCCAGTTCAACATCTCCATCGATGGCCTGCACGCCGGCCGCATCGTCTTCCGCCTCTTCGACGAGGTCGTCCCCGCACGGCGCGCAACTTCCGTGAGCTCGCGACGGGCGAGCGCGGCTTCGGCTACGCCGGCTCAGCCATACATCGCGTCGTCGCGGACGTACGTCGGGCCCTTTTCGTCCTGCCCCGAGGAGCGTCATTTAAATGTTTGCGTTTACAGTTCATGATCCAGGGCGGCGACATCACCAGGCGCGACGGCTCGGGAGGGCGGTCGATATATGGCGACTTCTTCGATGGTGCGTGCGCTTCGCCGCGGGCTATGCACCCAGCGTGCCGCACATGCTAAACCTAATGCACGCTTTAGACGAAAACTTCCGGCTCCAGCACGACCGGCCTGGGCTGCTCTCCATGGCGAACCGGGGCCCGAACACCAACTCTTCGCAGGCAAGCAGCCGCGCCCTCACGCCCATAACCGCCACATCCTGATTCTCGTCTCGCTTTGCTTTGCTTTGCTTCGCTAGTTCTTCGTCATCACGGTCCCTGCCCCGCATCTCGACCGCAAGAACGTCGTGTTTGGTGAGCGCCGTCTTTATCTGGCATCCGGCAATGCTCCGCTGACACGATCGCTCGATAAAGGCGAGGTCGTCGAGGGCATGGACCTCGTGCGACGGATCCAAACCTACACCAGCGACGACATTCTCCGCAAGCCCTCTGTCCCTATAATCATCACCCAGAGCGGCGTCCTCCGCTCGCCATGACAGCTTCGAGACTGCCGCAAATGGAAGCATCTGCCCCAGCGGCGCTGGGGCAATGACCTCGGATTGGCTGGACTATATATTACAGTAATGGTGTCGGCGCTGTGCGGGGCTTGTCCCCGGCGGGTGTCAAGGAGACTGTTACCAGGCATTGTAGCGGGGCTCTCTGGCGTCCGTCGGAAGGAAAGTGTCAGCCAAGTGCCGATGTATCTACTTTGCTCGATGTAATATTCTATTGGCTGAAGAGAAACACGTCGTCCGCTCGTGCATTCCCCGGTGCAGGTTCGGATGCACGCTGCGCTCCTGCGCCGCGGGTTCTCAGGCGGACGAGACAGCCCTCCGGCAGGTTGGAAAGGGGTGATATGGGGCCCGCGCGTGCGGGAACGATGACACCTGCCTTTTCCAGCAACTGTCCTAGCTGCTGTGCAGCTCAGCGAATGCTTTTTTGCCCCCCGCTCATCTGTCGCAATACCTTTCGCTGAAGTGCGTGCTCAGCGCCCGAACTGAAGGAGGCGTATTTGTGTCAGAAACATTGATGAATGCGGCAAGTCTCGCTCGAAAGCGCTTCGGACGAAATCAAAGTCAGGGGATTTGCCCCAGATCCGCTCGGAAGTAATGTCTACTTACTGGTGTCTTATCGAGTAAGACAGTGAGTCTTACGTCTTGATGGACAGGTATACATTGCTCAAACAGCAGGTTAACCTCCGCCTATCACTCTTCGAGGCAAGTACTTGGGTGTCCGGCTTGTCCTTTCTGCTTGCAGTAGCATTTAGGTTGCGACCAGCACCCGTTTCGCACCGCCCAGATCGTCCCGTGCAGACCGTTCGCGCGCTGTCAGGAGCCCTCGCGGGGTCGCATGTCCCTGCCACGAACGCAGACGCACACAGACACGAGACGAAGACACGGATTGTCATGTCCTGCCGCCCAGACCGCAGCTCTGCGCGGGCCTCGCCCGTTCGCAGGCCCACCAAGCCAGCCACGCGTCCGTCCACTCTAGCTCCGTGCGAGGGCCCTCGGCTGCTGCCGCCTCTGCCGCTGCGTGCTGTCGCCGCTGGTGCATGCCGGCACAGTGTCCCCACAGTCATCTGCGCAGATCTCCAGGGCGAGCGGGGGTGATCTTGGACCTACTGGGACCTGCCCGCCGTTTCCCGTGCGTGTGTGCGCCGCGCGGGCTTGGCGGGCGCGGCGGGGGCTGCCGCGGCCTCGCCAGCGCGCCAGCTCACACAATGTGGGTCGCAGGCGTTCCTGTGAGGCCTGCGACAGGCGGGTATCACAGAGAAACCGCGCGCGGCGCAGCTCGAGGCGTCTGGGCCACAGCTCGCCCGCTCGCGGTTCGCATTGGCTCTGGCGCCGTTCGGGGGGGGGGGGTCGCCGAGGTGGCGGCGCGGACACGTCTGCCACTGTCAAGGAGGCTGCACGCGGCGCGGCGGGGTGCGTGTGGCATCGGCGACAATGCATCTGCTTCTGTCTTCACCGCGGACGCTGCCGATGGTCTGCGGGATATGGAAGGCGACTGCGGTTTCTCGCGGGCGGAGACATCCCATCGCGGACAGGGCCTATTGCAGATTTTGAGCGTCGTGTTACCTGGACAAGTACGCGTCCGGCACCCCTCTGGCAATCTGCGCAATGGAATCGCGGCGACGGGCCGCGCGGCATGTGCCATGAATGGGTGTATAGCATCTTGTGGAGGTGTATGGCAGACAGCGTCGACATGCCGGCGACAACGGGGACTATGCATCAGGCCGGGGCGTTCTGCGTGCTGCGGCGCGCACAGACAGCAGCTGCGTATGTGTATTCTATCGACCGCGAGCCCTCATGTGCCGGGCTCTTTTTGTCGCCCTGCAAGTCGCCGACGCCATGGGTCGGCTACCAGCACGTGTTTTCACGGTTATTCCTCAGAATCCTTAGCACAGGAAATCTCCATACTACGCGGGCAGAGCTGCGGCGGACGATATCTGCGAATGGCAAAGGCACTCAATCTCGCGAGCACAAATGCAAGACGCCGTTAGCACAGATAATTTATGACATGGTTATGTTTAAATTACTCTCCCATTATTCCTCGTGCACCACAATCACCGCCTTGCCGGTGTTGTGCCCGTGGTGCAGGTCCGCAAGGGCCCGCGCGCCCTCTTTGAGCCCGCGGTATCGATGCTCGCGGCTCGTGATCTTGCCCTGCAGCGCCAGCGGGATGACCTCGTCGTGGAAGCCCGCACAGAGGTGCGCCGCCTCGCCGGTGTACACAATGAAGCCCTTGACAGTCAGGTTCCGCTGGAAGATCTCCTCGAAATGCTGCGCACGCCATCGGTCAGCCTCGGGCACGAGCGGACACAACGAGGAGGGGGGAAGGGGACACGCACGCGCACGACGGCGTCTCCGCTGGACGCCTGGCTGATCGCACCGCACGCCTGCAATGTGTGCGTGTTCGCCGTCAGCCTGTGGTGCATGGCAGCGGCAGCGTGCGGGAATTACGCACGATAATCAGGCCGTTCCGCTTGAAGTTGAGCAGCGCGGCGTCGAGCGTCGGGCCGGCGACGTTGTCCCAGTATCTGCGCATACAGCCCGTCAGCCGCCTTCGCTGCCGGGAAACCGGCCCCGCCTCGAGACGCAGACGCACATGTCCAGCGGGCCCTCGCGCCGGAGGACGTCCGCGGGGTCCTCCTCCTTGTAGTTGAACGCGACGTCGGCGCCGACGCTGCGCATGATGTCGACCTTGGCCGCGGAACCCGCAGATGCGATGATCTTGACGTGCGGGTTGAGGTGCTTCGCGTACTCGATCACGAATGTCCCCACGGGCCCTGCGCCGCCGGAGACGAACATCGTCGGGTGCACGGTCTTCCCGTCGACCTCCTTGGAGCGGAGCGCGTCGAGCGCGAAGCCCTTCAGGCCCTGGTACGCCGTCGTCCCCGGCATCCCAAGCGTGCCGACATAGATCGATAGCGGGAGGTTTGGCAGCGGCTCGATCTTCGCCAGCGGGAACTTGTAGAAGTGGCTGATGCTCCCTGGATAGACGTGGTACTCGCGGAATTCTGATAACGAGTCAGCTAGTTCGGGGATGGTATTTGCAGACGATGTACCGAGGTATGCATAGACCAAGTCTCCGGCCTTGAACTTGGGATCGTCGCTGCGGATGACGCGCCCGACGCCGGCGTTGTCGACGCTGTGCATGTGATTGAGCCCCCAGTACCTTCGGCCAATGCTGAGAGAGTAGCACGCACACGTCACCGATGAGCATGGGTGGACAGAACATGTCAATGGACGGGTCGCGCATGCGGTAGATGAGGTACGGGTCGGCGCTGAGGTACAGCGTCTGCAGGAGCACGCCGCCGTTGAGCGGGACATTGTCGAGGTCGATCTCTTCCTCGACGTATTTCAGGTGCTCGCCGGGGACAATGTGGTCCTCGGGCTGCTTCACGTAGTAGACCGCTCCGTTCTTTACCTTTGTCATGGCTGGGGTGCGATACGGCGGGAGGACGCACTGTGTGGCCATGCACCGGCAATCCTACGTCTTATATCCCCGCGGTGCGCGCGTGCGCTGCGAATTCCGATATTGGCGTGCTGCTGCGTCTCCAGGGAAGTGCTTCAGCGAGAACAGGAGACAATGCGGGAGAACACCGAGGCCGACGCACTTAGTCCGTCGGGATGTGACCGAACGCTTTGCGCCCTGGCGCTGTCGGACGCCGATGTTCCTTCGTCCAGCGCCTGTGGACTCTGCACGGGAGTGTCGCAGCCCGCAGCCCGCTTCACGCAGGAGCTCTGTCTCTGAACGCCCTATATGACGCCAAGGCTATAGTGAGTTGATGGAACGTCGGGGCTGTGCCCGCCGTTCGTAGTAGAGCTTGGGGCTAACGATGCGTAGTCAGGAGAGCCTGGAGGGAGTCACTCTGCACACGATCCTAGTGCTGATCGTACGCGTCCGGGAATAGACTTCTCGCCGCGCCGTACCTCCTGAATCATGCTGCTGTATGGTCTCTTGTGCTGGAAGTCATGCGTGGTGAGCAGACTAACAGACACCGATGGCCGCACGTGCACTGCCACCACATTGTTGAGGTCGTACGGGGAAGGGCGAGCGACGCCGACGCCGACTGTGCGATAAGACCTCGGATGATCGGCGGTAAACGTGGGCCACGATGAGGTTTATTGTCTCAGGGGCGGCTATATCTTTGTGTGTCGCCGGCGCAGGCGGGTGATCGCGCAGGGGAACAGCGTCCGAGGTCGAGTTTCATTTACCCCGGGCGGTCTTGTCCCTCCTTTGTGGCGTTCTGATCGCGCTTGCCTGATCCGGTACTTTTCTGATAACCCACGCTGATCGACGCGGTCATGGCGACCTCAAGTTCCTGGAGCGCACCACGCCGCGGCTTAGCACAGCGACACGAGGGCTCTGAGTAGCCTGACAATCTTATCAATGAGCATTCCAATGATCCAGGAATCCAAACTCTATGGTACAGATAACAGGGCACGTCGCACCAGCACACCTATTCCAACAGATCGTCGTAAGACAGGCCCCGCCGCACGCGGTCAAGCACCACCCCAAGCCGGGCACGCGCGTCGCGTCGGTCGGCATCGGCGCCGAACGCATTGACGGCGGCGTCGGAGAATGGTGGGTAGTCTATCGGGCAGTGCGTGTCCGGTGGCGGAAGTGTGCCGTCTGCAAAGAACGCGCGCGTGGCATTGGTCGTACACGCCGACGGCATTGCCAGCGTGCAGTGCTGGGTATACCGTTCGTTAGCGCACATGCCGACCACGGCCAAGACGGCTGACGCACCCCAGGACCATCTTGGATAAGCAGCCTCGCCGAGTCTCCGAGCAACTTCTGCACAAGCTGGCCACTGCGGAGGGGTGTCACCGGGTCCGCCTGTGCGTGTCATCACTTTAGAGCTCCACAGCGATCCAGCCGACACAACACACCGCATTGCTGAGAACCAGCACCGGATTCCGCAGTGTATGGTTCCAAGGCCCCGCAAAGCGCTCCGGCGGCACAACGGGCCAGTACTGGCAGCCTGCGTCGGGCTCCGTCGTCACTACCGCGAACGAGAGCCGCGTGACACTGCGGAAGACATCGAGGAGCTCGTCGACCACGACTGCAGGGTCCGGCGGTGAAAGTGGCGCCGCGTCGTTGCACGACACCGCCGAGCGCGTGAGGTCCATGCCAGCAGACGGCTGCAGCGCGTCGAGAACAGCCGCGCCATTGCCCGCCATCGCCTCAGCAAGCGCACGCGCAGCATACGGCCACGCGAGCGGCGTCACGAGAGTATGTAGAAGGTACACTACGCGGCGTCAGTTCACGTAGCGTTTCAGAATAGTTCTAGACGTACTGCGGACGCGCCCAGATGTCAGAACGCCGGGCGATGTCGTGTTTGCGACTGGCAGCGGTGCATAGTAGAGGCCGTCTATGAAGCTTTCGAGGCTTTCCTTGATGCCCGAAGGCTCCTCGCCAATCTTGCGCGCAAGCGCACAGTGCTGCGGCCCAACCTGTGCTCTGTTAGTGGATGTATGCGCCCGATGCCCGAGGGCGCACCTCTGAACAGCGCTCGAAAAACAAATCATAGGCGTCCGTTGTAGAAGTCAGCCATTCTCTATACCAGGTATAATACGGCTCGGCTAGTACAAGGCATCAGAGACAGCGGGTTCGAGACAAGGTGAGACTCACAGGCCCATGCAGTCGCGTCTGCAACACCGTCTATGGCGACACGACCAATCCTGTCAGGGAACCTAGTGTCCTGTAAATATCAAATCTTGCCGTAAAGCGCGGCATACTGACATATTGACAAGATACTGTCCCAAGATTGTGCCGTACGAGAAGCCATAGAAGTTGCTAGGAGAATGCCAATAAGTTCGGCTCACGCGCTCAGTAGAACGAACTTACATTAGAGCATCGGGACCCTCGAGAGCCGTGGTCAAGAAGTCGATATCCCGGACAACAGTGCTGGTACCCATGTACTTGAGCTTGTCGCCCATAGTTCTGGCGCAAACGTCAAATTGAGTCTTGTACATTGCGTCTGCCTCGACATGTTGCCGGACTAGAATCTTCTTCGCTTCCGCATCAGAGAGGTTACTTGCCAAGTCGTAGCTGCGGGATAGTATCGTGTTTCGCGTGAACGTTGCGTAGTCGATTCCCTCTGTGAAACACTTCGTGCTTGGTCTGGGACAGATCAGCTGAAAGTACTGCACGTATGTGTTGTGACTGACTTCGAGTCGCCAATGCCTCTCGGGTCGAAGCCGACGATATCATAGTCTTCACCGACCTGTCCCAGTCAACCATGATGACGAGTCCCGAGAAAGACACGTCATATAGGCTTACCAATGTCTGCAACAGTCTCCCTGCCCTCGCGACCAGACCTTTCCCAGAGCCACCTGCGCCGCAGTTACACCTGTGCTTGGAATCTATTCCACAGGAATTGACATACCTGGACCGCCGGGATTAAAGAGCACGATGCCTTTCCTCGGGGACACCGAGGCACGGATGCGAGCGAGGCCAATCGTCGCAGTGCCCGCGCTTTCGTCAAAGTAGTCAAGCGGGACGCTTCGAACCGCGTGTGAGACAGTGAGACGGGGCGGGTCAATGTGGAACACGTACGTGATCTCCCCGCACTCCGACAACGGAGAGCCCTGGCGGCCGCAGCCCGCCCAGGTGACCTTCCCTATGACGCTGTCGTCCTGTCTGGCGGCGGGGATGCCCAGCGCACGGTGCACGAGCAGCCAAAACGCGGGAAGGGCCGTGCACGCGGCGAGAAGCAGGACGAACCGCGAAACCCCGACATCCTTGCGCTGGCGACGCCCTGTCGCAGCAGCCTTGCCCAGCTCGGCGTCGACGGGCTGCAACTTGTCGTCCATGCGAGACGGCGGAGGAATGGTGTGAGAGGCAGCGTCAGCAGGCCGTGAGTGCCATCGCGTCTCGCGCTCCGCATTGCGCGCGATCCGTTCGCCCTTCGCTCTAGTCCGCTCTCAACTCCGATAGCAGGAGCGGCTTCGGACCTTGAACATCTCCCAGCCGCGAATGAGGCACGTGACCATGTCTGCATCAGGCGAATGTCTTCCCTCTGACCACTTCCCTGAAGCACTCACGTAGGCCCGACAAAGCTGCGAGTAAATACGGGACACATTATCTTACGAGACACGCACAACAAATTGAGATGTTAAGGTAACAGTAATCATTAACAGGTTCGAACAGCAAATTCCTTGAAACTTGGATTTACTCTTCAGCGACGACAATCACGGCCTTCCCCGTGTTGGCTCCAAGCTGTACGTCTGCGAGTGCTTTTCCAGCCTCTTGCAAGCCGAGGTAACGGTGCTCACGGCTTGTGATCTTCCCAGCTAGCACGAGCGGAATGATATCGCCGTAGAAGCGAGGCACAACAGCGGCGGACTCTCCTTTGTAGACCAGGAAGCCGCGCAACGTGAGGCTCCGCCGTGAGAACTCGCCGATACGCTGCAAAACCGTAGAGTGAAGTCCCTGTTGAGATATACAACCAAATGCAGGGTACCTTGACGGCGGTCCTTTCGTCGAGGTCGTTCTGGCTGATCGCGCCACAAGACTACATGCGCCGATGTATCTGTAAGCTGGATCTGAATGGGGTCGCCTTGAAGACTCACTATGATTAACCCTTCATCCCTAAAGTTCTGCAGGGCTGCGTCGAGCTGCGGCCCTCCAGTATTATCCCAGAAACTAATATCAAGCATGTGAGCTGGAGCCGCGCAGAGCATATATACTTACAGGTCTAACGGCCCATGCTCTTGCAGAATGTCTGCAGCGTCCTGTTCCTTGTAATTGAACACGACATCTGCACCGACTGACTTGAGGATGCGCAGCTTCTCAGGCGTTCCGGCAGACGCTACAATCTTGACGTGCGCGGCGAGCACCTTCGTGTACTCGATGACGAACGTGCCGACTGGCCCTGCGGCGCCAGAAACAAACATGACCTTCGCCTACAGAATGTTGACCAAATGCGCGTTGGGGTGTTCGGAAGGCACGCACCGTCTTCAGCTTGTCCGCACCAAAGTACGTGAGGCCTTGATATGCTGTGGTTCCCGGCATACCGAGTGTCCCGGTATATATCGAAAGCGAGAAGCCGGGTAGTTTCTGTATCTTGGCTAGCGGGACCTTGAGCTCGTGTTTGATTTTGCCCGGGTAGATGGAGTACTCTGCAAATTCTGCGTGACAGTAAGCTGGTTGTATGCGTCTCCGATGTACAAGGACGTGCCAAGATAGCCCATGACATAGTCACCACTCGCTAACTGTGGATCGTCACTTCGCAGCACCTGCGCCACGCCCAGATTGTCCACGCTGTGTACAGCGGTCAGTGCCATTAAGGTATTTGACCCATAGACAACGTACGGGTCACCGATCTGGATTGCGGGAGCGAACGATGGGGTTTCTGCTGGTCGCATGCGCCAGCGGAGGTATGGGTCGCTGCTCAGGAACAATGTCTTCAAGAGCACGCCACCGTCAAGCGGTACATGGTCCACGTCCATCTCTGCCTCGACATACCTTGTGTGGGTGGCGGGATCGATGTAGTAGCCCGCGGGGTGCGCGTTGTACACAAGAGCGCCGTTCCTGACCATGGCTATGCAGGTGTGCGGTCAACGCATCCCAGCGTGGAGTCGGTCGTATTTATGGCCGCACCACGCTAAGGCTCCCTCTGGCAGTTGTGTCGAAGGCAGATGACAAAGTAGCTCCGCGGTGCCCTGAAATTGCGGAGCAATGCCCGTCAGAGCGCACTGTCGCATGGCCCAACTGCAGGAGTCTCACAACGGATTGAAACCTGCGAGCGCCGTCTCAAAGGCCCAGAAGACTAGGAGCGCCGTCCTGGTGGTCCTTCACCGTTGACCGAAGGGGCGCCGACGCCTCGGCTCTCGGCGTCGAAGGCTCGGCCATCGTCTGTCAGGCAGCAATGGTCATGACGCGTGCACCCATGAAATCAAAACAGTAGGTCAGCCCCTCAGATTCAAGGCCTCACTGAGTGGGGCTGTGGACGCATGGTATCTTATATCCAGAGTAGGGACGTTGAAAATGGCACCCAAAACCTCGGCCTAGGCGACATTGACCTCGGAGTCGGTCCTGGTTGCTTCGGGCTTCAAGGTTTCGACTTTGTAGGCGACAGTCGCTCCCGAGATACGATGGGAACCCGCGCGCGACATCCTCTGCGGGCGGCACGGTCTCAGAGGCGTTCGAACTACGTCGTACGACCCTGGTGGGTGGCGCAAAGGTGAATCCGAATATCCTGATCGCACGTCTGAAAAGAAAGGTAAAAAGGATGTAATCCTCGCCGGAGAGTATCAGAATACGATGTACCTGGCAAATGACGAACTAGTGAGTGAAAGACTATATCATCGTCCGTCTCAGGAGTGGTGGATGGAGAGAACGTCAGGGGCATGACCGCATGTGCCCGCTTCAATAGACATGATTCTTCTTTCGTACAGGGAACCGGAGAATGCTGATCGATACGACAATCAATGTTCCGCACCGCGTCGAAGCCACGCACCTGATGCCTAAGGCATGCTATGCACTCTTCACTTACGTCCACGAACCAATTTTGACATTGCATCCACATCGCCTTCACGTATGCAAAGGAACTCCGCCGCGAGACCGACGGAAACCGACCCTGCGTCTGATGGTCAGTGTGTCCTTGGCTGGCATGAGAGGACGATGTCGAACAACAGACCCGCCTTGGCTATCAGTTATCCCCTGCAAGCGTAGCACGAGAGCGCCTGAGGACCCTCACAGCCGGCATCCTCTGCCTGGTGAACGAGGTATCAATGTACACCCCTGAGAACGGACTTGCGCAGACTCCAGCTGACAGCTATAAGAAGTGACCAGTCAGGCTGACACTCCTCCATCCTCTACCAGGCACTCCCAACATAACTCGTGTATCCGCTACCATGGTCAGAAACCGCGCTCTTCTCTACGTCTCCGAGCCTGCGAAGGGCATCGTACCCACGGAGAATTTCAAGTTGTCCGACGGAGACATCGACTTCGACAGCGTGCCCCTCAACGGCGGCGTGCTGCTCAAGACCCTCTACCTCGCCAGCGACCCCTACATCCGGTACCGCATGCGCGAGCCACACATCCCGGCGTTCTGCCCGCCCATTCAGCTGGGTGATCCGTAAGCGCATTACTACCTCTGGTATCAAGGTAGCTGACCTTCCATACAGCGTAGACAACTCTGGCGTCGGCCTCGTCCTCCGCAGCGAGGACCCGGAGTTCCAGCCGGGGGACTTCGTCGCTGGTTACCTAGGTAGAGTACCCATGTGCCCCACATGGAGTACGAAGGCTCATGCAGCATCGCAGAGTTCGCCGAATACTCGGTCTATCCTGGAAGGATTGTGCACGACTACAAGGTTCCGCTGTCAAAAGTGGAAAAACTCCCCAACGCGCCGCTCTCGATTTATATCGGAACACTTGGCATGCCCGGCACGACGGCCTATCAGGGAATCAAGTATTTCGCGTCTGAAAAGCTTAAGACCGTGAGCAGTGCATGCAGTGAACGTATGTCTCAGCTTACATACGGGTCCCAGGCAAAGACCATGTTCGTCTCAGGAGGCGCAGGCGCGGTCGGGACATTCGTCATTGAGTACGTCAAGGTGCTCGCGCCACACGTCAAGATCATCGCCTCCGCCGGAAGTGCCCAGAAGGTGCAGATTTTGAAGGACGCGGGAGCAGACGTCGCCTTCGACTACAAGCACGAGGACACGCGCAAGGTTCTGGAGACCAACGGGCCCATCGACATGTGAGCTTCGAAGTTTCGAAATAGCATATCCTCACTTACCTTGAGTGCGTACATAGCTACTGGGACAACGTTGCAGGACCTACGCTCGATGCCGCCCTGGATAACTTCCGGGACGAAGGTCTGATCATTGTGAGTAGTCCTCAGCTCTGTACCTTGAATCGTCCCTCACGCGCAACAGGCATGCGGCGCCATCAGCCAGGCCAGCCACGACGATTCCAGTGTCGTCAGAGTAAGCCCAAGCCCCTCCCCGCGGAGCCGCCGAGAGGCTGACGCCATTCTAGCACTTCGACGAGATCTTCAAACGCAGTCTAACGGTGCGCGGCTTCACGGTATACCACGGCGAGTCTGCTGTGGTCGTGCCGAAGTTCTATGAAGAGGTTGTTCCGCTCGTGGTCCAGGGGAAGATCACCAGCCGCGAGCACCGCTACAAGGGCCTCGAGGAGTCCGGTAAGGCCCTCGCCGACGTACATGTCGGAGGGAACGTCGGCAAACCTGTGATCGTTGTCGCTGAAGAATAAGTCTGGCGATCATATGTATTAGCATGTACACAAGACGAGTTATATACGCACTGTGAAATCAGGGGGGGACGACTCTGCGAATGCGTACCCCGAATGGCTGGCAGCTGTTCGCCATCGTAAGCAGCGCCAGAGTGCTGCAGAGAAATTCGGACAGCGGCCTGACAGTGTTATAAGTTCTCGGCCATGCGAGTTTCAGTCCTCCGCAACACTAAGAATATTGCAAGTGGTCCATAGAGCCTTCGGCGGGGAAAGAACATGCCACGCTACTGTCGTCGATGTACTTGTGAACAGCCCTTTCGAAAATGTGGCGGTGCGGTGCCCTATGCGATTAGATTCCCATGCACAATAAACTAAGAACAAATTCACTGCGAGAGTTCCCCAATCAGAAGAAGTACACGTAGACACGGCGCTACTACTCACTGCATGACGTCCCTGTCCTTACGCCTTGCTCTTGCGCGCCCGCCGCTTCCTCTTCTCCCCTACGAGACTCTCCGCGACCTCGGGATGCTCTTCGGCCTCCACGTCCGCGACAGGCGCACCATCGACAGGGACAGGGACCTCCTCCTGGTTCACGAGCTCCTCGACGACATCCTTCCTCGTGCGCCTGCGCTTCTTCTGTGCAGGCGTACCCGGCGCGTCGTCCTCCACTCCCTCCGCCCCCTTCTTCACCGCCGTCCTACGCCGCTTCGACGACCCCTCGTCGCGCCCGTCTTCTTCCTCCGCACCCTCCCCCGCATCCGGCGCCGCATACCCCTTGCGGCGCGTCCCGCTCGCTGCGCGCTCGGGGCGCAGGTGCTCGGGGCGCACGGCGCACAGGCGGTACATGCGGAAGAGCTGGAAGACGGCCTGCTCCTTGTCCTTCGCCTCGATCATGAGGTCGCCGCCGCCGCCGGGCTGCGGCGCGCCCGGGGGCGCGTCCGAGAAGGGCGTGTCCATCAGCACGAGCTCGTCCGGCAGCGTCGTGCACCGGTCGGCGTGCGCGCGCAGCTCCATCACGTTCGCTCTCTTCACTGGGGGTGTGGCGGGCGCGGAGGGAGCTGGTTGCTCCGCGGAGTGCTCTGAAGCAGGTTCTGCGGGGATGTCCGCCACGGCCTCAGAGGCGGGGCAGGCGCCATCAACGAGCGCGACGGGTACCTTCCAGTCGTTGTACCAGAGCCCTGGCCGCGGCTCGCTCAGGTGCTGCTTCACGCGAATGCCCTTGCGCTGCCAGGTCTTGTTGATACGCTCCACAAGCTCCGGGAGTGGCAGCTTGGATGGGTAGATGTAGTTGTGGTGGTAATCGAGCTGCAAGTGCGGTAAGTCACGTCGCCCTTGCGTAGTACGAGAAGGCCAGACTCACGACAATAGGAATGTCGAGCTCCTCGCATATCGGAAGGAGGTCATCTGGGCTGTAACACATCTCGTCGTTCTCTAGCACTAGACGAGCGCGCATCTCGTCTGTCAGCCGCGTCGTGTAAGTCTCTCGGAAGCGTGCCATTGTCGTCTCCTTGTCTCCGTATACACCCTGTCGTCATGATAAGCATCGGATCTGCGATGTGTGAGACGCATATACTCACCCCCATGTGCAGTATGATGACGCTGTCTTTACCCAGGCCCATATAGCGCATCATTTGGCAGTGATCTTTGCATAAACTCAGTCAGACATGGGCTAAAGCGAAGTGACGCAACGTACACTCAAGTTCACGTATCGACGCTTCTATCACGGCGTCCTTTGGGCTCGCCAGTTGAGTGAACTGGCCAGGGTGCGTCGTGAGGCGATGGCCGAGCTTGCGCGCGAGCGAACCGGCCTCGGCGAGCTCCTCCTTTGCGTACTCGAGGTCGTAGCCCCACTCCTTGTGGCTCGCAAAGGGGAACATCTCGCTACTCATGCGCATGAAGCGGATGCCGTTCGCCTCGTTCCACTCGACCATCGTCTTGAGGTCGCGCGCGTTCTGGCGGCCGAGCTCCTTCGCGTAGTCGAGGCCTTTCTCCTTGAGCGTCGCGAGGCGGCACGTGCGCGAGCAGAAGATGGGCGGGTCTTGCGCGCGGAGCACGGTATTCAGGCAGGCGTACCCGAGGCGGCCCTTGAACTCGGTGCTCTTGAACTCGGTGATGGGTGGGATGTCGTACACGACGGGCTCTCCCTTCTTGCGACGCTTGCGTGGAGACTTCGTTGGCTCTGGCTCTGGAGACGAGAGTGGAGAGCTAAAGGGGCTTCCAGCCGCAGCGTATGGATCCCAGCCCGCGTCTTGGACCTTTGGTTTGCGCGGTGAACGGCGGCGAGGAGTGGTGACGGTTTCCACGACTTCTTCTAGGGCGACAGTGACCGTCTGCTTACGCTTCGGTGGCATGGCGGCGACTGTACTACGGAGTCGGGGTCGTACGTGCACTGTCAGACGGAGTGAAGGACGGAGGATGGAAGAGAGCATGCAGTGTCGAACAGGCCGCGGGAGGTTATCCGTCCCGTCGCTGCGGAAGCAATCGCATTCTCCAATTTTGTCAGCATTTTCCTCGACGTAGCAGCCAGGGTCAAGGTTGGAGAAAAGGAGCGATCCCGCACGGAGGCGCTTTCATTCCGGAGGCATCATATCGAAGAGCGGCGCATCAGACGCATCAGATGGACGTAAAGCCGCATCAATTGAAGGTTGGTCGCCGCACTTGTCGACTCGTCTGTGCCGACGATGTTCATGCAATATCTACTGCCGTCTAAATATTGTCTTTGGACATCCTCGTTTTTTTCTGCTCTGGTGAGTGGCCGCACTCGCTTTTATCGCCTGACGTGCGGTTAGCTGGCTGTCTTGCGGAACGAGAATATGACCGTTGACTTCCATGCCTGATGTCGCCTGCAATAAGCAGCTGCTCGGCTCGGTCAATGTTTGACAATTTGGCTTGTCCACTTTGTCTCCAACATTACACTGCTGGTGACTCCGCGAGCTCCTGTCTTCACCCTACATATACACGCATCAACCGACGACCCCCTCTATCCCAAACCCTTACCTCGCAATGCAACGGTCGTCTTCCGGGAATTCCGCGCTTTCTGACGAGCCATTGCATAGCCCTGGGTTCCACTCATCTCGTGAAAAAGTCGACGAAACGAAGAGCACAAGGGCAGGCAGTGCAAAGATATGGATCCCGAAGGAACACAGCAACCGCACCCTTGTTCTTTGCTTTGACGGCACTGGCGACCACTTTGATTCCGATGTGAGAGTGTTTATTCGATATTTTTACGCAATGACTGACTCGTATGTAGAATTCCAACGTCGTGCAGCTTGCTGCGATGCTCCGGAAGGACGATACTTCTCAGCAACTGGTGTACTATCAGGTGAGAAAGCCATTGGCCATCATCGAATTACAACCACGCGTCCTGACCCGAGCTATGTCAGCCCGGAATCGGAACGTATACGGGCACTACACTCCCAATTATCTCAGACATTAGCATGACTCTCGATGAGATGTTTGCTACGAGTCTATCGACTCATGTCCTTCGTACGTGACTCCCGCTTTGGATTCACTGCTGCCTCAATTTGACCTAACTCCCATGCAAATAGAGGGATATACCTTTCTTATGCAAAACTATACCGACGGCGACAAGGTGTGCCTCTTTGGCTTCTCCCGTGGCGCATATACCGCCCGCGCGCTGGCTGGAATGTTGCACAAGGTAACGCATGCACTTGGGGCAAGGTGTACGAGTAGCTCACACTTGCGCTAGGTTGGCCTGCTGCCCCGCTCGAATGGCGCACAGCTCCGCTTCGCATATGACATGTATGCGAATACCGCGACCGACGTCACTGCCGCCGACTTTGACGAGCAAGTCGAACTCGTCGAGACCTTCAAGCGAACGTTCTGTCGCGAGCTAAAGGTCGACTTCCTTGGTGTCTGGTGCGCTCGTTACAGCCAGTTGGTAGAATGAGGGCTGAGTAGCGTCGCAGGGACACTGTTGCGTCCGTGGGCCTTTTCCCTCGGACCCTCCCTTTCGTGTACATGAACAACGGCGTCCGCTACCTGCGGCATGCCCTCTCTCTGGATGAACGGCGCGTCCGCTTTCTACCCAGCTTCGCGAGCGCACACACCGCACGGCAGCACAGCAACCCGGGGACCGCACCTCTGGACCCGCTCAAACTCTACGCCAACACACCCGGTGCCGCGCAGGAGCGCTTCGATGCCACCGTGAACGCACCCAAGGAGGTCTGCGACGTGCGTGAGGTCTGGTTCGCGGGCGTGCACGCAGACGTCGGCGGCGGCTCCGTGCACAACCGCACGCCGCACGCGCTCGCGCGCATCCCGCTGCGCTGGATGGTCCGCGAGGCGTTCCGCTGCAACACGGGCATCATGTTCGACGCCGCGATGCTCCAGCAGATCGGCCTCTCCCTGCGCACCACGCCCGACGGCACCCTCGCGCTCGCAGACGTCCCCGCGCGGCTGGACGCGGCCGACGCGCGGGACATCGTGGGGCTCCAGCTCGCAGAGGACACGGGCGGCGCCGGGGGCGGGTGGACGGCGCCGTTCCGCGGGGTGCATGCGTTCCTGCGCGGCGTGCTCGGCCTCGTCGTCGCGCCGTTGCTCGGCGTGCTCGAGGCACTCGGCGTCTGGCGGCGCCTCGCGCGGTACGGCTGGATCTCGCCGTCGGCGCGCGGGCGGTACGTCCCGCCGAGCCGTGCGCACCCTGTGCACGCGAAGAAGATGCACGACGTGCACCCGGCGAAGCACCCGCACGCGGTCGACGCGGCCAAGTGCGCGGAGCACGACCCGGGGTACGAGGCGCGCGAGGAGCTCAAGGACGCGCTGAGCCCGATGTTCGACCAGCTCGGCGCGTGTTCGGGCACGTCTCTGTTCTCACTGCATACTGTGGTTCCCGACTGACGGCGTGCGGCAGGCTGGAGGCGCCTGCTGTGGCTCGCGATGGAGTACACGCCGACGCGCGTGCGTGTCCGGCGTGCGTTCGGGCTGCACACGGACGGCGAGGAAGGAGCGGACGCAGACGAGTGGTGGAGCACCCGCGGGCGGCGGAGCGTCTGGGAGTGGCTGTACGTCTCTGCGTGTTTTCCGTGGCAATACGCGCTGACATCGAGCAGGCTGAACCGCGGGCGCGGCCGCCCGGTGTCGACGCACGAGGTCGCGGTCGGCCTGCAGGTGCACCGCTCGGTCAAGACACGCCTCGAGGCGCGCGGCGTGGGGCTCGCGCACCCGCTCTCGCAGGCCGGCGAGGACACGCATGTGCGCGTCGACGGCGCGGAGGTGTACGTCCCGCAGATGCGGCCGCAGCTCCCTGGCAGGCCCAAGGCGACGCCGCGCAGGCTTGAGCATCGCGAGTGGAACGTCGACGTACCGATCTACTGGCAGTGGGTGGACTAGGGTGCAGACGCGCGGGGGTCACCGAGGCGCAAGAGGGCAGCAGGGAGCGTGGACGAGGAGCTTGTGAGGAGAGGTGTTGGCCCCAGAGTATGGCGCGTCTTTCACGGAGACAAAAGCGGGCGAGCATTTCAAGGCTGCAAAAGCCCCGTGCGCGAGAAGAGGAAGCAGTGAGCGCGTAAGAGTAAGCTGTAGGGGTCAAGAGGGTAGCATTGAGTTCCGTGGTTGCACAACGAGTCGTATCCCTATCAGTATCCTTGTTCAGTGATGTTCACTCGGAATCGCTGCGATCCGAGATTATGACCGCTGGCAGAAGAGCTCCCTTGACGGAATTAGTTATATCGCCTGTGAATCAAAATGCACCTGTACCAGTCTGCACACCATCGTCTGCGCATGGCCAACTACTGCGTCCTGGTCAATCCAGTAGCTGACGCGTACAGGCTCGGTTCGCGGGTCGAATGCTCTAACTGAGAAAGCCCTCGTGGGAAGACAACTTGAGGAAGGCTCAACGACTCGCGAAATTCGTAACCTACCACCGGGTGGCGATAGACTCACGCTGCCGAGCAGGTTTAGCATGAGCTTCAGGTAATTATTTGTAGGAACTATGAGAGAACCATGAATATAGCAATGCTTTGCTCTCACTCCTGCCACCTCACGCAGCCCAACGACCGTCGGATGCGCCCTCAGTCCACCCATTCCCAGTACAGCGGCACGTCGACATTCCAATCCTTGTGGCCCAGCTGAATCGGATGCGAGCAGCGGCCTGCGCGGGGGACGGCAGGTCGCACCTGCGGGACATAGACGTCGCCGCGGCGGTGCGCATGCTTCAGCCGTATGCCACGGGCCTCCAGTCGCGTTTTGACGGAGCGGTGGACATGCATGCCCGACGCGAGGACCTCGCCTGCGAGGGTGCGGCCGCGACCACAGTTGCGCCTACGTCCATGTCAGTCTTGAGTGCAGCGAAAGCAAGGAACGGACGTACACCCATTGCCACACGAGCCGGTCCCCAGGCTCCTTCGGGCGGCTCCACCACTCCCACGCGTCCGCGGTGTGCTTGATGTGCACCGGCCGCTCGACGCGTACCCGCGCGGGGAGGTACTCCATCGCAAGCCACAGCAGGCGCATCCATCCTGCGCACGCACGACGCACACCTCAGCAACGGTAAACAAAGGAGACAACGCAGTCACGTACCGCCCGCCGTACTCAGCTGGTCATGCATCATGCTCAGCGCGTCCGCGAGCTCCTCGATGGCCTCGTACTCGGGGCACCGCTCCACCATGTGCTCCTCGTGCAGCGCATGCGGGTCCTCGGGCGGCGCCGCACCGGCCGCACCATGGCGGGCGCGGTGCGCCGCACGTGCGTGCACGGGGTGCATGCGCGACGGCAGGACGTGCCGCCCCCGCGCACGCGCGGCGTCTACCGCGCGGTGGGGCGTGCGCCCAAAGAGCCTGCGCACTGGCGCCGCGAGCGCGTCCTTCGCCGCCTGCACCGTACCCTTCACGGCGTCCCGCGCCGCACCCGCGACGGCAGCGAGCGCGCGCCACGCCGCCCAGCCCGCGCGCGGCGGCTCGTGCTCGTCTTCGCGGTCGACGCGGACGTGCGGGTGCGCGGCGAGGGCGTGTGCGGGGAGGCGCGGCGGGAGGTCGGCGAGGGCGAGAGACCCGTCGGGCATGCGCGTGAGGCCGAGGCCGATCTGCTGGAGCATCGCGGCGTCAAAGACGAGGCCGGTGCCGCAGCGGAAGGCCTCGCGGACCATCCAGCGCAGCGGGATGCGCGCGAGCGCGTGCCGCGTGTTGTTCTTCACGGAGCCGCCGCCGACGTCCGCGTGCACGCCCGCGAACCACACCTCGCGCACGTCGCAGTGCGCGCCTGCGGCTGCGTTCACGGCGTCCTCGAACGCGCGTTCGGCGCGCTCGCCCCGCTGGGCTGCGCCGTGCGGGACGTAGGCGCTAGCAAGGCTTGGGTAGAAGCGTACGCGCCGCTCGTCTAGCGAGAGGGCGTGGCGGAGGTGCCGCACACCGTTGTTCATGTACACGAAGGGCAGCGTGCGCGGAATGATTCCAACGGAGTTCACTGTGTCCCTGCATGACCATGAAGTGACGCTCGGGGCTCGGCAGAGATTCGACTCACCAAACCCCGAGGAACTCGACCTTCACCTCGCGGCAGAACGTGCGCTTGAACGTCTCGACAAGCTCCACCTCTTCATCAAAGTCCTTGTCGTCCGCATCCGTCGCCATCTGTGAGTACATGTCGTACGCGAAAGAGAGTTGGGCGTCATTCGACCGCGGCAGTAGGCCGACCTACGGGGAGGTAAATATTGGTACATGTTGTAATATTGATTCGACGCACCTTTTGTAACATCCCCGCTAGTGCTCGCGCCGTGTACGCTCCACGCGAGAACCCGAACAAGCATATCTTGTCCCCGTCTGTGTAGTTCTCCATGAGGAACTTGTACCCATCTAGAGGGTATCCTGGTGAATATTTTGCGCCTTTAAAGCGCCATTTTGGAATGTTCACCTTTTATATGCGTCGAGATATTCATCGCGAACATTTCATCGAGCGTTTTGCTAATTTCCTCAACGATAGGTATGTCCGTCCCGGTGTAGGTACCGATGCCCGGCTATCTGGATATAAGCAGTTTACCACAAGAGCCTCGCCTATGGCAGCTCACCTGGTAGTACACGAGCTGCTGTGAAGTGTCGTCTTTCCGAAGCATCGAAAATAGCTGCACTACGTTCGAATTCTAGCTCCCAGATAAGTTTTGCTGCGCAAAGGTGACTATATGCTACGGAACTCACGTCCGAGTCGAATTGATCTCCCGTTCCGTCGAAGCAGAGAACGAGGGTGCGATTGCCGTGGTGCGCAGGGACCCATTCTTTTTGCGGCGAGCACTGTGTGAAACCAGAGGTCGCACGCTCACCCTCTTGCTCCTCCAATGCCGAAGCGTAAGAGGAAGTCAAGGACTCCGCCTTTCCCTTTAGGCTAGACTTGAGGTCGTAGGGCGAGAGAGGCGAGTAGGGGTCGTAAAGAGTCCTGTCTGAAGTGGCCGAGAAGTCAGAGTCGAGGTAAGGCGACCGGTTTACGTCGACGTCGACGCTCATGTGCATCTCGGGGCTGCAGGGCTGGGAGAGTGCCTGCAGGGCGCGGTGAGAAAAGTCGTGGCTATATACCGACTCGCAGCTGACTCAACAATGTCGACGGATGTAGAAAGATCCAAGTAAAGAAGCGAGAACGCGCTCATCTCTCGCTGATACATGAACCAAACGTCGTGCTCAACGCTCTCTCTATCGCCATTCGATGCCTATTTTGAGTGCGACCCTGTCAGCACCCACATGCATCTACCTATCCTGCAAGTGCATAGTTAGACATGCTCAATTCTTCTGCATAAATGGATGCTCACTTAGCAGAAGGGCGTCCAAAGCACGGCGTCCATCCCGTATCAACTTCCATGCATACGACCTGCCATATTTCGGCAAACCTCCGTTGATTTAGTGCAAAATTCACTATCGTGACCTGAAGGGGATATCGTCAATACACCGACTGTAAACATACACGTAAGACATACAAACGAGCAAAAGTTTACGCTACCATGACTTGACAATATTTCACGCTACAAACTTGCGTGATTGAAAGCTACGGCAGGCTACAACCTAGGCTGGACCCTAGACTGTGAGTACGCATCTCAGGCCGGGCTCCGAGATGGCCGGGGCGGCTCGTTCTCACGGGTGCCCACGTACTCACGAATACGGCGAGAGCGGGCAGGGACGCAGCAATCTACGCTCTTCCGAGGATGCTGCGTCAGCGGTTGACGAACGCAAAGTTGCATTACCAAGTCAAGACGCCCTATGTACGCACCAAAGTTTTATGAGAGCTGCCGATAGCTGCACCACGAGCTCGTGGTGTTGCCATATCGGCTAGCCAGCAACCTCAATACTGTCGTCGCACAGGTGCAGGTTTGCAGGAAGTTGGCTCAGCCGCTGAGCTTAGTCAGCGATCCTGTTTCGGGTTGAACTACTGTTAGACGCCTACAAGCTAGCCTTGCAGGCGACTTGTGAACCGTATAATGCAGTATTGCAGAGCGTAGTGCATAGTTTGGCACGCGAACATACTCCACATATTGCTGCAACTACTGATACGTTTCTAGTGGCTATAAGTAGCTGTACGAATATTAACCAAAACATAGATCTTGGCCGGCCGACTAGATCTGAGGGTTGTGGAACTGTTTCTGTACAAATGGTGAGTGTATAAGATTGACATACTGTATTAAAAGATTTTATATGGTACTTGCCGTATATTTTGTGGGGGAGGCTCACAATTGCGCAATGTAAAGCAAGACGAAGAGGCAGCGAAGCACGAGTGACCTTCCAATTCTGCCGGCGGGAGTTCTGGCTCGGTTGCTGCAATCTCCGCACTCCTGAGTCGAAACTAGGCTTTCACCTACCAAGAATGGACAGGGTGTTTCTTACAGGTACGAGAACAATAATTTGCTAGCAGACCGTGAGTGAGCCGCAATACAAGCAAGTGACCCGAGATTCCTGCCTGGCCGAGCAATGGGCGGCTGACGGTAGACTTACCAGCAGACTAAACTCAACTTTCCTCTTCCAGTATCCCACGCTCGGGCCAGGGGTAAGGGGAACAAGATCGCATATAAGGCTACACAGACTAGTCATACACTCTAATCGAAACAACACTCTACCCGACTTTACAAAAATCCGATCCTCTAAGTGAGCTTCTCGCGTACTCAGGCGCTGCTGGCGACCTTCTCCTTGATGACATCGACGATGGTCGGCTCCGCGATGGTGCTGAGGTCGCCGAGCTGGTCGCCTTCGCCGGCAATGATCTTGCGGAGGATGCGGCGCATGATCTTTCCCGAGCGCGTCTTGGGCAGGTCCGGCGCGATGTAGATCTTCTTCGGCGCTGCGAACGGCCCGATGACCTTGCGCACCTGCAGCACGAGCTCCTTGACCAGCGCGGGCTCGTTCTCAGGCTCGAACTTGAACTCGCTGGGAGGAGGGCACGAGACGTCAGTAGCAGAGCGCGACGCGGGGCGTGCAGCGTGTGCGTACCGCTTGAAGGTCACGAAGGCGTGCACGGCCTGACCCGTCAGCTCGTCCTGCGCGCCGATGACGGCGGCCTCGGCGACGCCGGGGTAAAGGATCAGGGCGGACTCGATCTCAGCGGTCGAGAGACGGTGGCCGGAGACGTTGATGACGTCGTCGACACGGCCCTTGATCCAGATGTAGCCGTCCTTGTCGCGGACGGCACCGTCGCCGGTGTAGAAGTAGCCGGGGTAGGGCTGCGTGCGAGGGTAAGTGCCAGGTGAAGCTCATCGAGGAGTGTGCACTGACCCGGAGGTAGACGTCGAGCCACCTGTTGTGGTCCTGCCAGACGCTGCGGGCGATCGACGGCCAGGTGTTCTTGAAGACGAGGACGCCCTCGACGTTGGGCCCCTCAAGTTCCTGCCAGCCGTAGATGAGACCTCGCAGTATCGGGGGCACGCATTCCACGAAAGACGTACCTTTCCCGTGACAGGGTCGAGCAGCGCGTAGTCGTGGCCGAGGAAGGGCACCGTCGCGGAGCCGGCCTTGCACTCAATCGCACCGGGGAGCGGGCTGACGACGATCGAGCCGGTCTCGGTCTGGAAGAAGGTGTCGACGATGGCGGCCTGGCGGCGGCCGACGTGGTCGTTGAGCCAGTGCCACGCCTCGGGGTTGATGGGCTCGCCGACGGAGCCGATGACGCGGAGCGAGCTGAGGTCCGCGTCCTTGACGAACGACTCGCCGTGGCGGCGGAGCAGGCGCACCGCCGTCGGCGCCGTGTGGAAGTGCGTGAGCTTGTGCCGGTCGATCGTCTCCCAGAAGCGCGCCGGCGTCGGGTACGTGGGCGTCGACTCGAAGATCGTCGTCGCGATCCCGAGCGCGAGTGGGCCGTACACCGTGTACGTGTGGCCCGTGATCCAGCCGAGGTCTGCCATGCACCCGAAGCGGTCCTCGGGGTGCACGTCGAAGACGTACTTTACGCTCAGCGCCGCGCCGAGCAGGTATCCACCGATGGTGTGCATGATGCCCTTTGGCTTGCCGGTCGAGCCAGAGGTCTGATCACCCTTTGTCAGCGTTGTGAAACGGGAGGCTGCAGCGGAGGCACTCACGTAGAGAATGAAGAGCCCGTCCTCAGAGTTGAGCAGCGCGGGCGGGCAGTAGTTGGGCACCTTCGCGCTCTCCTCGTGCCACCACTTGTCGCGGCCCTCGACCCAGCCGATGTTCTCGCCGCCGGTGTGCTTGAGGACGAGGACGTGCTCGACATGGGGGCAGCCCTCGAGCGCCCTGTCCGCGAGGGCCTTGAGCGCGATCGCGCGGCCCGCGCGGCGGCTCTCGTCCGCGGTGAGCACGACGCGCGAGCGGCAGTCGTTAATGCGGTCGCGCAGCGCCTCGCTCGAGAAGCCGGGGAAGACGGCCGAGTGTAGCGCGCCGACGCGCGCGCACGCGAGGAACGCGGCCACGGCCTGCCAGGTCATCGGCATGTAGATCGTCACCGTGTCGCCCTTGCCGACGCCGAAGCGCTTGAGCACGTTCGCGACGCGCGAGACCTCGCGCAGCAGCTCGCCGTAGCTGATGTACTGGTGCTGGCCCGGCTCGTCTGCCTCGTAGATGATCGCCGTCTGGGGCGGCCTCCGGTCAGCAATCGCTCCGCAGACGAAAAAGCAAGAGGATCGCACCTTGTTGGGGTCCTGGGCCGCCCAGCGGTCGACGCAGTTGTAGGAAGCGTTGATGTAGCCCTCCGTGAACCAGGCGATGTCCCACCCTCGAAGGAGCCGGAGCGGATGGTGTGGAAGGGGCGGTCCCAGTGCAGGAGCTCCCTGGCCATCTGTGGCGGTCCTAGCATGAGCACCGCCTGCTGTGGCGCAGACTGAGGAGGCATACCTGGGCCCACCATTGGTCGGCGTTCGGACCAATGGTCTCGGCGTGCGCCTTCTTGTAGGCCTCGAAGTTGGGGCCGACGAACGGGACCTCGGGGCCGTCGCGCAGGCGGGGCGGGATGGGCTCGAAGGGGACGTTGTCGTAGGCGGTGTTCGACATGTTGCTGTAAAGTCTAAAGTGTCTAAGTGTCTAGGAGAGAAGTTGTGGTGTGTAGGCTGTGAGAGTCGGTGAACGATCTGGAGAGCCAGAGGGCCTGCTGGGAGAGTTCTTATACCCCTCCGCAACACAAGTTTTCCAACACCAAAGACTGCTCGCGGAGCCGACCTGGAGTCCCCAGTAGGCTGCACCCTGCTGCGCCAGTACTACGGGGTAGCCCGCAGGCCGTGCCACGCGCAGGCCGCTGCTCCAACCTGTCGTGCATGGCAGATCGCGCACGCGCGTGGCATCTCTGGCAGCACGAAAGATTTGCGCAGTTTTTTGCAAGAGTGTCCCCTTCGAAGAACGGTGTCCGACGGGCGCACTTCAATACGAGGACGTTTACGCAGGGGCGCAGCGCAATCTTCAGGGTAAGGGAGCGGCCAATGCGCAGCCGCCCGCGCCACCCGAGAACCTCAACCTGTCTGTGGTCACGCGAGGGGCGCACTCGGGGCCGATGAGGGGGCGTTGGCGCGGATTGGCGGGGCGGGGCGCACGCGCGTGATGGCCGACGTCCCGACGGCGTGCGACGACAGCTGTCTACCACCGCGCGTACCCTGGGCTTGTCAGTGCGCGTACTCCAGGTTAGGCCGCGCTGCCACGGCACGTCTGGCAGCGCGGAAGATGGCGCTTGCCAATCGTCCAACCTTGTCTGACGTGCCCCATCGGGGCACGGCGTACGCCCAGCCTATCGCCGCTGGCGGCGGCGAGCCCGCGCACGCTGGACAGAGTTGCCTGTCACTCGGAAGAAGGGCAATGCAAAAACGCAATACAGCGTACGGTGGACGACATCCAGACACTGTAACGAATGCAGAAGTGGCTCAGCAGAAATCAAGAACGGGGTACACTCGATGGTCACTCTGCGATGTCTTCCTCATGCTCGTCTTCCCCGTCTTCCGAGTTGTCTGCATCTTGCAGGGTCATGAGGTCGTTGATGCTGGGAAGTCGCCTTGTGAACAAATCGATTAGCCTCGAACGTGGGGCCGACGTACCAATGAACAAACGGACGCATAATGTTGACAAGTCGGCCCAGCTCTTCCTTGAACTCGGGCTGGAGGACTTGTTTGTCCGTGAACCTGCGCACCGTCAGCGATGTAGGCCAGCACTCGATGACGGACTTACTTGTGCACGACAGCAAACGAACGACATTTGAGCAAGTCTATGTCTCTGCCACGTAGCAGTCAGCAAAAGCCTGCGCATACATCCATGGCACCTACTTGTGGTTCTTGTCGATACCCTTGGGTGCGACCTTGAGCTCGTCATCCATGCCGAAGATGTTCTGTCGTGCGCGCCGTGGATGAGGCTTGGCCTCCCCGAAGAGCCCGACGAACGTCTCGTCAGAGATGATACGTCGCAGGCGATCAGACGAGCGCAGGAGGTTATTCCTGCAATGACATGTCGTGAAAAGAGGAACTCATGTGCAGCAGTGCTTGAGCGTACCGGATAGTCTGAAGTTCATTTTTGCCTGGGCACCATGTACCCGCAGCGATCATACTCTGCCCGTTGGGCCGAACTGTAAGAATGCTATTAGTGAGATGTACCTCAGTTCGTTAATCTACCACTTACTAGCTCTTAGTAAGCCCGATGCGATATTAGAATGGTGCATCACACTCGAACGGATAACAACGCACATGTGATCTGTAGCAGCATACATCACGCTTAGATTATCCCAACGATCATTCCATAACAAAAGCGCTTACATCCCGCAAAGATGCCCTTTCGACCACTCCGTGAGAAGCTCGCCGAGAGCCCGGTCTTGTACGGCGTCTTGTCGTTGCTGAATCTGACCTGCACGATCGCGCACAGTAAGAAGCGTGCAGACACAGAAGCAAGGTGGCATACGTCGCGGTAAATCCGATGAATGACGTCCTTCGGTGGCAGATATGGGATCTGCGGGTCATTCGCAACGAGGACGCTCGTGAACTCTTCGACGAAATCTTTCCATTCCTTCTCCGCGACGCGCCAGACGGGCTCTGTTAACGCGATCAGCGTGGTACGTTGCGCGTTTCCAGAGGTGCATTACCGTGCATCTTGAACCTGACAGTGGGTCAGACGCGCAGGTCTCAACACATATGTTTGAGCACGCACCACTCGCGGTCATTGCACTCCGGCTTCGTTAGCTGGCGGAGAAAGTCGAGGGTGTTCTGTGAGATTTGTCCAGGTGGCACTACAGCAATTGTAGTTCAGCTTCACGCGATTCGAGGCAGAGCGCGAATACCTGCGCATCAATGAGTAAGTGTGGCGGATGCTGAGGGGTGTTTGGGCCACGCACCGACCTCGGCCAGTCTTAGGGGCCTGTACGACTCTCCCGACCACCTCCTGACCATCGTCTAGCTCAATTTCTGACTCTGAGTCCTTGTTAGCGTCATTTGTCTTCCTCTTCTTTCTCGGAGCGGTGGCCTTCTTCGGGGAAGACTTGGCAGGCGAACTCTGGCCGCGCTTGCGCTTGGCTGGCTTTGCTTCGTGCTCTTCGTCGAGGTTGTCGCTGTTGATCGACTCCGTGTCGCTGATAGCCTCGTCTTCGTCATCGTACGCGTCGCTCTGCTCGTCTGCGCTCTCTTCTTCCGCAGACTCGTCCTGAAGCTCATCCTGCTTGCGCCGAGATCTGCTGCCTGACACCTTCGCCGCCGACGCTGACGCTCTCTGACTGTTTTTCTGCGTCGCTGCCGTCGTTCTAGTCTTGCTAGATGTCACTGCTCGCGTGCTGCGCGTTGCCATGTTCTGTGAGCACGATGCGGGGTAGAACCAAGTGTGTAAGCGCCTGCGGGTCACAGCGGGCGCTATGATGGCCTGTTGCCTATTGTGGTCGTGCCGACGCCTTCGTGGCGCCCTTTGATGCGCTCTCGGCTCGCGATGCCGAGGTCGAACCATCTCCTCCGCTTTGGCCGTGTCCTGCCTTTGCGCTCTCCACGAACACCGCTACGTGACATGTCACACATAGCCTCCTTTTATATGCTAATAAGGCTCATCGACTCAAGTTCTACACGCGCGTCTAACGTGTGACGCGTCGCGACGCGCCTCACACCCGAATAATCTCGGGCCCGCGCAAGGTCAGTAACGCAGTCCACGTCAATCTTGACCCGTCAGTAGCCGTATTTGGCAGGTAGCAACAAACTCTCTTCGCATCAAATCGGAAGAGTCCCGAGCATACATATATACCGCGCTGGCTGCGGTCCGTTCTTCATCCCCCAACCCCCACCACCCCCCGTGAAGACGTATTTGTTGACTTTAACTGTCCTGTTCACATTTAGACTCGCTCCTCGAGGAATCCGGTATATAGCTGCTCACTTGCCGTGCATATATGGGCGCAGGTATGTGCTCATTATATAGAATGTACTCACTCCTCCTTGATATAACGCCGGCCAAATATGAGAAAGGCACGTCCCGGCCCGTTTTCTTCACGTCCCTTCACTGACCATGAGATTCGATTTGTTGTCTCGCACAGATTCGATCGGGATTTGATGACGAGGATCGTTCCTGAAGCCCAGGAAACGTTCCCTGGGTGGGCGCAATCCACGTTCCCGGGATAGCAAGGCCTTGCCATCGCGAAGGCACTCACTCGAAATCATAGCGGATCAGCGAGCGAGGAACGGCACGTCGTCAGGTACAACACATCTATAATTCTCAATTGTCTTCCGTCGACTTCTCCCCTGTTTGGCCGCAAGGTTGAAGATTCTAAGTCGCGTCTGCGCCACGAGGAGGTCTCCGCAACATCTGATCTGCGTCTACTGCATGTCTTCCGCGGGCGCGTTGCTGACTCTTGCGCCATCGTTTCATGCCGTCAAGAGTCTTCAAGAATGTTCGCACAGCTTCACAGCCATATGGACGGCCCCTCAACGCCGTGAACGATGGTCTTCTAGTCCAGCGACAGCGCTGGGTATCAAGACAATGCACGTGAGACACTGAGTCCCTCCATCAGCAGCCCACGCTGTTACGACACCTCGAAGGCGCGGGGAATGATGCAGACTTTCGAGAGGGCTGTTTTGCACGTCCCAGCCAACGTTGCTCTCGTCGCAGCCTTTCACATGCCCTACGAGCGACGGGAGCGACGGAGCGATCGCAAGGAGTCAAAAGGTGAGCCGCATCGTCTCGTTCATCCCGGTCTCGGAGCTCATTATCGCGTCTGATTCCGAATTTGTCGAATTTGACTTGGTGCAATCATGAAGTTCGAGCATGATTGCAGTCGCCAGGGGTTGCCGCGCGCTCCAGGCTGCTCATGTGGCCTTGTGCTGCCGCGAGCGCGGCGCCGATCGGTGTCACGAACCCAAAGCGGGGAGTCCGCTTGCAAGGGCCTCTGGGCGAATATGGTGTAGCCCGACGTCCGCGCTCGCCCGAGTATGTCATGGAGCCCTGGGCAATTCAATTGGGCGGGCAGTTGAGGCGGTAGGCTCAATCGGCTCGGACATCGTTGCCCTGGACAGTCCGAGAGGCCATGGTCCAGAGGCGAGCTAGTCTGCGACGCGGGGCTCCGCTCCCTGACCCTGTGAGCTTGGCTGTGGGGCAGTAAGCGGGGCATTTGCTTCCTCCGGCTCGTTGATCGGTGTGAGCTACTACGACAGGGACGAAGCATCTCTTTGCTGACAGGAAGATAGGCACCGCTCTGTGTCCACTGAGTAGCGAACTCAGTACATCCCGCTCTACGTACGCTTCTGACGTCGCAAGTGCGATGTGCTGCCATCCTCTCCCGCCGGGCTACCCGCTGGAGGTTGGACGACCATGGAGTGGACAGATTCGGGGGGCGGTCTCTTCGATGAGCCCACTGGTTCACGAACGGCACACGACGAGTGCCCAGCAGTCGTACGGGCATGTCTGCATGCGAAGATGTTTCGGCCGTGGTTGCAAGTGGTTTGCCCCGCATTCCCCGCACGATTGGTTTAGGGGACGCCCGACTAGCCGCGGAAGGGAGAGTCACGCGATTTCCGATGGGGAACCAATGATCACGACAAGATCAAAAATGAATTCGCTTATATTGGCCCACATCCCCTAGTCTCGTCGCTCTTTGCCTCTAACCTCCTCCTCCTCCTCGTCGCCATCAGAGAGCCAGACACGATGTCCGACACACAGCAGCAGCCCGCGGTCGACGGCGCGAACAGCGAGCAGGCCCCCAACGCATCAGACGCCCACCCCACCATTCACCCCATCGCCCCAAGACTTAAGAGCGGCCACAAAATTCCTCACATTGGGCCACACATCCATGCCTACCGCAATATGCACCAGCAGACCGTGGGCCATGAGTCCGACAAGTGGTGGGCCAAGGTCCGTAGCCCCGTCCCTGTGTGCGAAAGCGAGCGATCCTGACGCACAGCGAACAGATGGCGCGCGATACCCTGCACTGGGATCGCCCCTTCCACACCGTCCGCGCAGGTGGCTTCGAGACAGGCGACATCGTTTGGTTCCCAGAAGGCGGCCTGAACGCATCGTACAACTGCGTTGACAGATGGGCGTTCAAGCACCCTGATAAGGTGGGATAATTATCGGGTCAGGCACTGTCCCCACGCCGCTAAACGCCTGCCTCGCCCCCTTTTGCAGACGGCCATCATCTACGAGGCGGACGAGCCGAACGAGGGCTGCGAGATCACGTATGCGCAGCTGCTGCGCGAGGTCTGCAGCGTCGCGAACGTGCTCAAGTCGCTCGGCGTCAAGAAGGGCGACACCGTGTCGGTGTACCTGCCCATGACATGGCAGGCCGTCGCCGCGTTCCTCGCATGCGCGCGCATCGGCGCGGTGCACTCTGTCGTCTTCGCGGGCTTCTCTGCCGAGTCCCTGCGCGACCGCATGAACGACTGCAAGTCCCGTGTGCTCATCACCTCCGACGAGGGCCGCCGCGGCGGCAAGACGATCGCGACCAAGGTCATCGCCGACGCCGCGATCAAGCAGTGCCCCGGCGTCGAGCACGTCCTTGTCCTCCGCCGCACCGGCAACGAGGTGCCCTGGACCGAGGGTCGCGACAAGTGGTGGCACGAGGAGACCGCCAAGGTCCCAACTACTGCCCGCCGGAGGTCATGTCTGCAGAGGACCCGCTGTTCATCCTCTATGTGCGTCACATGCTTCTATGGGTCTTACATCTACTGACGTGTTCCCCGTAGACGTCTGGCTCGACTGGCAAGCCCAAGGGTGTCGTCCATACCACCGGTGGATACCTCCTTTGCGCTGCGCTCACCGTCAAGTACGTCTTCGACGTGCACCCCGACGACAAGTTTGCCTGCATGGCTGACATTGGTTGGATTACCGGCCACACGTGAGTCCCCCTTGTGCTCTGGCCCCTGTCTCGTCTGAACCGCTTGCAGTTACATCGTGTATGGCCCGCTGTGCAACGGTGTGTCGACGACCGTCTTTGAGTCGACGCCTGTATACCCGACGCCCTCGCGCTACTGGCAGACCGTCGAGAAGCACAAGCTCACGCAGTTTTACTCTGCACCCACCGCGATCCGGCTGCTCCGCCGCCTCGGCGAGCACCACGTCCAGGACCACGACCTCAGCTCGCTCCGCGTCCTCGGCTCTGTCGGTGAACCGATTAACCCCGAGGCCTGGCACTGGTACAACGACCACGTCGGCAAGCGCCAGTGCGCCATCGTCGACACGTTCTGGCAGACCGAGACCGGCTCGATCGTCGTCACTCCCTTCCCCGGTGCGATTGAGACCAAGCCCGGCTCCGCGACCGTCCCGTTCTTTGGCATTGAGCCTGCCATCCTTGACCCCGTCTCAGGCGAGGTTCGTAGATGCCCTACAGATGCCCGTTGTGTGACGCTGACGACCCTGTGCAGGAGCTCAAGGGTGATAACGTCGAGGGTGTCCTCGTCCTCAAGACTCCATGGCCATCAATTGCCCGCACGGTCTACCAGGACCACAACCGGTACCTGGAGACCTACATGAAGCCCTACCCCGGCTACTTCTACACTGGTGACGGCGCAGCGCGCGACGAGCACGGCTACATCTGGATCAAGGGCCGTGTTGATGACGTTATCAACGTCTCCGGCCACCGTCTGTCGACGGCGGAGATCGAGTCCGCCTGATCCTGCACAAGGGCGTTGCGGAGACGGCGGTCGTGGGCACGGCGGACGAGCTCACGGGCCAGGCGGTGTACGCGTTCGTGACGCTCAAGCCCGAGTTCAAGTACGACCCCGCGGACGAGGCCGGGCTCGTGAAGGAGCTTGTGCTGCAGGTGCGCAAGGTCATCGGGCCGTTCGCGGCGCCGAAGAAGATCTTCATCGTGCCCGACCTGCCCAAGACGCGCTCGGGCAAGATCATGCGTCGCATCATGCGCAAGATCGTCGCCGGCGAGGGCGACCAGCTTGGCGACCTCAGCACGCTCGCCGAGCCCGGCGTCGTCGACGTCATCAAGACTAAGGTCGCGTCGTCCTGAGCGGCGGCCGTGCTGTCTGGATTCTCGTGGCGGTGCTCGGACGTTACCCCCCGCACATAGGAGGAAATGAGGTTCCAAATTGTAATTGACTGATATCAGTATACCAAGGGGTTGTAGCTGTATCTATTTACTTGCTCTGTTCGTACTCAAAGACATCTATATTGTATCCGTTTTGCTTTCTTCCACTTGTGTGACGCACGACCCTCAGATGCCGCTGCCGAGGTGACTACCTGTCCGTTGATCGAGTTCAGTCTGCGCTGACCAACTTCCTGCCAGCAGCGGGAGGTACGACTTGGCTCGTGGTCAGCTGACAGTACTCGCACTTCAAAATGTCCACAGCTCGTGTTTTCACACCACGGCACCGTTCTCGGTCACCAGACTACAAAATCAAAAACCTAAAAGCCTTCGGTGTCGCAGCCGTCGCGCATCGGGTTCCGACCGCGTCGCTGCGCACCCGAGATCTGTGCAGGGTAATCCTGGCTTTTCTGAGAAGTGCACGCTGGATCTGACAGGCCCGCCTTGACGTCTGCAGCTCACGGCGAGCGTTATGGATGCCGGTTAGGCCCATATGGTCTCGCTTTCCCATCGTCCTCGGCGGCGGCCCCTACAAGGGAAACGAACCCCGTATGTCAGCGGAGCACCCCGCGGACTGCCCCCGGCCGTGTAGGACGGTTTCTTCAGTGCGTTCGAGACCGCGAACCAAGGCCAGCGGGCCCCACTGCTGGACGCAGGCCAGGGCTGCCCGTCCTCCAGAGCGTCGGGGCCCGGGAGCGGCGGGCAGCCGCGAGCTGTCCTGCCCCCGCCAGGGGAACTGCACCCGCCGCTGTTCTCTCTCCTCAAATCCCACACACACGCTAACGTGCACGGCGTGCTCACAGAGCAAGCAGCCTCCCACGGCGGGCCCAACGCTTCCCACCCCGCAGCGCCGCACCAGCGGGCGTGCGGGGACGGCCCTCCTCCGAGGAGCCGACACGCCTGCGCCCGCGCGGTCCGTGGACAACGCCCACGAAGTCCCCGACATTAGCACGCGTGGCGCGTGCCGTGGCGACTGCGGAGCAGTATCGCGCTGCGGGTTTGCACCCACGGCGTGCGTATGCTAAACAGTGGACATTGGCCCCGCGGACGCGGGGCACGGTTGAGACGGTAAGATGACTGCTTGTTTTGGTATATGTTGGTACAAAGGGGTAAGTGTCCTTGCTTTTACTTTCTGCTACCTAGCGGTTCATCCCTGCACAAGCTTGACGAGGTCGACCAGCTGGCCGTTGCTGTTCAGGCCCGCCTGGATGAAGGCGACGTCGGTGAGCGCAGCGGCGGGCTTGCCGAAGCCGTCGTCCTCGCCGTCGATCGCCTTCAGGAAGCTCGCGAGCTCGAGCTCGATGCCGCGCGAGGGCTCCTCGAAGACCTGCTTCTCCTCGCCGACGTCCTCGCCCTTCTCGTTCTTGGTGACGGTGTAGACCGTGACGCGCACGGCACGCTTCCCGCCGAGCGTGATGCCCTCGATCGCGAGCCAGCCTCCTGGCCCGTGACGGTGATGCCCGCGTGCGCGTGCTCGCTGCGCGAGGGCACTGGCGCGCCCCACGTGAGCTCGACGATGCCGTGCACGCCGTCGGCGGTCTGCACGACGGCGTGGATCGTGTCGTGCGGCGGGAGGTGCTTCTGGTTCTGCGACGCGTAGCCCGAGAGCGACTTGAAGGGGCCGTTGAACAGAACGCGCAGCGCGGCGATGGTGTGCTGCGATGAGATGCATGAGCGACGGTCTGCACGCGCAGTGTGCACGAGTACTTACGACACCGCCGTCCAGCTGATGCACACGCACGAGAGATCAGTGCGTGATAAAATTCGCGCATGAGACTGGACGCACCAAGAAACCACCCTGGTACTGTCACCCCGGCGAGTCAGTCAGGTGAGCTCGGCGAGAAAACGATCGGCTTACATCGGGCACCGTGCGCCAGGGAGTCTTGTAGTACTTGCTGTCTTTGGCGACGTAGCCTACAACCCGGGCGTTGAAGGAGTTGACCTTGCCGATCTTGCCTTCGCGGATGGCCTTGGCTGCGACGTGGTACCCAGCCTCGAACTCCCAGTTTTCCGCGACGCGCCAGACGAGGCCCTTGGGCTTGTACGTCGCGTCGACCTCGCGGATGAGCTCAATGCCGCTGGCCACGTCCGGCGCGACGGGCTTCTCGCTGAGAACGTGCTTGCCTGCAGCGAGGCACTTGCGCACGATCGATGGCTGGACGGTAATGGGGAGGGCGATGATGACGGCATGGACGTCCGCACGGGCGAGCAGGGCATCGAGATTCGTCGCAGAATCGCCGTCGTAGTATATGGCAGGACGCTGGGCCAGGCTCAGGATCTCCTGGGCGGCCTGTGCGAGGTCCGAGGCGCTCTTTTCAGATCTGGAATAGATTGCCTTGAGCTCTGCAACGCCGCTGTCGAGTGCGGCGATGGATGGCAAATGGGCTGCAAGGCGCGAGGTGAAACTCCGGGCGAATGTCGAGCTGAAACGACGCACGCACCCTCCTTGGCAAAGATACCCGATCCGAGGATGGCAAGGCCTTTGGGCGACATTGTGTGCGGTTTTCTGGGTGCGGTGAGTAGGTGACGGACGAGACGAAGTCAAAGACAAAATTTCCAGGTGAGCATGGGAGTTCTTGGCCCTCGGCGGCTTGCGCCCGCCTGCTTATGGAGACTCGACCATGATTGTCATCGACTTGAGGATCGTCCATCTGGGGCCTCGGTAAAACTGTTCTGTCGGTCAACTACGTCGTATGTCTGGGCGCTTCAACCATCCAGCGGAAGCGTCGTGTCGTCAGCGAGTCGTCAGCACGCTTTGACCCCAACTCTCCTGGGCGAAACAACGAGGCCCTGAAAGCGATGCTGCCCCGCCGGTCACAGGTATCCAGAAGATGGGCCATATCAGGCCGGCTTTTGCTGTGAAACGCGCCCGCCGGAGATTCTGCCCTGTCTGGGTGCAGGTACGGACCACAACGCAGGGCACCGAGCTCCAACCACGATCGAAAACCGGTCAAAATGGGCCGGAGGATCCAGCCAATCGCCAGGCCCTGCGCTTTTGCCTCATGCGCTCGGCGGAATGTCGGCCATTTTCCTACTCAAACACAAGTCGAACCAGCGGTGCTCGAGCTCCTGCCGCTCATCTGCTCGGCTCTCCTGAAAGGCTGCGAGATACCCCCGGATGAGTAGAGATCTCCCATATCGAATTCTCAGATAGCGGCGGACCGTGCTACTTCGTGAGAACTCCAACGAGCCCGCGGCGAAGTTTGCTCCAGGAAGCGGAAGGTGAGAAGGAACGGGACAGACGCAACTAGGGCGGCGGGTGCGTAGCAGACGACACAACACGGATCGTCCGTCTCTACTCAACTGTCCTAGGACCCTGTATAAAACTCCGAGTTTCAACACCTTCGAGGATGATTCGAGTGGAATGTCGCCAAGAAGCTGGCTCCAGAAGTGGGCTGGATGAAATCCGGGTTTTAGAGGCGAAGCTACGTTGGCGGGCATTACATCGAGGGCGCGACGACGTTCTGATACTGGCCTCGCCGTCCGCCTCGGCTTCTCTTGCCTTACGGCTCGCTCGGGACAATCAAGGCGGCTGATAGTCGTCCAGCTCCTACTCCTGCTAAACCACCCGGACTAATCTCGGCGACCCCTCCTTCGGAAGTGCCGTCCCAGAATGTCTCTGTGCTTGATATCGGCGTATTCCTACTCACCGTTTTAAAAGCAAACATGCTCTCGCACCCGCCCCGTTTTTCCCTACCTCTCAGAGAGCAACATGTCTGCGTCCGCCGCTCCTCCAAACAAGCTCCCTGCAGACTTTCTTTGGGGCTTCGCAACTGGTCAGTCAACTCTCCTCTACCAGTGCCCATGGCTTGGCACTTCCCATGTTGTTCAACAACGACCGTGCAGCGTTTCTAACACTTTTACTACTTTTTCTCTGCAGCGAGCTTCCAGATTGAAGGTGCAACTGATGTCGACGGACGTGGCAAGTCCATTTGGGACGACTTCTCGAAAATACCTGGCAAGACGCTCGACGGAAAGAATGGAGACGTCGCGACCGACTCTTACAACCGCTGGCGAGAAGACGTCGACCTGCTCGTCCAGTACGGCGTGAAGAGCTACCGCTTCTCCATCTCCTGGTCTCGTATCATTCCCCTCGGAGGCCGGAACGACCCAGTAAACGAGGCCGGAATTAAATTCTACTCGGATCTCATTGATGCGCTGCTCGAGCGGGGCATCGTGCCCTTTGTGGTGAGCACAGTCGCGGTGCTGTTACTGAAAGCAGCCTAACGCGAACCCGCGCTCTAGACTCTCTACCACTGGGACCTCCCGCAGGCCCTGCACGACCGGTATCTTGGCTGGCTGAACAAGGACGAGATCGTCCAGGACTATGTTCGCTACGCGGGGGTGCGTGTTTGCGGCACACGATCGCTGCATGTCTTCTGACCCGGGGGCAACGTTCTATGGAAACAGGTCTGCTTCGAGCGCTTTGGCGATCGAGTAAAACACTGGTGCGCCGCCCCGTCTTCTTTCCGCGCGCGGAGGTGCCTGACGGCAAGGCGCCATGTCCGCTTGCCAGGTTGACGATGAACGAGCCGTGGTGCATCTCTATTCTGGGGTACGGCCGCGGGGTGTTCGCGCCTGGCCGGTCAAGTGACCGCATGCGCTCGCCAGAGGGTGATTCCTCGACAGAACCTTGGATGTACGTCCGCTCGCCGCATGCTCTGCGCGTCCGCCGTGCCGCTGCTGACCGTGCCAACCCGCTGTCGCTGCGTCCGCCTCCGTGCACACAGCGTCGGCCACAGTGTGATCCTGGCCCATGCGTACGCGGTCAAGCTCTACCGCGAGCAGTTCAAGGCGAAGCAGGGCGGCCAGATCGGCATCACCCTCAACGGCGACTGGGCCATGCCGTACGACGACAGCCCGCAAAGTGAGTTCAATTCAGCCGGCCTCGTGCGCGGTTTATCAGAGCGTCAGCGTGTCGTGCCGGACGCCAAGGCCTGTCGCGCGTACGTCGTGCCATACTGACACTTGTTTCTTCCTAGACATTGAGGCTGCTCAGCACGCACTGGATGTTGCCATCGGTACGTCGGTTTGCCGTAAAATCTCCCTGATGGCCTGTCCCTGACATTCAGTCTTCTCTGCCCTGCAGGTTGGTTCGCGGTGAGTTGCACTTCGATCTTGCATCGTCAATCAATGCACCCCATCTCCGTCCTTGCCGCCTTCTATCACCTCATCTCTCCACATTCTTCCGCGACCCCCACCACACTTTCTCCCCCTCCTCGTGCCCCCGAAGCGTTGTGCTCATCTGTTCATGGCGTCTGGCACCGCAGGACCCCATTTACCTCGGCCAATACCCGGCGTATATGAAAGAGATGCTGGGCGACAGGCTTCCGGAGTTTACCCCGGAGGAACTCGCTGTCGTCAAGGGGTCGTCGGACTTCTATGGCATGAACACGTACACCACGAACCTCTGCAGTGCGTATCAAACGTTCTCCTGCTGCTGGCCGCTCGGCTGACGGCTTCGGACCCTTGTCAGAGGCTGGTGGTGAAGACGAGTTCCAAGGGAACGTCGAATACACCTTCACTCGCCCCGACGGCACGCAGCTCGGCACTGCTGGTGTGTCCTAATCTTACTATGCACAGTCGCTCGTCTGACCGCTTGCTATCTAGCCCACTGCTCCTGGCTGCAGGATTGTCAGTATAATGCATAACTGAGCCCTACCGCAGCTGAACTAACCCTCGTCACGAACAGACGCCCCGGCTTCCGCGACTTGCTCAACTACCTGTACAAAGTAAGCATGCATACAATCCTTCTTGGCTCAGTTGTTGACGACTGTGTGCCCGAAAGCGTTACCGCAAACCCATCTAGTGCGCAGCAGCCCACGTCCGTGGCTCTTGCAATAATCTCACGCGCTTATTCATTTAGCGTGACCGAGAACGGGTTCGCGGTGAAGGATGAGAACTCCAAGCCGCTCGAGGAAGCCCTCAAGGATGACGACCGCGTGCACTACTACCAGGGTGTGACCGACTCCCTGCTTGCGGCCGTGAAGGAGGACGGCGTTGATGTCCGGGGCTACTTTGGCTGGAGTGCGCCGCAGCCTTCCTCCTGCTTGTTCACACGATGCTGATCCAGGGTTTCCATTCCAGGTCTTCTCGACAACTTCGAATGGTAAGGTTCTCTAGCGCAACTGTTGGGCTCCGTCGCGCTGAACACCTGGTCCCAGGGCGGACGGGTACATCACCCGCTTCGGTGTCACCTATGTCGACTACGACACCCAAAAGCGGTACCCGAAGGACTCGGGCAAGTTCCTCTCACAGGTGCGTCTGTGGGTCCCTGCTGGGGATGGCCCATCGAACTTACCGCCGTGCGCAGTGGTTCCCAGCGCACATCGCGGAGAGCCCCAAGCCCGCCGCGGAGACAAAGAAGGCGGCAACGCCGTCGCCGCTGAAGCCCCACGGGGCGATCTCCAACGGTGTCAGCAAGAAGTCCTCGGCGACGAAGGTCAGTGTGGACGCACATTTACCCGGCTATGAAACTCAACCTTGGTGCCTGCAGGAACCCAAGAGTGCTTCGCGCAAAAAGGGGAGGAAAGCCCCATTCGCCCGCTTCACAGCGTACATATCTGCATTCCTCGGCCTCTAAGGCGGATCCTGTTGGCGTTCCCTGCTTCACCGGACTAGAATAATGTGTTTCCTCACTCACTCGCCTTTCCCCATCGTCACTGTAAATATTCCCCACTGGAGGGTCTACCTTCAGTTGTAGTTGTAGTTGTATCCTTTTCGCTATCGTTGATACCTCTGCTATCCGGATTTTTATCATTACCTACAGACTTACCGCGCGCTATGTCATTTTTCTCCCTCTTTATCACAGCGAACGTCGTCGAAGGCAGTGGGAAGCACGAATTGGTATTTGAGCCTTGCGTAAACCCGCGCTTGCGGCGGGGCAGGCGGGCGCTTCTTATATTTGGGTCCTGTTCAGTGGAGTCTGTCGCAGCAGTCTACTGCTCATTTATTCCAGGACATGTCCGGCGTTGGCCCTGCATTGGAGTCTGCTGGCCTGGCTTATTTTTTGTAGCAAGATAGTGGGAGGTGACATACGAGCGCGTGCGATCAAAAGGCGTTCGAGGCGAAAGAGAGGCGGTCTGAATTTCTTCTCTTCCTCGTCCTGTGATACACTTTCCCCCCTGCACCTCCCCCTTCGAGGCTCCGAGGGTGCCCGACCCATTTAACCAATGTCCACCTACATAAACGATCCGAACCACCCCGATACCAACTCCACGCCTGATCCTGGTTCTGGACCCAGTACCTCCAACGTCCTAGACCGCGCGGGGAGCAATGATCATGAAGACGAGGGCGGGAAGAAGAAGAAACAGGGCAAACGGAGAAAGGTCAACCACGCCTGCCTCTACTGCAGGAGGAGCCATATGACCTGTGATGAGGGCCGTCCATGTCAACGATGGTGCGTCTTTCCTTCGCCTCGGCCTGACTCGCAGGTCCACTCCAGACGCATACCGACCTTTGCTCAGCATCAAGCGAGAAATTGGCCATCTCTGCCACGACGAGCGACGGTCGACCCCTAAAGACAAGAACAGCACGCCGACTCAACAGCCCCAGCCCCACCACCACAACCTGCCGCGATATCCAACCCGCCGATAGATGTAGCAAGGGTTGTTCCTGGCAAGCATCCCACAGGCTTTATGCATTGTCGACCAGCCGTCTTGACCTTGCTTCTGGATATGCACAGTAGCTCAGTTCGGCGCCCCAGCACCTCCTGTGCCAGGTCTCAACCCGGCATGGCCGAGTATGAACATGACGCCGCAGAACGCCTTTTTGTATCAACCAACTGAGTCATTAGGGAACGAGTTCTCAGTGCTTTCGTGCGTTTTTTCAACACCTCTCGCGATGTCCAATCTTACACTCGTCTCGATAAGTGATTTCTTAGATTCTCTGGATGAGGGGTCGTTCTTCGACCAGGCACCTCCAGGGCCTTCGCTCATGGACACATCGCCCTATGCGAACCCATTGGCCCTCGCCATGGACACCTCATACCTGCCTAACCCCCAACCAACAGCAGAGCCGTTCCACCAGCACCGGAGAAA
The DNA here is from genome assembly GCA_001910725.1 of Phanerodontia chrysosporium. Classification (NCBI taxonomy): domain Eukaryota; kingdom Fungi; phylum Basidiomycota; class Agaricomycetes; order Polyporales; family Phanerochaetaceae; genus Phanerodontia; species Phanerodontia chrysosporium. The sequence goes on from MJGA01000008.1 coordinate 260,243, forward strand.
CCCCCAGAGGAGCCTGTGCCGCCCGTCTTGCCCGCCGCGACGAAGACAGAGCGGTTCTTCCTAACAGCTGCCGATCAGGCGTCGGGCACGCGTAACGAACGTTTGAACATGGTCATCCGTAGCAAATACGAGGCAGGTCTCCTCAAGCCGTACAACTACGTGAAGGGCTACGCGCGATTATCGCGATGGATGGACAAGAAGTGCGTGCACCCTTTCTCGCGACATCCCTGGTTCCTCATGCGTCCCACTCGCTTTCGCCCCCAGCGTTTCGCCGGAGTCGAAACAAAAGATCCTACAGCCGTTATCCATCCTGCGACCGAAGTTCCGAGTGAGTGGCAGACACCTGTCGACCCTGCCCGTCTAACGCCGTGCCCGCCGTAGGCAATCGCCCAATCCGAGTCTTTGACAGATATTGTGCGTGTGTTCAGCCGAGCGATGATCTACCCCTACTTACTTGGCCGTCCAGGACCTTGTCTTCATCGAGGAAGCGTTTGAGCGACTTCTGCTAGACTATGACCGCGTGTTCTCTGCGATGGCCATTCCGGCGTGCCTCTGGCGTAGGACAGGAGAGATCTACAAGGCGAACCGCGAATTCGCGGAGCTGGTCGGCGTGGACGGCTACATGCTGCGCGACGTGAGTGGCCGTGTCCTTGGCACATGTCTCAGGAGACCTCATGACCCGCGTCCCAGGGTCGATTATGCATCTACGAGCTGATGGCAGAGGACTCCGCCGTGAACTACTGGGAGGTACGCTACGCGCCGCGCTTGCTTGGCACGATGACCCCCTGTCTGACATTGCACCCCAGAAATACGGCGCGGTTGCGTTCGACACGAACCAGAAGGCGGTGCTTACGACGTGCCAGCTACGGTATAAGCCTGTGCTCCCGACGTCCGGCGCCGCGACCCCGGCGAACGCGCTCTCGCTTAGCACCTCGAGCCGGTCCAGCGACGAACACGACCACCCGGCGAAGGAGCAAGGCGTCATCGACTGCTGCTTCTCGTTCACCATCCGGAGGGACCCGTACGGCATCCCGACGCTGATTGTGGGCAACTTCATCAAGTGTTGAGCTAGAGCGTCTCTGAAAGGTCTGAGTCTGTCGTTCTCTTTCTGTTTGTCCTCGTCCGTCGGACATACCAGTCTATGTATAATTCCCCTGTGGCTTGCGATCTTGAAGCCTGTACTGCCAATACCATCTGTAATGATCTGTTACAGCTACCAGAGCGTCTACCAACACGGCATCCGGTCAGTAAGATTGACCCAGTTCATTCTCAACTGCATCACGTGTTCTACGCTTGGCGGTGTCCCACTGGTCCAAGTCCCATAACTATCGCAATTCGCGACGGGGCAGCGGAAACAAGACATCACGCCGTCGAGAAATCCTCTGACAATAACATGATGTCTTTGAAAGTATTTATTTCCAGGCAGTGGGAAAGCTATGGATTATATACCTCTCGACCCTCCAGCCAATGTCGTGGGAATTGCATATATTAGTCAGCACGATGCCGTCTCGTCTGTGTCTCCCGCTATATTTTGATTTCATCTCGCCTCTCCGGCTTCGGTACTACTGGTGTGAACCAGGAGATATCTAATACAGCAAGCAACTCTGCATCACTATGACCTCCCTACCCACTCTTGAACAATGCAGGAGGCGCCTTGGAAACTCTGCTCACGCTGCAAGTCTCTATTCTCTTGTTCTCGAAGCCGAAGCTAGTGCAGGCGAAGACAAGGCGAAGCTCGTCGCCGCTCGTGCTCTAGGCTACCTCATTCTCGACCCGCTCTCTGATCGTGCTCTAGCAACAGTCCTCGAGGAGATAGCATCTTGCAATCGTGCACTGACGGTTGCGCATCGAAACCAATCTTTATATGACCTCGGCCAGATGTACGTGAAACATCTCATATTGCTGTGTATGTGGATCCACTTCAAGTACTGGTCATTCTGCTCATAAAAACCCGCAGTTAAGAGAGCGAAGGGTCGAACACCCAATCCTTCAGAGCATCCGTCGAGGCCGTCGTTCGACCGTCTGCAAGGTCAGATCAAGCAACATATAGCTCAATCACCACTGGACCGTTCGGCGGCGAAATGTCAGGTGGATTTCAATGGAGATAGCTCACTGTTATTGGTGTATACTCACAGTTGTGGTCACATGCAGGCACTTCTGCGAGACAATTTCCGATGCATGGTCACTGGCCACGTCGACCTACCGAGTTTGAGATTGTACCCTGACCTAGAGCCCGCACCCACGCGTACCTATCAGTACACCGAGTGCTGTCACATCTTCCCGGAGTCACTCGGCAACTTGGAGGCCAAAGATACGGATCGCAAGGTAATCTAGCGTTGCCTGTTTCTCGCTAGCAACCCCCCACGCTGATTGCACCACCAGGCAGAATATGTGGCGAAAGTCTGGACGATCTTGGATCGTTTGGGTTACGCCACCATACGGGAGGAGTTGTCCAAATCCAAGATACACCGATTGGAGAACATCATGACTCTCACTTCGAACATGCATTACTTGCTGGACGACCTGGAGCTCTGGTTCGAAGCAGTTGAGGGAAAGGTATGTCGACGGGCCCCTAATGTCCCGTGTTCTAGTGATTTCACCGTCTTTCATTACATCAGGAGCACTATTACCACATCAAAGCTCCGATCCTGAAAGGCACCGCTCCTGACGTGCCCTCCGAGGTACAGTTCATTGCGCACCATGATCTGCCTTTGCCCAACCCGGAATGGCTGAGAATTCACGCCACCTGCGCCCGCATCGCGCACATGTCTGGTGCTGCAGAGTACATGGACACGGCGATACGGCGAATGGAGGAGATTCAAGTTCTTTCAGAGGATGGGACAGGTAACTCGGTAGAAACATTGATGTATGCCATCTCGTCCGCTCAGCTTGTACCACCTGGTTAGTTTGTTTGTCACTTCGTACAATGTTTGTTCCGCGTTCTCCGTCTGAAAGGTTCAGAAGGATTGCAATATAGCACAGCCATGCAGAACACTCGAAACAAGGTAGCTCAAATTATACATGATTTAGCACTGCGATGACGAGCACATAAAGACACAGCCAGACACAGACAAGCGGAGAGAACGATACATCACGTTAGCACGAACCTGGAAAGAGTACAAGAGACATGGCTTACGATCATCTTCGTAGTTTGTGAATACCACAGCATTGAACGCATGTACCTCGTACAACGCCGACAATCCCTGAAAGCGTGCATTAGCTTGGATGGCCCCACCCACACCAAGCCGCAGCTTACCGAGATGAGCTCGTTCGGATTCCCCTCCAACGCGATGCGACTCCACCGCGCCAGAGGCGGGAGCATGTTCGCGAGGCGCACGCGCGGCTCCTGGCCGAGGGCGGCGTTCGGGTCTTCCCAGGCTGCGCCCTGCGCGTCGGGGTTTCCGAATATGTTCTGCTCAACGCCGGAGAGGAGGATGTCCGTTGCTGTGTCGAGACACGTCGCGAGCACGCGCGCGAATGAGCCGGACGCGATGTGCGTGCGCGTTTCGGCGAGGAGAGCGTCGAAGGTGCTGTCAGGGGCGACAGCGTAGTGCAGATTCACCCCCGCGCTGATGAGTGTGTGCCGCAGCATCTCGTCCGTCGGCGGGAGGAGAGTGGATATGAAGCTGCTTGGTGCTCAGAAGAGTAGGAGGGCTAGACCGTACAGGTAGAACACACCTTGTCTGTCTCTCCGTGCCTTCAAACGTAATCTCATAGTCGACACGTCGGCGAACATCGAGCAAAAGTCGATGCAGCTCGCTTGCGGATAGCTTTTGTTTTAAACTCACACTGAGACATACTCAGTACGCATATAGTCAGCACTGGAGCGGCGACGTACTCTTCAAATACCTCTTCCACCGCTCGTCGCACTCGCTCACCCACGTCCTTCCACCCGACGTGCAACAGCCACCACTGAAGCGTGAGATACTTGTGCTGCAAATCCTCAGGAAGATCTGGGTAGCTGAGGATGTCATGCGCGTTGTGATCTTCGTCTAGACCCATAAACAGGTTGTATAAGGAGCGATTCTCTGCGCGTCTTTCGTGATGTGCCTTCTTGATCACGTCCAGGACGTATTTTCTCCGTGCTAACATGTTCAACTGAATGTGGATAAGCATAGACAGCAGCGTCATGGAGTATAATGTAGTCAACGTCCGTGTAACAGCTACGAACAAGCATGAGCAAGGAATCGCACTACATGCCACGAAAACACGTACTTAGCATTTTCACTTCTTTCCATAACTCCGCTTTACTCCTCGTGAACGATTGTGGCGCGGACAGTTCTTGGCGAGCAAGCTGGCGTGGCGAGGCTCAGGTACGCACAAGCTTGGATGAAGGGATACATACCGCAACATCGCCGTAACTGACCGAGCTATTGCTGATGAACGATTCCGACAAATCCGTTCCCACATGGGACGACTCGGGAGATGAATTGCTTAGGGACTCGGAAGCGCTTGTCGTAGTACACGGCTCATGCACCTCTGGCACCTGTCCGCTCGACAGGTTGTCCACCCAGCTTGACGTAGATGCGCCAAGCCCAGAGGTTGTGCTTGTATCGTCCTGGACAGACGAGATGACAGAGACAGAGCCATTCTCCGAACGAGCGTCGGCTGGGGGAGCGTTCGAGGTCAATACGGGAATAGCGTCTCGCTCTGCTGGCGCAACGTCCTCTCCAGCCTTCTGTCTCCTGACCATCTCTTGTAGCTCTGAGGTGATCGCCTCGACATCCATGCCGTCCATGATCTGCTGGTGCAGGTTGGGCAACATCTCCAGGATGGTAAAGTCGATGTCGCGCTCATTCTGGGTGAACCTCCGATAGATGCTGCATGCTTCCTGAGTGTCAAAGAGACTACACGAGTGCATATGCGACGCACCTGTCCTCAGCCAACTTCTGTATATGCTGCGCGTCTCGGAGCTCTGTGATGCGAGCTGCGATGTGCCTCCACGTCAGGTAGACTCCTCCGGCGACATACGCATTGCGTCGTATGCTATCCTTGCGCTCCCGGAGGTAGTTGGTCACGGAGGCGAGCATGTCGGGGAGAGAGAGCAAGGGAGCATCCCTTCATGACAGGACAAAGTCAACCCGAGCGGGCGGCACCAAACACGTGCAAGCCTAGGATTGACGCTCTCCGTTTCGCTCTCTCCCTCCATCATCCCCGCCGCGAACACACACCAACCATGGTCCGTCTGCGTCTGCGCTGTCGCCGTGCTCGCTGATGCCGACGTTCTCTGCAGGGCGGAGGCGCAAGATATCCCTACCCGAAGTATGTCTGGTCCCCAGCGGGTGCGCGCGCTTTCTCCCGAGTCGCACCGGCCGCGGGTTGCTGAACGCTTTGCACGCAGGTGGCTGGTGGACGCGCCCCTCCAACTGGAAGTCCAACACTGCTGTCGCGTTTGGAATGATCTTTGCCATTACGTACGGTGCTTGGCAAGTCAGCGCAGACAAGGAGGTGCGTGGCCAGGCGACGCAGGAAGAGCATGTCACATTAATGCCCTGCTTTTGCAGTGGAGACATGTAGAACCCACGAGGCCGATACCTTCCATGAAGGTGCGTAGTGCAGCCCGCTCTATACTCTTCCATAATGACGTTGTCTTGCAGTGGGCGAAGCAGTATACAGAGAAGAAACAAGAGCAATAGACAGCTCGTGTCTCAATCTCGAGTGTTATAGATTTGTTTGCATCGATTGAGCATTCGAACGCAATGCCCCGGATATGAAAAGACTATGGCAACTTCATCCGTAGTCAGCAGTATGGCACCTCGGACCTGTGTCGCTCGAGATTCGGAGAGCGCGTGGTGGCCGTGGTCTGATGTGCACAGGGAAAACTGCTTCGCTTGGTTTCTGCGAGTTGCTTGTGCAGCGTGTATCAGAGATACGTTTGCTGAATACTTCCCGAGGAGATCTTCTGTCGCTTCTGGAGCCGCCTGCTATGAATGCCCCATTGAACAATAACCGAGAGTCTGGAGCATGTCCTATGTGCGTGTTCCCAACGATCCCGCCAGGTTGTGGCGGAGACACGTTGACTGCTGTATCACCCACCAGCCGTTCTGTGCAGCATGGGCTGGGAAGAGCGTGTGATTATTCTGTTTATCGCCGTAGGTCCTGTCCGAACACATGTGGGCCTTTACGTCGCTAAATGCACTTGGCCAGGGTGCTTGCTATGATATGGGGCGACAGCTGCTCGGCATTCAATGCGTGGCCCAGTGAAAAGACTGCACACGGCTCAAAGATGTGACAGTCGCACTAGGCTGTGCATGCAGCATGTCAGGACAATTATCCCGAGAGAGAATGATCATATTGCGCAGCGTCCATGAACTAATATATGTGGTCATAGGTTCGAGCAGAGTCGGGGAAATCAGTGATATCACCGAGATCCCGCGAGCCGCGAAACTCAAAGCGGGCATGGAGAGCTGTTGGTCGTGTTACCGGCAGTGCAGCATGGTCGGGGGACCTTTTGCCAAAGGCCAGAGTCCGGCGGACCGCGACTGGGACACCGGCGGATAGGACGGGGAGGAAGGCATGTCTGTGGAGCTTGGTTTGCAACCTAAACATTACGTCTTGGGTGACTGTCCTGCACTACTCCCGGAGGACTAGTGTCAGGCCCAGAACCCGCTGCCTCGCGACCGCCAGAGGATGTCCCAGCCGCCTGCGTCGCCGGCGCCGCGTCCGCGGGCTGCCCAGCCTGGCGAGCATCCCGCGAGGGAGCCCCTCGCGCTCCTTGCCCTTCCTCTTCCTTTCCGCCGCCTCCTCGCGGCGGCGCGCGCGGGAGCGGTCATCGCGGTACTCCGCGCGGTGCTTGTACGCCGCCGCCACGGTGTTCCACGCGTTGCTCGTGATGTCCTGGATCGCGTGCGCGCGCGGCGCGAGGAGGAGCACGTTGCGCCAGAGCCCGCCGTTGGACGCGTACAGCGCGCGCAGCTCGTCGTCGCTGTGCGCGCGAGCGAGCGCCGCCGCCTGTGCGGGGTATGCCGGGAACTCGCCGAGCACGGCCGTCGGCAGGAGGTGCGCCGCGAGCTGCGCGACGCACACGAGCGGCCGCGCGGGCTCCGGCGTCGGCGTCGGTGTGCGCGGGTTTGCGATGGATGACTGAGAACCGAAGCTGGCGGTCGTCGCCGGCGTGGGTGGAGGGGTATGGAGCGACGTCGAGGTGCTCTTGAACGAGTCGGGAGATGGTGGCGGGGTCAGCTCTGCGGGCGGCTTGGTCGGCAGGAAGTCCCAGAGAGTGTAGAGCAGCAGGAGAGGTATCGTAGGCGGATGTGGCGCCTCTAGAATGAGCGTAGGGAGCGTGATCTTCCAGTCACCGCTGGTTGTGTCTACGTAGGGCACGCCGAGTTGATGTGTTGTCGTAGGCTGTCGTGCCAACGGTTTCTGCAGCTTGTCGACATTTTGGAAGGTGGCACTGAAAGCGGCGAGATCTATGGGTACAATCATGGGTTCGTACTGTTGGTCTTGGGATGCATCGAGGATAATGAGGGCATGGGTGGGCATGTCGTGTGCTTGTACGGCGTGCATGTCAATGACACTGGGTATCTTGTCAGGGGTGACGCCATTCAGCGTCGTAAGCGGGCCTTCAAGGTTGTACGCTTGGTACAGTGCTCTGTAGACGTCTGTCAACGCGTACGCTTTGTGGGCAGTACCAAGTTGATCGAGCTCACCGAGCTGGGTCCTCGTACGGACGTTTGTACCAGCGAGGGTACTGCGGCATGGACATTGCGGCCATCTCGGTCGTTCCGGGGCCGTGACGGAAGGCTAAGGAGTGGGCTCCAGCGTGTATGTGCTCTTTAAGTAGCGCGTCACGGAGGAGACGCAGATAATAGGCCGCGGCGGCAGTGCACAGGCAGGAATGGGGACATGCCGCGAGTCTGGTGAATGGGGGGATCCGCAGAACGGGGCAGAAACAAACAAACAAAAAGTGGCGAGTATAATATGGACATACACGGCTCCCTCGGGAGTCTCGCGCCTCTGCGCGTGGCCCGTGTGCGGTGCGGCTGCCGAATCAGTGAGGATCAGTTAAGTCCGATAGGCTGCCTCGCGCAGCGGTCCATGACAAAGGAGCCCGGGAAAAATACCTTTGCAGCCCCGCCGCTGAACCTTGCACGAGTGCCGGCGGTATTCACAGGGGCAGCGCACCCAAGTCCTCCGACTCCGGGCGTGTAAACGGACGCCCACCCGCCGCGGACGTCTCCCACCCCTGCAGCCTGATCCTGATCCCACCATCAGCCGAAAGTGAGTTTCAGCTCGCGAGACAATTGGCTGCCCGGCGAAGGACAGAGCAGTCCAGGGCTCTGGATGAGGCCCGTTCGGGGCAGGCACAGCGATCGGCGGTGGCGGATGAGTTTCCTGAGCAGCGGGGCCGCCTCGTGTATGTGAGACGCAGCGACGAGGACAAGCTTGCCAACCTTCTTCGACAGCAAACATCAGGCCTCCCTCGCAACCCGCTGGGCCATGTCGCACCGCCGCAGGGAGACTCAGGGAGACCGGCATAATTGCGTGCACGCTATCCCCAGAGTGGTCATCGCGGCCTCTTCAGCTGCTGCCACGCAGACGACGGTGGCGGTGGCTGTAACGTTTCCGGGACCTATTGCTACATTGTTTGTTGGCAATCGTCTGTTCTAGTTGGGGTCTCGTACCGGGATGTGTACGCCAACTAACCGCGACGTACTAAAAGATGCAAGGGTAAGTTGACTTTCCTGTCTCGCCGTTTGCGAAGCAAGCATTGTACCAAGCTATCGACTCGCGTGGAAACAGCCGCAGCAGATGCAGGGTCGGCGTTGTTGAGGTGTCACTGGCACTGAGTGTCCACATTAGCCCGGGCCCATGGTAACAGCAAACAAGAATCTACCATGACCTTGCTTATGCACAAGCCTGGGTATATAGTTTCTATGGTAGCAGTGAAGATTCGCCCCCTGAATTTGGGAAGAATCGTGGGAGGAGTTCTCAGAAGGTTGGTAGACGGTGGTAGTGGAGGCGGACGATGTTAGGCAGGATGGGCAAAGACCGCCCTTTAGTTGCACCGGCTGTTTCTGTTATGCTCGCCACCACCAACATGTGCATGAACGTTAAACGTTGCACATTGAACATGTGAACCCTCACAGCTTCACAAGCTTCACACTCCCTGTTCGTGGGCAAGGAGGTGTAGTCTTTGAAGATGAGATGAATAGCCCATCTACAATATTATAACACATTGGTTCACGAATCCTACACATGTAAGTGATCATAAAAAGACAGGCAGATTCCAATTCGTCGAGTAAATTTCGAACACTGTTTCAATTACCCTATCATACACCGAGGGACGGACAAAACCATCTTTCACGCATCCACATCCATGGCCGCACCACTGTCCCGCGCCTTCGGCCGCACAGTCGCAGCCGCCCCAATCTTACTCGAGCGCCGCGCAATCTCGCTCTGGCGCACCCGTTTCTTCAACAACAGGTCCGCGCCCGCGCCCGACGGCCCGCGCTGGTTCTTCGCGACGCCCATCGACCGGCGCGGCGTCGCACCGACGCTTGAGCGCGTACGCCCGGCCGCGGGGCCCGCCCCGAGCCGCTGCTGCTGCCCGCCCGCACCCCACCGCTGACGCTGCGCTGCTGCCCGAGGCGCGCGATGACCTTCGTGCGCGAGATGCGCGGCTTGCGCGCGATGAGCGAGCTCGGCTTCGGCGGGACAGCCGGCGCGCCGTTCTCGCCATCCACCGCGTCTGCGTCTGCGTCCGCAGCGCCGTCCGTGGCGGCGGCGGAGACGGCAGCAGCAGCGGGCGGCCGCTTCAGATGTGCGCCGCCCGAGCCGAGCTCAATGTCCTGCATGGCGTCGACCGGAAGGTATTTCATGATGGGGCTCGAGGGCACGTCGAGCGGCGAGCTGAACACCCGTGCTGTCGGCCGTGCGGGCAGAGCGCGCGGCGTCTTGCTGCTGTTCGTTATCTGCTGCAGCGTGCCCTCGCCTCCGGGCACATTGGCATGTAGCGTGGCGCGGCTCGGTCCTGCTGCACTCGGTGTTGCGCTGGCGCGCTTCGCCAATGAGCTTGCTGTCGGAGCCATCAGCGTCGAGACCGTGCGCTTGCGCACTGAGTTCGCTGATCTCGTGCCGGGGGTCTCAGAGGTCGACGATGGTGTGCGGATGATGGGTATCGGAGGGTCAGCCGGAGGCTTCAACCCGAGTGTGCTGGGGTGGAATGGCCCTGTAGTCGTGCGCGTCCGAGCACCCAATGATGATGCGCCAATACCCACTGGAGGCTTCGGGTTGCTAGTCTTGCGTACGTTCAACGGTGTTGTACGGCTCGCTCCAGCAGCATCTGGGGCCGGTTGGTCGAAGGATGGGATAGGAGAACGTGAACGAGCCGAGCCACTCGTCGCTGTCCTGGCTGGAACTTTCAGCTCGGCTGCGGGTGCTGCAACAGTCTTTGCAAGGCTGCTCGCCGTGGCCTTTTGCGCGACCGAGCCTTTCTCTGCAGACGTCGAGCGTGGCTGTGCTGGAGGCTTCGCAGGAGCGGCGGGTGCTGGCTTCGAAGCACCAGATCCCATGTTCCACACTTTGCCCACGATTGATTTCGCGACGCCCAGAAGTCCAAACCGAGACGGCTTTGGCTCTGAGGTAGCAAGTCAGATGCATTACGCCGAATGTTCCTAACTTAGACTCACTTGTTACTGGAGCTCGGCCAGCGACGCCGCGACTGCTCCTTCTCCGGATCTCTATCTTCTTCTGGAGCACCTCCCTCTCGCGCTGTCGCTTCTTCTCATCCATCGCCCTTTCAGCAGGTGTCTTGCCGTCATTGGGCAGGAGCGACACACGGCGTCCCTTGTGCACATCCTCCGCCTCTTCCACACGGATGCGCTTAGACGAGCGGCGGTCTCCGACGTCCTGCGGCTCCTCGTCCTCCTCATCTGGCTCGTCGCTAAAGCCACCAGGCACCGCCAACTTCTTACGACCCGCGCCGCTGAACACACGCGCCTGAGCGACATTGCTCTGCTTCTTCGCCGCAGGCCCCGCGCGCGCCAGCGCGACGGCATCACTCTTGCGCTTCTGTCCCAACTGCGGTGCAGGCGCAGACGGCGCGGGGCGCCGCGCGGCGTAGTGGTTCACGATGGAGTCCATCTTGTCGAACACTTTCTCGTGCGTCTTCGCGAAGCGGTCCGCAGCGGGCTTGTCCTGCCGCGGCGCGGGGGCCGGGAGCGGCGCCTTGCCCGCGCTCTCGAGAACGGTCTTCTCGATCTTAGGCACGCCCACCTCCGCGAGCCGTCGGTTCATCTCCTCAAGCACATCGTGGGCGGCGGTGTCGAACTGCGTGTTCGACACACTGTGGCGCGGAAGCGGTGAGCCGAACAGGAAGGGGTCGTTCTGCGGGACGCTGAGCCTGCTCTGCGGCTTCACAGGGACAGTAAGCTTGTTCGCGCTTGCAGGCGGAGCAGGCTTCGCAGGGGAGAATATGTCCTGGACGTCGTTCGAGGGCATATCCTTCTTGAATGGGGTCTCCTTGGGGGTACCTTTAGAGGAAACGGGTTTACCCGGAGTGCTTTTGAACGGTGTCGCTCTGGCTGGGGTAGCAATGCTTGGTGTACTGTTCTTCTTCAACGTCGACGCGTACGCGGGTGTGAGATCCTCCGGAGGTATGGTAGGGTAGAGTCGACCAGAGTCGAATGTAGCACTGGGAGTTGGTGGCCACACGTTCTTCGCAGCGCTAGGAGTGCCCATATCGAGCTCAAGGGTCGTCGAATACGGTGCAAGGCGCGGCGGGGTATCGGTGACCGACTTGGGTGCAGAAGAAACGAGGCGGATGGTCGTTGTGACGCCACCGCTTGTGCCAGCACTGAGACGTGCATTGGCCGGTGCGGCTTTGCCGGGCCTAGAAGGAGCCCCTGGAATGGGTTCTACCGGCGGTTCGTCGTCCAAGGCGAGATCGCTTTGTGAAGGCAGGACGGGGAGAGAACGTGTGGTGCCAATGTCCCTAGGGTCATGTTGAGCCAGTCCCGCACGCTTCAGTCCGAAAGAGTTGGCTATGGCAGCCTTCAAGTTGGAAGTCACGGAGGCTGTTAGATACACATATCGATAATGTGAGTGAATATAGGGTTTATATTACGCACTTTTGGAGGTGGCTGTACCAAATTCTCCAGGAGCTGGGATGGTGCGGACACTGCGTACCGATGACAAAATGTTCGACGACCCAGCCTCGTCGACCTCCTCGATATCATCCATGACTATTTCCCACTGCTCGCTTGGCCGCGGGGTTGCTCGTCCAGGAGGCTATCGTCCATCAAGGGGTCGATCTCGTCTTCATCAGAGTCCCTCCATTCGATTGCTTCGGCCGGGAGCTCAGAGGCCTTCTGTCTCAAGCGTTCGATAAGTTCCGCGTTCTTGCCGTTGGCCTTTAACCCATGCCGCTTGCAGAGTTTCATGAGCTGTTCGCGCTTAAGAGACTTCAAAGCGGGCGAGTGGAAGAGGATTTGGGTCGTGGAAGACATGTTCAGATATTGTTATAATAATTGGTTGTGAGGGGGTAGGTAGCAAGTATAGGTGGGGAGGCCTGAAGGTCGCGACTAGTAGCGCAGGGAGGAGCGAAAGCAGCCTGTCCCCAATATCAGCAAGAGCCACGGCAAAAGTCGGTCCGGACGCACCCTGACCACTTTCTTCAGTCCTCTTTCCTATTCCCCTCCTAATTCTCAAGGCTGTATGGATGCTGTGGGTCGCTGTCGAAGGAGTCGCGGCTGAAGTTGAAGTTGGAGCGCGACTCGAACGAGACGCGCGCAACGGGAAACAAGGTCAGGTGACCGCTTGCCAGCCACGCGCCGGTTTCGAGTCGGGGCAGCGGATGTCAACGGCTTCACCCACCGCGCCCGAGTCGAAATATGCGTAAGGACAGGCCTTGTATAGTGCGTTTATGTGAGCTGCCTATTATAGCAGATACGGTATAAAGAGTGAGGACTGCAATGCCTGGGCACAGACTCGGTTCGAAAACCTCAGCTTTGGACGCGACCTCTAGGCTTCGATTGGGTGACGTGCTAGCCGTCGGGCGATGCATACTGTATCTGAGAGTGCGCACTGATCTTCAACCGTGCTACACACGACCGAATGTCTGGCGGCACGGGCGCAGCTTCCACGGCGATTCGTCTGGGCTCCATCAGGAGTGTGGGGATGGCACCGCGGTGAGTCACCCCTTCTTTGTCCTGGCATACAGATCCCTGAAGTGGCGAAGCGCGGTGTATTTTCAGATTGAGCCTATTGGTTGGAGGGCCCAAGCCAGGGCCATCCAAAGGCTAGCGACTCGATGGTTGCGTGCGATACAGGCTTCAGCATCCACCAGGCATCTTCTGCGCTCTTCCGCCTTAAGCTAGCTTTACCTCAAACAACTTGGCGGTACAAAAGGCTAGGAGATAGTCAGCCTGCCTACACATTTGTCCAGAAGTACGGTGACAAGATACACGGCCATAGCCCGCCCAGCAACGGGACAGCCTCAAGGCGATAACATCCTGCACAATATCTATACCCAGACGTGGCAGTTCGTTTGTTTCGTTTCCGCACCAGGCGGCGTAACGTGCAGTCGTGCCCCCGGGAAGAGCCCAGATCGTTCTGCAAACAAGCCAAAATACACGCCGGGCTTTTCGAGTTGTCCTCGTTTCCTCGGCGCTGCCATCAGGAACCCTTTCTTTCAGAGCCATATATAAACCCCCTCGCTCACCCGTCTCTTCCTGCTGTCCCTTCTTTCCTTCCCACCCTCAAACATCGCCCATCCGCGTCACCGTCACCTGTCTGCGGACTCCCCAATATATTCCTCGCACCGACAGCGATGCCCACTATTAACGGTCTCTCCTCACCTTGTTTGTTGGCCACCGACGTCCACTAGCGGTGCCAAAGCTCAACACGTACTCCGACCCTTGCTGTTGCCGCCTTTCACTTCACCCGTACGTCGCACGGTTCATCCACGCCGCCACTCAGCGACTTAGTCAACATGATGCGGCGGTGCTTCAGCCGCTTGCGCGAAACGTGGCGTCGGTTTTTGCGTCGCCTCCTGTTGCTTATTGTGGCAGGTATAGCAGTAACCGTTGGCTAGGCCATCACCGCCTACGATCACTAACTGGTATTGTCTGTAGTATATGTAAGCTCTCGTTATACACCTACGCTATGGCCTGTTTGGCTGTCGCCACAACCTACCCCTCACCTTCTACCGCCACCCCAACCCCACTTCTTTCAACTACCTCCATCGTGCCACCCGTTTCCCAATGATTTATGCTCGGCATGGCGCTAGCAGCCAGCCATCGAAGGACGTCTTTGAATAACAAGACGCTGACCTACCGCAACCGCCGTCGGGACCTTCTCGAGCCGACCGTAAGCATATACGCGCAGCCTTGGGAGACCCCGCTTCGTTCCCTCTTCCCAACCGATACTTACCCTATCAGAGGTGCGTACGATTCTCCAGACTTGCTTCATATCGACAGCGCAACATCACCCCGACGGCACGCGGCCGCGCGGGGCTCTTCTGACTGGCATGGGAGACTTGGTCGTCTGCTGCCAGGCAGAAGCATCCTGCAGGGCCGGTCAGACGCTCGGCCCGTCTTGCGCATGCCTCGGGTGTTGGGTAGGGGCGTACTGTGGTGCGTCGCCACCCCAAACACGCGGGGTATCTGCAGTTTCGTGAGGGAGGTGAGCAACGCGCACCTCGGTCGGGAGCGCGAGCAAGTATCTACGCAATTGCGCGTGTTTTACTGAAAGCATGATATCCGCTTGGTAGCGAATATGTGACTCGCCACGGCATGTGTTCGAACATGGGGTGTTTGGCGCCTTCGGGTTGCAGCAGGACATCTGGCGTCGTGATGCTTCTCGACGGTGCACAGTACCGCATATATGCTATGCGCAAATGCTTAAGAGAATGTTACCATGCTTATCTCTTGATTATTCAACCAGAGTCCCTACGAAGTAACAAGATTGCGGTGAAGGCAATTGAAGACAGGCCGGGGGTGTCAACAAAGTTGAAGGCAACTCCACCATGCTAGTCGAGTTCACTGTGAACGAAGAACAAGATGCAGCGGGTGATTGAATAGCTCTTGTGACCATGTCTTCAATATCTAACGTTGCGTGTGGTCTGTAGCAGGTGCGACGTCTTCGCTGTGTACCGGTCTGTGGACACACAGACCCGTGGGAACGTCAACTACTCGCTGTGGGTCCGGACACCTGTTGCTACACGGGTAAGTACAGGGACTGTTAAAAGTTGCTGAGACAGTTAAATGTTGTTTACAGATGCACTTTACAAGTTTTCTAGGTCAATCCAACCTACAGCAACAGCGGTCCTGCGTTTGTGGGTCCAGGGGGCAGAGGCGCTTCACTGAGTGGGTCCACTGATTCCATCAGCCGTTGCCGCATCGGGCAGGACAGCAATCGTTGGGCAATCGTGACTGAACGGACAGTCACAGACCAATCCGTCACGCAATCTGCCCTCGCCCGCCATGTTCGTCAAGCGTATATATACCCCCTTGTTGCCTGCGACGGGCTCTGCATCCCCCAAGCCCCCAGCCGCAGTGTCCGCCCCTCCCCAGCCATCCCCGACGCTCCAGAACCCATCCGAGACACGACATGGCCGGCCGTTCCGCACGCAAGTCTTCAAACCTCGAGAACCTCGGGCTCGGGGCGAAGAGTTCCTCCCATAAGGTGGCGCGCGCAGTCTCGCAGACCGTCCTCCGCGACGCGACCCTCCGCCGCCGAAACCGCGTCCTGAGCGGTATCAAGTCACTCAAGCCAGAAGACGCCATCAAGCGTCAGAAGCTTACACAACCTGTTGTCCGTGTTGACCTCCCCACCCCACCTGCCTCGCCATGCACTCCTGCCCAGTCCTTCGAGAACATGAACATCCGCGACCCCAGGACTGGGTCCATCCCATCCATTCTCGAGCGCCCCGAAATACGCCCGGTTGAGCCACATATGATAGCGGAGATCGCTCCTGAGCTGGGGAAGATACCTTTGCAATTCGTTCTGGACAGTCTCAAGATCATAGGGCCTCAGTACGTTCTTCGCTTTGCCGCGCTTCCGCTCTATTCCTGACCAAGGTCCACAGGTTGTGGAAAGTTGTCCAAAGCATCACGGTCCCACCATTCAATCCAAGCCAGACGCACGCCACCGTGAAGATCACGGGACTCACTGGACAAATGCCAAGCCACCTGCTCGCGGTATACAAGCGTCCTGCAGACGGCAGCAAGGCCAGCCCCCGCGACGCCCGGCTGTACCCCACGCACAAGATGATCCTCTACACGCAGTGCGGCGACGCCATGTACTCGCTCATGCACGCCAGCGCAAGGCTGCCGCAGGTCGGCGACGAGGCACAGGTACCCATCGTCGCGATGGCCGTTCCGCACCCCGAGTCGTTCCCTGTGGTCCACGAGTACCTCTACACACAGGATCGCGCCGTCTTCGCCGCGCGCATCGTGCCGTACCCCTCGCCACACGTCGCCGGCGCGAACTCGTCGCACACGCACGCGAACTGGGTGCGCCGCCTCGCGGCGACGTACAGCCAGCAGGTCCTCGTCGCTCACCTCGCGTTCGCAGCAGGCGTGTACGCGAACATGTGCGCGCTCGACATCCAGACTTTCGAGATGTGGCATGCTCTCCAGGCGTGCTGGACCGTCCTCCGTAGCGCGCTCCTTGTCCAGCAACAGGCCCAGCGTGCGCAGTCCCCGCGTGCTTAGGCGTCGGCCCTACCTCATTCCCTCCCTCCCGCTTGCGATACCTCTACCATACCATATGGCCCTGCATACCTCCCAGATATTGTTATGTCTAATAAGGATGTATTACTACTAGCTTATATGCTCCTCCCATCCATCTCAGTGTCTCTCCGGTCTGCTTCTCGCCTTGGTATACCGTAGTAATGCGTAAACAAATTGTGAATAAAGCAGAAAACGGAATAAAAACACTGTAAACTGCCTCATTTGTGCGTTGATGTTGTGATTCGTTACCACCATCTGAATGCACCGGAGAGCCCAAGATATGAGTGTAGCACCCCATGAATAGTGACATTCCCATGTGCGTCTAGAGGTATCGACTAGGATCCAGAGCTTTCAAGTTTGCGCAGGTAATCTTCCCTTCCATCACAAGCTCAGCAAGAGCCTTTGCAGTCCCCGGTGCGTTGCAAATACCCTGAACAGCGAGTCAGCGCCACATTCTTTCAGGGAACAAGGACTACTCACCCAACATGTGTGTCCTGTCGCGATGACAAGGCCCTTAGCGATGCTCCGCGCCTCGCCAACGATCGGCCCGCCACCGCGGGCGACAGGGAGGAAGCACGCCTGGCGGCGCTCGACGACACCCGCGCGAAGCTGCTCCGAGATGCTCGCGACGTGCTCGCGGATGCTCTCGCACGCGCTCGGGTCGACCACGACGTCGTCGACAGTCTCGGGCACGGGCGCGCCGTCGCCGGGCCCACAGCAGTACACCTCGTTGTCGGGGCGCGCATAGATCTCGGGGGACGCGCGCGACGCACGGCGCCCGCTGCCCGCCAGTGTGATTTCGGTGAAGAGCACGTACGGCGCGATCGCGGTGCCCGCGGGCGGGCGGATCGTGATGCTGTGTGCGCGCGTGCCCTCGATGGGCAGCCGCGGCACGAGGCGCGGGACCACACGCCCGCGGCGACGATGACGTGCGTCGCGGGGAGCGTCTGCGGGTCTGGGGCATCCGGGCGGTGTATGTCACGCCGGTGACGGTCTTGGTGGCCTCGTCGATGTGCACGGCGGTCGCGCGGCCCTGGACGCAGCGCACGCCGCGGTCCTGCGCGAGCGCGAGCATGCTCGTCGTGAAGAGGTACGGGTGCACCTGCGCGGTGTCTCCGGGCGGCGCCATGGGCGCGTACGCGCGCGTGAGGTCCTCGCGCACCCAGTCGAGGTCATCCGGCAGCCCGAGTTGCTGACGGGTCTGCGCGTGGCGGGTGTCGAGCCCGCGCGTCTTCTCGAGGCTCTTGCGCGCGCCGCCCGCGCCGACGCCGGACCCTGCCTCGCCCGTGAGCTCGCCGCGGCCCTCCCAGCTCCCGCACCCGACGAAGCGCCAGCCCCAGCGCTGCGTACCGTTGTGCGCCTCTGCGAGGCGGACGTGCTCGGCGAAGGAGACGTCGACGAGCTCGCTGGGGTAGGCCCACTTTGCAACTAGCCCGCCAGCCTTCCCAGACGCGCCCTGTGCGACGCCATTCCGCGATGCCTCGAGCACGGTGATCTTGGTAGTTGCTGGGTCGTAGGAGGGATGTGATGAGAGATAGTAGGCGGTCGTACAACCGATGATGCCGCCACCAACGATAACGATGTTGCGCTCGGGTTTAAAGAGGTAGCCATGTTGCGTGAAAGAAAAGACAGTCTTGACGATGCGCGGAAGAGAGCCAGAGTGAGTGTCAGAGCAGAAAAGAGAGCTGCGTGATCAGTAAGGCGGGTGTCCATATCGGTGACGTCGGTTTCGGCGTAACCGGCCCGGAGTAACCGGGCCAATGATCTTTTCGCAACGAAAAGCGCGTTAGAATCAACAGGAAAATAGATACCTGCACCAGTCGCTCACCTCCACGCTAGTCCGATATTTCAATGTATTCAGCTTTGCGAGGCCTTCCTCTACCTCGTTTTGTCGGGCTCTCTGGTTCCGCCTGCCGCCTCCGTACCGCATTGCCGAACACTTGCTCCTCCATCTCGGACAGGTTCGGCGATGAGATAGACAGCCCCGAGAGCGCGTCCTCGAGTTCGTGATCCGATTTGAGCTCAAAGAATTCTATCTCTGCTGGTCGCTTCCTCGAGCGATCGCGTCTTGCAGCAGGTGAGGTAGCGAGTGCGACTCCGTGTGGCGCAATGTCTTCAGCTTCAACTGGACTCTTTCGCGGGCGTCCCCGCTTTTTGACAGGCGACGCCAACGGGGACGAGACTGAGGGACCTGCATTGTTCCCAGGGGCAGTGGATGCCTTAGGTGGCCTACCTCGTTTCTTAGGGACGACTACTGGCTGTACATCGACCGACTTCTCGGAGTCGCTCGTACTGATGTTTTTGAGGTCGAAATATTCCCCTTCTTCCTCCGGAGCCTATAACGGGTGAGTTACGGGATACGATCCGAAGAAGATTGGTACTTACTGGAGGCTGAGCCCTCGCTTTCCTTCTCTGGGAACTTGTAGATGTGGGCTCCTTCCCTCCTTCCTTCCTGGGTCTTCCTCTCGGTCTGGGCTCCGTTACTGCCTTCTCCTTGCCCTTCCTCTTTGTAGTCTTTGGGGCAGCGTTTTCTTCAAGGTCTGCATCCATGTGATCGCTGTCGGCGTCGGTATTGGTGTCATCCTCGGCCATCTGGTCTTCTGCGTCCTCAGGTAGCTCAACGGTACCCCCTTTGAGAATCCTATAGCACCCCCGAATGATGTCGCCCCAGAGAACGTAGCTGTGGCAGGAGGGGCAGTCGCCACCTCGAGGAATAAGTGAGGTGATAGTCGAGGAGGCATCAGAGGCGGTAAACGATTTTGCGAGGCAGGTTAGGTGGGAAACCGCTGTACAACCGGTATTGGGGCACAGGGAGACTTCTAAGGCATTCTGTATGTGTGTAACCTGTGAGCTCTAAAGACAACTGCGGAGGCTCGGGGACAATGCTGACCGCTGGAAAGTCATGAATCGGATCCTCGCACACTGAGCACTGATATGGTCCAGAAAGAGAATGAGCCTTATATAGATGCGAGGTTGTGAATTGCGCTGTGGTCAATAGTTAGCCAAAGTTATACCAGGTTGTAGTCGCGGAAACCTACCATCCGTGACATCTATGGGCCCTGTTCTTCCGGAACCGACCTTCCCACTTTTGCCGTCCACACCCTCGAGCTCAACAGAGGACGTGAAGCCTAGAGGTAGTGTGCGTTTCGTAGACAGCATGTTCCAGATCTTGGTAGCCTCCTCTGTGAATAGCTTGACGTGCAAGGCCCAGGTGTTGTACGGGTGTGAGCAGATCATGCCGAACGCTACCCTGGTGTCCTGCATCGGCATGGGTTCAAGCACATCAATGTTGGGATACTCACTGTATGCGGTGTTTCAAGAGATTGGACCTAGCAAACTTGGCTTTGCCGTCCTCATTGCGCAAATGCCGAGATATATGCGGATGTTGCCAGGCCCATTCAAACTGGAGCGCGGCGAGCTTCGATGGAAACCCGTGGACGATCATCTGCATTATCCACGGCCTGTTTCTCTCGGTCTTCCACGCTCCTTGGGTTATCTCGCCATTGTGCTGCCTAGCAGTAGAGTGGCTTAGCTATCAGTCAGTCACAATGAGCATAAACGACGCACCGGATTCGACGAGGAGGGCTCGGTGTGCTTCCTATGTACGTCCTGGAGGCAACAGTTGGCAGATCGTTCATAATATGGGAGGAAACAAGTATTACTCACGCAGTTGCCCTTGGGGTCTTCACGCTCTTCAATAGATAGCAAGCGTAGAACGGCGGAACACAGTGGTTTACCAGCGTCGATCTAGTTGCTGCAGTCGCCATACTGCGTAATTGGGTGGATTCCGGTGGCTTATATCGTAGTGATATCCAAGAAATTGGCAAGAATGACCGTGTACTAGCTGCTCGCGAGAGCGTGAAATGGGAGGACAGCATGGCCGACACGCGTGACGCCATTTACGCGATCTGTCACTGCGTTGATCGCTTGTCGCGCGTGTTACCCAGTCACGCGTAACACGACCTCCAGGTTCCCGCGTTTGTGCTCATCTCGTGCCAACATCCTCCTCCGGACTTTGCCACATATAACCTCGCAATTGTCGCCCTTGTAGGACTGCGGTAAACGTCGGGGGTAAAAGTGACTGAGGCAGCAGGATATTCGTCAGGTCGTCAGTCTGGTACGCCCCCTTTCTTAACTATGGGAGTCGTGTGTTGACCTGTTGTAGGGACCTGTACATCGTCACCCACACTCTACTCTGGCAGTTTTAAAACATGGATTTGGACGACGTGGTAGACGTTTCCTCCGGCGAGGAAGGCGATTACAACTCGCGACGCGCCATTCTCGAACCCGCGATCCGCAGCGTTGTGGACGCGTTGGGCGGGTACGAGGATGGCCGCTACAGACTCGGCGACGAATGCTACGGGTGCTTGAAGGACCTGAAGAAGTTCTGGAGGCAAGATGACACGGACGACGAGCGCACTGTCGCGCGCATCTTCTGGGCAACGCGTGTGCTCCCGAACGACCTGGTGCCGATCCTGCTTGAGACGGCGGGGCATGGGATGTTCGAGGACAAGCGGGCCATCGCGTGCGCGGACCTCATGACGGCGATGACCTGGCCTATAGACGTTGCGGAGGAGTTGAAAGAGCTGGACGAGGTCTTGGACAAGGGTACCGACTACACACAGCTGCTCCAGAGCCACCTCTACTACAAGGCGGCGCTTCTGAAGCCGGGTGTCATGGAGGCTCTTCTTGGTATTGTCCTGCCCTGTTTGGCGAAGGACGTGAAGGAGCGGACGGAGCGCGACGTGCAAGTCATCGGTGTCATTCTCTACCTCATCCGCAACCTCGCGTTCATCAAGGACCTGCCTTCCAATATGTATCTCAGCGCAGACCAGGCCGAGTTTTCCTCTCTCCAGAGCAAGCTTATCAAGATTTTGTCCGAGACAAACATGCTGGATCTGTTGCTCACAATTGCGTCGAACGTGAGTGAGGACCCAATGTTCAACCATTGGAACGTGCTAGTCCTGGAGATATTCTACTTGCTCTTCCGCGGCACCAGGCCGACATCGCTTGCTGAAGACCAGACAAAGGTGCGTGCATATATACACCTTTGGTCGCGTTCAACATTGATGTAGGTCGTAGGAGCCCGCAAAGAACCTCCGGAGGCTGCTCGCTGTGGAAGACACCCTGAAGCGGAATTTTGCTCGGAACGCATCCTCGCGACACTCACGATTCGGCACGACCATCGCCGTCACGCTGAACCCCAAGCTAGTTGCGAAGCAAAACGCTCCGGTACATGCAAACGCAGAGAACAACGAGGGCGATGCGCCGCCGCCGCCGCCGCCTCCTGCTGCTGCGGCACAGATCAGCACATCCGCCCAGGCTTTCGTTCTACATCGCCAGCAGGCATTGCGGAAGGACGCCGGGAGCATGTTGCATGCAGGGAAGCGGGCAAGGGCACCGAAGGTCAAGAAGGTGGATGAAGTCGGAAGGGAAGAGAACTTAAATCCTCAGTCAAGGACGATCCTGCAGGGTCTGGCGAAGACGTTCCTCGAAAGCTGCTTTAATCGTGAGCCTTCTCTTTTGGCGCATATACTGCCGCAACTGAGCACCCGACAGCTTTCCTGGCGTCGCTTCTCAAGGACATCAAGGCCGAGCGGCCCAAGATTACAGAAAAAGATCACCTTCGGCTGTTGTATATCACGAAGTGGTTCCTTGAGTTTTTCCTACATCTCCGTGCGACCGATAAATCGCGTACCTGGAGCTTCGGCCTCATTGCAGAGGTGACCGAGAGGAGCTGGATCGTCTGGGTACTACGGCGGATGCGCGAGGCCGTCAACGAGAAGGTACGTCCCCTGGTGATTCCGTCCGCTTGCCACCGCTGACCCGCGGTCCCAGCCAAAACTCTGGACCGAGCTGCAGACGGGTGTGGAGTGCCTGACGCAGCTCGTGCTGCTCATCGAGGCGATGGGCACGTCGGACGCGGAGGAGGCGCAGCACGTGTCCGAGGTGCTGCAGGTGCAGATCGTGTACAACGGCGAGGTGCTCGACATTGCGTTCGACAGCCTCAAGGCGTACAAGGAGGGCACGCAGAGCCTCGCGTACCTCGACGCAAGCGTGCACCTCGCATACGCGCTCCTGCGCCTGCTGGAGCGCTACGCGAAGAAGGAGGGCTCGGGGCTTGTGCGCCAGAAGAAGCGGCGGGGTAAGTGGGCGTCGGTGTCATCGGCAAGGGGTGTACTGACTTGTCTTGATAGCGAGGAAGAAGCAGGCGGATGACGGCGTACCGGAGGAGGAAGAAATTGAAGCAGAAGAAGAAGAGGAGATCACTGAGACGATGTTTACCTTTGATGCATTTGAACAGGTGCGCATATGGTGCATTCCAGCGCTCAATGTGAGGGGCTCACTTTATCTTTACGTTATAGAGATTCGCCAATCCAGACGTCACCCAGACTCTGCTGATGTATTTGGCGCGGTATAAAGAGTTCACTTCTACCGAAAGCATGAAGCGGGTCGTCAATCTGCTTCACCGACAGGCTATCAAGGCAAAGGCTGAGGGACTGTTCTTCAAGGTCTCCACGCTCGAACTTTTCAAGTCGATCCTCGACGAGGAGAAGACCCTCCCGCGCGAGCAGCCGTACAAGGACCTCGTGGCACTGATCCACTACATCTTGCGGCAGTTCTTCAAGGCCGTCGAGCAGGACTCGTTCCTAGTCGTCGAGGCCTTCTACCCGAAGAACCGCGGCAAGTGGAAGGCGCTCTCAAGCTGGGAGCCGCCCGCGAAGGCCGCTCGCACGCTCGCTCCCGAGAACGACACGCTCCTCGAGAACCGCTGGCCGCGGACGTGCACGTCAAGAAGGGGTACACGTGGGAGCAGCAGCTCGCCATTGCGGTGAAGATCCTCGTCGAGGATGGGAAGCAGGCGATGATTGATTGGGTCAAGGAGTATGTCCGGTGTTTTCTTCAATACCGGGTGACGGGTGCTGACGAGCACCTAGATCTTGACCATGGTCATCGGCATTAGGCAGAGGATCGTGGAGGATACGGACGGCTCGACTTCGCAAGCCACCGACTTGACGCAGGACGATGACGAGGATGCCCCGCCTGCCACTAAGCGCAGAGGTCCCTCGAAAGAGGCGATGGAGAAATTCACCGATTACAGTACGTTTCCGGAGAGCTACGTTGACGACAGGTGCTGACGGGCTTGCAGTGATCCCGTATGTCAGTGATGAGCAAGCCGATGCTGCGACAAAAGACCCGCATGTCAAGCTCGTCTTTAGGCTACTTCATTTCGCTATTCTGACAGAGGGTGAGATCTCTCCTTCGCATCTGATATTGCTACCGATTGACATTGTCATAGATGCTGACGAACTCGAGTGGTATGTTCCTGCTGCGATAGTGCCGGAGGAGCTCCAGCGCAGTCTCGCGCTCATCAACCAGGCCCTCGAGAAGCCCATCGATCTCGGGGATAGGAGCGCATCCTCCCTGCTGCAGCGCAACAGGCGCAGGCGCCGTCGACGGCGCTTGCGCTCGCCAACGCCCCAGGCGAGCGACGCTGAGGAGGACGAACCGCAGCGCCGCCGACGCGAAAAGAAGAAAAAGGAGACGCGGCTGTACAAGAGCGCACAGTTCGTGGAGGACAGCGACGTGGACGAGGACGAGTGGGCACGCTTCTTCGCGAAGGAGAAGGAGCTCCGCGAGCGCATGAAGCTCAACGCGCTCAAGGAAGGCAAGGAACTCGCGACGATGAAGAAAAGCGGCACGAAGAAGCGGCGGCGCAAGGGCGACAAGGGTGGCGAGGAGAAGCGCAAGCGCATACGTGGGCCTGGGGAGGTCGATAACGATAATAGCGACGGCTCTACAACCCAGAGCGAGGATGAGCGGAAGCGGGTGGCTGCCGTTGGGTCTGATAAGGACTCTGACGCGGACTCGGACGACGACGGCATCTTCAACCCCTTCGCCTCGGCCAAGGCAGACACATCGTCGCGGACGTCTCCGGCAGAGAGCATGGAAGACGCCGAACCCGCACCGAAGCCAAAACCAAAACCGAGGCCGCGGGCCAAGCCCAAAGCTGCGCCGCCTGTCGCCGAGGAAATAGAGGAAGAGGCCTCAGCGCCACCACCGAGATCGAGCTCGCCAGCTGCGAACATCTCCGATGCTGGAGATGATGACGAGGTTGTTACGCTACCGCGGAGGGTGAAGAAGAAGCCGCTGTTTTTGTCATCTGACGAAGATGATTGAGTTACAGACTCCTCTTATGTTGACTGCCGTCTGGCATGCTGTCAGCGCCAGCATCTCGCACATCTGTATCGACATGTGTACCGTATTCAGAACGTGGACAAGGGTTATTTGTGGTCTAGTCATCCACGTTTGCGGCAGTGTCTATTTTCTCGTTGACAACATTGATCAACCAGGGTATAGTCGAGAAGCGTCCACAGGTATGTGAAAATCGACAGGCGCACGTATGCTCGCTTTGTGTATTCCGAGGGACTATCGGTTGGGTGGTAGAACACAAGCCAGTCGAGCACACCCGCGGCTTGCGGACAATCTCGACGGGTTGATTGACTGGATGTTCTGGTGTCCATAGGTATCGACTGACGCATGATGCGACCTATCCACGAGTCACGCATCGATATTGCCGGACTCCTTGAGGCATACAAAACTGCAGTGCGGGTAATCCTCGATGGAATGAAGCACCAAGATTTCATATGGGCGGCGATGGACATGTCGCGAGGCAAGGAAGGTCTGGGGGGACAGGGGCATGTGTAAGAGCAGCGTCATGAGATGACTCGTCGGGTGTCGTCAATGTGGCGCACCTGAAGACGTACGTGAGATCGTGTACGATGTACACAGCTATGCGATACAGGCAGACATTCATAGCGACGAGGATTTGGCCTCGCAATGGAACGAACCCGTCTACGATGTAGAATTTAGGCTCGAGGAGGTCAACTTTTCGAAGAGCAAGTGCTTCCCACGCCTCATTCAAGGAATCGCCACAAGTGACGGGGACCCTGATGCTACGCAAACTGCTACAAAAGTATGAAACGAGAGAAACGGTCACATACACCTTCGTGGTTCTTCCCCTCAACCGTTCCGACAAGTGGCGGTGTGGCAGGACGCCCCTACAACCGCAGCAACACGCTCATGGCGCGGAACGAGCCTGATGCAAAACGGCACGGGGAGCGCCCAGAAAGTCCGTCGTACTCTTTCAGGTCTATCGGCGCGTCGGACAATTGTCGCATGTCAAATGCCCAGAGCAGGCCCGCGACGGAGAGGAAGATTTCGTGTTCAGCGAGCGCGATGGCCGGGCAGATGCGGCGGCTGCAGGGCACAGTCAATCTATGCCCGCAGTGTGGCGAAACTCGGAAAGAGCTCTCTCACCCAGCCCCGAACGTCCAGTGGTCGCGCTGGTATGGGTCCGCGAGCTTCGCCGACTCGGCGCTCGAGCGTTCGTCGTCGATGTAGCGATCGGGCTGTACATGCGGGTCAGAGATGTCAAGCAGCGCAAGTACAGAATGACGGCTCACGTCAAACTTCTCGGGATTGGGATAGCGCTGAGAGTCATGGTGCATGGTGTACTCCACATCTCTGTCAGCTTGATCATAGTTGAAAGAAACAAAATGCTCATACAGTATTCAGGATGACGGCTGTATCTTTCGGAATCTTGTAACCGCGGTAGCTGAAATCCTCCGTAGACATATGAGGCGTGCCGAGCCAGAACGGGTTGTGCACGCGCTCAATCTCCTGGATGGCTGATTAGTACCTGCCCAAATCTTATTGATATACTCACCTTGACGATGGCGCGGACGTACGGGAGATCCTTCGCATCCTCGGCCTGAGGCAGGCGGTCGCGACCGACGACACGATCAAGCTCCATCTGCGCCTGCGCTTGCACCTCCGGAAGCACAGAGATATGGGCGGCAAACCACTGCTTGATGGCAGCTGTGCTCTCGACGCCGCCAACAAGGAACCCGCAACATAGTAGAATAATGTCGAGGTCGTCGAGGCGCTCCTTATCCTTGACATCTAGCAGGAACTTGGCCATGCAGTCTGGGACATTGTCTCCCGCATCAATCTGGCGCTTGACGTCGCGAACGAGGCCTCCGCAGGTGTCTACAAAGTGTTGGTGGAGACGCTGGCTGCGTTCGATCATCGTGAAGGCGGGGAAATTACGAAGGAAAGGCACGAAGTCGACCCAATTCGAGACAGGGCCGGTGCAATTCCTGCAAGTATGGTTAGAGGCTGGATAAACATGTACGATATAAGGATCGTACATGAATTCCCGAGACAGTGTGAGCCAATGGTGGATGAAAGGGTCGTCTATGGATTCTGTCCGGGTACCAAAGACTATTGTCATGATGTTGTTCAGAGCGAGGCGACCGAGATATGCCTGAGGGCTGACAGGGACGAAACCCGCCTGACCGTCTGTAAGTAGGCCGCATAGCATGTCCTGAACCTCATATTCGAGGCCAGAGAGATATCCGGAGACAACTCTGTTCCCCAGGAATTGGGAGGCGAGTCGACGGTGCTTTCTCCTGCTCCATGTCGTTAGTGCAATTGTTTCACAAAGCCTGAGTACGCCACATACCAAGTGTCACCGTAGGGCGTAGTTGTGATGCCACGTCCTCTGAATATAATCTGCGATTTTACGTACATGTCTTTGCGCGAAGAGAAGATTGCACCATTTGTAATGACGAGATCCTTGACAATCTGCGAGTCGGAGATGACGACGAAAAGCTGGTTTCCTATCCACATGGAGTACAGAGGGCCGAAGGTCTTCGCCCACCTCTGAAGATTGAGCTCTGAATATTGGGAAAGGAACGGTAGACACCCTTCGGAACGGTTGATTACACGGTCCAGACACTACGGGGAAGCGTGTCTCACCGAGTATTGGAAGTCCAATGGGGCCAGGCGGAAGCTGTTCAAGCCTCCTTGTTGTGTTGCGACGTACGACGCGAAGCAGCAGGCATATGAGGACTAGGATACCGATGGAAGCGGCGACAGTGACACTGTACTTGACTGCGCGGACCATACTGCGCACAGTGAGTATCTGCTGGTAGAAATGTCTGCGCTGAGGTCGTCGATGCTGAGGTGTCTGGAGAGACGATGGATGGTAGCTGGGATGCCACAGTGCCCTTTATACCTTCAGCCACGATCTGGCGCATCATCGACGGTCGCGTTCTCCAGAGCCAGCTCATGCGTCCTAAGCCAGAGACCACCGCATTGCAAATGAGGAAAGGCTTCCGCAACTTGCTAGTCGTGTCCGAAGGCGATGTCCGCGACAAGCGCATGCTACTCTACTCACCTTGTTCTACTTTATAGGACAAGCGCAACAGCCGGATCCTGCAAACCAGTCCTATGTTTGCCGTAACCTAGGAAATGAAGCTTGAGCTCGGTGACACTGTGCTGAGTTGCAGCCCTTACCAAAACCTATCACGGACTATGCGCGTGCAATTATGGATTTGGTTTGCTCTGGAGACCCCCGTCTGCATAATGGGCGTGGGTCACCGTTGACTGACGGCGGTAAAGGCATCTAGGGATCTCGGATCCAAGGAGTACCTTTGCTCTAAGGTGCGCAAACGTGGTCAGCAGCTGCGCCAGTACGCTTGTAAAACAATAGACACGCTACCTCGGATATGTACTAGGGAAGGAAACATGGAACTACGATTTTCTAGACATACGGCCATGTCAGGAAATGGGGGTTCCTCTGATTCATGGCTGGACAGCCACCTACTTACTGTGAAGTCTAAGTTCGTCGTTCGCACCATGCCCATGCAGGCTAAATAGCCAATTGTGTACGAACGTGGACCCTTTCCTAACATCCGTCACGGTAAGACGGCTGTGCTTGTGAGTAACGGAGACCATTTGGGCACTTGGTGTTGAACCGCCTCTCGGGTTCTCGGAGTTGAACTTTAGGCTGGAGTTATACTTCTTACATCATAGTTGAGCAGCCCTGTCGCACAACGCAAGCATTATCCAGGTTGTCCAGAGAGTACCTTTGCTTTGGAATTCGGATTCGTTGAAAGGTCCGTGGGAACTAGCTGCCTGCTTTCTCAAGACATGTAATTAGACGCCGATCGACCACGTGAAGCCGACTTCCACTTTTTCCGGGACAATTCACGACTTGGTTCCAGCCTGCACATTCTCGTCCCCATGGCTCAAGCAGGCCCTTCATCGTTGAAGAAGCAGAAGAAGAAACAGACTCACAATGGAATTAGGTCGTCAAAGATCAAGAAAGTGCAGGAAGTCAAGTCCATTGAGGCTCTCGAGGAAGCCGCTATGAACTATGTATGTTACTAGTGCAGTTCCGCATGCTCGTCCGTGCTCATAGGTTAACCCAGACTTGATGCTCTGCAGGAACCTCCAGCAGATCTGAAGGCCTTTGCGGATCTGCCCATCTCAGACCTCACAAAGCGCGGACTGAAGAAGGCGTTCTTCGTCGACATGACCGATATTCAGGCTAAGAGCCTGCCCGTCTCGCTCAAAGGCAAGGACGTCCTCGGAGCTGCGCGGACAGGTAGCGGGAAGACACTTGCGTTCCTTATCCCTGTGCTGGAGCTGTTGTACAGAAGAAAATGGGGTCCGCAAGATGGTCTGGGAGCTCTGATCATCTCCCCTACCCGCGAGTTGGTGCGTGGTGTGAACGCTCCGTTACAGACAAGTGATTGACTTCTACGCAGGCTGTGCAAATATTTGAAGTATTACGGTCGATCGGAGGCTACCACACCTTCTCTGCCGGTTTGGTGATTGGCGGCAAGAACCTGAAGGATGAACGTGAACGTTTGTCAAGAATGAACATACTTGTCGCAACTCCTGGACGCCTGTTACAACATATGGATCAGACTATCGGCTTTGAATGCGACAATCTGCAGTTGTTAGGTGCGTCTGTTATTTAGAGATGCGCACCACTATACTCATCGTGTATATCCAGTACTTGACGAAGCTGATCGAATATTGGACATGGGATTCCACAAGACCTTGACGGCACTTCTCTCGCACTTACCAAAATCACGCCAGACTTTGCTCTTCTCTGCCACCCAGACCAAGTCAGTGTCCGACCTTGCGCGGCTGTCGTTGAAGGACCCAGTGTATGTCTCGACGCAGGAGGAGGAGACAAGCAGCGCCATGCCCAAGACACTCGAGCAGCATTATGCCGTCGTCGAGTTGGACCGGAAGCTCGATGTGCTCTGGAGTTTCATCAAGACGCACCTGCAGAGCAAGACGCTCGTATTCATGTCGTGCTGCAAGCAGGTGCGCTTCGTCTTCGAGACGTTTTGCAAGATGCATCCGGGTATCCCGCTGCTGCACCTTCACGGAAAGCAGAAGCAGATGACGCGCCTTGCGACGTTTCAGCGCTTCACATCGATGAAGCACGCCGTACTCTTCGCGACAGATATCGCCGCGCGAGGTCTCGACTTCCCTGCGGTCGACTGGGTGGTACAGGTTGATGCACCCGAGGACGCAGAGACGTACATCCATCGTGTCGGTCGCACGGCGCGGTACGAGAGCGCGGGTAAGGCGTTGCTGCTCCTAGCGCCGAGCGAAGAGGAGGGAATGAAGGCAGCGCTAGCGAAGAAGAACATCGAGGTCGCTAAGATCAAGATTAAGGCGAGCAAGACGCACAGCATACAGAACCAGCTGCAGAAGTTGTGCTTCGAGGACCCAGAGATTAAATATCTTGGCCAGCGAGTGAGTTCACTCGTGCGCATGTATCATTCCCTTACTCACCTGACTCGCCGCAGGCTTTCGTATCCTACCTGCGCTCTATCCATGTTATGAAGGATAAGTCGATCTTCAAATTGGAAGAGCTACCTGTTCAGCGTTATGCTGAGGCTCTCGGGTTACCTGGCGCTCCTAAGATCAAGTTCCTCAACAAAGAAATTGCGAAGGCAAAGAAGAACGCTTCACACGCGATTGCCAACGCAGGAAATATGTCTAAGCTCAATAAGCCAGACGAATCCGAGGATGAATCCGAAAGCGAGGGCGAGTCAGCGGAAAGCTCAGGGGAAGAAGACGAAAAGTCTAAGTCTGAATCGCCTGCAAAGTCCGAAAAGGTACATTCAAGAGCCACTCTGCAGTGACGGACTCATACTTACCCATCTACCAGCCCAAAGTCAGAACGAAGTATGACCGTATGTTCGAGCGCAAGAATCAAAACATCCTCTCCGAGCACTTCACCAAGCTCGTCGAACACTCTGATGCGGGTGATTCGGACGACGACTTCATCACACTCAAGCGCGCTGACCACGAGCTTGACGAGGCCGCACTGCAGGAGCACGAGGTAATGTCGAAGCGCAAGCAGCGGCTTGCGCTCTCGAAGAAGGCGCTCGCGGCGCGCGGGCCCAAGGGATCAAAGCTCGTCTTCGACGACGAGGGTCAGGCGCACGAGATCTACGAACTCAAGCGCACCGAGGAGGTCTTCCGCGGCGAGGACGAGGTGCGCGAGGCAGGGCGCCGCTTCGCGGAGGAGGAGCGCGGCAGGCTCCAGCAGGCGGATGTTGTCGACCGTGTCGTCGCGAAGGAGAAGAAGAAGGAGAAGAAGCGCAAGCGCAAGGAGCGCGAGCGGGAGGTGCGTCTATTTGCTCGCGTCCTTCTGTGCACTGTCGCTGACGTGTCTTGTTCGCAGGAGATGATGGGGTCCGACGACGAGGGTGTTGCTCTGGCGCCCATGATCGACCCCGTGGAAGACGACGGCTACGTCAGCCCCGACTTTGACCTGCCGCCGTCATCAGACGAAGAGGACGCCCCGCCGCCGCCCAAGCGTGCGAAGAGCACGAAGTCTGCTCTTGCAGAGGAAGAGGAGCGCGCATTACAGCTGCTCCGTAGTAGGAGGTAGCTTTCGATGTTATTCACTCCTGTTACCTATTCGCGTATCTATCCATATTTGCTTATGGCCTCGGATGAGATCGTATCAAGCACTCTGCGAGAGTCCGTCTCAGTCCAGCGCAACACGACGCCCTACATCCTTCCTGTACTGCACGCATTCTTGCTTCGCTTGGATGTCCATGTTCCAGAGTCAATCTCGACCTATGCTGGCAGCTTGGTGAATTTATTTATAGGTGTGTAGTACCCCCGCATTACAGTAACATTACAATATCATCCCCAGATAAACCAAACGAAATATTTCTAACTTCACCGGCGGTGCTTGCCCACGACCTTGATGAAGGCCGCCTTGACCACGTTAGCAGCCTTCTCGCAGTCCTTCTTGCTTAACGCAGACGTCACGGCGAGCCTTATGCTCGGCCGCACCTCCGTGAGCTCCTGGCCGCGCAGCCGCTTCGCACGAGTGACCATCACACCCTGGGCCAGCGCCTCGTCAACGATGTCCTGGAGGATCTTCTCCTCGAGCTCGGCGTCGAAGACCTCGGGATCTCGCGGGTGCGGCGACAAGGGGTTCGAGAGCTTTCCGGATGTGGAACTCATGGCAGGCGACGCAAGCGCGGTGGGCAGCAGATGCGTGGGCGACGGCAGACGAACATAGAGATGGATCATGGGCGACGCAGGGTGGGAAGGAATAGCGATGCAGTCCACCCTGTCGAGCACTGCGCGAACAGCGCGCACGTTCTCCTGCAGCGTGGTGAGGATGGATGGGGTGTTGCGCAGGATGTTGATACCCTCTGACGCAGCCACACTAAGCAACGGTGGCATAGCAGCAGAGAAGACGAATGAAGTTCCGTTGATACGCTGCATTGGCGCCGTTAGCCACTACACTCGCCAAAATGCTTGCAAAGCTTACCTGGTGGTTGACAACAATATGTGAACCAGCACAGAAACCACCGCAAGCAGTCAGACCATTAGCAAGAGAACCCACAAGCATGTCGACTTGTGATGCCTGATCAAATCTTTCAGCAATGCAAGGATCGATACAATGCCATGCACGTACCGGAACATTGTAGAGTTCAGTCAATCCGCGACCGGTCCTACCGACACTGCCGAACGAGAGACTCTCATCGAGGATGAGACGATACTTGTATTTCAGCTTGAGCTCAACCTGGGGGTTTAATGGAATGAGTTACGGAACCCACTGACAATAGGCGTACACTCACGAGTTTGGGCAAATCAGACATAGCACCATCATGATCAAAGATACCCTCCGTAACGATGAAGCGTCGAGTGAGCGGCCCCTTCTTCTTCCGCCTCTCCTTCTCCGTACTCTCTAGCACCTGTTCCAGACTCTTCATGTCGTTATGATCGTACCACCTGATTGTCGACCGCGAGATTTGGAGACCCTTCTGAATAGCGAAGTTGACCCCACGATCGGCAACGATGATGTCTCCACGTTTGCAGAAAGCCGGAATGACGGACGAGATGGTTGAGAAGGCCTGGGCATAGATGATAGCGGCCTCGGTACCCAAGAAGTCCGCTATGTCCTGCTCCAGTTGGATATGAACGTCTGGTGATGTCTCAGAGACCGCCGACTTTAGAGATGTATGACGCAGTTACCTTGTGTACCATAGAAACCTGGGGGGCCGCAGCTTCCCAAACCATACCTCACCAATGTGTCAATAGAGCGCTCCTTGATGGTTTCGTTGCCAGCAAGGCCGGTGAAGTTGTAGCTGGCGAGGTTCGTGACGGTCTTCCCGTTAGACAGCTTAGGTTTCGGGCCAGTGGGTCCAACAATGACAGGAGAGTTGTTGATCTCGGCCTGCTCTCGCTCATCGAGGGGCGCTCCTAGTGGCTCCGGTGACCATTCATCGACCAATTCGTCAATTTCCTACACGCAGGTTAGGTATGATCGAGGGACCAAAGCGCGTCATTACGCACTTTCTCGTCGAACTGAATGAAGTGTTTGCCTGAGTTGTCCGCACGCGTACGCGACTGCAGGAGAGTCCTGATTGCGAACAGAATCAGGATGACCTCGAGGAGAGTGCGGCCGGGGTCGTTCTGATGTGATGACTTGACATAACGAGCAACAACGGCAGAACCGGGTATCTTGTAGAAGGTCGTCTCGAGAGTGGTATACGACTGGGAAAGAAACGTGAAGAGTGGCTCCAGGGCCGTCGTGGTCGTGTTCATCTTGCCACGACGAGGTGGTGGTCGGAGGCAAGAATATCTTCTCGATATTCGGCAACATTTCCCCGGGCGCTTCGAGGTTCGCGCGCAGGTTCGACGGCAAGCCTGAGGGCGGTGTTCCCGACTCAAACCTCGACGACTACCAAGAACGCGACAACGGCGAGTCTGAGCTGCGGCGACGATGGCGACAGCTTCTACGCACAGAGCCGCGGCATCCATCTCTCAGACTCGCCTCGCTCCCCCTGCTCCGGATGGCAGGCCAAGGCGAATGACCTCTCCATCCTTGCCCCCGCCGGCACCTCTTGACCTCGTTAGTAGCATCTGTTTAGCACCCATGGCCCACTTTTCATCTCTCTTTGCAGCCGGAGCCGATGACTTATGGTCGCGCTCGACCACCCTCGCCGTTGCGCAATGAGGTGACCGCGGAACCCGACACAATCAGCGAAAGCGGCTCAGAGCGCAACTCGGTCGAGTCCCGGGATCGCTTCCAATGGGGCGATAGGGTCACCTCGCCCTCCCCTTCCGTTGCCCAGTTCGCGGCGAATTTCGCTCAGAGGGTCGGCTCGCTCGTGAGCAACAAATCAAGCACTCACTTGCCCACGGACGAGGAGCTCATGGCGGAGGCTGAGCGTGAGCGCGAGCGCACCAGACGTGAAGCTGAACGTATTCTGAGCCGCGAGGCTGAGTCTAAGCGTTTGGAGGAACGCGTGTTGGCCATGCTAGACAGCGATATGCGCAAGCTGTCGACCCCAGCACCCCCAGCAATGTCCAAGACTCCGGATCCCCCATCTCCCTCCGGATCTAACAAGGACGGCACTGGATGGCTGTCGGCCTTCAAGAACAAGCTTACGCCAACCAAGGAGCCCCTCACTCCCGCGCAACAGATCATCCACGAGACCAAAGCGCGAGAGAAGGAGATTGCGAAGGAAGAGAAGAAGATTGAGAAAGAGAAGAAGGAAGCGGAGAAAGAGATGAAGAAGATCGTCAAGAAACAGGCCAAACAGCGTAGCGGTGACTGGCCCTCCTCGCCTGAGAACAAGTTCAGTGACCCGGCGTTCATGAACCTGCATCCACCTGGACAGTCATCACAGGCTCCAGCTCGACAAATGACTGGGTCGCCGTGTCACCTTCGCCAGATCGTCAGATTAGCCTGCCGCCAAGCCTTGCTCCTTCCCCTATGCGTAGCAATGAGAACCGCTCGACGTCTCCGGGACGCAATGGTCCTCCGCTCTACGCTCAATTCAACTCGGAAGGATCACTAGACATCCCCGCGACTTTGCTCACAATTGCTACTCGGTTCGAGAAACTGGAACGTTGGACGGTCGGTCACGTCCGTGCTCTCGAAGAGCGCATGGACGACGTCGAACGCTGGCTCGTTGACAAAGAGAAGGAGAAGGAGAAGGAGAAGGAACAGTCTGCCGGTAATGGTGTTCAAGTGCACAGAACAGGAGAGCCGGCCACTCTGGAGGCAGCTGTTGGGGAGCTTCGAGAGGAGATTGCAGAGGTCCAAGGCCGCATTGGCGAGCTCGGTCGGGAGATGGCCAAGATGATTACTGCTCCAGGCAACCTCTCCTCTGGCCCATCTCGTGGCTCCGCTTCCATAGCCAGATCACCGTCTGCCAGCTCTTCAATCGCTCTGCGTTCCATGTCTACATCAGTATCCACTGCACCGCGCACCTCAACCCCTCCGAAATCGGTCAAGGAGCCCAGCACCTCTCCCATCACCACTCCCGGTGCACCCTCAAGAACTCGCTTGCCGTATCCCACTGGCGACTATGCTACTCCACCTGACAGTGTTCACATCGCGCAAGGTGCATTTTCCCCGCCTGGGTCGCCCCCTAACACCAGCCTTAGTCGCCGTGTCTCTGTCTCAGGTCTGCCATCGACTGGATCGGACTACTTCGCTTTGAACAGCAGCTCCTCTTCCGGTCTTCCTGCACGCGCCGTGAGCCCTCCATCGCTTCCCACGCCGCCGCCTCACGCTGAGCTCCGTCGTCCGAGCGTGAGCCCGACACCCCGAAAGCGCTACACTGTTGCTCTCGGCGACTCCATCATGTCCTCAGACCGCGGGCGCAGCTCGCGGGAGTCGTCAGTCGCCCCACAATCGGTGTCGCCTGTGTCCATGTCCACATCGGCAGACACCACCGACGACTCGGACGGCATGAACGACGAGACCATCGGGAAGACTGCGGCTCGGCGCTCTGGTCTCACGGCGACCAAGTTCAACGGCCACGACAGCGACCGCTCCTCACAGCCCTCGCCGGCGCCTTCGCGTGAGGGCCGTGCGCGTCCCGTGTCAATGTACAGCACACCTGTCTCGTCGGTGCAGAACCTCGTCGCGCCGCGCCCGTGCGCCCGCTCAACCCGCGCTTGCGCTCCCGCTCCCGCTCTCGATCGATAGACCACTTTGGCAGCGAGGCATCCGGGAGCAGTGTCCCGCCAACGCCAACTTCTGGACGTTTTGTCGACCCACTCATCACGCGCCGCCAGACGAAGGAGATCGAGGCGAGCCAGGCGCCTCCAGCGCCCAAGGTCATGCCCGGGAAGCCCAAGGTGCCCGTGGGCCAGCTCGTCGCGTTCTTTGATCAGGAGAAGCGGTAGCACCTACGCTTTCTGGAACTACTCGGAATGTTTTGTTCTCGCATGCTTTCGCGCTTCGCCTTTTTTTCTCGTCTTTCAGAATACCCACTCACCAGATTCGGCAATATCTATTGCTACATCCGACGCTTGGTCGGGGCGCTGCTGATGTCTCTCTGTGCTGGATTGTATTTACGACCGTTGTACGACATTGTATACGACCTGTTCACGACAGCAATTATGATCTCGTTAGCGACATGTCTCTACTCCTGGCTTGTATGCATTCGTCTATCCTTCTCATCATCACTGCGTACGCTTGCCCGTGTGGGTCCACTGCAAGGTCGTCAGCATACTCCAACGGGCAGTTCGCCGCCACGTAAGATCTTTCCACTCCGGGAACATCATTGGCTCACCCGTGGGCGGGAGGGACCATCACACCGCACGCCTGCAAGTCACGCACCAGCTGAGAAACCCTCCAGCACGCGTTCAGGGTCCTTTGCATCCGGACGTCGTGAGCACCCAGGGCAACGAGATTCCAATGCGCTCTCCATATCTGATGGAGGAACCCGCGGACCTCTGGCGGCTGGGCGCACATCGCGACCTCGCTCGCCGCGCTCGCGATCCACGCGGACTACTCAAACACCTCGAGCCACGACGCCGTCTTGTCGACCTTGCGCGCCACGCCGGGCACCGTGCCGGGCGGCGGCATGGACAGGCCTTGAGCAGCGCGAACACGTTCCCGGAGTACATGAGATGCAGCAGCGGCTCGACGCCCGCCGCCGGGTCGGGCACGCACACGGGCACGGGGCGCAGCCCCAGCGCGGTCGCTGTCGTCGTGAGCGCGGGCGAGCGCGACTCGGCGGGGATGTGCTGCGGCCCCCCCGCCGCCCCGACGCGCCGCTCGGTTGCCGGCCAGGTGATGTGCGTGCAGTATGCGGCCAAGACGACGTGGTGCACTGGGAGCATGACATCATCGCGCGCGGCTCGTCCGGCCGCCTGGGCGGCATGGAGCGCGGTGGATACAGGCATTAGCAGATGGGACGGTGTCGTCGACAGCGCGAAGTCGTCCATCACTATCTCGAGCATCCGTGACAGCGCTTTCGGCGGCGGCTTGCCACGGACTGTCGCGATCGGTCCCCACGGCCTGCGAATGGTGTAAGATGCCACCGCCACATTGTCTGTCACCAGACGTGACTCGCCTCAGGTCTACGGAGCATATGTGCAGAGCTTGCCGCACGCAGTGGATGCTCGAAGATGTGATGTTGCGGGTACACAGCGGTCAAGACTGCACCGTCGGTTCTTCTGTATGAGGCCATGGGAGTTCAGAAGTTGGCACATCCTCGTGCTTCGACCAGAATTCTTCTGCTTCGTCTGCGGTGAAGGGCCGGTGAACTAGGCACTGTTGCGACTGGTATAGGGCGATGCTTTCTCGTTCAGATAAAACGTCCCATATTCGCTGTTGTCTCTTCTTCTGCTGACTCGATTCACGTGAGACTCGAAGTCTGATAACTCTTTCTTTGAGAGAAAGGCCGACTGCTCTCGACCGTCTCCTTCGGCAACCCGCTCGTCGATAGTGAAATGCGACCATGGTGGGGTGTAGTGGAAAGATCGTAGGGGTGGCGTAACAAACCATGGCCCGATATGAGATGAAGACGTGAGAGCGCGTGCATTATCACATGCTTATTTTTACTATGCATGCATGAGCGCCCATTCGGTAGACGAGGTAGAACCTATAGTACCCACTAGCACACTTACTCCTAGGTTCTGAGTTGCCTGTCGTGTTCGTGTCGAATCTTTGTTTTTCCCATGAGAGCTGAGGTGCTGAAATATGTAGTGCTCACCACAGCGGTATTGAAAGAACAACAAAAAAACAACAACAAGGGGACTCGGAACACACACCGCACGCGTGGATGGTCAATTAGCGGCAGAGGAAACGTTCCCAGGATATGTAGAAGTCGCACTCAAAGGTCGTGGTGAACTCGCCACGTTGCATGTAGGCCACGACTTGTGGAACGGTGCGCGGCGAGAGCGAGTTGGGGACGCCACGCACGGTCAACTGTGCTTAGTCAGCGATAGTAAAGTGAGCTGATCGGTCCTCCGACGAGGTCGTTTCAACTTCTCCGCTAAAACCGGATAGGGGGGAAGCCCTGCTGCCAGCGGCGATAAGTATGTGGCATCGGCTGTGCTGTCGTCGTGTGCTCGCGGGCCCGGGAAGAATGGACCGAGTTTCATAGCTTGCTGGTGGGAGTCTCAGGTTCACTAGAACAGCGCCTAGCCCTATCTGAGCAGCGATATATATATGGTCCCGCATGTCCAACGTACAACTTTATCACGCGCCGAGGAGCCAGAACGGCCCACAATTCCGCCGAACCAGTGAACAAGGACAATGTAGAGACTCCCGCCACCGGAGATGCGCCGTGTCTGACATCAGAGGCCGCACGTGTAACTTGTCTCAACACGAGTGGACCCTGTGCGTACAGCCAAGACATAAGAAGCCGCGAGGATAGCAGCGTGACAGACCATTTCCCTGCTCTCCTCACGAGCGACGCGATGGCCGCTGCTGCAGAGACTGGTTATGGCGTCGTATATACCCCCGCTTCCGTCGGGCCCGCCGTCGGGCAGCAGAAGTCGTCCGTGAGCGACGCAGTCCTCGAGCAGCTCGGCGTGCGCTACATCCGGCTCACCTGGGTCGACTGGACGAACACGACGCGGTACCACGTCCTCACGCGCTCCTACTTCCGCAAGCTGCTGCGCTCGTCCCGCCCGGGACTGACCATCACCGCGGCCGCGTTCGGATCGTGTTCCTCCACATCTGCGAGGGCTTCAGCGTCACAGGCGAGTACCTCTTCGTGCTCGACGAGGGCAGCTTCCGCCTGTGCCCGTACTCGCCCGGGCACGCGACCATCATGGGCTTCTTCCAGAACCTGGTCCCCGAGCCGGAGCACGGGCTGGACATGCTGCTCGACCCGCGCACACAGCTGATGCGCGTCGAGCGGCTCGCGAGGGAGAAAGCCGGCGTCTCATATCTCGTCGGCTTCGAGCACGAGTTTATCCTGCTCAAGTCGACGGCTCCGCCGGTCGCGATCAACAACGGCGACTACGCCGTGTCGCAGAAGCTCCCGGCAGGCTCGGTCGAGGCGCGGGTGCTCGAGGAGATCGCCGACGCGCTGCAGGACGCAGGCATCGAGGTGCAGAAGTACCACGGCGAGGCGGCGCCCGGACAGGTGAGCCCCGCTTATGCACCAGCATTTTCCCCCCATCTCCTGCTCACGCGCGGCCTAGTACGAGATGATCACAGGCCCCCTCCCGCCGCTGCAGGCGGCAGACGCATGCGTCGCGACGCGCGAAACGATCTTCGGCGTCGCCGCCAAACACGGCCTCCGCGCGACGTTCGCGCCGCGGATCCATGTGTACAGCGGTGCGCGCGCCTTTGCTTCCCGCCCGCGCGGCCAGGCCCACTGACACACGCGCGCACAGCGGGCACCGCGGCACACGTCCACCTCTCCGTGCACGACCTGGGCACGCACCCGGACCCGGCGGGCGCGCGGGGCGACGAGGCGCGCGCGCCGGGGCTGTGCGCGAAGGAGCGGTCGTTCCTGCAGGGCGTCGTCGCGCACATCCCGGCGCTGTGCGCGCTGACGCTGCCGACGCGCTTCTCGTACGGGCGCGTCCTGGACGGGATCTGGTCGGGCGGCACGTACGCCTCGTGGGGCAAGGAGAACCGCGAGGCGCCCGTGCGCCTGTGTGGCACGCGCGGGAACTACCACCTCGAGGCGCGCTTTGTCGACGGCACCGCCTGTCCGCACCTCGCCCTCGCCGGCATCCTCGCCGCGGGCACGCGCGGCATCGTCGACCGCGCGCTCCTCAGCACCGGGGACTGTGCCAAGTCCGTGGCGACCATGACCGAGGAGGAGCGCGCGGCGGCGGGTGTGTCGGATGCCGCGAGACTAGGCCCGACCCTTGGGGACGCTCGAGAGGCATTCAGGAAGGATCCTGTCATGCGAGAGGTGTTTGGCGAGGAGTTTGTTGACAAGTACAGTCTAGTGAACAAGGTGAGCTCCCACGATCCGCGAGCAATCGCCCTTGCTGACTATTGCCACAGACGCTTGAGGAGCTTTTCGTTGCAAGCACGGAAGAGGAGACTGTTACGAAGCTAGTAAACTACTACTAAATTATTCGGGGTTGAACACAAGTATAGCAGGGTCTAGACACTCACCGATAGACATCCAGAAACGAATAAACCCATCCTTATACAGTGTGTTTCTTACACAGTGACGCTAGAATACTACTGGAAAATTTGCCATCGTTCAGATCATTAAGATACACCAAGAACCCAACCTTTTCCCTCAGAGACTCTTGCACAACAGCTTCCTCTCGCCACCTGCGCCCTGCACAGCTCGACCTCTGTCGGAACCGCCGCGATAGCAGCCAGCAGGATGCCCGTCGAGTCCGCGAAGCCAATCGAGCCGATCTTGAACTCATGCTCCTGCTTCGCGCGCTCATGGTCGCCGTTCACGACCTGCGGGCGCTCCTGGTTCAGCCTGTAAAAGACATTCACGCTGGGTCGCCATGTCAGTGGCAAGTCGTGGTAGAGAGACGCAAGGCGCTCACTAGGCAAGGCCGCCGCAAAAGCCCTCGAGGCTGATCAGGAGGAAGACCAGGGAGAAGCTGAGCGCCTGCGAGTCGTCGCCGAATATCCCAACGGCAGACTCGACGACCAGAATCGTGAGTATACCAGCCTGCACGAAGGCGGGAGGCTCAAAAGACGAGTGGGCAACGGGGGGAATCCGAGTGAGATGGATGAGCGTGACAGGAATACTGTCGTTTGATAGACAAGCTAGAAACACAATCAGAAAGTTTGAGGTGAAACGTTTTGGGCTCGAAGACGGACCTGCCAGAGTGGGTAATAGTCCCGGATGGAGTGGATTATTCTGCTTAGCAGCCAGTACCGGTCCGGAGATGGTACGGGGTATACTAGGGTAGGTGCAACGCCCTTGTTGTACTCTCGCGTCAGTACGCATTTTTATTGACCCAAGAGCGTCGACATACTTGATTAATGGTATATTCGAGCTACATACGAGTGTTAGCAGCGGTAGAGGTTTGGTCACGGCCTAGCATCACTCACAAGGTAGACGCAGACTGGCAGACATGTCAGTAACGCATGCCTGATGAACTTCTTGTCCAACTCACATAAGGGGAACATGTATTTCAGCAGCAAGGGCCTGACGAGCACCCATTTGTCGCCAATTGACAGAGCCACAGGAGACTTGGGAATTATGGGAGCGTCTTCTTCATCCGTTGGAAGAGGCGTGTACTCTGCCGCGAGAGTCGCTTCCTCTTCTTCGTTTATAGGGGCATGGGTAGGCCGGCAAATGCATCTGGACGAGGCAGCAGCAGATAGTATCCGAGAGGGATTGCGAACGGAAGGACCTAATGCCCATCAGGTTGGTGAGCTAGGTGATAGACATGATTATACTCACGGAAGAGATCCGACACCTGTTTGTACGCCTAGCCCTCTGACAATCCACCACAGCGATGCGCCGACAAGTCCCGCAGCTCCGGTACCGGCAGCAAAGTACCTGTGGATCAAACTGAGTGTTGATGAAGCGAATGAGAGTGCCCACGCACCCCAAGCTATGTCCCCCGACACTAGGCGGATGATATCTCGTTGACAGTTGCAAGAAGGTCAGCTCGCCAAGTCCTGCCAAGCACGCCGTTTGTGAAGATTTCAGAGCTATAGCGAGCTTAAGCATACCTGAGGAGAAGGAGGCGAAGCAGATACCCAGCAGTCTCATCGCAAGGCTATCGAAGAGCGCAACAACCTGCACAGTACGGTCAGCGCAAGCGTGTGCGCTGCAACGTCATGCGCACCATCATGCCAGAGACACTGATTGCGCAGCATCCTATAAGCCTTCGGCGTAGCGTATCCGACCTTTGAGGATGTACGGCCAGCCGACCTTGGCGACCAGGGCGGGGAAGATGTTGCAGAATGCAATGATGCCCTTGGGCGTGGAGGGCGGGACGAGATCCAGCGCGGCCGACAGAATTATGACATAGAGTACTGGGGTCGTCAATCAGCACGCGGATCCAGGCACACCTAGGTAATGAAGGCGACGCACCATTGTTAATGAGCCCAAATAGAAAGAAGGAGCATCCAAGTTTGAATAGCAACTTCCGCGCTGACGCTAGTTGGCAATCAGTGATTAGCATACGACATTCAGTACCACTGCAGTGTCGCGCCGCCTGCGCGGTGCCGGGCTCATGTACGAATGCGTCATATCTGCAGTAGATGCATACGCCATGTCCAGCTCTGCCCATGGTGCACGCGAAAATGCTCACCTGAAGCGACCTTGCCAGGAGCGGCCTCTCGGAGCAGGGGTGTGTTCGTCTCGTGCGCGAGCTCATCCATCGTATTACTTTCCGTGGTATCGTCCGCACTCGGGTAATAACTGCGAAGTCTGGCACTGTTGTTTG
Source organism: Phanerodontia chrysosporium (assembly GCA_001910725.1). NCBI lineage: Eukaryota > Fungi > Basidiomycota > Agaricomycetes > Polyporales > Phanerochaetaceae > Phanerodontia > Phanerodontia chrysosporium. The sequence goes on from MJGA01000008.1 coordinate 302,926, forward strand.
CCGGAGGGGATATCGCGTGCAGTTCGACCGCCTCAGAGCTCGCTGGAGTATTATGTGGGAAATATGTGGACATTCAATACAGGGACGACATTCGCGGATGCCCAGGGGCGTCGGACGAGTATGGCTATGTTGGCGGTCGAGGCAGACTTCCGGTCACGCTGCGGGGCAAACTGAGGCGGAGGTCGTGTGATGCGTGACGTGACGACCAATATGGGCGTCTGTCGCGGTTGATGCGCCCCGCCTCAGGCTCAGGGCCTGAGGCGGAGACGTGTTTCTCCTCCCTGGGTATGTTGTGGAGAATAAAATACAGGTAAGTTCTCGCTATGTTTTATTCAGAATTTATGACGCTTATGACTGCCCGCGTCAACCAGGCATTTGTCTCAGAGCAGGGGATTTAATGACGGGCGCGTCGGCAACGATCTGAATTGTTACTCGGGGTGTAGCAACGCGACGCAGGGAGGACCAGGGAAGCCTGATCTTATCGTTGCCATTGCCAATGCCAGGGTTGACCCAGCCACACCCCGTCGGCAGGCGCAGTCTGAAATATCTGCTTGCAACAGTCTAGCACCGGTGCGCTCGTTCTCTTGGCCCTCCTTCCTTCTTCCACTCTCTGGTGCTGGCGTCGGAGCTATTTTGCAGCTAGCCTGCAGTCCATTCCTTTGTTCTGGCAACATTACCTACTTTCTATCACGCCGAGGAGCGCTGAGGAGAACGTTCCACTTGGGCATGCACTGTTAGGGATCTATCTTGGTTGAACCGAGAAAGGGTGTAGGAATTCATGGGCTCCATTTGTCTCTCGCTGGCACCCAACCTCCGCTGCCAGGAGCTGACCTTACAAGAATCAATCGGGTTAGTGGTGCCCCCCGCGTTGGAAGTGATATTCTGCGTCGGTCTCATTGTGGTCAAACGCGGAGTGGGCCTGAGGTGAGTGCACATTGCGTTCCCACCGTTGCAAACCTGACAAACATTCAATCCACAAGGACGGAGTACCTCTTATCTGCTGAGGGCATCATCTACTTTCTTCTCGCACTTTTAGACTTGCTGGCGCATCGTCTTCCGAGCATTACAAGTTCGCTGAGTCGCTTCAAGGCACTGGACATCTTCATCGGTGCGCTGGAACACAGAGTGTGGACCATTCATCCTTGCTAAACCCTAAGGCTAGGCATCTCTGCAGTCGCACCACTCACACTCTACTCGACCTTCTTGTTCCACTTGACCTCCAAGGACTTTGTACCAAATCTGCCACTGCGTCTCCAAACCATAACAAGATATGCCCTGCTCTGTATTGTACCTATGGTCCTTGTGTTTAATCTGCTTGGGTCATTCGCAACACTCACTTATCGTACGTGTCCACGAGTCCGCTGCCAATGCCGGTACTAATTTGTGACCTGCAGGCTTCGTTCACACTGGGCCGAACGCTTCCGGGATCGGTGTCAAGTTCACCGACGCCACACTTGAATTGTTCTTCAACAGTCTCACTCTCGTGTTGTTCGTAGTCTTTCAGGCTATCAACTTCTGCGCGTGCTTCTACCGTCTCATACAAGCCGGGCTTGACCAGAGGCGCATCGACACAACGACAAACGGGAATGACCATGAGCGCCATTTCATCAACGGGACGGGTTGGATGGCGCTTGGTATTAAGCTTGGAGCCGTTGAAAGTGTCATTGGATTCGCCTCTGGCGACTTTGGGCTCGCTCTGACTCGACGGGTTCTGAGGTTCCTTGGTCGAGCATGCTTGGTTATAGGCCTCATCAAGGGGTGAGTCCTAGCGTCAGCTCTACATCGTCATATAACTGACAATACCACAGGCTGGACGCGGTCGAGGACTTCCAGTTCATCAAGCGGTCGCCAGCAAGCCGGCAGCTGCGCAAATCTGTGCTAATGGCCCTCATCTCATCCCCGAACCCCACGTCATTCCACCAAATCGGCGGCTACGCCTACGAGCCGAGCATCGCGCCCCCAGTCACCGTAAGCAGGTCGCGCACGATCGCCTCCCGCACGACCATGCCCGTCTCCCCGGTGGTCTCCAGCATCCAACACACAGAGACCCCGCGGCAGTCGTTCCTGGAAATACCCAGGCAATCCTTCCTGTCGATGAGCCCAGCCGCCACCTCGCCGAGCAAGTCCGCGTACTCCGGCACGAGCCCGTCGCGGTACACCGCCGAGTCCGTGCACCTGCCACCCGCGCCTGCGCTGGCGCTCGACACGCGCAGGCCCTCTTCGCGCAACTCCCCGCAGCGCGTCATCGTGCGCTACCGCCACGGCCGCGCGCCGACGCTCGACTTCAACCGCTTCTCCGACCTCGGCCTGCCGGGCTCCGAGGCCCGCCGCGAGCGCACACGCTCGGCGCGGGGCGCTCGCCAGAGCTCAACGCGCCCCTCTCCCCTCGCCCGCCCCGTTCGCGTCGGCGCCCCCGTCCGCCGCCCGCACCTCTGGGTTCCCCGTCCCCTCGCACGCGCGCCACACCATCAGCGAGCCCCCACGTGCGGCACGCCGCAGCACGGCGCTCGCGCGGCAGGCGTCGCAGCGGAGCACCCAGAGTGCACAGAGCACGCAGAGCACGCAGGCGCGCGACGCGCTCGAAGTGCTCCATGCGCTGGCGCTGGAGTATCCCGGCATGCGCCCTGACGCGGCGTCCGCGGGCATCCCGCGCGACGAGCCCAGCGGCGCGCCGTCGATCGCAGACAGCGCGACCTATGTCGAGCACGGCGCGTCCCCGGCGCTGTCGCGCGCTGCCAGCGAGCGCACGGTGGACGGTGCCGTGGGCCTCGTGCGCCGCGGAAGCTCGGTCAGGCGCAAGCCTGTGCCGAAATACGATGAAGACGAGCTGCTGGGTATGGCGGGAGAGACCGGGCAAGCCGTAGGTATGCAGCGTGCTCCGGTTCCGGTAGAGCGCGCCGCGTCGACGCTGCCACGCAACCCGAGGCCGACGGCACGTCCTCGTCCGGGACGGTCGATGACACACCCGAGGTCAAGGTCAATGCCCCGGTCGACGCAGTCGTCTGACGCAATCTTGCCTCAGGCGGCACCAATACCGCGAATCAAGAGTATCGGACGAGTTCCTAGGCAATGGACGCCAACCCCTTCCCAGGTCGAGGTCGTCCGCGAGAGCCTTGTGCCTGAATTGCACGATCCTCGCGATGGAGACCCTGCAATATATCCTACCCCACCCGGTTCTGCTGCTCGTGCTATCTAGGACGTGATGCTAGGACGCTTGTGAAAGTAGATTTACTTCTGTAGTGTTGTGCGACCTGTGTAGTAATGGAGTTCTTGTAAGGACTTTGGCAGCCAGGTGAATAGTTCAGAGGAAGATTACAACATGTTCCGTGTGATAGGAGTGATAAATACAGGTATAGTGCGCATCATGCAAGAGTCCAAATTAGTTCTGCACAACGTCTAGTCAGCCAATATACAACCGAAGCGGCAGGAAGAAGACGAACCTCTGGTACTCGGAATATCGTGATTTCCTGGCAGACGTGTCAGTTTGCACATACAGCAGTAATTGGATTCGTTTACCTGTTGCTTGAAGTATCTCCGGTTTTCCTCGTCGATCAGTACTAGATTGAGGTAATATCTGACGCTGAACTTCTTGTTCACTTCTCGGAACGTGGGGGTTAGGTCAAAGCCTCCAAGGAATAGTCGGATCGGGATGGTTTCTCCTGAAGGGCAGTTATAGCTGCGGGCTTAAATTGTGCTACATATAACGCACCTCGAACTGGAGCACCATCCATAATTTCAAACTTGGTGATGGTTTCGCTTTCGTTGTACTGGTTGGGCGGCGAGCCGGTCGTCTCCCGGCGAATGATAGAGAGCTCCATGTGCTTGATCTTGATTCGCACTAGTAGGAAGTAGATCTTGCCCACAATGACGTCCTTGAGGTGGTACCTAAACCAAGAGGCTGTTAGGCTGAGGAATGGCAGTGGGAAACTAGACACGCACTTTGACTTGTTGTACTCGAACTCAATATGCAGGCAATCCTCGATACCGACTTCCATCTTAATAGAGTTATTGCTGTCCGGAGGCATTCTGTACGAGTGTACCCAGACATCCTTCTCCTTGGTAACGTCTGCTATTCGGCGAGATATTGTGACCCTCACGAAGTACCTAAGGGGCCCTTATGAATCATCGGTTGGCATTGCTTTACAGGGTGACACGCACCGCAGCTTCACGTTGATACCCTGGTAACTCTCGAATTGCTTCTCCACGTTCTTGAAGAGGAAATCGAATGTCTGTGCTTGCCGCATCTCCCCTGGTGCCGCCAGCTCTTGTGATAGCGACAGGAATTCATGATGATGTCCCCGGTCGTAGAACAATTCTAGTCGGCTATTAAGTGCATGCTTTGTGACGACAGGACAGTCCAGCGCACCGATGCTCCCAACGAATTCGACCTTGATTCCTTCATGTGCCAGCTTCTTCCCGTCGCGTACGCGTACGGTGACCTACGCGATAGCATCCTCTCAGACTAGACAGTAAAGCACCTTAGACACGGTTGACGTGTACCTGCCCTGATACGGAGTCGCCGTCGTAGTACACGGGGCACGTAATCACCCGCTCTTTCTCGGACTTCATGTCGACCTTCTTACGCTCATCCTCGCCGTCGAGCTTTATCTCCACATCGACGGGCGACGCGAAGAAGTAGGCGGCCATGGTAACGGTGCTGGTAATGGTCAGGCCCGCTTAGAGGGCCAAGCTATTCCTGTAGAGTCAGTTGTACGTCGAGAGAGGTATGAGGACGAGCTAGAGTAGTGCCGCAGTCCCAACGCCGCCGTATCGGACTAGCGCCGATGCTCGAGGTTAGGGTCTGGCTGTTCCAGCAGTAATGTGCGCAGCTTGACACTTGTTCACTTCCGTCTGCACTTGAACTACGCTATTTGTATCTCTAGAAAGCCTACGTGTACACGAGAGCTCCTACATCACAAATCACAATTTAGAGAAGACAGGCTTAGGTGCCGATCCTACGTCCGTGGATCTCCAGATGGGCTCGAACGCTTTGAAGTTCTGTACCGTATCTTCCAATTGCTTCAAAACGAACGACCCAGCATCTGAGCCGCACGGAACCTTCACCCATCCTCTCGGCGCATCCTTCATGACCTCATAAGCGAATCCCCGCTGCGCTCCGATCTCGAATAATCGCGCGGCGAACTTCTCCTGGTCACCAACGAAGCCTGCCGCTTCCGCCTGACGAGGCCGCCAATTCATGGAATCATATCCCTGGGTCTCCGGGTCGGTGTACACCGTCGAGCGATGAGCCGTCGCAAATTCGGAGTTCTTCCCGTCTTCCACGTATGCAGGATGAGTGCGGAATATCTTGGTGGGGAAGTAACCGGTGACAATGATGGTGACCTTGACGTTGAATAGTGTAAGCTCCTTTGCGAGCGTCTCCGAGAACGATTCTAGAGCAAGCTTGGATGCGTTGTAGGGTCCCCATGCAGGGGCAGAGAGCCCAGCTGCTAGCGAAGAAACATTGATGATATGGCCTGTACGTCGAGTGCGGAAATGGGCGATGAAAGGTTGTGTGAAGGCCAGTGTACCAAAGAGATTAGACTGGAAGTGCTGTCGAATCTCCTGCATGCTACGCGGGGATGTAAGATTGAGCACCCTGAATAAACTGGTTACTGCATACCTCAGCTCTTCAATAGGTCCATATCCATTGATGTTCGTTCCTGCATTGTTCACCAGAACGTCGACATGTCCATAAATTGCGATTGCTTGCTGAGCAGCCTTCCGGATGTGCTCATCTGTACCGTCTAGGTCTAAGATGAGCTGCTGGGCTCCTGCAGCCCGCAGTTCTTGTGGAAATTTGGCTGGAGACCGAACGGTAGCGATAACCTGGATTCGAAAAGGCGGAGTATTAGTGAAGGTAAAGCTGCACTTTTTGCAAAGAATTGCACCTTTTCACCTTCCTTGAGAGCACGTAGAGCGGTCGCGAGGCCGAGTCCAGAGCTAGAGCCGGTGATTACCCATACTCGGGGCGACATGGCTGGGGTATGACAGCTAGATGGATAACAGGAGAATTTCGACACTGACTGGAAGTGCCCCCCACGCTTTATAGCTCACGCCTCGTTTACCACATGCATCGGATGCGTAAGGGGCACACACCGGAAGACACGGCCTCGGAACAGGCAGGTTACAACAATCCGTGAGAAAGAGGAGAAGACATCAACGTGGTTCACACACCTGAGCCATTCAGTGGAACGAGAGGCCTGTGAACAGTGAACAGGAGATATCTCCCTCGCACGCCTACCTACGCTGTCAGTTGGCAATCTTATGTGTACACGCTTAAAATATGTTCGTGGATGGCCATGATATGTTGTCATTTCGCAGACGTCAGAGTCCTAGTGATCTACCATGGTCGAGAGGATGCTCCTCAGCACGGCCGGTATGTCTGCGGTATTTCCCACTCGGAACCCGCGTCCCGGTAGATATTTTGGTACCCTGTTCCGATAATGCTGAGCGGTGATCGTCACGAAGTCGCACAGTAAGCACCCACCAAGCCGCCTCCGCACCTTCGCCTATGCATATCAGAGCCGTCTTGACCTTGGGCTGCCGGTACATCACCCGCTTCAGGTCCTCCGCCGTGATTCCGTACCGCCCAAAGTTAGCGTCGGTGATTGCTATCACGAACCATTCATCTGGCAGAGGGGAGTAAAATCTGTGAGCAGCACAAGTGCATGCTCAGGCACCGGACGTACCCGCATCGAACTTCGCGACTTCGTTCACGGATTTCTCAATAGCTTCCACTGAGGAAGCAGACAAACGTGAGAAGGCGGGAGACGAACAGAGTAAGAACGCGAACCGGTGTAGTCACCAGCAAAAGAGTACTGTGTGGTGAGGTCCATCTTTTGCACCACTTTCCATCTATCAACAACCTCTGTCGGCGGCGATCCCGCGGCTACCAACGGAACTTCTGCGGTGTCTCCGCAATGTCCGACAATCTGGTCCGGCGTATGAATCCCAGGTAGGTTCAGTAGGTAAAGGCACCACTCACGTCCCAAACGTACTTGTCCGGCCGGGAGAGGCGATTGAACGTCTCCATGAGCATCACAGCTGTCTCGAAGCTCCTTTGCAGCCTCCCGTCGTACTGGAACCGGTACATAGAGGCGCTGATATCGAATAGGAATCTGATTCGTTTCGGCCTGTGGGGAGGAAGAGTATTCTCAATTAATTATACGGATGGCACTATCGGTGAATCTCACGCACTTGAGTTGAGGCCGACCCATCTCGGGCTTAGCCGTACCGCGTCGTTTATAAACAGTAGCTTCACCGGTAAGGCCCTCTGTCAAACGACTATCGTCTAGCTCTCCATCTGTCTGCCGCTTGACCCACACACGTTCTTCCTCCTTAGCGGATAGATCTATCGAGGATGTCAGGACGCAATTACCCTCATGATCACTGGTCGCGCTCACGTTCGAGTAAGTCGAACAGCTGCGCGATGTGCCCCTGGACAGCTTCCAGGAGCACACCATAGCCGCGAGCTTCTGCACTGGACATATTGAGTTCTTCCAGACGTCGCTTGAGCTCTTCGCGTGCCATTTCTCGTGCTTTTTCTTTGATATGATCTGGCACCTGTTTCTTCAGCGAGTCTGAGACCTTCGAGTCGAAGTGAGCATCCCGCTGACATCGCAGAAAGATGTATCCTCACCTGCTTGATATCATGCCCTTTGTAGAGACGCATATACCCTCCGCGCCCACCCATACCAGCTGTATCGCGTCCGCCCGTCTAAGGAACATGATCAACGACACTATACACAAAATCCATGTTAACACTCACGCCACCAGCCCATGTGTTCCCGCCAGAATGCGGCGCGTTTTTCGGATCTTCCTTTCCAAACTTCGGGGCGGAAAGGTCTGTCTTCTTGGGCTCGTAGACCATGTCAACGACCTTCTTGCGAGAGGTTTCACGAGCTGCGTCGATACCTAACCGCTTCACTGCAAGACTGTCCCGAGATTATTATCTTCCTGGTGTGCTAGAGAGGTAAACATACCCATGATGGTCCAGAATCTCAGCAAGTTTCTCGATAGTTTCCTTGCGATACACATCGAAGTCGAAGATATTCCGTAAAGCGTCATCGAGAGTATCCTCCGGATACGCTTGCATGTGCTTGACTAGGTTGATTAACTCTGTAGCGCAATGCTGAGTGCGTGTCCTCAAAGGAGACAGATGGAAGAGCACCTCTCAGAGAGTACGGGTAGGTGAGAGCTCCGGAATCGTAGGCATGTCGAAGGTCTTGGAAGGCAGCAACAAGACGCAGGATCATGTCTTCGCTCAGCTCGGGAGCCAGCTGAGACAAAAGCCGCCTTTCGCTTGCCATGTCAGGGTTGGTGACAGAATGACAGCTGAAGTTGTCGCCAAGGACCTGCAGGAAGTGGTTCCCTAGGAAAGCTGGAATTTGGGTGAGAGCAAGTAACGACAGAAGAGTACAGTCGGCTCACGATAGCCTGGCCTATTCGCAAGAAGAATGAGGCGGAAGTTCGGATGGACGACGACGTCAGAGTCTCGCTCGCGTTGTCGACGAACTCTGCGTCCATCCGCAAGAGTCAGTTCGCCATGTCCAGCTAAGCTCCTGAAAATAGCGACGACATGCTCTGCCGCTTTGTCGGCTTCGTCGATAATGATGACTCGGCCGTGCTTGATAGCACGTAGCAGGGGCGAATCGGAATGCTTCAGTACCCCGTTTTCGAGCGAAGTGTGGAACATCAACTGGTTGACCGTGGTGTCGCGATGAAGCTGAATGTATTCTCGAGGACGATGCAGCAGCTGGTAAACATGTCTGTTAGGACGGTTCCACGGTGTATAAGGGAACTTTACCTGACAAACACTGGAATTGTAACCGTCAGTACCAGATGCAGTTTGACAGGCATATGCAGGCTTACCGATCGACGACTTTGTTCTTTCCGACTCCCTAAAACGTATGTCAATTATAGGGTTCAGGCGGGTCAGCGCATGCTTACCTGATTTCCGAGAAGGACAAGGTGCTCTCCCAAACGCTCGAAGTCAACCGCCAGATCCCGCATTAGGGCGGTCTGCAAGCTATTGTCGTAGAAGTGCTCCATGTGCGGCACATGCGATGCAACTCCGTCAGGGTCCTCGGAAGCAATGAAAAGCGGTATCCGAACGGGCAGAGTAGACGCGAGATTGGGACCTGTCGGTGCAGGGAAGACCAGTGCATCGCCTTCAACATATGGCGAAGGGCAGAACTGCGCCGTAATTTCAATGCATGTACTGTAGGTAGGGCGAATTCGCTTACTGGAGCAGTCTGCTGCTTGATTCCAGCTCTTCGAAGATAGAGCTCAACCCATTCGTTCGGCCGCAGGCAGGAATTCCGCCAAACGGCGCGACTGAGTATTGTATACAGGTCTGCATGATCGGGGTACTTGGCAAGACGCCGCGCGATGCGCATTAATGCACGAGTGCCTAGCTTGCGATTCTTCTGCACGACATCAGACGTCATGCTGGCCCTGTACTCTCGGCAAAGCTGACGAGCGTGTGAACGAGATCAGCTGGACAGCCTGTCTCGAGCAAGAGCAATGTCTCTTCCTGGTGCGACATTGGGAGAGCTGCAACAGGAAAGAACATGTTTGCATGCTCATCAGAAAGCCAGTCCTTGAGAGGCACCGACTTCGAAGCTGTCACAATCACACGAAAGGAACTGTGAGGAAGAGACAGTTCGCCTGTCCTGACCTGCGTTCAATGTCAATAACGCACAGGACATGGAGGTCAGCGGACAATCACCTCCTCGTCATCAGCTTGTGCGACGATACGCTTGCCTTCCCAAAGCTCGGCCTCTCTATCTTGGAAGATACGTGACAAGGAGCCAGCGGTGGATCCTATCACGTCTATTCCAGCGAGATGGACAAGACGACCTTCCCATGCACCCTCGGTCAGCGGACTGCGAACCACAGTCAGACGACGACGACAAAATCCGCTTCTGAGCATACCTAGGCTCCCATGAGGTCGCACCGCCCTCCTCGACCTTGCGGCGCATGATCAATTCGCGGCCACCTAGCTCTTTGTACATGTGGACCGTATCGACCTCATACCCGAGCAGCGCGCCAAAAGTGCGGACGAGAGTGGATGTCGAGCACGACGCCGTCGACGGCAGAACTGGAGGCAGGTACGATATATCCCACCCGAGTGCGTGCGCTTGCAACATGCAAGTTAGGAGGCTGACGAAGCGATCGGTGACCATGAAGTCCAAGAGCTCCGGTCGCTTCCATGGGTATTCGAGGAGTGGTCTCGGACCACCGGGACGACTACGGAGACCGGACGAGAACCATCGGCGGAGTCGAAGGATAGGCTGATAGTACGCTCACTGGCGCGTTGAATACCAGTAAGTCGATAACCCAGGAGACCTAGCGAATCGCTTCATCGCCAGGGCTCTCGAGTGGACCTAAGCCCGCTTCTTCTGCTTGACGGGAGAGCATGCCCCACATGACGAACGGAGCGTGCAGAAGCCCAGGATGGAGCGCGAGCATGAGCTTCCCTAGTTGGGTGGGGGTCAAAGTCGCGGGAGCAGGGAAGATGGACAACAGGGCGCGCAACTTGGCTAAGGCAGTCTGCGGAAACGACTTGAGGTTGGTCTTGGATGAGGCGTCAACAGCATGTTGAGACTCGCTCGCGTACTGGGTCGCCAGGATGATGTTCTGTATACTCTCATAGAGAGCTGTGGACCTAGAATCTAAAGCGCTGGTCCTCGATGCATTCAGAGACAACAGCGCTCCGACAGGGTCCATGAAGCGCGCCTGAAAGCGGCTTCGGAATGGCGGGTCGATGGGATAGCCGGTGTAGGGCGGTACGGGAGCAGCGATTGCGATAACCCTGAAGTTCTTGTGCGCTGGTATGAAACGCTTGATATCCCCGTTCTTCAGGGAATCCTCTAGCAGGAAATAGCGATCTTGGTGTATGATATGTGTCCCGTCGTCTAAGTTCCTGTACGATCCCGTAGCATTGTCAGAGCTAGAACGTCAGACAAACTGTCTTCTTACATTTCTCGGTTCTCAAGTAGGTTGTTCAGAACCTTTGGAAAGTTAAGCAGGCTAATTGGTGCGAGGAAACTACACATACAGGCATGATGCCTCGCTCGGCCTTCTCTATGCCTTCTAGAATAAGGATACGGCCGTGTTTGACCGCTCTGACGGCCGGACTGTCAACATAGACAAGGTTGCCGCCTTGCCTTAGCTCGCGGCCTTGCTTGAGCTCGGTCTCACCCACATCGCGGTGGAGAGCGATGTACTCGTATTCCTGATTTGTCACACTGTAGATAAATGACAGACGAGATCCATAAGCTGGGAAGTACGTGAGATGTTTAGCGTACCTGCAGAAAGTCATCGCAAGCCGCCTTGCGTACGGGCCAGGTTGCGACAGCAAGAAGACGTCCTGCCCGAGCAGATACTTCTGCAACATGAAATGCAGGTTGTCGGCGTTGAAACCATCCTGCGCATCGAGCAACGCGTTCTCGGAGTGCGGCAAGCGCGACGGCATCGCAGAGGCGTGTATGTCGAACGAGATGCCGCCCAGCTTCAGCGTCCCAATGACAGGCTGCGGCTGCGTGAGCTCGCTCAGCAGTCGTGTGAGCCGCCGCTGCGCCATGACTCCTTCTCGCTGTTGACGAAGAGGTGCGCAAAGTATGAGGTGGTCGGCAGAGGCCAACCTGTAAATCACGTCTCAGCGTGGCGAACGCGGTTCCGGAGATCAGTCGGCCCGGTCCGACGGCCTCGGGCGAGGCGCTGCCCGAGGCGACCTTGCTGAAGCGCTCCGCGTCCGTGTCCTTTGCGAGTTCCGCGTCCACACCGTCAGAACCAGTCAACGACTGAGCAGTCTAAACACGGCGTTCACGAAGGTTATCACACGATAGCCATAGCGGAGTAAGCACTCAGCGAGATCACGGGGCTTCTTAGTATCAGCTGTCATTGCCTCGACTGCTACCGACATTGACATCCACACCGAAACGCTTCAGCTTCTCGTAGTACTTTTGCACGCGACTAGCGACCTGACGTGCCGTACGCCTACCGTTCATCGCCTGAGATATTTTCAACCACCTACAACCGACTCGTTAGCGACAAGCATGACTTGCATAGAGCACAAGACGCACCTGTTCTTCTCGCCATCGGGTATCTCTTCTAACAGCCTCTCCAGCAGATGCTGTTCCTCCACTGACCAAGCTTGTTTGTACGTCTCGGACTTCGGCTTGGCCTTCTTGCCCGACTTCGGCGCCTCTGGTTCGCTGCTATCGTCCACGGGCGCAGCAACGCGCTTCTTTTCAGCGGCGCCTTTCGCGGGAGCTCGACTTGCAGAAGCTTTCGTCGTCGCGCGGCGGTTGCGACTATTCGCAGTCGCATGGTAGGCGGCGAGACTCTTCCCGCCAGGTGGCGCCTTCCCAGAATGCGTCGACTGTGGCGACGCCACAGACGTCGCAGGGGTATCGACGTCCATGTCGGGCTCGACGGCCGAGCTCGGTGTCGTGCCGACACTCTTGCTGCGTGTTTCGTGTCGTCGAGACCGATGTCGACCTCTGCGCTCTCGTCCTGCTGGTCCTGGCGCACGAAGACAGCCTCGTTCCCCGGACGGCGCAGCGCGAGCCCCGAGAGTCCGTACATCGCGGCGTCGCCGTGGATGCGCCTGCGCTTCAGCTCGCGTATTTTCTCGCGCTCCTGAATGCGGCGCAGCTCTTCGGGGTCGATGGCTCGTCGTCCTCGTCCTCGGACAGCGGGGGAGAGAAGCGAGGATGGGGTCGACCATGGTCGCGCGTGCATTTTTCACAAGTGTCTGCAGAGCAGATAGTGGGGAGGTCTGCTTTGTCGATGGCTTGCGCTGCCGCTCGTACGCTTCTTTCAGGCTCGAGCTCAAAGTCTTGAAGGGAGCGGGGTCTGGATGCGGGTCAGACTGGAGTAAGGGCAGATACACGAGGACATACTGCACGATGCAAACAAGGACCACTCCAATTCTCGATGAATATTTGGCGCAATGTCCGCCTGTTCGTCGCTGAGTCGCAAAGTCTCGAGCTAGGGAAAGCAGCGTGAGCACCGCTTGAGGACGTCGAGGGCGTTGTGAACTCTTACCTGCTCGCCAAAAATGTCGAAGCTGCAGGATTCTGCAGTAGTTGAAGCTATGTCATGTCTGAGATGTGCGAGGCGTTCTACGTCGGACTGTGTTCGTGCAAGCAGGGCTTTCTGCGACTTGATGAACGTCGAAAGCGCCTCCAAGCTGCAGAATACGCCCCATGTCAGTGCCTACGACGGATTAAAACCAGAGAAAGGTGTACGAACGTTTTGGCGCGTTTCTCGTCCATGCTATCGCTGACATTGACCGAGTTCAAGGGCGGGTAGTGGGAGGGGGAGTGGAGGGTGGTGGCTGAGATTTTGGGAGTTAACCTTGCTCAGGGAGACCACCCACCGGAGACTCGCAGGACCACGATCGGGACTTGAGGGACCTGGGAGACCTGATGGCGGCGTCTGTACTTTCCCACGGCTCAGTAAGGATTCTGGATCCCAATCTGTGAGCTAGTCCAATGATCAACTCAGCGACACAGTGTAGGGTGTATATTACAGATCCAAAGTTTACTATTCTGTACACACGCAATTCACGACGAGAAGTACAGAAGGGAAACGGGAAATCATCACAAGGCTGCCTTGACTCTGCTGACCCAGGCACCGCCGTCCAAAGGTATATGAGCACCAGTAATGTGAGAAGACGCAGGGCTGGCGAGGAACAAGGCTGTAGACTGCTCAGCGACTCTTGTCATGTGCATGCAGACGTGGTACTTACCGACTCCGGCCATTTCTTTTGGCACGCCAGTACGACCTACAGAGCGTCAGGAACTTGAAAGTATGGATAGAGTTGTATGCGCACCCATCGGTTGGCCTTTGGCCATGTTGTCCCCGTGTGTTTTGTACCCAAAGGCAGTCATCTTGGAAGGAAAGATACCGGGCATGACGGCATTGACGCTACACCGAAGTCCGTCAGAAATGAAGAGATGTGCACAGACCACGAGGTAGCGTACGTTATCTTCCTAACAGCAAGGGTCGAAGCCAAGAGGGATGTCAGATGGTTGACCGCAGCCTTGCTCGTGTTATCTGTACAACGACCGCGTGTCAGGCCTCGTCGTACACGCTGTAGGCATGAACGTACAACTCCAGAGGCCATTGCCCTGATCGGCGAGAGTGCTGCCAACTGCGACTGTATTCACCGCCGCCATGGATGAGATGTTGATCACGCGACCGGGGTCGTCTGCCGTGGCGTCCTTTGCGAGAAGCTCGGTGAGACCGACAGTAACTGCATAACGCAAATCATCAGGACCCATCTCTGTGCAGCAGCATGTACGCTTACGGTAGTAAGTTCCCTTGACGTTCAAACCAAGGACACGGTCCCAGCCCTCCTTCTCCGGGAAGTCGTCGTATGGCGCGCCCCATGTCGCGCCCGAGTTGTTCACGAGAACGTGCACCTTCGTCTCACGTTTCTTGATCTCTTCGGCGAGGTGATCGCAGCCCGCTTTCGACTGAGAGACGTGAGTCCCTCATGCACTTTTGGTTGTGCAGAGACGTACACTGAGGTCCGCCACAACATAATGGCAGCTTCCTGGGCCCTTGCGATTCAGAGCCTCACACACCTAGCGCGCATGTCAGCTGCATACAAGCAGAGGAAACCGAGTACACGCACCTCCTTAAGCTGTTTCTCCTTCCGTGACGCGATATAGACCTTGGCGCCGTTCTGCACGTACGCTGCGGCGAACATGGTCCCGATGCCAGAACCACCGCCTGTTACGACCGCTGCCAAGCCAGTGTTGCTCAGCCCTCAGGCCGACAGCTGCAACACGTTTTGCTCACCGACTTTGCCCCTGACATTGAACAGCGTCGGAATGGAGAAATCTGCTCCAGGACGCGTCGCTCAGCATGGTCGCGTGTGGGGAGACAAATGCTACGCACCTTCGGTGTCGGCCATGGCTGGTTGTTCGGGGCTGAAGCTGGGCTAGAACGACTACGCAAGGAAGACGTCCGCTTAAGTAGTCATGGTGGTAGTCCGGAGCAATACCGAGCACCAGCGAGCACCGTGTTTCGGTAAACCGGGGGGTGCACGGCGCCGGTGACAGACTGGCGTCATTCACCTGAACGCCCACGCTCGGGCGGGATGTCTAATTTCGGCATGTATACAAGTTCATATCAGGCAGCGTTGAGGACTACGGGGACGTCGCCGTCCGTAGATGTGTATATTGAATTTAATCCGGCAGGGCTTGACTACACAACTATGCATCTTTACGGCGAATCAAGCTCACCCCATCCTCGATAGGCAACATGACGACCTCAACGTCTGGGTGGTTCCTGAGTAGGAAGGTTCAGGGCATAATTTCTGGGCCAACGATGCCGTACATACCTGACCACCTGATTAAAGGCATCCAACACGGGCCCACTCTTGTAGCAGTCGTCTGGTGCCCAGGGCGATGCCTTGAACGCAACGTTGTCCACGACGATAAAACCACCGTTGCTGAGCAGTCCGCCGTCTACAAGCTTGTGGAAGTAATTGACATAGTTATCTTTGTCGGCGTCGATAAATACCTGCCTTCTCGTCAATACCCGGAGCGCATGACCTCGCGAACGGGACGAACCATATCAAACTTCGCTTCCTCCGCGGAGAGCGCGTCCAAGGAAGAAAGGGCGTCGCCAATTCGAACCTCGATCTTCTCAGCGACTCCAGCCTGCTCGAAGAAGGGCCTGTTGGTATGTTCAAGATATCCCTCGAGCTCCAGCGTGACGACTTTCTCCACTGTAGGGACCAGGGCGAGGGACACCGTCGATGTGCCGGTGAACATGCCGATCTCCAGAACCAATTTCGCCTTCAAACCATGTATCAAAGAGGGCTATTGAACTTCCTCAGCTTACATACCTTGGAGATCTTCGCGAGCTGCTGTAACACAACCGCCTCGTAACCACCAGCAGTCATCTCAGGGATGAGCCTGTACATGGTCTTGCCCTCCGCATGCACGCGGTCCCAGTCCGTGGCATTCCCTGCCGCGACCATGGCGTCAAGGATGGGCGGATGCGGACTCGACATGCGCTCGAGGTACCGGTCGTAGCCGTCGATGACGGCCTTCGCCTGCTGCGCGAGCGAGAGAGCATCGCTGGGGACATCGCGACCGTCAAGCTCCGCACAGAGTCGGTTGATGAGGTACGACAGGCGGTCGTGCGGGGTGTGGCCTTGCGTGTACTGTGGGCAGGACATTGCGGGTCAGAATGCGAGGGTGTGCCCCCTGAACGCTAGAGCTTATATGGGCTGCTTATGTGCGATAGCCTATATGCGTGGAGCCTATCGAGACACCACAGGCAGGCCATCGCAAGTGGTATGGCACGGTCTATATCAGGATGTAAAGACATTGCGTCCAGTTCAGCTGACCGAGGTGTCGGCTGGGCGTGGCCAACGTTAGCGTCGTAAGGTAAATGGAAGGCTGGAATGACTTACCATCCCGCGAGAATTTGGAAGATGCTGAACTCACAGGGGTATGCTTTGCTGATACGCATCGCAATAGAAGTTCATGAATATTATACTATAGATTGTCTGTCCTGGCTAGTCCAACAGGTCCTGCGTAGAACACTACAAATGTGAGTAGCCCAAGAAGGCCATGTCTGCTACGAGTTCATACTGCCAAAAGGAATGGTTATGACTTCTCGCCGTTCGCCTTCTTCTTGCCCTTCTCCTTCGCGCGCTCCGCCTTCAGGCGCTCTTCCTCGGCCTCTGCCTTGGCAAGCTCATGTGCCTTGTCATTGAGGCCTAACCGGTTGCGCGCGATTTCGTATGCGTAGAACTATCGGGGAGTCAGACAATGTCGGAAATTACCTCGATGAACGCGTTCTTACCTGTATGCGCGTAGCTAGACGGAGACGGTCAGCCTCTAGCTCGTGAAGAGTAAGTGACGACGTACTAAAGATCGTGTTGGTCTCGGAGTACTCTCCATGCGAGTCTGTGCGGATCAGGGAGCCGAAGTTGTAGTCCTTGATCGTGTCCTTGTAGCTGGGAGGGAAGGCAGGTGAACAACTAGTGTAGGGTTGCGGCAGTCGGAACTCACGACTCGATAAACTTCCGCCACCGCTCCTTGCCGTCCTTGCTCTTCATCATGTCCTCGTCGAGCTTCCGAATCTTGTCGTAAGGCTCGACGAAAAGTTCTGGGAAGTCGCGCTTGAAGTGCTCGAAGATTTCGTCATCCTGCCTGCGTAGTTGAGGTGGTCAGTACATGCCAGTCATTCAGACGAAGCGTTCCTCGTACTTGGTGAGCTTGAGGTCGCGCGGGTTGACCTTCTCAAGCAGGTTCCAGTACGTCTAAAGCTCAGTGAGCGTCATAGGTCAGCCAGTGAACGCTTTCGACGTGCCTGGGCGTGCTCGACGGCTTTCACGGCAAACCTAGGAAGCGTGGACGTTAGAGACCAGTTTCCCCCTCGTCTGCGAGGGCCACGTACTGCTTCTCAATCTGTGAGTGCGTTCCGAGACACGGTCAGTACTGCATTCCCATCCCGTCGTCGAGCAACGGTCGTACCTCTGCCAAGTTCTGGGCCTTGTTGGGGTCGAAGTTCTGGGGAGCGGCCATTGCGTGTTGTGTGTGGTATGTGGGTGTGTCTAGGTGGTGGGTAGTAGGGTATGTGCTGGCAGTAGCGGACGGGGACAGAGGTCTGGGATATAAAGTGTGGAAGCTTGCCGACCTTGATCCAAACTCGCAGATCCCGATCTCACAGCAAGGGGCCACGTGAAGCATGTGAATGGCCGCCGCGCTCTGTGCCTGTCCTCATCGCCTCCACCTCCTGCTTGTCGTCAGTGCTAGCAGCATCGCATGTGTCCAGTGGTCAGCATGAGCCGCCTCTAGACCAATAAATTTCAAATTATGAGGATTTTCAATGCGAGGGTGCAAGTGCCAGTGCACTGCAGCACCCAAGAAGACACTTCGGAAGCTACCACGTATGTCCTGGGTTTGTCCGCCTAGAAGGGGTCGTATGCGGCGTGAAGGGATCACAAGGTCAATGTCAGGGGGACCGTCTGCTACAGAGTCCGTTTGCCAGTGCGCAGAAAGATTGGTGATGGCTAACGTGCCTCGACGGAGGCCGAGGACCACAATCCTAGACCAAGCCAAACACACGAGAAGACATTCCTTTGGTAGGAGTATCGCCTGTATGTTCAGGAGAAAGAGCAGAGTCAGGGCGAGAACGCAGCCCCACAGCTTCGACCTGGCGGCAGATACACATTTCTGATCTTTACCACGACCTCGGTGACGTCTGAACCCGCCTTTCTGTGAACACCGCTATCTACGAGGCTCATGCTCATCGACCTCAACTCCCACAAGGCGCAGCTTGTGCTGACCGCCATTGCAGCATCCGCCGCGACCGCGGGTGCCCTCGCGGCGTACAACAACCACACGCGCCGGCAAAAACGGCGAGGCTTGAACGACGATGTTCTCCGCTCGCTGTCCGAGCAGGAGGCTAAAGCGAAAGCGACACTGCTAGAGGGCCCGTCGCCGGGCAAGGCTATTCCGCAAACACCGCCTGCTCTTACCGGAGACTACAGCGAGGAGCTCATTCGCGAGCAGCTCGCGCGGAACTACGCGTTCTTCGGCGAGGAGGGCATGGCGAAGATCAGGCGAGGAAAGGTTGTCGTTGTTGGCTGCGGAGGCGTGGGCAGCTGGGCAGCAGTCATGCTTGTGCGGTCGTAAGTAAGCCATTGTCTAGCTTTCCTGCCGTTCCAGTACTGAGTGCAGTGCAGAGGAGTGACAGACATCCGACTGGTGGACTTCGACTATGTCACCCTTTCCTCGCTCAACAGGCACGCGACTGCAACTCTCGCGGACGTCGGCACCCCGAAGGTCAGCTGCATTGAGCGCACCTTGAAGCAAATCTCGCGCTGGGTCCGCGTGGATGCCCGCGTGGACATTTGGCGGAAGGATCAGGGAGGCCACTTGCTCGAGGGCGCTGACTGGGTCATCGGTGCGTGGATAGCTGAACTTCTGAATTCTAGTCTGACAGTCCTTCGTAGATGCCATTGACAACATCACGACCAAGGTCGACCTGTTGAAATACTGCCATGACCATGGAATCAAGGTAAGCGCATGCTCAGGTTATTTATAACCAGAGTGCTCACCTCACGAAGGTCTTCTCTTCTATGGGTGCAGGAGCCAAGTCCGACCCGACGCGAATTCAAATCAGTGATATCTCACATACAATCTATGATCCCCTCGCCCGCTCCGTGCGCCGCCGGCTGCGCATGCAGGGCGTTGCTTCTGGCATCCCCGTTGTGTACTCGACAGAAGTACCAGGCGACGTGAAGCTTTTGCCGTTGCCGGAGGAAGAATTCAAGAAGGGCGATGTGAAGGAACTCGGCGTATTCGATGACTTTCGCGTACGGATCCTACCTGTTCTCGGTAAGTCGCGTGCAAGCACAGTCGTTACTCAGATCTAACCTGGTCTGTGTAACAGGGCCATTGCCGTCGATATTCGGCCTGCATATCGCAACCTACATCCTGTGCGAGATGGCTGGCAAGCCCATCTTGAACCCCCTCGCCGTGAAGGGCAGGAAGAAGCTGTACGAGAAGATGTGGCGCGACTTCCTGCACCGCGAGGAGAAAATCGCTGGCCACGCGCTCAAGTCAGTAACACACATGGAACTGTGGTGTGGTGACACGCGTCTGACCTGCATCTTTTAGCCGCCTGCCCATCGACGAGGACGACGTTGGCATGCTCTTCGAGGACATCCACCGAGGCCGCTCCGTCGTGCCGCCGCACCCCGTGCCGACGCGCCCCATGGCCGTCCGCTGGGACCCTGACCAGCCGCTCGTACTCGAGAATTGCGTCATCATGGAGGATAAGGAGGTCGAGCGGCACATGAAGGAGGTCTTCGGCGTCGGCGGCGATGGCACGAGGAAGCGGCCCGAGCAGCTCTGGGGCGCTGAGACCGCGCAGGTCGTCGCGCGCAGGGCAGAAGAGATCAGGCGCGACCGCGAGTGGAATTGGTGAACGTCGTGATCCCAGTACTATTGTTCCGTGTACGCTACATCTATACAAACATATACTGTCACAATGATAGATGCGTGCTACATCTGCTATCGTGACTACTGTTCCTAGGCGTAAATACTGTTCAGAGCGGAGCAACTTAGTTGGGCGGGCAGAAGGTGATGGTGTAGTCAGCCGCAAGGCCGGAGTTGCAGGTCCAGAGAGCGGTGCCGCTGCTCTCGTCTGCACTGGCCGTCAGCCTCGGTATACAGCAGAAAATGGTCAAGACGTACCGTAGGCGTAAGCGTACGCGTTGGGGCAGTTGCCCTCTGCACATCCCACATCGTCAGGGCGCCGCTGATGAGACTCGGCCGAGCGCACTCACTGAAGTACGAGTAGTAGGCGACGCCAGAGGGCGGGCACGTCGCCGCGGTGTCGTACTGGCCGCTGCAGCAGTTCGGCGAGTTGGCCTGGTTGCCGTCGAGGTTGGCCTCGCAGGCGCTCCTGCAGCCAACGGGGAAGCCGGTCGAGTCGAAGGGGCCCTTCAGCGGGGCGGGGCCTGACTCGTGCGTCAGCACTTTATGCTGGGGTATGGCGGGGAGGGTACGCACAGTTCGGGCCAAGGTCGACCGGGCAGGACGCGACACCGCAGCCCTTGTTGTTGTCGATGCGCATAGGCAGGTTGTAGCCGTCGACGAGAGAGACTGACAGCAAGTCATGAGGACGAGGGGAGTGGAGGAACGGTATGTTGTGCGTACCATCGTAATAGTCCAGGTTGCCGTCACCCTGAAGCGTGAACTCGGCGACCGTAGCCGGCGGGACGCCCTGTGCATCATGTGAGCAGCTAATGCATTGCTCGCGCGGTTGGACTCACCGTGCCGGTGTGCGGGTCGCAAAGGAGGCCGCCGTTGCAGCCGCCGTCAGCGCACTGCGTGGCGGGGTTCGGATTGCTGAAGTCGCAGTTGCGGCGACCCTGAATACACTGTCAGCATGCGCCCGGAGAATGTCCGAAGGTGGGGAGCGCGCACCCAGATGCGGCCCGCCTTCCAGTTGTCGGGCACGGTGAAGCTCACGGCGGTATACGCGCCTGCCTCCCATCTGACCCAGGGAGCACGCCGGTCAGTGACGGGAGCTGCCACGGGATGGGAAGCGCTTACCCGGTCGGGTAGTTTGGCACAGCGGTGCCGACGTTAAGGTCGGTGAACATCTGTCCAATGTCAGTATGTGCTCCGGACTCAGAGGCGCGTCCTGCGAGCAACTCACCGCAGGCCTGGAAGAGTGCGGTGTCAGCAGCGTGACGACCGCACGGATCGAAGCACGTACCAGATGGTGAACGGGCAGCCGTTGTACACGGTGAATGTACGTGCGCTGGCAACAGCCACGAGCGAAGCAGCGAGAAGAGTGGAAGCGGCCTTCATGATGAGAGTGGAAGCGTCGAACGAGGAGTAGCAGGAAGCTGGCTGGCGGGCTGCTGAAGTAAATCCTCGAAATCGTAGAGCTTTTATACCCTTCCGCCGCTCAGTGTCGCTTGATGGATTGTCACGATGATTTGACATATAGCCGTGACCCGCCGCCAAAGGCATTGTGGGTCGACGGCAGGCATCACCACGGAAGGCGGCCGCAAGGGCAGCACAGACCCGATCTGGCGACGTATGACCGAGTGCACATGTGGCTGCAGCGAACGATCATAAGGCTGCAGCGTATTGGACTGATACTGCGTCTAGCAATGCTCACCTCCGCTTCCCGGCGAATAGCTAAATTGAGGCGCGTCCCAACGAACGCTGGGGCGCATCATGATTAGGCGGTGTCAGCCGGTCCAGGTCGGACAGAAGGACGCATGCTGCACCTAGTCATGTCGATGGGTTAGTCCGAACGTGCTTCTGTGGTCATGCGCTCAGACTGTGAATTCCATAGCAGTGACTTCATTCCAGACAGAATCAGTGCTTTTTATCGCAGAGCTTTTGCGCCCTCACCTGATGCCCAGTTTTGCGCGATGATCGCAGTCACCAAGATGCTTCCTATGTTGCGAGAGAAGTCTAGCATCTATGTGTAGAACCGATGACGGTCGCCATCCAGGAAGACGAAGCAGGATCTCGTTCACGTGTATCAGGTCCTTCGCTGAGGTCTCTCGCACGGCAAAAGTCGATAGGAAAAACCCTAGACCATATCCACCGTTAGCAGCAACACTCAACTATTTGTGGGAAGTCAACATCACCTACCGAATGGCGCGTCACCTGCTGCCAGGTTGATGGAATCAATTCTAGGCCAGCGGTGACGAGGACATTTCTGCATCACAGATGCTAAATCTTCTGGGGAGTACGTTCTGCAGGCATTCACCTTGATCCACCAGCGTGCCGGTGGACGCATGCCAGGATGTCAGGCATGCAGAGAGGACGGGCGAATGTAACCGGAATAAGGCTGGCCAGTGCGCCAAGCTTGGTGACGCCGACTGCCGCATCAAGGCTAGATAGGCTGTTGATATTGGTCGGCTGCGTTGCCTGGACGGGGAATCGCAGGGCACCGCATGGCATAGGAGGAGGCTGGCCGGCGTAGAGCTTTGTGGCGTTATCCGGTGATCGTGGTTCGGCCGTATTTCTTCGGGCCGCCGGTAGGGACCGATCATCCTTAACGCCGCGTAGGCCCTAGAAGCTGCGTCCAATAACACACCCCCGCAGGGAGTAGCTCACAGGCCACTGAGTCGTCCGATATGACGTGACGAATGCCAGCAATTGGCGGTCAAGGCTGGTATTTGCACATCAGAAATCAAGGTAGGCTGGGCTGTGAATGATGTACGCGTATTCTCTTCACTCTACATTGGAAGGTGCTATCAGAGTCTCATATGGAAATATAAATTTTCGGGACTTACTCTGGCTAAGTCCGACTGCTTCTCAACCGTCGCGTACGAGCGAAGCACGAGACATCGTCGGTCCCGACAGGACGGGCGATCCTATACGTGGCATCACATGCTGCATCCACTAGCGGCCTAGATGTGCCTGACAATGCGCACTGCGGCTGGTAATCGTTTTTGCATATTATCGGACTGCTTGCGACCTCTTCGATACCGTCAGTGTCATGAAATGGGAGTGAGACACACCGGTGACGATGCACTGGTGCCAGAGCAGGACAAGGTAACTTAGGCCATCAGGAGGACTCACATTGCTGGAAAGGGTCAAGACACTGATAATATCTCACTACCTGGCTCAAAAGTCTTCGAGCTACACGATTCTTTGACGGCCTTGTACTCAATTTCTGTAGAACAGTTTAAGTATTCGAAAGCTTCGACGCAGCCTGAGATCGCAACGTGTGAGTTGAGCAGCTCCAGGACTTACTTACCAGTAGACTATGTACTGAACAAGACAGCCTAGAGTCTGCTGCGATGCGTTGCCGTACATCCTGAAATTTGCATACCATTGCGGTTGAGGCCAACGTGTGCACAGTGCCGCGCGTCAGCGGAAGGGGCGTCCCTGGGGTCTCTGATGTCGTGTCCATCAATACCCCCTGTCACTCCATCCGAGGTCATCCCTCTGCCCGACGCGTGCTCGTCTCTTGAAGCTTGAAGATTGTATGCACGCGCGGCCTTCAGGCGCGGCGCGGCACTAGCATGCGATCTCTTACGCTCGAAGGCCCGAGGATGCGTCATCAAACTCTCTGCATGCCGCAATCAGGTACGTACAGTGATATTTGTTTGTCTATGCAATGCGCGGCGCGCGTTCGTCCGCCGACGGCGGCAAGTTAGCTGCGACTGGGGTTATTGGCAGATATGACGGGCTGAATTATGACTCGAACTCAAACCACATTTGATAGGGTGACTGTATCGCAATAACTGCATGCGTGGCCTGCCGGCACTGGTCACTCCGACACGATTCATAGAGGCTAGTTCGCACCGTACTCAAGGATAAAGGTGGTGCTGACTATCTTGCAGTCCCCGTCTTCTAGCACGCACAGGATGGACGACGTCAATCTGTTCATCCGAGCAAGGACCCTGTTGGACTCCGTTCTTGTGCTGATACTCACCTCAATAGGATATGCCGTTGCAAACGCCGTATACAATGTCTACTTCCACCCATTGTCAAAGTTCCCCGGACCGCGCATGGCTGCTGCGTCTCGATGGTGGAAGACTTACGTGGAAGTGTATAGAGACGAAAGCATTGTAGACCGCCTCTTTCACCTTCATGAGAAATATGGTGAGTACACGTATGCGTTGGCAATATTGCGCAGCAGGGCCGGCTGACTCGGAACAGGGAACGTTGTGCGCATCGCTCCGGACGAGGTATGTCACGCAACCCACCGATCACTGAAGTCCCACCATCTAATTATCCGTCATGTACTAGCTGCACTTCAGCGATCCGGCGGTGTACAACGCAATATATTCTCCAAAGTCGCGATGGAACAAGGACCCTCTTATGTATGCGCCCTTCGGCTTCGGATCCCACAGGTCCATGTTCTCGACCGTCGAGTACCAGCCAGCAAAGAAGCGTAGAGACCTCGCCGCTCCGCACTTCTCCCGCAAATCCGTGTTGAACCTACAGCGTGTCATCCAGGCGGGGGTGAGTAACGTCCAAGTATTGTCCGCATTAAAGTCAGCTAACTCATCGTCCAGATTGACGAGCTCTGCGATGCGATGGCTCAACGCGCCGCGGAAGGAAAGCCCACTGACATCTACAGCGCGTTTCGGTGCCTCAATTTCGACAACGTCACGTCTTACTGCTTCGGTTGGTCTCTTCATATGGTCCGCAGCCCGGACTTCAGTGCGGAGCCTGTGCAGAACATGCAGGACATGCACTCCAGCTACCAAGTCTGGAAGCATTTCCTGTGGCTACGGACCCCGATGCGGCTCTTGCTTAGTGTGCTGGGCAAGCGGCCGATGCCGTATTTCCGCGTGATCATGGTACGTCGCCCTTGGTAGTTATGAGATCTACAAAACTCAATGGACTACCTTGGTGCAGAAAATTAAGGAGCAGGTTGATGGATATTTGGAGAGACCAGAAGAGCTTGACAACGCGCCGCATTCCCTCATATTTCACTCGCTCATGGATCCTGCCCAGAGCACAAAGCTGGACAAGCAGTCCGTCGTGGAAGAAGCGAACCTGCTCATTATCGCCGGCACAGACACGATCAGCAATGCGTCCGCGCTCGGGACTCTATTCCTGCTGTCCGATGGTGGGTATATGCGAGACAAACTCCAGGCAGAGCTGAAAGCGATCTGGCCACGGCTGGACGACAAGCCGAGCCTCGAGGTGCTCGAGAGCAGTGCGCCCTACCTCGTACGCTTCATCACTCCTCTAGCTCTCGCAGAACGCTAACCGCCACGCAGAAGGCTGCGTGTAAAGAATCCCTCCGCCTCAGCCACGGTGTCATGTCGCCTCTTCTGCGGGTCGTACCTTCGCAGGGTGCGACACTCGGCGGGCACTTCGTTCTGGCGGGGTATGATACAACGTGCATCAGCGATTAGTCTGTGCGCTCACGTGCCTTGCAGACAAAAGTTGGCATATGCAACGCCTTCGTGCATCTCAATCCTGCCTTGTTCCCTGACCCCACGTGTTCCGCCCGGAACGCTGGCCGGAACCAGGTGCCGAATCGCTCGATACCTGGCTGGTTGCGTTCTCCAAAGGGCCGCGGAGCTGTATTGGCATCAAGTGAGTTGTGCGATCTAGGTGTCTAGGAAGCATAGCCGCTGACACGTTGTAGTCTCGGATGGTGCGAGCTCTACATGAACCTCGCGAACCTCTTTCGCAGGTTCGATCTCAAACTTGATCACAGAGTGCAGGTCTTGTTTCTCGGGGGCTCGTGAGTCAGTTTTCTGGTGTGAAATCCTCTGTACTCATGCATGGTTTTCCGACGGCCCTCAGGAGGGTTCGGGCTTACGACCTCTGGTACCAGGATCGATTCCTTCCTTATTATCAGGGCCCAGACTTACTTGTCCATGCGACACCCGTTTCTGATTGAACTATGATGATCCATGAGTAGTACGAGGGTCTAGTAGGGTTGACACGGAGTTGGTTAGAGGAACACGTGTGAGATGGCTTCGGACAGCTCATGGCTATCGCGAAGAGTAAGTAATGCTTTCAGACTGGGCGGTGTAGGTAGGGCCGGTGGTTATCGCAGAGCGTCGGTCGCCTGCGAACTGGTCAGACATATTGCGGTCCTGTCGTGCATGGGTGTACGGGGTCCTGGGTTCTAGATTGATCCGCCCACAGCCTCTCCACCTCCCTCACCAAATCCCTCACTGCGTTCAGCGACTCGGCGCGGGAGACATCCTGAGCTTCAGGTACTGGTGAGGATCATAATCTTGAAAAGGTGACGAGAAGTCGCAGCATAGACCTTTGATGCTGTTATAGCCCCTGTATGCATGTTGCGACTGGTGCTCTTCAAGTGAGACCGGTAGCGGGTCGGTGTAAGGCTATCATATGCATCCCTCGCACATCCTCTGGAGAGTCCAACGGAACTCGCGTCTTACACTAGTTATTTCCAGGACTGCCATCCCACAGGCCGATGTTCACGCGAGACAGCATCCTGCTGAGCATGTTGGGACGGCAAGGGCTCGGCTTCACACGGAACCGGCGCCAGCCTGAAGGACGTGCACCGGATGGACAAGCTGCGCGAAGCTCGTTTGTCGGCCCGTGGTAGCGGCCAACCTTGTTCGTACGTGCTCATGCGAAATGAACTCGATTCGCTCTTCTGTTACAACCAACGATCCAAGTAGCACCAGAGGCACTTCTGGGTAGTCGAGTCTCCTAATCGAGGCTTGGAGGAGACCTTCGCGCGCGGTATTAGACGGCAGAGGGCTCCAGGCTCGGACAACGGCATGTTCAAATTTGAGACTCACATGGGCGGTACGACGTGTTCGGGTTAAGGGCGCAGGACGCGCCGGCGGTGCACCATTTGTACTAACTACGAGATTGCCTGTGTTGATGTTACAGCAGAACCTGCCATATATTTGACAGGAGACGACTGCGCCGCTATCAGTGCATGTGTGACTGGGCCCCTAGGTACCATCAGCGCAGCAAGACTTACGATCGGCGGTTCGTATAAAGTGGGTCCCATTCCAGGCATATGTCCAACATTCGATAACAGTTTGCTCCGACCTCCCCTGTCCCTTTCAATCGTGATGAACGTTTGGGCACGGGTTTCTGAAGGGTGGACGGCACTGGAGGTGATTCTTGTGGCGTTGCTCACTTCGATAGGATACGTCGTCACAACCGCTCTGTACAACATCTACTTCCACCCGTTATCGAAGTTTCCTGGGCCGAAGCTAGCTGCTTCTTCTTGGTTGTGGAAGGCCTACGTTGAAGTGATCAAGGGCGAGAGTATTCTCGACCGACTGTCCAAGCTACATGAGGAGTATGGTAAGCACATGGCTCCATAGAGTTTGCCGTGTATCATCTGCTGACTTGTTGAAACCCAGGCCCAGTTGTGCGTATCGCACCTGACGAGGTACGGGGAGCCTGTCTACTCATGAGTTTCCTTATACTCACCGGCACTTGATCAGCTTCACTTCAACGATCCAGCGGTATACAATGAGATATACACTGCACGGTCACGTTGGAACAAGGACGACGTAATGTACGCGCCCTTTGGCAAGGACACTTCTATTTTCACAACCCGCGAGTTCCGAGAGGCGAAGAAACGGCGCGACCTTTCCGCACCACACTTCTCACGCAAAACAGTACTGAGCTTGCAAGGACTCATTCAGGAGGGGTATGAGCTCTTTTCGCTCTTGAATAGTTTGCGCTCATGATAGTCTTTATGTGCTGCAGATTGACGAGTTCTGCGAGGTGATCACCAAGCGAGACGCAGACAGCAAGACTACCGACATATTTCGCGCGTTCCGTTGTCTCGACTTTGACAACGTCTCTTCGTTCTGCTTCGGCTGGTCGGAGCATGCCATTCAGGCCCCAGACTTCAACTCAGCGGCGGTCGAGGAGCTGCAACATTCCAACAAGGACTTTCAGTTCTGGAAGCACTTCCTGCGCCTTCCGCTACCGGTGCTACTGCTCGCGAGTGTGTACTTCAGGATCAAGCACAAGATATGGCCTTTGCCATATTCCACGGTGTATCGGGTGCGTGTGGATTTGGCACTGTTGCTCAGAGTGGAGGTTGATATCTCGTGGTGTAGAGGATCAAGAAGCAAATCGCCACATACATTGACAAGCCTGAAGAACTCGACAAAACCCCACACCCCACTGTCTTTCACGTGCTCATGGACTCATCTCATGGCACAAGATTGAGCGCGACAGCAATGGCCGAGGAGGCAAGCCTGTTTCTCATCGCAGGTACAGACACGACGAGCAATGCCTCTGCTCTCGGCACCATCTTCGCCCTTTCAGACAATGGCTATATGCGCAACAAGCTTAAGGAGGAGCTGAAGTCGGTATGGCCACGATTAGAGGATAAGCCAAGTCTTGAGGTACTCGAGAGCTTGCCGTACCTTGTGAGTATCTTATCGAGCACCTCTGCAAGGTGACGCTGACCCTCGAACAGAAAGCCGTGTGCAAGGAATCTCTGCGTCTCAGCCACGGTGCTATGTCACCTCTCATGCGTGTTGTTCCTCAACAAGGCGCGGTGCTTGGAGGGCATTTCGTCCCGGGCGGTGTACGTCATTAAGCTCCTCGCATTATTACTGAGATGGCGTCCTGATATGTTTTCTAGACGAAGGTCGGTATGGCCCACACCTTTGTTCACTTCAACCCTACTCTGTTTCCTGAGCCGCACACCTTTCGGCCTGAGCGTTGGCTGGAGCCTGGCGCCGAGGCGCTCGACACCTGGAACGTAGCGTTTTCCAAAGGGCCTCGAAGCTGTCTCGGGATTAAGTGAGCTCTCTTCACCCTGTCTACGTGGAACTATGGGACTTACGGTGGCGACGCAGTCTCGCGTGGTGCGAGCTCTATATGAACATTGCCCACATATTTCGCAGGTTCGATCTCAAGCTGGAGCAGGGAGTGCAAAAATTGTTTGATAAGAAGCCGTGAGTGTCAGCAGTTTTCCTGCACCGATACGCTCTCATCATTTACCCTTGACGTGGCATATAGGCCCGTCCGACCATACGACCTCTGGCATCGGGACTGTTTCCTGCCCTACTTGGACGGCGTGACCTACTTGTCTACGCTACTCCTTCAACAGACTAGACTGAGCTATGCTATTGGATTCCACGCTGTGTAGGGCAATATTCTGCAGAGACGAAGGGGACCACGCAGAGTCGCTAGTGTAGTATTATCTCACCATGGTCTTATTGTATCGAGAATCGTCCAAAATCGAGCACCTAATCACATCTTAAGGGCTTGCATATCTCTTTGATGCACACAAGAGGGCTGAACTTAGACTCCGAACACGATAGGCATGCACGCTGACGTGCGGCGAAGACAGGGCTCGGGCTCGCACCTACTTCAACACTTTCCTTACGCGGATCTCGGAGTGTATTTAGGCGCCCGATGTTCAGGTCTGCCCGCGCGCAGAGTCTGTCGCTGCTGCTACTTACACTCACCATTAGATTACTCAAGCTCACAAAATTGCAGTCCAATAACCTCAACTGCTTGAGGAATGCACTATGTTTCTCGCCAAACGTTGCGGTGCCAATTTGACAAACCAAGATACCCTCCGTTCTGGCGAGACGTAGGTAAGATTTCGGAACGGCCGTTCAGTACTCTTGGATGCGAGTGCGCTACCTCCCACGTAACACTGCTTGTAAGTAAAATCCTTCCATTTTTTCGCCGTCTACTCATCCTTTCAAGGGTACGGGTCAGATTATCCGGTATCACCGTTGCGTCCGCAGGATGAAGATCCTATCCCGAGGGCCCTCTACTACTCACTTGCCAGGTGTATGAGCATTCTCACGAGCCCGAGTCATCATGCGCTTGCGCTCTATAGGGTGCAGTTGACTCCATGGAGTCTTTTGAAAGCGATTGGACACCATGCAAAGTTTGATAAGCAAGACCGCCCGCTGCCTCGTTCTGACTACAAAGCATCACATCTTCCTAGGCTTCCCATTCGAAGCTGTTTTCATGTAGACTTTAACACACGTGGTCACTTCCGGTACAGAGCGTATTCTCTTCTAACCGGCTCTATTTCTCACGATATCGGCACAGAATTCAGGCCCATACCCCGTCGAGCGTCCTACATATAGCCCGGAGACCGCGGTGCGTTCTAATAGTGCTACGGTGCCGCCAGCCTTGCAAATGTCTGACTATCCAAAAACTCCGCAGGCCGCCCACCTGACTGCTCTTGTCGAGCTCATCAGCTCCTCAGTAAATGAGGTCATATCCGTCTACAGTGCCGCGGGACGTGATATTCCTTCACTGGATTCGCTGGAAGAAGGCTTTCTGGAGACTCCTGCAACTACACCTCCAGGCCTCAGACACGCAAGGCAAATCATCGAGGCTGCATGTGCACAGCTTTGCGTGACCATTGCACAGCCTGGCGACTGCATCGTGAATGTGCGTATATAGTATCAGGATCTCCGCACTGCGCCTGCTCACAAAAGCACTCATAGAAAGCCTTTGCTGTGCGTTCAAGTGTTCTATCCTTGTACGCTGGACTGAATTCGTCGCAGTACACGGAGTCTGCTTGCTTGCAAGTCGCCGCCAACGCGAAGATCTCTGACTTCTTAGCTGACAAGCCAGACGGCCTACACACCGAGGAGTTGGCGAAGCTTTCTGGGGTCGACGCGGGGAAGCTCGGGCAGGTTCTCCGGTTTCTCGCAACCAAGCACGTGTATCGCGAAGGTCTGTTGTCTGTCCGAGAGCAGCATTGGGTACACGATTTGACAGGACCTGCAGTACGGCCCAATGTGTACGCTAATAATAGACTCAGCGTAAAGCTTATGTCCAGCGATCCGGTCTCGTGTAATGTCGGAGTCTGGTATGTTCCCTTCCCTCCTCATTTAGCATACTCTCCTCACTCTGGAACAGCACCGGCGAGCTATTCCAGGCCGCCACCGCAGCATGGGATACGCTCTCAGACAAGGAATACGGACCTTCTTACCTCCCGACGAAGACCGCGTTTCGCAAAGTTCATGGCGCAACATTTTTCGAATATTACGAAACGCACGTAAGGCTGAATCTCCCCGTCTCCAGTCGTTCTATCCGATATTGATTTAAATTTACATGCCAGGCGGACAAGCGTGAAGTAAGTATGTCAATTTGTCTCATGTACACTGATGGGTTGACAGAACGATGCCAGAGGTTCTCCGGGGCAATGGTCGGATGGGGCAACATTACGGACCGGGGACTGTTACCGCAAAGTACATACAACTCAGCATCTTCACGTTTGAAGCTGACCCGCATCTCGCAGTGTATGAATGGCAGAGGCTCGAGCAAGGCGCGACTATTTGCGACGTTGGTGGCAACAACGGACATGCAACTTTGGATCTAGTCAAAGAATATCCAATGATCAGTGTCATCGTCCAAGATCTCGAAAGCCTACGGCCGCGTTGGTCAGACGTATGTGCGAGTCATTCCGTGCTGTTGAATGCTATTCGATCATGTTCAATGTAGCTTTGGGCCCGAGAGCTCCCCGACGCGATCCAGGACGGGCGAACATCGTTCGTCCCCATTGACTTCTTCAGAGACATTCCTGTTCTGAACTGTGATGTTTATTACATCCGCCATATCTTGTGAGTACTAGCTTGTGAATATTCGATACAGAATATACCTGACGCGATAGACTCTAGACACGACTGGCCGGATGCTTCGTGCGTTCAAATCCTTCGCAATGTCAAGGAAGCTATGCAACCTTCAAGCCGTGTCTTGATCCGTGCGTTTTGAAAATCTCAGTCATGTTCACACAGCCTGAAGGCCATAATCTATGTAGACGAATATGTCTTGCAACAGACTACGAGAGACGATGTGACAGTTGAAAACGACTCGGCGCCCGAGCCTCTCCTTCCAAATTACGGCAATGGTAGAATCCGACGGTACTATCAAGATATAACCATGCTTCTTGGTCTGAACAGCAAGGAGCGAACATTGCAGGAGTTCATCGATATCGGGTGAGTGCGAACGCAGTTCCCCTCGCTTTTTCTTCACTGATGCTTGGCATTTCAGTGCACAAGCTGGTCTGAAGTTTGTGAAACTTTGGGATGGTGGACAAACGGCACTGGTCGAATTCTCATGTTGACTTTCGATGTTCTAATGTGAGATTCACATTCCAATCCCGCTCTTGCGCGTCGAATGCTCGTGAGATGGGCGCTCCTGAAGTCGACCTTCACTGTGTGAATATCTGAGATGGGCGCGTGCCGGAGCCTTATCATCTCTTATACCACGACGACCAGCTGGTGGTTACGGCTTTGACGAAAGCGACGACTCGGTGCGTGTTTAACCATCACAATGGTGACTCGGGTGCTTGTGCTAACACCGCCTCAACAGAGGGGACATGCCAAGCAAGAAGCGACGCGCCTTCAGGCAGCCCAATGATTCGGCCGGCACGCTTTGCGACAATGTATCTAGCATGAACAGAGCCGCTGCTGTTCTGCGTTCGTCCAGCTACATTGTTTGCGACTGCGAGGGCACGGATCTGGGGTCGGAAGGAGGAAGCCTCTCCATCATCTCGCTCGCCGTGCTTCCCACGGATGCTGATCCAACCCGCCGTCTTCCTCATCGATGCCATCGCGCTGAGCGACGACAAGTTGCAGCCCATCTATGACCTACTTCGATCCAGCGAACACAAGAAGATCATGTATGATGCACGATCTGACTTCAGCGAGTTTTATCATCGACATGGCGTTGAGCTCAATAACGTCCTCGATCTCCAACTGGCCGACATTGGCTCTCGACAGAGGAGGCAAGAGACGCAAGAAGCGCGGCTCGCACGGTTACCTCCCTACTGCGGTGCTGAAGAGATCAAGAATCATCGCAGGTTGTACACTAAGGTCGAGCGACTCAACGGGCTTGGTCCATGTGCGACCGAACATGGCATTGTAGGTCCCGATGAGAAGGGCAAATCTAGTGAGCCACTCACCTCTGCGATGCGCCGCGCACCTGTTTAACTTTCTGTTCAGGATTCTTCCCGCATAATAAGTGAGGAGAACGCCCGCTGTGGAGATTGCATATCAAGTACGCCGTGAAGGATATACGCCTCATCTCTCGGTTGTTCGACCATTTCACTCGTAACCGCTATATAAACGAGGAGAAACTGCTTGCGCAGAGCGCTCGATATATGGCACTGCGCAAGGACAGCCTTAAGCAGCCTGGCGGCGGCCACCCGCTACTGCCCCTTGACATTATCGCCGCGCCACCCATCACACAAGGACGCCGGGCTTGCCTGTCATGCACTCGCCAATTGGGTCTGCTGTGCTTCCCGAAGACGCCTCGAGACCAGAGCACGGCCAACTGTTGTTATGTCTGCAGCGCAGTCATGACCCACGATGCCGAAGTCCGCGCTAAGCAGGAAGCACAGCGCGAGCAGCAGCGCAGGCAGGCGCAGGAGAAGCAGAAGCAAGCTAACACGCAGAGGAAGCAACAGCAACCTCTTCAGCCGATCAGTCGTCCGTGTATCGTTCGCCCTCTCGCTCGATCCATCTGTCATCACCTCGGCGGATCTTGCTAGAGGTCTTATAATTTTCGGGTACAACGACGAGAGCACTCCCGGAGGCACATATCTCCGCGACATGTACGATAGTGATTAGGAGCAGACGATCAAACGTTAGTCTAGATATCTGTAGGAATTAAAATTAAAATGTACAAGACACTCCCATTACATAGCATGAGTTTTCCTTTGCCATTTATGCGTGCATTTCTGGAGCAATCCTGGTCGCGACGCGGAATCACAATGTGCGGTCTGTCTTGACTTCATGAGTCTCGAGCGCCGCTAGTGGGTCCACTCGCTAGAGCTAATTCTCTGCTTATGCTGTCGTACGAAAATCGCTCTCCGAGTTTGAGCGAGCTGACCTCGTCTCAGTAGTGTTGTCGTGCAGGTCCATCGTAATTCTTCTCGATGGGTGGATGCTTGCTAAGGAAGTGTCCCTTCATCAACTCAGCGGTTAATGACGAACAGTACGGTCTTTGTAAGTAATCCGGACCCATCAACATTGGGTCAGAGAGGACGTCGTCTCGTTCAATCGAAGACCCTGAATCCTATTCAAGGATAAGATTTATGGTTGACGTAGTGTAGAGACGAACGTACGCTGTGCATTACAGTCGGTCGAGAGTCTGGAGACTCTTCGGTGTTTGCAAGTATTGAGGTAGCCGTAAACGTGGAAATGAAGTCACTCTCCGGTAACTCGCTGTCCAACCCGCTGCACATCCCTCGATCTTGGCTCTCGTGATTGCTCTCTGTGCCACAGCAGTTTATTTCTAACTGCACTCCACGCGGCCAAGCGTTCCTGCGGAGAATTGCGGGGCGCAGACAGGACTACGTGATACCCCACTTGAACCTGGCTCCGGAGTATACGGTGGCGGAGGCCGCGTGTGCTGATTGAGAGGATATTCTGCCGTGTCTCCCGTGTCCAGCTCGAGCGCGAGCTGTTGCAGTTCTGTGATAGCTTGCGCAATCGCCCTCGCGGAGTGCCTTACAGTGAGGGTTGACACGCCAGCCGTGGAATCGAGGGTATCGTTGCAACATCGCGATCTCGTTCGCCGCTCGGTGTGTCGGCGTGCGCTTGCAACAATGCCTGGCTGCGTCACGCGCACAGCATCGGAGCGCACGAGACGTTGGCCGGCATTTGGGCTGTGCATACCGCTCGACTGGCATGGTCGAGAACTCGTCACGCCGCATTTCCGCGAAGGTGCACGCGACGATGATGGAGCTCTTTCCTGGAAAGGGCGAGGTCGCTCGTCGGGTTTGCAGTGTGAAGGGCGCAATTCCTTTATTTTCGGTAGACGACGACGTAGACTCGTCGACGTAGGAAAGAGAGATCGCACTGTGTTCGTGATGGCGGAGCTGTCGTCAAGTTCGAGAAAAGATGTAAGGTCCCGGGGAGCGATGCGCGAGTGGAATGACTGCGCGACCGTGAAGCGGGATGGTAGGGCGACGTGTGGAGCACGCATACAGATTTAGTCGGTGTTTGCTTGAAGGAGTGTGCATGTGAGGAACGCCTTATATAGCTCTGCTGCGTGACTTCGCGATGCCATATCGGACAGTACCGAAGGAATGAACACTTGACCATTCCACATATTGATACGTGGATGACCATCGTAGTGTCGGAAAGTCGAAATCCTGTGCAGGAGATACTTAAAACAGTAACTTTGCACACCATAGTCCAACTACCAACCGTATATGCGCATGACAGCACGTACTGCGGCGCCCGAACACAGCCTGGCTGGTACAAGGAATTGAGCCATTGCTATACACGATTTTAGGAGGTGTACTGCAGCGGGCTGAGACAAAATCTCTGAGCGGGAGACAAGGATCTATGTGTTTATGACCCACCTAGTGCTTAATGCTGCGGGGGCGATGGCGGCGATGACGCAGCGAATAACTCACCACAATCACATATCGAAGTGTCGAGGTGCCCGAGGGCAGTACAGATATCATTATTCATTGGCGGAACGTAGAATAGTGACCTCCCAGAGGTCGTGTTGTACAGATCGATCTGATACATGGGGTGTTCATCTAGGGAACGCAACACGGAAGTACATGACGATAGCAATGCGGAAGTGGTATACAAGTGATGTACAGAATGATGACGAAGCTCGACTAGGCCGAGATAGATACCCAATACTTAGTCTTGATACAGCCTGTGTGAGCGTACAGATACAAATTTAACTTGCGAAGCTTGATAGGGCATTCATGTCAAATGATGCATAATGGGGCGACGGTCCGGTGCAAGCACACAGAGGGTGATGAACGAGCCGACGAGAAGACCGGTGAGGAAGCAAGATGTTGTCCTTGCGACGGCGTCCACCACGCGATTTGCTGTAGTCGGGCGGACGAAGGGCGGAGACAGCTGCGGCGCCGTCTTTGGCAGCTCGTCCGCGAACTCCTCGGCGAGCTCTTTCGCAAGCCCCTGTGGGACCACGACCTCCGTGCGCGGCGGCTCCGCATCCGTCTGAGCCGCCTTCGACTCCCGCACGCCGTCGGTGTGCATGTCGTCGGTGAGCATGTCGATCGAGCCGAGCCGGAAGTGGCGCTTGTGGTCGCTCGTTGATGGGGATGGCGGGAGCGTGGGCGACGGGGACGGGATCGGGGAGAGCTCGAGGGGCGTCGGGGGCTTGCGTGCGTGGCCACGGCTGCGGCTGCGCGCCTCGTACGCCTGTGCGAGCTGCTCGAGCGAGCCGACGATGTCCTGCATCTTCGTCGCGTCCGCAAGCGCCTGCACGCGCCGCGCCTCGCGCATCTCCTCGCCGACCATGTGCACGATGCAGCGCACGAGGTCCCGGATCTCGGGGTGCTCCCGTGTCCACCACTGCCCCGGCCACTGCGCGATGACGTACGCGAGCTCGAACACCGTCTGTGTCGCCCCCGCGAAGTCGTCCGAGATACGTGCGTGCAGGTACGGCCGTAGCAATGCCAGTGCGAGGCGGACCGAGCCCGCGGTCGTGTCTCGCAGCCGCCGGTCGACCGACATCTGCATGAAGCGGTCTGTGATCGCCTGGCAGAATTGTCGGTAGCTCGGCTTTTTCTTGGTGTAGTCCCAGCCGAGCTTGAAGAGCGGCGAGTCCTTGGCATCGGCGATATCGTGGTAGAGGAAGTACGATGGCAGCTTGCTAAGGATGTGGAGGAGTGGGATAGAGGCAAGAACGGCGTTCCCTGGGATATGTCCCCACACTAGCACGTCTTGCGATTCCAGCGCAAATCGATACCATTTCCAGTGGTCACGGTGCCGTCTAGAGAGCGAGTGTCAGAGACCGCACAAAGAGAACACACAATGCGGGACGTACTCCTTGGGACTCGCTTTCATGAGCAGTTCTACTGCCGTTACAGAGTGGTCCGCGATAGCTCTCGCATCGATGACCGCAATCTCGACGTCATGCTTGACCCCGAGGTGATAGCGCCTTATCGCCTCCCAGATAGCCCACGCGAAGCTGAACGACGTCGAGATGTACGGCGACTCGGTGCGGCGCGTCCAGTCGAGATGCTGGATGACGTCTGCGTACGTGCAAGCGGCGGCGGTGCGCGAGGACGACGGCTCCGGGCCGCGCGAGCGGAAGGCTGCCGACGAGAAGGCGTCGTCGTACTTTGCGCCGACGAAGTACGGGTCTGAGCCCTCGTACTGCGGGGGGTGTCCGTGCGGGGTGTACACCCGGAAGAGGAACGGGTTGCCTGTGAGCAGGCCCTCGAAGGTCACCTGCGGACCGAACCCGTATTGCGGAAGCGCGCTGGCGTAGTTCGCCTCGCTCGTCGGCGAGAGCGCAGTGGTCGGGCTGAAGGGCGACGACATGTCGTGCGACGCCGTCGAGATGAGGGAAAGCGTGAAGGATCGATAGGGTATCAGCCCATGCCGGAGCGGTATTATGGGTGCGCAGGGCCAGCCATGCCTCTGCAATGCGTCTCGACTCCGGGGGTTGACACGTGGGGAAAACGCGCTCCGGGAGCTTTGCCGAGATGAAGTCAGCACAGCCTGAGCCTGTACCTAGCCCCGCATTCATCTCTATGCTCTGGCTTTTTTATGGTGGCAACGCGCGAGTTGTAGGATATTACGCTGCATGACGGTCTTCGACTCTTGAGTCATGGCCAGGATGCAGCATAGAGCGCCAGAAGTGGTGTCGTGTGATGTCGACGGTTCGCTCATGCGGCCGCTCTAGCTGCTGAGACTCGTGAAAGTCCTATATGATCTGTCTCGGAGCAAACATAGAGCCCTCGACTCCGAGAACACCACCCAACTCCCTGTAAAGCGAAGAGCGAGTCAGGTTTCGAGTGATCTGGCTGCAACATATCATCACGTACCGTTAATTCAGTTTTGCATAGAAATCAAATGCAGGTAGTCGCGACGCCTAAGTCTTCTGTTGTAGAGATCGCAAGGAAGCTTCGGGGACGCAAAACGTGAAAGGACCGTGGAGGTGGTGGACTTCATCGCTCAACTTCAACTTGCGGGACCGCTGGGATGGGCGCCTGGTCAACTGAAGACCCCTGATACCAGCCCTGGCCCCCGCACCGTCAGATCCGTACCACCTCCTCAGCCAAGCTCTCCTTCCACTTCACAAGTTCTTTTCCCGCATGAGAAACGAGAGTATGGATATAGCACCTTCGCACAAACGTCGTGTTTTCCTTACGTTAAAGCGCCCTGAGCATTCTTCTATGCGCCAAGCTACCGAGACCTGACGGTGCCCGACCCTCAAGGCATTGCGACAAGCTGTTATCGGGATGTCTGCTCCGCAGCGCTGCAGTCCTGACAGAGCTATTTGAGACAATGCTCCCGGAGATGTAAGCTCTGCACTTAGTGCTAATCGCGAGCTGGAGAGACTGTTCAGAATTCCATTAGACTTACACGCAGATGAAAGCCTCCAGAGTCTCTCCAGTTAGTCGAATGCGTGAGAGTGAGCCTTGCACGCTCCTTCTCCAGCTGAATAAGTATATCATCACGGTCCGCGAGCGCAATCTAAGGCTCCTGCTCTTGCTTAGCTAGACCAATCTGGACGATCTTCCTCCGTTACACCCGCCATCGGCGCCGCGCAGTTGTACGCTAGATTTAAGATCAATCGCGCCTCAGGTATTCGAAGTTCTGCCAAGTGCAATTGGTTCGCCTACCTTTCGCAGTGCGAGTCGTTTGACAGCCAGTTCGGTTCGGTTTAGAGCGCCTATCACTAGCTTCGTGGCGTCCGGCAGGCGCCGGAGGCCAAGCCTGAGCCGCCCGGCTTGTTTTTATCCACCATGTCTCACTCGCATACGACTGTGATAACCGAAAAGAGCCGAGTCGTGTCCATGTTTCCTTATCTGAATTGAAGCTTACTATATAATTGCAGGGTCCAGTTTCACACGTCGCGGGTACTAGGACTGCCGCCCGCATAAAATGTATATGTCGAGACGGACTAGAATATGGAGCACACAGGGGGCAGGCGATTGGTCGAGCGGGTATGGAATATTTTACATCGTCTTTCGTCGCTGTGCGCTCGTAGATGCGGCGAAGACCTCCTCCTTAATCCCAAACTCCACCTGCAGCGCTGTTTTGTTGAACTCCGCCATGGTCAGTCCCATGCGGTGTCGGATGCGCGACTGCCAGCCGTCTGGGATGCGCTCCTCGAGGAGGAACGGGCGGAGGTCTTTTACCCTCCCACCAAGGATAGTGAGCATCGTAGACGAGCTGGGTTATGCGAGATTTGGTGAGTGCACAGGCAAAAGTCTCTCATTGAATGCTCACTTCGAACTGCCAAAGAACTTGTGGAACGTCGACAAGCTGAATTGACCGTTCTTTGCCTTCGACTCCATACGTCTCTTTCCGGAGATGCGCGAGAGATCCGCCGGGGTGAGATCTCCGTTGGGCCCTGTGCCAGAAGCCAACAGCTCTTCCACCAGATGGCGCGCGGGCTTCCCTTGGTCCCGTTGGAAGACGCAATCCTCGCCTGCGCGCGCGTAACGTAAGGTTCGTGATGCTCCACCGTTCCAAGAAAACGTACGTACGCGTCAGGGATGCGTCGTGTTCGATGCAGTTGTGCGCGTCCAGGTCGCTCAGGTCGAACGTGTCGGTCCAGTAGTCGCGGCAGAGCATGTTCGCGGCATAGTTGGGTACGAAGAAACAGAAACTTGGGGCAAAGTTGTACGTTTCCCGGATCGTCGTTGACAGCTCCTTGAACGTGATCCCGCGGCCAGAGCGAGGTAGGATCCCTAACGATGGAGTTAGCCTTGAGAACGGAGGCTGACGATTCTTGACGCGAGATGTGACGATAACAATGAATCAACGGGTATGCTTTGCATCCCTGACATTGTACCCGTACCCTACCCTGCTAACCGGTGATAGCACAGACGCCAGACCATCGCAATGGTATATACCGAAAACATGATGGTACGGAAAACCAGCGCATCGCGCGTCGCAGAAAACGGAGTTACGAGAGCTCCACGCATGACAGCGATGCGAGAGGCATGGAAAGCCTATCGCGCCCATTCTCACGCACCGTGATTCGCCATGGCGTTCAGCGCCGGGCATGAGCAGCGGCTGTCGCCCTCTGCCGGCGGGGCGTACTCAGGCCAGACTCCGTTCGCGCCTGGGCAGCCCTTAGGGACCACCGCGGCGGCAGGACGGTCCCACGTCAGGAGGTTGATGAGCGCGAGCCCGTTGTCCCAGAGGATGACGAGAAAGTTCAGCAAGCCTGCTTTTAGCGCGGAATAGAGCCCGGCGGACAATCTCGCGGGAAGGAGGACGAGAAGAGAACTCGACATGGTGGTCGAGAGCAAGAGCCAGCCGACGCCCCTCGCAGACGTCTCCCGTTTTCAAGCTTGTGACTTACATGAAGCATGGAAGCCCGTCCCAATATGGCTGCGAACGTTAATACTGATGCCGCGCGCTTGCAATGCCAGCCGCGACGCGAAAGATGACTCTTGTCTTACTCTCAGACTACTCTCAACGCTGCTTTTTGCAGGAAGACTCGGCCGGCCCAGGTTCTCCATACGACTATATGGATTCGTCCGTAACTCCCACGATTCCCTGCCTGCAGCCTGTGCGCACCCAGACTGCCGCGGTCCGCCAACAATCCCGTTCTGAAGGCATCGTGACGATGATCGACGGCACCTACACAAGCCTGTGATCGGAGCACAGTATGTGTATATTGCTCAGTGAGAGCCTTAGCAGCATTTCTCCGCCCTCGAAACTCTCTCCATACCCTCCGTAAGCCAGCTTGTCGTAGGGCATTACCTTGGCGATCGCCCGTGATTTTGCCGCAAACAGGTCGACGCGTTTGGGAAGTACTTTTGCTGGTTAGTGATAAATTGGCCAATTCGGAGAGTTTCTTGCACAACTAGAGGTTCTCGTGCGATCCGGTCAAAAGTTTGCGATTTCTACTTAGGTCGATCCATATCCGGAAATCATTGACAAGCCATCCATCCAGACTCCCGTGTTCAAGACGTTAGAAGTGTTCGACCAGCCGCTGCTAGCGATATCTTCTAGAGTTCTATCTGGGTACATCTTTTTGAGCTTATCAACCCATACGACCCTCCCGTGAGTGTTCTTGTACATGGATCACACGAGCTTACTTCCGAGACCGCATTGGTCCGGGACAGACGCATTAGGACTACCTAGGTTGATTCGAAAATGGCAAGGCGCATTCTTAACATCAGCGAAAAAATAACTGCTAGATCTAGCTTGACCAGGGCTCCCAGCGCAGATCAGCGTTGCCAGACTGGGATCGGGATTGCCACCTAAGACATGCGATCGATAAGCATGACATGCTTATCAGCCTGATAGCACTGACCAGGCTTGCCAGTATGGAAAGCCAGGTCACCGACGTCCAGGTCTGGTAATGCCTGGCAATACATGACAATGGCCGCAGTTGCGTGGCATATATATCCAGGTTTATTGGCTTGCTACTCGGGCTCCCCCCATATACAGTAGACAATAAAATCGATTCATTTACTAGTATACAACACACCATACAGTACATGAGTGCTCGGGTGACAGATGCATAATAGGATGGATCGCTGGTGGCACTATATGCTTGTGTTACCCTGCGCACACCCTCACTCTGGGAGGGCTGCTCTTGCAGAACCTGCAATGCAGCGGCCTGCGTCCGCGTGTCTTCAGAAAGGGTCTATACCGAAACCCTATGTCTGCATTATGCCCTACCGCGTCAGAAACTGATATGTGCACTCGTAAGGACGATGACGCACCGGTCAAGCTGCTCGTCAACGCGGTTGAGCTTCTCCAAGAGGCAGACGTCCGGGTGCACACGGCGCATGGCAACGAGCCGCTCGAGCAGCTGCACGCTCGAGTCGAGTCTCTTCCAAAGAAAAAAAAAATGCAAGCAGAGCATCGGGCTTGAGAACGCACTTGGCGAGCCATGCCGCAAATGCAGCCGCGCCGCAGGGTATGGGGCGTCTGTCGTCCTCGCGGTCGCATGCGGGGTTGGTTGTAGACGCATATGATGGAGTGTCGAGCGTGTTATCAAGTCCTGAGATACAAACGGCGAGTAGTTAGTAGGATATATGCGCACATACAATGGGACTTACAGCTCGAATCTGATTGCATTGTCACGGCTTCACACCGTGAGTCTTTCCAGACCTGGAGGATGCCCATATTAACATGACCGGCCTAATGCGCGATAGGGAGCGGTGAGAAGGGGTACAAGAGTGGCGGGCACAAGGGGTTCGCCTCAAGTTCGCCTCGAAGTGACTCTGTGGATCATCAGAAATAGTCTTTTATCGAGGACGCACGAACCTCAATACTCAGTGCAAGCCTGCAATCACTGTCTCACGGCTTCAAGGAAGGGCCAGATTCGTCGGCGCAGGCAGGAGCGTTTAGACAATGGGAAGGCGCCAGGAGTGGGAGATGTGACGGTACGAGAGAGAGCTGGGCGAAGGGGATGGAAGTCTTATATGCGTTGGAGATGGACTTTGCTTCTCGGACACTTCGACGTCACCGTTTCGGGCATCGCACGTCTGTCACAGGTTTAAAGTCCTGGTAAGCAGAGAACGTCACAAGTAAGTCACTGTGTGACCCGGTAAGCCGTTGTGTTGTAAGCATCGGCCCCCGTGCTTCGCGCTAGCACCTTCGCCGCATGCCGCATGCACCACTGCTATGTGCTGTTGCAGTAGTGGCGCTGCGCTTTCTGCAGAACCATAAGCATCCTCGTGCTGTTCTTGCGAACCTCGTTTGGCAACATGAGTTGTGCCCAGATGAGTGAGTGAGCCCCGTACGCCATGCCGAAGTGGACCCCTATTGGCCCAGTGCGTCGATAGCACACTCAGGAAGTAAGATAATAATGACTTGTCCATTACTGGTCAAACAAACTCGTACAGATGTTTGCATTATCATCCATGACCTTGCCAGGAAGTCCCATGCCTTTCAGCATCAGCACGACGAGCCATTGCCAGGCATTGCCAGGCATTACCAGACTGGCGCGCGTTTGCCATCGCAGGCCAGCGCTAGTCTGACTGGCACCGCCTTGCCAGCCCTACCATGCCAGATCTGCGACCTATTTTTT
The DNA here is from genome assembly GCA_001910725.1 of Phanerodontia chrysosporium. Classification (NCBI taxonomy): domain Eukaryota; kingdom Fungi; phylum Basidiomycota; class Agaricomycetes; order Polyporales; family Phanerochaetaceae; genus Phanerodontia; species Phanerodontia chrysosporium. The sequence continues at coordinate 345,882 of MJGA01000008.1, forward strand.
TGCTGATGAACTAGATTATGGTACGTTTCTCAATTGCACTGCACATCAGTTATATTCAGGGACAGCTTTATTCGCGGCAGAACGGCACTGAGTAGCACGGGTGCGCTGCTGCTTATCGTACATCTTGTTCACGAGGTTGAACCAACAGTCGAGTATCCTCACCTTCGTGATCCGGCCATCTGGTCCTGGACTCCTAGCTATCACTCCGGTAGGGCCCGGAATCTTGTAGCAAGCTGGTCCCGCGTCTACATGATATTTTCTCCGACGTTGCTTCCAAGCATAATCATGACGCAGTCCTTAGACCCAAAGAAAAGTCGCGGAAGGATGCGAATGACTGCAGACCCAAGGTGCGCCGACCCTGCTCCTCATGGTGGATTGGAGTTTTATACATCTCAAGGTGGTTGTCCCTCCTTACCATATCAGCTTACGTGGTAATCCGAAACCTCGGCGACTCTGACTTGTAGGTCATGTCAAGGGCCGCCCTTGTCTCGCGACGAAATATCGCGGATACCAGGCTGTTTCGCTTCCAAGGCGTCCTCGCCAAGGCCAACGGTGCCTGGCTGCGCTCAGCGCGATCCGAGGCTTCCTGATCCATAACATCGGGCTGTCAGTGGCGTCGTTACGGCTTGCAGTAAACACCCTGAGCCCCCTAACCTGGATCGCAATCAAACGCCGCTCGGCGTCTTGGGGAGTTCTTAAACGACTGAAGACATATGGTCTGCTCCGTCCGTTCCACCATCCCACTAGTCCGAATGCCCTCCATGGCCCTGCAAGGCCCCGCGACGACGTTGAACACCATAAACACCCTCGTCCGGGACGTGGTCACCCAGATCGACTCGCTCGCGGCCTCCGTCAGCAGCTATAAAAGGTGCGTCTGCACATGGCTGTCACCCTTCCCGGAAGTCTGAGAAGAATTAATGCCAGCCTCTCGGAAGCCCTGTCGGCCGAATCGGTATGTCCCTGCGTATATGGTCGTGCATATGCCAACGAGCCCCGTTCACTGTCCAGATCCAAAGCGTGGATGACGCACTATCGAGCGCACTCTCCTACGTCCGAGTGCTCCGCAACTTCAGATCGCCCGTCAATTCGCTGCCCCCAGAGATCCTGACCATCATCTTCAAATGTCTCACGGAGCCTAATGCCCACGGCGAGACACCGAAGCCACAAAACACTAGTCCAGCAGATTGGATCTATATCACCCACGTCTGCAAGTACTGGCGAGACAGCGCCCTTGCATATCCCTTTATGTGGAGCCCAGTAGTCTTTGAGCCGAGAGACCTCGCTAGCCCGTCTAGCCTGCCGTACCTTTGCCTCGAGCGCTCGCTTGGTGCGCCACTGGACGTCCAAATAAGATGCGAGAAGGACATGGACGTTCGGATATGGAGCGAGCTCGCTGGCCGGTCGTCGCGCCTGCGAAAGCTGCATGTGATCGACCTGCTCGACGCCAACCACCTCGAGCGTCTGTGCGAGCCGGCACCGTTGCTGCAGACGCTTCACATCGAGGTCAGCCCGGACCTCCTCGACCGGCGCTGGGAAGGCGAGGAGGTCCCCGACGAGCTGCCCGAGCTCTTTGCCGGCAGCACACCCGCGCTGCGTCACCTCAAATTTGCCCTATTCACTTCCTTCTCAAACAACCGCTTCCAGAACCTCGCGACTCTCCATCTTTCCCACCAGCTGTACCGCACCCCCGGCGATCTCACCCGCCTCTTCTCCCTGCTCGAGGCGAGCCTGCATATGGAAGAGCTCGCTCTCACGGACTGCGACCTGGACGGCACACACGAGGGCCGGCTCCCACCGACGGCCGCTTCCTTCCCATGTACCGCCTGCGACGAGCGGCCTTCGTCGGCTGCCACGCCACGCTCGTCGGGAGCGTGCTCGCGCGGCTCGAGGTCGCGCACGACGGGCTCGCGCTGGCCTGCCGGGACTGGACGCCGGGCGCGCGGCCGCTGAGCGCAGTCTTTCCCGCGCGCGGGACGTCGCGGCTGCACGCGCTGGACGCGGTGTCTGCGCTCGCGCTCGACTACGACCGCGCGACGGTGACGGCGGCGGGCGCGCACACGGCGGTGCGGCTCGGCTTCGAGAACGACATGGACGTCGCGGACGGCGTCGCGCCCGCGCTCGGCGCGCTCTTCCCGCTGCACGCCGTCCGCACGCTCGCGCTCGCGGGCATCGAGCTGCGCGCCGCGCCCTTCTGGCGCGCGTTCCTCGCCGGCTTCCCTGCGCTCACGGCGCTCACGCTCTGGCTGCCCCCGACGGGCACAGCCAAGTGGATCGACGCGCTGCGCGCGGGGCCCCCGGGCGCCGCGTACCCTGCGCCTTTGCTGGACACGCTCACGCTCTTCCCGCCGCACGCGGACATATGGGACACTGTGGCGGACGTCGTGTGCTCGCGCGCGCGCGATGGGCATCCGATTCGTGTGCTGCGGGTGCTGATGGAGGCAGGCACGCGGGATGCTGCGATTCGCGGAGCATTCGAGGACCTGGACGTGGCGTCTCTTGAACCGTATGTGGAAAGCGTGATGCGGGAAGTTGTCTCTTGCTATCCGAGCGATATATCGGTGCCTGAAGAGCATCGCACGTTCATTATGCAGTAATAGTCTTGTTTGCGGATACCCCTTCTCGGTACCAACGTCGGCATAGTATAGCATCAGGAACGGATTAGGCGAGCTATAGTTCGATCACCCGAACTGTGGTAGTGTAAACTTTGTAAAGTCTAAGACTCCACGTCCCCGCCAACGCAGTGCTGTGCACGCTGAAGGCTGGCGCCGCCCCAACCTAGCGCGGATAGAACCAATACGATGGGCAGGCAACCTTCCGTTTTGCGAGCTTGATATTCAAACCTCTGTTCCGCCAGCCGCCCGCCTTGTCGCACTGCCACATCATTAGGCGTCAGCACTTTGAGAGTTGATCGGAACGAAAATACACGTACTGTCCACAGGCGATCTGTCGTGACCAGCTTTCTCAAATTCGGCACCTCAAACATCAGCGTCCGCACAGCATCCCGGGTCAGGTATGCCTGGGAGCCGTGAGTCGTGTGCGACTCGCCCATGTCAGTGATGGTCTGCAATGTCTTGCTACGGCCAAGCACGTTGGAAAACGCCCTCTGTTGTGGGTCAACAACTGACAATCTGGGGATGCGTGGAGCGAACTTACCACTTCCTTTGTAGGGATATGCATCGCTAGCCGATCCAGCTGCTTCGCCTTCGCTGCGATAGCACGCACGCTCTCCCATGCAACATCGACATTGACCAATGCGATGTGCTCGAGGGTCTCACCGTGCGCTTCAAGCAGGTTTTGAACAAGCGAATGTGATATTGTCACCTTGTCCGATAATCGGAGGGTTATCGACGAGAGTGGGCATCCCCAAGTTTTCGTCAGTGCGATGATCGCCGTCCAGAGCGATGGTGAGCTTGTGTTTGGTAGGCCGTTGACGATGGGGGCTATGTGGGTATCGACAGCGAGGTGGCGTAGATGTGGGAGATCAGCAAGTGCAGGCGGTAACGCAGCCGAATCCTATGAGCATCGTGTCAGCGGCTGAAGCAGGGGGAGCTGGTAGTACGATGAGAGGCAAAAATAGCGTCCTATCCCGCGTCTTCAACTGCCTTATAAGATGACGTGGCATCGCCCTCCCCAATACTACATGTATGGGGAAGCCGAACGCGTCCACGGCTAGCGAGACGCCATCTCATCTCGCGAAAAGCTAAAATGCATGCGGGAGAGAAGACTTACCCACGCGGTGAGACCCAGATTTTGGAGTTTGGGAGTGTACCTGGTCGCCCGTAAGATTGTTCCGTGCTCGATTTTCGCGCATCCAACGACGTAAAGGCTGGTGAGATTTGGCAAATTCGGAAGCATCTGTTCTAATATGGGCTCATTGAGCTCTTGAATGGTCTGCATCCAGGGCTGTGAGAAGCAGAACGAGGCACCTTAGACCGGCTTACCTGCAGAGTCAACGTAGTCAAAGTGGAGCTCATTCGACGCGTCCAATCAGGTAGTGCGTCTACCATGTTCCAAGAGCACGCGTCCAGTGCCAGGCTTTGTAGTTTTACAAGCGACTTCAAGATGTCTGCCTGTGGCATCGTGAGCGTGGCGTTGACTCGGATTCCGCGGAGATCCTCGTGTGACTTGAGAGGTAACAGCAAGGCGGGTAGGATATTAGGCGTGCACGTGAACGTTCGTAAATTGGTGCAAAGATTCAAGGATTTGACGACATTGGCCATAAACTTTGGCTGTACTGTCGCCTTCACTATTGGCACAGTTCTGATGTCTGAAGATTTGACTGTCAACCTTCATTACAGGACGTACTTTGGCAAGTACTCAACCAATGTTGTGCACATGGACCGCCAGACTGGGTGCTTCACGAGCGTCTCAAAAGGGCTCATCACCTGTATGTATGCGCATCAGCAATAAACGTCTTGTGGTAGCAAGCCCAAATACTCACCGCGGGATATCGCTTCGCGTTACCGAGATGGTAGACAATGGTGCGGTACAGGTAAGGTATCACCCCCGCGAGAAAAGATTTGCTGACGAGGGAGACTGAGAACAGATCATTGCCGGTCAGATAGGCAAAAACGAGCTCAAGACAGTCGAGGTTGAGGTTGTCTGCAGAGACCATGTCGAGGCGGAGGTTGAGGAGGTCGCGGTCGCGGCAGAGGCTTTGGCGCCCAATAACCCCGAGGACCACTGTCGGCGGCGGGCCGGCCGGTGAGTGATCGGATTCCTTTCCGGGTGGCCTCCGGCGTGCCGACGTCGGCAGGCGCCGGACAATACTGAGGTCAGGTCTCGAGGTAGGCGCCGAGGCTCTTTCATACCTGCTCGTCGTGCTCGACGATGCCAAGCTCGACAGTGTCGCTGGAGCCTCTCAGCTCGCCGTCGCCATCTCCGTCTCCGCCTCCACCAGATACCCGAGCGTCTACCTCCAACAACAGCGGGGGCGGCGCAGGACTCGACAGCGGTTCTGAGCTCTCAGAGTTGACCGAGGACGAGCAAGAAAACGTCAAGGCAGATCGCACCGAACAACCGCGCCCTACCAAGCGTCGAAAGCGTGGCGGCATAGTTCCTGCACCCATGTGGGACTGGGCATACAAGAACAAGAAGGACTGGAAGAACAAGATGGTCGAGGAGGAAGAGGAGGAAGAGCAGTCTGGGCCCGCGAGGGCGTTGGAAGAGGAGGAGGACGATGACCGTGCGTCTCGCTCGAGGTCCACTACGACTCCTCTACCAGAACGGCGGCGGAAGCGCAGCAATGGCGGCGCTTCTGCTGTCATGCCGTCGGACGACGAAGAGGACCGCGTCCGCGACAAGGAGGATGATGCGGCGTCTGCTGATGAGGCGTCTGCCCCTCCCGTGGTCGACGGCGCTGGCAACGACCCCAACTATAACTCCGAAGATGAAGACGACCAACCCGTGTCGCGCGTGGACGTGGTTCGGTCGCGTGAACCCGAGGCGGGGGTTGTTTCCGCCGAGGCCACCGACGACGAACCCTTGGATGACGACGACGATCCCGCTGCAGATGATAATGCTGCAGACGACGACCCGGCAAACGATGAAGGAGCCGTCGCCTCGGATGGCGAAGTTCCTCAGAAGTCGACCACGAGCTCCGCGCCGTCTTCGGGCCCACTCGTGCCCACTACATCCGCGTCCCTTGTCACCGTCGACCGTGATGCCAATCCCAACGCCACACTCATGGACGTGGATGAAACTGCTCCTGTTCGCGAGAAAGTGTCTCCGATCATTGCTGCCGCTGCCGCTTCGTCTATCATGGCAGGTGCGGAGGTCGTCGACCCCCCTTCCCCTTCCCCTTCTACATCAACCGCGTCCGGTTCAGGGCACAACCGCTCAAGGTCCCCTTCACGGTCGCCTACACCGGATCTTGCTTCAGACAATGAAGCTAGCACAAAGCGTACCGCACCGAAGACAAGGGGCAAACCAAGAGCGGTCGGGCCACTCGGAATCGCAGTCGCCGAAAAGCGAAGGGCGAACCAGACCAAGACCCGGAAGCAGATGCAGCACCTGCAGAGGCCGATAACGAAGAAGCAGACGTCGATGAGGGCGAAATAGACTCCCCAGAAATGGATATGGAACTCGAACTTCAACCCGCCCACCGCGCCGAAGCCCTCGATGTCTTGGCTACTATCGAGTTCAAGTACGCGATGCTGCGGGAGAAAGTGTATGTAGAGAAAATGGAACAACTTGCATGGGAGGAGGCCTTGGTCCATCAAGGTATGTTATCACATTACCCCGCGTGTCCGCTTACTTACGATCGAGGTCAGGCATCCATCCCGAAATGTTGCATCTTCACGCCGAGCTCGACCATCGTAAGGACACGCGTCTGGAGCTCGCGCGCAAGCGTCGCAACTACGAAGTCGCGAACGTCACGAAACGTCGCAAGCTCGATGAGAATGGTGTATGGAGCTGGTGGCAGGTATGACCGCGTTTATTCGCCTTCAACCCGAGGGGAGTCTCCCAGCTGCATATTGACCTATCCTGTCTACAGTTCAGACGCGACGAGCTGCAAACCGAGATGATTGCGGAGACACACAGGAAGCGCAGGCAATTAGATCGGGAACGCCGCGCGTTGGAGCACCCGCAACCTAGTAAGTCACCCTGTCAGGGTATAGTCAATATGAGCTCACAAACGCGTCAACTGCAGTCCGCCATATCCCGAGTCCTCCGCGCGAGATCTCCGCGCCTCCGACCCTGCGAGATCTGGTCAAAGCTTCACCCTTCGATTCCCCGGATTCCCGACGACACGCCAGTCATGCTTCTCAGCTCACATACCCACAACTCAGCACTTTGGCGCCAAGCGAGATTGCTAGCGACATCGAATATCTGCTAGGTCATCGGAGGAATGCCGGTCTTGTCATGCCTCATCCCATGTTCCCTCACCCTGTTCCTGGACCTCCAGCATTCGACCACTATAATGTCGGCCCCGGCATGCTCGACGGCCCTGGAGCACCCAACCGCTATCCTTCACACATGGGCTTCCAGCACCAACCGATGCCGCCGCAAGCCATGCCACCACAGATGGTGCAGGGTTATGCTGGAGTCGCTCCGCCGCCACGCTTGCAACACCACCATTCAGCACCGTCTGGCTCTATACCCATGGCGCATCAGCAAATGCTCATGGAGCAAGAGTATGCCACTTTGCATCGTCCGGGCCCAGGCCCGATCCACCCTAGTGCACAGGCGCAGCAATACCCTGCGGGCGGTCAAGTATCGCGGAACAGACGTTCTCTCTCGCCAGTCCCCCTCCACCCAGCCTCCAGCGGGGCAGCCATGCTGGGAGCAGGACCCGCCCCGTTGAACGGTTCGAAACTCGGCAGTCGCTCTGCGATTCCGGGGCCTGGCCCGGGCGGTCTAGGGCTGTCTGAACCCAAACGCGTCGACATGGCGGGTCACCCGACCGACCAGGACATTATGCTCATTGAGAGGGATCGTGAACGCCAGCGCATGATGGAATTAGGGAAGCAGAGAGAACGGGAATACCGGGATCGCAGAGAGCGTGAACGTGCCATGGAAATCGAGCAGGAGCGTCATGAACATCGTCAGCGAGAGCAGGAACGTGAACAGCGCGAATTCGAACAACGAGAGATGGAGAGGCCGGCCACGTACCGCACCCGATCCAGCGACACGCTTCGCACCAGCACCATCCACACCCTAGCCAGGGTGGCTACGTTCATGGAGCCCATCATCATCACCACCATCATCACCATGTCGTCCACCACCACGGCCTCTCACCAACGGCTTGAGCTCAAGCTCCAGTGCAAGTGGACAGTCCTCGGGCGGACCTTCGCTGCCAATGTCGAATGGCGTTGCTTCTGCAGCGACTAGCCCGCATATACCTAGAGAACCGGAACCACAGCGTCAGCACACTGGTGTGCCTGTCGAGGTGATTGACTTGCGTTTTTCTATGCAATCAACTGTGTCCTCACGCTCACTCTCTCGGAAGGGTAACGACGAGCAGCTTGCGATGCAAGCGGATGCTACTCGCGAACGAGCAAGGCCGCAGCTACCTCACGAGCGCTCGGCAGCACCCCTCGTGACCCCTCCAATGCAAACAAGTGGAGGTAACTTCCCGTCGTCCCCTCGGACTGCACAAGGCCATTCAACGGCACCCGCGTCTGTTGCACCATCGCGCCGAGGTTCCTGGAGTACATCGGATGGTGCAGCCGTTCCACGACCGTCGTCCTCGGCATCAGCACAACTCCCGCCACTGCCTGTGTCCCAGCGGCTGCCTGCGTCATCACTGCCCAATCGCATCCCCCCACCTCAGCTCTCGCCGACCGTGCAGCCGCACAGAAGCCCGCTGATATTGTCACCGCCTCGCAATGGTGCCATCCGCCTGCCTCCCCTGAGTCCGCCCCAGAGTACAAGCGCACGCTCCCCAGCGCGAGCTTCGCAGCCTTTGCCCGGACCCTCGCTCCCGGGACCTGCATCCAGCGGCACTACGAGCAAACCCATCAGCCCGAAGGCTGCACGGCGCACACCGCCGCCGCCCAGTCGACCCAAGTCTCCGCACACACGAGAGCGCAGCCTCAGCGGCACCATGACTCCATCGATACCTCTTGGCCAGAAGCACTCGCGAATGTCGCCGGTCAGCATATTCCCCGCGCCGGTTTCACAGCCTACCCCTCTTCCCTCTTCTCGGCTACCCAATGTTGGAACGGATTCTGACGCTAACTTAGTACCTGCACCACCGAAAGTCAATGCTGTCCCGGTTGATTAATGTCTTGGTATCCTTCTCTGGTTTTTTCTCGTCCTTCCAGTTATCTCTTCCAATTCGCTTTGTGTGTATTATTCAGTGCTTTGTCGATTATAATGTACCAGGGATTTCACTAGCCTCTTACTGCCGCGTTCGCGTCTCTGCGTCCTCCCCTGCGCTCGACAATGGGACTTCGTTCGTCCACGTCATCGGTTGTAGCATGTTTACCATAAACTGGAATGCTCCTGCTTCTTACAGCAGGTGTGGTCGCGGTGAGTGCGGGCTTCTGCATGAACGGAAGTAAAGCGCTGACCCGAGTAACTGCCAGAGTGAATAGTGCACTCATACATGGGCTTGTGCCGTCGTCCGTGGTCCTCCAGCACAACTCGCGCGTCGATGTTCGAGAAGGCGAGAAGAGGCTTCTGGACGGCGCGGACCCGACACTGCGCAACGCCTTCCTGCGCCGCACGTTCGCCCGGTGGGGCCGCCGACCTTCACCACGGTGCGCATATACACATGGCACCTCCTCTGCTGCTGCTGCCGCCGCCGCCTCGCCGCCGTTCTAGCACGCGGGGCTGCCGGAGAGGATGCACTGTCGGCTGCACGGGCCCGCCGCCCCGCTGCACTGGGCTACACCTGTTTCACGACGGGCAACTTCGTGGGGGAGTTGAATAGTGAGAGGGTAGGAGGAGGCGAAGCTTCGGGACGCGCGCGTGCGCCCGGCCAGAGCAGCCTGGCCTGCACCGTGCGTGCGTGCGTGCGTGCGTGCGCTGGCGCTGCCCGTCGAGCTGTACCCCGTGCGGCCGCCACGTACTGCGGGCCACGGCCCAAGCAGAGCCTGGGGTAGCCCCCCTTGTTTTGGCGCGCGAGGCCGTCCTGCGGTGGGTGCTGCCCACGCGCAGGTGCTTTTGCGTGCTTGAAGGCAGGCTCCATTGCACAATGTTTGCGCCCTCTGGCGTGCGTTGTCGCTATCTAGCCTTTTGCCTTTAAGCGTTTGCTCCCAGGCCCAGGCTCTTCGCGCTGATGTTCTGGTGGGGTGTCGCCCTACTAACGGCTGTCAGGCCTGCAGTTTTTGGGCGTGCCTGAGATGGGGACTGCCAATCCGCCGGACATCGGACTGCGCTTCGCGTGTCGGTGGTTTGATGAAGTCATGTCGTACTCGTGTCCAGACTCGCGAATCCCACGGTCGACGAACGGCGAAGCTGTGGAGGGGCAGGGAGGGAGGACGTGGCCATTCCCGACTGGCACTGCATGGGGGTTTACCCTGACACGCTCTCGGTCGTGGGATCCGCAGGGCGAATCTAATATTGAGGGTCCCGATCGTCACCAGGGTCCTTGAACGTTGCAGGACGAGACTCGACTCCGTGACAGCTTCTGCTAGACTGGCGTTCATTGCAGTGTCCAATACATATACATGAATACTATCTACTAATAGCAGCGTGCGATTTTACCTCCAAAATACAAGTAGGTTTTTAGAGGGCCTAACCCAGCCCGGATAAGTTATGTCGTCTCTCGGCATGAAGAGCCCCCGCGAGTATGGCTGGCTCTATGGCAGGAAGTCCTGCTGGAAGGCAGCACGGCGCTGTGCGCTATCGGTCCCGAATTCGTTTATGAGCTCTTTGTGCGCTAGTGCGGGCACGACATGTGATGCTCACCGCTGCATTTTGATTCGCTCGGCCTTCTCCTCGACCTTGCTCCAGGCAGTCAGGCCGAGGATGCCCGCCGCTGCGGCGCCGACGAGCAGTGTCGTGAACGAGGACTGGGTGGCGCAGGCACAGTCGTCAGCGGGCGGATCGGCGCGATCGATGGGCAAGAGCGGGGGGGACGTACCGAGTCACCGTCGAACGGACTCCGATCCCGCGTGTACGGCCGGAGGCGCGAGGGCCCGTCGAAGACCACCGGCGGCGGGAGCGGCGCGGGCGGCGGCGTGCGCGGCTCCGACGGGAGTGCGCGCGAGTGGATGAGGCGGACGCGCGGGCCAGCCGCGACGCCCCTTGGGCGTGCCGGGCCGTCGAAGACCGTCGGCGTCGGGAGCGGCGCGACGTGCGACGCGGGGGTCGAGGGCGCCGCAGCGGTGCGGGGCGCATCACGCGCGCGGGGCGGCTGCGCGCGGCGTCGGCGAGCATTTTCGAGGACTCCCCGAGGCGGCTCGGGGCGTCGAAGATGTCGAAGATGGGCAGGTCGAGCGGGCCGTCGAGCGGGAGCGCCATCGCGGCCGTGCTCATCGAGCGGCGGCGGACGGCGTGTGCGGCGTGTGCGGGCGCCTGCCGCGCGAGGGCGCGCTGGGACGCGGAGAGGGCGTGGCGCACGGCGGAGGAGGAGGCAGCCATTTTTGAGGTGTGGATGGAGTTGCGGGGGCAAGACACGGAACAGGAGAGCCGCAAGGGACGCTATTTATGTATTCCCTGGACGCAGGTAGCTCTGCAGCCTTGGCCAGGACGGGTGCCCCTACGTGCGCGCTATTGCAGAGGCCCCCCAGAGGCACAGGCGCCCCCGTCTGGACAGGAACGTGTCCGGCGATGGTGCGGAGACGCCATATCCGGACGATTCTTGTTACTCTGCGTACGCCTTCAGAATAGTACTTTTTCTTCTTTCGTCATGCGGGCAGGGCATGGTCCTACCGAAGCGCTGTGCGCCTGGCACCTGCGCCATAAACAGAACTGAGTGCGCAATCGTGCTATATCCTGTTTTGTATACCGTCAGGACGCAGAGTAACATAGAAGTGAAATGTTACACGAGTCCGCATAAACGCCACGAAGCGCATTGGTCGCTTGACCTTGACCCACCGTCATGATGGCTCGTCCCACAACGTGCTCGCAGCGGAAAAGTCAAAGCTGCTAGAGTTGTCCGGTGAATTCGCGCAGCCAGTTGCAGACCGGCGGTGTCGACAAACGTGCTCTAGAGGCCGTCAAGAGCACTTCTGGTCATTTTCACCTACAATACAAATGTGTCTTCAGGCGTAGAAAAAAAAAACCAGAATAATTCAGCTGGCAAAAGGCATGGTAAAGGTGTTGCCGTTTAGGCGATTCACCGCGAGGTCGTCGGTGCCAGAACGAGTCTAGACTGGCTGGGCATTGAAGGGAAGCTATTGAGGCGCTGCGGGTTGTATCTCATATCCCCACAACCGAGTGGAGCGGCCATAACGATGGGAATGTGATAGGAATTTGAGCGTATCCGACCAAGCATACCGCACAGGCGTGGTGGTATCGGCGACCGGCTAAGGGAGCATTGACGAAGGCGGTGTGGTTACTTCCGTACGACCTCGGAGAACAGGACTCGTCTGATGATCATCCGTAAAACGCGACTGCTAAAGTTTCCTGATTGTGAGCAGTCTATTGTCCTGGATTTTTTCGACATACTTGCCACAATTTGTAGACCTAGTTGGGAGGCCGGAGTTGAACTTGGCGTTCTACAAATTCCTGTGAAAGAGATCAGCACTTCGCACGCGAAGACGGGAGTGAAGAGCGTCTGACAGGTCAAATCTCCTGGAATGTGGTCCTTGCCCTTTGTGCTAGTGCACCGGAGACAGGAGTCGGACGGCACTTCCGACGAGTTGTAGCGGGCCATTCGAGGCAGTCGGGTAGAATCACCGGTAACTGATGGCGCACTGTACAGTGATGGTATCGAACTGTAAACATCGGACCTGTGTCGGAATGCGCCTTCGAGGCCTTCTGGACGGGTGTCGGAGGTGCGACCGGAGGCTGAGCACACGGCTGTTCGTCCACCACAATCAGACGTCGCTTAGTGCGTGCCAGTCCACGGTACAGGTACAGGGCAGTACATGGGACAAGCTAGTCCGGAAAGAGCGGAGACATCGCTTATCTCTTGAGGCAGCTGTTTTGCGGTCGACGGCGCCTAGCGGGGGCTTCGTGGCGTTGTATTACATAAGCAGGCTGGGCGTCATCCACCACCGTGCGACGCTGGCCTTGTCGACGTCGTTCGACGCTCGCCACGACGAGCCCGGAGCTTGCACTTCTGGAGACAGGATTTCAAAACGTTGAGCAGCGAAAGTAATTCGGAATAACACTGAAGAAACAGATGCTTACGCCGGAGGGGTGCGCCCTATTTGGTGACATGGCATCAGCGTTTGTTGACGTCAACCTCGAGACGTCATGCCTGGCAACCAGCCAGACGCTCGCCACGAAGCCGGACATGCCAAAGTCAACGGAGCGCACGTTCCGCTGCAGTTATCAGATATGATGTAACTAGGCCTAGTCGCCAGAGTGCCGTGGCAACAGCACCTGAGCTTGAACGAGCCTAGATAACCGCCTCTTTCTGCGCCGGTTACAAGCGTGGCCCACGCGCAGAGGTCCAGAAAAACACACCTTGTCTTCCTGGGCGTCCAGCCGTTCAGTAACCGGTCGGGTCTATGACGGGCGCGACTTGAGCTTGACTAGCCAAAAGCCAATAGTTACTTCTATCCAAGTACATTGTGGTAAGTAGGTTTAGCAGCTCACGGACTTCCGTTCCGTCACCACCTATCATAGTCAAACCTTCCATGTAACCGTGTGATGATCTCCTGAAAGTCTGGTTCGTTGTCGGGTGTGATGTAGCCATGTCTTATCATAAAGTCAATCAAGGCTTGGCCAACCCGAGTTAGCGGCACGTAGTCTAACACAATCAGCGTGCTCACCTCCCGCACAGTTGGTCTTGAACAATCCTGCACGCATCTTTGGAATAATTTCTTCCAGAGTCAAGAGCTGTCGATGTGTAAGTAGCGCCATGAAGACACACTGCATAGGAACGTGCCTCGAAAGACTCTACTTCTCCGTCTAGAGGCTTGGGTTGGAAGGCAGCTGACTCGGCATCCGCAGGTACTTCTAGATCGTACAGGTACCTGGGCAAAGCGAAACGTTTGTTTGTATCTCGTACAAGTGCAAGGAACCACTCACTCGACTTCTGGCTGCAGCCACCCCTCGGAGGTACTGCACGCCGTAATATAAGCCACTTGCGACTGCACGAGGGCTAGAGGACGCACCTGAAAAAGTAGCTGATACTCCCCACGGCCTTCGCATGCTTCCTGACGATCTCCTCTGCGATGCTCGCCTCCTCCATGCTCTCCTTCACCAACGACTCGAACACGCCCAGGCCGGCAGGGATCCCGCCCGCGACGCTGTTATCAAAGTACCCCGGCCACGTCTGCTTCGTCTTCGCGCGCTTCGGCACCCACACGCAGCATCCGCGCACGGGGTCCCGCACGAACACGCTCATGTGCACGCCATACGTGACGACGCCGAAGAGCGCACACGCCGCACGCTCCATGCGGAACGCGTAGTTGCGCGCGTCGCCCTCGCCCTCACACTGCGTGTCGTCCGCGGGCGCGTCGTGCGCGCCGAACGGGCGGCGGTACACCGGGTACGCCTCCCCGCGCCACTTGCGCGGGCCGATGACGGACGCGTGCAGCCCGGCGTCGCGCCACCGCTCTAGCATCGCGCGCATCGCGCCGCTGCGCTTCGCGGGCGTGTCGGCCCAGCGTGCGAACGCGACTGCGGGCGCGGGCCGTCGAGGAAGAGCGCGAAGGGCTCAGGCGCGCCCGCAGCCGCCGCGCGCGCGTTCTCGGCCGCGAGCTGCGCGACGATGGCCGGGCGCAGGAGGCCGATGGCGGGCGAGCTGCGGCCGGGGCCGAGCCGCCAGGTGACGAGCTGCTCGGGGGAGCGCGTGGGCGAGAAGTTGTCGCACGCTTCGACGAGCTCGAGGTAGCTCTTGGGTGCCGTCGGCGAAGGCTCTGCCATCGTATTGGGGGATGCGAGGTAGGCGGGAGGTGAGAGCAGGAAGGAAACCCGCGTGCGATTTGCCGCCCGAGGTGTCGATCACTCTCACGTGGACAGGCAACGCGCACTGAGATGCGGTCCCTCGGTATGATATTGTCCAGGACAGTATGTTACATGGATTTAAGGTAGATAAAGTACTAGGTATCGGGGAACATGACGCTTTGAGATACAGATAATTTGGGTAAAACAGCGAGTCGTCGAGTATGACCAGAAAGAGATTACAGTCGGCTGTTCATCGACATCGTTCAGAAGTCACCGAGGTCGATGTCTACGTCGTCCAGCACAGAAGCTTCGAAGCTGACACTAGGATCGCTTGGCTTGGCGCTTGACGGCCTTGCAGGGGTTTCTGATCCAGGAGCAGGGGTGCCGACCTCAGCAGAAGTTCCTGGCGTGGTTGGCCTAATTGTACCGAAGACAAGGCGACAGAGCATGGAAGACATGATTAACATCGGGTAGCAGCGCGACACCAGACAGAGACTACGTGAAATGCACAAACCTTGAATCACCGCTTTTGAGCATCCGTAGGCGATCGGGCGTGGCAGTGCCGTTTGCATGAGCCAGCTTGCGTTCTCTACGCTTCCGCTCAGCTTCAAGCATCTCTGCCTTGCGAGCAGCCTCAAGGTTCGCCTTCCGGTTGCGCTCGTTCAGCCTGGCAAGTTCGTCTGCTTGACTGCTCCTTGGCCGCGCAGGGGCGTCGCCTGTCAGAGCAGCAAGCTTTGCGTCGATGTCGGCTACCTCGACAAGATCGTTCCGTCGCAGAGCCAGAGTTCGAGCCTGGTTCAATCGCGACTTCTCGAGAGTGATCTGCGCGCGTTCTGTGTCTTGTTCATTTGCGCTCTTCGAGAGATCATATTACTGATGTCGGCCTGCATAGGAAACTTGAGCATGAGGCAACTATAAAGTAAATCACAGGAATCACCTCAGTGAGTGTTTGCGACATTAGTTTCTTGATCTGCAGGTACTTCTTGTTGACCTGACCCTTTGTCGGTAGTTTGACCTTCTCTGCTTCACAGACCCTGACGACGCGATTCCACTCTTTCTGTGAGGTTATAAGCGACGAATAGCAGTAGTGGCATGGGAGAAAGACAGACCTCTGAGATATTCGTGTTCGAAATCATATTCATTGGAAAGCTCTTCTCTGATGCGCCATGTCGCAGTATCAGTTCTTGATTTGCGGGCTGGTCGTTGATTTTGTAGGTATTGACAAGTTTTGGAGAGACGTCTAGAAAGAAACTGTTCATGCTCGAGTTCAGCAGATAGGAAAGCAAATACGTACCGACGACCTCACAAGCGCGGTAAACAGAGCGGCCGTCTTCGTACCCTATACAGTATCTCACCCACGCCCCTGTAGACAGTGAGCTTGATGACCCTCGAGAGAATATTTTTCAGACCTTTCACGAGGTCTTCGAACCAAGGTGTGAGATAGTTCTTAGCGATAACATCTCTTGACAGGAAAAGCAGGCCCATTTCGTCTATGGTGGCTGGTTCATCTGCTTTATCAACGAACCGCCTCTCTTTGTCGTCCCATATCTCGTATTTGTCGAGCTGGCCATCCTCTTCCTCGTCGTCTGAGGTTTCCATGTCCATTGGGGAAGAGGAGCGTTCACGTCGTGGAGAGTCTGTCCTTGTCTACGATAGTTCAACATCACGTCCTTCATAAGAAGTGGTGTTACGTACGCGCTTCTTCTCGTCTTTCGCCTTGCGCTTGGCCTTGAGCTCATCGAGCTTTCGCGACTTTTCCTTCGTAGCACCTCGCTGTGCATGCTGTCCTGTAAGTCGATGAGTAACAACTCAAGCCTGATCGAGAAACGGAGCGGACGTTTGGCAGCCTTAGCCACAGAGTCGTCTCCTGCGCCAGTACGGTCTCGCAGCATCTGGTCGAGGTTGCGCTTGTCTTGTATACGCTGTATTTCTTCCTGCCGTTGTGCGAGGATGTCTTCACGCTCGATTTCGGTCATCTCCATCAAGCTTTACGCGCATCCTTGAGCTGTATGCTCTTGCAACGAATGAGGAGTAAATACCGAGCCCTGTCCGCCTCGTCAATGTACTTCCCCTCGAGTGGATACGGATTCGAGTTGCTCTCTTCGTCGCTGGCGGACTTATCATCCTCAGATTCAGAGTCTGTACGTGTCATTCTGTTCGGCCGGCTTTAGTACGAGGTCGAGCGGAGGAGCTGCCAGGACCTACTCTGCTCTTCGCCGTTTCATGGACCTGTCCGCCTGGCGTTTGCGCCGTTTCTTCTCAGTGGCTCCAGCGAGTTCGAGGAGCTCGTCTGAGAAATCGCCTTCGGAGTCGGACATATTGACTCTTTGTGTACAAACAACGATGTATAGGGCGCGAAGGGGGAAGGAGTTGAGCGTGGAACGGAGGACAATGCGCAGCGAACCCGAATTGAGAGGTTCAGTGACCACTCGTGCGCCTATTCCCACGTGGCCACAGACGCTCGATTTTCGGTAGACGCTCAGGTTTCCCCTCTGTTCTGCACGCTCATTGTCCTGCCTGCCGCCGTTCACGTCTTGTAAAGCTCTGTCGTTCGTGTTGCGTAGGCGACAGTCTATAATCAACATCATTTACCAGGCAAAGCGCAGTGTTGCCCAGAAGCAATGGTGGTACGTCCGTTAGCTCTTGATGACCTCGAACTTCGGCATATGAAATCGCTTCAGAAAATATCGGTGCTGCAGCATGCACCTTCAGTGCACTTGCCTGGTCGCCCTGGGGACCCGACTCCTACTTCAAGAAATTTGGACCCGCTGATGCATCCCTTTGCAAAGGCGAGGGAGCGGACTCGTGCACTCAATGCAGCGAAGATTGAGCGTATTTTCGCCAAGCCGTTCGTTGCGGCACTCGAGGGTCACCTGGAAGCCGTAGAGACAATGTCGAGGAGACCGGAGTCCTTGACCGCGGTTGCCAGCGGAAGCTGGGACGGAGGTATGTACGTGTCGGCGCGATACTCCGAGGTTTTAGTCTTACATGGGTCCCACCCCCTGCAGGCCTCATCGTCCATGATATTGCGGAGCGGACACACTTGATGCGGGTCAACGAAGCCCACAAGGGAAAGGTGTCTGGTGTCTGCTTTGCCGACGAGCACAGGCTTCTCAGCTGTGGAGTCGACCGCAACGTGAAGCTGTGGGATACGAGAGAAGTGGACGAGAACGGGGCAGGACCGTCGGAGGTGAGTGGCATGCATTCTTCTGCCTGACGCACAAACTCATTTGTTCACAGTCAAGAAAGCCTCTGAGTATCTTCCCCGGCAAGACTGCATTCAAGTACGTTTCGACTCTTCGTATTGCCCGGACAAGGCCTAATGTGATTGCAGCTCAATAGATCACCACCGATCAGACCCCGTCTTTGCAACTGCATCCACCATCGTCCAAGTGTGGGATGAGACGAAGTACGTGTCATTTGAACGCCCAACGTCGGGGAAGCCTTATTTGTCGTTTACAGGAGCGCACCTATATCCAACCTCACCTTCCCCACTTCTACCGAAACTATTTCTGCTGTGAAGTTCAACTTGGCAGAATCGTCGGTGCTCGCCAGTATAGGCTCGGATCGAACATTCACCCTGTACGACATCCGCACCGGTAAAGCCGAACGGCGGGTGATCATGCAAGTAAGCGTCTGCACCTCTCTTTATCAAGGCGTACGTGCTCAACGATGCTGTAGATGCGCAGTAATGCCCTTTCATGGTCACCGACATTTCCCACGACTGTTCTTCTGGCTTCGGAAGATCACAATCTCTACACCTTCGACGTCCGCAACCTCAATATTCCCACCCAGATATACAAGGGCCATGTCGCTGCGGTCACATCATGTGACTGGAGCCCAACCGGTCTCGAGTTTGTCAGTGGTGGCTGGGACCGCACGGTGCGGATATGGAAGGAAGGAGTCGGCACACACCCCGAGGTGTACCACACAAAACGCATGCAGCGGTAAGTGCCTACTTGCTCTTGACTGATACATTCATCTGAGCACTTCCCGCAGAGTCACATCGACGCTGTTCTCCGCCGACGCACGGTTCGTTCTGTCTGGTTCAGACGACGGCAACGTGCGCATGTGGAAGGCGAAGGCATCCGAGAAGCTCGGGATCGTCACCACGCGCGAGCGCGCTGCCATCGAATACCGCGAAACCCTCAAAGAAAAGTGGAAGTTCGACCCCGAGGTCGGAAAGATCCAGCGGTACGTGGACTTCTGCGCTAGCAGGGACTTTAATCTCACCGGTTCATCTGCAGGACTCGCCATGTGCCGAAGCCGGTGCACAAGGCGGCGCAACTCAAGCGGACCATGCTGGAGGCCCGCCGTGTCAAGGAGGAGCGGCGTCGCAAGCATACGCGTGCCGGCGAGAGCAAGCCGAAGCCGGAGCGCAAGAAGGTGGTCATCGCGGAGCAGAGCTAGTGACGTTGTACTACGGATTACTCGTGCAGAGGTACCTTGTTTTTTGAATGGGGCATATAGGAAAGTAATGCCAACTCCATGCTATGCCGAGCTTCGTGTGTCGTAAGCTGTCAAGTGCTCAAGGTAGGACATCACAGGCCGGTCTTTTGACGCGTCGAAACCAGTGTCTGAACAACTACAGGCGACATTCTTCGTCGGCTGGAACGAATACAGCGTAGCGATTAACATAACGAAGACAGCCTATCCAAGGTTGCCGAAACCCACAATATTTATTTTACAGAGCAAGTCTACCCAAGTCATGGTTCGCGATGCATCCCGTGGAATGAGTGTGAGTCAGCCCGGCACATAGACTAGTCATCTTCGGGGTTCAAGTAAAACCCTTCAGGCAGATATTCCAAGATGGTGTAAAGCCAGCTTTTAACCCAACGCGCGTGCATGGCGATGGAAATGTTTGTCTCCTGACAATGCTCAAAGTCGATGAGCCTCCACTCATGCACGCGCTGGTGGAACGGGCAGACCAGGCCCGGAAGGCCAGGAGGGTACGCCGGGGCCCTCACGATGTTAGAGTACCTAATATCGTGGCACCAAACACGTAGGTGAGCTAGGTCATCGTATAAGTCATGAATGTCTTGTCTGCACGCGGTAAACCAGTCAGTACAAGCCATTTCTGGAGTGAGAGGCGACGTGACACCTACTTGAGAGACTCCGATAACGGTTCCCCGATAGGAAGATAACCACCAAGTCGTTCAAGGACAAGGATACCCACATAGTTCGGAATATCCTCCACTTCCTCCACGTCTGAATCCTCGGGTTTGCCCCTCTCCGGCTCCGGCTCGCTCTTCTTGATGTGCGTGTAAGGACCTCGAGGCTTGTGGCGAATGGTCACAACCTCGCTGGGACCTTCCGGGAGGTGGACCAGATCTGTTCCTGAAGGGATATGGGCGGTGAAGTAACCATAGCATCTCGGTATCGAGACGCCCTGTATTGCGCGCATAAAGTCATAGTAGTAGGCTTCGTGCGCAAGTCCGGCATGTTGTCCACGAGCAGACATCTTGACCACCAGAGGCGGGAGAGAAGCGAAAGAGTCGGAGCCTTCACCGTCGCGGCTCGGCGTTGCTTCAAAGACCACGCCGCTGCTCCCCCGGCCGAGCTCGGGGCCCAAGGTCAACGACAGCGTCGCACCCGTACATGGCGGCGGCGGTGGGTGCAGTGGTGGCGGATCATTCGGGTTGGTGTAGTCAGGGATGAGCAAGAGCCTCGGGTTGCGGACGCCTACGGCTTTCTCGAACACGATCGAGCAATGCTCGTTATTCGCTGTGCGACCCTGTAGGGTGACACTCGCAGCCTTGTAACATGGAATAAGTTGCTCAGGCCATGTAGCCCTATGTAGAACCGAGACTTACTGTTGCCTCGCGAAATGTGCGCTCAATGTCCATGAGGGTTCGGAACAAGCTGCAGATGCAGTATGGGTGATGGGCGTTGAATAGGGCTTGTGAGGTTTGAGCATGAATTGATGGTTGTAATGTACCTCGCGGATCAGTGTTTGTTCACCGACTCACTTGTACCTCGGCGAGAACAATAGAGACCAGGTATAAGCCCTCACAAGAAACGTATAGCGTCATTGCCTGACAGACGGCAATTTATTGTCAGGTTGTTGTTGGGGAAGCGTGAGCGACGCGCGACATGCGCGCACCACCGCGGAGCGTCGGCGCCATCGCGGGACCCCTGGTACCGAGGACCCGGTGTACTCCACACCGTGGTCAGTGCTTGCACGCTACTACTAGTAGCTCACCGCTTTCGACAGCGAGGAAACTTCTAGCATGTTACATCGTTTTCTGTAGCTTTCTCGAATCGTAGCTGGATACTTGAATACATCTGTGAGGCCGCCGCGGACGCCGAGTCCTCGTCGCACATGTCAATTATGCCTGCGCAAGCGACTGTACTCGACCATACCAGCCTGGTAGTAAGTCTGTCTATATCTAATAACATGAGACAACCTGGCGGCTTGTGGTGAATGGCTGCTTGCACGGCGACTCGGCGAAGCCGAGCATCTCGGTCTCAGCACACCTCGCGCTGCCGCTGCTGCGTGCATCGAGTCCGGTCGTAGATAAGACGCGGTATTGATATCTCGTATAGCACTGTAGAAGGGCAAGAAGGTTATGCAGAGATTGAAGAAATGTATATACCTAGCAGTCTTCAGGGTTAATGTAGTACCCAGAAGGCAGATATTCCAAGACTGTATAGAGCTCGGATTCAATCCATAGTCTGAGCATCTTAATGGAGGCGTTCGTCTCCTGACAGTGTTCAAAGTCGACGACCCTCCACTCATGTACGCGCTGGTGGAATGGGCAGACGAGGCCCGGAAGACCAGGAGGCGATGGTGGCGCCCTCACAATGTTAGAATACCTGATGTCGCCACACCAAACGCGCAGGTGGGCGAGATCGTCATAAAGGTCATGAACGTCCCGTCTACACGCAATACGCCAGTCAGCGGCTGCGACCTGGGGAGTGATGGACGACGATAGCACGTACTTGAGGGACTCGGACATCGGTTCTCCAATGGGGAGATGTCCACCAAGCCTTTCAAGGACCAGGATTGCCACATAGTTCGGGATATCCTCTACTTCCTCCACGTCCGAATCATCCGGTTGCCCCCTTTCCGGGACCGGAGCGCACTTCTCCATTTGCGTATAGGGGCCTCGGGGCTCGTGGCGAATGATCGCGACGTCGCTGAGACCTTCCGGGAGGTGGACCAGATCTGTTCCCGAAGGGATATGTGCGACGAAGTAACCATAGCATCTTGGTATCGAGACGCCCTGTATTGCGCGCATAAACTCGTAGTAGTAGGCATCATGCGCAAGCCCGACGTGTTGCCCACGAGCAGACATTTTTATCACCAGTGGTGGAAGAGAAGCGAACGAGTCAGAACCTCCACCGTCGTGGCTCGGCGTCGCTTCAAAGACCACGCCGCTGCTTCCTCGTCCGAGCTCGGCGCCCAGGGTCAGTGACAGCCTCGCACTGTCACAGCGCGGCCGCGGCGGCGAATGAAGTGGAGGTGGGTCGTCCGGATTGGTGTAGCTGCGCGGGAACAGGAGCCTCGGATTGCGCACGCCGACCGCTTTCTGGAAGACTATCGGACGACAGTTGCCATCTGTTGTGCGTCCGACGAGCGTGACACTCGAAGCCTTGCAACATGGCGTAAGTTCAGACTTCCATGCAAGTCGTCCAAGACAGGACAACTCACTAGTGCCTCGTAGCCTGCATGCTCTATGCTGGTGCTTCTTCGTTTGGAATGGGCACTCGAGATTCGAGATAGCGTTGCATCACTAGAGAGTGGCGGCAGGCGTAGTGGAGGCTGATCACTGTCTACTCGTCCGCCCTCGCGTGTGCGCTCGTCTGAAGCTGCCCTGGAAGGCTTGCGAAAGCGTTCAGTATCTGCAGCGCACGTCTGAGAGTTATCGTGCACCCACCGCTGTCTCACACATCATCCACTTGGCAGCCCACAAGAGAGCAGCGTAGGGTACTCGTGGTGCAAGATGGCAAGTTCAACTTCAACCACCGGTAACCCGCACGCCACGAAGTCTCCGATTAGCGCTGGTGATGCAGTTGATGATGCCGCGGCAGATCTCTTTGTGATTTCGAAACGACGAGGTACATGTGAGGCATCTACGTCTACTGAGGCGCAGGTCGGATAGGCTGAGGAGCCGGCCACTTGTCGAAGTGACCTGCAGCTTTGTACAAGCGGTTGTAGTCCGAGCCATCGCCCTGAAACGGATAGTAAGCTCGGAGTAAAGAAAGCTGTTATATGATATACTCACGAAACCGCTGAATGGGAAGCCCTTGTCGAAGGGCACAATATTGTCGAGCACCTGGATCTGCTCCGGGGTGAGAGAAATTTCGAGCGCCTCCAAGTTCTGGTGCAGGTGCTCGACTTTGCGTCCGCCGATGATGGGGAAGACATAAGGGGCCTTCTGCATCAAGTAGGCAATTGCGACTGCGCCGAATATTCGCGTCAGAACGCTGACTACATGCAGAAAGTGATGGTCATACCTGAGGTGATGTTTTTCGCGCCAATGTCTGCGGCGATCTTCTCGAGTGCTTGGCAGACTTTGCGCTGCTCCTCTGTGCGCTTCCAGTCTCCGAGAGCGCACGGCCTCCCTCTCCGGACTCGAGGCGGCGTTGCTCCTCGGCGTCGGTGCGGATCTTGCCTGCGGCAAGCACGTTCCAGGGCGCCAATGCCATGCCTGTAGCCCATTGAGATGTGGCGCAGAAGATCGCTTGCGTATACGCACCTTCGCTGAGAGCCATGGGCAAGATGTCGCGCTCGAAGTCACGCTGCATGATGCTCCACGCGCCCTGGTAGATAATGAAGGGTGTCTTGCCGGTCAAACGCGCGTAGGTGTTCGCCTTCGAGACAATCCAGGCGGGCGTGTCCGAGATGCCGAGGTAGAGCACCTTGCCTGTACAACGAGGTTGTGCAGGCCGTTCATAACCTCCTCGATACTCGTTGTGTAGTCCCACCAGTGAACGTACAGGATGTCGATATAGTCCGTACGAAGCTTCTTGAGTGACGCATTCACGGAGTTGTGCAGCGACTTGACGTTGTTGCCGACGAACTGCGTCTTTTGCGGGAGCTCCTCTGGCTTCGCTCCGCGCTTGTAGTTGGTAGTGTACTGTAGTGGCTGGATCAGCATCTCCTTATTCAGCTAGAGTGCTAGAGAACAGACCTTCGTGGCAATGACGAGTTGTTCGCGGATGCCGCGCTTTTCCATCCACTCGCCGATGAAGAGCTCAGACGTCTCGTCTTGACTATGAGGACATCAGAATATGAGCAGCGAGAATAGTGACAGCAACATACTAGCCGTTCGCAGTATCAATGAAATTGCCGCCGGCTTCGTAGAACGCGTCGAGCAGCTTGAAGCTACTCTCCTTGTCCATCGCGCCCATACCGTACTCGGCCCACTTGTCGCCGATGCTCATAGCACCGAGTTGGATGGGCGAGACGTGCACACCAGCAGAAGGAGCCAGCTGCCGGTGTCGACCCAGCCTGGTCGGAGGCGGAGGAGGGGGTGCCCAGAGACCACTCATGCTGCGTCGACTGTCGAGATGGAATGTGGGAAGAAAGAAGCGATGGTGTCCGTGGAGAGGCCGTGCCAGTCTTATATACGACGCACAACTGCGAACACCGGACGGATAAGGCAGCGCGCATGTGACGAAGGAGCTGGTCTACCGTCAGGGTGCCGAAGCCCTCGACGTCGATCTGCGCGCGCATGACGTCTCGAGCAATGGCAGAGGCGGGAAGACGTATAAGCGCTATCTCCGTGCTGAGCAGTGACTCGAGGACGGTACCGATGAGTGGTCGCCATGGCCCTTTGACCCACAAGGACTGGTATTTTCTGCAGCAAATTCGGGATCGGCAGAGAGTTTGCGTGGCCCTGGGGGAGGACGGCGCGAACGTTTTCTTTGTAAGCCATTTGTTTATCGGAAGTGTTCCACGGGAATCTCGATCGGTTATGCAGTCTTCTCAGCGCGCCGCGCTGGCCGGACGATAAGTGGATCGTGGGCTAGAGTGCTGCACGGTTTCCCTTGCGAAGACGTATCGATTGGGTCCTATGACACCACGATCAAGATGTTCAGCGACTTGCACAGAGTAGGAATTCATCGTGAGCCATCGTATGGTCATCTGATGCATTGCGAATCATCGAACTGTTCGAAATCCGTGCTTTCCTGGCAACGGGATGTCCACGCCCGCGGGACCACAAAGTAAGGGCTAATGGTCGGCAGGTCTTCTATGGGCTAAGCCTATGATATTTTCACGACGCACGACACTGTGAGACTCGAGTGAGACGGCTGCCGACCTGTGTAGGATTCAACATACCCTGACAGTACCCTTGCTCCTGCTCTCCGTCTGGCACAGTCTCAACAGCAACATGTCTGATGCGAAAGACGACGTCGCAGCCCCGTAAGCCGGAGGCGGGGACTTATCAATGCCATAAAGGGGCTATGACATAGCGCGCGTGATAAGCAAAATTAATTAGATTCATAAATTCTTCAAGCAAAAGCGCAATCCCTGCTTCGCTGTTGCACACATTCCGAACTTCCACGAGCAAGTGATATAGACTCTATGTAACCTTTCGTTAGAACTACACAGTCGATCCACGATGGAAAGGTTGCGTGCTTGAATAATTTGTGCAATTGGTAATCCCCATTAACCCCGCCTTCTCCAAATTAGGGTTGTTGAGGCCGGGATAAGTGCCGCTTCTCCGAGCTGAACAACTTGGACTTGAACCAACCGACCACTTGATGCCAACTGAGGGCGGCGCCGTGTTTCCTGTACGATTAGTGCTGTATTTGTGACGCTGCCCTACATACTCGCCACCTCAATCGACGTGCTCCTTGACACCGAACGACCAAGTACTGAGTAAGCACCGACGCAATGCCCCCTTCCGCGGCCGCCCCGCCCACCCAGCGGACGACGAGTTCCGGCTCGGACAGACCTGCGTTGCCCCAGCGGAGAGCGGAAGACGAAGAACTGAGACCATACGTGATCGTGAGCGACCTAGGCAAAGGCAGCTTCGCAACTGTCTATCGCGGCTATCATGAGGTCCGTCATAGAGTGCCCAGACAGTACGCTTCATTGCAATGCTGAACAGAAGTTCTACAGGAAACAAATCAGGCTGTAGCCATCAAGACCGTAAACCGAAGCGGGCTTAGCCATAAGCTCTTGGAGAACTTGCAGGGAGAGATTGATATACTTAAAGCACTACACCATCGGCACATAACTCGGTTGTTGGACATTGTGGTACGTTCCCGCCTACACTCGTTGCCCAATGGCTACGTTTGACACGTCTCTCACAGCAAGGCGAACGCAACATATACCTCATAATAGAGTTCTGCGCAGGCGGAGATCTCTCTAACTACATCAAGAAGCGCGGTCGCGTCGAAGGCCTCGAATATGTCCCGTCTCCCGGGGCAGCACCAATATACTACCCACACCCAAAGACAGGCGGTTTGGATGAGATTGTCGTTCGCAGCTTTCTACGCCAGCTCGGTGCGTATTGCGCTGTTCGATCATCGTCTCTTGCTTAGACTGTCCTCCAGCTCGTGCCCTGAAGTTCCTGAGGAAACGAAACTTGATTCACCGGGACTTGAAACCACAGGCAAGAAATACGACGCTGTGCACCTCTTTGATTGCTCATTCTTGTCTAGAACCTCTTGTTAAACCCAGCTTCCGAAGCCGACCTCGCAAATGGGCATCCATTAGGCGTTCCCATACTCAAGGTTGCTGATTTCGGCTTCGCACGCTCACTAGGGGAGAAGATGATGGCGGAGACATTGTGTGGCTCTCCGTGAGTGTTATCCTCTGCTCTTCCTTGTAAGCAAGCTCATCGCCTCCAGGTTATATATGGCACCGGAGATCCTGCGCTATGAGAAGTACGACGCGAAAGCCGACCTATGGTCTGTCGGCGCGGTGCTATACGAGATGGCAGTCGGACGTCCTCCCTACCGCGCGCAGAACCATATAGAACTCCTCAAGAAGATAGAGAACTCAAGAGGCATCATCTTTCCTGACGAGGACCCTCAAGCCGTCGCTCGTGCAGCGGAACGCGGCGAGACAATCACTCCGGTACCACCTGACGTGAAGAAGCTTATGCGCGGCTTGCTCAAGCGACTCCCTGCAGAGCGACTGACTTTCGAGGAGTTTTTCGGAAGCACTGCGATGGAGAAGTCCAAATTCCCGAGGCCTACACGAGATGCCCCACCGCCTCCCGTGGAGGAGTGTGAAGCACCTGCTTCGCCACATGAGATTCCTGAGCATCACCGGATAATACCGCCGGAGGTCTTGGACCCGAAGGCTATGATACCACCCAGCAAGTTTACTTTTCGGAGGAGAGAATCAGGTATGGGCGAGAGGTGAATAATCTGCCATCGGTTGTGTCTCGAGTTGTACTGATCGGTCTCTTTTGCAGTTCGTCTCCACACCCGTCACGAGATAGTCGCCAATCGCCCGCACAAAGCCCTCCGCCGCGCCCACAGCCATTACCAGCAGAGGGTTCAGACATTCCTGGAGAAACCGAAGAGGATGGCTTGCTCAGGCGGGAATATGTGCTGGTTGACGACCGGAATGCCGTTGAAGTACATCGTGCCTACGATGGTCAGTCGTTTTGCCTGCTACGCGTCGTATACGCTGACCTCGATATTTGCAGAGATCCAGTCGGCTCGCAAACGGCCTCTTCGGGACAGGAAGTCTCCGCAGTCCCCGGCAGACGACGTGCAGCCGGCGCCGTTCCCAACTTACGGATCAACTGACTCACCGTCACCAATCAGCTTCCCACCGCCACCGAACCCAAATGCCCCGCCTTCCTCTGGCTCGCCTTCCAGTCTCGGCGCCCGCACGAACGCCTTGACTCGTGCTCTCAACGCTGCCTCGAAGAAGCTGTTCGGGGCCTCTACCTCGCCGCGGAATTCTGGTCATTATCGCGACTACACGTCCTCATCACCGCGCAGGCAGCAGATCATCTCATCGCGTGGCGCAGGCCTCGGACTCGATATCGAAGGAATGCGCGATCCCCAGGAAGATGCGCTTTTGGAGTCGCTCGAGGAGCTGGCACAGAAGACGGAAGTGCTGACTCGCTGGGCCGACGAGATGTACGAGTATGTGAAGCGGATACCTCAGAGTACGTTCTACAAATCTCTACCCTACGTCGAAGTGCTAACACGACGCTTCAGAGCCACTGCCCGATCCCGAGAAGTTCGAACGCCGTGAAGGCGAGAACGAGAAGCACGCCGCTCGTAGGAAGAACGCGGATTACCAGGCGCAATACAACGCTGTTACTTGTGTGGCGGTGTACATGCTCCTCATGTCGTTCTGCCAGAAGGGCATCGACCGGCTGCGCAACTACCATGAGCACATGCAGATGCGGGATCCGGACGGGGAATACGAGGTCAGCGAAGGCTTCGACGAAGGTCAGCTCTTGATCAGACGAAAGCTTCAGCTCAGCGACTCACAGGAATCTAGCGTTGACGTGGTTCAAGGACCAGTTCATCAAGTGCCATGACCGCGCAGCTTTGGTGAAGACTTGGTTGCCCGCACAGTACTCCGGCCCTCCGACCTTCCTCGACCAACTAGTGTACGATCGTGCTCTGCAATTAGTGAGATCCCCATCGGCAAGGGCTGGACCACATATACTGACATGCCATGCAGAGTCGAACTGCCGCTCGTAAAGAACTCTTGGATCAGGCAAATAGCCCCGACGAATGCGAGAAGCTTTATGAGGAGTCGCTGTGGTGCTTATATGCGCTGCAGGATGATCTCCTGCAAACCGACAACCCGTTCATGGAGGAGGACCGTACCACTATCCAAACTTGTGAGCTCTTCCACAATCGCGATTGTAAAAATGAGAACTGAGCATTGTCAATAGGGATCAAACGAACCAAACTTCGCCTTGTCCGCTGTCGTGTCCGAATGGGCATGAACGACCGAGAGCGACTGAAGGATGCACGCATGGACAAGAATCTCGACGACGTTATGCATGATCCCGCGCCCTGGGATATTGCACGCATCGATCCACCGCGGCGCGACACCGTGTCTCAGCCGTCATCGCTGCCCCGGTCATGATACCCGCACTTCCAAGCCGCACTTCCAAGCCGCACTTCCAAGCCGCACTTCCAAGCTGCACATCTAGTCCTTTTTCATCACCAATTCCTTTCACATAGACGTGACTCTTCTACCATCGTACTCTGCTTCTCACACCACTTTCATCACACTGGCTCCCTGGATCGTAATCGGGCATAATGGACCACATACCAGTCCAATGTATATTCGATATCTAATATGTACAGGCTATGTACCGTCTCGGCATCGTTCTTCCCCACGTATCATGTTCATCGCGTCCTTTCTATCATGTAATTTTATTGCTTAGCCCCGTTGCGTATGCTGTAATATAGGTTTCACTCGGAATCGTATCCAGTCCCCCTCATCGTTTCCCCGGCGCTTGTGACCTTTGAGCTTTACTTCCAGCCATGGACGATCTCCATGCTCTACATCCGGCTTGCGCTCCGCTTGCATCGAATACCTTGTAAGTGTCAAGATGACACATTAGCAGCATACGTTAAGTGTGGTCTAGCAGCTGCCGACTGTGCCGTCACGTCTCGACTAATCAAGCACCCACCAAAGCAAAGTCTCCTCTAGTTGCAAGAGTGATGTCGGCCCCCGCACCAGGTCTCGCGCACTTCCTCGCGAACTCAAAGAAGGGCTATCTGCAGGACGTCAAGGATGGAAAAGGAAGGATTGGACAGTAGTCATGGGGAACGAGGCCGGTGGTAAGCCTGACTGCTCCGCGCTCAGCGTGAAGTGCTGATTACCTGCAGACCTGGACTCGCTCGCCAGTGCCGTGGCCTATGCCTGGTACCGAAGTGCTATCCAAAATGACACGGCCATACCTCTCGTCCAGACCCCTCGCCCGGATTTGTCTCTCCGCGCCGAGAACCTCTATGCTCTCGAGCTCGCAGGCTTGAGCGCGTCCACGCAGGACCTACTGTGCATCGATGACATTCCTTCATCTGCGGCATTCCCTTCCATCAAATTTGCTCTTGTGGATCACAACCGCCTGCAGTACCGTTTCGTAGATGGCAACCCCGAGGCTCGCGTCGTCGCCATCCTTGACCATCATGAGGACGAAGGGCACCATACAGACGCCGATCCCCGCGTCATCGTCGTGCCCACCGGCAGCGCCGCGTCCCTTGTCGCACGACTGCTCTCAGAGACGTGTCCTGAGGCTGTCCCGAAGGAAGTCGCTACCCTACTCCTCTGCGCCATCTTGGTCGATACGAACGGGCTGAAGCCGGGCGGCAAGGCCGAGAATATCGACCGCGAGGCGGCGGCGTTCCTCACGCCGAAGTCCTTGCTCTCCTCACCAGACCGCGTATCCGCCACTGATCTACATGAAGACACGCGTCTGCAAGAACTCTCAGCTACGCTGCACTCGAAGAAGGGAGATGTCTCGCATCTCGGCACCCGAGACCTCCTTCGTCGGGACTACAAAGAATACGCTTTCACGCCGTCCTGGCTCTCGAGCAAGACGATAGCCGTAGGGCTATCGTCTGTTCCTGTCGGGCTGCACCCGTGGATATCGAAAGACGGCTCGTTTTGGGCTTCTACCGAGCAGTGGATGGCGGACCGCAATCTCGCCGCGCTCGGGATTCTGACGTCATTCCGGGACGAGAAGAAGCTCAACAAACATGGCAAGCCGAAACATCGTCGCGAACAGCTCTGGGTCGTCCGCGAAGATGTCGACGATCTCACCGACCGCCTGTTCAAGGGCCTCAAGCACGCGGAGGAGCTAGACTTGAAGAAGAGGTCCCTGGCAGAGGACTACCACACCGAGGCGCCATCGTCGTTTGCACATAGGTACCGAGCTCAAGTATGGGAGCAAGGCAACAACGACGCTACGCGCAAAGTGACTGCTCCCCTTGTCAAGCGGATCATAGAGGAATAGGAAAGTCGAGGATTGTATGCGCGCCTGTGCACGTTCCGATCTCGTTTCATGTAATTTAACTGTCCAATCTGTCGGAACGAAAGATATAGTGAGTTTCTCGAGCCAGTCTTCTGTGTGGGTGTAGCTGACGACTCCCAGGTCTTGCCAATCATTAACATGCCTTACCCGAATGGATGTCGGTGGCGGTCCCGGCCCTGACAATCGCTGATCGGTAGCATATGCTGCCGCAGTTGGCAGTGCGCGTCTTCGCTCCACCGCTAGCCAAAAATATGTCTAGCTATGCCGACAGTACGCATTGCCCCTCACAGACATTTGCAAGCTCCAGGTTTCACATGTTTGAGTCGAAATACGTATTCAGCCGCCTTGCAGGTGCAGTGCGCGCCATCGGCCGCAGTTTCGCTGGCAGGTAAGTGGTGTTTGTCCCTGCCGACCGCAGAAACTCCGCTTTGACCGGTTGATTTCGTGCCAGAGAATCCGTGCAACTAAGCTTTACGGGAGCTCGGGTGGCGCACTACGTGTCTCGTTAGACTACGGCGCGACGTTCGGTCATCTGCGGGGCCCTCGGAGGCAGTGGCTTCCATCCCTATAGTCACGATCGGCCAACTCACGGACGTTTGCCAGCTGCGGAGTGTTGATTAGAATAAAGGATGGCCGTACTACAAGATTGTACGTCTGCCGGACCTCCTAGACTCCCACCATGCTGCCGCCAGAGCTCCTCGTCCTTGCGTTCTGCGCTTCTGTAAGTCATGCCGTCAAGGTCCCACTTCAGCGCCGCACCCTAGCTCGCGCGCATCCTGTTGACGTATCGGCATTGTGCGATTGGGAGGACGATCCTTTCGCGTTCACTACTCTTGACGGGCTGGCGTACACTGGGACTATACACCTTGGGGACACATCCTTTAATGTGCGTATGGGGTCACGTCAATTGTCGCTTAGGATGTATAGCTGAGCTTCTATAGGTGCAATTGGATACAGGGTCCAGCGACCTGTGGCTGGACACGGCAAACAGGACACTAAATAACCTTACGAATACAGGGCATAATGCGTCTATATTATACGAGTGCGTCAGTTCATGCCATCGTTTACAACTGCTGATTTGCGTCCATGCATGTAGAAGCTTAGTGGGGTGTCCGGAGGTGTCGACATCGTAAATTTGACATTCGGAAGATACACCTTTCCACAAGCATTCAGTAAGTCGATCGACATGTGAATGCACTAGCCCTTTGCTGAGCAGCGAGAGAAGTTAACGCACCGAACTCGAATGCCACAAACGGCGGGCAGATTGACGGGGTACTTGGGCTCGGAGCGTATGTATACGGTGTTCAACTGCGTGATCCAATATCTCATGAGATACTAGCCCCATTCCGTCCGAGATACGAACAGAGCTAGGACCGTCTGCTCACAACGGGGCAAGCTTCATTACCAACGTGAGTGCCACGCCCTCCTTTCTCCTGTCGATGATAGACTTAGACTATATCGTAGCTCTTCCAACATTACCCGACGTTCCCAATTTCCTCACATTTCTTCTCGAACGAAGTAGTGTCGGAGAGTCAGACGGTGGCGTGTTCACAATAGGTGCAGCACCCGCTCAAAGACCCCACGTGCATTGCTGATAAACTCGCTCCTCAGGTGAACTAGTCCCCAAGCTCGAAAGCGTCGTAGACGAACCGCCGTTGCCTGCGATAACGGACTACGGATGGGCGACACTCGTCGACGCTGTCATCATCAACGGTGTCACGCATTCTGGAAACGCGTTTCCGTGAGCAGCGCTTCCTTTCGTGTGTAAATCTACATTGACACCGGTATTGTAGATTCTCTATGGCGAGATTTTTCGGCAACCCGAATCAAACCGTTGCTGTCCTCGACACCGGGACATCTACCTGTGGGTATCTGAGCATATCCACTCCAAGATGCAGATCGCTGATCAATTTGTAGCCACTGCACCGCCCCAGTACGTAGATGCGATGTACAAACACTTGCCCGGTGCACGTTTCGACAGCGTGGGACTCCGATACCATGTGCCGTGCGACACAAAATTGAACGTCTCCGTCGTCTTCGCCGGGTATGTCAATGTATGCTTAAACGCGAACTCGACAACTTATATTGCTTTAGAGGGCGTACATATCCAATGCACCCTATCGATTTGGTCGTCCCAGACTACATCAGCAATGGCTCGCTAGTATGTGCTGGAGCGTTTGAATATGAGGCGAACAACACTGGTGTCGGTAAGTTTAATACACCGTTATGCATCGCCGGCAGACGCTCATCCCATCACAAGACTTCCTCTTAGGCGACAGCTTTTTGCGTAACGTGTACTCCCTCTTCGACTTCGGACGATGGACGACGCCCAGCGCGACAGACCCTCACATGAAACTGCTCAGCGTACGCCCAGCCTTTTCTGTCGCTCGCGTCCCTAACTCAATCATTGCTAGCTGACTGACCCGGAGACAGCCTGGGCAGAATTTGACACGCTCAATGCAGCGCGAAGCGAGCTGTTCATGCAATGGAACGCGGAAAACGCCAGCGGGACAGGGCCTGTACCGGGCCTGCCGCTGCGCTGCACTACACGCAACTCGTCGCTAGGGCTGGATGCTGTGCTCTTGCCAGCAACTGTCTCGGCGGTGCTATCCCGGGTGTCGCTGCTGTATATCATGGAGCTCTGGCTCTGCAGCGGGGCGGTGATCTCCCTCTGCTTCCTTGGCATCGTGGCCCTGCAGTGGTGCAAGAGGCGCTCAGATGGGTACCAGTTGTTGCGACAAGACGGCGTCCGAGCGCACGATTTCGCGTGAAGGAGGGTTGGAAGCGTGTATACAGTCGGTTTGACATGCACACTCATTGCGTCTTTGTTAT
The DNA here is from genome assembly GCA_001910725.1 of Phanerodontia chrysosporium. Taxonomy (NCBI): domain Eukaryota; kingdom Fungi; phylum Basidiomycota; class Agaricomycetes; order Polyporales; family Phanerochaetaceae; genus Phanerodontia; species Phanerodontia chrysosporium. The sequence continues at coordinate 379,097 of MJGA01000008.1, forward strand.
TATCTCTGAGGCATGAGATCCATTCGGCCACCATGGACCAGCTCTGGGAGCTTCTACTCTCACGCCCTGTAACAAGTCTATCAGCAATTGTACATCGTATTAACGGCATAGACACTCACTGCAGTGAGTACTTTCAGCTAAGACAGTGATTGGATAGGCTCTGCGCATATAGGGCATTGGGGCTCCGGAGGGGAGCAGGAGCTGCGACGGGGGAGGCAACGACGACCGCAGCCATCAACATGAGAGCGAGCTGAGCGAGCCTGGGGAAGTGCATGAAGACCGAACTTTGAGGTGACCAGGGTAAGTAGTTCTGCGCATCTGTCCTGCTTTGCCGTCTCTTATGCGTTTAGTAGCACCCAGCGTTTCTCCGGCTCTCCGACAAACACTCTTATCGTATCGTGTAGACAATGCTGGTGATGGTCACAGGTTGCGGCTTCGTTGTATGAATGTGGTCTGAAATGCGGTACGTGTCTCTTGATTTCATCTATGTTAACACCTACATTCCCATGGTGCTAGTATCAGGCTAACGGCTTTTGTCGACGCTACGACAAGCAGCCAATCAAGGGGCACAGTTGGCTCGCGATGTGCGATAGCTATACTCGCTGTTTGCTTATCACCCCTTCAAGTGCATGAATGGTCGCGTTCACTGTCTCACGGATCGCCGTACGCCGTTGAGTCTATATACGGCATGGAGGTATCATGGGACGCTCTTGACCCGTCTCATTTGCCTTATCGTCGTCTGTTGAACTTAGGATTATGATAGGAAATGAATGGGTACTCGTGTCTGCCTGAGCCACAGCGCAACTGACCGTCCAGCGTAGGCTGCATCGGGCGCTCCCGAGTTGTTCGAAGCGACCGGGCAGTAGAGCGCGGCCAAGGATGTGGGACCGCGCGAGGAACCACCTAGCATATGTACGCGGATGGTCTAATGTCTTCTGCCTGGTTCACAGTGCAAGAGTCAGAAGTGCAGCGGGCTCGAACTGCGGTGCGGGCGCTTCTGTTCAGCCAAAACAGGCAGCCATTCAAGTTTACTAGCGGGCCGCGCAGCATCGAACGACGATGTAGTCCAAGAATGGTCTTTCAACCATGTGTCCCTGTTAACTCTCGTGTCAGTGCAAAGGTATGTGTTATCATCTGATGCAGGTTCTGTTTGGAGTAACCCTTGTAACGTCGACAGAACTTGAGTTTTCAGTGGGATTTCGTATCCTCGAGCTCCGCGAGCTCCTCGCGCACTTTTCATGCTAGCTCCTTTCGAAAAATGTTTCAAGTCTGCCAAGACTGCAATATTTACAGGCCGCAAGGTGAGGAATCAGAAAAGCGGGCGGTTCTCATCTTGGTACCGTCACGGTCCTGGCGTGGACCCTTCCCTGACCCTGGCAGGAATGGCGCTCCTTCTGCAAATGCGCCTTCTTTCATCGGCCTGCTATCCAAGGTTCCATGTTAGTAGACTGTCCTATTCGCAGACGTTGCGTGTATTGACAGATTCTGGTGTTTTTGACGATTGCCAGTGCGCGACCACATGGACCCTCCGGGAACCTCATTTCGTCTCGTAGAGCGCATCACATAAGATATCCCGAACGATTCTTGAAGGCTTTCAGTACGTCATCACCGGCTCTCTCCTCTTTCGATTCCTTATGTGTTGCTCCGCTAGCCTACGTGGATCCACGCGCGTACCCCTATCTCGGTCCCGACCTGACGGCGGGTGCAAACTACCATTATGTAGGGCGGGTCTATGGCGTGCCTGAATCCGGGTACAGCCTCACACACACGCCGACTCGGAAGCACGGGCTACAGTGTACACAACATTGCTGTGGAGAGCGACGGGCAAATAACAGGCCCGCATTGCACCAGGATATGTCTACGTCGTCGTTTGCCCTATCTCCACAGCTGAATGAACTTGCGGGCTGACCAATCTGTAGAGACCGACACCTTGAAGGCGGGCATGATTGCCGTGTCCGCATATCGGGGTGCAACAAGCCTCACCTAGCCTATGCTAAGTAATGCAGGCGAGCCTGCAGGGGGCTTTCTGGCTCGCATTGTTCGCTACCGCGGCGCTGATTCCCCAGGTGCGCTCTACAATGGCTCAGCACTGCGGACTAACTTTGAGCGCAGAGTCCTTGGATAGTATCCACTAGATATCCTCTGATTAACGTGGGATTAGCAATATAGACGCTGCATCGCTGACCATAGTCCACACGTGAAAGCATCCACGAAGGGCCTTGCGAAAACCTCGGTCATAGAACGTCAATCGCGTCTTTTGCGCTCCCTAACGCCATGTGGCTACGAAGGACTCTTTGCCAAGCAGGAAGGTCGTGTAAATGTTACCGTTCTATATCACTGACGTTGTCAAGGGTTTTAGTGCTGCGCACCGACTACGGAACTGTAAAATATCATTTGCTTCCACCTCATATTGTCACTCCTTCTCCAGGAGGAGTGGATCCTCCCGCATTTGAGGTAGAAGATAAACACAGGTGACCGAGAAAAACAATACGCAAGCATCTGCTACCCTCTACGAACAGTACATGACATAAGGTACAATTTTACTCTTCCCACGATAGATCAACTGCCGCGCTGTGCCCGCGCTCGCAACGATGTATCTTCGGTGAGGGACGTTTGGGCGCTTGTATGACACAGAGTGCTGACGTGCAAGGTTCGGGCAGCGACTTTGCATTGACGGTCTCGCAAGCGGCGCATGGTAAGCTGTACGGCCCCTCCTCTCGCGCACCCAGAGATCGCTGTTGCCGCCAGTACGCGTAATGGCATCTCGTCCTGACGAGCTCTCGGTTCCTGGAGCGTACTGCGGGTCCAGCTACGATCACCTCGGCCAGCCGAACTTGCGCATATGTCCTCATAGCAGGATGGCAAGAGTTCCCGCACCAGTACATATAGCGCAGACGCGTGCAGCGGAGTAACCCATCATCCCACCAACCTCCTCAGCAATGTCCAGCACCGACACACTCGCAGTGCCGCAGCAGCCATCCGGCGCCGCACGCAAGGGCTCCGCGTTCTGGCTCACGTTCCTCGCACTCATCACCTCGACGTTCCTGAGCGCACTCGACATGACCTCCGTTGGCACTGCGCTTCCGACAATTACGGCAGATCTGCACGGCGGCGACGACTACTCGTGGGTCGGCTCCGCGTACGCGCTCTCGAGCACCGCCGTGCTCCCGCTCTCTGGCGCACTCGCAGACATCTTCGGGCGGCGTCCCGTGATGCTTGGCGCGGTCCTCTTCTTCGCGATCGGAAGCGCTCTGTCCGGCTCCTCGCAGAACATGAACATGCTTATTGCCGCACGCAGTGAGTCTTGCCCAAGGTTTTGTAAAGTGGAGCGCTGACAGGGTACTGTAGCTGTTCAAGGCATCGGAGGTGGCTCTATTATCAATCTCACGGAGATCATCACGTCAGACCTAGTTCCTCTCGCGGAGCGGGGACTCTACCAGGGCTTGATTGGCCTCACTTGGGCTCTTGCATGCGGCGTGGGCCCTCCGGTTGTAAGTCTGAAGCAGTTACTGCATTGTCCACGATAATAATCTTGCACTACAGGGAGGTGCCTTCGCTAGTAGCGCATCTTGGCGATGGTTATTCTGTGAGTGGCAAAACATTCATGCGGTGACTTTTCTAACATCTCTGTTTCCAGATATGAACCTGCCGCTCGCTGGTATCGCACTTGTGCTCGTCTGGTTCTTCCTGAGAGTACGCGCACCTGAAGGCTCTGTACGCGAGAAGTTTTCTAGGATTGACTGGACGTAAGTACACCAGCTACTCGGTGCCAGAAACTGGCTGACATCTCCACCTTAGTGGCAACGCAATCATTGTCGCTGGAACCACGCTCGCAATCGTTGGACTCACATTCGGCGGCATCCGCTTCCCCTGGAATTCCGCACAAGTGCTCGCGCCCCTTATTATCGGCCTCGCCCTCGTCGCAGCGTTCCTCGTATATGAGGCGAAGGTTCCGAAAGAGCCCACCATTCCCTGGGAAGTCCTCAACAACCGCGTCACCTTCAGCGCGTACCTCGGCACCTTTGTGCACGGCGTCACCTCCATGGCTATCATCTGTGAGTCTAAAGTCTGCCAAACATACCTCGCGTGGCTGACAGCACGTCCAGACTACCTCCCGGTCTACTTTCAAGCCGTCCTCGGCTCGTCCGCCATCCGCTCCGGCGTGCAGACGCTCCCCACGGCGCTCGTCATATCGGCATTCGCGCTTGCCTGCGGTATCTCTGTGCAAATATTCCAGAGGTACATGCCGGTGAACGTCCTCGGCTGGGTCCTCATGATCATCGGCTTTGGAATCGCCACGCTTCTGAAAGCGGGTGCCTCCACGGCGCAGTGGGTTGGCTTCCAGGTTATCGTCTCTGCCGGGATTGGCCTTCTCGTACGTCTTTATCAACCCTCTGAGTGAGTCCCCGGGCTGACAGGCATCGCACAGTTTCCCGCACCGGTGTTCCCCATCCTCGCACCGCTGCCCGTCGAGCGCACAGCGTCCGCACTCGCCTTCTTCGCCTTCGTGCGCTCCTTCGCACAGACGTGGGGCATCACGATTGCGTCGACGGTGCTGCAGAACGAGCTCAAGAAGCAGCTTCCGGCTGCGTTCGTCGCGCAGTTCCCCGGCGGGGTCGAGATCGCGTACGCCGCAATCCCCGTCGTCGGCACGCTCCCCGAGCCGCTGCGCTCGCAGGTGCGCGTCGCGTTCGCGGACAGCATCGACGTCATCTGGAAGGTCATGATCGGCGTTGCAGGCGCCGGCCTACTCTCCGTGCTCCTCATGAAGGAGGTCCCGATGCACACAGAAAAGGACGACACCTATGGCCTGAGCGTAGGACAGCAGGCTGTGGTGGATGAAGAGAAGGGTGCTGCGCCATCACGACTCGAGTCTGAGGCGAAGGCATAGAGTTAACGACTCATTATTTAATGTTGACGATAGGGACGATGCACCCGAAGGACACGATTGGCTGACGACTCGTTATGACGCCTCTCTACTAGACCACTACGATACCTCTGCATAATCCATCCCGTATGCGCATTGTGCAATGCTCGAGTCGAACTCAGCACGTGGTTTCAGACTACGAAGAGCGATGCGGATTCGTGTGATGTCATCGGCTAGCTATATACCGTGCCTTGGAGGAGAGAAGTCTCATGGCGCAAAGTTGCTGAGGGCCGCAAGCCGAACTCGGCCGACGAAGGATCAAACGCCACGATGTCAGCGTCTATCTTATCAGCAAAGCGTCTCCTTATCTGACCAGCAAACCAGAAATTACCTTCAACCACACACGCCTCTACTGGTGAATGCAATGGTTCGAATGACGCCGCGAGTGCCGCAGATTCTAATGCTTGATGGTGGACTGGTATGTGTGCTTGAGTAGCCAATGTGCATCAATAATATGTTTTTCGACAGGGGACGACACTCGAAGACACATTCCATCGCGACATCTCGACACCGCTCTGGTCTACGCGACCAATCGACCACGAGCCCGATGTCATTGTAGATGCGCATCTCGCATTTTTGCGCGCTGGTGCTCGTATTATATCCACGGCGACGTGAGTCCGTCACACAACCACACTCCTGCAATCTCCCACAATTCTTGTCTGTGCCAGGTATCAGTCCGCGTTCAGCACCTTTGAGCGATCGGGTATCACACGTGCGGACGCAGCCCGCATCATGCGCAAGGCTGTCGCGCTCGCGCGCACCGCGAAGGAACGCTTCCTCGCCGAGCGCAGCGACGTCGCCAGCGAAGACGTCCAGATCGCGCTTTCGCTCGGGCCGTACGGCGCCATGGACGGCATGCACGAGTTCGACGGGATATATGCGCCGCCATACGGCCCCGCACCTGGTGCCTTCGGGCCCCGCAACTACTTCCTACCCGGCGAAGACGAGCAGAGGGCGCGCTCTGTCGACGCGCTCGAAACGTTCTACCTCGAACGTCTGCGTGTGTACGCTGAGGACGACGAGACGTGGCGCGCAGTCGACTGGATTGCGTTTGAGACGGTGCCGCTCACGCGAGAGGTCGTTGCTATCCGCAGGGCTATGCGCGCGCTGGAAAAGGAGCTCGCAGTTCGTTATCCCGGCGGCTCCTGGAAGAAACGCTGGTGGATCTCGGCTGTCTTCCCGTTCGGCTCGTATCCAGAAAAGGCACCGGATGGCGGGACGGTCGGCGCTGGCGATGTCGCCAGCGCCGTCTTGGGGCGCGACGAAGGAGACTCTCTTCCTGTGCCGGATGGTATCGGTGTCAACTGCACTGGGGTGCGCTATCTCTCGCAGATCCTGGCCGACATCGAGAAGACCGTGATGGGGTTCGGCGACACTAGACCATGGCTGCTGTTGTATCCAAACAGGAGGGAATGGGACGTGGCGACGGAGTCCTGGGTAGCCATAGCGTCTGGTGAAGACGGGGAGGCGGATGCATGGGCGTCTGCTTTGGTAGACGTCGTCGCACCCCACGTGGCACGCGGGGATGTTTGGGGAGGCTTGATCGTCGGCGGATGTTGCAAGTCTGGGCCCAAGGAAATTGCAGCTTTGGCGAGGGTTGTCGAGACTAGAGGCTATGTGAAAGCCACGAGACTTTGAGTAATGCACTCAATCTTCCTTTGGGAGCCTGAACTGACGCGACGCTATAGGATGCATGTGAATCAGTGAATGCGTCAGCGATTGGGGCTGCCGCCGGGCTTCTTTCGCTGTAATGCAGACACCCTAGGCGAGTAACTCGCCCTATCGTGCACATTAATTGCACCTCTCGAGCATGTCGATCTGCAGAGATCATTTTCTGGTGAATATCATGGGAATTTATGGTAAGCGCCTGTGCCTGAGAGCGCGACCGCGATGGGCGCTTGGGGAGGGATGAGGTCTTGGTTCCGCTCCACCGCTGTGAGCACCACCTCGTCGCCACTTTGCACCGTCACCGTCCAGGCTGCGAGTGCGTCATCCGACCCGCCATGGAGACTATAAGAGGACCTCCCTCGATCTCTCGAGTCCCCACTGTTTTCTCTTCTCTCAACGTTACGACTTGCACGACCCATTTCTGCACCCTTTCTCTCGATTAACGACAATATAATGGACAAGGCATCCTCTATCATCGCTGCCCTCGACGCCGGCAAGCTGCCCTCGCAGCAGCAGATCGACCAGTTCATCGACTGGCTCCTCAACAGCGGCCTCACCCAGGTCGAGCCCTCGCCAGACTATGGCGAGCTCAGCGAGCACGGTCGCGTCCTCGTACAGGACATCCGCGACGTTCTCAGCGCGTACAAGCAAATGGGTGACCACAAGAATGGTACGAGACTCTACTTCGCGGTATACACACAGTGCTGACGCGCATTGCAGGTGACAACCTCATTCAGCAGTCGCTCTGGCATCTGCATCAAGCCGACATCTCGAACGCCTCGACAAATATCTCCGGTGCCCAGCCTGACCAGGCTCAGAAGGACGCCTCTGCCCTCGCCCGGTCCCTCCGTACGATCTTCAACATCCTGCTTTCGACAATGACCTCGGAAACCCAGAACGTCTTCCACGACTTTGCATCTTTCATGCGCCTTGCACTCGCCGATGCCGCCGAGTACGTCAGCCAGAGCGCTGGCTCAGCTGCGCAGACACTCCGCCAAGTCGACGAGGAGGTTGCGAAGGGCGAGCGCAACGAGGCTGGCATGAAGAAGAAGCCCGAGGAAGAGAAGTTCAAGAACAAGGACGCAAAGGAGCAGTTCGAGGTCACCATGGACACGGTGAAGCAGGCAGGCTCGCAGACCATTGGTGCCGCTCAGGTCGCTGTTGCCACCAGCCAGGACTTGGCCAACCGCACCAATGACCGTATGCAAAACGCGTTTAACCAGGTCAGTTTTATAGTTTCATAGTCATTGCGCGGCGGTTAACGCAATCACAGATTTGTGATCGCGCACAAGAGAACGAGGAGTACCACGAATCCATCAACACCATCTTCGATGTCCTTCGCAAGTGGCTGCACAAGTCACTTGATACTGCTGGCGACGTCAACACCGACACTTCCCTCGAGTCCTTCATCGATGACCCGACACCTGAACAGCACCTCATCAAGGCCATCCGTGGCGTTCGCGAGTTCTTCGAGCGCAATGCTAACGGCAAATCCCTCGACGACTTCTTCGCCGCGCTTCGTGTATGCGGTGTCGATATCCAGCAGGATCAGCACCTTCGCCAGACCATGGACGATACCCTCGACTTCCTTCGCCGCTGCGTTGATGAGCGTGGCTTTGTGCGCTCCGGTGAGGCAGAGAACAAGCGCAACGAGCTCAAGAGCCGCTGGAAGGAGCTCACATCCGCGGAGACGCCGGAAGGCCAGAAGTGGCGCGAGGACTACGATCGCCTCAAGAAGGAGTGGAATGACTTTAGCGTTGCGCTTGAGGGCGGCGAAGACCTCACTCGCTTGAGGAATGCCCAGGCCAAGCTCGCTTCCGATCTCGAGAGCGCGTTCGCGACCGCTGCGTCCAAGGCTGCCGACAAGGCCGCCGAGAACGCGTCCGCCCTCAACCAACCCGTATGGATGTGGCAAGACATGTTCAATGCTTACCTTCCGAGGTTGCTCAGCGTACTCAAGGACATCCCCATTCCAAGGTAAGCATGCTCGTGTTGGTTCGTAGATTATGTACTGATTCACCCTCAGAACCGAGTACAAGGACAATGACGTGGAATTCGTTCTCGAAGATCTCGACATCTCCCGCTTCGCTCTTCTGCCAGGACACGCATACATTCGCAACATCACCGACATCGATATCAAGGCACCTTCCTCAGGCGAGGCCCAGACTGCCATCGGCTCCCTTACCCGCGTATACGCGCAGGGTGTTCAGCTTGCTCTTCGTGAGGTGTCGTTCTGGTTCAAGCAGAAGACGACGTCCCTCGGCCCGTCAGAGTTCTCAGGTATCCTTGAGCTTACGCTCCCGCCACAAGGTGTCGATGTCGACGTAGTCGTCCGCATGATCCCCAACTCTCCGGAAGGTCTCAAGGAGCGCGAGCGTAAGAAGAGCTTCTGGGATGTCCAGCGCGTCGAAGTCAAGGTTAGCGACGAGCTCGACCTCACGATCAAGGAGAGCAACCACCAGGTGCTCGCGTCCGTCCTCAAGCCCGTCATCACCGGCCGCTTCCGTGATACCCTTCAGACTGTTCTTGCTGAGAACATCCGTGGCGCGCTCGAGTGGGCCGACAACGTCGCCTGGGATATCGGCAACCGCGCCGAGGTCTTCGAGGATGCCGGTCTGCCACGCGGCGCCAGCCTCGTCGCCGGCTTTTGGAGCGAGCTCGGCAAGCTTAGTCGTGGCGAGGGCGGCTTGCTCAAGGGTTGGAAGGCGACTGGCACCGGTCTCATCAAGGACGAGGGCAACCAGCGCCGCGACGCCGTCTTTGCAATGGGCGCGGAGCCGCAGGTGCTCAGCGGCGAGAAGCGCGGCCCGAAGGGCAACTTCTCCGAGAGCATCAAGGAACGCGTCGCGACGGAGATGAACGTCGATGTCGAGGAGCTCGAGGCTGAGGTTCGCGGCCAGTCCGAGGAGGTCAGCCAGCGCGCGCAGGAGCTTGCGAGCGAGGCGAAGCAGAAGGTCAAGGAGGGCTACCAGAAGGCGAAGTCCTTCAAGGAGGCCGTCAAGCAGAAGGCGGAAGAGGAGAAGAGCCGGCCTGGTTGGGAGAGCAGCGCTTTCGACGTTCGTGCGTAAGCCCTGTGTCCTGTCTGGAATATGTGGAACATCTGTCTGTCGACTGTGTATCATGAAGTACCCTAGTAATGCTCCTGTGCTTGTACTTATAATGTGAAATATTGAAGATTGTACTTTATCCGTCTCACTTCGTTGGTACATGCGCGTGTACTCCATCTCGTCTTTCTGCATTTCATGCGAAAGTCTGTGCGTCGACATAGCAAACCAAGCAGATGGGAATTACAGGTCAGCAAAGAAAGAAGCGTCTGCTTCAATCTCATTTTTACCCTTCGACTTCTTCGCGGCCTTGAAGGGGTCCTTCTCCTTCTTTCTCTTCCTCTTCTTCTCCTTGAAGGCTTCGTCGTCGCTGGAGTCCTCGGCAGCCTGTGCATTTGCCTCAGGTTCCGCGTCACTGTCCTCCTTTGCTTCTTCTTCGGCCTCGGCGCCGGAGTGTTGCTTTCCCTGGTCTTCTTCAGCGTCGCTGTCTTTGCCCTCCGCCTCTCCGCCTTCTTCGTCACTATCATCCTGCCCGCCGTCCTCCTCATGCCCCTCCTCGTCCCCGTCCTCAAACACCTCCTTCAGATCCGTCAACTTGAGCAGCTCATCGTGGCCCGAGCTCGCGACCCAGCGGCCCTCGCCGGCGCGGTCGACCGCGACGCGCTCGACCGGGAAGTCGCCGTGGTCGGCGACGACGCCGAGGAGCTTCGTCGGGAGGATCTGCACCGCACGCAGGAGCCCGTCCGACGAGCCCGTGAGCACGGTCGACTCCGCGCCGGGGTAGTGCGCGGGCACGTTGCAGAGCGCGTCGACCGAGTGCGGGTGCCCCGGGATGCGGTCCACGCAGTCGCCGTACCCGCTCCGCCGGTTGAAGATCGAGAGGACGCCGAGCTGCGTGCCGACGACGAGTTTCTGGCCGCTGGCCAGGGGGGATCAGTGCGAGGGCGGGTGAGAGTCGGGGTGGGGGCGTACCCTTTGATGGCGACCACGGAGAGAAGCTCGTCTTCTTGGTCCTCTGACTGGGCGAAGGGCGTCGTCTTACTCGACCTGACGTCGAGCACTGAGAGTGTACCGTCGCCGCTGGCGAATAGGTCAGTATCAAGAGTCTTTACACCTCAAAGTGGAGGACCGACCTGGTGCAGACCAAATGCTTCTTGTCCTGCAGCCAGAGGAAGTCGGAGATGAAGTCGAAATGATGTGTGTATGCACGTATGGCCTCAGGCTTCCTCGGGTCCCAGAGCTACATTACAGTGAGCAGGGCTCTTCGGAGGGGAGCGGTGGGGGCTCGTACCTTTACCACGCCATCGTCATCTCCAGTCGCCAGCATGTTCGGCATGATGCGCTTCACGCGGTTGATAGCTGCGCTTGCAGATACTGTCTCAGTCAATACGCATCCGAGGCCCAGGCAGACCCCTCCCACTCACTCGTGCGCCGCCTTACGGGTCTCGACAACCTCTCCGAGGGCAGTATCAATCGTGCTTCGTCCTGTCAGCCCCTGCGACTCTCCAAGACGAAGGTCCACTACGCACTAGATCGCCTTGGACTTGCCAATCGCCCACAGGCGCGCGCCGTCCTCACTCAGCGTGAGGCCGCGGCAGGACCGCTTGCTGGGGCGCACGCGGAACGCGCTCGCAGGCGCATCCCGCCCGTCGTCGTCGTACCGGTACGCCTTGACCTCGCCCGTCAGCAGGCCCGCGTACACCACGGACGCCGTCGGGTGGAAGGCGATGTCGAAGATCTGCGCGCCGACAGAGATGTCGGGCATAGTGTGCGAGATGGTGAAGCGTCCGACGCTCTTGCGCCCGTCTGCAGGGGGATGCGAAAAGGCGTGGGAACTGCATTCTTGTTCTGGAGAGCGCTGCTTTGGCGCCGGATGTTCTGCGCGTCGCACGCCAAGTGCCCGCTTGCGGTCACGGACGTTGTGCCACGCTCGTACCGCAGTTCGCGCCGCGGGTCGACAGCGCGCGATTTACCAGTGCAGGAGGCGAGTAGTCACGCGAATTTTGGTGCATAGCGCGCAAGACACTCTCACTGACACTCACAATAAGGGTATCCATCGCAACTCATGAAAACCTGCGACAGTTCGTCGTCGTCGTGCGTTCCTCTCCGCTTTGATCACGCAGTCATCAATGAAAATTTAGCTTTGTATAACGCGGAGTACCGCGGCGACCAAGCCTAGGTCGGCGCGCCGTCCTTAGCAGCTAGCTGGCAGCCGTGACGCCCCGACGAGCCCTTCTAAGATGCGGCTCGTGTAAAACCCAGCACTCCACGTGGTAAAATAATGTCACGGTGTTCGGCGCTTCACTCGCTTTGGCGGGGCTGGCGTGACACCGCTAGTCAATCGCTTTTCGTGCTCGCATTAAAATCATAATAAATATTTACCAACCATAGAATGGTAGCTAATGATATCATGCACCACTCTATGGTGTAGATTTACTTGATTTTTAGCTGGAGTAAATGTAATAAACGAACTCGCAGCAGGAGCTCTGATGACATAACGGTGATGACATGCGCGCAAGCGTAGTGCGCCGTGCACCCTTCGCGACCGTCCGCAACAACGAGGACACCCTACACTCACCAAGACGTGCTTCATTCTGCATATGCCTCAAGCTCTACTCCTCTCACCGCCGCTATCCAAAGCATTGCGGCTGCAATGGAGCGGGAAATGGCCCAGAAATTGCGGTAACCCGTGCAGTCTTCGTCGGCTCTCTCCTTAATACCTATATTATTACCACCTAGTAATCATCCTGTACATAGAATCACTTTTTGGATATAATCTACATGTCGAATACGTCGAGTGAGTGCATCGACGCAGACTCTTGCGGCACCTCCACGGGTAACGCCCATGTCACACCAAGTCACCATACTGTCACCGCCACGTGGAGTGCTGGTTTACACGAGCCGCATCTTAGCCACGAAGCCCACACCGATGTCTCGGCTAAACCCGCTGCAGCGTCCCGCGATGCTCGCAGCTGTGCTCGCACACACCAAGACGCCGCTGGAATGCATTTGTGTGCATACAGAGCAGGTGCAGCCCCGCGATCGGGACCCGCGACCGGTCGCCGAGAAGCTGGGATGGGCGGACGGGTGCGGGCGCGGCGTGCAGATCATGTCGTCGCGCATCGGGTGGATGCGCACCCAAGCTTCTAGGGCGGTGACTTCACCTGCGGTGCGGCCCTGCGTCTGAGCAGCGGTAAAGCCCCTTCATGTTTCTGTCAGGGGGGCAGGGCCTGACCTGGCTTCACTCTCACCTAGCCGTCGTCGCATGGCCGCCTCTTGTCATACAGAACGACCTCATGCACTCGAAGTCGCTGTCCTCGACGATTCGGCGTTTTGTCTGGCGCTTTCAGACGGCAATCTGTGCGTTCTAAGCCCGTGACTGACGTGATCCTTTCGATTCTTCAGATATCCGGTCAAATGGAGAAGCTGTAGATACTCCCGTGCGCGCCCTGGTGAGTCTTCGGGTCTCGTACTGGGAGCACTATCTTGAGTATTGCAGGGAAGTCTGTCCGTCTCACCGCGAGCCCCACAAAGCCACGATTGAATAGTCATTGGTTCTGGAACCCAAGGAACAGAATTAATATTACCTGACACTGCACTATACGGCCTTCTCAATGATACTAGGCAAATCCCACCGTCCATGACGGCAAATCGGGGTTGCAAAATGGGCCAGGCCCTGCTGTTGCACTCACGGATGTTACAATGCTCACTTCCGTGCTGAGGAACGCACATGATGCTTGGCCAATCTCCGTGCGGAGAGGCTAATGGTAAGGTTTATCCCATGTGCTGCTGGTCGCGCTGTTCTGATATCCCTGCGACCCTGCACACGCGCGGCGGCGCCGTCTCCAGCCGCCGCCGCTTGCCTGAGGGCGGCTAAACGGCGACCACTGGGACCCGCCGTTGTTCGTGTTGCCGGCGACGAAATCGACTGATTCGCTTCGCCGCAGTCTGGACTGCGTGCGTGCGCATCTCTGAGGCCTGCTCGCGGCAGATGTCGAGCCTGAACGGTATTCACGTGAGGGGGCGGATGGGCGCGTCGGTTCTGATGGGCGTGCCTGTGTGTGCGCTCTTGCGGTGGCCAGCGCACGGGGCGATCGTGTGGTGTGAGACGAGTAAGCAGTTTAGCACGGCTTCGCATCGAGGGTGCGCTGTCGGCGGGATATCTGTAGAATGGACGTTCCTGCAGCGCCCGAGTGGATTGCGACCCTTGCCGCTGCTGCGTCTCCCGCGACGGACGGCGTGACTAGCGTGGGTACCAGCGAGACACGGCGTTCAGCATCTTGCTTTGTTCGTGCGGCGGGAGGAGGTGAGTAGCCTCGTGGCGGAGGTGGTGAAACGGATCGTTGGCGAGGACGTTGATGGGACGCCGACGGTCTGGCCCAGGTTGCCCGCGTTTGGAAATTCTCGCGGAAGCTATCCCGATTTTCCAGACAGGCACTGTATCCATGTCGACGGAGTCTAATTTGCGTCCAAAGTTGGGCTATTCGGGCTGCGTGCAAGGTGTCGAGCATAGTGTTGAGAGTCCAACTCGGACTCCGGGGGCCAGCGAAGGGCGAGAGTGGCGGCAGACACAAATTGTGCACACATTCGGTGGAAAGGTCGGGCACGGGATTGGCCCGATTGTCCTGGAAAGGCAGGTGAGGTGGTTGGGATTTGGGGTCAGATATGCCCGGCGCAACTGGCTTCTGCGCGTCTTCGGGCGCTCTGTGGCTCGGGAGGCAAAAGCAGGTTATGGGCGCGAATCTGGCGAGTTGAACCTCCCTGTTCTCTCCCTCCATCCTCTCCAACGGCTGCCGAGGTCTGATGCTGCTCGACCGTCGCGTGGAGTGCTGAACTCGGGTCGTCTCGCTTTCTTCTCTTACCTCATTGTGCGCGGTACACGCCTCCGGCCGTCAGAACCACCCCGACGCGACCCCCGACGCGACGCTTCACCGGCCCTGCACGCGCAACGACCTTCCTTTCAACCGACTTTCTTTCCTTCTGACCACACACGCTCCCTAGATCTCTCCTTCACGACATAGACACTCGCTAAGCCATGGGTCCCGGCCGCTCTCCTAGCCGTCTGCGTTCCAAAACCTCGGACTTCTCTGACCTCATACGTGGCAACCAGAAGTCCTCGGAGGCTCTGGTGCCTCCTCTGCCCCCCGTTCCTGCCACGGACACCACCACTCCGACGAAAAACAAGCGTACGCTCGCTGGTCTTCTCGGCCGTAAGCGGAAAAGCGGTGGTTTCGCGCTGGACTCGAACCACAGGGATGAGGACGAATCCTATCCCGCAGTGCCGGAGGCTTTACTAAAAAGGTGAGCAGTCTCGTGTGCTTTTTATCGCGTTTTGGCATCCGCAATTCCTTGCTTCGCGGTGTTGCAAAACATTCTCGCCGCAGTGCTAAAGGTCGCGCATACAAGCAGTGCAATTGGATCCTGGAGAAGCGAAAGCTATCCTGGACTCTTGCCAGCTCGTATTCTGCCCAAATTGCACGCATACATCGCCATTTTCCATGTCTCGTGAAAAGTGACTAACGCTGCTTCACTAGCCGAATTCCCGCACCCTCTTCGCTGCCGTCATCGCTTCCGCCGCTGAACGTGTCTCCTCCGTCTTTTGGCACACCTTTTCCACCGTCAGCGTCTCCCGTCACTGGTCGCTTCTCTACAGCCACACATGAGAGCGCGGCGTCGAACCCATCAAAGACACCTTCCACCGACTCCGAGAAGCCTGCGGCGTCGTCTTCGAAAGGAGGTCCTTTACGGATACTTCGGCCGCAGAAGTCAATCTCGTTTGAGGTCTCGAGGCCTTTCGATTTTACACACAAGGCCACCGCTACCAACATGGAGATGCTGAACAGCGGCGACGGCAAGGCCAAAGCGAAGCCAGTCATCACGGTGTCCGCACCGGCTAACGACATGGACCACAGTGCTGACAGTTATAACGCACCTCGCGCCGCACCGGCCCCGCCGTCGAACAAATCCCGTGGTTCGAAGTTCGGATTCGGGCACAGCTCTAAGAAGGATGAGCCTTCGAGACGGGAGCGCAGGAACTCAGCAACGCCGGCGAAGGACAAGTCACGCGATGCGGCGTCCGCATCGAGCGACGATCTGAGTCGGACACCGACGCTGAGTCCCATGTTGCCTGAAAAAATGGAATTCCCGCTCCCGCCGTCCTCGAAGTCCGTGTTGCCACGGGCAACTGGGCACTCCGTTCCGCCCCTCGCAGAGCCTTTTGAGCATTCGGCGAAGGCACCGGTTGCCAGGGCGTACCGAAGCGCAACCACCAGCGACGCCTCCGACGGCGAGCTCACACAGGCCAGCAGCCGCTCCGCACCCGTGCGGCCCATGCGGCCGGCGTCCCTGATCATCCCTCCAGCTGCGCGACCACGGTCCAACTCGTCCCAGACGGTCAAAGTGCCGTCATCGCCCTCGAGTCCGAGTTGCTCTGGGAAACCATCAGCTTCTCCCTCGCGACTGCGCTCAATCCGGTCTGGACAGTCGTCGACCCCAGCTAGCCCGCCTCCGGCGACGCCTTTGCCGTCACCGCCGACAAGTGCTACTTTCCCGCATGGCTCCGATGCTGAGGGCTGGAGCACCGATGCCAGCACGCGGCTAGGAGGCTGGAGCACGGACACGAGCACGCGTATCGGGTCGCTCGCGAGCCGGAAGAGCATGCAGAGCGTCTCCCGCGTGCGCGCCCACACTATTGTGGGATCCATCAGCAAGCCGCCGTCGATCGTCTCGAGCGGACTCTCGAGCGGCGGGGAGGAGTCGGAGCGTACGCGCATGCGCTACATGCGACCGAACGCATCAGCGATCCACCTCGATCAACCTCGATCAGCGCACTCGTCGGGCTCGCGGACGCCGCGTGAGACGGCCCATGACAGTGGTGTGGAGGAAGGCTCCATACGGATCCCGTCGCGCCCGCCATCTGGAGGTTCGCACCGCTCGCAGGAGACCACGCCGACGCGGGATGATACACAAAGTCAGGCGCTCCGCCATGCGCACGACACGTACGTGCGTGTCCTGCAAGAGAAGCACGCCGCGGAGAAGGCAGAGCTCCTCAGGCGGATTGACCGCCTTGAGCGCGAGGCACGCAAGCGTGACCGGGAGATCAAGGGGCTGCGATGGCTCATCCTGAATGCGAACTCGCAGAAAGGAGGCGAAGCGTCTACGAGCATGTTGACGTTGGACGATGAGCTGAAGATGGGTCGCCTCCGGTCAGGGTCCAAGTCGTCTGAGATCAGCGCCGTCAGCTCAGCCTCGCGGTCGCTCGCGAGCTCGGGTCTCCGTCATCTCGCAGATAGCGCTACTGTCAGCCATGACTCTCCCCGCGAGAGCACTGAAGACGGCGTGCTGGAGGTGCAGGAGCAGATCAGCGATCTCATCGCGCCATGGCAAACCTACACCCCGCGCATCGAACCTGCCGAGGGCGAACGCTCGGGGTCGCCGAGCTCCATCTCTAGTCTGCGCCGCTCGAATACGATGCCTGACCGCGAAGCGCAAGCCTCGAAGCACGCCAAGCGAACGAGCTCGCCCGTGCTCCCGGCGTCCGGCGGGCTTGGCTTCGACATGCCCTCCATGCCCGGCTCCTCCTCCGACATGTCCATGACCGACGTCGTGTCGAGCACATCGATACCGTCGCTGACGGCCTCCGCGAGCGCGTCCTCGCAGTCGAGTGCGCTCTCCGCAATCCCCGAGCTCGGCACCACGCCGAGCAGCGAGAGCACGTCCGACGAGAAGCGCGAGCGGCGCACGTCGCGTGCACTCAAGCGCATGAGCGCGTCCTCGATCATGCAGGCCGCGCAGACGTACGCGAGCAACCTCAAGATCGGCATGTCGCCCTCGATCGGACAGGTCCTTGAGCGCTCGCGCACCGCTGAGGAGGCGGGGATGGACGACGTCCTGCGCAAGCTCCGCACGTTTGGCGGAGAGCAGCACCACTGAGCTGACCGTGCCCCTTGCAGCCGCTTTTTTTCACACACTCCCAGGCCTTCTATTCGGCTTTATACAACTTGTTCCTGCGCGCCGATGCCGCGCACCACGTTCCTTACGCCTATCCGTTCTTTTTCTGCCCGCCCGCCCGCCCCTGCGTAGCATCGGTATCGGCATTCATGACTCGACCTACTACACCAGCATTGATTGCGCCTCGCACCCCACTCGCGCCTACACCGCACAACACCCGATATCCAACTCGCATCGCGTTGAATCCTTTTTCGTTCGGTAATTATTCTGGTCGCCCCACATACATGTGTTCCCCTCTTGGATTATACTCTCTTGACTTCCTAGTACACACCCCCGGTGCACATCTTCTCTCTCGTCGGTACTTGCTTTCATTCAACAGTCGCTTTGTCGGAAACCTATCCCTCCCCTTTTCTTCCAGCCTTGGCCATGTACCATTATCACCCCTTTTATTCAGCAGTTACGAGGTTACAACTCGTCTGGAATGGCGTCAACGGCTTTTCTTCCCATATCTCTTCATGTGTACGTAGACTTGTACGGTGTATCATACGTCCACCCTCGGGATTCTCTCTTCAATACATCTTACGCGTCGCATCGTTGGCCTCTATTTCTTTTCAATTGCTACATGCGTTCGCAGTTTGCAACAACCGTGCCTCGAACAAGCACATAGAATTACAAGATAGTTTATACATAAGGTACCTCGGGTAACATGGAGCAGCACAAACACATCGGGAATCAGCAAGCAGGCCGTAGTTTCCAGCAAATGGGATAATACAACGTCAATCAGTGGCGAACACGCTTCCTCTTCACCTGAATCGCCTCTGTTTGCGTCTCTTGCGACGCACTCGGCCCCGCAGGCTCTTCCGCATCCTCAGGCTCCTCATCGTCTTCGGAGCGCGGTCGCTTGCGCCGCGCGACTGGCGTCGCCTCCTGGTCTTCTTGCACATCCTCCTCAGCCTCGCCTCATGCGGCTCCGGCGTCGTCGGCGGCTCGGAGAGCGATGCGGACTTGGGCGTGCTCGGCGACGGCGACGGCATCTGCGGAGACGCCAGAGGCGACGGCGAGCGGCTCGACGCTTGCTGCTGCTGCAACGACGCCTTCGCCTTTCGCGCCGGACGAGCGCGCGGTTTCGCTTTGGGGGTCACCGGCTGGTCTCGCTCTGCGCCGTGTGCATCGTCGTCGCCATCCGACACGGGAACAGAGGCCTGCCGTCTGCGCGCGCGGGGTTTCGGTTTCGGTTTGGCACGAGAGGTGGGAGCGGGGACTTCTTCCGCGGCACCCATGAGCTCTTCGACCTCCTCAGCCTCGGCCTCCTCTTCGTCTGTCGTGACCATCTCAGACGTTTTGGTGCCTTTCTTTCCGGACTTGCCAGCTTTGCCACCTACGAGATATCAAGGACTTGCAGGTACGACGGCCAAGTTTCAGGCATACCTTTTTCCTTGGAAGCGGTGAGCTTCTTTTCATACGCGCGGTAGGGATCCCAGATTTTGGAGGTCGCTGGTATCTCAACCTTAGCCTGAGCGACGACCTGGTCAAGGTGCGCCTTTCTGTGAAAGCTGTCATTTGGTGCGATAGACGAGAGATGAGAAGAACGTACATTGCCAAAGAATCTCGGGCGTCGATCGCGGTGAGAAGTGGAGTCAAAAGCTTGAAGAAGACGATACACCTGTTCCGGGCTTTCTTGTTGCCAGAGTCATGTTGTGCGATGCGTTTCCATATCCATGAGATCGACGCCGTATGCAGGTTGACGACATGCTGGCTTTCGATACGGCGCACGACCGTCAACTGCGCGCCACGGATCAAAAACGCACCAGCAAGCAGCTTGGCCAGAGCCACCGCATGCTCCTCCGTGCGAACGATTCCGTCCAGGTACAGTTGGAAGGCCTGGTTGCGTCGATAAGAAGGCGAAAAAGATCTTTCGAGAGAGAATATACCTCACGAATGGCGTGGCTGATGACGGTAACAGCCTCCGCACCGTTGTTCTTGTAGAGACCTTCCTCTCGAAGGATGTCGAGGATCACCTTCGCGCAGAGGTCGAATGACGGGCCCAGCCTCCCATAGTGCGCGAGTAGAGTGGTCGAGTGCTGGAAGTGTATCGCGCCTGCTCTGATGGCCCGCAAGAAAGTTGTCATGACGCCCATGAAGACATATTCGCGCTCCAGCGACGATCGCGTCTCGGATGCTGCCGTGCAGGTTTGAGCATCGTGTTACAACTGCGGCCACGCGAACTTACGGGTGACGCCGTTGGAAGACCCCTTCTTGCCCTTCTTGCGCCTATTGGCCGTCGGCTCTTCCTCGCCGGATTTGTCTGCCTCGTCATCGCTTCCGTCCGATGGGGGCGGCGACAGCTCTTCGATATCTTCGGCATAGCGTTCTATCTCGGCCTGGATGAATCCAGCACAACGATACTGAGTCTCCTCATCCAGGGTCAGCGGCATGACGGCGGTAGGTGGGACTGGACCATCGTCCATCGCCTGCACCGGAGCAAATAGGATGTGTAGGTTCATGAGGTTCTGGAATGCCTGTAGTTCCTCGTGGGTCAGCGGGCTGTAACAAGCGTTTCATGTGTGATCTTACAGCTCGTTTAACGCCATCGGAGGTATTCGACTGCGTGCCGATGGCAAACTCCAGCAATTTCTCAAGGAGCGTATCCCTACACTCCTTCAGCCGTTCCCTGAGACGTGCTTCTTCCGGTGACGGTTCATCGCTGCTTGTCAAGCCTCGCGCCTTCCAGATGATATACAGCGTCAGAAGGCTTAATGCTTGTTCGACCATCTGGTACCGTGTGAGCTGTGCACTGCAATTCGGAATCTAGTGCGTACCGATTCTTCTTCCTTGTAACCCAGCCTGCCGCGCTCAGCTAATGCGTTGACGATATCCCACGCACTGCTTTGCTTGCCGCCCTCATCCTCCTCCATCCACGCTGTCATATCGCGCGCGCCCGCGAGTGTCGCCAAGCGCGAGCAGATAGCAGCCAGTGAAATCACTTCGTCCTCCGTGAAAGATGCTAGCTCCAGCTCGTCGCGACCTTTAATAGTGTCGCGTAGGGCGGTAGATAGCTCCTCCTCAAGCTCCAGAATCTTCGTAGAATTGGTGTTCGACAAACTCGTTGCATTCATCATGAACCGTATAGTTGCAACCGCGTTGGTCAAGACGATCGGGGCGGAATGAGACATGAACTGCTTGATGACGTCGTCCCAGAGATTCGAATAAGCCTTGAGTGAAGATTCAATCAGTGCATATATCCAGGCAATTTGGAGAGTACCATACCGTCATCATACGCATCTCCAGATACATATCTAGGTTCAGCATTTGTGGCAGCAGCAGAACGTCAGACATGCGACCAGGGTCTGTCTGGTATTTTACGAACAGTCTTGGAAGCCCCTTGATAAGAGTGCGAGTGATGTCGGACGAGACCGTCTCTCCTTCACCCTTGGTAGAGTTCAGCAGAGAATGCGCATATAGTCTGTGCAAACACACCTTTTTGCCTCCGGCGGCCTCGGACAGCGTTTTCCTCAAGGAAGCCAGTAACACCTCCAGAAGAACGCCTTCCTCCACCTCCTCTAGTCGCCAAACCTCGTCGATCGCACTGTCACTGGCGACGTTCTTGCCCTTTTTCGACTTCCCGTTCACCGCACTTTCAGCAGAATGGTCTAGGAGCAGGATGTCGAGCAGTGTCTCCCAATCACTAACCGGCTCGACTTCATCCCAGAGCGCCTCGACCGCGAGAGCTGTCCTTGACTTTCGCTCGCGCCAACAAGTGCGGCTACTTCCTTGCGATGAGGGTGCTTCGAGGAGCCTTCGGATTGGTCTCCATCTTCTTCGTCCTCTTCATCTCGGACGCCCTTGCCTTTGTCAAGGGCTCTTCCCCATTGCACGAGCAGCATTGCGAAAGCCTTGACTCCGACACGCTTTTTCTCCGTTTCACTTGGTTTACGGCCGACAAGTCGCTCCTCGACAGTCTCGGACCATACGCCCTTTACGAAGCGCCCGACGGCTTTGCGCATCTTGTTTTCTTCATCGAAGACAAGGAGGCAGAGCTTCTCGCGTTGCTCATCCTCGAGCAGTCCGTGCTCGTCGATTGCCTGGAGGACTTGTACGACCGCAACACGTACACTCAATTCGGTGTCGCTCATCGCCATCTCGACGAGGCGCGGCTTGAACCTCTCTGTAAAGTGTTGGAGGGCGCTGACGCCAATATACTCGGTTTGGGCGTATGCAGAAGCCAGTGCTCGGACCGCTTCGAGGCGCACATGTGTGTTTGCGTCGGAGAGTACCCATCCGACGTAGCGTAAATATTCACCGTCGATGAAATGTGCCGGGTGCTTGGAGAACCAGAGCCCCATGGCGTGCACACATTCTGCACGGATGTTCGGATCGAGGTCGCGATATCGATGCACAAACACGCTATAACGCGCGGTGAGTACATCGACTAGGCTATAATATAAGCACATACCCATAGACAAATTCCTTGATGAACTCGGCGAGTTTCTCACGTCGCGTGCGGATCTCACGAGCCTTACTCTCCAGTTCCTTCTCGCGTGCGGTGGCCGGTTCACCCTTTCCCTTCTTCCGCTTGCGCTCGCCCTCCTTCTGCCTGCTGACCACCTCAGCCTCCTTCTCCACCGCGGCGGCGACCTGTGACAATGCAGTTGCCACATCGAGCGCAATCACGGTCGCTGTATGCCGGAAGCTGCGCATGTGACTGCTGCTCATGGGATTGACCCATGTCGTAAGAGTCGGAATGAGGTCAGTGCTGTACAGCTGACCGAGGGCAGCAGCGGAGGTGATGAGGCGGGTGATAAGTTCGGAAAGACTTGCGCGGAAAGGCTTGAACGCAGGTAACTTGGAGGTGAGGGGGTATACATGCTCATCTTCCTGCTTGAGCTCTTCTGTCAGGTCGTCAAGGGCACTGACAACACCGTCGTAGTCGAGAACTTGTTCTGGTGTGTACGTGTGATTACAGCCGCAAGCGCGTAGGATACAGTTGATTAGTTCGGCTTGGGCCGCGTCGGGTGTATGCGACATGGACTCGAGGAAGTCTTCGGCTGCGGACTGCAACGCCGCGCCAGGGTTCATAACAGCATCTAAACCACATTAGCGGGGATCAGACATGGTGCGCGGCTACTCACTGAAGAGGGGATTGTCATTGGCAATGTTCGTCTCTTTCGCCACCTGCTCAGGATCGAACTCTGCGGCGCCCTTGCGGGGGCGCCCCTCCTCGGCTTCACAATACCTCCCACCACCGTCTTCTGCGCACGGGGCTTGCCTGTTCCTGGAGGCGGCCGCGTTTCTTGGGTGCGGCTTCGCGTCTGTATCTGCGGCGGGGCTTTCTTAGCGGTCTTCTTCTTCGGTTGGCTCGACTTGGGGGCAGTGTAGTCCTCTTCGCCGTCTGCCTCGCCATCTTCTGACTCTGGAGAACCCTCATCTTCGCGTTCGCTCTCCGAATCGACCACGGAATGCTTCCGCTTGTGGCTGAGCTGACTGCTGTCGACTATGGGAACGAGCGTCACGCGATGGAAGCATGTTGCGGGGTACGACACGCACTAGAGACAAACTGTGTGGCCTGTTTTCGTTCGCGCTGCGAGCGGCGCGGCGCGGTGGACGTTTCGGCGTCGGACATGGTCGACGTTGTGGACGAGAACGTGCCGAACGCGCATTCGCGCAGGGTGTGACGGGCCGCTGCACGCGTTTGTCACGACTAACGAGAGTGACCTCCCGTGACCTGTCGTGACATTTGCGTCACGTCCCCCGCCCAACGCTCTTCGCCCGCAACGTCGACGACGCCCGAAACACGGAACAAATCGTGATTTTCTGACGCAGCTAGCGGCCTTCTGTTGCGGTACTCAGGTCGTGGCAGACTTCTCTGCGTGGTTGGTAGCCTCAGGTAGCTCGTGGTATAAACGTTTACCAACGACGACGAATCGCGGCTTATCGTGCTCGGCATGCGCGACTTGTTTCGACGACGGCGACCGCGATGATCTCACAGAACTGTTTCGCTGGTTGTGTCCCTCGGATCTACGCACGCCTCTCCCAGTCTGCACTATACCTGGCGATCTGCTTGCTAGCTGGCTCCTCTACCCCGGGTTTTCCCCTCGACGTTCCCACCGGAGTCTCTGCGATGGCACAAGTCAGGGTACCTCACTTTGGCCAGTCATCATCCATTGGCGGGTCGTAGCATGCCATTTTATCCGATCCGTGGGGACCTCGTGAAGAGGCGCGTCGGCCATTCCTTTGGGCGATCGTGCGATTAGCGGTTTGCACGCCTCCTTCTGCTGTGCAAAGCTAAGCGAGGAAGCGCGAGCGGAGCTGTCATCACCTGAAGCTTTCGGGCATGAACTTTGTGGCGGCCACAGTCCAGCAAATGATCTCTGGCCAACCGAGTCTACCCTTTTTAAACCCTACCTCCTTGATGTTCCTTGTCTCTATTTCCCCTCCTTCCGTTCCACCCAAAAATGTCTCCACTGTCAACAGCCTATTCCACCTCACTACCCACAAGCAAATCGACCTCATCGCACGCGATGCCCTCCAGCGGCCTGCCTCCAGATGTCTTCAGCACGTCTCCACCAAGCGCTGGCACCGCGTCCACCGAAACCACCCCGACGCGAAAAGGTCGCAAATGCGTCTTCAACAAGCCTGATGGCCTACGCGCACCACTCAAGATATCGATCCCGCCCCCGCAGGTGCATCCCATCCGCGCGGGGTCGTCTCACCCACACTCAGCGCACCTCAGCGCGTCAGAGTCTGGACCTGAGGACTTCGACGTCTTCTCTGGTTCCGACACGTCGTCTGAGGACCCGTCCGAGCCCACCACACCGCGACTTGCCGTCAGGCTACTATCGCCCCGAAAATCTGGCGTGTTCGCGCCCACGCCGATATCCCCCAGTGTCCAGATCTCGGACGATCTGGGACTCGGGTCCCTCTCGCTCTCCGGTGGATCGCCCGCGTACGGCTTGAAGTCCGTCCCATGCTCCCCCAGGAAGTCCATGACCGTGAGGACGGCCGCGTTCGCAAACCTGATTCCGAGATCGTCGAGCCAGGTTGGGCCATTCCAGTACCTGCGGATGCTCAACAAGGGCAGTTTCGGCACGGCATACATTGCTCGCGAAGTATCCACGGGCCACGTTCTCTGCACAAAAGTCTCCGCGAAACGGCCCATCAAGGGTCGCGAGGAACACCTCCGGGGGATGACAGCGGAACTTCTAGCTTACAAGCGGATCGCGTCAGCGGAACCCCATGCGAAGAAGTGGATTATGGATATACACGGCGTTCTCCAGACTGCGAAGGAGGTCGTCTTTGCGATGGTGCGTCTCAGCTTAGTCACTTAGCCGCGCGTACCTGACGGTGGCCCTCAGGACGTAATGGAGACAGACTTGTTCTCTTTCATCGATGCATCCCACCCTCCCAAATTCGTTACATGGTGGATCGCTCAGATCGTGCGCACTACTTCCTCAGTGACGAAAGCACTGGACTGACCTAGAACATAGGCACTCGGCATTGACGCTCTGCACGGAATGGGTATCATTCATCGGGACATCAAGCCTGAGAACGTCTTCGTCGTGCCGGGGACTCTCTCCCTCCGTATCCGTCTCGGTGACTTTTCGAATGCATGGCTTGCCCCAGGCGACTCGCCGGAGGAATGGTCCAACTCGTACGACGTCGAGCCCGGCACAGCGCTCGACCCCAACCGGTTGTACGCTATCGCACACGTCGGCACGGAGGCTTACATGGCCCCCGAGATCAGGGCGAAGAACCAGTGGTATGGGCCCATGGTCGACTGGTGGGCGCTGGGTTGCACGATGTATGACTTGCACGTCGGCGACCAGGTGCGTGTTCCATCTTCTCAATTCAGGCGGCACGCTGACGGATTTCCACCACAGTTCCTCTTTCCCGATGACCGTGCGGTCGAGAAGCTGCGGAGGTGGCAAGCTAGCGGACGGGATGTGGCGACATGGATCAAGTCCCGCGTGTCTTACCTTGCAGATGATGCCGCAGACGTTATTGGCGGGGTGCGTATGAAGCTTCCAACACCAGATTTCAACTGATAAGGTGCCCTCAGCTGCTCAACTACGAGCCCGAGAAGCGCTACAGACTCGAATCCCTTTTGGGCCACCCGTACTTCCGCGACCCGAAAGGGAAGAAAAGCGTGTTTGACGAAGTCAAGTCATTCCCCCTTGTTCCCGAGACAAAAGGTACAGTCGCCCCTCAAATCTGCGGGATCTATCAGCTGACTCACTGGCGGCAGGCATCAATCTCGCGCCACGGCATCCCGACGCCACTGTTGAGCACATGCCGGTTTGCCATGCCGTCGCAAAGCCCACGAACCCGGACGAGCCGGAGTTCGACGACTTCGCTTGGATAAACCCGAGCGGCCTCTGGCGCGATAGCGACGACTTCTAACGACCCCATTTTTTGCACTTCTCCACATCACTAGCCTGTACAAGCGGTGCTCACTCCGTGAAGCCGGTATACCCGCTCATGCATATACCACCCCTCGCAATGTACCCGTACCGTCGTCGCATGCTTCACCTGTATTTTATACCGCATGTATATTTATGTGTAATAAGTGGCTCCGCTCAATCTATCCCCTGTTGTAACCTGCTCTGTGTCTTAGCCTGAAAATTTGAGATCTGAGAGCTTTTGGTGGATGCCGCGGCCGGGATGCGGATGGGAGCTCCGCGCCGTGCTGCGGATGGCGCGCCACGTGGGCGCCACAAAGTGCTTGGACCTAAAAGGGAAGAGGTGCTGTGGTTTTGCTCTCGGGTCTCCTCAAGTAGGAATGGCGCCCCACTCCACCTTGCACATGACCGATTGCTAGACGATTGCACCCTGACTCGTGTCCTGGAGAGACGAACCCACAATCTTCGCAGGCTTGCTCTGGTTATCGGCATCCCGACGCAGCGCGCTCGAATTGCAGTAGTAAATGCAACTCGGAAGCAGTAGACAATATAGAGTAAAGGCGGCCAGAGGAAGACTTGGCGAGGAGTATCTGTGGTCAAGCTTTACTGTGCATCTGTTGCTCTGCCAACACGGACGCTGGCCGAGCTGATCTCGGCTGATAATGGTGTGGCGATGAGGTGGCCCGGACTTGAGCATTTTTTCTAAGCCACTTGCACTTTTTGAGAAATTCAGTCTAAATCGTCGGTAAATACTAACGCATCTGTCCCGGTCCCCAGAATGCGTGCCCTGAACCCAAGCTCTACGTGTCGTAAAGGGTGCACGCTTTGCGTCCGCACGAGATCCGTGTTAGCAATCCTGCCGGCACTGCATTCCTCGCTTGCCAGTCCTTTGCGTACGCCTGAACGTCACGGTGGCCCTCTTGTGGCTCGGCGGGAAAGCGACGGGCCGAGGGGGAATGCGCGGTTCCTGCGTGCGAAGTCGCCGATATCTGTGTCGAACGGGACCCGGATCTGTGCTGTGCTGGTCAAGCATGTCCCGCCCGCTCTACCGACTGCATCTTTGATGCGTATCTCCCGCCAGGTCGGCACGCGAGAACCCGCACAATCCTCCGCAGCACGACCTCGCGCATGCAGGAGGGCAGACGGAGACTTTTGTCGCCAGGATCGCGTCTGATCGAGGAAGGTGCCGGTATCAGGAGGATCTGCAGCGACGTGCGCACGCGGAACCAAGGGCATGGCGGTGGGGGGATGGCTTCGCGAAGGGCTTGGGAGTGTGCCTGATACGCGTTGCCTGTGCGCGGGAATTCTAAGCCTAGTGATGTGGCGCTGTGTCTCAGATAATCGCATGTACAGCGCCGCGCATGTGCGCAATATCTGCCGTCAGTACTGCGTACTTGTTTCGTGAAGTTTAGCTGCGACTGTGCATGCTGAGGAGAGTCAGCGAAGTTGACCGCCGAGGGGCGGACGCGAGCGGCGCGGGCGAGCCGACGAGTTCCCGAAAAGGAAGTTCGATCATGATGGCACGACGGAGGCATTCTGCGCGAATATCTTTGGATTTTGGCGGCGACAACGACGAGACCAGCGCGCGTCGGCGGAGGTTGTTGTCCACCTCGTTCATCGACACATCTTACTTCTGGCGGTGCTGCAGCGGCCTGCGCTATGATGGTTGGCAGGCCTCTCCAGTTTGCGTCAGATATGCGAAATGATGGACCGTCTTCGCCGAAACACTCGTGCTGCACTCGAATTTCGCGTGGAACACCAGCATCGTTCCTTGGCTCCTTTCCCCGTCCGTTGTCTCGCTGGACGCACCTCGTCTCCTTACACCACCTTCCGACGGCCTAGTTTCGGGCGCTGCGCCGGTCACTCGACTCCTCTCTGCACACTGCCATCTCCCGTGTCTTACTGGCGTTCCCGACGTGTTCATGTCATCGGTCCTTAACTCAGTTTTCAAAGGCCGCAAGGGGAAGAAGCATTTGTTCCATCGTACCCACCGTGCACAGTCCCCGCCGTCTCCTGGGTCCTTCGTCTCGCCCGAGACGAGCGACAAGCCCTTCAACCCATACGCGCTCTTTGAAGCGTCCCAGACTTCGCTAAACCAGCATGCACCACGCCCATCCGACACCCCGCCCGCCGAGCCGAGCAAGCGCGTCAGCTCGCCCAGGGTCAACGTCGAGATCGGCGGTGACGGGTTCTCACTGTCTGACTGGCTCACGTCAGAGCTGATCCCGCAAAGGTGGACGCGCCCGTGGCCCTGCCGGAGCGAAACGTGTCGTTGGGGGTCAAGACCGGCGCGGGGAGCAGCAATGCGACTGTGGGGAACTTGTCTGTGGGAAAGAGCGTGGACGGAGGCAGCTTGCATCACCGGGGCGCGAGCGGGAGTGCGCAGTCGCATACCGGATCGCAATCAAAAGCCGGGCCCAGGGCCCTGCCCATCCCGCCTCGCGTAGCCGAAACGCATCCTGTAGAGGCGTATACTCACGAGCGAAGCTTCTCAGAAGACGAGGTCATTGTTATTGGGGCACCAAGAGGCAGAAATGTGAGTGCGCTTCTGGTCCAGCTTGTGTCGTATTCTCAATTTGTGCACCTAAGCCTACCGTATCCCCACTGAGCTCAGCTCGCAACTTCTCTTCGTCTGACGAGAGCGAAAGTGAGAGAGCTCATGGCGCTGTACGTAACAGCTCTCTCCGTTTCCTTCTCCTGAGTAACAGGGCAGCAGACGTCACCGCAGCGACCCACTCCCGCCCCCCTCAAGATTCCTGAAGCTAGCGTCCAGCGACAGCGAGCAGCATCCTTGGAGTCAGGTCACCCAGACAAGCAATCAAACGCAAGCGTGTCCCCCTTGCCACGGCATCCTTCCCTGACACGGTCACGATCACGACTTCGCTCGCGACCAGGCTCATTGTATTCACGATATTCGGATACGGACATCGACTACGACGACAATCTCAACTCAGCGGTTTCGGGGACGACCCTGGCGCGAGCGCTCGTATCTCCGTATGTTCTCTCCCCATCTTCGAGTTTCACATCGCCGTCCCCTGGAGGCCAATCATACGGTCGCACGCGGGGGCACCTAGCCCGCCAGGACTCAGCCACGCTCCCGCGGGGCGAGCTTCCGTTCACGTTCAACAGGAAGAGCCTGCGCTCGAGCAAGGGCAGCCTCGCGCCGAGCTCTCGCGTCAACAGCAACTACTGGCGCGACAGGCGCATCAGCGGCGATCAGATCGTCGTCGTGGGTCCCGAGGAGCGCGATGGCTGGGGCGCAGACGGCGACGTACCGCCAGTCCCTCCCGTGCCCGCAGGGCTTAGCCAGAGGCGTCGCCGTACAGCTGCACGCGCAGCCGCAAGCCATCGCCGAACCCGAGCGAGGAACAGGCGGGGAGCTCGTCCGGCCTTACGGCCGAATGGCGACACAGCAACGGGGCGCGACGGAGCTTTACCGATGTCCTCCTCGACAGCGCTCCAGACAAGAAACGGCGCCGGATCTCGAGGATATCAGAGGCGAGTGGATCGCAGGCGAGCACACTGCCCGCGGCGCCGAGCATATACCCGCTCTTAATCCGGGAAGCAATGATTCACTCGCCGACGATGGTGATGATGAGTACGAACATGATGCTGGAGAGGCCCAACCCTCGGCAAAGCTATCGGTCAGGACGCCAGACCCGATGCACAACGTCCTGGCGACGTCCCGGTCGCTGCTGAGTCTGCGACCTCTTCTCAAGATACCCCTGGTTATGATACCCCTGCCCTTTTCCAAACAGACAGCGCGACATCAGCAGAAAGTATGTCGCGTTTTCAAGGATTCTTCAGGTAGTCTTACATTTCACAACAGGTTCTGTGCATACACCTGCATCCGCTGCGTTAGCAGCTAACCCTGTGCGCACTCGCATGTCCCGTTCTTATTCTGAATCGTCTCCACGCCGATCTATGGGTCCGCGTCCTGTGGCTTTATTACCCATTGGCGAGCGCCCTCGGTCGCAGTACGTACAGCCATCGCCGGGCACCCATCCACGCACCGCCAGTGAATCCATGTCTCGACCGTTCTCCATGACATCACCTCTGCAACCCCCAGTCATGCCTGCTGCTGCCGGCGACTCGCCCGACTCGCCCGACCTTCTCGATATCATGTTCGCCGGTTCGCGAGTCGTCCAGCGAGGGAACGGCAGCTCTGCCACTACCCGGGTTATCAGCCCACCTGCCCCGATTTCCGTCCCACCTCCCACTAGTCCCGAATATGGCTTCCTTCAGGAAGACCCCACCTCGCCGTCGACGGCTTCGTCTGTCCGACAGACCTTCCCCGAGACGCCATACGCGTTCACCCCGCTCGTCTCTGCCGGGTTCACGAGCCCTCAGTTGCCTCGAGATGCGCGACCGCCGTCACGGTGGATGACAACGACGAAGCGCGGGAAGTCGTCGAAGGCGGGCCTTGGGCAGCGCGCGCTGATGCGTCACGCGACAATGATGAGTCCACCGACAACGGCTGAGCTTTCGGACGCGACGCCCATGACACTGCCGCTGTCGAGCGCAGACGCCCCACGCCAGCCCCAAGGCGAAGCCGCTTCGGCTCCTCGAGCGGAAGACCCAGGTATCCTGGCGATGATCGAGGAGACCGCCTCCCCGGTCTCGCCGCCGACTGGGCAGGATGGGAGCCAGCCGTCGTCTTATGCCGCTACGCCGGAGCATTCGCCACCGCCGGCACCCAGATTGTCTGTCGAGGCCACCGCTGAGCGGACGGCGAGTCTTGTCCCGGCAAAGCGGTCGCTCACGCCGCTTCCGTCGCCGCCTCTGACGTCGGTCGCTTCACCTTCGCATCCGCCTTCGCCGGTCCGGCTGCGGAAGTATTGGCGGCAGAGCAGTCTCACAGGACAGCTGAGCAGAGTACAGATGCTTCCAGGAAGAACGAAGAGCAGGCCGAACAGCCAGCGACCTCGATTGCAGATGGTCTGACGACTGGGGTGCCAGCAGACAAGGACGCTTCGCCATCTTCTCTGCCTCCACCCGTAACAGCGAGATCTGATGTGGCTGCAGAGGTGGAGGAACGATCCAGGCCTCAGCCTTTGCCCCTGCCTCCGGTCATTATCAAGCGGGTCTCTGGATTTCGTGGGCCGCGCAGCCGACCCCCTCCTCCTTCTGGTCCCCGGCGGCCGAGTGGAACCGCAACTCTCCTGAGCCGAAGTCGCAATGGCTCGGTCTCGTCCTCTCTGGGAAGTCCGCCGTCCAGCTCTGCGACGACGCACGCGGCCTATCTCTTCGCTAAACCCTCGAGTCCCATATTCTCTGCGTCCAGTCCCCGCTTTGAAACGCAGCCAGTCAAGTTCCGCGGATTCACACTGGAAGCTGCACAGTGGACCTGGAAGCAGCAACAACTACAAGAGGTTGTGTCTGCCGCGATAAAGAAGTCTGCAAGCGCATCTTCTATTCGTCTGCTGACTTCTGAGCTTCTCAACGATGAAATCCCGGCAGAGGTCGAACGGCTAGAGGCGCTGAGCGCCGAAATCAGGACGAACTACAAGCTTGCGGTGCGAAAGCGCCGTATGATCATCGACTCGCTACGTTCCGTCGCTGGTAGCGGAGAGCTGGCAGAGCAGGCCGCGTCCGGTCGCCTCATTGACGACTTGGAGGAAGTCTCAGACCAGATCGACCACTATTCCGAGGAGCTCTATGCCGTTACCGACCAGTTGAGCCAGCTGCGCAGCCTGCAGGACGTGCACTACGGGAGCGCCTTGGCGATGGCTCTCCGGAAACTCAACAACGCCTTCTTGAAGCATCTGGAGGAGAAAGAGCGACTTCGGCAGCAAGTCGCGGCGCTGGAAGCGGAGCGGAACGATGCGTGGCAGCAGGCACAGGAGGCCGCTCGAGAGCTGGACGAGCTGAACGAGAAGATTGCCCTGAGCGAGGGCATCCCGACTCCAGCAAGCAGCCGCAGATCGAGCAAGGTCAGTATCGCGCGCAAGGCGAGTCTCCGCAAGGCTGGGTTGCGATCGCCGAGCCGGCTACGGAGCCAGCACTCGTCTATTGCGAGCACGATGGCGATGTCGCCCGGGATGCGCACGACCTCGCTCGAGGACGTGCCGCCCGTTCCGCCAATTCCCGTGCGCTCGTCGCTCGCGGTCTCGACCTCTGACCTGCCGAGCCGCAGCTCAGGTGCGTGTGCCCTCTCTGGAATAGCCCACGCGCAGCAGCTGATTGGGCGGGCTGCAGGTGTGACGTCGGAAGGCACCCCGCTCTCAGAGATCCGCGCGATCATGCAGCAGGCGCACCAGGAGCTGTGTGAGATGCTCGGGATCAATCCAGAGGATTTGCAGGCCCCCGGGATGGAGCCGCGCCAGAAACGGTCGCTGTCGCTCTCGGCGACGATGCAGAGCCCTCGCAGTTCCCGGCCGTTCCTGGCTCGAACGGTCTCGGAAAGCCACGTTCCGAGTTCTAGTGTGTCCGCCAGCTTCGGCCTCCACCGACGAAGTCGAACGCTTGATGACGTGAGTGGGCCTGATGATGTCTTCTGTGTGTGTATGACGACGCTGACGGTCGAGAAGTCGCAGCGGCAAGCGGTGCTTTCCAGCATCGGTATGGCTCCCGCATGATACACCACCCTACCCGCTATATTTATTGAGAGCGACCCTGCTTCAGCTGTGCTACCCAGTCAAGTTGACAATCTGTCCTTGCTTCAGCGACCTCTTGTATACGCATGTGTGTAATTCTGCGCGAGCAGAGATGTGGCATTAGTATGTCCGGCCTGTACTAATCGGTGTACTTACTGTAGCAATCATCTGGAATCTCATGGTGTTGTGGTTGTGTGGGCTTGTGCACCATGGACTTGCATTGGAAACATAGACCACCTAGGTCAGGTGTACAGATGCAGTCTCAACAGCATGCCCAAAGCCAGCAGAGGTATTCCAGTTCTGGCGTCTATTTAGGGATGTCTCTCTCTTTCCCCGCATCTTGCAGAGGTGTGCCCATCCCTCTACCGTCGCTATGCTCTCAGCACCTCGTGAAATCGGTCTGGCTCGTGCAAGTCCTGGTGTGAAATACTGGACGCAATCCAGTGGACAAAAACAAATATTTCATGTGCTCAACTGACCTAGGCTTGCGGCCCAGCTTGCATGATCCGGCGGGGGACAAGCGTCTCATCTCCGCACCCCAGATTCCCCCGCCCGCCCTCCTCACAGCTTGACCAGCGACCACGATGATCTCTCGCCGCTCTCTCGCACGCGTGCGCGGCGCGCACGTCCTCGCGCGCGCACTCTCGAGCCGTGCGTCCGCCGTGCTCGGCGCGCTCGACATTCCCACCGCGGACGCCGTGCCCGGAGTCTACGACGGCGCGTGGGCCGGCAGCGGCGAGCTCTTCGAGAGCGTGTGCCCCACGACGGGCGAGGTGCTTGCGCGTGTGCAGGGTGTAAGCACTCCGGCTCCATCGTGTCCTCCGTGCCACTTGCTGAACGTGCGTGCAGGCGTCGCCCAAGGAGCTGCAGACCGCCATCGAGAAGTCTCGCGAGGCGTACCACTTTTTCAGGACTGTACCTGCCCCGCGCAGGGGCGAGATCCTCAGACAGATACGCGAGGCCCTGGCAGCGAAGGTGTGGTGTGCGTTTGCGTGTACGGTTCGCTCGCTCACAACCGCTGCAGAGAGATGAGCTCGGTGCGCTCATCTCTCTAGAAATGGGCAAGATCCGCACAGAAGGCGTAGGCGAGGTGCAGGAGTTTGTGGACATTGTGAGTATGCATATACACGCGTGTTGTGCAGCCCTTGCTGAATTGTGCCCTCCAGGCGGACTATGCCGTCGGCCTGTCTCGGATGATGAGCGGTAGAGTAGTCGCTTCGGAGAGGCCTGGACACAGCATTCTGGAAGGCATGTACCTTGCAGATTCGTTTCACTACGCTTCACTGACGTGACACCCTAGTACCAAATCCATTGGGAGTGGTCGCAGTGCTGTCTGCTTTCAACTTTCCGGTAGCAGTATACGGCTGGTGCGTGTTTTCTACCAGTACCCTGCAGTAGAACAGACCCTCATCTGCTTCAGGAATCTTGCCCTATCACTTGCTGCGGGGAATGCGACTCTGTGGAAGCCGTCGCCCACAACGCCGCTTTGCTCCGTAGCAGTCACCAAGATCGTATCAAGTGTGTTGGAGAAGAACAACATCCCTGGAGCCGTTGCTGGACTGGTTGTTGGTGGCAAGAACGTCGGCGAAGCTGTCGTGGAGAGCAAAGACGTCGACATGGGTGAGTTCCTTAGTCTCATTCTGCGACACAGCATCTGACAGTTGTTTGTTAGTGTCATTCACTGGAAGCGAAAACGTCGGCCGTCAGGTAGGCAAGGTTGTCCAGTCTCGCTTTGGCAAAGTGCTGCTGGAGCTCGGCGGCAACAACGGTAGGCACCTTAGCTCTGTGCAATTCCAGCTTGTTTCTCATGCCATATCCCAGCTGCGATCGTCATGCCCGATGCAGACCTATCCCTAGCTGTACCAGCAGTCTTCTTTGGAGCAGTAGGCACTGCCGGTCAGCGCTGCACATCCACCCGCCGTCTGTACCTCCACCAGGACATCGCGCCCGCCTTCCTCTCGCGACTGCAGGACATGTACAACAAACTGAAGCCTGGCGACCCGCTCGCGCCAGCGACGCTCTTCGGGCCGCTGCACACGCGCGCGGCGGTGGGCATCTACTCGTCCGCAATCGAACGCCTGAAAGCGGCTGACGCGCAGATACTGTGCGGGGGCGCGGTGTACGGCGCGGCGGAGCTGCCGGACGCGCTGCACGGCGGGAACTGGGTGAAGCCGACAATCGCGTGCCCAAGAAGGTCGACCTCGAGAGCGACGTGTGGCGCACGGAGACGTTTGCACCCGTGCTGTGCGTCGCGACGTTCGAGGCGCTCGAGCAGGCGATCGCGTGGAACAACGGCGTGCCCCAGGGCCTCAGCAGCTCGCTCTGGACGCGCGACATCCGGAACGTGGGCAAGTGGATCGGGCCCGCGGGCTCGGACGCGGGCATCGTGAACGTGCGTGTTCTGGCTGTGTCTGGCTGTGGCTGTGGAGTATGGCGTGCTGACGCGTTGCCGTGCGCGCAGGTCAATGTCGGAACGAGCGGCGCCGAGATCGGCGCTGCGTTTGGCGGGAACAAGAGCACAGGATGGTCAGTCTTTGCGTTGCCACGTGTCTCGCAGACGTTAGCGTGCTCAACCATCCTTCGCAGGGGACGCGAGTCGGGCGGCGATGCGTGGAAGCAGTACGTGCGTTGGAGCGCATGCACGCTCAATTTCTCGGACGAGGCGCCGCTGGCACAGGGGGTCAACTTCTCCGCAACGGCGTGAGAGCGCAAGGCATGATCTGATGCCATTATGGGCACTCTTTGCTCTGTACTGTAGCACATCTAGAATCGAGCCTCTCGGACGTGGTGAACCAGAGCAGGCGCTACGTGGCACGAGGGTCGGAAGAGTGAAGTAGTACAATCGGACTCTTACTTCCCAACCGGTACAGGGGTCGGGGCCGTGGTACCGGTGCGCCCGGGCTGAACTGTCAGCAGGGGCAGGTACGACGCTACCAGTGCTGAGATGCAGATCCTGTCGCAAGAGAAGTCAGACTGCGTTGGTCTGTACAGCAGGACATCCGGATTTCCGGACACATACATGAGGCCGCTACTAGGGCTGTTGGTCCCCTCCTTGGTGCGAAGAGGATGCTGGTTGAACAGGCTCATGAGGGTGAGGAACAGGTTCGGCCAGGCGAGGTAGCTGGAGGCGGTGGGTGTTCAGGCGGAGCGATGCCGGGGACCCTGGGGGCACTCACCGGTTGCGCGTGACCATGACGAGACCAGAGATGAAGAGCACTGCACACTCGTACGTCAATATCGCTGCGGCACTGTGGCACGCGCAACGTGAAGCGACGCACCCGAGCCGCTCAGGCCATCTGCGTCGTCCGAGTCAGCTTGTCAGTACGTTCTGTTTGGCGTGCGGAGGACGGGCACACGCACCCAGCGAGTCGGTCTTCCACGTCTCGGGGAAGGAGACGCGCGTCTCGGCGGACGCGTCCCGGGGGTCGTCGCCAGCAGGAATCGTCGACATGGTGGTCGAGAGCAAGCGTGCACCTAGCTGCTATCCCCCATATGGCAAGACCTTTGTGGCGCCCACGTGCGCT
Source organism: Phanerodontia chrysosporium (assembly GCA_001910725.1). Classification (NCBI taxonomy): domain Eukaryota; kingdom Fungi; phylum Basidiomycota; class Agaricomycetes; order Polyporales; family Phanerochaetaceae; genus Phanerodontia; species Phanerodontia chrysosporium. The sequence continues at coordinate 415,202 of MJGA01000008.1, forward strand.
CGTGCCTGGCGGGGTGACCCGGGGGCAAAGCGCAACGGCCACGGCAGTCGCGCACGCGGTGCTTGGGATGTGCAAGCGACGTAATTCAAAGGGTGTAGCATCGCCACAAACAAGACAAAAAGCCTAGTTAAAACGTTAATCGCTTGCAGCCCTTGCTGGTCTCTGGAAGCGCAGCTTTGCAACACGGCACGCTTTGTTTGCGTCAGAAATGAGCATTGTCGATGACAAAGCTGCGCTACATCCTGCCTACGCAACTCTGGCACCGCTACGTAGCGCTATACACATGTACGACGAGAGTAGGTGTCCGGGGTCGTGATGTCACCGGACCTGGCGGGGCACCGTCACGTGAGGCCTGTGCGGGGAAAGTTGGCGGTGCTCGTGTCTTCATGAGCACCGACCACCTCCATCCATCGAGAGATCGCCCTCTCACCACTTCTTCTCACTCGTCCTCAGCTCATATACACTCTCCCTAATCCACCCTGAGCAGCATGGTGCTCAACGCGATGCCCGGCGACGATGCGGAGTCGTCCCCGCGGTTCAACCGCATGCTCAGCTCTCTCCTCGGCTCTCCCTACGTTACCACTTCCGATCTCCCACCCTCAGACCTCTCGCTCATCCGCCGCCTCGATGCTGGTGCCGATCTCGAAGCCATCGACGGCGTCCTTGCTGCCGTGCCACGCGCAGACACAGTCACCCGACCCGCTTCGCCAACACCCAGCTTCGCCACGGACACCTACTCGCTCATCAACTGGACCGAGCACGCAGACTGGTCCTCTGCGCGCCCGCGCCCCTCCTTCTCGGACGCCGCCCCGGGCTGCTCACTCCTCCCTTCTGGCTCCCGGCGTTCGGTGCCTTACGCGTACTCGTATCCCGCAGCGCCGACGCCCCTCGGCTCGCTGCGCTCGTCCGGCTCGGGCAGCCTCAAGAGCTCGCGCAACTTGGGCCTGCTCCCGCGCCTTTGGGATGCCCTCCGCGAGTCGTCCCCCACGAAAAAGGGCAAGCGGCGGCTTGATGGCGCTGTGGGCGACCTCTGGTCCGAGTTCGGGGGCAACGGCTACATCGACTATGCGAACCTCCCCCGCTCGATGGCGAGGAGGGCGAGCTGATTGACGACGAGGCGTGTTTCATTGACGTGCGGGCGGTCACAGGTCTAGGTGCGTACCCCTTCCTCCTCTGCTAGTCAGTGCCCGATCGCGGGATACGAGATACCGATGGTGCCGGAATGCAACCCCTGTGTTTCGTCCCTGCCAACCACTAGAGAGGCGCGTGATAATGCTGGACACGCATGTTTGGGAACGTTGCCATGCTGCCGTCCGCCGTCGTCCGAGCGGGGCCGCTGGCTTTCGCTCCTCCGCTCCGCACACCCTCTCTCTCTCGTGTTCGCATGCTATCTGTGTGGACGCGAGCAGGACTGACGTCACTCCCAGATATCATTGCCAACATCCCCGACGAACTCGCGCTGCACCTCCTCTCCTTCCTCGATCTCCCGGATATCGTCGCGTGCCTCCGCGTATCAAGGTTTGTGGTGCACCGACACGACTTGTGGACACCGCACTCACGCTTTTCTATCAGAACATGGCGCCGGCTCGCGTCGGACAATGCGGTGTGGCGGTCGCTGTTTGCACGGAAACGCGGCTCCGGCTGGCTGCTCGACCTCCGTCGGCTGAAGTACCCGGCGCTGTCCAATTCTAGAACGATGTTTCCCTCACGAACTCTGAGCCATAGTCGCATCATTGAAGTCCCTGCCCCCTCGAGTTAGACTGGTATAACCTATGCAAGAGCCGTGCTGAGCTAGATCAGCGGTGGTCTGCGAATCCGTATACTGGCAGGGTTGGGGAGGACAAGGAAAATGTGAGGGCTTGGAAGCCACGGGTTAGGAGGATGGTCGGTCACACAGACAGGTGAGTGACTGCTTCTGTGCCACCAACGACCTTGCTCTGACTCATCTATGTCAGCGTGTATTGTCTCGAATTCGACTCGTCCCGAATCATTACTGGCTCACGCGACCGTACCATCAAAGTCTGGAGCCTCAAGACCGGGCGCTGCCTTGCGACGTTCACCGGCCACCAAGGCAGCGTGCTCTGTCTGAAGTTTGAGCGTGACTTTGACCTTGATGACGCCAACGCTTTGCCGGACGGCGAGGGCTGGAGGAAGGCATGATGGTCAGCGGCTCGAGCGACTGCTCTGTGATCGTGTGGAACATATATTCGTATCCTGCCACGGACGACGGTGATGAGGAATTTGCGACGGTGGCCGAGGTGCGGGCAATCCTGCGCGGCCACACTGGCGGTGTCCTGGACTTGCGCATCGAGAACAACTGGATCATCAGCTGGTATGTCCTGCCTTCGCACCCTCGACTGCATATGTCTGACTAAGTCACCAGTGGCAAAGACGCGAGTGTCCTAGTTTGGGATCGCTCGACGCTGGCCTTGCATCGTGCATTCCGCGGTCACGAAGGCCCGGTCAATGCTGTCGGCGTGCAGGGCAACCGGCTAGCCAGTGCGAGCGGCGACGGCAAGATGATCCTCTGGGATATGTCCACCGGAGAGCGTCTGCGCACCTTTGACGCCCACGACCGCGGCCTCGCCTGCATCGAGTTTAAGGTGGGTGGCTACGCTTCACGCGGTCTCGCTACGATGCTAATCGCTCCCGCAGGGCGACCTCATCGTCTCAGGCTCGAACGACTGCAAGATCAAGGTCTGGAGCGCGTCGACTGGCGAGTGCTTGCGTACGCTCACGGGCCACGACATGCTGGTGCGGACGCTGTCGTACGACCCGCTCAGTGGCCGCCTCGTCAGCGGCAGCTACGACCGCAGCATCAAGGTCTGGGACGTCCAGACGGGCAAGGTCGTGCGCGAGTTCCGCGGGCTGCACTACAGCCACATCTTCGACATCAAGTTCAACTGCTGCCGCATCGTCAGGTGCGTCTCTCCCGTGTAATTTCCTTCCTACTGTTGTGGTGCTGATGGATTGTCCAGTGTCTCGCATGACCAGCAGATCGTCGTCCTCGACTTTACTGAAGGCCTCGATACGTCGCTCTTCGTGTAAGGCGAATCCCCCTCGTCTCTCTCTATCAACTTCGGCGTCCCTCCTTTCTGTGTACAACGGACCTACGATAGCTGTACAACTGCGGCTCCACATCCACGCGGAACCTACTAATACCGATACCCCCACCCATATTACATAGTGACTCCTCTCACTGACTTCATCTCATTGGACTCTGAATACGGCCTGGCATCTCGGATCGCTTCGTTCCTTCTGTGTACTGTTTACGGTTATGTGTCCATAGCAGCTGAATATATAATGGTAATCACCTTGCGCTTCTGCGCGAACAGCGGACACGCGTGGCGCGGATGCTGGGGGCTTATGTGGGCGTCTAGATGAACGCCGCGCCATCACGCGCTTGGCGGGATAGATTAGATTGACTCTGCGAGAAAACGCAATCCCCGCATCTCTGCTTGACTCACTCACCTGCGACCATGAAGTACTTTTCGACCCGCGGCGGCGAGCAACTGCTCTCGTTTGAAGAGGTCAATACGCCCTGCTTCTGACTCGGCGACGTTCGCTGAATCCCCCTCGCGCAGACCGTGCTCACGGGCCTCGCGCCCGACGGCGGCCTGTACATCCCCGAGCACATCCCGCAGCTGCCGAAGGACTGGCGCACCGCCTGGGCGGAATACTCGTTCGTTGACCTCTCCGTCGCGGTGCTCTCGCTGTACATCGACGCGGCCGAGATCTCGCCCGCCGAGCTGCGCGCGCTCGTCGAGCGGTCGTACCGCACGTTCCGGCACCCGGACGTCACGCCCCTGCGCCCGCTCGGCGCGCACACGTTCGTGCTCGAGCTCTTCCACGGGCCCACGTTTGCGTTCAAGGACGTCGCGCTCCAGCTGCTCGGGAATCTCTTCGAGTTCTTCCTCGCGCGCCGCAACGCGCGCAAGGCCCCCGGCGAGCGCCGCGAGCGGCTCACCGTCGTCGGCGCGACGAGCGGAGACACGGGCAGGTGCGTGGTGTTAGCTTTGTAATGCAGTGGAATGTGGATTGACCGAGTGTATGCGCCTGAAGTGCTGCGATCTATGGGTTGAGGGGCAAGCAGGACGTCTCGATCTTCATCCTGCATCCCAAGGGACGCGTCTCGCCCATACAAGAGGCGCAGATGACGACTGTCACCGACGAAAACGTGCATAACATTGCGGTGAAGGGGACATTTGACGATTGTCAGGTGCGTTTCCTCTTGTGCGACGTGGCTGGAGAAAGCTCGGGCAGTGATACTGCTGCCGGGGACTCCTTGACATGCCACGTCGCATCCACCCTGACATGGACCTTTACCCGTGCTGATGTATAACGCGTTGGGCAGGATATCGTCAAGGCTCTCTTCGGTGACAAGGAATTCAACGCAAAGCACCGTCTCGGCGCTGTGAACTCCATCAACTGGGCACGTATCCTGGCCCAGACCGTCTACTATTTCCTCTCCTACTTCCACCTTGGTCGCCAACTCGCGGCGACGGTCACACCTGAGGAGCTCACGAAGGTAAAAATTCAGTATGTCGTCCCGACCGGAAACTTTGGCGACGTCCTGGCGGGATACTACGCAAAGCGCATGGGCCTGCCCATCGACCAGCTTGTCGTCGCCACGAACTCGAATGACATCCTCGCGCGCTTCTGGAAGAGCGGTGCGTACGAGAAGGTCGACTCGTCGACGCTCGACAGCAGTGGCGCGGCAGCGCCGGCGGAAGGCTCGTCGGACGGCAAACAGGGCGCCGACGCCGGGGGTGTGAAGGAGACCCTGAGCCCCGCGATGGACATCCTCGTGTCGAGCAACTTTGAGCGGCTGCTCTGGTACCTCGCGGACGAGGGCCTGGCGGCGCACGGGGCGGAGACCAGGCGCGGCGCGTGCGAGACTGTTGCATCGTGGATGCAGGCGGTCAAGACCGACGGCCGTGTCCAGGTGCCGACCGAGGTCCTTGAGCTTGCGCGCCGGGACTTTGTCGCTGAGCGCGTTACGGACGAGCAGGTACGGATCTGTGTCTCAATTAGTCAGTCGTGCTCACTGTAATTGTGCACGGCCCGCAGACTCTGCAGACGATCCGTGACTACTTCGAGGCAGAGCCGTCGTACGTCGCAGACCCGCACACAGCAGTCGGACTTGCCGCCGCGCGCGCCATTTCCTCACAAAAGCACGTACTCTCACTGTTCTCCTATAAACCGTTTGACTGACACGCCACGCAGCGAGCCGTCGACCGTCCAGGTCGTCCTCTCGACCGCACATCCCGCCAAGTTCTCCGAGGCTGTCACGCGCGCACTGCAGAACTCGCCCAAGTTTGACTTCGAGCGTGACGTGCTCCCGCCCGAGTTCCGCGGGCTCCTTGAGAAGGAGCGCCGTGTCATTGATGTCGAGGCCCCGCGGGTCGAGCTCGTCAAGGAGGTCATTGAGCGCTTTGCGCGCGAGGAGGACGCCCCTGCGCCCGCCGGAGCGAGTGTATAAAATCGCTGGGTGTATTTGTAGAACTTAACATGGTTGTTTGGGCCTACTAGGGAGCTGAGATCTGGAAAATCTCCCGTTTGCCCACAGGGTATACTTTGAAACGGAGCGATTCAAAGAAGCGTCGCCAACTACAGCGGTAGCCCTAGAGACATTGTGCCCTGGCAGGCGTCCTCGCCGATGCCCAGACCGTCCGATATCGCATCCAGGAGCATGTCCTCGTAGTCTCCAGCAGCTTCCCACATCGCGAACCCCAGCAATCTCGACTCATGAATGAAGCGACCCTTCGCAGCTGCACAACGGTTGAGTGATGCATTCTGGTAATGCGCAATGACCCTCACCAAACGATTGTGGGTCATCGTAAGAGATCATGGTAGAGGTGTTGGGATCGTAGAGGAAGGGCTGCGGACCCGCATCAGCACTGGGCATTGAGGACTACCACGACCAGACGCACCGTCTCACTGCAAGTATCATATCTGAAGCCCATCCCAGAGACAGCCGTCCCATTTGCATCGAGGTATCCCTTCTCTACAAGCCCCGGTAATTGTAAATGCCCGAAAACCCACCCGCGACAGGGTTCCCGCACGCGTCGGTGCCCGCAGGTGACGCCTCGTCCCAGACGTCGCCCATGGGCTGCTGCGCGGCGTCGAAGGGCGGGTACGGCGCGACGGGCGTCGTGCCAGGGGGCTGCGCCTCGCCCGCGCTCGACGCGCCGCCGAACGCGTCCGCGGGCGCGACGTGGTAGCTGTGCCGTACGCCGCAACGCCGAGCACGATCTTGGACGCGGGGAGCCCCGCGCGCGTCCACGCCGCGACGGCGGACGTCGCGGAGCCCTGCTGGTGCTCCGGCGCGGCGCACGCGTCGGCGAGCGGTGCGTTCGGGCCCACGGCGGGCGACCAGGCGCCCCAGACGTCGTAGTCCATGAGTGTGACGTAGTCGAGCACGGCGGCGAAGGGTGAGACATCCGCCGTGGGTGTCCCATCCGGCGAGGTGAAGGGCACGATTGACGTCGCGGTGGAGATCGTCATGTTCTGCCCTGCTGGCGACGCGCGCAGTTCCTGCAGGAGAGCGAGGAAGTTGGGCGTGTCCTGCGGAGAGATGACGTTGCAGCCTAGGCCCTGCTTGTTCGGGTATTCCCAGCTGCGACGGTCAGTCAGGACGGACTGGGGTGAGACGAATGCACGCGTACTCAATATCAATACCGTCGAGGTTGTATTGCTGGACTAGACCCAACAGTGCATTGGCGAAGGCTGTGCGGTTCTCTGCGGACCCTACTGCAGTAGAAAAGTATCTGGAACCAGTCCATCCTCCGACAGTTAAGAGGACGTCGACATGCTAGGGACTACATGAGTCGCGTCCAAATACAGGCGGTTACGGCTTACATTCTGATGAGCCATGTCGACCAGCCGCTTGAGTATGTCAGCATCCGAGTCTTGCAGCGCCACGACCGCGGATCAGGCGTCGTCTCGCTGAAGGTAGCCAGATATCAGCGTCGGCGCAGAAAAGCAGAAATCGGAAGACGTACGCGAAGGCATAGGATATCGAGCTCCATTTCTCCCAGCTGATGTCCTCCAGGGATAGATGTTGAGCGTGCCAGCCCGTATACCACGTCGTGGCGATAGCAGCCGGCGTCCCTGTGCACACGGGCACAGCCCGTATTCCAGCCGGGAGCAACGAGAGGAAGCCAAGAGCAGGGATGGTCCACATCGTCGGAGCTGGCAGGTCAGTGCGGAAGGGAAAAGGGATAGCATTCCTAAGCGGTATTCCAATCTTTTAAATCTATGCAGAGCTCTGCCAGCCTCAGTCTCAACCGAAACGTTAGCCGTTCGATTGGCAGCCACTAGTGCAAACCGAACGCAGTAGACGCGGTCGGTTTCGGAATCACAGGTGAGTTGCGAGTCAGTCTCTAGCAAGCCTTCTATGATACGGATTGAAAGTGAGAAGGTGGCACTCAACGATGCGTAGGGCTAAGGTAGCCTACCTGGACCCACAAGTCATGGACCGAATTCGAGATCAGGGCAATTAGCTTAAAAGCATGCAAGCGACATGGCTTCAGGACCCGCGGCGCGCAAAGCACGGCTTCTAATAACGACGTCGCCTTTGCTGCGAGGTATAGAGCTATTCCTTGGCAATATAGCGGGGTCCTAGTGAGAGACCTCGATCCGATATGGCATGCGATGCGTATTGATGTTAGGAGTTAAGGTTATAGATGATGCGCCATGCCCGAGGTAAGAGCATTGCCCATAGTGTATCGCATATCCACGATCTCCAGGAGCAGCGTCCAACCATAACTTAAAAGCCTATGTGTGATGAGTGATGATTGGATGTAGTACGAGAAGAAGTACACAGTTACTGCATGCATCATCCACATGCATGTTCAGGCAAGGGTCCACCCCCGTAGCTGGATGCGGAAATGACCACAGCTCGCAGGAATTCCGGACATACTATGCCGAAAGCGCAGAACTGCGCGCACGTTGGCCTATTCGGCGTCCGAGCATCGTAGTCGCAGCGTCTGGCTAGAGTCTAAGGGTCGCGAAGCACGGTAGCAAGGTTAGGTGTCTCATGGAGAGCTGAGTTCAGCGACTCACTTTGCCTCAGTCTGGGCACGTTTTCACAGCGCTAGGATGCATTGCGAGCGGAATGGAGGACAGCGCTGGTTGCACAGGAATGGCAAAGAGCGCTTGTATGTGAAGCAGCTGCTTGGCGGTACAATCTGTGCACAATACGGGGATCTGGAGGGCCTCTCGCCGGCAGAATCGTCTGCGGAGATCACAGCTAGACTGTGTTCCATTACGCGAACATCTCCGGGCGGTGCGCAAGATGACTCGCACAGCGTCCGAGGGTGCCGTACGCGTCTGCGCCTGAGCTAGGTCGGACGGCGCCCATAGTTTGTTTGCGCTGAGACTATATCAACGCCTGCTATACTCCACGCTCTGATGAGATGGCCCATAGGATTCCTCTCTGTCTTTGTGTTCTTTGTCGCCGTTGCCCTCCGGAGAAAGTACAAGTGGCACCAACCTGGCGCAGCACTGTGAGCAGAAGCGACAACGATGGCCCCGCCTGAGCGACGCCGGGCGGCGCAGCGAGGCGACAGTGTGGACAGCTACACCGGTTCCGTGGCAGAGGGACGACCGCCGCGGCGGCGGGTGCTGCGACGCGCAGGAAATGTGCTGACGACACAGGGGCAGCCTGTGCCGCGATCGCCGTGACGGGGATACGCGTCGAGCCTCCGTCCGCGCCCGCTCGACTGAAGACGTCCATGTCGAATGGCACCGCCGGGCGGCCTCACTCGAACAGCGTGCCGACTGCCTCGTCGCCGTCGTCGTCGTCGTCGCCGTCGCGTGGGCCGCCGCCCGCCGCCTGGAGAGATTGCCCGCCGGCGCAGCGATGGAAGCGCGAGCCTGGGGGTCGGAGGAGCATTCGGCGGACGCTGAGGGGAGTGGTGTCGAAGTCGCGGTCGCGGTCGCGGGACAAGCCCCGGAGGCGGACGAGGCGAGCCTGGCGGCGCGAGGAGATCGATATCGTTCATATCAGCGCCCCGAGGCGTGTCCAGCGACACAGCACCGCAGCTGCCGCCAACACGTAGAAAGACAAGCATAAAGGGTCACATTCGCTCCGCCTCCGATGCCATCTCCAGCTGGACCAGGCCTCCACGCATCGCCCCCTCGTCAGCGAACCTTTACCCGGTCGCCATCTCTCGCCGCAGACGTCCTCGAGGCCGCCATGGTCACCGCCCAACCGCTCGTCGGCAGTCCTGACGAGATACCATCAGCGCTGCACGCAGCCCCGACACCCAGGAGCCCACGGACGACCAAGGCATGCTTACCGGCACACAGCCCTCGACTCCCATACGCGAACCGCCTCCGCCGGTAGACACCACCGTCTCGCCTGCATGTGACGTTCTCTCTCCCCAGAGCTCGTCGGCCGTCACGGACGATGTACCCATCCCGCCGCTCCTCCTCAATGGCGTTCCGATGATGAAGGTGTCTGCAAAGAAACAGAAGCGGTACTTTTTCCGCCTGGACCCTGACGAAGGACACATAGTGTGGTACTCGAAGAAGCTTCACATCAGTGTGTATGCTCTTACTCTCATCTTTCACGGCGCTGACCTCCTCTAGTCCCCATCGAGTCTATCAAGGAGATCCGCACGGGCTCCGACGCACGCTACTACCGCGAGCAGTTCCAGCTCGCAGCGTCGTACGAAGACAAATGGCTCACAATCATATACATCCTCGATGGCTCGTACAAGACGCTGCACCTCATCGCCGCCACTCGCGACATCTTCCAGATGTGGGACGCGGCTCTCCACAGGCTGTACGACATCCGCAAGCAGCTTATGAGCGGGCTCGGCCATGGCGCACTGCGGCAGGTCGTGTGGGAGAGGCAGTTCTGGAAGGGCGCTGACGAGGAGAAGGACCAGAAGCTCGACTTTGACGACATCGAGCGTATGTGCAGGAGGTTGAACATCAATCCGAGCAGGGACGACTTGCTGCGGCGGTTCAAGGTGTGTGTGCCTGTTTCTGTCACCTTGAACGTAGGGCTTACAGCCGCATACAGCAAGCTGACACTCAGAAGCGAGGATACCTTGATTTCAACGACTTTCGAAAGTTTGTCAAGGCTCTCAAGGCTCGCCCTGAAGTTGACCGGCTGTTCAAGCGACTGTGCTACGAGTCGGGCTCCACTGACGACACGCTGCGGTATCCAGCTTTTGCCAAATTCATGCGTGAGCAGCAGAAGGTACGTCTGTGGCCGCACGAGCGTCGTCAATGTCTGACATCGTGCGATTAGTCTACATTATCGGAGGAGGAACTGCAACGGCTCTTCGTCAAGTATGCCTCGCTGTCGTCAACACCAAGTGAAGAAGCATCTACAGATGCTCCAGGGTCCCCAGCACGCAATGCACTCGAGCTAGCTATTCACTCAGCGGCCATCACCGCCGGGCTGAACCCTGGCACACCCAACGTCGACTCGGGGACAATGCCTGACACTTCAGCATTACCGGCCGACACCTCGTCATCTCCACCGCCTGCACCTCCACCGGCGCCAGTGCCTCCGCGGCCGACGCACGAGACGGGTGTCCTAACGGCGAAGATGTTCACGACGTTCCTGCTCTCTGCGGATAACGGCGCGTTTCGGGACGAGCGGCACGACATGTCGCGGCCGCTACCTGAGTACTACATCTCGAGCTCGCATAACACGTACCTCGTCGGGCACCAGCTCGTCGGCGAGAGCACGATCGAGGGCTACATTCGCGCGCTGCTCCACAGTTGCCGGAGCGTCGAGGTCGACATCTACGACGGCGAGAGCGAGCCGGTCATCTACCACGGCAAGACTTTCACGACCAAGATCCCGCTGCGCGACATCTGCCAGGCGATCGCGCGCTACGCGTTCGTCGCGTCACCGTACCCAATCATCATATCCGCCGAGGTGCACTGCGGGCTCGCGCAGCAGTCGATGATTGCGGCGATCATGTCGGAGGTGTTTGGCGACGCGCTCGTCAAGTGTCCGCCCAATGAGCGGCCGAAGATCGAGGCGCTGCCGAGTCCGGAGGAGCTGAAGGGGAAGGTCATGCTGAAGGTTTGTGTCGCGGTGCATTGCCTCGGTTTGAGAAGACTGACGGGGCCACGCGTAGACGAAGAACCTGTACATTTCGACGAAGGAAGATACCAACGAAAAAGAAGCCGTCGTCGAGACTGAGTCGTCTTCTACCGAGACTGCTTCAGATACCGACCTCCGCGACGAGGTGCGCCATGAATGGCGCAAGGCTCGGGAGAACGAGACTGAGATGATAAAGGGTATGTTTTCATCCCGTTTTCAGTTCCTTCCCCTCATTCCGCCGGCAGGACTCAAGTCAGAGTTGACGAAAGCGAAGAAAATCATCGACCGCGTGAACCCGCGGCGAACTTCGAACCCCTCGTCCTCGCGTTCTCCGCTGTCCCCGAATCTGGCTACTGCGCGGCCGGGGGAGAAGCCTAAGGTCAAGATGTCGATGGACCTCGTCTCGCTGCTCGTATACACTGTCGGTGTAAAATGCCGCGGGTTGAACAAGAAGGAGGTGTATGCGCCCGAGCACATGTTCTCGCTCTCAGAGAAATCGGCGAACAAGCTCCTCAAGCAGGGCATGATCGACCTTATCAAGCATTGCCGTACGCATCTGGTGCGCATCTACCCCAAGGGCATCCGCATAGGCAGCACCAACTACGAGCCGCACCGGTACTGGTCCGCGGGTGCGCAACTCGTGGCGCTGAACTGGCAGACGTTCGGTACGTGAACTTGCGAGGCGCGCTCGAGAACGCAACAGCTGACCGGAATGCTAGATCTCGGGTACATGATCAACCACGCCATGTTCCAGCGCAACCAGCGTGCGGGGTACGTCCTGAAGCCGCCTGCGCTGCGCACGGGCGACAAGGCACTGCTCGCAAAGCGGACGCAGCACTTCCTCGACGTGACGATCATCTCCGCTCAGCAGCTGCCGCGCGCGAAGAACGCGCAGGGCCGCGAGATTATCGACCGTGGGACGTTGGACCCCTTCGTCGAAGTCTCAGTGCACATTCCGGACTGGACGCAGGCGCCGTTCCTGCCCGCGGGCGACGGCGGCGGCGCGCGGAGCTACTCACCCGCACACAACACGTCGCCGGGCGCGAGCGGCGCGACGTCCGCGCGCACGGTCGCGGTGCGCACGGGCGTCGTGAAGAACAACGGGTTCAACCCTGTGTGGGAGCAGAGCCTGAGCCTGCCGTTCGACTGCGTCGGCGACATGCTCGATCTCGTCTTCGTGCGCTTCGCGGTCCGCCAGGAGGACAAGGACGACGAGGAGCCCGTCGCGCTGTACTGCACGAGCCTCGCGAGTCTCAACGCCGGTGCGTGCCATTTGACGTTGATCTGAGAACATGTGGTTACTGACTGCCTCGTTGTTAGGGTACCGCCATCTGCCTCTGCATGATTGCCAACTGTCGCAGTATTTGTTTTCGACGCTTTTCATCCATACCAATATCCGGGATGCATGATCATTCTCAACGGGGTTTCGCAGCAGGAGGGGTTTGTCGAGGGTTTTTTTTCATTGCATGGCACACTTTCTTAGATCTATTCATGCTAATCATATCGCTCTATCACACTTGTACTTCTACACACATCATAGCAAACACAATGACTACGGCTGCGTAATACATCGGTTATTATATCCATGCATTGCGGCCCTATCGAAACCTGCCAAGACGATCTCCGGCTTCCTGCAGGTCATGAGATACAGCATCATCATACCAGCACATACAATATGCATCTCGCTATTCATTGGGAGGCCCAATGTTAGATACCTGGTACCTGACTAATTGACCGAGATAAGCCGGTAACCAATCCTAAACACCATAAAGTACCATGCAAGGCCAGACGCTGCTCACACTCCTGCACGCCAGCAGAGATGCACCTCTCCCGCCTCGCAAGTCTCACCGCTGCTCTGGCAGCTGCAGCTGTCGCTTGCTACGCCCGTCCCGGATCCCACGCCCTGCATCGCCTGCGTGCAGTGCGACTGCCTGCACATATGCTCCGAGGGAATCACGGTGGGTGCTGCGCTGCTGTCGCATGTGCAGCAACGCGCTCAGTTGGGATGCGTACGCAGGCAGTTGTCGGGAGGAGCACCTGCTGACGAGGCGGCAAGTGCTGGTGAGCATACCACGAACCGAGATGTGCTTCTGTTGGACTCTAAATGAACGCGAGGGTCTGATCTCGATGCCATTTGTCTGCGTTTGTCCCCTCGAGCACGATATGGTCAGCCTCTGTCGTCTTGTACGCGCACAGCTTCCAGTCATGAAGCGGTGCAGTGTATACTTGCATCACGACGACGAGGTTACCCTGTTTCGAGTTTTAGCAAGACAGGTAACGTAGGTAATATGGAATGGTGAAGGCAAGCCTACGTTTGAAAACCCGGGACTGTGACGAGCGATTTCTAGCATGGTGAGGACGTCCTGAAGCCTGAACACGTCGACACTAACCGTTGCCACCGCCCGCACGGCAAGTAGATCATAGCGGCGCGGCACGACCTTTTTCTGCTGGCTGATCATGCCGGTGTGCTGCAGGATTACGTTCTGGCGGCGTACGCGTGCCTCTCGAAGGCAGCCGCGTACGCCAAGCACACGCAGTGCACGGATGCACACGGACGTGGGCAGGACGCGCCTTGGCTGCTCGCGTTCGTGCAGCGCATGCCGGAGCTCTGGTCGCTGCTCGCGCAAGCACCCGCAGGTCGTGGCGTTTGGCTGCTCCGACTTTGGGCCCGAGCGTGCGCGGGGTCTACCACCGCGCACGGGCAGAGGTCCTCGCGCTCCCGCCCGAGCATGCGCCAGGCCGCGAGATGATGCTGGGCCTCTGGCGCGCCCTCGGCGAGGCGTGAGGCGTCGACGGCCTCGAGGGCACAGGGGCTCCTGCCGTGCCCGCCGCGGCCGTCAGGTGGCGTCTGGGCACATGAGCAGGGGGGTGCGTGGCGCGGGTGCGCGTGCCACGGCGGGCGGCCGATGCACAAGCTGCGCAGGTGCGCGCGGTGCGACAGGGCGATGTATTGCTCCATGAAGGGCCAGGTGCGGTGCGTAGCTCAGAGGCAGAGTTGGCTTTGGCTGGGTGTCTGACATGCTCGAGGCTGGAATGCAGGCGAACATAAGCAAGTGTGTCGGGGTCCTAGACCAAATGAGGAGCAGTAGCATCGCAGGGAATTGGTCATCGGCTCAACATCGGGAGCCTTCTCCTGGCCGTCGCCTAGTACGTCAGTACTCAGCCGTAGATGATTATTATCCTGAGGGATATCGTGGAGCAATCGTTATTACATACACAAGTGGTCACTTCGCTTCGCTTCGTGTTTGAGGCGTAGAGAAGAGGGTAGATTACAGGAGAAGTTCTGAGTAAGTTACATTTGTTGTCACGTTACTGTCTACCTGTGGAAGGAGGAGCTTCGCATGAGAACGGTGGCGGATCCGCGAGAGCGCGGTGTACAGCTGGCCGTGGGAGAACACGGGCTGTGTGAGATCGACGCCAACGCGGTCGAGCGTGAGGCCTTGGCAGCTGTGAAATGTAGTTGAGTACGCGAGGGCGAGTGGGTACTGTCGACGAAGCAGAGTATATCCTGAATGTAGCTCGTGCGTGAACGTGATGCGTGGGATGAGGAACTCTTCGTGACTCTCGGTGTCGGCGAGATGTGACGAGCTCTGGCGTAGAATCCTAACGGTGATAAGACGATCTCCGATAGCGGTGACAACGACACGGACGTTCTTGACTAAGCCGCGGTCAATGGAGAAGTTGCGAAGAACGCGGTAAACAGCGTTTGTTTTGATAGATAGTGCGTGTGGGGGAAGACCAGGGGGCGTGTGCCGCGCGGCGTAGTCGAGAAGACCGGTTGCTTCAGCTGGGGAGTCAACGTTGGCGTCGTCGGCCTCTTTCAGAGAGTCTGCAGCGAGATATGTGCGGGAATCACCGTGAACGTTCTGCACAATTGCGTCGTTGTACGTATCGACCTGACGGTTGGTGGGTGCGAGAATGGCACGTCTTGAACATGCCGCAGGGTCCCGAAGTAGCGAGAGGGGGAAGACGAAGTCGATGAGATCATGGCTGGAAGATGCGTGGTCGAGGTGATGTAAAGATACCTCAGGCCCCGCACCGTCACCAATGTCGTCGACAAACGCTGCGAACTGGGGGTCCTGTGCGTTTCGTATGGGAAGAGTCAGTTGAAAGACAGTAAAAAGAGGCCAGAGAGAAGAAGTTTTGATGGACGCCTGAATGATGTCAGCCTTTCGACCACCTCTTACAACGGGGGCGGTCTGGCGGAAGTCACCGAGAAGGATGACAACCTTGCCACCGAAAGGCAGATGTTGGTTTTCACAAACGTCGCGCAGCGTAGCGTCGACGCATGCGAGAACTGCCTTGTTTGCCATTGGTGCTTCGTCCCAAATGATAAGCTTCGCATGACGAAGAAGCTCTGCACGGGAGGAGTGTGCACTGATCGGAGATTTGAGAAACTCGTTGTTATTGTTAACAGGTACCTGATAAAGGGCGATGAGCGTCGAATGACTTAGAAGCAGGGTCAGACTGTGGAAGAGCACCTTGAACGTGGAGTGTGTTGTGCGTCCTCCCGGATACAATTGAGCTGCGTAGGCAGATGTGGCAGTTGTGAGAACAACATGCTGTTGAGCACGAAGAAAGTCGCAGATTGTGTTGATGAGAAAGGTCTTTCCTCGACCGGCCTTGCCATCGACGAAGGCGAGCAGAGACGTGTCGTTTGCGACAGCAGAGGTGACGATGTCAAAGATTGCACGCTGTTCACTGTTCAGCAATGACAGGGAGGTCGAGGCACGGGAGGCAATAGCGTCGAGAGACGGATACCATCTCTGTAGTTCATGCTCAACTTCGGCAGCATAGGTGATGGGTTCGGGGAGGCCGTAGTCAGATAGAGTTTTCCCATGCTCTTCGAGCAGGAGGGATATCTGTTGAAGAGCATGATTAACACCGAGAGCAGTGTGACCATTGTGGACAATGACGAAGTCACGGGCAAGGAAGTCGACGATGCCGTCCCAGAGTGTCGCAGGGGTTGCGATGCAATCATTGACCAGTAAATGAGCGAAGAGAACACGTAGCTGATGTGGTGTGCTCAACAAATCGATGGCCTCTCGCATCGCAAGCTCGCCTTCGTTCACTTCCGCGAACAGGCCAAGCGCAGATGCAGCATGTTGAAAGGAGGGAAGCTGGATGCCATCAACAGTGAGTAAGTCAATGAAGCTTCGTGTCGGTCGACGTTGCAGTAGCGAGCGAATGTAGAAACGTTCACCTTGAGAGGGTCGCACAGGTTGAATGCGGCAGATGTGTTCGAGGGCTGCAGTGCGGAGAAGGACATGCATTCGAGCAGTGTCCATGGTGCCAGACGGGTAGTGTTCATTAAAGCAGTTTGGACGTCCAATGTTTGTTGCGTTGTACGTGATGAGGCGGAAGAGAGTGAAATATTCGGAGTAGGTAAGTTGATCGAACGAACGTGTCTGGCCATCTCTGGTGGTGAAAGTGCCAATAGGACGTGCGAAGTATCTCTCAAGGAGAGAGAGAGAGGTCGTGGTAGCGTCGTCCGAGTGCTGACCATATCGGCGGTGAACAGTGGACTGCGGAAGATGAACGGGAAGTGCAGTGACAGATGGCTGCTTCTTCGTGACATTGAAACCTAGGATGCGCCAAGCAGCTTCTCCTGCTGAAAGGTAACGTGCGCTCCAATACTCCTCAATCTCATCAAATGGTTGACCAGGTGCTCGAACAGTGTAATGAGCACGATCAGGTCCTATTTGAACGATGTGAGAATGTAATTTCTAAACAGAAAATCAATTTGCGCAACATACCTTTGTGAATGTACTTGAAGATGTACTGAAAAAGATGAGAGGAGTTCGCTGCCTCGAAGTTGATGTGACAGTGAAGAGCCCTAAGCAGCGGAAGGCAGTGGGGTACAACCATGGAGTCGTCTGCATGACGTCGACGATAGAGAACACGACCGCCGGAATCGATGGTTGTCTCAGAACGAATTGGATGTGGATAGTTAAAGCGGCAGGTTCGAGTTCCGTTCATCTCGCGCTGACAGTATCGCGCAAGCGTACGGGAGTCGGGAGGAGGATGTTTATGCATCATGTGTTCTTGCACCAATCGACGGTCGTCAGCATCTTCAGGCAGCTCTGCGGAGATGACTGTGTCGATAGCGGCAGGAGATGTACAATCAGCGCTATACTTCAGGAGGATGTGGGCATGTGGCAAGCCTCGCTTTTGGAACTCGATCGAGTGAATGAAGTAGACGACACGACCGGCATGCGGAAACATGGAGGTGAGCAGCTGCTCGAGGCGGCGAAGTTTTTGTTTGAAAACTCGAACGACAATGAGAGGGATGTGTGTGTGGGTTTGACCGGGTCGTAGTTGAGAGACTATTTCAGGCCAATTGGGATTGCAGGTGACTGTGATGAAGAACGTGGGAGCGCCGTACTGTGCAGCCAAAGCAAGCGAGTCTGAGATTTGCTCGGAAGCCCATCGATTAGAGCCTAGAAATGATGACGGAAGGTATACGTTTTCATTCGGTTCTACGGAGACATCGCCCATGAGTTCGGCATCCTCTCGCATGATGACGTGCTGATTTTCGCGGATGTAGTTGAGGCGGCACTCCAAGTCGCGAGTGAACATGTCCACGAGATACTCGTTGGTGAGACGTCCGAAGATTTGAAAACGTTCGTTGTGAAGGAGAAGGACGCGATAGTACCACATTTGAGTGGCGGTACGATCAGCGACATGGGGAGGGGCGTCTCCATCATGATGAGGCCGTATGTCAGCGATATCTCCGTAGACACCCCATCCAAGGGAACCAGACGGAAAGAAAAGCGGATATGCGAGAGGCTCCCAGAGGCGACTTATAGTGGGGATCGCGTGGATGTCGTCGTCGTTGCGACGAATGATGAGACGACGAGCACGTACTTCTTGCATGGCCGTGTTCTCGTACGACATGAAGGCAGCGACCTCCGGTGTGTGTCACAGTTTTTCGTCTCAACCCTTAGGGTTAGGGGCAGCAGGTGACAGAAGCGGTTACTCCGAACTGTGACATGCAGAAGCGCTGGAGTGACAGCCCTAGGCTCGGGGCTGGTCACGTGATACGGCGGTCACGTGATGCGCACACGTGCGGTATCCCAGGGTCACATGGTCGAAGGTCTAGAAGCAGGCAAGGGTCTGGAAGCGCCGAGACACTCCGGAATGGACTAGAAAGCCCTGGAGGTCTCTGGACAGGTCCGGACAGTGCTGGAACGTTCTGGAGGTTTCTGGGACATCGTAGGAACATTTAGGAACGTGTAGGAGAATGTAGGAATGCCTGTAGGGCACTAGCCAATAGCGTAGTAGGTATTAGATAGCTAGGACCCTGAACACCGGTCCCTGGGGACCTGGTGCACATGTATATAAACCCTGAGGGCTGGGGGTGCCTCCCCAGCTTCAATCTCATCGCATCTCACCTCTCTAGTCTCTATACCTCGTCTTCAAGCTTGGCTACACCCTTTGTAGTCCAAGTAAACCTTTGCCAGTGAGTATTGCTGGTTGGTTTGGTGTATAGGCGCTAGGGCAGCGCATTTTTGTGATAGAAGATTGAAGCTAGCCAACCTACTCCACCTTTGGTGGCCTAGGTTATTGCTTTGGGTTCTGGGGGCTTGTTTGAACAAGTGCTTTTGCGCTTTGTTCAGTTTTCTGCCGATCCACAGGCGTAAGTGGGCACTATAGTACCTTTTTAGGTACAGACAGGGGAACGTGGTGTAACCCACCTCAGAGGGCTTTGCCTGCGGACGAGTAACCCCTGTTGTAGTGCTGGACTAAGGGTGTAATACCCTGTCCAACCAGTTTTAGCTGCGTGGCGTGGAAACCCGCAGTAATACCCCTTTCTCTTCGTTGAGGGTTGGCTGGCAGGAAAGCCTTGCGCTTTGCCTGTGTGGAGAAGTTTTCTGGCTTGTGTACACAGGCTGACCCGTGTTTACTAGTGCCTAAAGCTGCTAGGAACCGTTTTGTCCTTGCTAAGGACGAGAGCTCTGGCAAACCCTTGCTTGAGCGCATCAAGATCTCGAACCTTCACCGCTTCAAAGACGTTGGGAAGCCGCGCCCTGCGTACAAGCCTCGCACTACACCCTACACCCCTGTCCCTGGTCGTCGTGAAAGGCTTGCTCGTGAAGCAGACTTGAACGACTTCAAGCACCAGCTTCAGCTCGAAGACTATCGCAACGAACAGCGCAAGCGCCGCCTACTCGATCGCATCGCGAACGCCCCTCCCCCTCTACCCCTCATCGAACGTATTGAACCTCCCCCTACTCCCCCTATCGAAGTCAAACCCATTCCCAAAGACCTTCGCTTTCACACCAACACTCAGGTCCATCAGCTGCGCGACTACGGACGAAAGTTCAACGGCGCCCTTAACCACTTGGGTCCGTTCTTTCAGAAGCTAGACGAGCAGCGTTTTCGAGTTGGGTTGACTGAACACGAGCTCTACACCTTGGGCTTGTTCAAGGAGAGGTTCGACAACATTCGCAAACACCTTCAGACCATCGTCGAGACGAAGGAGTACACCACGAGGGAGTGGAAGAAGATTTCGAGGGATTTGAAGAAGGCAGGCGCACATAGCTTCGCTGAGCTTAAGCCACGCTTCGCTGAGCATTGCAGGGAGCTGATTCAGGAGTTGGGTGAAGATTGGTTGTTTTTGGAGAAGAACCTCGATTAGTTTTTGTATCTGCGCGTTTTTGAATCAAGATGTCGCTCAATTCAAATCCTGTTGACTTTGGTTTGCGTTCTGCTTCGAGTTCAAGTGGCATGGACCCTTGGGGAGCGTTAGAACTCGGCTCTATGGCTGAGGGAGGCCCTACCCCAGTTTTGGCCGCTGCGCCGCTTTCGACCTCTTACGAAGAGTACAGCCAGTCATGGGTACAAGCCGCTCAGGAAGGACTGACTCCTGGCGACTTCAAGGCCCTCGTTGACAGCCTGGGTAACTGGGTAAAGGCTGAGATAGCTCAAGTAAGGTCGGAAATGGGTTCAGAAGTCCTTCGCTTGAAGGAAGCCCTTCGCAAACGCAAAACTGAGGCCAAGACACTTCAGGAGCAGATAGACACTCTTGAGCAGACTAGACAGCACTTGTCTGCGCAGATAGCAGAGGCTCAGAACCAAAATCGCGTTTTGCAGAACGCTATGCAGGTGCTGAAGCAGGAGAACGAGAGCTTGAAAGTGTTGGTTCAGCAAGGCACTAGTGGAGGCAACGTTGGGTTGTCTCAGTCTTTGTTCCCTACCATGAAGGAGCCTGACACCTTTAATGGTGATAAGGCTAGTAAGCTGGATGACTGGCTCGAGTCGATGGCACTCTGGTTGCGCCACCGTGGCGTAATGGACGACGAAAAGAAGATAGAGACGGCGATGACTTACCTGCGAGGTTCAGCAAAGAAGGTCATGCAAGAGTACTTCGACAAGGTGGCAGACTCAAAGCCCCTTGGTACTTGGACCAACTTTGTGAACGAACTCCAGAAAGGATTCCAACAGACCGACAAGAAGGACAGGGCAAGGGCAGAGTTTGAGCAGCTTGTCAGCAAGAAAGGAACGAACGAGAAGACTTTCAATGAGTTTGCTGCTCGTTTCCGTTCGCTGGCTCGCCAAACTGGCTTCTCCAACGAGGAACTGTTGGTCAAAGCCTATGCCCATACCCCTCGTGCCGCCGCCGATGTACTGGCAGCCCGTGGTCGTGCTCAGTGGGCTACGACCTGGGATGGTTGGTTGAAGGATGTTCAGGAGATTCTGCAGGATCAACGTCTCTTGACGGGCACCGTACTCTCTGGACAGCCTCAGTCGTCGAAAGACCCTGACGCTATGGATGTCGACGCCTTGAAGAAGGGCTCAGCCCAGGGTAAAGGCAAGACAGCCAAAGTTCAGAAGGTTGCCATGTCGTTCGAGGAGGCGAAGAAGAAAGGCTGCTGCGCTCAGTGTGGAGGCAAAGGCCACATCGCCAAGGAGTGTCCATCGAAGAAGAACAACTCAGGTTCTTCGACGTCGTCGAGTAAAACCACCAATGCACCGGTGGCCAGTTCGTCAAAGGCTTCGCCTTCAAAGGGAAAGGAGAAGGATAAGGGCTCTCGCCACACGAAGAACAGCGTGCGCGAGGTGTACGCCAGTGACTCGGAGAGATTCCAGGAGGTAGCCTCTGACGAGGAATCGAGCTCAGATAGCTCAGAAGAAGAAGATACCCCAAGACCAAGCACAAGAAGAAGTCATCTTCGAAGGAGAAGGCGCAGAAGATTAACCGCGTGGTATTCTCAGACGATGAGGATTTTCTGCAGGGACCGATGTAGAGTCTGCGACATCTGGTCCGTTTTTAGATTTCCTTTACCCTCCCGACTCAGTAGAATGTATTAGATCAGTTTTGGAATCGAGAAAAGTCTCTAGTTTACCCTCTAAATCGAGCTTTATCGTTCCAGTAACTTTGAGTCAGGGTAAGGAAATCAGAGTGCAGACTACCGCGCTGGTTGATTCAGGGGCCTATGCTGTGTTCATTAGCCATCGCTTCGTCAAGAAGCATAAGCTGAAGACGAACCAGCTGGCCAGGGAGATACGCGTTTACAACGCAGATGGCTCCAGGAACAAGTGTGGCAGTATTGAGGAGTACGCTTGGCTCGACGTAGCCGTAGGGGACCATGTCTCCAGACAAGCATGCCTCATTACAGATCTGGGTGGAAAGGACATGTTCCTCGGCTTTAGCTACTTGAAGAAGCATAATCCCGAGATAGATTGGGATAAGGGCGAGTGGAAGTACTCCAGATGCCCAGATTCTTGTCGCTTTACCAGCCACAAGGCTCAAGTAGCGCAAGCAGAGCTCGAAGAACCTATGGATGAGGACTTCGAGGAGGAAGAAGAGGAGCCTTGGCTCCAGTGGGTCGACCCTTCCACCCCAGATGGCCGCGTTTTGGCATTAACTTGCCGGAAGATCGCAGCGATGTGCAGTATTCGTTCGCTGGAGGGAATCGAGGGCTGGGAGCAGCTTGTCCCTGCACAGTATCAAGACTATGGGGACGTGTTTTCGAAGCGTGCAAGCGAACGGTTACCCGTACGAAAGCCTTACGACCACGCTGTCGAGTTTATCGACGGAGCTACCCTACCTCGACCAGCTCGTAATTACTCGCTGTCGCCAGAAGAGAGGAATTCTCTGGACGAGTGGATTCAGGAGAATCTCGCCAAGGGATACATCAGACCAAGTAAATCCCCGCTGGCAGCACCAGTCTTTTTCGTGAAGAAGAAGGACGGTTCATTGCGCTTGGTGCAGGACTACAGAAAGCTGAACGAAGTCGTTAAGAAAGACCGCTTCCCTATACCCAAGATCTCAGACCTTATAGATCGACTATCTAAGGCTAGTATATACACCAAGATTGACCTTAGATGGGGGTATAACAACGTCAGAATCAAGGAAGGAGACGAGTGGAAGCTGGCCTTCATCACACCTTTCGGTTTATACGAACCTACAGTGATGTTCTTCGGCCTCAGCAATGCACCAGCAACCTTTCAGCGCATGATGAACCATATTCTCGACGATCTGATTCGAGAAGGGCATGTCATGGTCTACCTAGACGACATTCTCATCTTCACGAATGACTTGGACCACCATCGGCGATTAGTTCGCGAGGTATTGCAGCGGCTACGCGACAATGACCTGTTCGCTAAGCCAGAAAAATGCTTCTTCGAGACGGATAGCATTGAATACCTCGGAATGATCATCAGCAAGGGGTCGGTTCAGATGGATCCATCGAAGGTAGATGGCGTTTTATCTTGGCCCATACCCAAAAGGGTCAAAGATGTCCAGGCTTTCCTGGGTTTTGCTAACTTCTACCGACGGTTTATTCGAGACTTTGGCAAGATTGTTCGCCCATTGTCAGAGCTTACCCGCAAAGGCAAAGAGTGGGAATGGGGGCCTGAGCAGCAGGATGCCTTCGATACACTCAAAAGAGCGTTCACTACTGCGCCTATTCTCAAGATTCCAGACGACGAGCACCCTTTTAGGCTCGAATGCGATTCGTCAGACTTTGCTACGGGGGCTGTACTTGAGCAACTGGGCGAGGATGGCCTTTGGCACCCTGTCGCGTTTTACTCCAAGGCGCTAGGCGTACATGAGCGCAACTACGAGATATACGACAAGGAGATGCTAGCCATCATCCGCGCATTGAAGGAATGGCGCCACCACTTGGAGGGACACCCTCTACCATTCGACATATGGTCAGATCACCAGAATTTGACCTATTTCCGCAAGGCGCAAGACTTGACGCGACGCCAAGCACGTTGGAGTCTTTTCCTCACACGTTTCCACTTCAAGTTGGAGCACAAGCCTGGAAAGACGATGAAGCGGGCTGATCCAATGTCCAGGAGGCCAGATCATGAATTGGGGGTGGATTGCGACAATCGTGAAAAAGTCCTTTTGAAGCCAGAATATTTCGCGATTCGAGCCATGCAACCAACCCATTCATCGATAGTGGACGATAGCAAACTGCTAGAAAGGATCAGAAAAGCCCTGCTGGACGACGAAGTCACCAAGTCGTACAAAGACCTGATGTTGAAAGGACCAAGAGAGTTCGGGAAGGACTTAGCGGAATGGCACCTCGAGGACGGGCTACTACTGCACCGAGGCAAGGTGTATGTGCCCAAGGACGACGAGATTAGGGCGGATCTACTCAAGTTACACCACGACTTCCCTGGGGCTGGACACCCTGGACGATGGAAGACGTTGGAGTTGCTGTCGCGCAACTACTGGTGGCCAGGAATGTCGGTTTACGTCAAGAAGTACGTCGCAGGTTGCGAAGTTTGCCAGTCGCATAAAAACGTCAACCAGAAGCCTGCTGGCCTGCTACAACCGAACGAGGTTCCGTCGGAACCCTGGGAGATAATCTCATGCGATATGATCACGGACTTGCCTGAGTCGGACGGTTACAACGCTATCTTCGTAGTCGTTTGCCGCTTAACCAAGCGAGCACATTTCCTCCCCATCACCAAGGAGTTTTCAGCCAAGGATCTGGGAAATTTGCTCTATGAGCGTGTTTGGCCTTTGCACGGCCTACCCAGACAGATCATTTCGGATAGAGGAACGCAGTTCGCCGCGAAACTCTTCCAGGAATGGTGCAGACTCCTGGGGATCAAGTCAGCAATGACTACAGCGTTTCACCCTCAGGCAGACGGTCAGACCGAGCGAGTTAATCAGTCATTGGAGCAATATCTGCGCTGCTACACAAGCTTCAGGCAGGACGACTGGGCGTACCTTTTGCCCTCTGCCGAGTTTGCGTACAACAACCAGGCGCATGAAAGCACCAAGAACTCGCCATTCTTCGTCGAATATGGCCGTCATCCACGCATGTTCCCAGAGCAGGACCGTGTTACAAGGTTGTCAGAACTGGACGACTGGACGAAGCTTAGACAGGAGGCCCAAGATCAGGCGAAAGCCGCGCTCGTGCTGGCTGCAGAGCGAATGAAGTGGTACTACGACCAGGGTAAATCAGAACCCTTGTTCAAGGTCGGAGACCGTGTTTGGCTTGACGCAAAGGATCTGAACCTTCGGGTTCCCTCCAAGAAACTGGCACCAAAGCGAGTAGGCCCTTACGAGATCGTAGAGCAGCTGGGACCGGTCACCTTCAAGCTGAAGTTACCAGCCCATGTGAAGATTCACCCGGTCTTCCACGCAAGCAAGCTCACGAAGCACGTCGAGGATGAGGTTGCCAATCGCACGCGCAAACCCCTACCACCCATTCGTGTGGGTGATGACGAGGAGTACGAGGTCGAGCAGATCGTAGATGCACAGCCAGACTCTAAAGGCCGTGTTATGTACCGAGTACGGTGGAGAGGCTACGATGAGCATAGCGACACATGGGAATACTTGCCCAATCTCAAGCACGCTATGGCGAAGGTCAAACAATTCCACAGGAAATACCCAGATGCGCCGAAGGCAATTTCCCTTCTGCAACGCCACCACGACGAGGAGGATGAGTTTTTCGTGCGCGAACTCGCGCTACTCCAATCTTGGGGAGCAGACGACCAGTTCGAGGTCGAGCTCATGAACAAGGACGCAAAACTCCCCTCACGTGGCTCGCCAGAAAGTGCAGGGTTGGATCTTTTCATCACGGAAGACCTTACGCTCAAGCCCCATGATCGCAAGCTAGCGTCAACGGGCCTTCGAATGTGTACTCCACCAGGTACCTACGCTCGAGTCGCACCACGGAGTGGCCTCAGCCTCAGAGGCATCGACATAGGAGCAGGCGTTATTGACCGAGATTATCGAGGGGAGCTCAAAATTCTACTCATCAACAACTCGCCCGACACCTTTACTTTCCACAAGGGTGATCGTGTCGCTCAACTCGTGCTCGAAAGAATCTCCTACGCCGAACCAACTCCGGTTTCTCGCCTCGACTCAACCATTCGCAGCAGCGATGGTTTTGGCTCCACTGGTATTTAGGCTTCACCAGGAGGTTCAGCTAGAATTGGGGGTAATGTCACAGTTTTTCGTCTCAACCCTTAGGGTTAGGGGCAGCAGGTGACAGAAGCGGTTACTCCGAACTGTGACATGCAGAAGCGCTGGAGTGACAGCCCTAGGCTCGGGGCTGGTCACGTGATACGGCGGTCACGTGATGCGCACACGTGCGGTATCCCAGGGTCACATGGTCGAAGGTCTAGAAGCAGGCAAGGGTCTGGAAGCGCCGAGACACTCCGGAATGGACTAGAAAGCCCTGGAGGTCTCTGGACAGGTCCGGACAGTGCTGGAACGTTCTGGAGGTTTCTGGGACATCGTAGGAACATTTAGGAACGTGTAGGAGAATGTAGGAATGCCTGTAGGGCACTAGCCAATAGCGTAGTAGGTATTAGATAGCTAGGACCCTGAACACCGGTCCCTGGGGACCTGGTGCACATGTATATAAACCCTGAGGGCTGGGGTGCCTCCCCAGCTTCAATCTCATCGCATCTCACCTCTCTAGTCTCTATACCTCGTCTTCAAGCTTGGCTACACCCTTTGTAGTCCAAGTAAACCTTTGCCAGTGAGTATTGCTGGTTGGTTTGGTGTATAGGCGCTAGGGCAGCGCATTTTTGTGATAGTGTGCAACCGGTGTCTTCGATGACGATGTGTGCATCAGGACAGAGTGTCGGAGGTATCTGACTGAGAACACGGAGATAGAGAGCGAACGGATTAACGCGGATAAGTGCGAGTTGCATGGCACGAATCCACGGAGATGGAATGTCGTTAGCAAGATCTTGGTGAGGGGCATGCTGAGGCATGAATCCATCGTACAGTATCCATCGAACGGAGGAGTTCGCGTGGCTTGGACGGACGCGGTGATAGACCTTGCCTTGAATGGCTATAAATCCGTGTTCGCCTCCGTAGTCCGGGAACTCTGCGGTGGTCTCCATCGATGCGAAGGAAAAGACGAGGTTCAGGTGGCGAGAGAGTTCGGAGATGCGAGGGTGGTGAATGAAGTCGTTGTACTCAACTGGTAAAGGGGGCAGAGAAGGAGCGGCATTGAGGCGCGAGCCGCGAGGACCACAGCAGAATCCGGGTGTTTCGCCGGTGAGGAGAGGGAGTTGGCAGTACGGGCATGAATGATTGCGGGTACGACGACCGCCCCATGTGAGCACAACGGGATGTAGCGGTGCGACGACCCAGCAGTGCGGTGCAGGCTGTACGGCAGTATCAACGTTGTCCATAGCGCTGATGCAGTACTCCATATGTGTTGTACAACTTAGCTGGTAAGATATAATAATCAAGCTAGGCAGACTCACGGAGAACGACCGGCGTGGGGGATGACGGCAGGATGAAAGACGGTGACACGTCCTCTTTCGGTCTGTTTGAGACTGAAGCACACCGAGTCCAACGCACGATCACACAGTATGAGGAGGATGTTAAAGAGAGCACTATTCATTGAGAGCACTTGAGAAAGGAAAACGTATAAAGGCAGTGAACATGAGCGGGAGAACACAGAGAGGAAAGCTAGGAAGCGCCTATAGCGCGCACTGTCGTCGACGATGAGCTCGGAACGTTCTCTCGCGATTAAGACGAAATACTCTGCAAGGAGGGCATCGAGCTGTGTGTCGAAAAGCTGTCGGTTGTGGTCTGAAGTAGCGGTAAGTACTATTTCTGACAACAGGTGTGTAGCGCGGACAGCACGGCAAAAACTTGTGGAGCCAGCGGAGAGATTGGCCCCGTACGTGCAGTGCACATGATGAACGCCACGAGACTGAGTGTTGCACGTAAACGTGAGAAAGAAGTCAGGATGGTCGGCCGGAAATCGAGAACTGTCGGGCACAGGCGCAATCGTGACAATGGTGTCAGTGGTCGATGCCGCGCTGCAATGGTGATTCTAGTCAGCACAACCATAGCAAAGTCACCGAACGGGTGAATGAGCATTAGCTTAGAAGAAGGACGCTCACCGATAGCAACAGAGCACCGACCACACAGAGTGCAGGTATCGAAGACAGCGATGGGCAAAGGAGGGCATGACGGGAAGGCTGCAGAGGGCCACACGACGACGACATCTCTCATAAGAAACGGGAGTAAACACACGACATTGATTCACGGATACAAATACAAAAAGGGTACATGAGCGGAAGGTAAAGTAAAGACCAGGCGCACGAAAGTCACCCTAACGTGCCCTGCGCTTACCCGCGGCTTTACCGTTACTGTCTCCAGGGATCCGTTCGTCTTCATTTGCGCGAGTAGCGTCGCTGACGGTCATCGAGGTCGGAGATGAGAAAGAGGCATCGAGGGCGTGGTCTTGGTCTGTGAGCTGTGCAACAGGGGCGCGTGCGAGGGACGTGCTTGAGGACGCAACCGGATCCTCCGAACGGTCACCTGAGCCAGTAGTCACAGGGGAACGGCTTGGATCGGGCGTGGCATGAACATTCCTAAAGAAGCGAGAGTAAAAGAAGACTGCGAAGCACAGTAAAACGAACAGCACATACGAAGCAGAGGCAAAGGCGTTATACTTGCGCTTCTTCGCAGTCGGAGTGGCAGGCGGAGGGCCAGGACCAATGGTTGTCCCGGTGGAATCTGCGAGAGGGGCAGGCAGAGCGTTCGTAGTGATGTTCTCAAGGTCGATAATCATAACGCCGTCCCCGCGCAGTGCGCAGCAGGTGCCGTACATCGAAACGATGGACTGTTTGGCGGGCAGTCGAAAGCGTGTCCATCGCGACGTTCTACAGCTCAGTTTAGCCCTGTCCTAGCACGGTGAGAAGTAGGTTAAAAGAAGAAAATAAGCGACGCACTCGACGACGAAACTCCTTCTCTCCTCACGAACCCACTCTCCAACCTCCACGCTGATTCGTTTGTTGTTGTCTTGCGGCTCAGCGTTGCGACAGTCTCGAACAATACCCAACGCCGACATGAAAACGGGAATGTCGGGTAACTGTTCGTCGTACGCAGAGTCGGAAGCATCGCCAGGGTACGGGTAGCAGTGAAATGCTTCAAGTAAAGCAGGACCGTTATTGCGCAGAGGAAGGTAGGCGCGTGCAACGATGAAAACGACGGTGTCATCTGCAAGCGGCTGGTCGCTCTTGTCACCGCTGTAGACACGAAGTTGAGCCTGCAAGGCGGCGCCTTCGGTTGTTGTCTGGAGAGAAGTATGGTAATGATTATACCATGCCGAGCCAGTCTGAGTGCGACGACCGCTGGCGACGGCGAAGTTGCCGAACACGATGCACGACTGGGGGATGGAAGTAGCCATGGAATAAGTGCGCAGACTGGAAAAGCGGTCAAGAATAAGAAAAAATACGTACCCACTCGCGAGCACTGATAATGTGAGAGGACACGGGGACGTCGAGCTCCGACGGATGCAGACCAACATGTTGAGCTTGAAAGGAGGCAAAGGAACACGGGAACGTCGAGCTCCGACGGATGCAAACAGACCCCGGCGTTGAGCTCGAACGGAGGCAAAACTAAGAATTTGTCGCGACGGAGCATGGCAATATAAATCGAAGAGCATGCGGGGCATCACATGAGAGAGGAAGTCATGAGGATGTGTACGGGTTTGAAAGCGCAAGACAATATATAAGGACGAAGAGGAGAGTGGAAGCGGGAAGAGAATAAGACGACGAGTAAGAAACGCACGGCTTACTTTCGTGCGAGGTGCTTAATAAAAGAGTGATAGGACTCCGAAACAAAAAATCATTACAATTCGTCACGAAAAAAACCATGCAAAGAGAGGGCACGCTACGCATGCCCAGCACCAGCAGGCGCATAATGGCGCTCGCCGGGGGCGGCCTCGTGCTCGTAGAGCGGCGGGAGGGGCGGGACGTCCATGCGGAAGACGTAGCGCTGGATGGCGCGCGGGAGCGCCTTGAGCTGGTACGAGGCGTGCACGTGCGTGGGCACGCTGAAGACCTGGTCGAGCTCCTCGAGCGAGAGCGCCTTCGTCTCGGGCACGAAGAGCAGGATGAGCACGAACCCGACCGCGTTCCACGCTGCGTACCAGCCGAACGCGCCCTGCGGCTGGAACGCGCCGAGCAGCCGCGGGAAGGTGATGGCGACGACAAAGTTGCTGGGCGCGGGCACATCAGTCCGGCGGGCTGTGCCTGACGGTGCGGAGGAGACACTCACAAGAACCAGAGCACGGACGTCGAGAGCGACATCCCGATGTCGCGCACCGCCAGTGGGTACGCCTCGGCAGAATAGGTGAACGGCACGGGGCCCTCGCCAGGGGAGTACGCCATGCCATAGAGGTAGATGCCGAGCGCGACGACGGCGAGGCGGGCCTTCTCGGTCGGGATCCAGAACGCGAAGCCGGTCATGAGGAGGAAGACGGCCATGAGCGGGAACGTCGTGAGCAGCAGGTTGCGGCGGCCGAAGGTGTCGATCGTGTACACGGCCGGGAACGCGAAGAGCCAGTTGATGAGCCCGAAGCCGAACGACGCGAGCAGCGACTGGAACTGCGAGAAGCCCGAGTTGAAGAAGACGTTGGACGAGTAGTACGCGATCACGTTCACGCCGCAGAACTGCTGCATGAACATGACGATCACGGACGCGAGCGCCGCGCGCCGGTTGCGCGGCACGGACCACAGCTGCACGACGCCGCTCTCGCCGGTGTCGAGTTCCTTCTCGGCCTCGAGCAGGACGTGGATGTAGTACAGGTCGCGCGCGGCCTGCAGCGGGCTGTTGCGCGTGCGCAGGAGCGACGCGTACGCCTTGTCGTAGCGCCCCTTGGACATGAGCCAGCGCGGCGACTCGGGGCAGAAGTAGACCTGGCTCATGACGACGAGCGCGGGCACACCCGCCTGCAAGGATGCATGAGCAGAGCGCGAGAGGAGAGCGACATGGGACGTACGCTAGCGAGCATAAGGCGCCAGTTCAGGCCGCGGATGTGCGTGGGGTCCTGGACGTGGTAGAACGCCACATCCATGAGGTCGCCCACCATGATGCCGAACGCGGTCCACATCTGCCTGCGGAGGGACACGTCAGGGCACCGTTGCACACAGCCACCGCCGCCACGGCCACGCACCACATCATGACGAGCGCGCCGCGGATGTTCGCGGGGACACACTCGGCGGCGTAGATGGGCACCGTCGTCGACTTTGGACCGATGCCGAAGCCGAGGATGAGGCGCGCGACGAAGAGGTGCTGCCACGAGTTGGTGACGCCCTGCCAGATGCACGTCGCAAAGGAGAGGAAGGCGGTGACGAAGATGGTGCCGCGCCGGCCGAGCCACTGGTTGAGCGGGTGGGTCATCCAGCAGGAGATGACGCCGCAGACGAGCTGTGTGAGGAGATGCGCGCGCGCGTGAGCGAACGGGAGAGCCCCTCGAAAAAGCGGGGCGACATACGTATGGGGCGCTGTTCACGAGGCCGAGCAGCCATTGGTTGCGGCCGGCACTGCCGTCTGTTGCGTTTGGGTCGATGCCGAACTGGCTGGGGAAGAAGAGGTTGGCGCCGTTGATGACCGCCTCGTCCATCTAGTAGGAGTGTGAGCGCAGGGTCCGGTAGTGATGGATGACGGAAATGGACGGACACCCTGGACGGCCGCGGCGAGCGAGCACATGATGACGAGGTAGTAGAGCTGCGCGGGCTGGTGCCACCGGTGCGTCGTCTCGCGCCGGAGGAGGGTCTTGTCCGCGTCGGTGAGCTGCGGCAGGCCCTCGAAGGCGCCGGGGTCCTGGGCTACGAGCGCACCCTTTTGGAACTCGGCGGTCAGGTGCCCGAGCCCGTGCGCCTTTGCGAACTCGGCCGCGTTGTCCATGAGCTCGTCGTGCGGGATGCCGTGCAGCGGGTTCACGAGCTTTGCGTACGCGGTCCCGCCGCCCGCGGGGAGGTGCGGGACGGACGAGTCGGCGGGCGACTTTTCGCGCGTCTCGACGATGTCTTTTTCGCTCATTGCTGCCTCGTGATGCCCGGGATTTACTGTGGAGGTGGAGTATCTCCAGGCGACGACTCCTCGGTCGGGGTAAAGAAGAGAGAAGAGCGGCCGGGGACGCCAAGAAGCCCCCGTGGTCGTGCTTTATACCGCGCACGAGAAGCTCTTTGCTGCGAGCATGGCTCGCCGCTTCCATCAGGACCTCAAAATCTTGTCTCTCCACCTGAGAGTGATATGCGCTCGGCGGGGAAGGCGTGACACTGCTCTGGGGCCGCTTCCTGATGGCGAACATGCCGTCGCGGGCACAATTACGATAAATGAGAAGAGCTGTGGCCATCGATGTCCAGCGACGTGAGCCTGAACTCACCATGTTCTCAACCTGGCCCTCCGCTGCATCGCAGTCTGCAAGGCCTCTAGTTGTTGCCCGGCATCCGCTCAGTAGCAGGAACGCGCAGCCAATCAAGCGCAGGAGGCGAGGAAACCTCGGAACGCCTCTGTGCGTCCCGCCACCTCAGATACAGATCGGGACGCGCTCGGCCAACGAGCCGCATCACAACTCAAAGCCTAAAACCCCGCATTCCCCGCGCCTCCTCCTCACACGGCCGCGATAGCATTTGATATAAGCACATCGGCACGAATTGGGGTACTCACCGCCGTGCAAAGACAGGGAAACATGGGACGTAACCCTGTGCAAGCAGCGCGTGCCCTGACTAATCATGGGATAAGGACGTGGTACATGGTCCGGCGTGCTGGTATCAGCAGCGATCAAGTTTGCGCTGCCGCAGTAGCTTGGGCTTCGCGATCCGAAGGGCACAAGCAGTGAACAAGAAGAAGCTGTAGGACCAACGCGTCACAGGGCAAAAGGCCTTCAGGCACGGTCAAGCCCGCGGGTTGGCGGCAGATTGCTGCCCGCCCCGCTCGAATCCCTGCACGAGAACATCTCGGGTCTGTCAACACAGCACCCCGATGCGAAAACGGAAAGAGAAGCCCACCTCGTCTGCCACTGCTTCTGCGCTCCTTTAACAGACCCTCGTACAACAGCCCAGCCAGTTCGTCTAGACTGCGGCGCGGTATAGGCTCGTGGTGCACACTCGGGCTGTACAGCGTAGAGGTGGTACCCTCGAGCACATGTTGGTGTCTTGCAGCAGAAACATCCAGTCTCGAGCACGCGTTCGGAATGTGCGTCCCGCATAATATCGTGGCAACTATCGCAGTGAGTCCTATGATATGGTTCCTGACGTTACATTAGCGACAATCCAGTGGTCATATGCACTCACTGCACGGCGTACCAAACAGGGGCCTGCAACCATAACACGCCAAGATAGCCGCGCGGAAGTCGCTCGCAAGAGCGGTGTCTCGTAAGGGCGAGGTCATGATCGTCGTCACAAAGCATGGCCAGCAAAACATCTTGCAGCGGAAAGGACCAAGGGTGGTAGGCTTCCAAGTGGTTCACAAAGAGCGGCTTTCTGCCTCGAGGAAGCCAGCGCAGCCCTTCGTGGTGTGAGCTACGGCAAACGATAGGCAGCTCTTCATCAGCCACAAGATAGTGATACCTGTTCTTCAGCAAATGGTCAAGATACTGCGACGACCGCGCACCTCCAACTGTCGCGCGTTCGTACAGGCGCATATAAAGGAGACATGTCATGCTTGTCAGGCATCCGCACGTGCGTCCTGCGGTGTCGAAAACGATGGCGAAGATGCTGGGTGCGTTTTCTGCGAGCAGCGCTGCCGCTCGCCTCCGCTGTATCCTCGGCAAAGCACCACGGGCGCCCCGCCCTGTTCCCTTATTTGGAACGCAGGCTCGGCGCGCGCTTCGGTGCTCTCCACCCTCGCTCGTGACATCATCTCCTCATACAGAAGCCCGTGCACGATGCATATGGTCCGCCGTCACAGGCACACGCCTCGATACCCCTTGCCTCCGACGGCGACGACGACGACGACATCCTTGCCACGATGATGGACGCTGACCTCCCGCTGGACACCTCCCATCCTGCGATACGGGACTACTTGGCCCTCATCCGGTGCGCACAGCACAGTCTCTCACCCCGTAGCTCGCTGCTGACACGCGCCGCGCAGCCTCCAGGTGCTGACCCCACTCTCGCTGCTCATCAACATGGCGACCGTCATGGTCTGCACGCTCGTCATAAATCCGAACCTCGGTACGCCTTGCCTGTACCGCACCTCGCGGCGTCGCCACCACCTCCCCTGACGCAGTACCTTCTAGGCGAGATCGCGAAACTATACCCCGCAGTGATCGCGCCAGAACCGAAGATGATAGCGGTCTACATTGTGGCGATATACCTCGGCCAGATTGGCTATTGCGTTCTGCTGGTCCTTGCCCGGAAACGGGAGACAAGGGTGCGCATATACCCTACCTCGCGCCGGGGTTTGTCATGACATATGTGCCAGGAAGCGTTAGTGAAAGGCGTCGGTCTCCCTCTTGTGTTTGCCAACTGGATCATGGCTGCCTGGGCCATTGCTTGGGTACGTCCACTGTCACTCAGGAAAAGACCCGCGCTCACCGCGGCTCAGCTCTTCCAAGCCTTCCTCGTAGCAGTCATCCTGCAAGGTATTCTCCTAGTTCTTCTCATCTACGCGAACGTCGTCCTTATAGTGTATCACGCGCCGACGCGCGAGAGGTACGGCGATCCACAAACAAGTCATAGATTGTAATATTAACCGCATACACGACAGACCTCTGGACGTGGCGCTCATACACGCACCCATGCGCGCGTTCATGATCCTGCCTCTAGGCGTCCTATTCGCATACAACCTCTTGTCAGTGTGCGCTGTTCCCCATCCGAAGCATAGGCTCACCCGCCCCGCAGCATCACCCTCGGGATGACGTGGTCGCCTGGCGAGCCGCAGCACTACGGCAGGCACCAGTGGGCCGGGCTCGGCGTCATGCTCGGCGTGAACCTGCTCAGTACGTCATGCACGCGTGCCGCTGCGCTTTGGAGCTGACGGACTCGTGCACATCCAGGCCTCGTCATCGTCGTGCTCCGCCGCGACATCGTGTGGTGCATCGCCGCGTGCTGGATCGACGCCAGCATCTGGGCGCTCAAGCCGAAGCCCTTCCCCGTATTCGTGCGTTTGCCACCTCTGGCCTCCTTCCACGTTCTCAGCCGGGCGGCGCTTTTCTGACGGTTCTCGCTGCAGATCACGGTGGTCGTTTTCACGATCGTGCTGCCGCTCGCGCTCGTCGCGTCCGCGCTGTGGGTGAAGCTCCGCGGTGGGCACCGGGATGGCGCGATCCGCCTCCCGGAGGACGAGGCGGAGGAGCATGGCGGCCAGCGGGGCCCGAGGGAGGTCGATGCAGAGGCGCTTTGGGGCTGATGGAGTGCCGATCATCCAGGTGAATGCCGTCATTCGCGATGTACGCTCGCAAAGCCGGTACGCCTCGCTCGAAAACGTTGCTGAGAAGCACTTGTATAGGGTCTAAACTATGCATATGTATGCGTAATATATGTGGAGTGGAACATTTTCCTCTGCATCTGTAATGCTCCTTTCTTGTGGCGCGCTTTGATCCGCTGTGCAGGTGATCCGAGAGCCCCTGCAACGCATCGTGAGTGCCAATTCGTCGGTATGCCTGCGAAACCGCATATGCTGCCCGATTGAGATTCTCGGCGGGGAAACTGAGTCTATGCCCGCTCCTTGACCGGGATGGCCGCTGAAGCACACCAGAAGTGAGTCCATCTCGCCGTTGTTGAGATCGTTTGTATGGTCGTTACGCTGATGTGCATGACCTTCTGGCGTCATCAAACCGTTACTCCCCCTCCTGATGCAAGTCGACACGAGCTGGTGTCTGCATATTCGCGAAACACGCGCCGGGTATATCATCATTCGTTGGCGGTTTAACCAGGGACTCTGGCGGAGGGTTGCTGACTATCTTCTGTGGCTACGACACAGGGCATGCGCAGTAGATGCGCTCGTCCGAGATCACAGCTGCCACTGCAGTCTCAACCTCTCGAGATCATTCTGTCAAGGGCGTCCGGAGGCCGAGGATGTGCTGTTGCCATAAAGGAGCTCCCGCGCACGGGGAATAGAGGCACTTCCTTCCTCACTCCGCGCAGGCCGCGCGTATATCGACCGTCCCCCGTACAATCTTGCCACAATCCCATTCTCGCAGCAAGTACAGATGGCATCCGTGTGGATGTCTGCGGCCGCCGTCGTCCTCGCCCTGGCACACTCGTGTGTGGCCGTCTGTGCGCCGGGCCAGATGGGTGGGTTGTAGCGTGTGTCGGTGCCGTGTCGTTGCTCACACACGCATGGTGCAGCCGTCGGGAAGTCATCTGTGCGTATCCGAGCACCCTATGTTGCGTGCCCGCGCCAGCGCTGACCGGACACCCTTCCCGCGCGCGGGGTCAGATGGTCATGTTCACCGGAGGTGAGCACCCGCACGCTGCGCTTGCACCGTCGTCCCCGGCCGCCTGACTCCTCGCCATGTCGCGACGCGACGCGCGCAGGGCCGACGCACACGTTCCCGCTCTGGAGCGGCTTCCTCATGACGAACGGCTGCAAGATCATCGCGCAGAACGGCGCGACGCAGAGCGAGGCGCAGCTCTGCGCCGGCGGCTACTTTGGCGGCGCGTCCGTCCAGTGCGACAGCAGCGGCTTGTCAGTCCGTTCCCGTCGTCGTGCGCCGCGAGGTGGCATATGCTAATGAGGTTTGTCGGTAGCCCGGCTGCGGCAGTGGACACCGGCGGGAACCACTGGAAGTGCAAGCCGACGAACGATGGGAGCTGTAATCAGTACCTCGAGGGAGGGTTTACGGTACTTGGATGTTGTGACCGTGCATAGGGCAGTAGGTTGTTTCTGCATGCGTCTCTGCATGGATGCGCCCACGTGTACGTCGCGCTGCCACCCTTCTGGAGGCCGGCGATCCTTTGGGGGCGATGCGGAGGCGGTTTAGACTGATGAGAGACTTGTTGAGATCGCCGCCCAGTCTGATGGTGCGGCTCGCAATGTATGTTCGGAAATTCGGTACGCCTCGCTTAGCTCTGTAACTAGGTCTGCATATAAGAACGTAAATCATAGTGCATTGCGCGATACCTATGGTATACAGCAAAATTCCGGTGGGGAGGGCCAAGCTCTTCGACCATGACCTACACCCGTGGGTTTCCCAGTTGTGGCGCTTGAACCATCCGGCGATCCGATTGCATTGACCACGCTATATCAGAATCAACTCGTTGACATCTCTGCTTGGATGCACTACGTAGCCCTCCGACGTGATGGTCCAGACTATTCTACTGCAAACAAAACAGTCCTCGGAAGATCCTATACTGACATCGACTGGCGGTGGCGCCCGGTGGTGTGGCGTCAAGAGACGAGGTCGCTAACGCCACAACGGTGGGTCAACCGAGACCGAGGCAGCCCATGAAGTATATCAAAGGTGCGTCTATTTCCCCTGCGTTGTTGAGCATGTTTGTATGATTGTCAGACTGATTCGCATGATAGTCTACCATCACTCACTGTTACCTTCCTTGTTGATGCAAGTCACTACCAACTGATGTCTGTGTAAGAGCGAAACTCCAAGTCGCAACGCTGTGTCTCGGGTTGGCTGGACATAGATGCTTGTAAAAGGTGCCCGGGATGTGCATACCGTCAAGATACAGTGTAGCCAATAGATACTACCTCGAGAATGCCGTGATCGGAGCTGCTGCCGTCCTCCCGAGGCTCCAAACGCAACTTGTGTCTGGCGATCGCGGAGAGACACAGCAAGTACTGCTTGATATAAAATGCCAACGGGAGGTGAGAGAACATAACCTACCTCTCCACACTGCGCTGGTCGCAAACACCCCGGTCACTTATCTTTTTCGACGACAAGCTCTCTCATTCTTCTTTGTAGCAGGCGAAGATGGTATCCGCGCGGATGTCTACTGCCGCTGCCGTGCTGGCGCTGGCGCACTCATGCGCGGCGGTCTGTGCGCCTGGCCAGATAGGTGGGTTGCCCGGTTTCTGTACAGCTGCTGTGCTTTCTCACGCCTGCTACGGAAACCGCAGCTGTCGGGAAGTCCTCTGTGTGTATTCGAACGCCTCGTATGCGTGCCACTCCCGTACTGACAAACCAAATAAACCTTCACCACGGTCAGATGGTTATGTTTACCGGAGGTCAGTTCCTGCTCTTACCTCTTCGGTTCACCAATCGTTTGAGCTGCTTCCGCCGGGTCAGGGCCCAGCTACACCTTCTCCCTCTGGAGTGGCTTCCTCATGTCGAATAACTGCAAGCTCATCTCGCAGAACGGCGCGACGCAGAGCGAGGCACAGCTCTGCGCCGGTGGATACGTCGGCGGCGCGTCGGTCCAGTGCGACAAAAGCGGCTTGTCAGTCATCTTACTCGTTGTTCGGCGCGTACGGCAGGTGCTGATGCTCTCCTTGGTGTTGACGTTGGAAGTCCTGCGGCAGCTGTGGACACCGGAGGAAACCACTGGACGTGTACGCCAACGAACGACGGCAGTTGTAATCGCTCGCTTGAAGGGGGGTTCACGGTGCTCGGATGCTGTAGCCGTGCATAGATCAGTAGCTTGGCTAGTATGCAATACTATGAGTGTAGGAAAGTATATACCTTGTAAACATTCCCAAAGCCTCTGCCACCTTCACTGCTAACAAACGCACGTTAAGTATATGCTGAAGGTATGCCTCATGGCTTCGCCTACTTACTCAGCACTGAACCCTGATACCAGCGTATAAGAAGCTGTGCCGCACTCTCGCCGCCGCCGCGCGGCCATCATGGAGTAGCTTGCTTTTCCGAGCTTTGAATCGGGTCACATGTATCCGTTCTAGGTGTAAGAGGATGTTAGACGGGGATTTCCGAATAGATTAGACTTACGGGCCTGTTTCCTTCGTGTTCCTGCTGCGACATGCACTTGTATCTCTGCAGCCATACGAAGATATGGGGAATGTAAGAACAGGCACGACTGGCCATTCATATCATCGTCACAGTGGTATTAAACAACGTTTCTATGGGCTGCAGTCTGAATAGCTCAGCGTCGTCCAAAGGGTAAATGCGGGCTGCTACTAACCAAATATTTCTCGCAGATCTCGGAAATTTAGCCCTTATCCGACAACAGCAGAACCCTCGTGAGGAGAAAGTCAGACTGAAGATCATGTTGGGCGCATAACCCTTCAGGTTGTATTCCGTATATCGTGTGCATTTGTATCTGGGACGCGTCTACAAGCCCGCATGTATCTGCGCACAAATGCCGAGCACCTAGAGGTCGTCGGCTAGCTCTGCAGGATGCCGTTCGGCACAGCGAGAAATTAGTTTCAAGGACGTGAGCTTCCTTCGCGCACGCGGCGGAATCGGGGTATCTAGGCAGGAACCTTTCGTCAATACACTCGGGGATATTTGCTGGGACGAACCGACCAGACGCTAAATAGAACCTCCAGTCTTGCTTCTCCGTATGACTAAACAAGGTCAGCCAGGAGAGGCGAACAAGATGGACAGTTCTGGCGCTGCTCGGCAATACCCTGCAGTCCACGCTCAGGGGCGCCGTGACATGCCCGCGTGCTGTATGAAAGCTGGAACACTGATCGCATGTGAGCCAAGAAGCTGTAGACGACACTTAGAAGCTGGCCTTGGTGGATGGTGACACTGGATGCGGACGGACGACATCCGATCCTCGACAACCTGTTCGACCGCTTTCAGCAGACAGAGGTCGGTGTAGGACTTACACTTACGAGACTCGCGAAAATTATAGCCTGCTGTATGCGACATTCGATATGTTGGAGCGTGGTACGTTGAGCTGTTGACAAATACATATCAGGTGAAATAAAGACCTATCCCATGACTTGTCTACTGACCAGTGAGCGAGGGAAATGCGATAGCGGGGAAGCGACTATGGATGTATTGCTAGGCCGCTCTATCCGAGTGCAGTAATCGGGTCTGTGTCTGATGTTACCTGTGAGGATGTCTCGCTGTGTCGTTCCTCAGATGGTGCCAAACCAACATAGCGACAATGCGCTTGCATCACTACGGTAAACCCGCTCTAGGACGGTAGACGTGACTATGTTTGGGTTTTCATGAGATAGCCTAGGAGATATAGCAAAGTCAGTAAGCAGCGCAGGTTTTACTATCGCAGAAGTTTGATTACTTGAGCGACGTGGGCAATGAGCAGGCTTGAACGCCAGAAGCTGTATCAAGGGCCGACATAACTACTTGATTGGCCACTTCGCTCCCGGTCTCTGGGGTAGGTCCTAACACGAACAACATTCACAAGCACGTAGATAAGGGATGTCACTATGACTTACTTGTCCGCAGAACAGCTGGCCCACTGTGTTTCGCAGTCGCATGGTGCGACCCGTACCGTGTACCAGCGTTCTGAGATGACGGCAGCGTTAGCTGAGGCGACGCGAGCAAGACTGAATGCTGCAGAAGATATAAAAGAGGGTAGAGAGGAGGGACAGCGACCAGTCACTCGACCTAGTCACTTCAACATCACCATTTACCCCACAATGAACTTCTCTAAGCTCGCTGGACTGGTACTCGCGTTCGCCATCTCTGTCGTCGTCGCCTCGCCTGTAGCGAAACCCGTCCCTGTCGCTGAGGCCTGTGCCGAGGTCGGTGTTCGCGACCGTTTATGTATGCGCAGAGGCTGACAGACTTGGCGAACAGCTCGATGTCAGAGGGGGCACCCCGTGCTGAGTCACGATCAATGCTGGTTTTTAAAGGCCGCGCATGGCAAGTTGCCTCATGCTAAATCGATCGTACTTGACTGAATGCACATGAAGGGGAAGTGTCTTCGTCATATGCGAAGGTCAAGACGTAGGAGGGTAGCACTCACCCACACTGGCATTGTAGAGTTCCTGCGAACTCAGAAAGTCCGCTTAGGATGTTTGCACGCAGTAGCAAACCTTTGTATCTGTGTCTAACTAACGTTATCAACGATACCTGGCAGTCAGCAGTCAATTTGCATAAACTGCTAGTTTTCTGCACGGATACGGGTGGGTACCGTTGATAAGTCTTCGTCCGCATATGCTTTATCTGCCGCCTGCTCGTATGTATCTTTTGGACATGTGAACAAGTCATCCGTTCACGGACGGAGGATTGTCGGCCACCATTGTGTTTGGTGCTGACCTGGAGGAATGACTGAAAGGTGCAGGGAAATAGTGACATGTAAATGTTCTTTCATCATGCGACGGCTACAACCACGTATTGTATCTGGAATTCAGGGTCTTGAGAAGAGTGGCGGCGAGCTTCGGAATATGATATAGCACTTACAAAACCACAGAACACCGTACAGTTACTCTTTTGCCGTAGTTTCGATTGCTTCTGCGCCTACCTATCGATACTGACGACATCAAAGACGTGTGGATAAGGTATGATTATAGAACTCACGTCGGGGTAAGGTCGGGCACCATGCTGTGCCCCGCTTCCATGTCCACGATGACTTGAAGATAACGTGCTAATTGCAGCAGATTACCGACGATAAGAGCGCAGCAAGCGTAGGTCGCATGCGTCTCACTCCGTTCAGGATAAGCTCTCGACTCTCGAGAGAATATAAAGGAAGTTCAGTAACCAGGAGCACTCAAACTCCGTCAGCCCCACCGTCTCGATAGAGCTGTTCCAACTCCAATACCATGCACTTCGCCAAGCTTGCAGCCGTTGTCGTCACGCTCTTGACCGCGGCCGTCGTCGCCAACCCTGCCCCTAAACCTGTGGCCGAGCCCTGCGAAGCCTGCGAGCAGTGCTTCTGCTTCGGCCTATGTAGTCGGAAGTTCAGTGAGGTGGGTCGCTTGCCATAAGGATGGTGACGTACGATAGCTCATGCGCTATACCAATAGTTCGAGCTCAGAGATATCCAATGTTGAGGTTCGTGAAGTAAATTGCAGCTATAATAACATACTGTACGTGCTTTGGCAACACAAAAAACTTCAGCTAGCTTACACGATGGATAGTGGGCCGTATGTCGCTGGTAGGGGAGCTCTAGAACCGCGCAAACCACGTCAAATCAGTAACTATGTTTCGGAAGCAAAGATAGACCGCACGGAAGATGTCATACTTGTAGGGAGAATAATAAATTGAGACCTTTGATCAGTCGATTTGCCGAACCGTTGACTCTGCCCACATCTAGTCAGCGAGCCATACAATGCGAGACCGGACAGAGTCGCACTCGCGCACCTTCCACACGGGCTCGGTTGAACAAGCGCCAGTACGGATCACGCGGATCAGAGCGCCACGAAGTTGCTGCCTGCCGGTTTAGAGAGAATTCTTGGTTGAACTCATCCACCATCGTCTTGGGACGGATGCGAGATGGCTAAGGCCAAACTGTCACCGCAAGCCCGCAGGCTCCAAACTATCATCGTGACTGTACCTATCATGGGGGCCGTGTCCTGTGAGTATCCCTTTCTCTGGGTTGGAAATGCTATCAGCGCAGGTGGATGTAGTCAGGCATACCTTGAACTCAAGGGGCTACATATGTCTAGGAAGGCTTGCTGATATCTTTCGGCAATGCAGATGTCTTGTATGAACGGCTTATCCTCGGAAGCCTCGTCGCACGCTTCCACGTAACGACCCGGATGCTCATGGTCCGGTCTTTCCTGAGCCGCTTCACCACTCAGCTGTGGGTGCACATGACGTACGGAAAGAACAGTAGAGCCACTCTATGCAACTTTAGGTGCTGAAGACACCATAGTAAGTCATGTTACTTTGGAATAAAACGCAAAACTCACGAAAGCGTCATGCTTGCATCTCCTCATAGACTCGTCGTTCTAGCTTAGGTGTCCGGCCTGGCTGATGCATGCGAAGTCTTCGTACGATTCGGTCACAAACAGCATATGATCACTTCGATACCTCGCATCTTCAATGTGTATGTAGGATTTCGTGGAAGCCGCTTGAGACAATCGTAGCACAACCCTGAGGAGCTTAGAAATAGCTTCGTGACGAGCTTCTGACTTGTCCGCAAAGATTTGGAGTATCAAGTAGATGGGTATTGGCCGAGGAAGTGCAGGAAACATACGTCGCATTCGGGAATCAGTCCTATAAGTCTACTCCTCTACTCTTCCCTTTTCGCCGGCCTGTACTGCCCAATTTTCCATTCTATACTTCGCGCTTGGTTTCAGGAACCGCGGGGCAGCGTCTGCGGGAATAATGCGAACGCCGGGTATCCTTGCGGGTTGAAAGAGCGGTCACAGTCTGCGTAGGCGGCACCGGCTCCGAAGCCAGTCGAGAGCGCGATGGGCCATGCGCGACCTGTCAAAACAGTTTGAGCATTTCACCCAGAATCTGGGGAAGGATGCAGGGCATATGGGATACGCACGCTTGAAGAGGATAACCGAGGCGATAACGCCTACGCTGAAGCCAACGCCCCTACACGCCGCGAACAGTCAGTCAGACGAGACCCAACACGAGAGCAAAGGTCACGCACGATTTCACAAGCAGATCCGCCACTGCACAACGCGCCAGCCCCGCCGAGTCGCCGTTCCGGATTCACGCGACCAGGTCAGTTTGCACTCCACGACGCGTTCAAGACGGACACCTACAGCAGCGGTCGTACTGCGCGCGCGTCAGCTCGCACCGACAAAGAGGCAGAAAACGGTGCATACCTTCTGCGCGACGATGTTTTCGCTCGAGAGCGGCTTGGAGGCGGCGGGCGTGGTCGACATGGGTGGTGGTCGTGGAAAGGACGTCTAGGCGCCCAGACTATGACGCTCGCGCGCTTTTCGTCTTGCTTTGCCCCACGCGTAGGCTCGTGTTGGCTTTCCGCTGGTCTTCATGACTTTTCCAGCACTATCATAGCACAGAATCTGACCTCTGGCGCGGTTTCATCTATCTAGTATGTAGTGCATTCGTTTGTCTATATTACGCATACGGGTAGGAGAAACTTATATTCGAACAGATCCGCCGCGACCTGTACACGGCTTGCTTAAGAGTTCTGGTCACTCGTTTACGACAAGGTGTCTCCATCTTGCCTGCTGTACATCTCGCGCCGTGTTCCAGCACTTGGAATCTCCATGATAATCAATAGCGTGAAGACGTTCGCACGGTAGTATTTGTAGCTTGGATGATGTGCCATGGATTGGATGAATAGCTCGTACAAAATTGAATAGCACTTTCCCTCAGAATCATGAATATGACTGAGGATAGCTATCAGTAAAGAACGAGGGCAGGGGTCATGGAAAACTACCAGGTCCAAACTTAGTACTACCATCCCAGTTACAGCTCGGCCGGTATCCACCAAACTTATTTACGAACCGTAGTTGCTGGTGGACGCGGTAAACTCAGTCGTAGCAATCCCAAAGCGATTCGCACCAGGAGTGCTATCGTAGACGGTGTAGAACCTCTGAAGGAACGACATGCCGTCGATGAAATCCAGCCCTGCGCCGCTGGACGTGCGGAGGTCGCCGACGATCAGGTAGATGCTCTCTGCGTCTCCACCAATTGCAGTATTGAGCTGGAGGAATGTGCCCATGAGCCTTCAGCATGGAGAGAACCAGAAGAGAGCATGACTTACCGCGCGCGGCCAGATCTGTGCATCCTTGGTGAACTCGAAAGTAGCCTGGGTGAATAATTGCTTAGCGATACGGCTCCCTGTGATGTTAGTTCGATGCAGCCTACCGTTCCAATGGTGAAAAACAAACTCTCCAAATTCTCGTACTGAGTGGGAGTGATCTTCAGGAGCCCTGTGGCTGAATCTTCTACAGCGCCTGTCGCTGCTTGATATAGGGCGAATGCATCTGCAGGTCATGCCAATAAGCATATATCCGCCCCCGGTATAGCAGGGAAAGACCCATACCAGAGGCGATAAGAAGGAGAGTCGTGCCAGTGTCCACAATACCAGCGGTAAAAGGCAGTATCTGAGATCGAGCGGAGCCATATGCGATCGTCTGGTCGACGCCCACGTACTGGTTCGCGGGAGACGTCGTGGTTATCGGCCTGGTATACAAGGTCAGTGCTGTAGTACATGGTCATTACACGGAGTACGCACACGTAAGTGAGGGGAGCAGCGATTTTGGAGGCGTCGGCCCCGCCGAACGTGAGCTCAC
The DNA here is from genome assembly GCA_001910725.1 of Phanerodontia chrysosporium. Lineage (NCBI taxonomy): Eukaryota > Fungi > Basidiomycota > Agaricomycetes > Polyporales > Phanerochaetaceae > Phanerodontia > Phanerodontia chrysosporium. The sequence goes on from MJGA01000008.1 coordinate 459,520, forward strand.
CAGGGTTCCCACCAGACTGGGTCGGCGCAAAGAACACACCGACTGCGCGTTCGTTGATCAAGCCGAGAGCGAATGCATTGTCGGTCACTGTCGGGATCGACTCCGTTGGTGATCCCACGATGGTGCCTAGCGGAGTACAATCAGCGGGGATGGCCAACTTGGCTTCCTCTGCACTCGCCTTCAGTCAGGTCCGTCGGTCCAATGCTGAATAAATAGGAGATTCGAAGAACATTTGCAGGGGAAACACTGAACAAACGCACCCTAGAATGCCGTCAACTCCAGAAAAGCCACTGCTAGCGGTAGCAGCAGCAACGCCTTGTCCAGGCACATTGAGTCCTGTATCACCGCCTATAGTGATGGTCTCGTGACAAAGAACTCCTGCCAGCCATAGTCGGCGATAAAGATGAGTTTTTTCATGTGCTGTTATGTAATGAAGAGGAGGTTACCTTCGAATGATCCGGAACCATAAGTAACGTTCTAAATGAGAGATACTGGTATCAAGTTTCGCAAGCGCAAACATGAGTGGCCCATGACATACGATTATCTTTGGTTGAGGGAGTAGGCAGGAAGGGTCAGGAGAGTATGGATTGCCGAGTGTGTTAGCGCCAGCCCATGTGTTGGAGCTTCCAGTGTCCACCAGCAAGTTATCTACAACACGAGTTAGTACACTGCACGCTGTTCAGATCACCAAACGCACATGTTCGCGGAGAGCCACTTATTTCAACCTTGAAGTAAAGTGATCATTAGTGAAGAGTACATCTCATTATTTTCGGTAAGTTGCGCTTACCTGGACGGTGTAAGACGTTACATCGTTCGCTGCGGGTACGGGGATACCGGCATCGTGAGCGAAATACCCGGTCTTGAAGGCGCGAGCTCTGGCCCGATCATGAACCAAGATCGCGGCCGCCCCACCAGTGAGGTTGAAGTGACGAGCGAGAGGAAGTGTGACGTGGCCCCGGTGCGAGCGACCAGCGGAGACGCTGTCGCAGCAACTGCGACTGCGAGAAGGAATGTGTGAAGGAGCATTGACGTAGAGGTGCGAGGCTCTTGATGAGGATGAACACCATCGAGCACCCTTTTATATGCGGGAGGAATGGTGACCTATACGTCGGAAACGCGAGTGGGAAGCGCGACGACGAGATTCCATAGCTGCGATATGAGAGGTGCACGAGGTAATTGTCATGAACTAGATACGCCTGGCAGCGGTCAGAGGTTTGACACTTTGACCATTCACAGTGTCAGTCTAAGTACTAGTCATCCAACCATACCGCGCAAACACTCGCTGTAGACGACAATCAACAACAGGCGGCGGCAGCGAGACTGGAGGTACGAAGGACTGATCGAGGTCTCGCGATGACGGCGAGAATTGATTAGAGTCGCGGAAATTGCTAGCATGACATTCGTCAGGGTGAGCAGCTCACGAGCATTACTTCTCGGATCATCTAGTAGGCCCAATCAAGCCTAGTCACATCGCGTATGTGCGATGAACAGACCGTGGTTGTAGACGAATAGCGGAGCAACGAAGCTTGAATGTGACGCACTGAGATCTGTTTGCCAGTCGATTCATGCAAGAGCAGTACATGACTAAAGCAAGATGGCTCTCTTGGAAGCGAAAGCCGTTGTGATACAACGTATGTGCATAGCATAGTGCTACACGATTTCGCGATTTCTGGAACTTTTCTTAGCGAAGTCAGAATATTAGACGTAAGGCATACCTGCAAGTCCTAACAGTGCTATTCATGATCATCCTTGGCGAACGACCTCAGCGACGTCGGACTGGAAGCGAAAGGCATACCAACGACGGACTGCTCAGCCAGGTCCTGCGTCTCCGCCAAAAGTGGCGTGCGCGACGTGCTGTCGCAAGGCGTCTGAGCGGCTGGAGAGAGGGAGCTAGGCGTCTTCGGGCTAGACGAGCCTGTCGTGAAGGACTTCTCCGCGAGGAGGGCACTAGGGGTGATGCTGATGGTATCGCGGCATGCGCACCGCGCGTCGAGCGCGCGGAGCTGCCTCTGAAGGTTCTCGCCTGTGAACAGCCCGCGTGCGGCGCCTGTGCAAAGGGTGCGCAGGAATGACAGCGGAATGCATGTGTGCAGGCCGGCGTTCGACGTGGCTGCCTTCGAGAGCGAGGCAACCCAGGGAAGGTCAGCGTAATACCCACAGTTGGGGATTCCGCGTTCCAATGATGTACGTGCGGCCTCTTCCATACATTGAAATAGGGATTGAAGGTCGGTGTGGTTATAGTAGAAGACGCGCCAACTGCTGCATTTCTGGATGGCTAGATTCGAGAGGGTGACGAACAGATGGCGACCTTCTTCATCTCCATAGTCGGGGTTCTCGTTGTACGTTTGAGCCGCGGCGGCAGCGTAGTCCTTGAACGTATGGAACCCAGTACGGGACAATTTGGAGTCTGCTACATTGTCCGCTCGTAAGTCCAACCCGTTGCAGCATAAACGTGAACACACTCACCAGATATGTCGCAGCCTTGATATCGCACTGCATCCATTTTCACGAGAATTTCCACGGCCACCGTCCTAAGATTCGGCGTCTGAGCCGATCTATCTTCGTCTCGAGAGGGGTAACGATACAGCTCTTCAAGGAAGCGTATGTAGGCACGCTCCAGAGTACGCCCTGGAGAGACCCTGATAACGTGGTAGAGGAAGCAGGCAGCCTCGACGAAGGCGACGCTGTCCGACAGGGAAGATGATCGAGATTCCCCAGAAGATTTCAGTATAACTGCCGCCCTTCTGAGTTCCGTCAGAAGGAAGTGGCCTAGAACCTGCAGAGACGTGGAGCCATGGTCGTCGTTCCAGGGATGGAACACATCGCAAGTGTCCCAGAGGCAGAGCGTGTATCTCAGGGAACCATCTGCGGTAGTGTGCAGAGTATACTGCGAGCGCAAGGACTCGAGCACTTTACCCGCTGAAGCATTGAGGATAGTGCAGGCCGCATAAATGGGGATACGCAGACGCGACTGGATGCTGATGTTCATCCCGGAGGATTCGGGCAGATAACTGAGGCCATTGAGCAAGTAATCCTCCTGACGTCTCTCGTAGGTCCACGCGACGGCATCTACCAAATAGACGAGCTTGGTAGTCTCCGGCTCCGAATTCGGACCACATTTGCCTCCCAGGTCGAAGTACAAGTCGCGTTGCTTCCAGTCGTGAGGTGACCTGTGCCTGTCCAGTTGGTCCTTGAGCACAGTGCGTGACAGTAGGCCAGCAGCCCAGAGCATCCGGCAGAGAAACCGGAGGAAGTATTCCCAAGCTAACACGCACGCCCATCCCGCTGGAGAACGATAGGGACAGTGGTGGAAGAACGCTGGTATGAGGACGACGGAGAAGGCGATGATGAGGAATAGGGCCGACGCCAAGGAGATAATGGCGGCAAGGATGGAGTTGAGCGTCCAAAGCATGATCACGATGCCCGCCATAAACATCACCAAGGCCATCTCAAGCAATCCAGGGAGGAGCGCCACGATGAGAGGGACCTTCCAACGAAGGAAGGCCTTGTATCGGACCTGTCGGAGACAAATCGCCTCCGGGAGTGACTCCGTCTGCCAAGCTGTGTATTCACGTAACCAGCGCTTCACTATCATCCCGAAGAGCGCGGAAGCAAGGCTGAGGACCAGACTGAGGAACCAAAGGACGTTGATGGCGACATCCACCGTAGCAGCCTCGAACGTGGGCAGCTGTGCAATGTTTTGCCGACTGTTATCGGCGAGTTGGGCGGATATCTGGAGAAGCAGGTCGGCGGTAACCTGAGTGTTGTCTTGCTGGAGCCATCCGGTAGAGCCAGCGAGGAATGCGGTTAGAATTGTCGCGAATAATCCAGCCTGAAATCGCAGTGAGAAGACAGATTGGGTTGTGCAGACATGAAGCGTACCAGGATTAGGAGCGCATTGAGGTCCTCGTCGCAGTCCTTGACCATAACGTCATCGTGGTCACGCATGAATTTGTTTGTCGCGACTAGGCCATGAGATTCAGCCATTTCGCGCTGCGGAAAAAACATATACAGTGAGGAAACCCTTGGGGACAAGTGTTACAACTTCCGTACCTGGTAAGACTTGCGGCGCAGGGGGTCACTCATAGCAAGCGACGAGATAAGACAGTTGGCTGAAGATGGGGTCCGCCGTTGGCTGTAATTATATAGACCGTCCACCAAGATCCTCATATCGCATCCGCTATGAACGCGTGAAATATTCGCGAGTATTTGTACAGCCCTGCGAGTATTCATATGGACTTGCGAAAGACGCGTGTGCAGAGTCGAGAGGAGATGGGAAGATGCGGGAATTCGGGACCGGGTCGTCCAATCGTAGGGCAAGGCCCTGGTGTCTGTATCATCTTCGCGGCGAGATACAATTTCACTGGATGGTGATGAGCTCTCTACGCACTGCGAACACTTCCGATAGAACGTCAGCTGCACCTAGCGTTCCGTTACCTGTGTCCGCAACTCGATTCCCGCGTCATTCAGCATTGACTTCCACCATAAAAGTCGTTACAATAACAGCAAAGATAGCTGAGCGCTGCATAGCCTGTCGCTCTTTTGTAAGTGTATATGTGTCCGCCCGAGTTGCGGGGAGACTCACCGACGCATTCCCGTGATCGTGGTGGGAGACGGCAAGCAGGAGCATCCGCGGGTGCGGCAGCATGACCGAATCGAGTCTCCCGAGCGCCTGACGCGTGCACTCCGAATTACGGCCAGGCCTCGCTCTTCCTGGACACTCATCTTCCTGCTCGCTCCGTAGCCCGCTCTACACCATGGATCTTTTCACCACCGTCGACCCGCGGGTAGCACAGGAGCGATGGCAAGACAAACTGATGCGCAAGTGCAAGGAGGAGCCGTATGTGCCCATCGGTGCGTCGCGTGCACGCCTAGGAGCGTCCGTCGTGCCTGCTCACGCCGGCGCGGTCTCACAGGCACCGCACTGACCTGCTTCGCGCTGTACATGGCGATACGCAACTCGGGGCGCAAGGGCGACCCGAAGGCTCTCAATCGCTGGTTCCGTGCGCGTATCATGTTCCAGGGTGCTACCGTCGCCGCCATCGTCGCCGGCAGCTACAGTATCGAGGCACGCAAGCGCGCCGAGGAGGAGCGCCTCCGCGAGCTCGCGCAGGATCCTGCGATGAAGGAGAAGCTCGAGTTTGAGGCGCGCCTGAAGGCCGCGGAGGAGGCATATGCTTATGAGCAGGCGTTGGCGAAGGCAAAGGCCGAGGAGGACAAGAGGAGCATGTGGGAGAAACTGGGCCTCGGCCGTGGCTCGCACAAGAATCGCGAGGCTGCTATGAAGGCTGCCACTGGCACCACGTCAAGCTCGCCTTCCGAACCTGCTCCCTTAGGGACCATGGCCCCAACCTCGGCAGAGACGGTCACGACCGCAGCTGCCGCCACGACCTCTGTACCTGGTGGCACTTGGAGCTGGTTTGGGTGGGGATCGAAACCGGAGAAGAAGGATTGATCAATTTCGTGAGCTCGCTTGTCTGTCTCGCACTTGGTATCCCCGTACGTCTCTGTACTTTAATTCACGCTTGTATTCTGGTTTCCAGGGCTCTGTAGCATGTATTCCGTTCTCGACTACCCCATCTCCCCACTCGTACATCTCTATCGATTCCAATTCCTTCCCTGCATGCAAGCCCGCCTGAGTAGGATTGCCCGGCAGTGCGGGGCGTTCCGCGTAGTGGCGCCAGGACCATCCTCGAGCTTGCATGAGATGCTCTTCGGAGGCGGGGCAAAATGAGGGTATAACTCGCCCAACGGGCGTCATGGATTCGTTGATGAGACATGATGCCCCATATAGTTCAACCTCCATGAAGTGTAGAAATGAAGACGATCTCATCGCCATCTTTGAGCTGGTATTCGCCTTCGCCCTCGAGCTCCCAGTCTGTGTCATTGACAAGCACCAGAATTCCGGGTCGTCTAATATACTTGAGCCTGGTCTGCATGTACAGAAGAATTGAAACTCACACAGTGCCATTCTCAATGAACAGCTCCTCCCGCTCCTTCAGCAAGTTGTCGCGAAGCCAGTACATCAGGTACGTGATGTCTGCCGGCTTGTCTTCCAGACCCTTGTCTGCATCCCGAGGATTACTTGATACTGGTACTCTCGCCGGTAGCGCTATACGGTGTGAGCGTTGATTCGAGAACAGGAGCTCGAGGCCTCCGCCGAATTCGATCTTGAGGTTGAGAGTGGTCATCAGGGATACTAACAAGGTGAGGAACAGTGTGCGGAGAGCGGGACGGAAGTCAGAATTATGGGCGCCTCTGGAATCAGATCTGAACGATCGGCGGGATCCCGACGCCCCTCGCTTATAGGCATACCGTCGGGTTCACTCTCACGAAGAACGTCGGTGTAGTCGTTTAAACAAGCATCGAGATGTAAGACAGCTTGAACACCTCATTCTTCTCATCTGGTTACAAGAACGCTGGGTCGACCTCGAGGAGCAGGGATGTCCATTCGTAGTGAGTCTTCAAGAGGATAAATCGCACAGTTGCGGCTCTAGACACCAGGACACATATTCGCTGCCCATCTCGTTTCAAAGACTCAGAGTCAGGGGAGGTGCTTCAAGTGTTGGAGAGCATAATAATACAATGGCATATGAATACAAGCATACCCCTCTCCACCTTAACCCTCGACAGTGCTCCAGGTATACTGAGGCGACAGCGGACGTCTAATCCCTCCGGAATAACTCATGAGTCCGACCTTGACATCACGTTGTCTGAGCCCTTGGGGATGTCTTTCTCGACGACGAGGCGCCAGCCGCCGTAGAGTTGGTTCACGATAGCGCTGCGCTTGAGTACCTGAAGCTCCTTGACGCGCTCGTTATAGAACGCAGAGAGCTTCGCGGGGTCCGACTCATTCTGCAACCAAACCTCAGCACCATGGGATGGCCGGACCGTTCGAATGAACGCACCTGGATCTCCCGGAACTGGTCCTTCGTGCGCCTCACGAAGTACTCGCGGAAGTTGTACGAGCTGAACGCCCGCGACGTGCGGAGCGTGTTCGAGTAGAGCGAAAGCAGAGCCTCTTTTGTTGGTGCTGCGGCAGCCATGGGTGGTAGGATGCACGGAGGATGGAGGTTGAGGACAAGCCGGAGTCCGCTTGCTCATCGACTCGGCTTTGCCGAACTTTCGGCATCCGAGCGCCTGGCCGAAAGGCGGGAGTTTGGCGCCGACCGCGACTTTCATCCTCCGCCTCCACGTCGCTGCGACAGGACTTCGAATACAATATACAGCACACACTTATAACTCACGTTATGGTAGCTATAAGCTATTCTATAAGCTATTTAGTGTAGCAATCATGTCAATTTCCAAGCCGATAAGTCCATTCATCTTGCTTGCTTTGTGTGCTCACCGAGGAGGCGTGCTACTCTACCTTTCAATTTCCTCACAGCCGAAGGAGATATCCTCTGGGGAATGTGCATATATGTCGCAACCCAATGGATGACTGTTATGATTACCGGTCCAGATATCTCGATGTAACGTTCATTGTGAGTGGCTGCTTCACGGCATATCCTCTGTCCCTTTTACTCAATCCTCTGCAATATACAGATAATTCTTTGCAGGTGAGATATCAGTCAGGTGAGGGACTACTGAAAGCTTTCGATGTGGTCAAGCGCATGAATAACTGAACTTGACTCTCGCCATATCACTTCACCTTAAGTCGCACCTCCCTAGTCGGAACTCCCGCGTATTGAACCACCTCCATTCGAACTATCCTCACCACTATGGGTCTAGAGCGCATCATCGAGAAAGTGCTTCGCAAAGAAAAACCTGTGTCCTCTGTGGCCATAGACTCAGATTCGCACACGGACATCTCCACTTTGGACCTCTCGCGTACGTCGTCGAAGAATGAAATTGCAGACGACCGCTGTAGCATCACGGCCCTGCGCACCGTATCTCCTGGCTCTATTTGGGGAGCGTCTTCTGTGAGCGAACGTGGTCGGAGCCCCTTCTCTCTTCAAGACGTGACTAATGTCATGGACGCGACCGAGAACCCATTCCTTTCGCAGAGTGAGCTCGAACTTACTACCTTGAGACTGCCAGAAGATGCTATGCTCGCTGCTGCAGACAACGGTCTCGGAAACGGTACACTTATCACCGGTCATGTCACGGAGGCCCACCACCCTGGAACCGACGGACGACTCACTCAGGCAAGGCTCGATTATCGACCAACTGCCGACAACCCTCTGGGGCTAGTGGTGGACCTCTTTGGGCCTAGTGGTGTTACTACACTGCCTGTGGACTTGCCTCGCAACATGCCTCGATACCACCCGGCGCGGCTGATCAACTCGGCCAGAATCCTGCTGCGGCTCAACGCCCTGATATTGACCCGTCTCCTCGCGCTGATTTGGCCTCTGTCTACACTGCGATCTCCAGATTCGAGTCGGACTGGGTTACGCGATACGATGGAGAAACTCCTGCTGGGCCACTACGCGTCATTGGGACTGGTCCTCCCCGGCACCCGCAACCGCACAAACTGGGCCCGCTAAAGTACTGGCATGTCACCCAGCTAGTCCCATAAACACGCATGCGGTCAACTCTATTTGGGTCTGCGGTGGCCTGCTTAGTGAGGGTACCTTCACTAACGTCTATCTCATGCGGCACAAGCCAACGGGCCAGGAACTCGCTATGAAGGTCATATATATGAGACGACCGCTGGGCGTCCACGTTTGCGAGGGCGTCATCAACGAGCTCAAGGTCTTGGAGACACTGTCCGCGCTGGAGCGTCCGTTGCCGTTTGTACTGGGCCCTTCTCCCGTGGATCACAAATGGGCGTGGACGTCTCCTGCAGGATTCTTGCACATCATCTCGGCAAGTGTCCAACAGCTGTGCTACATTTGTTCGCTCACGATGTGTGTATAGGAGTTTTGTTCTGGCGGAGACTTGTACTACTATAAGAGTCAGCTGAACCAGGACCAGCTGGTCGTCGTCCTCGCCGAAATCGTGAGTGTTGCTCTCACCATCCTTTGCTCATCTAAGCCTCTCTCTAGGCTTTGGGCATCTATTCACTGCATGAGATCGGCATCGTCCATCACGATATGAAGCCCGAAAACGTTCTCGTCAACGCACAAGGTCATTGCGCCATCACCGACCTCGGCGCTGCCAAGTTTTGGATAAAAAGGGGCGTATCAAGCGTCATTCGTGCAGGAAGGCTGTTTCGACCATCGAGTACACTGCCCCGGAAATCCTCCGCTACGACTGCTACCCAGAATACGATGAGGCCGTCGACTGGTGGGCTTTCGGATGCACCATCATAACGCTGGTCACGGGCAAGGTGAGCACTTTCTCCGTGTCCCTGGTGTGCTATCGGACCTGACCGTGCACAGGTGTACTTCGAAGTCAGCAACAAAGCCGAGTTCCTTGCTAAGTACTCGACATTGCTGATGAAGCTGCAACCCCATTTGGAGCTGGCTGGTTGCTTTTCTGATCTGCTGGTCGACCTCATCGTCTTGGTGAGTTTACTTCTTTGTACAATCGTTTTGAATGCTCATTAAGGCTTCTTTCACAGCTTCTTCAGCCGGAACCCCACCAGCGGCTCCGCGGGAAACAGGTCTTGTTCCACCCGTACTTTTCAGGACTGTTGCAAGTTCTTCCGGAGGGAACGATCACAGCAGAAGACCCCATCCAACAGATCGAAGAGGTGTGGGAAGCAATCCGCCAGCGAAGGCACAGTTCTCGTGCGTTCAACTTATTCTCTACATGACATTTCTGACTCGTGCGTGTATCAGCTTTGCCGGTCGTCTTCCCTGTGCCAGCCCAGCGCCGCAGCGAAACAGTGACTTGCAAAAAGTGGCCAGCGAACGTCGACCAAGACGATCCCAACCAGCGCTATCTCATCGCAGAGCTGAGGAAGGAGGGGCTCGAACTGTCCGAGGACTTCAGCTGCGACGTGATTGCGCTTCACCACCAGGCCCTGACCTGACCCGGCCACTCATTTGCCGTTCACTGCTTGTATCTCTAGTATGGGCTCAATATTTACTTGTACATTAGCAATTCTTTTCGGGAGTTGAATCCATGAAGCCCATCACTCCTCATCCCCAGAGAAGTGAGGACACTCTGACCACGTCGCCCATCTCGAGTACGTCGTGCACACGGACGACCGTGGCACCTTGCTGCACGGCACACGCGGCCGCGGCCGCCGTAGCGAAGGTCCGCTCGACTGGCTTCGTCTCGCGTCCCTCGTACGTTCCCGACGCGTCTTTCTGCGCGAGTATGAGTCCCAGGAACGACTTGCGAGACGCGCCGATGAGGACTGGGTAGCCCGCGAGCGGGTTAGGTGATCGCTCTCGTCCGACAGTAGTCTTAAAATCGACTATCTCCGACGACTGTCGCAGAAGCTCCAGGTTGCCCTCGACGGTCTTGCTGAACCCGATTCCTGGGTCGACGATGACGAGCCACCGCCGGAGCCCGCCCTTGCCCTTGACAGCAGCATCCACCTTCTCTCCAAGCTCGACGCGGACGGCTTCCAAGACAGCGCCGCGCCCACGTGCGTCCTTCGCGTAGTCGTACATGGAATAATCCTTGTTCTCCGACGCCTCGCCGCGAGAGTGCATGAGAATGACCGGGACAGCGAGCGCTCGCGCGACCTCGCGGAACTTCTGCAGATGCGCCTTGCCCTCCGCGTCGACTGGCCACGCAGGACCGGTGAAGGCGTAAACGTCGTTGATGCAATTAGCGCCAGCTTTGACGGCGGCTTCTGCGACGTCCCAGCGGAAGGTGTCGACGCTGATAAGCGTCTGCCGTGTCTGCGAGGCAATCTTGTCGCTGGTGTCTGCGCTTGGCGCTGCGTTGCGGATTGCATTGATCACGGGGACGACTCTGTTCGTCTCTTCCTCAGGCGACACATATTGTGCTCCGGGGCGGGTTGAGTATCCGCCGATATCAATAATGTCTGCTCCATTCGCAACGGCTGAAGTTGCGTATGCCAGAGCTGTTGGGATGGTGTTGTTGATCGAGCCGTCGGAGAAAGAGTCGGGCGTGGCGTTCAATGTAGCCATCACATACGTCTTCCGGGGTGCTACCTGGGGCATGGAGGCAGACGCCGCAGGAATGTCCAATACGAGGCGGTCGGAGGGACCACTGGAAGGTCCGCTGCACCGCTTCGCTTGCCGAGGGAAGTGGATATTGAGGGAAGGGGATGACACGGTACATGACGGGGTTGTCGTGGGGAAGACTCGCCATCAGGCTGGAAAAGAGCCCGCCGACGGTACGCTTGAGTCCTGGATGCACGTAGTTCGGTATAATGCTGGAGCTTCTTGTTAGGAGATCGCCCACCTGATGGAGAAGCAGGCTTACTCGTTCAATGGCCGGAGAACGAACTCTCGTTCAAACATCCTAGGGTGAGGAATGACAAGCTGGCCCTCTAGGTTATCCAGATCCTTCCTATCGGTTGTGCCCCGCGTGTCGAGGACGAGGTCATCATATGTCAAGATGTCTAGGTCGATCGCCCTTGGTCCATTCCTGTAAGAGACGACTCGGCCTACGGTGCTTTCGATATGCTTGAGCCACCTCAACAGAGCCACGGGCTCCATGTTCGTGTGAACCTGACCAGTGTTCAGTAAGGCGGTGTATCCCACAGAGAGCGACGCACCAAACAAGCGCAGTTGATAAATTTGGGCTGGTCTGTCTCGTACATCGGTTCCGTTTCGTACATGAAGCTTGTATCCACGACCGTCACATATGCGTCCTTGCCCTCTGGGCCCAAATCGGAAGTGGGTGCCTCTAGCAATCGAAGGGCAAGTTCAATGTTGGCAAATCGGTCGCCGAGGTTAGAGCCGAGGGCGAGTGCAACTGTGTGCGAGCCTGTACAACCCCCAGTATCAGGACCACTCAGGATTGATATCTGAATCACATACCAGGAGCGGCCGACACCGCAGAATGCGTATACATCTCGGCGGCCGTTCGCGTAATCTTGACCTCAGCAGCTTCTGCGCATGACAGGGCGTTCGGCTTGCCGCCGCAAACTGTGACAGAGTCGAGGTGTGTGGTGAGCGAGGCAACTGTGTCGACGACTGCGGAAACGAGCGCCTCAAGGGTGAGGAAGCTCGTCGCGTTGACCGCCTAGTAGCTACATGAGACGGACCCATGGAATGAAGTATTGGCATATACGGACATTGACCACCTTTAGTGCGACGTCGCGGAAGGGAAAGGGTGGGTTCTGCTCGTAGCCCGAGGCCGTTCTCTGCATCGAAATATCGAAGCGAACAAGCTGGATCTGCTCGCGTTCGCAGGCATTGACACCAACGATGGGCTGGGTCTCGACGTTTCGGATGCACAGTTCTTCAGAAAAAGAGGGCGATCCACGTCTTCGTGACCGAGTCAGCTCTATGGAAGCCGGCTGAAGCAAAGCCTTGGGCCGCCGCAGAGTCACGGTCAGGGCTTGCACCTCCTTGTGCCCATCAAAGCACGCGGAGATAACATGCTCGATGCAGTCCTCTGAAGAGGCAAAGTTACAGGACTGGGCCGCCGCGATGGCGGTCTTGCAGATGGTCGAGTAGTTTATGGAGTGGTCGAGGTCGTCCGTGAGAGCGGCAGACGCGACGGAGTGACTGATTGCCACGGTCAGCTCGATGGGTTGGAGTTTAGCTTTGAGTCCGTCAGACGGCCATTGTGCACCATCGGTGAACGACGCAAGCACTGAGATATTCCTCACACGGATAGTGTCAAGGGCCTGTCTGTCTTCAGGAAATTAGCGAGGACCACAGGAAGTACTCGACATTTCTTACCGCGTGTCGGCCATCTTAATATCTCAAAAGACACTGTCCTCCACTGCGTGTTTGTCGTGAACAACGTCGACGGTCAAGGTCGAGAGGAAAGATGTGAGAGGCCGACGTGCGCCCCGCCGTCACTCCCGCTTTGGGACGCGGGGAAGCCACGTGATAGCACTCCTCAGTCTTGTCGCGGGCGACGATGGAGTTCACCGCTGCCCTCCAGAAACTCGGTGCATACCAGCCGCGCTCGAGCCTCAAGTCGAAGGAGACCTTGAAGGCGGGCATTGCACAGCTGCGTTCGGGGACTTTCCCGCCAAAGGGCGAATACGGTCAGCTCCAGCAGTCGTGTCCCATGCGGTCGGGGCTAATGCTGGCGTGTCGTAGGATGGGAGGCTGTCGAGGGGTTGTTCCTGGCCGCGGTGGATGAGGGCGACACAGAGACGGCTGAGGTACGTGCTCCCTTTGTCTCTACACGTCTCGGTCACTGACAACCAGCCAGAAATGCCTAGAGATCCTTGTGTCCAAGTTCCCCGAATCGCCTCGGGTTGACTGTCTCACAGGCATCCTGATGGAAGCCAAAGAATCTCCAGATGATGTCTTGTCGTTCTACACTGCGTTACTAGAGGCGGACTCCTCGAATGCCGTACGCACATCTCACTCTTGAGCCTATATATGACTGACGCCCTAGACAGGCTGTCTGGCGTAGGAAGGCTGGCGTATTGCGGAGGAAAGGAAAGCTGGATAAGGCCGTTGAAGAGCTATGCGCCATGCTGGACACGTTCTACACAGAAGTGGAGGCCTGGCTAGAGCTTGCGGACATATATTCATCGTGCCAGCAGTGCGTATCGACTTTCTCGAACTTATGGCTCTCCTCACTCTCTTTCCAGATATACACATGCTCTGCAGGCTCTCTCGCACGCGCTGCTACTAGCCCCGCAGAACCCCCTACATATTCTCTCCTTCGCCGAGACTGCCTACCTCGTACCCGACATTCCTCTTGCCCTGAAGATGTTCCTACAAGCCGTAGACATGACGGATGATGATGAGCAGGATGGTATCAGCCCGGCCGATACCGTGCCTACGAGCCTTGCTCTCAGATCGTGGTTCGGGGTCAAGCTGGTACGTTGTTTGTCTTGCTGCAGCTCAACTTACGCTTACGCCCATCCCAGTGCACACAGAAGCTGATCACGGAACCCAAGGCCTCAAATTCACCATCTCAGACGGCCTCGCCAACAGCAAATGTACTTGCTTCTTTAGACGACCTTGCGACTGAGCGACTTCGTACAGCATACCTGGAGACGACACGCGAATCTCCACCCACTGCGGGGGCTCAGCTGATCGAGGCTGTCGCAAAGATCATACCCGCGTAGTTAGCACGATACTTACGCATCCCGGAAATAATCATGCTTCGTGTCTTCTTAGTTCCAAGAGCCCGTGAATTATGCGTGTGACGGCGCGCGGCCATAATCATACAGAAGAGGTGGACGTGTACATCCTGAATCACATAGGTGAAATCGGAGAGTGCATGAGGGTGCAATAAAGATATGCATGGATACAGAACGTGAGCGAGTGCGACGACGATATGCGACTCTCCGACCGCTGCCCGGCTCCCCTAAGCGCCCTGTAGCTGCGAGCCATGGTGTAGGCGCATGATGCGCTCCGCAAGGGAGATGCCCCTAAAGGCTGTTTACTTGGACTCGGGGTTCGCGTTCCTGAAAATGAGGGGTCAGCAAAGGAGTTCAAAGACGATAGTCGGGGAAAGGGAGGGTCAGATAGGAGCGAAAGACAAGATGAAGGTTTATCAACACGAGATTTCAGTGTGAACTATGCAAATAGGTGTGTATCATCTTCCAAGAGCGGATCTGCATTCACAGACTGCTCTGAACCATATTTCAAGGAAGGCGGACACTCACATCTTGCGCTTGCCACCAGGGAGGGTGGTAACGTTCACGAAGCTAAACAGACCAACTTCAGCACAGTTTTTGCAGTCAAAAGGCGCAATTTACGCACCGACGGTTGTAGAGCATGCGCTTCTTAGCCCGGCCCTTAGGAGTCTTCTTCTTCTCCTGCTTTTCGACCTTGGGGGTCTGGGACTTGACTTTACCAGCACGGGCGAGGGAGCCGTGAACTACATCGCAGAATCACAGTGCAGCAGTGAGCGCGAGCTCGCGAAACGCAGCGGCATGAAGGAGTGACCTTTTCCCATGTTGTCTTGAGGTGGGCGAGCTTGAGGACGTCGGCGGCGATGAGAAGATTGCTACTGTACAGTCATTGCCTACTCGAGACAGATTTTCGAGCTCCGCACGAAGCTAGCTTACGTAAGCGTCTCAATTTGGCAGCGCTGTGGCGACTGGTTGCTTTGCGCGCTCATGGGCCATCCTCCACTGATGTGGTACACGAACGCGGCACGCGAACTACATCAACTTGAGGTTCAGAGCATCTCTTTTGCGGTCTTAAGTGCTCTCTCTAGTAGTGTTCGCCACACCGCCTACTGTCCGATATATGTTTTAGGTTCCCGAACGATGCAGCTGGACTTGGCAGTTCCAGGATCCGGTCATGCTCTCACTTTCCTATCTTCATAGCCTGGCAGCAACCCGCAGGTTTGAAGCACGATTCCCGGTTACCGATTCGGAATGCCAAGACGTATACCACCCAGGTGTCTACAAGCCCTCTGTGAGCTGAATGGGGAGCTTGTGGACCTTGTCAGTCGTTGCACTAACAGCAAAGACCGGATTCTCCGTCTCAGTGAGTGTTACTGCTATCGCTTGTATCCGACCGGCCCGAAGCTCCTGTTCTGCTCCCAACTGTCCGAGTCGTCAATACCCCGTTATTTGCATCCGCAGTTGCATGACTCACCGACCTCCTGTGCAGCTTCAGGTGGATGCCAAGCTATCCGCGTTCCAGAGCGCAAGTCAACAAACCTGCTCGCGGGAAGATCAGGGCCTCGGCAGCGCCTCATCTGGGGTTGTCGGGCAAGCCGCGGCTCTCACAGCTCGGGCGGTGCACATTGGCAGTGCGTCCAGGACAAACATGCGGTATTCCATTTCGGGCCAGCCTACGTCCCTGTAATGTCTCTTTACCGGGGCGCCGGGCATGCTTGCACGTGATGTACACCGCTGTGTTCGTCAGCGTGTTTCCTGCTGCCCCGCTCACATACAGGTAACACACTCTCAAATGAATTGTTCGCCCGAAATTGCGTATTGCCAGACCCAATGCTGCGGTACGTCCCTGAGGCGTTTCTCCGCGCACGCCGCCGCGTCAGAGATATAGAGCTCATACGGCTGATATACAGGCTCGGACTGGCTTGGCTTAGCCGGCCTCCGTGGAACGCCGTGCACGTGCAGTTCATCCTAAGCAATACCAACCTCCATGGCGGATGTTACAGGGTACAGCGCAGCGGACGCATTCGAAGCTCCGGAGAGATGTGTATGCGTAAGGCATACCGCCTCCGGGGGCGGCGTGGCGGTGTTCGCATGCGGCTTGCCCAATGCAGGTCGGCGCCGCCGGTCTCTGACACTTTGTCGGTCAGGGGCAGTGTCCTATATGGCCAATCCCGCCACCGGCATCCTGCCTAACATGGAGGTTCCTCGCTCCCGGCGGAAACACTGTCGCGCATCGCATTCCAGGCCCCCCGACGAGCAGATACGCTTGGTAGCATGTGGCGCAGCATAGGGTCAGTGGCCGAGCTCGCCTCTGGCTAACGCCCCTTGCGAACCGCATGTGGCCCTTCCGACGCCGCACGACGTCCCCTCCATTGGCTCCTATCGCACAAGACACGCCCAATATGCGGCAATTTCTCGCCCTAGGGGTGCTCGCGTTGAAATGCCTCGGAACGAGAAACGTGAGATCGATCGAGGTCAAACGCCCTGGTTCCTTCGGGGACACCTCTCGTTACCTCCGCCGTTTGGGGCAGAGGCCTGGCGTTTCACCATCGCCGACACACCCAGCTCTCCCGCAATATAAATATGAGGCATATTTCGTCGGGGAACGGTATCAATTCGCCTCGCTCTCCTAGTCTTATCCATCCATCTATTCGCCTTCCAGAGCCATAATGTACTTCTCCACGCTCATCGCTATTGCCGCTACTGCCCTCGTCGCCAACGCCGCGGCCGTTGCCGAGAGAGGCTTCTTCCACTTCAAGCCCCACAAGCAGACCAACCACACCGTGATGGTCGGTGACCTGAAGGGTGATCTCATGTTCAACCCGCCCACCGTCGTATGTCTTTTCCCGGGCCTTCCAGCCGCTGCGTAATTCTTAACGGGCTCTACAGTACGCCAACGTCGGTGACTGGGTCATCTACACCTTCGCCCAGAAGAACCACTCCGCGACTGAGTCGCAGTCGTTCTTCCAGCCGTGCACGAACAAGGCCGGCGGCCTTGACTCCGGCTTGTAAGTTCTTCGCAATACCTTAGATGTATCATCCAATCTGACACTTCACCCATAGCCACCCTGTTCCCCCCGGCCAGGTCGACAACCTCCCGACCTTCCCGGTCCTCGTCAAGGACAGGGTACGTTCACCCCTTTCTTTCCGCTACGGACCTCTCGTGCTGACGACACACCGCAGTTCCCCATGTACTTCCACTGCAGGCAGGGTGAGAACACCAACGCCAGCCACTGCGGCCAGGGCATGGTGCACATCGTCAACCCGATCTTCGGCGGCGAGTTCCAGCTGTTCCAGCAGGAGGCGCTTGCCACCGGCCGTGCGCTTGGTGTGCCTCAGAAGCACTAAACGCTTCCCGAGTGCTTACTTGGGCGGACCTGTCTTGACTTCTATGTGACTATTTATGGACCTATTTATACTGTATCATAGAAAAACCCATATCTCGTTCCGTGTTTGTACCAAAAATCCCTCCCCTCCTTTCGCTTCGTCATGTATCTAGGATTGTCGCTCTGAGGCGGCTCTATGGATGGATATTCGTCGCTTATCGACCCGCGCGTGCAAATTGCTCAGCGTGTGATTACGGACGCGTCATTGTACGCTGTCGTGATTAATCTCTGTAACGTTTGAACATACACAATCCACCTATCGAGGGAACGAGCGTTGTGTACCACTACAATCCTTCTCCTCGGCATAAATCTGTCCGTCCTCGGACCAGGCGTGTGAAGCGCAGAAATCTTATACTTCTCAACAGCCACGATGCATTACGATAACGTACAACAAGTCGGATCCTATACACAGCCCATAGTCTGCTGCACTTCATTCACAGCATCATATCACAGCTTCGCGTGGTCTCCGCGGGACGGCGGGACGCCGTGCGGGTTGTACCTGAGGGCGTCCTTGTTGCGCCAGACGTCCTCGCGGATGCTCCGGTATCCCGCGACGGTCATCGTGATATCGAGATCCTGCACACCCTATCAGTATCCTGCCCCACCGCCGAGACCGCAGAAAGACGCACCGCAAGCAGGCTCTTGATGACGTGTCGGCAACCACTCTCCGCCTCGTGGGACATGCCCCAGACGTAGAGCCGACCGACCATGACGGCGTGCGCGCCGAGCGCAATCGCCTTGAAGACGTCCGGACCCGTGCGGATGCCCGAGTCGAATATTATGGTCATCTCTGCGGCGCGGCGCAACATGTCAGTCAGCGGTCAGCATTGCACGGGAAGCGAGGGGGGTGTACGCACTGTCGCCGACGGCCTCAACGATCTCCGGGAGGACCTCGAGGCTCGCGACGGCTCCGTCGACCTGGCGGCCCGCGTGGTTCGTCACGACGATGCCCTCGCAGCCGACTTCGAGCGCCGTGCGCGCGTCCGCGGCGTTCTGGATGCCCTTGATGACGAACGGGCGGCCGCCGGAGATGCGCTTCCACTGTTCCAGCGACCGCGTCAGCACGGTGTCCCGCGCACGGAATTGGGGGGACGTACCTGCGCGATGAGCCACTTGATCTTGTCCCATGTGTGCGCCTTGCCGTGCCACACACTCGAGTCGATCCACTTGCCCGAGTCCTGCGCGAGCTCCTTGCCGTATTTCTGCATGAAGACGGGGTCGGACATGCCGAGCTCGTTCCCGACTGTGCCGCCATAGTAGAAGCTGGCCGTATTGTCAGTCACGTGGGCCTTCAAGGGAAGACAGTGGCGTACATATAGTTTGCGATGTTAATGTCGGTTGGACGCCAGCCGAGTTGCCAAGTATCGGTGGTGAGCATCAAGACGTCAAAGCCGGACTTCCATGCACGGTTTAGCAAGGAAAGTGTGACCTCGTCGTCGTGACCCATGTACAGCTGGAAGAATCGCGGGCTCTTTGCGTTTCCGCCGTTCGGTCCTTCGAGAGAGTCAGCATCCGAGAATACCTCGAAACGAGACCCGTACTGACCGTCGTACTGGTGGACGCTATTGCTCTCATTGCGTACAGAGGCCGCCTTGTCGTTTGCGGCTGCGACTGCCTCAATAGGTTGCGATGCCGCGGTCGATAGACAGTATGGCAATCCAAGCTCTCCTGCGATGGTAGCTGGAATCAGCTCACCGTTGGGCGAGTAGAGCTTGTTGATGCCTATGGGGGCAAACATTATGGGAGCAGGGATCTTATGACCGAATATGGTCGCTGAGGACATGCAGGTGAGACCAGGGTCACTAAGAACAGGCTGACCGTACGCACTGGTCAGATCGCGCGTGTTTGTGTCGACACAGGTTCTGGGCACGATGCGCCACTTGTAGAAAGCCTCACGGTTGGCGCGGTCTGTCCAACCTAGGCCGGCATTGGAGTTTGCATAGAAGTAGCCGCGGTCGTTCAGTTTCTTCTTGGTAGAATCCTGCAGTTCCTCCGCATGAACGGAGAAACTGGGTACTATGGTATGTTTGGTGTCAGCGAGGCGTATTACCAAGAGAACCATCACAAAACACTCACGAACACCAGTCTCTCCCCCACGCCTGAAGACTTCACGCTGGTAGAGCGAGTAGTGAGGCGAGGGACCTTTGGGCTTGTTAGTGGGATCCATTTGGACTGTTCGTGTTTCTTAAGTTGAGAGTAGTGCGTGAAAGTGAGTGCTGGTGCAGAGTGGCTGGCCTTGCACGCGCAGTATAAATATCCACCGCGTAGACGACCCAATGACATCAGCGGACGCCACAAAGGCTCACGGCACTCCGCGAGGACTGCACCAGCACGCGAACGCGCCTCTGCTCGGCATTGCTCGGGGATCGAAGGTCGTAGAGGAGACCTCGGCATCGCTTGCACCTCGCGGGAGCGTCGACGATCCCGCACCTGGCGCTCGTTGTTCGACGCCGTCCTCGGCTCTCCGCCCTGTGGATGTGGGATTTTCCTCCGCGCCAGGAAGGCATGCTGCCGCGTGCCGTGTCAGAATGGCTCTCCGTGCACACCGGGTAGCAGCTCGCGACTCTCGGATGCCCGTCGAACGGCAGCCCTAGCCAATCTGGGGTCGGAGAGACGAACAGTCAAAGATATTTTTGGCTGCTTGGCGAGGCTTGCAAGTCAAAGTCGCTTGAGGAGGAGGTCCGTCTGCACTCATTCTCCATCCCGCTCTTCCGGCCAAGAATGCCAGGTGCACGACAACGTTATGTGAACTTCGGTCCTACGGGAATATTGACATCCACTGCCAACGGCCGCTAAGCAGCCTTCAAACCAAACACGATCATCAACACTTACAATGACACGCAATGAACACCAGACCTGACGCCAGTACTCGAGTGTTCTAGTATATTTTCGTGTCCAACTTCAGCCCAGAGGATGATGGTGGGAGCCCGTCGCGGAGTCGATTGGGAGCGCCCGCGACCTCGGGCGCCCGCGTCTCGCGTGCCACGGATCAGACGACCACCGACACCGCGAAGCCGACGCTCTGCTTTCATGTTACTACCACAGCAACGTTACTTCACCATGACATGGGCTTTCTCATTGACACGATGAGACACTCAGAGAGGTATCCTCTTAGGGACGGATGAGTCCAGATCTGGCGCGGATGATATTTGCTTCTGCAGCTGGCCCAGCAGAACACTCACCGCAAGCCACTCTGCATCGGCGAATGGAGTATGAGATCGCACCTTTCACCCGTGTGCTTCTCAGATGAGCTACTCTGATTTCCATTTGCCTTTCTTTTGCAGTCGACATCGATTGAAGGTTGCCATCGCTGGCGAATGGTCGAGCATCTCAGCCGCTACGCCCTAAACAAGGCGTTCCCAACGCTCATGTAGGATCAAGCCGCAACGAGAATGCAGCACCGATACGACATCGTGTACTCTAGCAGCCAATGACAACATAAGCTATGACGTACTTTGCCTTCCATGGATGACGATCATTCTTTCACCGAGGTCCCTGCGATACGTGTCCGCCCGTCCATCCGGCTGCAGCTCAGCGCAGAGGCAAATACGCTGAGATTTCTTGACAGCAGCCATGACGGGCGCACGCTGCGCGCGACTACATCTTGTCCCTCGACCAGGATGACCGCGACACACCACAGCCGGCCTGCTTTCCCAGACCCCTTCCACCACGCACCCGCCACCCGCCTCGAGCAAGACCTAGAGGCCCACATGCCCCCTGACTGGTTCAGCAAGGATGGCAAGGGCACCGTATTTCTGGAAGGCCTCCCAGGCGTGGGCTACGTCGTCGCCGCCGCGCAGGCGGGGCACGGCAACACCGTGAGCACCCCCAATATCTCAGCCTCTCGCTCGACGACCCCGATCGGGGCACCGTCCTGACCCAACTCCCGCAGGAAGAGGCCAAGCGCGCACTCATCCGGAGCACCGACTCGCTGATCACGACCGCAGGCGCGGTGGGCGGCGGACTCGTCGCGGGGCCCGCGGGCGCCGTGCTCGGCGCTGCGGCGGGCAAGGCAGTCGGGATCGGCTTCGAGAAGGCTGCCGCGGAGAGCGTCGACCCCCGCGCGCGCCTCGGCATCGGCGAGCAGACGCTTGTGTCGGGCATCATCGAGGTCGCGACAAACGCTGCAGCGGGCGGCGCGGGCGGTGTCGGCCGCGTGCTCTACCAGGAGGCCGTGAACGCGACGGCGCGCACTACCCTTGGCAGATTCGTGAGCTCGTCTGCGGCGGGAGCGACGATGTTCTCAGGTGACGTGTAAGTCGGCTCGGTTTTGTGGTTCCTTTGCGCTCACTTCGTGGCCCAGTCTGCGCAGAGCTGTCGTTGGTGAACGTGTAACCGACAGATGAAAGTATTGTCGACACCGATGACAATACAAATCAGAAGAAGCATCTATGGTGTAGCGGTAACATTGGGTCTTCCCATGGCCTAGCTCCGGGTTCGACTCCCGGTGGATGCACTTTTGTTTATTTCCTCTAGACCTGTTTACTCGTTCATCGTTGCATGCCCAAGCCTCAGTGCATTCATAATTTACTGTTTGAACTAGAGGTCATTTAGAACAGCGTTCACACTTTGTGACTGTATCTTATGCACATCGATACCCGACATGGAGCTAGTAGCACTGTAGTTATTCAGTATGCCGCCATCGCATGCACTCCTATCACACCTAGATGATCCACTGGTGGATTAGACGTGTAACTAATACTACAATAGAGCACAAAAGTAGATGCGTTGAGCATCCGAACGGACCCTACACTGTTGAAAGTCCGTGGTCCCCAATGATACACAAAATGGCCGGCTTGGCCGCGACGTTGAATCTTCTATCCCGTCCGAAAACCCAATCCCGAATCCACATCCACCACCGCGAGGCGTTTACTCATCCTCGTGGATGCCCGCAGGGCGCGTGAGCGTCGAGACGTCGACGCCGGGGAGCGGCCAGCGGCGCGCGAAGGCGCGGACCTCCTTGCCGAGCTCGCGCACCTGCTGGTAGCCGACGCGGCCCTCGTCGGGCGTCGTCGCGACGCGGACAAAGTCCTTCAGGAGCTTGCTGCCCGCCTCCTTCTGGAGGACGAGCGAGACCTGGACCGCGCGGTGCAGGAAGTCCGCGACGACCTTGATGTCCTCCTCCATCATGTTGCGCGACGTGAGCGCGGACGTGCCGAGACGGATGCCGCCGGGAACCTGCGCGGAGGCGTCGCCAGAGACGGCGTTTTCTGGAGTAGAGGTAAGTGTGTGTTACAGGGGAGCGACGGGGGCGACATACTGTTGATGGTGATGCCGACGAGGTCGCAGAGCTTCTCGAGCTTGCTACCGGTCAGGCCGAGGGGACGGAGGTCCCAAAGGACGAGGTGGTTGTCAGTGCCGGAGGTCTGCAGCTTGTAGCCGCGAGCGACGAGCTCCTCGCCAAGGGTCTTCGCGTTCGCAATGACCTGCTTGGCGTACGCCTTCCATGTTGGCTGGGTCGCCTGCAGGAGCGCGGTGGCAATACCCGCGATGGTGTTGTTGTGCGGGCCACCCTGGCACGCGGGGAAGACGGCTTCGTTGACGCGCTTCTCGAGATCGGCAGCCTTGTCGCAGTCCTTACGGAAGAAGATGAGGCCAGCACGAGGACCGCGGAGGGTCTTGTGCCTGAAGCGCGGTCAGGTTGTGCGCGCGGCATCACCGTGGTAGAAAACTTACGTAGTGGTGGTGACAACGTCGCAGTACTTGAAGGGGTCCGCGAGCTCGCCAGCAGCCACGAGACCCGAAGTGTGCGCAATGTCAGCCATCAAGAACGCGCCGTGCTCATCAGCAACAGCGCGGAGGGTGGCGTAGTCCCAGTCACGGGGGTACGCAGAAGCACCGCAAATGAGAAGACGAGGCTTGAAGATGCGTGCCTGCTTCTTCAGACCCTCGTAGTCAATCAGCTGAGTCGCAGGGTCGAGCCGTAGGGGAAAGACTGGAAGTAGATCGAAGACGCGGTCATCTTCTTCTTTGCGGTCTGTTGCCATCAATCAGTACGTGTACATGTACGTGGCGGGGACGCTAAAACGTCGGAGGCGTGTGAACAGAGTATATACGCACGTAATAACCGTGTGTCAAGTGGCCGCCATCTGGCAGACCAAGACCCATGAGACGATCCTGGGGTTGCAAGAGCGCTGTCAAAGCGGCAAAGCTGTTGGGGAAGAGCTTCGCTTAGCATCCCTGTGCATGAGGCCAACGATGAAACGCCCGTACTTGGCAGTCTGGGAAGAGAGAGAGAGTTAGCATTAGTTATTCGGCTACTCAAGTCGTGTCGTAGCACTCACGCTTCCAGAGTAAGGCTGGACGTTGACGCCCCATTTGGTGGGGTCGAGGTGGAAGGCTTCCAGAGCCCGCTTTTGGCAAAGCACCTCGAGCTCATCAATCCACTCATTGCCGCCGTAGTAGCGAGCGTTGGGGAGACCCTCGGAGTACTTGTTGGTGAGAATCGAGCCGTTGGCCTCCATGGTCGCCCGGCTCGTCAGGTTCTAAGGGGCAGGTCATAAGCAAAATAGCAAGACATGGACGCAGCTGAGCGCACCTCAGAGGCGATGAGCTCGAGACCAGAGAACTGCCGCCATGTCTCCTTGTCGATGATGTTTTGAACCTCAGGGTCAATCTCCGCGAGAGGAGCGTAGAGGGGCTTGTTCTGCGCGAATGGAGTGAGCATGAAACGCTGGGGAGGGAAGGCTAGACACTTACGAAGTCGGGGGTAGATGAGGAGGCCATCGCTCGTCTGAGAAGGGTGGTGGTGGTGGTTGAAGAGCGGATGGGGCGGGAGAGAAGACGCAACATTTTAAAAAGGTTTTCAGCGTCGGGGGATCAAGTCATTTCTTCGCCACGCGAAGAGGGGCGCCGATAAATACTATCAGCGCTCACGTGATTGGTTCCTTTAGAGGTTTGGCACCGCGGGAACGCGGCTCTTCCGCCTACGGAACTTCGCATGGCGACGCGTGTAAATACGCCTCTCCGTCTCCAGCATCGCTTCTGTTCTCGCGACCCATCAGTCCCGTTTACTCAACGCAGAGGTCAACAGACACGTACAACATCGCTGCGAGGGTCGCTCCACGCGTCTATCTTATCTCTTCGATCAAAATTGACGGGGTGTCCCGAGTCATGTCGCTCAAAGTGCGGAGGGCCAGCGAGAAAACTGTGCAGAAGGCTACAGACGACAAGAGTGAGCTCTGGATTTTATAGGGGATGCAGTGTGTGAATATCATGACTAAAGTGAAGAGTTCTCTGCACACATGACACTGGTATATTGAATGATAGAGCATCTCTTCCTCGACAAACATCCATGCCATCCTTCATCAACTGTAAATTAATCAGGCTTGCAACCTTGTCTGCTCAACGTTTAACCTCAGAAGAGTGAATGCTCGCACCACGGTCGAGCTAAGCTGCGGCTATATAGACGCCCGTACCGCCGTGCCCCAATTTTGGCAAGATCGCGCCATCCCGACGCTTTGTTCGCGGCTCTCATCCCCCTCTCGATGTTGCAAGACAGTATGCCCTTCTTGCACCGTTCTGATGACACTCTACTGCATCTATTCTACGTTCGATGATTGAACCTGTTTGGCTGCGTATGCGCCCTCTATCGACCTCGCCTTCGTCGTGATGCTGTTCAGTGTTCACGCTGGCTTATCCACATGGAGTGCTCGTATCCGTCGCCGACTCGCCGTCCGGATGTGCTAAATAAAGAGCCTCAAGTTGCATGTAGCTAGGTAAGTCCTAAGTCTGTGGAGGTATGGTTGCTAATATCAGAACAATAGGCAGTAGGCTATTGTGTCTTCGGTTGTTACAAACGACAATGCAGGCCTTCGCGTCGTGTGCCACAGCGCGAGTACTATATATGAGCACTCAGGCGTCGAGACCCTCGTATGCCTTGTAGCGCATCACAGAGCCCGGTGCTCACTTTCATCCCCTAGTCCGCCTGTCTCCTCCGGTGCTTGCATCGACGACCATCTTTACGCACTCTCGTTACGAAACGACCTTCACTTCTTCTCGCTTGGCCAAGATGCTCTACTCATCTGTCCTTGCAACTCTCCTCGCCATCGCAAACGCGTTTACGGCACATGGTGCACCTACATCGTCAACGATGCAGCAGACGAACGCGCTCCACGCTCAGGCACTGAACGTACAGTTTGCCTCCCTCAAAATGACCGATTCCTGCACCGGTGCGTATATCGATACAAGAGGGGCCTTGTATACTAATAGACTTGATGGCAGATAATGACCAAGCCTGCATCAACAACTCCTTCGTACTTTGCGCTGACGGCAACTGGACGGCTATTCCCTGCCAGTCCGGATTTATCTGTGCTGCGCTTCCTCTTGTCAAGTCCGAAGGAGTCACCGTGACCTGTGACACCCCAACGAACGCGCTTCAGCGTATGCAGGACGCGGGGGTGGACGCGAGTCTCACGGGCAACAGCACCGTCACGTCCAGCGTGACTTTGGCAACCACACCCACCCGACTTCCCTCGTATCTACCTCCGCAACCGCAACTCCCTCGAATGAAACTACCACCGATGCGCCTGATTGCACCATGATGGGTGGGAACGCTACAGCTAGTCCGACAGCCGCTTCCGCTGTCACTTCTGTCCCTGTCGTAGCTTCGGCTCCTTCCGCCGCTAGCACATCTTCGGCGGACGGCGGTGACGACGAAGGTTGCGCGATGGACGGAAACGTCGCCCTTGTGATACCTGCAGCGTCAAGCTCGAGCATCGCCTCGGCTCCAAGCTCAGGTTATACTCGTCAGCGGTACATTGTGCCTGCCATGTGGGCTGCAGTCGCTTCTTCATCTAGCGGCATGCTCGCGCCCGCTTCGACCCTTCCCGCGACAGCCCTCACTCCCGTCGCACTCCCGACAATTCCTCCGTCAAGCACCTTGGCGCCTATACCCACCAGCACGAGCACGGAGAAGCAGACTCCGAAGATGGCTCGGTCCTCGTAGTCACCATTGAGACAACGATGTATGTCACTGTGACCGTCCCTCCCTCGGGCATTGCCTCACCTACATCGTCTGTCATCCCTTCTACGCCAAGTGTGTCCGCGAGCTTCTTGACTGCCGCAGGCTCCCCTTCCGTCTCATCCTCCGGCTTTAGCTTAACAGGCATTCCCAGCGCCTTCCCCTCGCCGTCTACGTCCGGTGTGTCCACGCTCGTGACGCCGACTTCCCTGCCATCTACAGCTGTCCCCTCTGGGTCTGTGGGAGCGTCCGGTGCTACTATCGCATTCACCAATGCAAACACCCTGAGCTCCGTCTCATCCGTTTTTGCTACCGCCATCCCGTCCGACAATACCGGAACATTTGACAGCGCATCGTTCACAGGGCGGGTCGCGAGTACACCCTTCATTGTCTCACCCACTCCCACGAGCGGCTTCTCGGCAGCCAGCACATCATTGGCGACCCCGACATCCTCGCTCCTGTTTTCCATAGCCACGATCCTCACTCCTCAGCCTACATCAACTTTGGGCGTGCAGCAGCCAGTTACGACGTATGATTCATCGGATCTGGCATACCTTCTCACTGCCTCAGTGACGCCCTGAAGCCGCCTGTTGCATTGACAGAAGGCGTCAGGACCCTTTGTTCTATCATATGATCCATATTCGGTGGCCGCGTGCCGTTCGCCTCCTTCCACGCTACTACCGTGAGATTCTGGACCTGCGTCTCAATCACCTCGTTATCCTACACGCTAACAACGTCCTTGTAGCCTAATTGTATGTCGTGTCAGAATACAATGACAATTGTAAATTAGGCGCGGTTCAGGGTGTGGATCACCCTAATGCAGGCGACGTAGCAACGAGCGAGGCATATCGGTGCGAAGGACAATCCCCTACACGCCGAATTCTAACGGAAGGCATTGTTGTATTCCGCGAACTGAGATCGTTCAATCGCGATATGTATCACAGAAGCGACCTGAAGTTGATCCGCGCAAGCAATCAGCTCTTGTGAGTATAAACGCGAAGGGCACCCTCCCCCTTGCTTTCCGTCCTCCAGCGCGCTCGCCCTCGCGCTTTGCGCACCGACGTCGTCCAGTAGCAGTATTGGTGTGCACTCCATTTCCCGAACCTCGCCGTCCTTCTCCGTCGTCCATAGGTACGCCACATTATTGCTCATAATTTGCGTGCGGCGGCCTTGACGCTTCGATAGCCCTAGTAGGCGCTTTCAGGACCTCGCTTCACACCGACTATCAGTAGAGAGCGCCCTGCCCAACGGTCTCACGATGGCGGTGAGTGCAGCGCCGCCCACGCTCTCCCGCCGACTGACATACGGTCGCAGCGCTTCGGCAGACCACTGCCCATCGATATTGTTCAGCTCATCATCGACTACTTCGACGAAGACAGAAAAGCCCTCGCCGACCTCACGCTGGTCTCCCGAGCCTGGGTGTACCCCGCGCGCGTCTACCTCTTCCGTCTGCTACGGGTGCTCGTCTCGCAGACACACGACGGCCTCGCCGAGTTCCGCCGCTTCCTCAGCACGCCGCGCGGGCTGCGGCACGCGGGGCACGTCATGTACCTGCGCCTGCAGGGCGTCGAGCCCGCGGACGGCGAGCAGAGCCACTGGGAGCCGACGATCGACCTGTTCGTGCTGGGCGACGTCGCGAGCCGGCTCCCGAAGCTCGGGACGTTCATGGCGGACCGCGTGCGCTTTGGCGGCGTCCCGCCCCACGGCGCGCTCCCGCCGCCGGCGCCGCACGTCCGCCAGCTCTCGCTCGCGCGCATGACAACGTGGACGTACGACGACCTCAAGGAGTGCCTCGACGTGCTGCACCTCTTCCCGAACGCTACGGAGCTCATGACAGACGACCTCGCGCGCCGCGTGCAGGTCACCGGCATCCGCTACGACGGCGAGGTGCCCTCCAAGTTCCGCACCTTTGAGCATCTCCGGCTGCAGGACCTCCACCTTGCAGCGTATGGACCATCCGCGCCGCTGCTGACCTATATGCTGCAATGCATGAACCTTCGCAACTTCACGTCGCTCACCCTTTCGCATCTCAGCAGAGATGAGATCCCTTACCTGGGTCGATTCATATATGCCGTCAAGGATAGCTTGCGGTACCTTTCATTCAACACCACGAATGTCCAGTTCGTGGTTAGTGATGATCCTGATCGTGAGTAGCTCGCAAATCCTCCTTTCGCTCAGAAATGGATTTATGATTGCGTTACAGCGGATCCCGAGGTGTACTGGCCAATGCTCAACCTCGACAAGTGTACGGCCCTCGAGATACTTGCCATCTATGTGAACATCGACTTTTGCCCATGGAAGGACCGACCACCAGCCGAACTGTATTCTTATTGGGAGTACATCGAGATCATCTTTGAAAACTTGCCACCATGCCTTCGGCGGATTGAGCTTGCGCTCGAAGACCGCGAGGACCCCGAGTGGATCGAAGAGGTGCTGCTCGAGGTGCAGTGGAAGCATCTCGAGAAATCGCTGAAGACGCTCCCCCTTCTCGAACAAGTGCTCTTCCACACATACCACCCCGTGCTTGTGCAGGACGTTATGTCCAAGAGCGCAAGTGCCCGCTCGAGAATTGGATACAGGATATCATTCGCGAGAAGCTACCGCTGCTGGGGATGAAGATGCAACTCGACTTCATGGGCCCGCGACCCAGTCGCCGTGTTCCGTTCGCCTAGACCGCTGCGGCTACTCATCCCTTATCCATCTCGCGACCTGCCTGCAACATCGTGATCGAACACACCCTCCTCCGGGATCGCTTCATCTCGGTATCGTTTTACGGGCGTGCAGCATGTAGCGTGTCTTCTGAAGATTCGTGGGCTTTCGTAGATGGCAACGCTGACTAACGCCTTTTCTTCGTATGTACACATTACTATGCTATTGTTCTATATCTTCATAGCTCTGATCTAACGCGCCTTAGCATATTCTATACTATAGCGGCGTACTAGTGATCGTCGAATTCGGAACCTCCAATACAATCGGATGTAAATTTTGTATGGCATTATAGCTCCCTTTGCCGGCGCAGTACCATCGTTCATGCCTACTCGTATACCGGCCACGATATATCATCTAGATTGCCGAATTCGAATGCTCAATGAGGGGACCACGCGAAACGTGCTGGTCAGTTGGGCATGGAAACTTCGCAGATGAACAAGAGAGTCGACCAATAGGCCTCCACCTTGAGGAAACAGAACCGTGGCCCTGCTGCGTCGAAGAGTGTTTGACAGGTCAGCTGAGATTTATCTCCCGCATGCCAGACGTTGAGAGCGGCGCACGTCTGGTGCATGTTGAAGAACGTTCCTAGGGGTGCATGCCAGACGGCAAACGCGTTCTTCGCGTCGGAAAGGACGACTCTTTTGCTGCGCAACATCCACGCAGCCGTTAGGCCCGCAGAGCCAACGTCTTGTTGTAACATGAGTGGCATACCCAACACAAGACGGAGACATTTCCTTTCCTGGAATATGTTGCAGCGTAAGCGCCTGCGCATACCAGCAGCGTGGCATAGTGGCAACCATTGACCTGAACGACCATCTCGACGCAGGCTCCTTTTTGTCCCTTTGGCTTACTTCTGTCTTCCTGTGCTGCTTTGTCGTATCCTGCCACTGCTTTCACTATGCTATACTTGGGCCTTCGAGGATTTGGCTGAAACCGCATTGTTCTCATGCATCTCGGGATGATCCATTGTGCGCCGTCAACACGAGGTACGCCATGCTGGTACAGACAAACCTTTGAGCGGCCTTTCATCTCGACCTTTCCTGTGGTAAATCGTTCCTAGGCCGCCTGTGACAAAAGGTCTCGGTTACTGGCACTGCAGGCCGATAAATAGCTGGTGTTGGCCGCTGCTGCTGATCACTTCCCGCCTCCCTCTCTCTCGCTAGTCGACGTCTCTTTAGATCTCAACATGTTGCACATGTTGTCCCTCGCTCTCCTTGCTGCTACCTTCTCCGCTGCATGGGCTGCGCCCATGTGCAGTCTCCGCTCGTCGACCCAGTCTGCCGTCGCGTCCCCCACTCCAAGCCCTGCGGGCGGCTCTTCTGTTCCCCCAACCTCTATCACTGGCAACTCTTCTACAGACGATATCGTGGCCACAACATGGTACACTGGCTGGAATGCTGACCAGCTCCCTGTCGATCAGGTCAGCTGGGACAAGTACACTTCGGTGACTTATGCCTTCGCGTACGTCCATTCATATCAACTCGTCTCTTCTGCGCGCTCAGATCCCCTCTAGCCTCACTCAGGCGGATGGTACTATTCTCCTCCAGGATAGCGATGTTGCGTTGCTACCACAGTTTGTAGAAGCTGCTCACAGCCACGTGCGTGCACATGGCCTGTATGCTTGGAATATAGACTGAACTTGTTCACAGAACACGAGGGCTATGCTCACGATTGGCGGCTGGACCGGCTCGATGTACTTCTCTCCCATGGTCGCCACTGCCGACAACCGCACGTCCTTTGTCAACGCCGCAATGCAGCTCGTCAGCCAGTACAACTTGGACGGTCTCGACTTTGAGTGCGTCTCCTGCTAGATTTGTTCTGCCATCCACTAACAATGTTTTGCAGCTGGGAATACCCTGGAGCATCCGGCGACTGTAACGTTAACACCCCTCAAGACACCCAGAACTTCCTCTTGTTCCTGCAGGAGCTCCGCAGCCAAGCGCCGAATATCACCTTGTCTGCGGCTGTCGCCCTTACGCCTTTCGTCGACACCTCAGGAAGTCCCGCGACGGATGTTTCTGGCTTTGCCAAGGTCCTCGACTACATCGCCATCATGGACTACGACGTCTTCGGCCCTGGCTGGTCTAAGGTTGCTGGCCCGAACGCTCCGCTGAACGACACCTGCGCCCCCAGCGGCCAGCAGGATGGCTCCGCTGTCTCTGCCGTCCAGGCTTGGACCAGCGCCGGCTTCCCCGCGAACCAGATCGTTCTGGCGCTTGCTGCTTACGGGCACGGCTTTGTCGTCGACAGCACCGCCGCCTTCGACACCAGCAACAGCGGTGCAGTCGCGTCGACCACAAGCACCTCGATGCCTCCAGGCACCACTCTACTCGCTGCTTACCCTCCCGTTGCGAACAGCTCTAATCCGCAGGGCGACCCCACCGATGTGTGGTCGGCCGGCGGTGCTGTCGATGAGTGTGGGCGCGTCACCCAGCCTGGCTGGGGCGGCGTCTGGAACTTCGCGGGTATGATCTCTGGTGGTTACCTGGACCAGAACGGCACCGCTGTCGCAGGCCTCGGCTACCGCTTCGACACGTGCAGTCAGACGGTGCGTGTTTTGTGCGTGGCTGGCTATGCTTCTTCTTACATTAATCGCTTGCAGCCGTACATCTACCTTGAGGACCGCCAGACAATGGTTGCTTACGATGACCCGACGTCTATCGCCGCGAAGGGCAAGTTCATCGCTGAGCAGGGTCTGCGCGGCTTCGCCATCTGGGAAGCAGCAGGCGACTACAAGGACCTGCTGCTCGACGCAGTATCCAATGCTATCGGCATCGAGGAGGTGGGTTGCTAGTCAACTCATTCATTCCTTATTGTTCTTTCCTCGTTCCGCACTGCTCTTCCTTAAACTTATATTATATGTAACACCAACATCACTACACACCGGCATGTTGTAGCTCTAGCTGACCCCACCCCCATCCGCACCTTGCGGAACACGCTCTTTACACGTTATTTTGTTGTTTGATTACAACTTTTGTATCATTGCTTTGTCGTGCATAACGCATGGCTAATCGCACCTTGTTGAAACAGCATCAGTGATAGATAACCGGCTACGACCTGCACGCCCACGAAACGAGAAATTCATCTCCGGGCGAGGTGATCTGGGTATGTGCTCAAACGACCTTAACGTTTCTCCTGCCCTGCCAGGGCCTCAACGTTCATTCTTCGATCTATCCGGGGTTATTTGTTGTAATACTAGAATGCTGCTGCTTACAACGTGTCCTGTATCCTACATGTACAACGTGTATAACATTCATTCAAGATACGTGTTGTCCAGACTTCCAGACGCGACGCACGAGAACGGCTCGCGTGAATGGGTATATCCACATCCAAATATGGTAATATCGCTTCTTTGTGTTGTTCTGCCACCATGCCACCTCCAAAACTCGACCACGGCCGCAAAGTGACGCGCTTTGTCCATTACACCGCGCAGGATCTCGCTCGCGATAGGCAAGGTCGCGAGCTCGGCGAGAGACAGGGCGCGCTCTCCGAGGAGCGCTATCACTACCTTCGCGCGGCGATCCAGGGCAAGTACGAGCTCACGACTGTGCCTGCAGACCTCTCGCGCGGCTGGATGTTTCCACGTGCGGGCATCGTCTTCGATAAGTACTCCGACTACGCGCTGGAGCCCGTGCTCGGGCTTAAGTTGCATCCGCGCGAGGACGGGACGATCCACCCCGGGGACCTGAAGCTGTACGCTCAGGGTTTCCGCGATAACTGGAAGACGCGCGAGGGAGGCGTACTATACTGCATCGACGAAGGACGAGAGTTTTGGAATATGATGCTCAATTACCACTCGTCCGCGGGTACGACGGGGTACAAACCCTGGGATCGGTTGTTTGAGAGGCTGAAGAGGAGCAACTTTGAGCGGGGAATGATTCCGTACATGGTGAGTATCCATACCTGTGTTGCTTCGTACAGAGGCCATGCCGACAGCCTTTCAAGTTCTTTGCCAGAGAATCAGGTTGCCTCAATCCCCAATGTCCTTTTCTGCATGACCGCGAAGCCTGCGAACGTGACCGAGAGAAGGTGCTCGCGAGGCGGCGCGTCCAGCTCGGCCGGCCGTCGCAGCGTGAGCTTGGACTATTGGAAAAGCGGGCTCTGAACCAGTATCGCTCGTCCAAGGCCGAAGTCGAGCCCGAAGAGTCTCGCGCGCTTGCTCTGTTCAAGGACGACGACGAAGATGAGGTGGACCCAGAAGTCTATGAGATATTCGAGAACTCCCGCAAGGTCCGCAGGATTTGCGGAAACCCTGGCTGTCTCCGGACGAAGAACAAGGGAAGCTCAGGCGAGGACGATATCAAGATGCTCCAGTGCTCGCGGTGCTCCGTAGCGACCTACTGCTCGGTAAGCTGGCGCGCTACACATTGCTCAGTTACGATCACATCATCTTACATGCGTATACACAGCCTGAATGCCAGAAGGCAGACTGGAGCAGGCACAAGAAGATGCCATGCAAGCCGCTTGAAGTGCTGCTCGAAGACGACGACTTGTGGAACCCCTGGGGTATGCTGAAGGGCACCGAGCGCATCCCCATCAACTGGGGGTGAAGCTTGGGTGATACCGTTAATATGACAGAGACGACCAGAAGATTGAGCAGCGCGTATGCATCCTCCTGTATTTCTACTCAATGTATTGGTGACTGTATTCCTAGTGGCAATGACCTCTGCGTTTTTGGCCGTAAAGGACGCTGTGAGTCGAGCCTCTATATATGTGTATCAGCTGAAAACTAGTCAGAGAAGTGATAGTTCGGGTTCTGTCGACCCATTGCATGTTCCCTTCCCCTTGTAAGTATGCGTATGCCAATCCCAGGCGGGACGTGGCGGGCAGGTCGAGCGTCTATCGGGAATTGCCGCTCGTGTGAACAGCGCACAAACAATGAACGGTCTTCCCGCGACGGCGACAACCTCCAAGTCATCGGCGGTTACCTGCCTCAACAGTAAGCTCAAATTTGAGTTGCGTAAAGGTCACAATTCGGCGCTGCAAAGGTTCCGTCTTTCCATGAGATTTACCTGGATATTTGCAGTGGACCGTGGCGAATGCTAATGGTTGCCTAGCGGCTGGACCCTTCCTTTCCTTCACCAAGCACGGGGCTGCAGGCAGAATACTTGATCAAGTCTATGCCTCAGGCCTTGCACATGGCTCTGACGGCTCTCACGACGCGCACTCTCTTCATGCTCGAACCCTGCGACGGTGGCCACAGGTCCGTTCATTATACATAAACCGAAGAGTAAGCGGTCATATTCCTGACTACTATTGCCATGTCGGGCCGCTCACACCCTTATCACAGGTACGGCCAGTCTGAACCTGATAGTAGGACAGACCCTCCTTCGCGCAACACTTGCCCCCCGTCAGCCCCTCCAACCGCCCTTCCATCTCACCCAGACGCCTTCTCAACTGCTGTGTACGCAGTGCGATCTCGAAGAGGAACGCTGTGCCCTTCCAGTTGAAGACCTGTTTGCCTTTTGGCCCTTGGAAGCAGCTCATGGCCTCGCCCTATGTACGCACCATCGGCAGTGATCAGTCCATCGCATTCAGGGAAGATAGTCTGACCGCTCAAGCTCTCGACATGGGGCAATATGACGCTTGCAAAGGTTGCCAAATGCTTCGTGGGGTTGGCTATCGACAACTTCATAAGGCTGCTGCCTGGCGCGGACCTGCCTGAGGAGCAGTTGGATGATTTTCCAAAGTTCAGGTTTCTCAAGACGTTGAAAGACGGACACAAGAAGTACGACCCTATGGTAATGGATTTTCTTGTGACATACAATTTACTCTTTCACAACAATTCTTAGTGCGATGCCCTCCAAGCAGTTAAGGAGCTTGCCGAGACGTCGAATAAATGGAAGAAAATGGCGGATATACCTGAAGACAATCACACGGATCGTCGTCCGGACGTCGGCTCGTCTTGCGAGGAGTTGGAAGGAGCGTTAACTGCATTTCAAGATGGCATACGTCCGCTGAAGAGGAGACGGTCCAAGAGGAAGAAGCTTAAGAAAGCCGGTCGCTCTAAACGTCCGGGGTTAGAGGCTACAAAGACTCGCTCACTAGGCAAGAATGACCTTGTGGAGGTAGCAGACGAGCGACGTGATTCTGACGCAGACACCGATTCAGATTCTGACTACGAGCAATCCGATGCCGAAGTTGCTATGGATAGACACCACGCGCGCACCGCATGGGATTGGCTCATCAGTTTTGTTGAAGTCAAGGACGACGAAGCCGTCTCCGGCTTCTATTTCAAGGCGACCCTGGATAGCGACGGGAAGGGCTCGCTTCTGCGAGACGGCGACAAGCCCAAAGCTGCAAGAGCTCAGTTCATCAAATACTTTACCGAGGTGATGCTTCGCCAGCACCCACCCATTATTACGCCTTGTACGTAGCCGAGAGCTGGACTCGTGTTTTCCGGAGGGTTCGTATCGGATGCCTTGTGTCGCCCGCAATCGACATGGAAAGGAATCCAAGAGTGTTCTGCAACATTTTCTACCGGATCGCTCACTCGAACGCTTTGGGGCTTCGACGAACCGGCCGTCCTGGCGAACCATGAGGATATGGTAATGATTATGCTGACAGGTCAGTCACTTTAGGAACGCCATATGGTCAACAAAGCAGGGCGTGTCGGCCAACTATGAGCAAACACGATATTTGCCAGGAGGTTGGTGAATCCTCCGAGTCCCATCAGTGCCTTCAGGCCATCAGTCACGTAGCACCCTCTTTTTTCAATGCCTAAGCTTTCTCTCCGCCTTTTTACCCTGTGAGTTGTCTTTCGCGAGAAGACTGTGCACCTGATATCAATCTCCCATGAACAGCAGCCGAGAGGGCTGTTGGCTCAACTTCTGAGAGCAACCATAGGTTCGCGTAGCAGACGTTGGAGCTGCACAACGCGGGGGACCTTCCTGAAGACCGTCTTCAGATACTCGGGGCGGCTTGAAGCCGCAAAGTTATGCTCGCCGCCCGACACCGTGTCATGAAACCCACTTCGAGGTCTTCTGGTGGAAGGAGGCCTTCGAGGGGCACCATATCGACAATGATGCCGAGCAGCGCGGCAGGCAATATCGAGCGCTATGTAGCGTCGGTCCGCGAGTCGAGCAAGCAGCTCCACGGCTTCGTACTCCCGAATGACGATCTCGAATATGTACGGCGTCCCGCCCAGCGCGGCCACCGAACACGAAGATCATGCAGGGCCGAGAACTTGTAATGAAGACCCTACCGACTCGCACTTCTCAGCACACGGTCGCCCTCGATGGCATTCATCGAGGAAGTCTGCATTCACACGCAGACTTGCGCCCAGAGACGCGCCTTGCTGTGGAAGGCGTCGCGGCACAGGAAACACACTCCGCGAAGGCATGTCCTTGCTAATGGATGCCTTCAAATCTGAGACATCTTGGACGCCTTCGAAGCCGCCGAAGTTGGCGCCGCCGTCAATGCAGACAGCACTGACCAACCCTCGGCCATAGCCAACAGGGCGAAGTAAGTATGCAGCAGAACGACCCCCCACACAAGCCGGGCGTCCTGTGAAACGTGCCGAGAGGCATCCTCGTCTCGCGCAAGAAAGGAGATAATAAATACCAGCTCGCATTCGCTCTAGGTCTGCAGCACTCGCAGCTACCCCACGAAATGCCTGCTATCGCACCTCCCTCTGCTCCTGCTACGTACCGCCTGCCCGACCTGCACGCCGTGTGTGGGTTCAAGGCTCGGTTCAACGTCCACTACGAGGAGGCCACAGCCGGCTCCAAGGCGTGGTACTTCAGCTACAAGACCCTCACCGGCAAGCGGCTCGAATTTTTCAAGGAGGGCGGCAGCGAGCTGCTCTGCGCATGGGCGTATCCCTACGCCGGCCTGGGGCAGCTCCGCGCCGCTTGCGACTTCGTGAACCTCCTGTTCACCGTCGACGAGATCAGCGACGCGCAAAACGGTGTCGACGCCCTCGCCACCGGCATGTCCTTCTACAACACCCTGAAGGATGACAACTATGACGATGGCACTGTCTTGTGCCGGATGACCAAGGAGTGCGTTCGTCTTGTCTTCTCGCCGCGCAACCCGCTAATTTCTGATCTCGACCAGCTTCAAGAAGCGCTTCTTCCCGTATGCCGGGGCGGCCACAGCCCGCCGCTTCCTCGAGCACACGAAGAATTACGTGCTCGGCTTTGCGAGGGAGGCCGAGCTGCGCGAGAAGAACGTCGTTCTTGACCTCGCGTCGTACGAGCCCGCCCGCCGCGAGAACAGCGCTGTCCGTTATGCGTTCGGCCTGTTTGGCTACATCCTGGGCATGGACCTGCCGGACGAAATCTTCGAACATCCGATTTACATGGAGATGCACCTCGCGGCCGTCGATATGGTCTGCTGGTCGAATGTACGTTGTGATACTCATTGATTTCTGAGGGCTGTAGGACTAACGCCTCTCCGCAGGACGTCTACTCGTACGACATGGAGCAGTCCCTTGGCCTCGCGGCTAACAACATCCTGACTGTTCTTCAGCGGGAGAAGAATGTCGATCTGCAGACAGCGGCTGACCTTGTCGGGTCTCACTTCAAGGTGCTTGTGGACAAGTTTGAAGCGGCCAAGGCCCGACTTCCCTCTTTCGGCAAGGAGCTTGATGAAATCGTTGCGTGAGTTACCTGAGTCTATGCACCGACTCTGCATGCGCTGACCTGAGAATAGTCACCATATCATGGCAATGGAGTCTTGGGTGGCAGGAAACCTGGAGTGGAGTTTTGGGACCCGCCGTTACTTCGGGAAGAGTCACCTGAAGGTTAGAGAGACCCTGGTCGTGGAACTCTCGCCGCCTAAATACCTCGGTGACTTGTAATTTGTATGTTCTTTGGGAACGCTTAGCTCTATGAAGGTGCAGTTCTCATGGCTTCATGTAACGTACTCCGAGTCCTTTGGAGTTTGTTTTGATGATAGCACGTGACTGACGCGTCGCGCTTTACTCGCGTTTCGAGTGATCGGCATCAACCCTAACCTTACATCCCGCCAAACCGGGAGCCGTGACGCGGACCCGGCTTTCGCGACGACCACGACAACGCACCCCGACATATCCCAGCGACATTACGCTTCGTACTCCTCGTCTCAAGCATTGACATGCTGATGCCGTTGGAACTCGCGATGCGAAAGTTGACGATGTTCGTCGCCAGGCAATCGCGAGAAACAAGAGCGGCAGATACAGATGCCTGGAACGGTGAGAATGGAGGTCAGAGATGTCTTTCTATACTTGACGCAACGCATATACTTAGCACTAGTGATGCAGGTTATCCCGAGTTCCTGAATGTCGGCGCATCAGGGAAAATGGAGCGCATCTAGAGCGCTTCACTGAAACTTGGTAGGACCCAGTCCGGTAAGTAGGATTCACGACATGATTTCTGCATGGAGATAATACGATTGTGCAGTAGACTATATGCATCTTGGACAATGGCTAAGCGCTTGATTAGCCCGAAGGTTAGTGGGATGCTCTGCGCCTATCACGGCGATGCAAGGCGAGCATGTCTCTGCTATATCCTACTCCTGTTTGGACTCGTTGCCAGGCTCAAACCATCGCTTAACAGAGTCTAATGGAGCGAATTGGATACGTGCTATCTCAGCTGTAGCTCCATCTAGTATGCGCTGACCCGGGGGGGGGGCAGAGACATGTGCGGTGGCATCCGTTCCATACGATTGACAGACCGCCAAACCGTCCAAGTTCTCAATCTCCTACTCACGTTCTGTCTTGTAGTGCACGACTGACGTGTCTGACAGTGGGTTTATATGTCCGCCAGGGGATGAATGGTTCAACTTCAGGTTGTAGAAGATAAGTTATCCGGTCAGGTGCATTAACACTCTTCCATGCATGAGGTGCGTCCCTAGTTTTGACTTCGGTCACACCACTTGAGTAATGTTCAACGTACCTAGTTCCATTCACCCGCCATCCACCGGCGGTTCTCAGGCTGTAGATGCGACGTCAGACTGCCGTACCTGCCACCCGATCGTGTCCCCCCTCTCCCCGCCTCAGGCAAACGTCCTGTATATTTGAGCTACACCAGCAGGCGAGCCGGGCGATAGAATGGAGACAACGTCTCGCGAAGGTCGCAGCTTGCAAGTCGCCGATACCTGTAGCCGCCCGAGACACCCACAGCCCTCCCACGTGAGACAGTCGCTGTTATGCGTCTTCCGCAACTGTATCCACGGGAGATCGTCCGCGCCGTGCTCGGCACACATATAGTCCGCGCTCGCCAGGGAACGTGGAGAGCTAGAGCCTAGAGCGCATCAGTGGCACTCCGCTGAGTGCTCGTTGGCGCCTCCTGACTGCGCTGGTAGGAGTCGTACCTCTTCTCGGGGCGTTCTCCGAGCGTTCACAGCCTTCGCACGGAAGCGACTTCCAGGCGAGAAGCTGATTGCACTGCGTAGTACTTATACGAGTGCGGCGTTGTGAGCTCGACCCCACTGGCCCTCAACAACAGTACTAACCTCCTGCAAACCATGTCAGGCAACCCTATATTCCCGCCTCTCGATGGATCCATTCCGGTTCTCCCGGGCTTCGCAGACTTCCATGCGCAACATAACCCGGACCGGCCATGGGTGAAGTGGCCTTCCGACCAGGGGCCACACTCTGGGTCGCTGTCGTTCTTGCAGTTCGCCAATGCGACTCACAGGGTAGCACATGCCCTCAGACCTAACAGAGCGGACCTGAGGGCGAGGTGGTGGCCGTCCTCATTAACACCGACGCTGTGTTGTATCTCGCTACCATAGTCGGTATGGTGCGGGCTGGCCTTGTGGTAAGGCATCGCTCAATCTTTTCCTCGTCATAGCTGACGGTATACGCATTGCAAGCCGTTCCCGATGTCACCTAGGAACAACGTTCGTGCCATCGTCAACTTGCTGGAGACGACCTCGTGCCATCGGATCGTCTCACAGCCAGACTTCGCTTCATTACTATCAGACGTCAAGGCGCAGCTCGATGAGAGGCATTATAGCCTCAAAATCAACAGTCTGCCCGACTTGCTCGAAGTCTTCCCAGACCTTTACGACGGAGGTCGCGTGATACCATGCACGCCGTACCCACAACTGAAGAGGCCTCATGACATGGAGGACATTGTCGTCTATCTACATTCGTCGGGCTCTACGGGCTTACCGCGAGCCATTCCACAACGACAAATCAACATTCTCCACTGGTGCAAGAGTGGTAAGCCTCTCTCAAGCTCGACGCCGCGAAACCTTTTCTGACGTGTTTCGACCTCTAGATGTTCTACTCGAGTGGCGGCACTTAGACATCCTATGGGGCGTAATGCCCCTTCCGACATTCCACACCTTTGCATTCATGATGCAGCTGTACGCGCCGCTCGTCAATGGGCGTCCCGTCGGGCTGTACCCTCCGCGGGCACCCGCTCCGCCACCGGTGCCCTCCCCAAAGAACGTGCTCGATGCATGCAGAGCTCTGAAATGCAACGCAATCGCGATTGTACCGGCTTTTATTGAGGTCCGTCGTGAGATGGTTCTTGGGCGCGAGGGGTATTCATGTGACTCTAGGCGTGGGCAAAGTCGGATGAAGACGTCGAGTACCTCGCTTCGCTTCGCCTCCTCGTACGCCTTGTTCCCTTCATTGAAGCGAACAATCCGCTGACGGAAGGTGCAGGGCTATGCCGGTGGACCCCTATCTGCCGAGACGGGCTCGCGCCTACACAAGGCCGGCGTGACGCTCTGCGCGGGATATGGTGCCACCGAGTTTGGGAACCATACGCGCCTGCTGGACGCCGACGACTCGCAGGGCCCTAACGCACCTGTGAAGACAAGCGCGGACTGGCAGTGGTTCACGTTCTCGGACTATGTCAAGATTCGCTGGGTGCCGGAGGGTGATGGGACGTATGAGCTGCAGTTCCTGGTATGTGCTGTCTAACAAGGCAACCGGTACGACAACTCAAGTGCCCAAAATTCTAGACGTGTCCCACGCATCGCCCGAGCATTGAGAATCTGCCCGACACAAGAGGATACGCTACGAACGACTTATGGATCCCACACCCTTCCAAGCCTGGCCTGTGGAAGATGTACGTGGCCTACCGCGCTCACTCAACTTGACGCTCACTCTCACGACCGCAGTGTTGGTCGTAAAGACGACGTCATCGTCCTGGGCGCCGGCGAGAAGGTCGTGCCGCTTCCCCAGGAGAGCGTGTTGTTGTCGCATCCAGCAGTGACAGGGGCGGTCATGTTTGGACGCGGAAGAGCACAGTGCGGCGTCCTGATCGAGGTCGACGCCGGATACGCGGGCGACCCGAGAGATCCCGTGTTTGTGCAGCGCTTCCGTGATATCATCTGGTGCGGCACCTGCCCTGGAACTTGGAAGGAGCTGTCGCTCACAACCTTCCAGGCCTGCAGTCCAGGAAGCCAATCCAAGGCGCCTGCGTTTGCGCGCATCTTCAAGGAAATGATTTTGATAGCGGACCCTGCAAAGCCGTTACCCCGGGCAGCGAAGAGCACGGTCATCCGCAAGCAGGCGCTGGAACTGTACTCCACAGAGATTGACCAGTTGTGAGTCTTCAAAGCTGCACCTCTTATCTTCTATCGCCTTGACTGAGGTGTGCTCAGGTACGAGTCAACGAAAGAGAGCGTCTCGTCCGATGGCGCTTCCGGTCCAAGCTCTTGGCCATCCAAGATGTCGAGCCATGGCTCGTCGAGCTCTGCGCAACTATCAAAGACAACGCTCACATATCCCCTTCTGACGACATCTTCAATCAGGGTTTCGACAGGTGGGTCCGCTCGCTGAGTTACACCCCATATCAGGGTCTGACACATAGCGCTGCGCAGCCTACATGCCGCAGCTCTCCGTACCCGCATTATCAATGCTCTGCGAGGCAGCGCCGACATGTCAACGCAAGATGCCGCCCGCCATATCTCGCAGAACTTCATCTTCAGTCATCCGACGCTGTGTGAGCTCGCAGCTGCGCTCGCACAACTCGTCACTGCCGGCGGAGACTGCGCGCGGCGGAACACGGTTCAAGATATCCGGTTGATGCTCGACACATACACACGGGATCTGCCGATTGTCAAACGCGTGCCAGCGACGAGCAGCGGCGCAGTCGTTCTGCTGACGGGCTCGACGGGAAATGTCGGCTCGCACATGCTCGCGACGCTCCTGCAGACACCCGCCGTCCGCCGTGTATACACGCTCAACCGCCCGTCGGCCGCCGCCGCGGAGCGCCAGCGCAAGGTCTTCCTCGAGCGTAGTCTGCCCGTAGAGCTCCTCGCGAGCGAGCGGCTGGTGCAGCTTTTTGGGACCGCGACGGATGAGCGGCTTGGACTTGAGCTGGCGGTATTCGACGAGGTGAGCATCGTGCAATGGCCTCCACCCCCGCCATGACCTAATCGCGGCCCTCAGCTCAAACTCAACGTGACACACGTCATCCACAATGCGTGGCGCGTCGATTTCAACCTCGCGCTTCCGTCGTTCGAGACGCATGTCGCTGGCACACGTAGACTTGTGGACTTCTGTGCAGCGTCAACATGCGGTGCGCGCCTCGTGTTCGTCTCATCAGTTTCCGCGGCGCAAGACTGGGACGTTGCGCATGGTCCCATTCCAGAAGAGCCTCTCGCAGATCCGGCATTGTCAGTCAGCACAGGGTACGGCTCTTCGAAGTTCGTGGGAGAAAACGTGAGGTTTCCGATTACCCGGCTCTTCGACAGTTGAGACTAACCGCCTGTATAGCTATTGGCCAGGGCAGCTGAGAGAGGACTGCCGTGCCTGTCGTTGCGCGTCGGCCAAGTGTGCGGGTCGTCCTCAACCGGAGCATGGGGCACTAGCGAATGGGTGCCTATCCTTGTGAAGTCGAGTATTGCCCTCGGCATGTTGCCCGCGCTCGACGGGGTACGTTGAGGGTTCCGTCCGTGACAATGTCCACCTGACTGATCACCTGCGCTTGTACAGAACGTGTCTTGGATCCCTATGGACGCAGTGGCCAACGTCGTGAAGGATATCGTGCTATCTCAGGAAGAGCTTCCCACTCTGATGAACGCCGTACACCCGTGTCCCGTGCCCTGGCGACAGGTCATGGACGACATCAACATGTGTCTCCGTGACCGCCCCTTGTCCGTCGTACCGTACAACCGGTGGCTTGAAGATCTCGAACGGATCGCAGATAGCGCGACGCAAGAGGACCTTGAGCGTATTGTGAGTATCTACCCCCAACGAACGTCCCCAAATTCTCATCTGACCGCGACGCAGCCTGCACTAAAAATTCTCGACTACTTCCGGGCCTTTGGTGTAGACCGACGCCGTTTGCGCTGCGTACCGGATGACATCGAGCTAGAAGCAGGCGGTTTCTCGACGTACGACAGTCGCAAGCTTAGCACGTTCTGTCCTTCGGTGAAGACGCTGTCTCCAGTCAGCGCGCAGCACGCAAGAGCATGGATGAGTTACTGGAGGGAAGCCCGGTTCATAACACTGTAACGATACATTTGACATTCAACGTTGGTTGAATGCGTCTTGACGATATATAGACGATATTATGGCTAACATGGCAGTCGGGTCGGAGATGTTTCCGTGATCGCCGGAGCCTTCGTGGTGTTCGCGTCGCGCCTGCCCAGGTCCTGTTGAAAGACTGACTCTGGCTAATCTCTCAGTTCCACAACAACTCCGTTCGCTCGAGCGGTTATATAACACGGAATTGGAGTTGAGAGAGGCAACATCCCGTTTGATATACGATCACTGACTGCTTATTTGACACCAGTTCGAAGTCTGGAACGACTTCTCAACTTTTGCTAGCTGAGAAGCCCCATTATGCATTATGGCTTGTAACGGTGCTTGTGTTTGTGAAGTATATATAGCTGCACTGTGTCCGCTGCCGCTGTATGTGTTACATCGCTTGCACGTCCCACCTTGCTCAACGATCCTGCCACGAGCGCCAATGTTGCCGGCAACGTCCGTGGCCCGAATCTCAGATCCCGCACAACAGAACAAAGCTACTCACCAACGGCCAGGTGCATACCACATTCTTGTAACATGCCTCTAACTACCATAGACCAAACTTCGAAAAAATAATAGGTATGTGTTTTGGCTCTACATGCAGCTATAATCGAGTTCATCAAAATATACGTTCGCGACTTCAGACGTGGTTGCCATTTTGAATAATTCTGCGGCGTAGACTGCGTGTGGCAAAGCGACCACGTCCAAGCATACTGTGGCCCGCCAAATTATTGTTA
Source organism: Phanerodontia chrysosporium (assembly GCA_001910725.1). NCBI lineage: Eukaryota > Fungi > Basidiomycota > Agaricomycetes > Polyporales > Phanerochaetaceae > Phanerodontia > Phanerodontia chrysosporium. The sequence goes on from MJGA01000008.1 coordinate 503,825, forward strand.
CTCCGGTGATCGACTGGTTGCGTTGGCCACAGTTTACGTGCAGTCCTTATATATTCCTGTAGACAAGAAGTATGTTCGCTGTCGACTTTCTTCCCCATCATGGCTGGGCACTTACCATTACATGACCGTCCTCCGGACGTAATCTGCTCAACAGCTACAGCAGAACTAGCTGGAAGTACAGAAGGCCCTTCATACCAAACTGGTGCTGAGGATACGCCTCTCGTTGAAGGGTCCAGAGTCCCACTTCTACTCCATCCCCCCAACGAATCCTCCCACCCTGTCGCAAGGCCACAGCTTACAGTTGCTGTCCGTTACGTTTCTCCGCCATCCCGTAATACTCCGGCGCACATCCAGGTTGGAGCACCAGGGACCCCCGCCGTCAGAAAGATGTCCTCCCAGGCCAGCGCACTCTGCAAGGATGACTCCCCTTACAAGGCTCCAGACTACGATGAGAAGGTTCTCGAAGAGATCGACACCGTAACAGTGGAGTTATCAATCAACGAGTTTGAGGAATACATACCCGGCGAGAATATGACAACTGAACAAGAAAACGAAGCCCTCGATGTAGACCAATGGACTTCTCGCGGCTACAAGACGAGTCAGAGGACGCAAGATACGATCCTATAGTACGTACATCTAATATACTACCCGCGCCACTTCAGGCCTCACCCGATCCATCGTAGTGCTGCACATTCAACTCGATTACTGGGCTAGCCTGCGAGAACAGAATATGGAAGATCGTGGCTACACTTCCCGAGTCCTCTCGCGTCGACTTCCGCTGCGATATCGCCTTATACCCCAAGGATGAGCCAAAGGCCATCGATGCCTATACCCGCGACCTCGAGAGCGATAACCCGCATGTCGCACGATGCGCTTGGGCCTGGATGATCATCCCTGTGGAGGTCAAGTGCGAGGAAGAAGATTCCGCCTACGGGTTTTCATTCAAGGGCAGTGGAAGGAACACTTTCCTACGCGACACCGACAAAGGGCGCGAGGCCAGGGCCCAGTTCGCGAAGTACGCTACGGAGCTGATGCTTCGGCAGCATCGCACCCATCTATTCTCCCTCTATATGACAGGAAACGGAGCAAGATTCGCCCGCTGGGACCGGGCAGGCTGCATCGTCTCTCAACCGATAGACCTCAGGGTCGACTTCCGTCGCTTTCGCAATATCCTCTATCGACTGTCCAGGCTGTCCCCATCTGATCTCGGATTCGATGAGACAGTGGAGCTCGCGTCCGACGCCGATATTCGCGAACTGCGTTCGTACATACCGACGAACCCGCATTTGCAGGAATACCGTCGCATCATATTGCGAAACCAGCTCCTCTTTCCTCTGTATAAGGTGCGCTGCAGCCCTCTCCTGGCGTTCTTCGATGACTGACGACGCCTAGCTAAATTGTCCCGTCATTTCCATGGAAGGACCTCTCGAAGACACACCGCAAGAAAGGGCGTACCTCATCGGCAAGCAGACATCAGACCATTTCTCGCCCACCGGCCGCTGTACACGCGGGTATGTGGCCTTCGACCTCGAGAGTCGATGTTTGGTCTTCTTGAAAGATCAATGGCGAGCGGAGACACGCGCCCGTACAGAAATCGAGACCTACCGCCGACTGCACCGGCACAAAGTCCCGTGTATAGCTACTCCGGTAGCGGGAGGAGACATCCCGACACATCGCACGGAGACGCAGAACAAGCTCGGCCACTTGCCTAAGACGAAGCGACCCGTCAGGCGCATACATACTCGTCTTGTTACAAAGGACGTTGGCCTGCCGCTGGAGAAATATGTCGACTCTCTTCATCTCTTGCAGATCTGCACTTTCGCGGTCGTCGGTACGTCTTTGAATATATGGAGCGGTTCTACTGACTCACCCCGGATTCCCGCAGCTCATCAGGCAGCCTGGGAAAGAGCTCGTGTCTTGCACCATGACATCAGCGCGGGTAACATCATGATCGATGTCAACACGGGGAATGGCTTTCTCAACGATTGGGACCTCGCAAAGTATGAAGAGGATCTACTTGCGGGGAAGTCCGCATCCGAACCAGCAGGCGTCTCAGGCACCTGGCCTTACAAGTCGGCACTGGGACAGCGCTATCCCCGCAAGCCTGCCGAGGTAGCAGACGACCTGGAGTCCTTTGTCTATGTCATTCTCTTCAACGCGCTCCGTTTCCACCGGCACCAGCTGATGAAGGGTGCACCGGACCTCCTGGCCCCCGTCAAGAAGCAGCGGGAGTACAACGCGAAGAACGAGGGCCTCGCGTCGCTGATATACTATTTCTTCCACCACGCCACGCGCCACGAGAACGGCTACACGTCCGCGAGCGACCAGAAGTGGCTTCACATCGAAGTGGGACGGCCGCCCATCACGCTCGAAGCGGGTCGTCATGGCCAGACACCCCTCGCACGTTGGCTAGCCCGCGCATACCGGCTCCTGCATGAGCACTACAAGACCATCGACCTCTCCGAGCTGGAGAGGTTTGGTGTACCAGAGACGAATTCCGACTCGCCGGCGGGCAGCAACGAGGAAAGCCATGCCGGGGCTCCTGACGAACCCGAGGAAAAAGATTGGTACATTCTGAGCGTCCTCGAAGCCCACTCACTTCCTGTGAACTTGCCACAGGAGGACCCTGCCTCTCCTGCGTCCTCGACAACATCTTCACGCTCTCGGCACACATTCCGGACATCACGGCCTCTGGACACACACAGCGCGCTGCTGAAGCTCTTCGACAGTGCGTTCAAGGACGACGACGGGCGGCCGCTGAATCTACGCTTCTTCAAGGGAGACAAGTGGTGGGACCTGTGCAACGGCCAGCGCGTCTTCACGTCGTCCAAGCCGAAGAACCCCAGTGGCGGCAGCGGAAGCCGAAGCTCATCCGACACGCCTAGTAGCAAGGGGCGGAAGAGCAAGTCCCCGCGCAAGACAACTTCGGCACGCAAAATAGCGGCGGCTGCGAAAGCTCAAACCGCAACGAAGGCTACGGTTCGCAAGACGAGGATACGCAACAAGAGCAAGCAGAACGTGAAGTCTCCTGCGGCATCTCCGCCTGCGAAGGCCACTCGCACTCGTGACAGACCTGTCACGGAGCAGATTGCATCTCCTGAACAGGAGCCACCAGTAAGGCGTTCTGCCCGGCTGCGCGCGCCGACAGCGAGCAAGCGCAAGAGGGAAGAACATGGTACTGCAGCAAAGGACGATGCACCACAGCTTAAGCCAGCCAAGGCTCTGAATGCGGCGAAGCAGCCTCAGGCAAAAGCGCCGGCAACTCAGCTTCGGGCAAGAGCAGCAGCGAAGAAGTCGACCACGCCTCGTGCGAATCATGGTGCCGGTGTCTCGACAGCGCCCCTACCAGCACCTCAGCGGAGATCCAGTCGTTTGGCAGCCAAGGTCGCAGCCTCCTGACTTCTAGAGTCACCGTTCCGCCGACAGTTCGCGAGCCGCTGCTCCTTTCGAGATGAGTCCAAAGATGTGTCTCAGGCGAGCTCGTGACGATGAAACCGCATGGCCATGAGGGGGACAACGTAAATGAATGACTACAGGTCATCCGCCACCTCGGAGGGCTTCGTGGGATACATAGAGACAACGCCAACTTGAACGACCATGTTCCCTGGAAGATAGAATAAGTCAACGTGGTCCCGTATTGCGTAGATCACATTAACCGAGACGTCGCCGCGCTGCAACACTGGGACCTCGTTCTTCAGGTCTTCTTTGTACTTGCAAAGGTCCCAATCGTTCAGGAACCCTTCATTGTCTCGCGTTGATCATGATGTTAGCTGCGCGACATTGTTATGGAGAATCTCGCACCTCCAGCATCCTGTGCGCTGATCATCATGAGTCTCAAGCACAATCCTTTCAATGGGAAGAACCACACCTATGACAGCGTAGCTCACAATATGTAAGAGATCGACAGAGTCCTTGTAGTCCTCCAGTGGACGTCCAACCTCCTTGGTGACAAGTCTACGATGCACGCGCTCGACCGGGCGCATCATGGCGAGCCGATCGCGCATCAGCATCCGACTGACGGTGCGCTGCGCGTCGATGTCCTCGCCGCGACCGGGGTCGCGACGAACGGCACGTTGTGCGCGTGCAGTCGGCGGTACGTGTCGAGCTCGCCGTGCTCGCGCGTGACGGCGCGCCACTGGTCCTTCAGGAAGATCATGCGCTTCTGGTCGAGGCTGAACGCGATGAAGCCCCTCGTGCAGCGCCCCAGCGGCGAGACGTGCCCCGCCGTCGCGGCTTTGCCGACGAGGAGCTGTACCGGACGGAATGAACTGCATTGGCCGCCCGCGATCTGCGTGCGAGAATTACTGTACCGATGCCATTTAGCGCCTGCTCTCTCTGGGACGACAACTGCAAAGTCAACGAAAAGCACGAAACGAAACGAGAAGAAGTCATGATATAAATTACAACTATGCTGCAACCGAGAGAGAAAACACTTGCGACTCTATGGTATTACAGATGCAGGACAGACGAAAGCGAAAGAATACAGTTCCGGTCATGACTTTTTGGCCCATTACACCTCCTCCATCCACACGTACACCGCTAGGAACGTCCCGGCGTCCTCCCTGCTTGGCAAAGCGAGAGCGGCAGCCTCAGAAGCTGATGCTTCAGGGCTTGATGACGATCTTGACCGCACCGCGGCTGTTCATCTTGTCGAGCGCCTGCTGGTACTCCTCGAGCTTGAAGACGTCGGTGACCATGCCCTTGACCTTCACCTTGCCGCTATCGAGATATGCAACGGCACGAGGGAAGCAGTAGGCCTGCGAGAACGAGCCAATGATCTGGAGGACGACTCGTCAGCGACACGCTAAAAGTTATTCAACTTCGCACGTACCTTGATCTCGTCACCAAAGATCTTGGATGGCGGCCAGTGCACGAGAGCCTTGTTCTCGTACACACCGTAGATCATGAGAGTGCCGCCGCGGCGGACGTAGTTGATGGCGTCCTGTGCGAGCTTCTCGACACCAGTAGCCTCGACGACAACGTCGAAGCCGTACGGGTTCTTCTTCTTGAGCTCCTCCCACTGCGGACCAGGGTTCTGGCGGTCGAGCTCGATGTACTCGTCACCCGCCTCGAGCTGCTTCGCAATGTCCATCTTGATGCCCTTGTTCGCAGCAATGACGACGCGGTGCGCGCCGTTCTGCTTGAGCAGCTGGGCGAGAATGAGACCGGTAGGGCCGGCACCGAGGAGGAGCACTTCAATGCCGACTGGAGGGTTCAGCTTGTCGAGGCCGTGGATGGCACATGCTGCGGGCTCGAGAAGCGTAGACTCCTCGTCGGTAAGGTTGTGAATCTTGTAGCACTTCTTCTGGTGGCTATATGCGCGCAGAGCGTGAGCACTGGTCAAAACACGCCAAATTTTGACACATACTATACGATGTACTCTGCGAACCCACCATCCTGTGTGACACCGCGAGCGTGGAAGTTCTCGCAAAGGACAGCTTCGCCGCGTCGGCAGTAGAAGCAGTTGTCGCACTGTCAGGAGAAGCGCGTTAGTCACACATGACCCCGCGGGGTGATGAGCTCTGCTTGACGTACCGAGATGCCGACGTCTGCCACGACACGGTCACCAATCTGGAAGTTCTTCACGTTCTTGCCGACCTCGACGACCTTTCCGATGGCTTCGTGGCCGGGGATGAGGGGGAACTTGGCGATGAACTCGCCGTCGTGGATGTGGCCGTCTGTGCCGCAGACGCCGCAGCACGAGACCTTGAGGAGGACGTCGTCGTCGCCGCACTTGGGGATGGGCACTTGACGGACGTCAAAGTTCCTGGGGAGCTGTAGTAGAGTGCGCGCATGGTACCCTCCGGCATGTTGACTGGGTTCGTTGAGGACGGGGAGACGTGTAGCGAGAGTAGTGGTGGGAAAGGGAAAAGTTGAGGGCCCTTGCATGGTGGACGACGCTGGCTTTTATAGCTCTGGGAGGTGGCGATTCGAAGCTTCGGTCTTCTGTTCTCCCAAGCAAAAAAATCGATCTCGCGTTCGTGGCGGGCGGCGTCAAGGCAAGTGGCATTATCACACCCCGCGTCCCCCCTGACATCATCGCCGCTCCCCAAGCGCCCGCCGCACGGCGCCGCCTTGCTGAGCGCCCCGCCCCGATCCACCAGAAAATTTCACAAATTTCAGAGAAAAAGCGAGGAAATTGAAACTGCTTGCAAAGCGTCTCCACCGCCGTGAGACACGCCGCCGCCTGCGCAACGTCCGTGCATCGGGGCCTCGGATGACCGGTGGGCAGCGGCGGCCCTGCTGTCCGGGCCGGCGCGACGCTCCTCCGGCCAGCGTCGGCTTGCCGAGGGCGCGCAAATCCTAACCCCAGATCTAGCCGCACGCGTGCCGCCTCCCATGACACCCTCCGACGAGTCGACGTATGGCCCGCAGTCGCAGGCTAAGCATCCTCCCTTCTTATCGCCCATCGCCACCCGCCGTACCTGTCATTTCCGGCTTTTGCTCTCAGAAACACACAGACACTCGATCTATGACAGAAAGAGGGTGAAGGGCATGACGTGCCGAGCCATTCAGACAGTTGAAGGGTCAGAGTCTAGTTGACTTACAGCGTTCCAGGGGCTTGGAGCTCCTCTGCGCTGAACCATCGCGGACTCGTACGTAACGAGAGGTCTCCCTCTAAATGGTACGCTGTATCTGATTTCAAGCCGTGGGCATCTGCTGACACACGATTTCACATTTCTCTGCAGCATTTTGCCAGGGAGACCGCGGGCGCCGAATAACACGGGAGATTCCGAACGCTTTGTGGCGCTCTGCCAAGTTGAGCCGGCGGTTGCTGCAAAACTTCAAAACATCCCTATCACCTCTTGGTCCCACAAGTGAATGCTCGCGGTGCGACACTTGCAACCGGAATAGCGGAAGCTTTTCTTTGAGGATATGCGCCAGCCTCGGACGGTGCGCTGGGCCATGTGAGGTGCGAGGATATCCTGCCGGATATTGTGAAGCAGAAAATCTAGACGGCACAGACAGCGACAATGCTAATAGCCGCGTACCAAGTCATTCTGGTCCGCATCGTCCATCCGCCAGCGTTGCGCCCACCCTCATCCGCATAAAGGTCGATGGAGACGATCTCTTCGAAGGAATTCAGCCAAAGCCGATGACCTCTGCCGCTCTGCGCAGATGCCTGTTTTTGAGCGGATCCTACCAACGTCACAGAAGGGGCAGTCCGGATGTTCACCGCGGTGCCCTTTATTTCGAAAGCGGCTATTGGACTTCGAAAAGTTCGCGACTGGGAGGTCGCTATGCCTGGATGCAGAGGCATAAGTGGTTAATGATGTCGCGGGTATGGGGGATCTTTCATTTTCTAATGAATCTTAATGATACAGCAGAGAGGGGATGCCAATTCATTTGCGCTCGTACCACTGGAGGCCTTGGAGTTGGGCCAGACACAACGAGAGTACGATACTGCAGGGAATACGGGTACTATCTAATTCACCACACCCAACTCTACGAGATTGGATGCTTTTCCGCATGAATTCCATTCTGCATGCACGCCTTTCGTGCCCAAGACAATTCACCGAGCATGAAGACGGCGTCTTTGTCGCGCTCATGCCGGGCGCTAATACAGGCGCCTCGCAGACTTGAACCGGTCCTCCCACTTGCAAGAGCAGGATCGGTTGGCTTTTGTTCAACAGAGATCTGATCGGTATATGCTTGCGGAATTCGAGTTTTCAGTCACATACTCACGTACACTATGGCTTCTTGCAGCCCACCCACGCCGTGCGCACGATTACAAAGCGAGTCGCGACGCGGCGTCGCCACACGTCCGTCATTTGGTAGCGTGGCCCTACAACTCCCACACGAGTGTGGCCCATCAATCGCGCGTATAAATCTGTGGCGCACAAAGAGGTATGCCTCTTCATCTATTCAACGATGACCCCCGACCCACTCGCCACCGCAGGGTGGCCTCCGGACGACACCTCTCCGCCGCTCCCGCAAGCAGACGAGCCCAACGGTGCGGGACCCCTCCAGCACGGCCCCTCCACACAAGAAGACGCTGCCGCACAGACCGTTGTACGCTCACTGCGAGATCCCAACACCGGTGGCACCGGCTACGCCAGACCATATCATAGGCTCCGCACTGAGTGCACACCACCGCCACAGCCACTACGGTACGACAACAAGAGCAAGAGTTCGCCGCCGAAGAAGAACATGTCCGCCGACTCGGATGGGTTTTGCAAGGAGGATCCTGTCCAGAAGGCTCCTGATTACGAGGAGAAGATACTAGCAGAGATCGACCCAGTCACTGTCGAGATCTCAGGTGAAGACTTCAAAGAACTTCTCGCTGGCACCGACATGCCTCCCGGACAGCGGGTGCAAGACTTCTCCGATATAGCATTCTTGGAGCTCGCTAGCAAGGCCGAGGATCTTCTTTATGACCCACTGGTATGTCTTCAACACTTTTGATCAGGACGGACGTCAGTCAATCTCACGAATTGATAGTGCGACAGATTCAATTCGATTGCAAAGAAAGCCGGCTATCAAGGGAGCTTCAAAGTCACGGCCACACATTTTGAGACCAAGGAGAACGACTTCCGCTGCGACATAGCTCTCTATCCGGACGAACCGCTGGCGAAGGAAGCGTATTCTCGCGACATTGAGAATGCCAATCCGCACATTGCTAGGTGCGCCTGGGCGTGGATGGTCACTCCTATCGAAGTCAAGTGCAGGGACGAGGATGCGGCATACGGATTCGAAGTCACCGAGACAGACAAGGAGGGCCGAACGAACATCCCCCTGTTCCGCGACACCCCAAAGGGCAGGAGTGCGCGAGCCCAGTTTGTCAAGTACGCGTCCGAGATCATGATGCGCCAGCATCGCACCCACGTATTCGGCATCTACATTACGGGGGCGGCGGTACGATTCGCTCGATTCGACCGCTCCGGCTGCGTAGTATCTGCACCCATCCACCTCCAAGACAACTTCGTCTTGTTCCGCGATATCATGTATCGTCTGCTCAGACTATCACAAGAAGACCAGGGTTTCGACAATACGGTCTCCTTAGCCTCAGACGGCCTGCTCAGGAGGCTTCGCGCCAATCAACCCCTTAAGAACCCACACCTGAAGAAGTATTACCAAGATTGCTTCAACGCCGATAAACGGTTGTATCCCATTTATAAGGTCCGCCCTACTCGTCGCGACTGCTCCCGTTTGTCGCATGCTGACTTCATGAAGGTCATATGTCCTGCAGTGGATATCAGGAACTCGCCTGACATCGTGGATGTTGACGATGAAGGCAGCGCAATCCCTCCGCCAGAGAGAGAGTATCTTATAGGCAAGCCCACTTCGGCGTATCCGTCCCCCACGGGCAGATGTACAAGAGGGTATGTTGCGTTCGACGTCGAGACCAAGTGCTTCGTTTTCCTGAAAGACCAATGGCGCGCCGTGACTCGCAAGTCGGAGTTGGATACGTACAGACGTCTACACCAGCATCGGATCACGTGCATCGCTACGCCTATCGCTGGAGGAGATATTAGCACTCATCGAACCAAGAATCACCACTTCATGAGGCATCGCGAGCTCAGAAGAAGACCCGTGGAGCGCGTGCACTGTCGTCTGGTCACGCAAGAAGTCGGGTTGTCGTTGGAGACGTATCGCGGCACGTACGACCTATTACGATACGTGACATGCGCAGTTGCAGGTATGGGAATAACAAGGGCGTCATACCTGTACATATACTAATTCTCTGCTCCCTTCTCTTCGTGTCCTTCCTTCTATCCAGCCCACATGGACGCATGGTTGATTGCCGGGGTTCTTCACCACGATGTCAGCGCAGGAAACATTATGATCAACACGGAACGTGACACCAGCTTCCTGAACGACTGGGACTTGGCAAAGTGGAGGGAGGAACTTGTGGGCGGCACCAACGCTGCGGAACCTGCGGGTGTCTCGGTGAGCAATGATATCCACTCTTTGGGCCGCGCTCAACCTCACGTTTTTGTCTTGGACTGTATAAAGGGTACTTGGCCATACAAGGCCGCTCTCGCTCTCGAGTATCCCTTCAAGCCCGCAGAGGTTGCGGATGACATCGAGTCGTTCATCTATATCCTTCTCTTCATGGCAATGAGGTTCCACCGCCACAATTACTCCTCATCCGCCCCCAAAGGAGCTTCACTGGCACAGCAAAAGGCGGCAAACGCCAAAAACGTCGCTCTGGCTGTACGATTCTTTGACATCTTCCACCAGGCCGACCTAAGTGATGATGGCTATTACGTTGGCGGTTACTGGAAGTCCATGGCTATTGCCGCCAGGAGAGTCCCTATAGAGCTCGCGCCCGATCCCGATGGAAAGCCGACGCCTCTCGCGAGGGTTCTTCAACAGTGCTACGACCTCATGCATGATCACTACCGACAAATTAATTACGATGAACTCAAGCAGTACGCAGTGAATCTCCAAGGAAAACAGCCGGCCGATGAACCTGGTACATCTCCCAAGAACGAAGACACCGATGAGATGGGCGAGACTTCCCATGATCCGAACATGGTGGTCTGTGACCTCCTTACCACAGTCCCACTCGAGAATGATATATCATTCTATAAGAAGCGTAACCGGCAGCAGCGCCGCTCGTCACGCTCTTCCTCTGGACGGAGCTCTATGGATGATGGTGGTCTGCGACCGATGGACGATCACGAGAGCCTGCTGACGATCCTGCGCGACGCCTTCATGGATGAGAACGGGAAACCCATCCCTATCATGCCATATAGGAACGACAAACTCTACGACCAGTGTCTCAACCAGCTTGTCATGACCTCCTCGCGGCGGAAGAACTTCAGCGGTGCTTCGCTCAAGGACGATCTCGCCAAAAAGTCTCCTTCCCCCCACCACTCTGGCAGTGCCGGTAGTAGCGTGGGCACTCTTCCTGCGATAGCCGAGGTCCCGGAGCCAGGGGCAGAGGACGACGCCGCGTCGGACGACACGGTGGCCGCCGCCGCACCACGCGCGCAAGAGCATCGCGCAAAACCACTGCCGCGAAGAATAACGCGCAGCGCTCGAAGAAGACCACGGTCGCCCGGAAGGACTCTCCACCGCGCAAGGCGCAGGCCGCCAAACAGGCCAAAGTCGCGCGCAAGGCCGCCGCCGTCGAGAAGGCCATGGCGTCGCGGAAGCCCAAGGCGCCTACGAAGACGAAGACGAAGACGACGCCCGTCGCCAGGCACCTGCGAAGGGCAAGACCGCGGCCGCAGCGAAGACGACCACGGCGTCGAAGACCACTGGCGCGAAGAAGACGACCAGCAGAACCGCGGCCACAGGGGCCGTCCGCAGATCCGCGCGACTGGCGACGGAAGAAACCGACGTACCTGCTGCGCCTGCTACGGGCAAGCGTAAGCGTGCTGCGCTCGTCGAGGACCCAGTCCCCGAACCCGTTGCGAGGCCGCGCAAGGCCACGGAAAAGCCTTCAGTAGCGAAGAAGCCTGCTGCTTCGAAGGCCGCAGCGAAGGCCGCACCCACGCGCAAGGCGCAGGCGGTTCAGGCAGTTCCGGCGCCCCCGGCGAGGCGGTCGTCCCGGTTGGCTGCGAGGGCGTGAATGTCTAGTGCGTTGGGAACGGCCTGGTAGTGCATATGTACAGTACAAAGTATCAGTGATAATACACAGGGATATGGTATACGCGTCCGAGCAGCATCCGAGTTGCCTACGAGAATAAGTCGACGAGGATGGTGATGATGCCGAGACCTGGCATAGTGGGTTAGTTCCTCAATGTGATTGAGGACCAGGGTTTGACTGACCGATCTCGACTACGATGAGCCAGATGACGATGGTCTCGAGTCGTTCCGCGTGGCGACTAGAAACCGTCTCTTTGAGAAGCTGGAGCATATCTTGCAAGACCTACACTCCGCGTCAGTGACTGGTCAAGATTTTTATCACAGCCGGCGCACCTCAACACGAGTGTTGAGAAGGTTGATCCGTTGGGGTATCTCAAGATAGCTGCGCGCGGCATCGTACAACGGTTGTAGATCGGGGTACGTCCAGAAGACCTCCTGTAAGTTGAGACGGTGATGAGGCGAGGGTGTACTTGCAAGGGAGAGCTCACGTACCGGAGAATCTAGGACGGAACCAACAGAGTTGATATTTGTTCTCAAGAGGAACAGTTCTCCGATCTTCCGCATGATTTCTAGATACAATTAATTCGTGAACCCGCAGCAGACACAGAAATTGGGAATCGAACCTTTGTGGGGCATACCAATCTTTCCTGTCTCGCTGATTATCTCTGGAATGTCTTTCGTCTCCTCTATTGTGGAGGAGATGAGTTCTTCGAACTATGCCATGATTCTAGTGAGTGTAGATCAAATGTAGAGTGCGGAGTGCAACTTACAAGCGAGATCTTGACTGACTGTGCCAAAGCGTGTGACAGCGACAACTTTGTCCTGGACAACTGTTAGCGAGGGGACTCGGCGAGTAAGAAGGTTCGTTTACATGTAACTGGAGCCTCTACGTAGAGTGATGACATCGTTATATATTCTAGATTTCCCTGGTCAGTAACTGTCAAGACCTCGAGCTGAACTGGCATTTACCGTGAATAATTGGCATAGTAATAGTTGAGATCTTCCATCTCGATATCTTCGGGAGCTGGAAGGTGTCATATAAACATCTTTTCATGAAAGACAGAGACATGACTCACCTAGCTTATCGACCTCAAAGCGCTTGCTGCGATCACTGAGTCCTGCTTCGATGGACGTATCATGAAGGACTCACATGGAAGACAAGAATCGCTTCTCTTCAGCCTCCGTCATGCCCCAGATGACAACCGTGCCATATTGGAACATGAAAATCTCAGCCTCGGTTGGGACTTCTTCAAACTTGCTCTTTTTCTTCTTGCGCTTGGCGGCGACCTCTGCGCTGTCGTCGTGGTCAGCCACGCGATTGCCGTTGTTGTGCGAATCTCCAGGCGCAAGTTCGGGTACGCCGAGTAGGTCGCCTTCTCTAGGCTGGGCTGGGCCGTCCGCGGTCTCGGAAGCAGAGTGCGACTGGTGGGAGAAATGCACATGCCGCGAGCTGGACTCGTCGTAGGCATACGGCGTGTAGATGACGTCGTCTATAATGCGGGGGTTGGTGTGATATGTTGACCTCCGGGCGTTGAAGAAACGCATGAGCTCAGGGAAGCGGTATGATCTGAGGATGGCATTGACACGCGAGTTCAGGGAGGATGTAACAAAGGAAGTACGTACGATGCCGTAGCATACGCCGTGACACGCGGTAATGACTTTGCTTTCTTCTTAGTCAATCGCAAGGCGTCCCGCCTCGCCGTTCCAGCGGGAATGAGATCTATCCTGTTGTACACCTGCAACCAGTTGCATTCCTCAGAAAACGAGATGCACGAAGAAGGACAGCACGCACATCGACATCCTCGGTATCAACCTCATCGTCGCCGTCCTCATCCTCGCTATCTCCCGCAGTCGCAGACCCTTCGCCTTCGTCTCGTCTCGGCGGAGCGCTGACAGGTGGTTCGACGCGAACGTTGTCGGTGGGGATGACGGGCTCGGGTTGTTCGGGGAGGACTTTGAGCTTGCCGGCGACCTTGGTGGATCTGTTGGCGCCGCGAGCCTTGGGCTCTGTGCCGCGCTGGGCTGGCTGGTTGGTCGACATTTCTCTCCCGCCGTCGTGTCTCTCGACCCTCGACGCCTCTATACTCCTCGGCATTCCCCGACCATGACGCCCCCCGTGCGTCACCGCGTGGCAATCCAGTTCGGCTCGCCAAATGGGGCGAGCCGGACCGGTTCGGGTCACTTGCCACGCGAGAACCCGCTCTGTCGCTCCGCGATGCCTGGTTCGAGGTCAAGCACGCACATCTTATTCGCCTCGCCAGCCTCGTTGTATGCGTGCGTCTTCCTATTATAAATCTCTACATCTTCCTCGTCTTGTATCCTTCGCCAGTGTGCTGCTGTCTGCGGTAGCCCTCCCGGCTAAAGGCCGACCCTCAATCCTTTTCGCGCGTGAATCGGGGCGGCGACAGGCTTTGAAGGTACGATCCCTGCAACTTCCTGGACAGATGCTGACTTTTGGGCGTAGATTGCAATATACTGTGCATCTGTCTGTCATCGTATGAGCAGCGCAGTTCTATATTTCACATCACATACTCCACCCAAGCCCTGCAATCCTTCTTCTGCCTGTGGAATGGCCAACGGCAGAAGATTGCCGTCAGCGGAAACGCGTAGCCAATCAACCATTCCTCACACTCCTTGTACTCAGGTCGGGGATCTGCTACCACCGGACGTCGCCACTAGAAGTTTCCTCAGGCTGCGATGGTAGCGGGACAGGTAAGTGGACCTTGTGCGACTGCGAAGCAGGAAGAGCATCGCAATTGTTATGTATTCACCATATCTGCATACGCAGAAAGACCGGTATGTAAAAATTGATCTATCAGTGCAAGCCGAAGGTCTGACAGCCGCATGGTGTACCAGGGTTGAGGAAGCAGGAGCGAACGAAGTGCCACCCGGCCCATCGAATACGGCGTGAAATGCTTGGCTGCCGTTGTCCTCAGACTACGGGTCGGCGGTATCGGCTCATCCGGAGTATGCATGTACTGAACTCGTTTGGCAATCCTGACTTACCTGCTTCTAGCGCATATGCCATGACACTCGAGGTTGCGCAAACATCGAGTGCACTCTCACACCAAGTCCGACATGGGAAGGCCTCGGATGCCTTAGCGTAAGGTACATCTCGGCAGCAGCATTGCCATGTCGTGAACGGCTCGTCTTTTTGGTGGATGTCACCCTCCAGGCTTGCCCTCTCACGGCATCTTGGTCGCTCAGCGGGTTGATGCCGGCTTGATGTAATGTACAGTGCGCACTGCACCCTAAGGCTCAATGCATCGGGTCATGCATCGCTCTCTGAGCATTTGCACTGCTGCAAAACCAGGCCCTGCAGCGAATATTACATGCGCTCTCCGTTCGCTGTTTCGGACCTTAACCTCGGTTCGGGCTCAGATATTCCTCATCCTGTGTCAAGCCGCTAACACTGTCCGCTCATCAGGGCATCCTGATATGGCCACAAGACTGCGGCTTGCAACACATGCGGGAGGGAAATCATGTTCCTGCCTCAAGTTGGCACGAATGCTCCCGCCATTCAACGGATGCTTGACTTGCGGTATGGATTTTTCCACACTTTCCTGCGACTCCACGTATTCATTGGACTTTGTACACAGCGGCGAGAGGGCCCGGTGTCTTTCCAGGCCAGTCCTACGTCAAACCGGCATAGAAGCTTGTCGAACGCTGAGTGTTCGCGCTTTGGCTCCGACGTCGTTCGGAAAGATATGGTTGCCTGAATTTCCAAGCGTTTTGGAAAATGATGTGATGTCTCGTCATGACGCTCATTTTTGCTGTTGAATGCTTCAAGGGTATCTGTGGGTGTATCTCATCGGAAGCGTCTCTTCAATTACTCTAATGATCGTCGGTTCAGGTCGCGCTTTCATTCCTAGTTTATTTGCCTCAACGGCGATCATTAATGTTCGCCATCTCGCCTACTAAGTCGCGCAACTTTCTGGGATTGCACGGTCATCTGAGTCAGTTGCGTCGTTATCTGTCACACGAGACCTTGGACTGGGCGCTGGCATGGAAGTATTCCGCCTATTCATCGCTATGTTCAGCGACATGGGCAAATGAGCAGAAACAGTACCCAAACGTGCCAGCACTATCGGTAGAAGGGTTGGTCTTGTGTTTTTGTCCTTTCCCGTCATATTTGACCGCTATCCTATACTGAATCGTCGTCTCAGCATTCCGGCGGCCCACACCCTGGCTATTCCCACGGTATGCCGGACATAGCACCACCAATCCGATGGGAGACATCATACGGAGATGTGATCTCTCCGGACGAATCTAGACAAGTGGCATTGGATGCGTACACGGACGCTATACACTGGTGCTTCTCATGTACACATCATGTTAGACGCCTCCTGAATTGCTGCTCAATTCGTTTTTTTCTTGACAGACGGTTGGTCTGGAAGACGTAGAACGAGGCGAGTCGGTGACCAGCCGACGCCGCGCCCAGTCGAATAAGGCGGGGTATGCAAAACGCGAAAATGGTAGGAGAAGGTCAGGCGGCCGCAGCCACTGTCGGGGGTCAGGCCTTCTACCCTGTGCAATAGCAGTATAAAAACTCACATCCTCCGCTCGATTTCTGCACCACTCGTCTTCGAAGGGTACCACTGAACACAGCGTCCACAGCCTCCTCTTCGCAATGTGCATCGACGGCAACCACGGACCTCTCTCGGTTCGCTACGTGACCTCGCAGCTGGAGGCACTGTACAAGAACGCCGAACAGTGTGCGCCGCATGCTAAAGGCCTTGACTACAAGTCGGCCGAGTACGAGGGCACTCGGTACACTCGCGCCCTGTACGAGTATGCGTTCCTCACTCGCCGCCTCCCTGCCGGCCTGCACGTCGCCGATCTTTTCTTCTACGCCAAGTTCGCGATGCCGGAGCTCAAATTCCTATGCAACCACACTGCATTCATCCACTTCAAGATTACGGAGGGCCACTTCAACGCGAACTACAAGGAGTCGCTCAAGCTGGGCTCCCGCGCTGACCAGTACGTTGTCTCGGCGCACTTTCTACGATCCTTGTTCACGCTCTTGCACAGTGCGAAGAATATAACTCTGTCGCCTCTGGAAGTTGTGTATCAGGTCCCTCTCCTCCGCAGCAACATCGGCGGACGCGACGAGAAAGTTGGCAACATCGGTGCTCGTCATCTCGTCCAGATGATGATCCTCGGCGTCGAGCGTGAGTTATCATGACTCGTCCGAACATCGTTTGCTCACTTGATAGCAGAGGCCAAGTTCGCGAGCTATAACCTCGGCACCAACAAGTTGCACGAAGACGGCAAAGACGAGGCGCTCCAGTTCTACATGAAACACTACCTCCACTTCCTGCAGACGTCGGGAAACCACGTCATGTTCGACCTCCCCGACTTCGACGACACGCGCTACCGCCCGCACGTCGACTACTCGCTCATCCGCGACAAGCCGACGGACGACCTCCGCAAGCAGATCGTCCGCGACATCAAGCTCCTCGACAAGGTCGACGCGGCGCTCATCTCGCAGTTCTACAACATGCACTGGCAGAACGCGTGCGGCAAGCGCAACGGCCCGGCCTGGGGCAAGCTCGAGCTCTGTCTCGCGAGCATCTGCAGCGACTGGATCAACGGCTGCTCGCTCGAGGAACACTTCTTCATCAACTTCCACTCTCCCACTGTAGAGCCCCTTTGCAGCCAGGAGGTCATCCTCAAATTCAACATTAAGGAGCTTGGTTTCTTTGAGAAGTTTGGTATTGACGAGAAGTCAGTCTTCAACTCATTTTACATCGCTTATACTCAAACAATTATTCCAGAGTTAACCCGATAGTCGACCTTTCCGACAAGGAATGGTCCTTTGCTTTTATTATCAAATGTATCAAGGCTGAAGGCCTTGGCGTTGTGACTCTGGACCTGGACAGTATGTGTTTCCCTCGGACGGAGACTGCAGTTCGTTGATGAATCTCTCTGCAGCCGCCCGTTTCTCCCGATTCGACTCGAGCTTCAGGGCGAAGGGCGAGCTCGACGAAGCCGGGAAGAAGTACCTTGAGCTCATGATCAAGTTCTTCTCGCGCGACTACATCGACATCATCGCTCGCTATAACTTGCACGTCATCCTCGGCCTGCCGTTGTCCCCGGACAGCTTCGGCAAGGACTACAACGCCGAATGGACCGAGACTGAGGAGAACGAGGGCGATCACTTCCGCCGAACGCACACGCACGCTATGATGTGGTCTGAGAGGATCATGAACACGCCGATTTTGCCTGGAATCCACGAGGTCGTCGGGCTCTCTGAAGAGACCATCAACCGTGTCCTGCGCGACCGCCTCGAAATTGTCCGGGAGTGGCACATCGGCAACCTGTTCAAAATCAACATCAACGAGCTCAAGACGCGCTTGCTCACTAGTGGTAAGGCCATCATCTACATCCAGGCGAACGGCTCGGTCTTTGTCCGCAAGTAAGTGGCAGCTGTTATCGTGTGCGGCTGGTGCACTGACGACACGATAGGCGGGAGAAGTCTATCAAATGGTGGACGAGGCTCTTCTGGGAGCGTCCCCAGAAGACTGATAAACTGGAGGAGATCTTCTTCGACGGCGTCACCCTCGCCTACGAAGTCGACATCTCGAAGCTCCCGCACGACTTTGTCATCACCCAGGTTGACAAGGTTGTTGTAGACCACTACGAGAGCTGGGCCTACAAGTACTGGAACTGGCTCTGCATGGTCTACACGCATGAGCACACGGAGGTGACCAAAACCTGGCAGGAAGCTGTTCATCTTATGCACTTCGTCCTCAATCTGAAGAGTATGTCTCCGCCTCCCCCCTGACCCTCTGCGATTCGCTGCTGATACTGTCCCCCGTAGCTGCCCGCTTCGTCGAGGAGCTATCCAACGTCACCGACCTCGGCACGGACGACGACGCGCTGGAGAAGCTCAACACCATTCGGCAGTACATTCCCGAGTACATGGCTGCTCTGTCTTACTGGGGCCATAACATCATCCACACCGTCCCCATCAGCAAGGTCCCTCATACCGGCTCGACGGTCGACCTCTTCGCGTTCACCGATGTCGACTTCCGCGTGCTCACCAAGAAGGAGGTTAACATCGACACGTGCCTCAACTACGAAACTGGCGAGACGGATATCCCGCTTGTGCTCATTTATGGCGTTACTGGCGGTGAGAAGCTCCCGAGCTACACCGGGCAGTGGACGGCAGGCTGGATGCCGGTGGGCCAGACGGCGGTCGGTACACTCGGGCTTTCCAAGGACATCTTCCTGCAGCGCTACCTGCTCGAGCAGCTCAAGGGCATCAACGCGATGACGACCATCGTGCCGAAGGAAGTTGATGTTGTCGATGACGATGTCTGGCATGTCCAGCTCACGACCTGGGCGCAGCACCCTACGCGCAGCAAGTCCAAGACCGGCTGCCAGTTCCGCAAGGTCGATGTCAATTCGCTCGATTACCTCCAATACGAGTGGAAGTACCGTGACGACTGGAACCACCAGCACGAGGGCCACAAGGAGGACGACCAAGTGAACGGTCAATACCATCTTTCCTGTGAGAATCGTCCAGCATTAGTTCATCACTAGGGACTAACTCTCAACTTAGGTAACACGGCGAACAAGCTCATCGTCCCGACGCAGTATGACCCCAAGGGCGTTGAGCTTGATCTTCAGGGCGAGACTGTTATCAAGGTGGGCGGCACGCACAAGGGTACGACGTGGAGGTATGCCCAGTCACTACTCGTCGATGCGACGGTACTGATATGCCTTCCAGCCGCTCTACCATTGGTACTTGGGGCGCGAAGATCAAGCTCGACACTTCCAACGGTCTCAAGATCGTCGTTGAGCGTCTCCCGACCGAAGTCAAGCCCTTGCAAACCACGTCGACCGAGCCGTGGACGTACGACCCGACCACGCTCCACATGCAGAACATCAACCTCAAGCCTGACGTCCTCGACTCCCTCATCATCCGCGAGCTACGTTCCGTGCTCGAGGCGTCGTGGCAGTACTGCCTTATGGGTATCCAAGCCATCAAGCTGGCTGCGCCCGTCATTACGCGCGCCGGCGACTTTATCTGCGAGCTCTACCTCGAGAAAGGTGTGTGCGTTCTGCGTCCGTACGACCGTCTCTGATGTGCTGCCGCAGATCTTATCCGCCCGCCGATGCTCGAGATGACCGAGTGGGTCAAGTACAGGACGAGGTGGTACACCGAGTATGGTACGTCGCTGCGCCTGCGTCAGCATGGGGGACAATCCTGACAGGGTGCTGCAGTCGAGCAAGGCAAGCTCGTCGGCCAAGGTTTCGGCCAGATCTGGGGCGAGTACACAGTGGACAAGGACGGCAAGATCGACCGCAGCGACATCAACAAGCGCACGCCGAACCCGAACCCGGGCGAGCACTCGCTCGCGAACAACCCCGAGTACAAGCCGTTTGCCGTTCTCGACCCGGCCAAGCCCGACGAGACACGCACGACGAAGTCGGCGGATTCCCATCACATTCACACTATAGATGCGACTGGGCAGCAGACCCGCCACTATGATTCGGCTACCGCTCCAACCACCACCGTGGAGACTAAGAATAAGGAGTAAAATTTTAAAGTTTTTGTCTCCCTCAGGCTGTACCCCCCTGTGAGTGCTCGAGGTTATCGCTCTGCTATATGTTCGATTGTATATGATTGTATGTGTTAGATTGTATGACTACGTCTATGCGCATATCAAATGCACTGTTCTCTCTCCTACGTATCCCGCTACGACCTAGGATCTGCACGGCACGGACTGTTTTGCAGATCTGTCCTCAGAATTCGCGGCGCACGGCCAAGGTCGGCGGATGGCTCGCGGACGGCTCGTGCATTCCTCGACTCTCGATGCGCTTGCATATTCGGCATTCCCCGACTGTAGCGCGTCATGGCGTGGTAAATTGGTTCGGATCGACGCATTTGGCATACCGAACCGGTTCGGGTAACGTCTTCTTCTGTAACCGAACCAAAATGGGCCAACTTGTGGATATACGCTGTTTCGATTGACGAAGACACTGCAGCGCCGAAGATATCTCAGCCCTCCTTCGCCCGCCTTGCCCCTGCTGCGATTGTTGTGGGACCTCTGGATGCCGTAAACCGGCGCAGAGTGCACCTGCGGCGTGGTTCACAGCTCGCTTCTGCCAGGAGTTTAGGGCTGGTTTGTGTTGTATATGATGACGATGTTTCCACAAGGGCTAACTGACTCAGTTGCAAAGGCTGACCGCGGCTGCTTCTAGGGGGTCTCTCCAACTGAGAAGGGTAGGCAGTACTCAAGAGTCTCGAAGTCACACCTCCTGCCAGCCGCCTTTGGAATTCAAATGTGGACGCGGGCTGGGCTGGTGGCTGTCACCAGCAGTCAGCCTCCCTGGATTACAATGTCCTCGCACGGTGCTTGTCCTGTTCTTCATCAATGTCTACCTACTCCTTCTTCAAGCCCGCAGCAGTACTTTCCCTGTTCGGGTTCTCCCTCTTTCTCGTGTGGGCCGCTGATTTCGGCCTCCGAGACACCTTCCTCTATCTTCTTCCCGACCTCGACTACCCCCTTCAGGTCTTCACTAACGCCGCAGACACCGCTCACAAAACTATCCATTCCTTCCACAACACGCTCTTTACCTATTCCCATTCCTTCCTGGCACATTCCCATGCTAAGTTCGCCCTCGACGTCCTCGCCTTCCCCACCGAGGAAGAGGCCTCCCTAGTCGTCATCCCATGGTTCATACTAGTAAGTCTGCCGTTAGGAAAGGCTGGACTGCAGGGGCTGACACAGCTCCATCAGTTCCTTGCGACCTGGGGCTCGACGATCTCCTCTGTCAAGTACTACACTGGCATCACAGCTCGTGAAGAGGCAATGGAGGCATCGCGCGGCCGATGTGCAGTCACCGACTCGAGCGTGCGCTGGGCTGACTGTGAACTCGCACGGTCCCGCACGATACACGCGCAGAAGATCGCCAAGGGCGAAAAGATGCGCGGACACCGGGAGGCATTGCAGCGCAATGCCGAGCGTGTGTGCGAGGTTATCAGACTAAACAGGTGGGCCCCCATGTTTTGCATCGTTCGACATCGACTGAGCGTTGCTCGTACAGCTCGCCTGTGGTGAGATGAAGGCCCAGGTGGCTACCCTCAGCAGCGAGAAGCAGGCAGTCGACGCATTCTCCAGTGCCACTGCTAGTCGATTCCGCAAGCTCGAGAAGGAGGTTCTGCGGCATGAAAAGGCCGCCACAAGCCGCGAGACCGTTCTTCGTACCACGATTTCCGCAACCGTTGACAAGGTCGCGGAAGCCTCCTCAGCGGCAGCCAACACCGACGCAGCGTTTGTCCAGGATGAGATGCATGGCGCTCTCCAACACATGGGAATGGACGAACTTGCCGGTGTGCGCATATCAGTCGAAGCCGCGCACGCCAACCTCTTCCCCGACAGTCTGTCTAGGAAATCTTGCCACAAGGCGGAGAGGGAAACGCACTCTGGCCATGCGGACGCTGCGGACGCCGTCGTCGAGATGGTCCGCTCGGATGTCAAGCTTGCTAAAGACGCCCACAGTGCTACTGTGGCATCCTTGCGGAAGGACCGCGTCGTGATCACAGACACCATTACTCAAGCAGCGCTAGACCTCGCGGACGATGAGGTCGAGGTTCGCGAGTTACACGACAAGATCGACGCCGTCGCGACCAACCGCGCTATAGTCAGAGTCGAGGCCGAACGTGCCAAGGCGGAGCATGCGAACAATATTCATCCTGTCGCTTTGTGCATTTTCCACGCTCGCCATCACGCTGTCGAGCATTTCACGGCCCTCGCAGAACACGAGGCGTTCTTGGCTTCCGGTACCACCTTCGCCGTCCAGCAGACCGAGGATGCCAGGGAGAGCCTCGAGTTCAGCAACGCAGAGCACATGCTCCATCTTGAGTACTGCACGACGAAGCGGGAACGCTTCCACGCTCGCTATGATGCTGTTCAAGAGCATCTGTCCGCCGTTTGCTCGGCGACAGCTACCACGGATGCAGTCGCCACAGCCCACCGCTCCTCGCGTGCTCAGAGCCAAGTCGAGCAGCACGACGTGAAAGATGGCGTCGAGTCCCAGATCAAGCTCGTGAGCGACGACTACTCCGAGGCGCGCGACAAGCGGCGCATGGCCGACGGCGCAGTGAAGGAGGCACAGTGGGCGTATAAGGACCAGCAACTCAAGCATGCCGCAGCGCATGACGCCTATCGTGCCCAGCTCGACGTTGGGAACAGCTTCGCGGACGACCTCCTTCAGAGGCGCGACGAGAAGAAAGCACGTGCTACCGCTCTGAAGGCTGCTGTCGACGAGTACCCCATGGCCACGGCAGTGCTGGATCAGGAGCGCGAGGCGACCGAGAAAGGGCTCGCGGACGCATGCGAGGAGCTTTCGGCCCGTGACATCCGGCTCGCCCATTTGCAGGCAGAGATTCAGGATGTCCGCCCGAAACTCCCGTCCAACGGCACTCGCGAGCACGAGCACCTCGCGTTCAGCGATCAGCTTAAGGAAAAGGCACGCAAACAGCATGAGCTGCGCCGCCAGATTGCTGAAGACCACGCTGCCCATTGTCTGAGGATGGCAGAGCTCGAGGCACGGCTGGAGGCTGCAAACAAGGCGTTGGCTGTGCAGGCTCCCGAACCAGCGGCTGCGCCTGAAGACGAATCGCTGTCTCTCGATGACTTGCTAGACAAATCGATGGAGCTGCTGATGGACGAGTCAATGGAGCTGTTGGTGGATGAGTCTATGGAGATGCTGGTGGACGAGTCGCTGGGCGACCTCATGGATACGTCGATGCCGGAGTTCGCTGAGAGTTCCAGTCGCGACGGAACACCTGAGCGCGAGGAGGACTGTGGCCAAGGCGCCTCCTCGTATTTGGCCACGCCCGCGCTGACTTACACCTCTGGTAGGTGGTCTCGCTCTCCAACCTGCTCTCCTGTCCTGTCGAGTCCCTTGCTGCATGAGTTCACCGCGTCAGTCGAACCGTATATTGCAGCGCCGGACGATGACGCAGCGTCAGAAGAGTGGGACGGGGCAGAGGCGAAGTTGGCCGATGGTTAGATGGGTTATGTTATACTTCGATGCTCGCAGTTGTACACTACCCTTGTATGCATTTCGCTCATATCCAATTTAGTTCGTTTGTGTGGAGACAACGCTCGAGGGTATCCGGGGTCTGAGTGGTCCTGTCACGTCACGGTGTAACTGCGTATAAAATGCGCGTCCGTCACGACGCGGTTTCTTCTCAACTTTGCACCCAGTCCAAATTGGCTCGTCGAACGCATACACTCACTTCGTGCGGAGCCTCATTCCCTGGGAAGATCGACACCTCTTCGTGCTCCTTCGCCTGCAATCTGCAGGCTGTACGCGACTTTTATCTATCTGCTGTATGCCAGACACGAGGCGGGACACACCTCTCGCAGCTACCAGACTTCCTGCGCCGTAATATACCAGACCACTATCTTCACTGCATGGTCGGAAGTCTAACTGAGCCAAGATGCTGAGCAGGTTTGTGCGCTGGCATGGTATATGGGTCATGGTTGAACGGTACGCCTCTTATCGAGCCACATGCTTCTTGCCACACCGTCTGCACGTCTTCGTGAGGATTCTATCACGTCCTGGAGATGCAGGGTCACGTTGATTGCAGAGCAAAGTCCAGCAATCGTTCCTGGTCAGATCGCATCACACAGCTCCACCATCGTACAACCACGAAGGATAAATAGGCTCAAGCTCACGCATGTCGTGTCGTCGTCCATTGCGGCGCCGAGTCCTGCTTGGTATGTGTCGGTGCCCCTACCGTAATCACAAGTTCTTCTCATATAAGTGTCATTATTCTTATATCTAAGATGCTCGATTCGAGATCATATGATTGGAATCCGCGCATTCCAAATGCTAACGTGAACTCTGGAAGCCCCAACGTCATCTTCGAATCGCACTACGTTAGGGCGGATTAAGCTTAAGTTGTTCTGAGCGGATCTGCCTCTGCAGCTCAACCTCGATCCATGGGATGCCTGGTCGGTGGTTCGACACGAACGGACGCTTTGTCGAATGTCTCGACTTTAGCTTTAAGAACGCACCATGCGCAGTCATCCGTGCTCAGGAAGTGCGCGCCCCTCGACCTCGCTTGCTACCATGTTACCTGATAGCTTCACGGACCCTCTGAACATCGTGTTCATAGCACTATCGGTCAGCGGGCAGCTCAATGTGCATCTTGCTACGATCGAGCATATGCTCTCCATGGGCCCGGCAGACTCACCACCACTGCATATCCACCTTCTTTCCTTCGACCCTGCCGAGAAACATGCGCGCTCGCTCTCGGCATCGCACCAGTCGACTCGCCACAGGTTGAGCTTCCACTCTCTGGGGGAGCTTCTGCTCTTCACTGAGATCTCTCACAATGGGCTCATCGACCGACACGGGCCCGCGTCTCTTACGCGCAGGGGCGGTCTCAAATCCTATCGGTTCCTCGCAGAATTGTTCGGATTCAACCCTACCTGCTATGTCGACGTGTACGAGCGTGTGCTCGGCATCTTCAGCCTGATCAAGCCGAAGATCCACATAGCCGCGATTGACTTGTGCATGCCTATCGGTATGGACGCTTGCATGGCTGCGAATGTCCCATGGGGCATCCTGTGCCCAAACAGTGGGCTCGAGCTCTCGAAGTTTGACCAGCCTATGCTAAAAGGATTCTGGAAATTCCCAGCGTAAGCTCTTCACCAATTCTCGAGCTCCCGTGCCTCACCATGCCCTTCCAGCCCATACTCCGGATCTCATTCCCCGTCCCACTGCACCTCATCCCATACAATATCGCGCTCAATATCGCGTTTCTGCACACACTCCAGACGCACCCGCGCATCCGGCAGCTCGAGGCACGGCGCGCCAAGGCGGGCATCCGCGGGAAGCTCCTCGACAAGCCGCTGCACGCGCTCCCGTTCCTCATCTGCGCGAGCGTGCCCGCGCTCGAGTACCCACACGTGCCTGGCCGCAACGTCGTGTACGCGGGCCCACTTCTTGTGCCGCCGCCGCCGCTCGCCGGCGGCGCGCTCGCGGACTTCCTCGCGCGCTCGCGGACGCTCGTGGTGAACCTCGGCTCGAACTTCTGGTACACGGACGACGACGTACGTGCCGTCGCCGACGCGATTGTGCTTGCGCGCGCGCGCACAGTGCGCTTCCAGGTGCTGTGGAAGCTGAACGGGAAGAAGGCGTTCGAGGGCCTGCTCGAGGAGCGCCTTGGGAAGGAGCTCCTCGAGGACGTGCGCACGGAGGAGTGGATCGAGCCGCCTGCGCTCGCGGTGCTGCAGCACCCGAACGTGGTCGCTCTGGTCAATCACGGAGGTGCAAGTAGGTCAGATATGCGCTCGTATGGAAACTATGCTGATTCCTGTGCAGACTCCGTCCATGAAGCAGCATAGTACGTGCACGCTGGCCCGCATAGTTATCCGAATTGACCGTCTTTTTGCAGCGCTGGTGTCCCGCAGATCATCTTGCCGCAGTGGCTCGACCTGTACGACTATGCTGTACGCGTTGAATGGCTCGGGCACGGCATCCACGCGAACAAGGGTCACGCTGCGAAGATACACGCCCCGCAACTCGCGGACGCCTTCGTGAGGGTGCTCTCCGACGGTGAGGGCATGGCGATGAAGAAGAAGGCGCTCGAGATCGCGGAAGCCTGTCGCCAAGGCGGGGGAGTCGCAAAGGTTGCCGAGACGCTGATCTCTGCGGGGTACAACGCCTCCTAGAGGACCATTGGGATCGTGTTGATTGAAGAGGACAGTGTGTTGAATGTACAAGAGCAAGATTTGGGTACGATGTTACAGCAGAACTAGGGATACATACACACAGCAAGAAAGCTACAGCAGTTCATGTTTCTCCCATCTCAGGATTGCGCCTGCGCCTGCGCCTGTTTGCAGGCGATTTTATGCTCCGACCAGTGCAACTTCTGGCACGACGCGTCGCAATACCTAGAAAACAAACGAAGGATATGAGCAGCCATACGGAACACGAGAGTACACCACCCCATACCTCGTCTTCCCGCACCCTGAGCACTTGCGCAATACCGCGCTGGGGTTATGACAGTACGAGCAGTGCCAGAGCTCCGCGTGGGACGTGCCGAGCGCCGGGTGGCCGCACAGGCGCTGCTCGTGGTCTTCCACGCTGAGGCCCTCAAGCCACGCTGCGAGGTTGTCCTCGGCATGCGCCGCGGAGCGCTGTGTCGCGGCCTCGCTCGACGGCAGCGCGTCGAGGTGCACGAGAAAGTCGTGCCACTCGCGCTCCGCGCGCGTGTACCGCTCCTTCACGATGTCGCGCACGAGCCGCAGCTGCGTCTTGCTGTCGGGCGTGCCAAAGAATTTTTCAAACTCGCGCGAGACTTCGAGTTTCTTGAAGGCGTCCTGCAAAGAGGATCAGGCATCAATGGTGGCGAGGTTACGCAACGGACTCACATCGAGCTCCCGCAGGTCCGTGCTGAGCTCCGGGCCCCGCATCGTCACGGTGAGGAGGATGTACCAGTTGAGGACGGTGCGGATGTGTCGGTTGTCGGGCGGCGTCTCTGCGACAAAGCGTTTGGCATCCTCGAGCGCAGACGTGAAGAACGCGACGCCCTCGGCCCAGGCAGCGGTGTCGTGGTGCGCGCTCTGCAGTTTGTCAAGCCCGAGGTTGCCCGCGTTGTCGACGGCACGCCAAAGGAGGTAGTGTCGCACGAACGGCGTCGTCTTCTTCGCCCTGAGCCCCTTCTTCGCGGCGCGGAGCCCGCGCGCCTTGTCCGCGCCGAGGCCGACGACGTAGTAGAAGTACGCAACCTGCGGGCTGCGCTCGAGCGCGCGTTGTGCGAGCGGCACCGCCTCGCCGACGCGCTGCTTCAAGATCAGGAACTTGCACTCGACGATGTCTGCCGCGTCGAGGTCGGCGGGGTTGCCCGCGCGCCGGAGAGCCCGCGCGCAGTGCGGGAGCGCGTCGACCCACATCTTGAAGGGGAGGCCCGTGTCCATAAGCTCCATCCGGCCCGTGCGCTCGTTCACGGCCTGCCAGCCGCCCTCAGAAATCGAGAACTCGGTGCGTGTGATGAACTCGGCGAGCTTCTTGCCGAGGGCGTACAGGTCCCGGTCTTGCACGACGCTCATCATCGCGTTCACGTAGTCGCGCTTCGTCGCCAGGATGAGGTATGTGTCGCACTCCGTGGGGCTGTAGTCGAGGAGAATGTCGGACAGGTGAGAGGGGAAGCCGCGTTGGACGGCCTCCATGAACTTAGTCGGGTCCATGAAGCGCCAATCTTCTTCGTGCTCGGGTATGACTAGCCGGCAGAGGGCCCCAAGGCTTCAACGCGGAAGGATAGGTCCTTGGCTCGAAGTAGCGCGACCAGAAAATTGAGAACCGACGGTTGGCCTTGATTTCCCTGTAGCAATGCTGACTGACACTGCAGATAAATTCGATACCGTGGGAACGCATATACTGAGATGCATCCGGCTTCTTGAGGTTGTTGAAGACGAGTGCAAGAACTCTGGGCACATTCAGATCGCGGATGTTATTGGCTTTGACAGACTCTGATGATTCGTCGTCATTGACGACTGAGCCGATGGCGTGAGCTAGTGTGACGATAATTTGTTCGTTGTATGCGATGTTATCGGGAAACTCCTCCATAAGTCGCAACAAGGTAGGTGTGCACTTCAACGCGATTTCCCGGCGTATTTCGGATCCGCCATGATGCGTAAGGTTCGACAACGCTTGTAACGCGACGAGACGCGTCCCCCGCCTGTCTAGCAAGGGGAGCAGCTTCGGCATGATTCCTGAATACCATGTGTCAGTGAACGGGAGTCGTGCATGCTGCAAATAATTACACACCAGCATGGACGATTTTGTTACGAAGTATTGAATCACTAGACATCTTGGAATAAATGCCAACAATTCCTCCGACAACCTTGTCATTATCTGTATATTTATCATACGCAGCATTGAGGTTTCGCTGGACCTGGTCAAAGTTGGCGTGGACTTTTTTGAGACCACTCCGGCTGTCTAGGTCTGCGAAGGGGATGTGAGTCGCCACGGACGACCAATTCAATTGCAGAGACTCACCTGGGAGATCGAACATGTCGCAGAGGAGATTGACGACATGCGACCAATCACGAGCGTCGTTGATTTGATCTACATATGCGTCGATGACAGTGGGAATGTCGACGTAGGAAAGGTCGCGGACCTCGATGGGGCGCGATGGCCGCTTGGGCTTTGTCTTGCGTCTCCCCGGCCCAGGCATCTCGGAATGTGAGCTCGCGGGTGGAATGGGGCGGGCGACGGTGCACGTTTGCCGAGCACAGGAAATGGAGCGTGAAGTGCAACGGAAAGGCTCCGAACGGTCCGGTGCTCTGGCTGTTCGCTGCTGTTCGTCGGACTCGACTGCTGCGCGGCGACTCCGTGCCAGAGAGAGAGCTGCGTGGCTGCGAGATCCGTTGGCAGGCGGCGTGCGCAGAAAGCGCAAGCTGTGCCTGCTATCGTTGTTGGACACGTCGACGAGGAGTTGAACAGAAACGAGGCTTGAGCGAGGACCCGCAGCGACAAGGTTCGCCACGTGGAAGGTGGTCTTGGCGCCCATGCAAACGACCGCGGTCGTACCTGAGCAAGCGTCAGCGTGCAGTCATTTCGTCTCCCCACGACCATCTCTCGACCCATATATCTCTTCTTTCTTGGTCTGTCTTTACTTCCTTCCCCTCTCCGAGCTATCCCCCACCTCCAGCTGCCACTCCCCGTCCTCCGCGTCCCAGCATGCTGAGACACAAGAAGCAGCCTACACCGCAAGAACTATATTGGGCACGGAAGCAGCGAGAGGAAGAAGAGCGGGACGCCAATCTACCGCCAGGCCTCATCAACCATGGGAACACATGCTTCATGAATTCGACACTGCAAGGGGTACGCACGCGCCACTCCCCGCCATCCACGCCTCTGACACCGTGCTGCAGTTGATTGCTACACCTTTGCTGCACTCGCTCATCAATTTCGAAGACCTCCCGCCGTCCCTGGCGCCCTATCGCTCGCCACAACTCACCAACGGGCATGGCGTCGCGGGCCAGTACGAACATCCTTGGGAAGCGGGCATGCCGCTCGGCGATGTCTTCGTCGCGACCATGCAAAAGGCCTGGGGGATCCAGCAGAGCCACAAGCGCGAATCCATGAGTCCAAGGTGCGCACCTCTGTTCCCCAACAACGACTCCATATGAACATCTCACCAGAGACCTCTTGCAAGCCATCGGACGCAAGTACGATCAGTACCTCGACTTTCGCCAGCAGGATGCGCATGAGTTCCTCAGGCACATGCTAGATGCGATGAGGATGGAAGAGCTCGACGTGTGTAACGCGGTCCCCGCTGTCATTGCTGCGCCTCACTGATTGTCTCGTCTAGATCATCAAAGCACGTCAGCCGCCTGCTAAGAAGCGGCGCAGGTCGCGCCGTCATACTCAGGTCCCGGACACGTCCCCTGGCCCTTCAAAAGCGGACGAGCACGAAGATGACACGCCCGCAGAAGACCAGAAACTAGAATCGTTCGTGGACATGATCTTTGGTGGCAAACTAGCCAGTATCCTGGTGTGCGACACATGCAAGAAGATCTCCGTGACATACGAAGACTTCAACGACCTTAGTCTCAGCATCAAGCCAGAAGACTACGTGAAAGAGCGCAGGCGAGATCGCTTCAAGCATCTCGCGCGCAAGTTCCGCCTCCGCCCCAAGGAGACTACATCGAGGACGTCAAGTCCGCATCGATCTTCTTCAGTCCCCGCCAGTCCCGCGAGGCGAAGCATGGACCCAATACCGCGAGACGACGAGCCTCCGATCAACGTCGACCATCGCAGGCGTAGCTTCGATCACGTATCCGCCACGGACGAAGCTGCGCATGAAGACGAAGGACGCGACGAGGTCAAGCAGCTTGCAGAGGATGTGGTCGGGGAGGCTAAAGCATCTGCCTTGCCGCCTCAGGTCGTGTCAGACGTGGAGGCCGACACTGACAAGCCGCAGCAGGCGCATGTCGCCTTCTCCGAGTCTGTACAGGGTAAGGCCGACGGAGAACCGAAGAGGAACAAGGACAAGGAGGACGCCTGGGGCAAGCTGGGCAGGCGGTTGAGCATGTCCATGGGAATGTCGAAGAAAGAGAAGAGACTCAGCAGATCGAAGGACCGTGGCTGGAAGGGATGGAACGCGAAGGACTCTGATACGTCTCGCGCACCCAGCGAGGAGCGACGTCCACCCGAACCTCGGCCGTCCATGCAATCTCGTACGAACAGCACCGCGGACGTGACCGCCGCAATGGACATCCCGGAACTCTTGCGCCGCAGTACCCATCCGTCGCCCGCGACGTCTCCCTTGGCTACTCCTCCACTCACCATTTCGAGTCCTATACCGCATCTCATCAAGCGACACAACGGACTAGACTCCAGCGACAAGCGCCATTCGAAGATTCCGCGGCCGCCCAAGCCCTCGCGCCAAGAAGCCGCGTACCTGCGGCAGCTGCTCGCGGACGTGCATCCCTCGGTGCCTAGTACCCTCACCATGATCCAGCAAGCGATAAGCGGCGGGAGCCACAGCGGTGCCGGGCCTTCGTCGCCCTCGATGTCCGCTCAGACTCTGCTCGCGAAGCTGGGGCACATGCCGGGCATTGAAGAGTGCCTGCGGCTCTTCACGGCTGTGGAAGTGCTCGACGGCGAGAACATGGTTGGCTGCCATCGCTGCTGGAAGATCGCGAACGGCACGTACAAGCCGCGCCGGGCGAACACCGATGAGGAGAAGCTCGATGACAGCAGCGAGGGCAGTGAGGAGAGCGCCCCCATCGAGCCCGAGGTTGTGCGCCCCGTCATGACGCGCCGCGAGACGTACGATTCGGCGAGTGAGACTGCAGGCAGGGTGTCGCCGGCCTCGACCTCGTACATCTCTGCCAGCGCTGCCTCATCATCTATCTTCCTGCAGGACACTGCTTCCATCTCGTCTGCTCCTACAACGGTGCAGTCTGTCACCAACGAACCGAAGACGATACCCATCCCCACGGCATTCGCTGCTTCGTCGCCGCCCAAGACGCCAGACCCGCCCGTCTCGTCGTTCGGCGGGCTCCCGATACCCTCCATCTCGACCACCGAGCCGGACACACCCACAGCCGCTCCCAATTCCAACGCCACCCAGTTCCCGAGCAGCCCGATTCCGAACGTGCCCGCGGCCTCCGCGTCGAACGGCTCGCTCGTGCCGCCGAAGCCGCGCACCGGGCGGGCGGCGCGCCAGGCGCGGGACGAGAACGACAGCAGCTCGAGCTCCGACGAGGGCTACGACTCAACCGACCTCTCGGACGTCGAGTCTGCATACTCCGAGGCGTCCTCAGTGGCCTCGCCCGCCGCGTCCCGGCGGGCGTCTCTCGAGAACATGGCCGGCAAGCCTGCAGCGCCCCCGCGCGACCGGCCGCGCACAGAACCAAAGGTTCCGCGCGCGCAGCAGGTGATCCTCCGGCGCACGTTCAAGCGGTACCTCATCGCAGTGCCGCCGCCGATCCTCGTCGTGCACCTGAAGCGCTTCCAGCAGGTCGCGCGCGGCGCGGGCGCACACGCGTACGCGCTCCCGTTCTCGAGCGGGTTCAAGAAGCTCGACGACTTTGTCGCGTTCCCCGAGTTCCTGGACCTCGCGCCGTTCCTCGCGCCGCGCCCGGAGGACTTTGGGCTGCGCCCCAAGAAGAGGAAGGACGGGGCTGGCGACGCGGAGGCGCAGCACGAGCGCAGGGAGCGGGACGGCCGGTGCATGTACCGCTTGTATGCGGTTGTCGTGCACATCGGGAATCTGGTGCGTTGTCGTCCAGTTGCTTGCGTGGCCTGAACGACTTTTTGTGCTGACATATTTTTTACAGCTCGGCGGACACTACGTTGCGTACACTGCACTCCCGCCGTCGCGCACGCCACAGCCGCCACCGCCGTCGCCGTCGCCCGACGGCGCGCCGCAGCCGAGCTCCGCGTCCACACACAGCTCAGCGTCCTCCCGGCACGCGCAGCCGCGCCGCTGGGCGTACATCAGCGACACGGTCGTGCGGCTCACGACGCTCGAGGAGGTCCTCAAGGCCAAGGCGTACATCTGCATGTACGAGCGCATATAAGCTGCGTGGAGGGACAGTGTGATCTAGATCGACCGTGGACCTTGCTATCTGTCGCTGTGTACTGGTATGCACCTAAGTTATCGTTAACCATTCTGGAGTATTTCGTAGAGTAGAATCATCTTTTTGTTTGTATGCAGCGTAAACGAGAGATCCGCGTACAACTGTTTGCTTACACGTTCTTAAGTGACATTCCTCGCTGTCTCTGCCCGGACGGGCGATCGTGAACAATACCGATCCTTACGAATCGGCTACCGAGGCTTCTACACACTGCCTGTGGAGAGATGGATTTGAAGTAATGTTTATGTTCTAGTGGTGTTCTACAGCAATGTTACAACCTTGATGTCTTAGATCCTTTTAAGTACTTCCTTTAACCTCGCAATGACCGCCTCATTCTCTTCAGGTGAACCGACCGTAATGCGGAGGCACCCCTCACAACCAGGCTCATTCCCCCGGAAGCGCACCACGACACCCTCATCCTCCGCCAGCGCCTTCGCGACGCGCTGCGCACGCGCAGTGTCCGGTTTCCCGGTCCCGCCGCGCTCAAGTACAGGCACGAGCACAAAATTTGCGTCGCTGCCGCCGATCGCAGGCGCAAGGTCGGGCAGCGCGGCGAGCGCGTCGCGCAGCCACGCGCGCCCGCGCACGAGCTCCGCAACCTTGGCACGCATCGCGGACACGGCGCCCGGCGAGAGCGCCGCGAGCGCGAGCGACGCGGTCGGCGTCGAGATGTTGTACGGTGCCTTGGTGTTCGTGAGGATCTGGATGAGCGCGGGGTGCGCGAGCGCGATGCCCAGCCTGCCGGAGGCGCGTCAGTGGGTCTGTGGGACTGTGCTGCGGGTACGAAGCGGGGCGGCGCACCGGATCGCGGCGAGCCCGAAGCTCTTGCTGAGTGTCTGCATGACGCACAGGTTGGCGTACTCTGTGACGAGCGCCGCAGCGCTCGCGTCCTCGGCCGCAAAATCGATGTAGGCCTCGTCGACGACGACGACGCCCTTGAACTTCTCGTACTCGAGGAGCTCGCGGATAGCAGAGAGGGGTATGAGCGTGCCAGTTGGGTTCCCCGGCGAGCACACGAAGATGAGCTTGATCGAAGGGTCCGCGTCCACCGCGGCCTTGATCTGCTCATTGCAAGAGATACTTGAGCGACCGAGCGCAAGAGATCTCGGGGCACACGCACCTCGGGTACCTTGAGCGAGAACCGGCCACGCTCTCCGCCCTCACCGTTTGCGCCGCTCAGCTCCAGGGGCACCTTCACGACCGCGACGTCGTTCACCTGCGCGCACACGGCATACATGCCGTACGTCGGCGGCGTTGTGAGGATCTTCTCCGCGCGGGCGCGACGCAGACGCGCATGAGGAGGTCGATCACCTCGTCAGAGCCGACGCCCAGGAAGACGTACTCGGGGCCCGGCAGGCCGCGCAGGGCCGCGATGCGCTCCTTGATGGGGTCGTGCGTCGGCGACGGGTACCGGTGCAGGTCGAGCTCAAGCGTGTGCTCGAGCTCCTTGTCGAGGGCGGCGCCGGCGCCGTTCGCCTGCGCTGCTGAGGGAATGGAGTGTCCGAGCGCGTTCTCGTTCGCGTCGAGCAGAATGCCTTCCGAGTAGTCGTCCCGCGCACAGCGGTAGGGCTGCAGGGCGAGGATGTTTGGCCGAATGACGTGCTCGATGTCGAAGTGGGCGGGCTTGGTGGGGTACCGAGACGGGTCAAGGCCGAGGATAGGCATGGCGAGGTCGGCTGTGGAGGGGCGCAGAGGGACGGTGGGAGGGAGGAAAGCCTTGAGAACGAGTCAGTCGCTGACTGACTCCTGCAGTTTCGGAAATCTTGAGATCCACAGCGATCGGCGGCAGTTGATCCGTCGTTTGATGCGCCTTCACGGATCAATGCTGCAAAGCTTGCTCAGAAAAAGCGACGATAAAGTCCGGGACAGCTTTTCATTGTCGTTCTACACAAGTTATACAGCAGCAGGTTCTACCTTCCAGACTTTTACATGGCCATCGTCTCCTGCGGTAGCAAAAACGCCCTCCATCCCGGGTCTCGGACACCAAGCAACCGTGTTAACATCGTGCACTCCATGTGCTGTATCGAGACGGGCTATGATTTTGTGTTCGAGCTTAGGTGTAGCTTCTTCCGAGGATCTCGTTTCCTGATATCCCGCCTTAGATGGTACAAGACGCAGGACAGCATCAGACGTACCGTTATCTCCCATACAATAATCGTGCCATCTCCGCCAGTACTCGCGAGCCATCCAAGCTTGCTCTTTCCCTTACGCTTTGAGAAGACGCAGGGGCCTTGGTCCAGGTGATAGAGTACACACTGCGATCGTGACCCTCGAGAACAGCGACAGTCTCGAACTTGAGCTCGCCCTGCCCCGGCAGCCGCCGCCATATTCTGATTGTGCAGTCGTCCGAGCCTGACGCGAGGTAGCGGCCGTTCTCAGGCTCCCACGCGAGCGTCCAGACTGTCGAGCCGTGGCCCGTGAGAGTCGATGCGCAGAACCAGTCGTCGGAGGGGTCGTCGAGGTAGAGCTTTATCGTGTCGTCGTACGACGCGGAGGCGAGAATCTGTGCTAGTGAGGAGTCAGCGATAGCACCGGGGGATGTGAAGCGACGGGTTGTTGGAAAGGACCACGGACCTCTTCCTTGGGGTGCCAGGTGACACACTTGACGTCTTGACTGTGCTCCATAAGCACGCCCATGCACTCAAAGTCCGCATCGGGGTGCACTGCGCCATCGTCAGCTCACGGGCTCGCCGTCAGGGGGCAGAAAACACGCACCCTCCCAGATCCAGACAGTCTTGTCGCGGCTGCAGCTCGCGAGGAGCGTGCCGGACGCCGAGTACGCAACGCTCTTGCACTCAGTCTCATGGCCCTCGAGCAGGCTCACGCACTCCCACTCGCCGTCGCCCTCCTGCTCCCAGATGCCGATGTTCGAGTCGAAGGACGCCGTCGCGAGCGTCGTGCCCGCGGGCGACCACGCGAGCGCGCGCACCGTCTTCGTGTGCCCGTCGGGATTGTCGTGGTGTGTGTGAAGGCAGCATCGCCGGTGTCGTCGGACGGCGCGTTGTAGGCGTAGATGCGCACTGTCTTGTCGGCGGAACATGACGCCAGGATCGGCCGTGCGGGGTTCCAGGCGATGTGCCAGGCGCGGTCGTCGTGGCCTGAATCGACGTTTCAGTGGCCGGTGCGGTGAACACAACGACGTATGGCGCACCTGGGAGATCTGCGACGTTGCGGATTCGAGCGGGGAGGTCGACGTCCATCGCGAGCAGATGATAGTCAAGTCTGAGATGTGATCGTGACTCTTGCGGCCAGTCCGCCGTGGCGGTGATTTCCGGGGCCTTCGTGGCGTACGACTTCGCTATACGCACGTCATCCACACTTGAAGCAGCAGCGAACAAGCTACGGCTGTAGAGAAAACCTTGGCACAGTGTAATTGCAGGTGGCGTAGGTCATGTATGTGAGGTAGATGATGTTCAAGACGCGAGGTTCTATTCATCATATGTATGCCCAAAGTACAACTACAAGACACCGCAATCAAAGCATTTAGCACGACGCCACGCATTTTCTTTAGTATGAGCGGCCGAACAACGTCCAGCGCTTGGCATCCTTGCCACACGCCGTGCACTTCGTCTTGCCGGGCTCGATCGCAGGGAAGCGTTCCTGGTCGAACGGAATGCAAAGGGACTTGGCACCTGCCGACGGAGCACGCTCGTCCTGGGGCTCAGAGCTGTATACATGTCAGCACAGTGTTAAATCCAGGAAAGCAGAGTACTCACGATCTGCCACTGCGCTCCTTGATATCGTCCTCACACGCCTCCTCCTCACACCACGGCATCGCAACGACGCACTTGGCATCGAGCGCGGGGACGACCTCGTCCCACTGCGTGACGGTCTTCAGGCGCGAGTCGTACGCCTCCTTGGCGCGCTTGAACAGATCCGACTGGATCTCCTCGAGGAGCGCGGAAACGGACTTGGTGATGTCGCCGAGCGCAAGCGGCGCCTTCACGCCGGTGTCGCGGCGCACGGACAGCGTCTGGCTCTTGGCAAGATCCGCGGGGCCGAGCTCGAGGCGGAGCGGGACACCCTTCTGCTCCCAGTCATTGAACTTGTAGCCGGGGGTGTAGCCGTCGCGGGTGTCCGCGCGCGCCTTCACGCCAGCCTTGCGCAGCGTGTCCGCGAGCTCCTCGCACTTGTCGTTCATCTCCTGGCGGTTCTTCGCGGTGACACCGCACGGGACGACGACGACCTGCACGCACGCAACGCGCGGCGGGAGGACGAGACCCTGGTTGTCACCGTGGGTCATGACCATGACACCAATCGTACGCGTCGAGAGACCCCACGAGTTCTGCCAGACGTAGATCTTGCCCTTGCCGGTAGGGTCGTTCGGATCCTCGACGACGATGTCGAACATCTCCGGGCGGGAGAAGTTCTGACCGAGACAGTGCGAGGTGGCGGCCTGAATGGCACGGCCGGAGGTGGGGATGAAGCCCTCAACGGTGGTGGTGTAGAGACCACCCGCGAACTTCTCCTTTTCAGACTTGACACCAGGGATAACAGGGACGGCGAGAAGCTCCTCGTACACGCGACGGTAGAGGTCAAGGATGTCACGGACCTCCTTGTCGGCCTCGGCCTTGGTGAGGTGCGCGGTGTGGCCCTCTTGCCACAAGAATTCACGCGTACGGAGGAACGGCTGGGGGTTCTTGAACTCCCACCGGACGACGCTGTTCCACTGGTTCAGCTTGAGGGGAAGGTCACGATGACTCTTGATCCACTTCGCGTAGTCTGCCAGGTATTGAGCACAAATACCGATACCAGAAGGAAAATAAGCTTACGAGGGTACATGACAGTCTCCGAGGTCGGACGAATAGCAATGGGCTCCTCGAGCTCACTCTGTCCCGCTCGTGTGACCCACGCAACTTCCGGAGAGAAACCCTCGACGTGGTCCTTCTCACGCTCGAGCACCTTGGCTGAGACGAACATCGGGAAGTACGCGTTCTGGACACCAAGCTCCTTGATGCGTGCATCGAACCAGCCCTGGATGATCTCCCAGATGCTGTACGACCACGGCTTGAGGACGTAGCAGCCCGACACGTTGTAGTAATCGATCATATCCGCCTTTGTGAGAACCTAATACACGCGAGTCAGCCTGACATGCGCAAGAAGATGACTCGTGAACTACGCACGTTAGTGTACCATGTTGCGAAATCGACCTCCTTCTTCACACCAATGGCAATCTGGACGGCTCCCTCGATCTTGGCATCCTCCTTCTCCTTCTTTGCCGGCTGTGCGGCAGCAGCGGGGGCGGGAGCCTCGGTCTTGAGGGCCTCAAAGTCGACGAAGTTGATCGGGGACTCCTTGGTCTCGAGACGCTTGAGATACGATACGAGCTCGCGTCCAGTGATGAAAAGCGTGGCTTCCGTGCTGAGGGCGCGGACAGCGTAAACGGAGGATGACTCTTCGATGGTCGCGTCGACCACGATGGCGACCTTCGAAAAATTGTTCTCGTTCAGCGCGAGCGGGGACACTGCAGCACATGAGTACAAAAGCAGCAAAAGATGAGCAAGGGGACGCACGAGAGTGCTTGTCGACCGCGAAGAACTCCGCGAGGAG
Source organism: Phanerodontia chrysosporium (assembly GCA_001910725.1). Classification (NCBI taxonomy): domain Eukaryota; kingdom Fungi; phylum Basidiomycota; class Agaricomycetes; order Polyporales; family Phanerochaetaceae; genus Phanerodontia; species Phanerodontia chrysosporium. The sequence goes on from MJGA01000008.1 coordinate 542,044, forward strand.
GTCTTCCGACGCGAGCCTGAGCTCCTTGAGGTTGAGCTTCCTGCCGAGCGCAGCGGAGATGACATCGGTGTTCTCGCGTGCGATGACGACGACAGGGACAGGCGTCGCGGTCTTCGCGGTCTTGGGCTTGTAGACGATTGTTTTTACGAGCTCGAAGGCCTTCGGGGCGTCCGCACTCGCCTCGAGGGCCTCGCGCCAGGCGGCGGGGGAGCTCGCGGCGGCGTGGGTGACGGATGCCGAGGGAGCGATAGAGAGGGCTGCAAGGTTCTGGGTGATGCTCTCCAGCGACGCCATCGGTGAGAGTTTGGGGAGAGCCCGGCGGGGAGGTGGTGGTATAGAGGCAAGGGTTTTCGCGGCGCACACTGGCGTTATCTGATGAATGAGCCGGATGTGACTCCGGCCAGCAACTCTAACGCTGCCTGCTCGTACAAAACATCTTGCTATGCAAGAAAGTGTTGCGTGCATCCAGCAACAGACAGCGGAGGCCCGTGTTGGTCGCCAATAAAGAGTCAAGGGCCCATCACTCCCAAGGTTTGACTTTATTAGCCGAGCGGCAGACTCGACGGTCGCCGAAGATCGTGCAGGTACACCCAGTCGCCATAGCTTTAAAAATTACACGAGGAAGTAGGGATATGGTTTAAAACATCTATCTTCGAGTATTACTGGGTTTGAGTCCCAACTACCGTGTGACATCTATCACATAGCGCATCCTTTTCCCGTGAAGTATATGTCCAGCATCGCGGGCATTTATGCATGCTCGCGCTTTGATACGCACAGAGATATGTTGCTTTGAGTCTTGGCCGATTTGAGCAACGAAATATGATCAGAGGTTAAAAGGCTCGGCGTACCGTCAAGTTCGAAAGATCGGGTGTAAGTCCACCCTTTCGAGTACACTAGGAAGGACGCCTGCCTGCAGACATGGACCTGCGAGACAACAAGGAATTGTGCCAGATTGGCAGCTATAGGACGGAATCGTGAGCACTCAAGGCTTCTGCAATGTGAGTCGACTTGCCTTCCTGTTTGATGAGCTGAACCAAGCGACTCTTGCCGGCTTTACCAGCAGGGACGATGATGTCGACCCCGGCCATGAGCGACGTTGTTACTTCTCTGAGCAGACGGTGAACACAACGCGCCCAACGATTGCTCATAGACGTACTTATTTTGTCTCGGTTTCTCTAGCAGCTGGTTCACAAAGTCCTTTAGCCGGAGCAGTTCGATCATGTCGGACTCGAGGCGGGATCGTGCCACACCGGGTCCTGGTGACCATTAGTCTCTCATCTCACTGGTACAGACACAGACACACCAGAGTTTGCCACGGCTGGCAGAATACAGACTTCATTGCCATATCATCGGGGCACCAGGTCTGGTAAATCTCTTCGGCGAGATGTGGCATGATGGGCGCCATGATTTTTGTCATCGTGTCTAATACCTGTGCAAAGCTGAATCCTCAGTCACATGACAGGGCTGAAGGGTACTTACCGACTCCATAACCGTCAGAATCGCCCGTCGGCGGGGGCTGTCCATCGAGTCACAGTAGAGCACATCCTTCGCAACATCGAAGTAAAGCCTCGACATCGTGACATACACGAAGTTGCTCAAGGCCGCGACAACTTTCGGGAAGTTGTACGTCTGGTAGCCCTCCCGGGCCACAGTCTCGAGCTCGTGTAGCTTGTGCATAACGTACCGATCGACCTAGGCACCGCATGTCACTCATCGCATACGAACAAAGGCTAAATCGTACACGTACCATGCTCATCTGCTCTTTCGGCACCCTCTCCTCCTCCGTCAAACAGCGGTCCTGTAGGTTTCCGAGCATGAAGCGAGCGGTGCCGCGGATCTTGTTGTACTTGTCCATGCATTGTCTCAGGATAGTCGGTCCGATTGACATGTCACGTCCGACCTCGACAGTCGCAGCCCAAAGCCGGAGGACCTCCGTTCCATACGCAGGCTCCTTCTTGCGATCCTGATACAATCGTCAGCGATTTCCCTTCGACCATAGCTCCGAAGAAACACCCACAGGGCCTCCATTAATAATGGTGTGCGGCGTGATGATGTTGCCCAGGGACTTGCTCATCTTCTTGTCGTTCTCGTCGAGGACCATGCCATGCGTGATCAGCGCGCCGTACGGCGCGACGGGCGGCTTCTTCGGGGGCGCGGACGCGACCGCAGTGAGGAGCTGACTCTGGAACCAGCCGCGATGCTGGTCGCTGCCTTCAACGCATACGTCAGCGTAGCGCCCGGGCACCTTCTGGCTCGTCTCTATCTGCGCGAGGCCCTCGAGCATCGACCAGGACGTGCCGCTGTCAAACCAGACGTCCATAGTGTCAGTGCCCTTGGACCAGGCAGCCTCGACGTCCTCGCCCGGAACCAGCAGAGACGGTGGGACGAAGTCCGACACGGGTCCGTCCCACCAGTGCCGCGTGCCCTTCTCCTGAAGAACGCTCAGAATGTGGGTGAGTGACTCTGGCGTGAGGATGGCGCGGTCCGTGGGAGCATGGTACAAGGCAGGGATAGGGACTCCCCATACGCGTTGCCGAGAGATACACCATTCAGAGCGAGAGCGGACAAATGCCTCGAGACGATTGCGCGCTACAGGGCTTCGCATGAGCTGGTGTCCGTTGCGGCCTGAAAAGCATGCACTTACAGATTCCCGGGTAAAAATCGACGTTTTGCAGTGCATGAATGGCATCGTCTTTGATGGCATCGAGGTTGGCGAACCATTGCGACGTAGCCCTATACATAATGTCTCAGGACAGCATGTATATATCAAAGTCGAGACGTACATCATGATAATGGGTTGATCGGTTTTCCAATCGTACGGGTATCTGTGCTTGAACCGCTGGACCTTCTTCATAGCATCAAGTTCCGTCAGAATATCGACCATGGCCCTGCTGCCTTCCGACAACACGTCTTTCCCGACAAGGCGCTGCGCAGCAGTATCACCAACTACCGCCGCAACCGACGGAGCGAAACGTCCTCGCTGATCGACATGACACAGCATATCCGAGGCCAATCCACGTGCCCTGAAGAGCTCATAATCTTCCTGACCGTGGCTGGTGCGAGGTGGACGACGCCGGTGCCAGTAAGAGCGTTCACGTGAGACGAGGCAAGAACGGACAGCGTGCTAGAAGGTGCGCCAGGAGCATTAGCAAATAGCCCACGATACTTCAAATCAACAAGAGCAGTGCCTGTGAGTGTGATATCATGAGCAGCTGTCTGTGCGCTTGATAGTATATATCTTACCCGGAATAGTCTTCAGTGTTTGGTCGACACCCATTTCAGCAAGTATGGGTTGGAGAGATTCTCCGCGCTCAGAGGCAAAGATATAGGTACCAGCTTCCGGTGTCGCCGAGTTGCACGCGAGGACGTATTGCATCTCCGGGTTCACAGCTATTCCCTGCGTAACAGTTGTTGAGATGACGTTCAGCAGGCTCTGGACGCAAACATACCATATTAGCCGTCAACGTCCACGGGGTCGTTGTCCATGCCAGGAATTTAACTGGACCTGGACCTCACTTAGCACATTGCCTTGCTTTTCGGCTTCGAATGTGACGTAAACTGAATGGGAAACATGGTCGTCCTTATACTCGAGCTCTGACTCGGCAAGAGCAGATTGCGAGGAAGGCGAGTAGTGAACGGGCCGGTATTGGCGGAAAATCAGCCCGCGTTCAACCATCTTTTTGAAGATGTGCAGCTGGCGCATCTCGTAATCGTGGTCTGAGGTATGTTAGCCAGGCATCGCTATTACTGAGGGAGTGACGCACCCATTGTTCGGTACGTCGTGTCCTTGTCCCATTTCGCCATTATACCCAGGCTCCTAAACTGGCTCATTTGCGACTTTACTTGCTCCTTCGCGTATCGCTCCGCCTCTTGACGAATAGTAACAGACGAGACTTCATGAACGTCTTTCTGCACAGAACTGGGTATATGTGTGGCGTACAAAAAGTGCTCAGACTCACCTTCAGGGCCTTCAAGACCTTCTGTTCGATTGGAAGCCCATGGCAGTCCCAGCCGGGGATGTAGCTGGTGCATCCATGAGTTTGAGGATTTGGGACAGAGAATGGTTGCGTACTGCACCCGCTCGCCAACAGATACATGGTATCGGTTTATGATGTCCTTCAGGATCTTGTTTAACGCGTGTCCCATGTGGAGGTCTCCGTTTGCGTACGGTGGTCCGTCATGCAATACGAACAGCGGACCCTTGGCGTTCTCCCACTACTTCCAGCCACGGTGAACATCTGCGCAATTGATAATGGATAACCCAACCTGCCACGCATAAAGCTCCTCGGTCGTCCTGCGGACGATGGCTTCGTTCTTTGCGGGGTCCGTCTGCTGGGGAAAGCGCGACATAGGAACGGTAATTGTCGCCGCGTGTGGGTTGCTGCTGCTGGACGAATATCGTATGCCGCATTTTGGCCAGAGCCGCAGGGCCCACGGCCGTAGAGGCAGCATTTTGAGGCCTCTGTCTCTCCGTCTCAGGCAGGGACGGAAAGCAGTTGAGGGAGAAGAGCGAGGCGCGACACCGGAAGACCAGAAAGGCAAGTGCAGCGGTTGGCGCCCGCTCTGATGGAATCACCTCGTGCGTCGGTTTAGCGAGCCCGACGCGGACGATCGCCGGCATTGTCACGCAGTTTTTTCTCTCGAGTCGCAGACAGCTTGCGAGACAAAGACCTCCCGAGACAAAGACCGGAGGGTTTGAAGGCCAGCGGCGCCTAGGAGCACGCGAAAGAGCCACGAGCGCTCACGTGACTTTACGCGGGCGCATTATTTGATGGTGTTTGTGCAAGGTGTTGAACAAAACGGGACAGCGCTCGACGTAGACGTCGTTCACCTTCCACCTCGTCCTCTTCCCCTCTTCTTCTTAAAGTCTACAATTTCTGTACACTATTTATCTCACCAAACGTGGAGAAATAGTCTGGAATGTCCTCCCAGGTCCCCGTCAGTATCGCCCCGACAATTCCCGACCGACGTTTTCGCTGACAGACTCACAGGTCCGCAGGACGACACGCACGACCACCAGAGTCGTCAACAACAAGGAGAATGCGATAAACACCAGACTTAGATCCACAACACGCGCGAAACCCCCCTCCACCGGTCCCACCGCCTCCGAGGTCAAGCCCACAGGCATCGCCCGGGCCACCGCATCCACCGTCGCGACCCGTGCGAAAACTGCTGCAGCGACATCGTCTAAAATCGACCCTGCGGCGCAAGGCAAGCGGAAACGCGAAGCTCTTGGTGAGGTCGCTCGGCCAGCGGCGAACGTACAGAGGGATGCTCCGAAGGACTCGACCACTGGTCTCAAGGGCAAGGCTAAGGCCAAGGAGACCTTCGAGGGCGTCGTCCTCAAAAAGCCCCCCTCCGCCGCGAAGCCTCCCTCGACCACCAAGAGTGTAAAGCCGCCCTCCACGACCCGTAAGAGCACTGCTGTGGCCAGTTCTACGACCACTGTCACCACCACCTCGAGCCGCCGTACGCGTAGTTCCACCCAGCAGTACGCGCAACAGGTGAAGAAGCAGACCGTGTTGGAAGAGGTCCCAGAGGAGGAGGAAGAGCCCGAGCCTGCCCCCGCCTCAGCCCCGCGGGAAGAGGAGCCGATGGCAGTCGATATCCCAGCGCCAGCGCCAGTGCAGGTCCCACGACGTCTCACCGTGGCGCGTTCTTCCATTGCAGTAGCGTCTTCTCGCGTACAGATCAAGGAGCGTGCACGCCAGGCCGCTGCTGCTCCTGTCGAGATTGATGACGATGACGATTTCCGCGCGTACAAAAAGCGTCGCACGTCGTCCGAAGCACCAGAGGACGACTTCCTCGTGGAACGAGAGCTTGACGAGCTCCATGAGCTTGAACCCCAGGAGCCTGCTGAGGCTGATCCCAACGGCGACCAGTGGCAGGATCTCGACGCTGAGGATGCCGACGACCCACTCATGGTCAGCGAGTACGTTACCGACATCTTCAACTACCTCAAGGAGGTTGAGGTATGTGGCACGACCATTGACCTATCCTAACAAAATAACCGGTGCATTAATAGCAAACGACCATGCCCAACCCCAACTACATGGAGATGCAAAAAGATCTCGCCTGGAACATGAGGGGCATTCTCACCGACTGGCTGATCCAGGTCCACTCTAGGTTCCGCCTGCTGCCGGAGACGCTCTTCCTGGCCGTCAACATCATTGATCGCTTCTTGTCCCAGCGTGTCGTCTCGCTGGCCAAGCTTCAGCTCGTCGGCATCACCTGCCTCTTCATTGCCGCCAAGGTTGAGGAAATTGTCGCGCCGAGCGCGCAGAATTTCCTCTACTGTGCTGACTCATCGTACACCGAGCCCGAGATCTTGCAGGCGGAGAAATACATCCTGAAGACGCTTGACTGGAACATGAGCTACCCCAACCCGATGCATTTCCTGCGCCGGGCTAGCAAGGCTGACGACTACAACATCAAGTCGCGGACCATTGCCAAGTACTTCCTCGAGATCCAGTGTCTTGAATGGAGGTTGATTGCCGCTCCCCCTTCGCTTGTCGCGGCTTCTGCTCTTTGGCTGGCGAGGCTGGTAGTTGGAGAGACGGAGTGGGCAAGTCTGTTTCAACCTCCTATTCCTCACGGCGCTAACTCTCCTTCCATAGACGCCGAACCTGGCACACTATTCGTCGTACCCCGAGAGCGCACTCATCCCGACGGCGAACCTGATGCTCAACTATGTGCTCAAGAAGCCCAAGCACCAGTCCTTCTTCCGCAAGTATGCGGGCAAGAAGTTCATGAAGGTCCGTTGGTTTCCGTCTTCGTGCTGTATTGTACGCTGACATCATGGCCTGACAGTCGAGCATCTACGTGCGCGACTGGGTATTGAGCCACTGGAGCGAGGGACAGACCGTCAACCTCGCGGAGGAGCTTCCTGAGCTCAAGGTTTTGGTCCGTCATGCGAAGGAAAGGGAGGAACGCCTCTTAGCGGAGCAAGCAGCCCTGCAGGCCGCTCGTGAAGCAGAGGCATCTCGCGAAGCCGCCCTGGCCGACAGCTTCGAGCACCATCGCCACCACGACGATCGCCACGCTGGTCACTCTGCAACTCATGCTTCCCATCTTGCGCACCACGGACACACCTCGCAGGCCCAGGAATACACGCGGGGCTCGCAAGCTCACGCCTCATCGCGGACCCACGCCGCGCAGCCTCAGGCTGGTCACCACTACAGCCACTACCAGGGCGGCGCCGCGCGCCTCAGGTAAGCTCGCCGCCAAAGCGAAGTCAAAGATGGCCTTGCTGGCCGTGTATTCTTCCCTCGGATCGCCCCCACAATCATGGATCGGACCCGCATCTATTGCATTTCGCATACAATTCCCTGTGCACCGTCTCATCCTGTTTTCCCGTTTCCCGTAATCTCCGTGTTGTCCCCTTTTCCTATCCCGCCCACACATTTCCCGACATCCCTACCCCCGAAGACGTCCCGTGCACCATTTTGCCCTGTTCTGTTGCATCCCTCCGCATTCACACGCACTGCATCACGCACGCAAACGTTAACTGTTAGTGTTTCTTCTTGTTTTTATTTGCTTTGTACAATTGAATCTGGTGTAACCGACGCCGTTCGTTCGCAATGACGCGTCCCGACGCGAGGCAGCCCGTATACTGTACGTACGTATTTACGAGCTAGTTCAGGTACTTAGAAGCCGTCGAAGTGTACATTCGGTAATCGTCTGTTCAATCAAATGTTTCTTCTCGAGACCGACGGGTGGGAGCGCAGCACTCCCCACACGCCACAAGGCCGGCGTCTGTGCATCTTGCTTCTGAACCGCCACCTCCTCCGACGACCGAGACTGCTGCTTCGGCACAACGGACATAGAACCACGACGCGATGTTGCCTCCGCAGAAGCGCGAACTCGACTCTGACTCTGAGGACGATCCAGACTACGTCCCGCCCGCGGATGGTGCGCAACTGTTCTCGGTATGCCTGGAGGATCATTTGTGCTCATGCTTCTCCAGACCCAGAGTCAGATCACGACGCAGAGGCCCGAGACTACGAAGAAGCAAATCCAGAGGTCCAACAGGCGGACGCAGCAGAGAAGAAGAGGTGCGTCGCAAGCCCCCTGCACCCCCGCGCCCACGCCTGACCTCCCCCTGCAGTGCACGCGAAGCCCTCTGGGCCGACTTCAAAGCGTCCGTCTCCACACCCCCGTCCACATGCGCATCTGTCCCTCATACCAAGACGGTCAAAGTTGAGAAGCGCTACCGCTTCGCGGGCGAGGACGTGACGTGAGTGTCCTGCCGCTCCGCTCAGTGCCCTCGTCGGGATTTGACGCCTACCAGCCCATACGTGCAGGGAGGTCGTCGAGGTGCCTGAAGACTCCGAAGACGCGAAACGGTGGCCGCGCTGGCAGCCGCCGCACGCCGAGGGCGCGCAGGCAGCCCCGGCGGGCACGGCACCTGCGAACGACGCCGCGAGCGCAGGCGAGGCGTCCTCCAGCGCGGCAGCACCGGAGCCGCACGCTGCAGCTGCGCCGGCACCACCCAAGCCCGCGAAGCGTCCGGGCCCGCGCAAGTCGAAGACGCTGCTCGCGCCGCTGCCCGGCGCGCAGAAGGCGAAGAAGCTCACGACGCTCGATAAGTCGGCGCTCGACTGGCGTGCACATGTCGAGGGCGCGCCGCCGGACACGGGCCTGCGCGACGAGCTCGACGCGCACCGCCGCGGTGGGGGATACCTCGAGAAGGTAGAGTTCCTGAAGCGCGTCGAGCAGCGCAAGGAGGAGGCCCTCGAGGCCAGTAGGGCGACGAAGCGCCGGAAGACGATTACATAGGTGAGTTAGATCCATCTCCTATGCCCTCGAGCTCACGGAACTCGGTCAATATAGACTTCCAGATCTCTGTTACTGTGTTTTCATCTGTATCTTCTATCATCTACGGGTTTGTATTCTGTGTACTCCTTGTACGATTCCCCAAAACTATTACTACTGGATACACATATGCTAAACACTAACGGCTACAAGATAACATCCTTGAATGAACCCGAGAAATTGAAAGCGACGTCGCTCCTCCAAGGGCTTTAGTATCCGAAGATATTCTTCCCCTTCTCGAAACCCATCTTCTCCAGCCCGGGGATAGCAGCCTTCTCAATTAGGCCACCCGGCCCGCACAGTAGGGTGACGACGCCATCCTCTGGTGGATAAAACTGCTGCTGCATGAGCTCGAGCGTGAGCGGACCCTCCTTGTACGGCCAGTCGGGCTTGTCCTCGGGGACCTTCGACAGGGCGTGCCAGAGCTTGAAGCGGTCCGGGCACTTCTCGACATAGCCCTTGAGCTCGTCGCGGAGAAGGATATCCTCGTACGTCTTATTGCTACAGCGGGACTGAGGACCGCAGGCAGGAGAAGGGCACACGGGAGGCTCACCTGTCGATCATTGAGATCATGCTCTTGTCGTCGGGGTCGGACAGGATGTAGTGAATGACCTGCCAGTGAGGCGTCAAACCGCTACCTCCCGCTACAAGGTTGATCTTCGGCCTATCAGCATCCAGCAAATCCCCAAGGATAGATGTCTCACTTTGTCGAAATGATAGTCCTTGCCCTCGATACTCCAATGACCTTTTCCCTTATAGATAATTTCACCCATCGGTCCACGCATGTCGAGCTCCTCACCTGGGATACATAACTTTATTAGCCTGACTTCGGCGTAAGGGAGTGTGATTTCCGGACATACCAATCTTCATGCAATCCAGGTAATTCGAAACCAGTCCGCCAGGCGGGTATGGCCCATCTTCTGTGGGAAAATAAGTCTTGACGCAGAACGTGATCGTCCCATTCTCCTCCCTGGGGAGGACGGGGTAGATTGGAGTGTAAGGGCGTAAGACAGCCTGGTCTTGGAAGTGGATGGATAGCAGGACGTGCTGCCCGATGGGAAGCCCAAGGACACCAGGCTCCCCAGTTTCTTTCTTCGGAAGCTCGAACACATACACGCTAACCCAACATCAGATGTAGCTTTTCCCAAGAAATGTGAGACACGTACCGTGTATCGTGAGATACTTCCTTCCTCTCGACAAGGATGCCGCGCATGAAGAGGTCGGGCTGGAGGCTCAAACCCTTGCGCTCCGCCTTGATCTTCTTCAGCTCTTCTTCAGCCCGCACAGCGTCCTTCTTCATCTCTTCCACAGCTTCATCGGACAGGACACCGATCAGGCATTCATCACGCTTGGAGTTCGCGTCTGATGACTAGCGTGAGCAAAAATGTGATGCGCTTGACCAAGAACGAACTTACAGCCGTCATGGATACCCTTGTACTGTGCGGAGAGTTGGTGGATCAATACGAGTTATAATCAGGCCAGACACTGCAGCCGTACCTGAATGGTCGTGTCAACGGTCGCTTTTCCAGCATATGGCATGATGGCCTCAGCACCACCTGAAGGATAATCGTTATTTACACTCGAGCAATATCGTGTATGCACATACCAGGGTGCCAGCTAAGGACGGAGGTCACGTCATAGACCTTATTATCGATGATAATCCATGCATCGTCCTGCACAGGGTCAGTCAAAGTTTCGACGACAACCCGACGTCGGCTTACTCTGTCAGAACTCTTAACGCCCTCCCTTGAGGCGCCGTGATGCCTCACGATTGGTTGAGGCAGAGCGCTGGATCACGGCACATCGCGAGGAAAACCTAATCCTCGCGAGTGTCTCGCGAGAGCTGCTAGCGCCTCATGTGGTCTCGTGAGACAGAGACGATATCTCATACTTGCCTCATGAGGAGTCCACATATCTCATAGTTACCTCATGTGGTCTATCGATGATATGATACAGGGAGACCGTCGCGATGCATCGTGATGACTTTGATTGTCTCGTGATGTCTCGCGAGCGCGCAGCGAGAGCCAAGCAAAAAAAAAATAGCGCCGAGGTTTTATTACCCTTCATTAGCGAGTCAGTTTCTATACTTACCACCTCACTTACCTATTTACTGTGGAATTTAGCTTTTGAACCTGTTCAATTACTGATTACTTACCGCTTTACCTTACTGGACTTACCTGCTTACTTGGGGGGGTTAGCTTTTTGAACATATTACAGTATCAATTACTTACTATCGCGGTTTATGATCATCCTAGAGGTTTCTTTTCCGAGTTAGTTGTGGGATTCGAACCAGCGACCTTGAATTCACTTACCACGAGTCAAAACGTCTACGCTAAAGGGCCATATCTGTATTGTTACTTCATTAATGAGGACGCATTTCTAGGAACCTCGTGAGGCGCACATGAGTCTCAAGCATCGCCTCATGAGAAGGCAGAGTGTTGCACCAGGCAATGAATCAATTCTGGCGAAAGCACAAAGATACTGTAACCAAGACTCTCCAGGAGCCTAACAGAGAGAGAGGGAATGTGCAACAACAAAAGAATATCATGTATACAAAGACGGCAACATTACTTGTCGGCGGCCCGAGCATTGGCCCTCGCACTACGGCGCATAACCTTGGTCTTCGCCTTCGTCGCGAGAGGTGGCTCTTCTTCAGAGTCCTCTGCTGCCTGCTCTGAAGCTGCGCGAAGACGAGCAGAGCCTGCGCGTGCGCTCGTCGGTTTGGAGGGCTGCGCCTTCGCTTTCGGCGGGGCGACGCGCTCGACATCTGGCTCTGCAGCTTCAGGGGCGACCTTCTTCTTGGGTTTGCCCTTTGCAGGTGCCTTTGCCTTCTGCTTCGCGGGGGGCTCGGGCTCGGGCGCAGGAGTGGGATCGCGGGGACCCTGAAGTGTGTCGGCAACCTCAGTGGCAGGTCCTGGCGTAGGTGCACGGACAGTCATTGCCGCAACGCCGGTCTCCAAGGTGTCGATCTCGGATTCATCGGGTGCACTGGGGATAGGCATTGGTGCAGCCTGCGTAGAGATGCGACTACGGCCAGACGTCGTAGATGAGGCGGAAGCGGGGAGATGCAGAGATACGGCGGGAGCTGAGGGACGTGAAGGCGCAGCAGGAGCCGACGGATGCGAAGGCGGAGCAGGAGCCGACGGATGCGAAGGCAGGGCGGAAGCCGACGGATGTGAAGGCAGGGCGGGAGCCGACGGATGCGAAGGCACAGCAGCCCCTGCGATGGAGGGCAATGGAGGGCCGGCAGAGGGAGCGAGCGAAGAGTGGGTAGCCGAGATGGTGGCATGGGTGGGCGGCGAGGAAACCGACTCTTCGGCCGAGACGCGTGGCTGCTGACCCATCTTCGCAAAGAGGGCTTGCGCGCGGGCTTGAGCAGGCGTGAGCGCCTTGTCGAGTTGAGGACCGTCGAAGTGTAGGTTGTCAAGGTCGTGCCCGTTCCATACACATGCCTTCCACCATCGACGCGTCTCCTTCATTTCAGGTTCGTGCCACCGCATGATGAGCTCTTTCTTCCAGAAGTTGTAGTCGCCTTGGTAGTCGTAGGAGCCTTTCGGTGTGAAGGTCTCGTCGCCCGACAAGACAAATCGGCACTGTAAGGAGATTAAGTGACCTGAAAGCGGAAGAAAGGGAATAAACTGCACCATAACAAAGCTGAAAGCCATGAATTCTGGCCTGATAACGCCCACAGCATCCCACATATCAGCCTTCGACTTGTTTCCGCCGCTGCTCTTCGCGGTCGCCTTGCTTTGCCCCGTACTTCCTGCGGCCTTGCTCTTCCGCACACGACCTGCGGTGAGCCCCGACTTGCCGATCATACAGACGATGAAAAGCTGCGTAACGACATGAGAAATAGACATCTCGATACTAATTAGGCTTACCTTGACAAGGATAGGGCTTCTCATGATGTAGTGATGGTCGTCAGCGTACTCGGGGGCGAGACGAATGGGGGCATAGGGTCGTCGGGAGTGCTGCGCAGGGACATAGCATCAGGGTGCTCGGCTAGGCCCTGGAGGTCGTGCAGCGGCAGGTGGCGGAGATGCTCGGGAAGGCATAGCAAGAAGTGCTTCTTCGCACTGTCAACAAGATGACTCTTCTGCGTTCCAGCCGCAGATGTATACTACAAATGTGCTCAGTACGCCGCCAATAGATAGAACAACAGGACATACCACTTTCTGGATCCACTTGACTGACCCCATAGCCTCACGTAGCTTGAGTCTGCACGGCGCGGTGAGATCTGGCATCGCGTCGAAGACCTCCGCCTGACGCGCGCGCTTTTCGTTTCGCCCGTTCGCAAAGCGTGTGGGGGAGAGAAGGTCAATATTGGGCCGAGCTCTCGCTTCAAATGCATCTGGCTGAGGCCAGATGTCGAAGAATAGGGTGGACTTCTTGCCGGCCCTTATGATGTCACCCTCGAAGACGGCGAGCTCGGCCGGACCCTTCCCCCCAGTGCGATCGCGCTTCTTCACAGCTGCACCTTTCAAAACCTTGAACTCCCTTCGCATCTCCCGATACAAAACTGTCAGCTCAGCGTAGCGCAGCTGGAGACTAGACAGCGCCTGCAAAAGCGAAATCAGGTGCGTGAGGTACATTCTGCCAAGTTAGACACCATAGAGCTCACCTCTCGAAGCTCATCGGTTGTCGCTAGCGAGCTGGGTGCTCGAGGGACCTGGAGGAGGGCACGAGTATGGCCGTCTAGGTCATTGTCTTCACCTTCGGCTGCGTTCTCGGCTGCGGTCCCGTCGTCGTCTGTGCCCTCGTCCTCACCCTCACTTACGTCGCCCTCTTCATACTCGAGCTCCTCATCACTGGTTGAATTGTCACCTGAGTCGCTGGACATTGCGTTGAGCGTAGAGGTAGAGAAGATTGCTGAGAGAAGGATGTGGGCAAGTGTTCGAGGGACGAACCTACTGGTGCGTGATGTCTGGCGCGACGACGCAACTATTTATCTAAAATCTGTGAGCGTCAGAGGTGCATGCCGGTGTTAGCTGCGATATGATGCACTTACAGGAGTTGGCTAGTGAGCATAGCCTTCGGTTAGGCCAGAAACTTGCGCGAAACATGTGTGCTGGATGTCAACGTAAAAACCGCCAACCGGACGCCCATGGTGGAATAGCAGGTAGAGCATGGGTACAGATGTACGTAATATGTTTTTAAAGAGAGGGGGAAACAGAAAGAGGGCAATGTTGAAGGATCATGAAGAACGAGGTGGCGGAAGAAGGAAAAGGTACGAGAAGCGCCGAGGTGCACGCACCAGCCTCGCTTCGAAGGTGTCAATGCCCTGCACGCTGGTGTATTGAGCACTGATTACATGTATATTACTTTCACGGTCATGCTAGGAGGCCGGCAGTACATTGATCTCGAGCTAAGTCTTCAACACGAGAGAGAAGGCTGAGCTCCTCTACCCATCGGGTGGCGCGTCGCTCTGCCCATTTCTCTTTCTCGCTCTTGCTAAGGTTCGCCCAAGAGCGTAAGCCATACTCAACGTATCTAAACAACCCACCCGACGCGTACTGAGCAAAGGACCACCGGGTTTCGCCCTCTCGTACGGGAATATTCCCGTGCGTGATGCACGCGGATGGAATGAGGACCGTGGAGCCAGGGGGAAATTCTACAACAATTCCAAATTGTCGTAAAATGAGATGCCCGCCATACCGCGGGTCAAAAGATCCATCGCAATATATCGAGCACCAGCCGGCAGCGCGGTTGCCGTGGTCGTTGTGCTCGTAACTCGCAGAGTTAGGCCCGAAGTTGAACGACGCCGCAGGGAAAACGCTGTTGTTCCAATTGTAATCGAGTTCTGGGTAGTGTTCGAACAGCGCGTCAAGTTTCGTGGCATAGTCGCAGTACATCTTGGGAGCGAAGAAAGCAAACACGCCTGCAGCCAGGTGAGCGGGAGTACGCGTTTCAAGGGGCCAAGGACGTACTGCTAGCGAAGCCGGCAATCCGTTTGATTGCAGGATTGGCCATGAGGCGGGCAAGCACCCTCTCGTTGTGCCTAGAGTGCCGAAGCTTGCCAGGCCGCTGCGGATCGTTAGCGTAGAGCCAATGACGCTGGAATATCAGCACGCACCTTCTGGCCACCTCCATAGGACACCCCGACAGCAATGGTGCGAAACGGCCCACGTCGATCGCCGTGCTTGCTAAATCGAAGGCTCTTCCCTGCCTCCGCCACGGCGTCATTCGCCTCTGCACGCACACCCTTCCAGACCTCGGGCAGGCCGGGGAACCCTCCCAGCACACTGCAAACTTCACGGTCTTCGTCAATCAGCAGCGTCGGAGTTCTAGACACCGTCGGGTAAGCATTGAAGACTAGAACAAGGAATAACACTCACTGGCCGTCCCAGCGCACGACACGAAGTCCTTCTGACACGACTTCCTCCAGTGAACTGTAACGTTTACACACCGAGGTGCGAAGCGCTATCCAAGCCCCTCGAGCCGCCGTCTTCAGCTCCAGCATACGGAAGTCTTCGAGCAAGATGCCGGGGTGCTTTCGGTGATTGCGCGAAAGACTTGACCGTATTTTCTTCGCACTAGGCCGAACAGCCGCACGGAGCTTGGCTGCCTTCGCAGACTTGCTTCTCTTCTTGTGGTTTAGCGGTGCAGATGTCATTGGTGGACGTGCGGGGCCATCGAGGATAAGCGGGGGAATGTCGAAGGAGGGTGCAGAGGCTTGCTGCTCTGGTGACGAGGGCGCGGATGTGAGCGGTGAGTCTAGCAGGGCGGGATCGAGGCTGGGAGACTGGGGATACCGCAGATGCTGCCCATCTTCAGTGTCTCCGAGGCCGAGATCTTCGCGCTGATCACGCTCTTCAACAGCAGCGCGAAGTTGGGCGCTGATGCTGCATCCGCGCAAAAGGAGGGCGATGTGCTCTGGGTCGTCGGCCCCCGGGGTCGGAAGGGACACCTTGGCGTGCAGGGAGGACCAACTGGTAAGCACAGCCCTTCGGTGAGAAGCGGTGGCAACTTACTGGTATCACACTAGGCATGGAGAGGGGGAAATGAGTTGGGGTAGGAGAGAAGGAGAAGGGAGAGCGCAGAGGCCTGCCGTGACTGCACGCGCAGAGAGCGTGACTCGATGCGGTCACGCGTGGCCTCAAATTTTCGCCTTGCGCTCCTTTCCCCCCAACCACCACCTCCCCCCTCCCCTCCCCGCCAGTACCAGCCTGGGCTCTGCACTTCGTCGGTCAGAGTGCGCTCATGCCGCCGCGCCGCGCACCGATGGGTTGACCAACCTGACGAATGCGCCGCGCAGGCGGGCGACGCGGCTCCTCAACCGCCGCTGCTGCTGCCCACGGTTTTTCGGCCGCTATCCCGACATTTGCGCGACGCGCCCGCGGGGCTGACCAGCCCTGTGGATGCGTGAAGCTGCATATGTCGCGGAGGCGGTCAGAACCAGCTGGCTCAACCTGCCTGCCTCCGGGCAGTGCACGCTACGCTTCTGGCAGCCAACCAATCCCGCAGGTGCGACGCGCCGAGCACAGCGCTGCCTTGCAAATCATGAGCCCCCCCCCCCCCCCCCCCCGGCTGACGCGGCGGACTGTGTAAGTCTACGGTTCAGGTTCCTAGGGGTTGGGGTTGGGGTTGGGGTTGGGGTTGGGAGGGTCAGTGGCGGCTGCATCGGGCACACTGAGGCGCGACCTACATTGCAAGGGGAGCGGTGTTGAGTCGAGCAGGTGAGTACACCTCTTCGGTACCCTTAAGCCCCTCGCTAACTCACCTTTCGCCCCCAACTTCGGACAGCAGCCGTCCGCGCCTTTGCTGATCTGTTCCCCACTTGGCACATCCCTACCGACCCTTCCCCACCCCTCACCTTGCCGCTGCTTCTCGCTCCTTGTGTGTCGTTCACACTCGCGCTCCTATCGTGCGTCGCTGGCAGTCTTCGTCGCGCATTCGATACTCACTCTCTCTCCCGCTTTAGGAATCTGCTCCTGCGCCTTCAACTGCGCCGTTGACTGCATCGCGCGCTCTCGGTCACGTCCTGCATCCGTCGTGAGCCCCGATGCTGATCTCAGTACTCACCTTCCTGACTATTGCGCACGCTCAAGGCGTACAAACGTGCCTCGCCTGCAGGCCATCTGCGTTTGCGCGGATCGAGGCTGGCGGTGTGCGAGAAGAAGGGGGGCGGGGGCGATGGAGCTGCATTGCTGGGTAAGTGTAGTGTTAGTGTAGATGTTAGGTAGATTCTACGTACCTCAAATCCCGTGCAAATGGATGGAAGTCGTGCGCGGTTGCTGGGAACGACATGTGGCCTGGCACTTGGGTCTTTTGCTACTGACGCCTAACTGTTGTTTGCTTCATTCGATCTGGTCGGGGATGAGTTGGGATTTGGAGAGACTATGAGCCTGACGTTGAGTTGGGACATGGAGTGACTACGGAGTGACTACAAACCTTGATGTTGAGTTGGGATTTGTAGGGTAGAACCTGGAGGCCCTCGCCTTTGAAGCTGCCTGCTCTGAATATTGCGCACGCGGCTGCTTCAGTGGGGGCGCAGGGCTGAAGCTTGCACGAGGAGCTTACGTGTGGTACGCCAGTGCGTGAGCGCATGGTTGTGTTGACCAACGGACGGAGGGCCGGCGCTGAGATGGCATCAATACATCAGCGCCACAAAGACTCAAACCTTTCCGCTCTCCTGATGAATCCTCAGCTTCTCCACTTGTCTCTGTGCGTAGAATCGATAAAGATGCACAACTTCTCCACTTGTCTCTGTGCGTAGAATTGATTAAGATGCAAAAAGATATAATTACTATGGCTTTGTGAATACTGACTTCATTCTGAGAAACATGTCAGAGTCCAGAGTGTCAACTGCAAAGTAGTGACTGGCTCGAGCACTGTCTTCATATAGAACTGCTCCGCGAATGAGTGAAACCAAAGGTATGAATCTGCATTGATGGCGTGGATTTTCTTTGAGTGGGTATAGGCCAAGTTCACGGTCCATGACTCTGCGCGACACTTGCTTCATAGGCTGCACTAAGAGCATTGGCTCTCGGTTGCCATCATCCAGCTGACAGACGAACGCGGAGACAAGCTTCGCATGCATGACGACATCTCCGTAGTCATGGAACATGATGCTGTCGTATCGAGGTTCTCCGAAGAAGGATGGCGAACAGCGAAGAAGATCGGTGTTTGTGCGCCAGGTGACTATTGACGCAAAATCAACTTCGACAAGTCGACATTCTGTTATCTGATAGGTAAATTATGAGATGTGTGCAATTGCAACACTGATATATATATAGAACGTACAGCTAGCCTCTCAGAATCGAGTGATGGAGTGTCTGAGCTGTTGCGAGCAGCATATAACTGCTTTAACGTCAGCTGCAGATTGCTGGTGAAGTTCTTGTAGGCTTTATCTGTAACGCTGCGCTGCTCTAGTGCTTTACAGCTTGTAGGCTTCTGTCTTGACCCTAAGTATCGTGGTCCGAACTGGAAGGCTTCGTTGGCAGTGAATAACTTGCTGTCTTCATTTTCCTGTGCCCACGCCTCCCAGTCATTGATGCGGTGCCGGATTGAGGACGAGCAAAGGAATTGGTGGTCAATTTTGATCACCTATTATCAAATATCACTCAATGTCTATGATATAGTAAATGTGTTGTCTACTCACCTGACTGAAAATGTCTTTATTATTAGTCCGATTCTTCACCCACTTGCGAATGGGTCCATGGCACTTTTCCGATAATCTAGTGCTCATGTGCTGAATAACACCTTTTCCCTTAATATCACGCACTGCATGTTTATGAGCATGAACTTTAGGGAAATCCCAAGACTTCATCTTTTCCTTTGCAGGCCGTATACCATCGTAGTAGTCCCGGAAGTTCTATGCAAGGCATTACGTCAATAATGTGATGTAACACAGATTATAAGTCTGAGCTTACATCGAGCATATCACCAAACTCAATGATTGCATTGTCAAGTGCCTGAAGTGTTGTCTCCGTGTGCACCTCCAGGCCCAGGTACATGTCGCACTCTAGGTACTTTCGAATAAGCTGAAGAAGCATATATCCTGCGGGACTTGATGTTCGGGTCATAGCATTGCATGCAGCAAACACAAGAATCTAGAAATTGTGAGCAGAAAGTTTGAAATGTATGAAAGAGCGTACCCTGGAGAGATCTTGATATTTGGTGCCATCTGTGAAGTCGACTAATAAAATCGCCTTGAAATGGTGCAAACCACGCCATCGTGGCATAGCAGCAGCACTGTTCAGTGAAAATAAGCCATAGGTAAAACTCGCTAAAAGCTGCAATGGAATACCCTTTGTCAATCATATCTCGAAGGTGTCGGGAAAATCCTTTGTGGTTGACAATTTTCTTGAATACAACCCATAAGTGCTTTCCGAACAATCCAATGTGATATGAATGCAGGCGATCAAGTGATAGAGCCTTGTATATGCACGTGTTTGCAATTGCCCAGAAACAGTTCTGACATAAATATGTTAGCAGTACAGTCATCAAATATGCTTTATGGGTACCTGGACTGGACGTAGCCCTTCAGGTTTTAGAGCTTCTTCTCTAGCTGCTTTAGTTGGATAAACAGCTTCAACAAGCGCACGTGTTGCTTCTGTTGTGCGCAGTGGCCATTCTCCACGCAAGTCTGATAACTCATCACTTGGGGCCAAACATATAGGGCAGGAACATAGCCCTTGAGTGCCCCGTATGAGAGACATAACACATCTATCCAAGTTAGTATCCACTTATCACAGAAAAAATTAATACACACTGTTCTTCATAATCTGCAGATAAAATATGAATATATGGAAACAATGTGCGGATGACTTGATCACCGCAGCACATTGTATGGCCCGTCTTAGAGCACTGTGCCACTGTGCGTAAGATGTATGAGACAGCTTCATGCCAGACTCGTTTTTTGTGGTCCACCCAAGCTGTTTTCTTCTCTTCACTGGGGCGATCTTTGACCTAGACAAATATGTAAGTATTTCCAGGAATTGCAATGGTATGTATCCGCACCACTGGTAAGAAGCCGACAACACAGCCACCGCCAAACCCTGTGCCATTCCGGATAGAGTCATCCAGATTTGCTATGCGAGCAACTACAGGATAGCCTTCCTGTGTTCCAAAACTGGAGATTTTGGACTTATCAGCAAAGAGAATAATACCCAGTGGCTTTCCGTTGATGCCAGCTTCCTGCAATGTAGTCTAGATCTATGTTTAGTGACCAGCGTTGCAGAATATGCAGCATGAAATATCATACTTGAACCTCCCACATATCTTCTGAGGTGCATGGATCCTCCCAATAGGACTCCCACTTCTCCCCATCCCACTTGGAAAGTCGCTGCGCATCCCATTGCCAATGTGATGCAAGAGTTGGGTCTTTGACAATGGTCTCCACCCATGCCCATAGGTCACGGGAATATACCTCATATTCGTAAGGCTTGTTCTGGTAGTCCACTGTGAAGGTATGCTTCTCAAACTAGAAATTCATACAGCAAATTAATACAGACTATAGACATGTGTATGTGAACCCATGATGCGCACTGGTGGATGATAAGCCGCAGCTTGCTCCCATGCACGGTCAACATCTGCTGACGACTGGAAGGTCAGCTTTGAAGATCCATGCCGAGCTGCAGTCACGAAATTCAACAGCTTGTCCACCTGTTCTTTCTTCAAACCTGCGTCCAGTGCGAGCTCGGCAAACTGGTAATCCTCCAGCGAGTTGAATGGAGAGTACGCCTTGTCCAGACCTTCAGGCGATGGGCGTGGTGGACGCTCACGCTCATACTGGGAAATAGGGCTGGTCTTAGCTGCTCGACCGCTTGCAGGATGGTACTCCACATGAATTTCGTGTTCTGGAGCCGACGAGGTGGTCGAAGTGGTAGCGTGCGAGCCTTCTGCTGCTACGGGTGCGTCCTGAGGTGAAGGAACAGGCGACGTGAGCTGCTCGAGCACTGGGGCCGGCTGCTGGAGTGGGCGCGCTGGTAGCTGAACGTGCGGCGGTATGGGAGAGGGTGGCAAGTCGACGACAGGCAGATCCGCATGCACTGCTATAACGAGGCCTTCTCATTAGCGATCCCACACTGAAGAAGGTAATTCGTCGACGAACCTTCTGCCTGAGCTCCCTCATCCTGCACGCCAGGGCCAAGCGATGCGTTGCGAGTGTGTACTTGACAGCACATGGATTGAGTACGAGCAATGGTAATAACGATGGCGAGAACTCACGTAACGGTGGCAGGTTCATGGCCGTTCCCACGGCGTCGTGAGCAGGACCGGCCGTACTATGTGTTCGTTTACGACGTTCTTGCAGGTTCAAGGGCATGAGATAGGTCTTGGCCAGATGACAAGGTGCTGTACTCACTGGCCTTCCGCTTGGGGCTCTGCTGAGCAAGGTGCGCCATGGCACGAAGGTCATCCTCCTCGTCCTGCTTCTTCTGGCGGCATCGCGCGTAGTGATGGCCGAAACCTCCCTCTGCGAACATCCCGTGGCAGATGTCGCACTCCATAACATCACTTCTTCGCCTGCGACGACTTCCACCAGCCATATTGAGCCGGGGGATGCCAACCTGTTAGCACGGGAGGCGACACGGCAAGCAGTGGTAAGTAGATTGTCACTGAGGAGCCCAGACAGCGCTGCACTCACGCCAGTGGTAGGATCTTCTGGATATGAGGTCTGCGGTGCGTCGGGAAGGCAAAGCTCAAGTCAGTATAGAAGGGGGAAAGCAGATGCAGCGTGGAGGGAAGTTGTGGACGATGTGCACGACGTTCTCACCGCCGTTCATCCCTTTGATTATCGTGAGCGCCTCGTGATGTTGACCGAGGCTTCTGGTTGGCTCGCGATGACATCATGAGATTTGGCTCGGCATCGAGACAATCTCATGGGCCTCTCACAAGGCCATCACGAGACTTTGACAGGTAGCGCCCGGGGCAGCCCGAGACCCTAATCTCGCGAGGCGCTTTTCAAAGTTCTGACACATCAGCAAAAAAATGGGTCGCAGATCTGGTACGGTAGGGCTGGCAAGGCGGCGCCAGTCAGACTAGCGCTGACCTGCAATGGCAAAGGCGCGCCAGTCTGGTATCGCCTGGTATTGCCTGGCCATGGCTTGTCATCCTGATGCTGCATGGCATGAAACGTCCTGGTAAGGTCATGGATGGGATTTAATATCTGTATGAGTTTTTATGAGCAGTAATCGACAGTTCACCGTCGTCTTACTTCCTAAGCGCACATGGGCCAGCTCCTCACTTTGGCACCGTGTCCGGGGCACGCTCAATCGTTCGGGCACTACTTACATTGTGAAACGGGGTTGCAAAGGCAGCTTAAAACGTTTCATGGTTCTGTGGCATGCGCAGCGCAGCCTCCGCAATCGCATATATCAGTGGCATGTGCCACATGCGAAGCCTGACACAGCAGGCCCCTCGTCGGCCTCACTGACATCTACATAGCATGTATCTGCATACCTCTACAATGTGACAAACACACCTTACTTAAGTGTATCGGGTGGTCAACGATCTCGCCCAAGCAAAGGTTTGCGGCTGTTCTGCCCATGTTACTTGCTCGAGATGCTAGTGCATAGCAGAAAAGCCAACCCTTACAACCTGACGGCTTACCCGGTCACATGGTGACTTACCTGTGACGTTTTTACTTACCAGGACTTCAAAACCTGTGACACTGACGCGTCATGCCCAAGACGGAAGGAGACATGACGTCGAAGTGCCCGAGAAGTAAAGACCATCTCCAACGCATATAAATCCTCTGTCCCCTCTGCCCTGCTCTCTCCCTCATACCACCATGTTCCCCACCCCTACATTGCCCCTGCCTTGTCAAGCCGCCTCCCCATCGCGTGCGAAACTCCGAAGCCGAGCTTCAGGATAAACATCATGCGCAACGAGGAATGCCTTGTTCTTTGTTGCGCGGGCTGGTGCAGGTGACAGCGCATTTATGGGGCAACTCTAAGGTACGCCATCAGATTCCTATTGCTGTTTGCCCTGCTAACAGGGTGCTCTCGACTTTGTTCTGCAGAGTTACGGTACGCGTGTATGAAATTATGAAATTACAACATCAATTCCACGCATATATGCACCCGCCCTGCACACGCTTGCAACCATTGCACACAACTGCGAGAACAACGGATACCCGATGCCCCGCAGTGTGGCTCGCCGAGCGCGTTATCTCCTGCCAGACCGCTGCGTCCGCTGACCAAAAGGCCCCATCAGGTTGCCTCGTTCATCGGGAGCAACGCCAATTTCTATGTCGCAGACGCAGACGTCATCATGGTTCAATTCCCCCTCCCCGCTGCATACTCCTACTGATCTTCATTACAGGAAATACGACACATGGTTCGCGCTTTCCGAAATCGATAGAACAGTACAAGATCCTCACCTTCTTCGGCGGCAACATCGTCGCTAGCGAGGGCGAGCACTGGAAGCGCTCCCGCAAGATCGCCGCGCCCGCTTTCTCTGAGGTATGCCCTCGTGCCGTCCCCTGTCGACCCTGCATTTCTGAGCGGTCGTGCGCAGCGGAACAACAAGCTCGTGTGGGACGAGACGCGCCTCATTCTTCAAGACCTCTTCACTCACGTCTGGGGCAAGCGCGCCGAGATCCACGTCGACTACGCCGTCGACATCACCCTCCTGGTGCGCGCGCCTGCACCTGTTTCCCGATCGTGCGCTCACTTGCGTCCATCTCTCTCCCCGGACATTGGGCACACGCCTTGGCCGCGAAGATCGCCCTGTTCGTCGTCGGCGTCACATGCTTCGGGCGTCGCATCCCATGGCAGAACGAGGACGTCGTGCCTGCCGGGCACACGATGACCTGACTCAAGGTGCGCCCCACTTCCCGTCATGCCCTCCCCATCTTTCCCACCTCTCCCACGCTCACGGCATGCTGTCACGCACGCAGACCGTGCTGCACACAGTGTCCGAGAACGTCTTTATGCGGCTGCTGATCCCGGACCATGCGCAGACTTCCGACAGCGAGCAAAGGTAAGAATATTTGGCAGACGGTGGTCGACATTTACCTGTTACTCATCTGACCTGCTGTGCTACACAGGATACCCTGGGATGTAGGGTTGTGCGCATGTACGTGATCAGCTCTCTGCTTTCTGACCCTTTTGTACTGATGTCCACTTGCAGGCGCAGCAGTCTTTTCCTTTGACAGGTTCGTCACTGTATCCTATATGCTGCTCACTTTCAACGAACCCCTATCGGCAGTGCCTAGCGTATAGCATCCGTCTAGCATGATCAGCGTCATGCACGGCTAGCATGTGGGTGGCACAAGTATGTGGTACAGCCAGCCGTCTGTTCTATTCTGCATTTGTCACCCAGCCACTTGTGTACTGTACTGTATCCAGATGAATAAATCGATTTTATTGTCTAAAATATATGGGATGAGCCCGAGTAGCAGCCGAACGAACCCAAAAGTGCGCCCGGAACTGCCACCGCTTGCCAGGCATTACCAGCCCTGGCCATGCCTGATCTAGCTTACCATGATGGCGAGCCTGGTCTATGGTGTCAGACTGATGGGCATGGTCACGCTTATCGATCGCATGTCTGAGCTGGCAACTACAATCCCAGCCTGAAAGCGCTGACCTGCTCTGGTAGCCTGGTCATCGCTGGCCTAGCTAGATCTAGCGGTCTTTTTTTTGCTGATGCAACGCCACCAGGCGGTTGCCTTTTCCGGCCGAGTCGCTTTTTCGACCCTGCCATCATCTGAAACCGGACTTACGTTTGCCCATAGGGGACACCAGGCCGCTCTTGCGTGTCTCACTGGAATACGATTTCCGGAGGCATCGAGAGCAACGCGCTGAGATGCCTCCGCGACGCCAATGCAGAGAAATGACCCTATCCAGACGAGTGCCTAATTTATGCATGCGTTCATGTGTACATTGATTGCGCTTTGGGTGTAGCAGCCCCGGAAGGGCCCTCGACGCTTCAATCAATGGGAAGCTTCTCAGTTTAGCTCGCGGGTGTTCGATGACGCCGCCGTTGCCATGCAGCTGGCCCGTTGAACCTTGATCCAGACCAAGACCATGATCCACCCCGTTCAGGCACAGAGATCTAATATTGCTTCACAAACTGTACCGCAGTCTGGCTGCAGCTTGGAGTAATTGCACTCATAGGGCACCGACGCCAGCCACGATTCAACAGAAATCGAGGCTATCAAGTCTAATGTACGCTGTATGGTCGACATCTCCGCTCTCGCTGGTTATCGATGATGGTACCTGTCTCATAGTCTAAGCAAGTCGCACCTCGCAACCGACCCGAACACCGGTAGACGCGTCGAACCGCGTGGGACGGTGCAAAGACGCAACGGTCCTCGGACGCCGCCACTCTGACGCAACGTGGTCCGGGGAAGAATACATGTAGCACGGCCGTCCCGCCTCCGTCTATGTGCAATGGAATGCTTGGAGTGATGGTAGGCATCAAGACCCGCTCGAGGGTGGCCTCGTATCCACTAGCAGCGGGTCGCCGTGGTGCAGTTCTGGGCGAAGCCAACCTGGACTTATTGTTACGGCGCAACAAGCGGTGCGGCGCGCCGTGGAATCGCTCGACCCACCCCTCGACGCTTTCCCCATTGAGATCGGCGTGCCTCGAATGTGAGCAATATAGATACACACTGTCCGTCGCCCACGCGAACGTCTCACTTTTAGCCCGGTAGCCCCCGGACGATTTCCACGATGCCTGTGCAGCTCCCACTCGACGAGACATTTATTTTGTCAATCTGGCTCGAGGTGCGTTCGTTCTCTTGGTCTGGTCCTGATTATCACTGAGCCTTATCAGGCCATTCTCTTTGGCTTTCTGCTCGCGCTGTTTCTAGCATCTTGTTATGTTAACGTGACGCTACGTCGTCATCAGGATGTACATAGCAGGGCAAGTTCTCCATAATCTATGCTTCAATCGTGGGCTGATCGCTTTGTGTGGCAGATAATGTTCGGGGTTGGAATCCTCATGTTCGCCATAGCATGTGCACACCTGGGTACGGTCCCGTACCCAGCGTTCAGCGGGTCATGCTAATCCGTGGTCCTAGGCATCAACTGCTATCGAATGCTGCAGGGTTACGTCGTCCATGCGAACGATCCCGGAGGACCCGCTGCCTACTTTGGCGTCCTCTCATCCTGGGATCATATCCTCAAGGATACGCTGTATGCTACACAAGAAATCCTGGGTGACGCAGTTGCGGTAAGCTCTCCGCTGCCCCGTAATGTTACATCTGTCTTATCCCCTCTCCAGATCTACCGAACGTATATTATCTGGGGACGCAACTGGAAGATCATCACACCCCTCCTGATCTTGCTCATCGCGGGCACAGGTGCGCCCTCTCCCCACACAAAGCACGTCCACTCTGACCTCCTCGCCCAGTATCGGGCTACTCCGTCTGCGGGCTGTATCCCTCCGAGACGGGCGACGCGAGCATCTTCGACCCGCGACTGCTCGCGTGGATCAGCGCGTTCTACGCAGTCTCCCTCGTGCAGTCGCTGCTCACGACGGGGCTCATGGCGTACCGCATCTGGCGCACGGACCGCCGCTCGGCGCAGTACCGCCTCGAGAAGACAGGGCTCATGCCCGTGCTGCGCATCCTCGTCGAGAGCGCGGCGCTGCAGCTGATCGTGGAGCTCGTCGTGCTCGCGTTCTATGCGGGCGGCCTCAACGCGCAGTATGTGCTGCTCGAGACGATCACGCCCATCGTCGTGCGTATTCCCTAGCGCGTGGCTTCGGCGTGGGCTGACGGATCTGTTGGGACAGGCTATCACGTTCAACGCGATCACGATCCGCATCGCTCTCCGCTCGTCCGAGGCACTGAGCATGAGCAAATCGTCGCAGCAGCGATCCGACCACGCGCCCCAGCACACCTTTGGATCCATACCTATGCGTCCAATTGCAGTCAACATCAAGAGGGATGTCGAGGCCCATGGGGATGGACGCAGCGATAGCGACGTCGTGCTGGATCAGAAGTAGCCAGCGTTGCTCCTTCCGACGCTGCTGCTGCTGGGGAGCTTTTGTACTGTAGCCGTTGTAGAGTGTTTTGTTCATTGTCATGTCTTGCCTTCGTCTATGCACATATGCAACATCGCAGATACAAACCGCTCGCGTTCGATAATCAAGGTCACACTCAAACGGCCGTTCGTATGTCATGACATCACTGGGAATTGCATCACTAGACGCCCAGATGCTGTCCTGCGTCCGACCACCACGCTTTCAACCTTTGGCTACTGCCTGGAGACATTTCGCACAGCACGCAACAATGCCGAACGCATGTATCCTGATTGCGGACGGGACTGAGGAGATGGAATTGTGCGTGTGCTACGCAATGTCGACGGCCTTTGCCAACGAGTTGCCGCTTGTTCTAGCACCATCACCTACGACACGCTCGTGCGCGCGGGTGTGTCGTGCGCCTCGGCGTACGTGTCTGCCGACAACGACAACGATGCGACGTTCAAGAGCCCGCCGTTCGCGCGCGGCTCGCGCGGGATCAATATCCTGCCCGACATGTTCTTCTCGCCGCAGGACTGCACTCCCGTAGGTGGTATGACGGGGCCAAATCCCGAGTGCTGACAACATCCGTGCGTTTGTAGGACAAATTCGACCTGCTTGTCATTCCTGGTGGTGCAAAGGGTGCTGAGACCATCTCCACGAACTCGCCTGTGCAGCACCTCGTCCGACGTTTCCTCGACGAGGGCAAGTTCGTAGGGATGATCTGTGCGGGTATGTGTGATAATTTTTCAGAGCAAAACACCGGTCTTACTCCTTTGTAGGAAGCCTCGCTGCCAAGACGTCTGGCCTCCCGAAGCAACCTATCACGTCGCACCCGAGTGTCAAGTCCCAGCTGGAGAAAGGTACCCCTGAGCCCACGGCGCTCCGGAAACGGACAGTACTAATGCGCTTGATCAGACTTTGACTACCGCGAGGAGCCCGTCGTCGTGTCGGGCAAGCTTGTAACGAGGTATGTCTTGGTTGTTCAGACACATTGCAGTGGCTCATTGTGTGTCGACTTCCGAAGTCGGGGACCGGGCACGACCTTCCCGTTCGCGCTGACACTCGTCGAGCTGCTCTGCGGCACAGAGAAGCGCAAAGAGGTCGCGGGTCCGATGGTCTTCCCGCCGAATACATTTGCTTAATGGGGAAAATATAACATTGTACACTAACACATCGAATGGATTATCGTGGTCTCTAGTCTCACAACAGCGATTTCGCCTTCTGCAACGAGCGCACCGCGTCCTCGTGCAACATGGCTATGACATCTGCAGCAGGCTTGACCTCTTTCGTGAGCCCGACGGCCCTGCCCGCCCACACGACGACCGGTCGGGATCGTCACGCTTCACGGCCTCGTCGTACCGCCGCTTGCGCTCCTCGACAGGGAGGCCCTCGAGCTCGTCCGTCCGGATGCCGTTCGCGATCGCGTGCCCGATGACGCCCTGCGGCCACTGCGTGAAGCCCATGACCTCGTCGAAGCACGCGCTGTGCGCGGTCGACGCGAGCCCCGCGTCGCGGATCGCGGCCTTCTGCGCGGGCGTGTACCCGCACTCCTTCGTGAAGAGCAGGCGCGTGCCGAGCACGACGCCCGCCGCGCCGAGCGTGAGCAGCGCCGCGGCCTGCGCGCCCGTCGCGATGCCGCCTGCCGCGACTACCGGCGGGCCGTCCGGGGCCGCGTCGAGAATCGCGCTGACGAGGATGGACACGGGCGGGGCGTGTTTGCTCGAATGCCCGCCTGCTTCCATGCCTGGCAGGAGGGGGACGCTTCGTGAGGGATGCACATTCCACGCTGCGAGAGACGCACCTTGCGCGACGATGATGTCGACCTTCCACTCGTTGGCGGCGCGGACGGCGTCCTCGGGCGTGTTCACGCACACGCCGACGAGCGTCCTGTGTGCACTATCTTTCTCGTGCGCGCGCACGGCGCGGACATGCCTGCCGAGGTCGTCGCCGAACGCAAAGTAGATGACCTTCGGCCGCTCGTCGAGGACGGCGGGGATGCGCGGGTCCTCTGAGACCTCGGTCTGGTCGAGCACCCAGCCGATGAGGCCGAGGCCGACGGGGAGCACCTTGCCTGCGGGAACGCCCAGCGCGGTGCGCACACGCCCGAGCGTCTGGCGTATCGTCTCTGAGGTGTCGAACGCTGCGAGGACAATGAGCACGCCCGTTCTGGGCACGAAGGCGGGCACGGACCTGCCCCGGTCATGCCGAATCCCCCGGCTTTGGTGACGGCGCACGCCAGGTCCGCGGACCAGGGGTACCCCATGGGGGCACTCATGATTGGCGTTGTGATGCCTGCGGAACGGGAACGTCAACATTGATTGTTATGGGATCGCGACGAGGCATTTGAAACGGATAGTCAAAGCAGGAAGGGACGATAAGCAGCCATAGCCATCGGCTATGTCCAGTACAAAGGCAACAGCCAGCGAAGCACGCAACGGACGTACGCACCAAGGAGCTCGGTAAGTTTAGTTTTGATGGGATGCATTACAGTGCGAGTCGGAAGGTGGAGACACAACGTCGGACGTTTAACGATTATCGAGCACCTATTCGGGGCACTGGAATGCCGAATTCGGGCGCGAGAAGAAGGATACGGCTAGTCCGCTCGCGGCCGAGGGGGCATTTATACGTCCCCCACACACGCCGAGGCAAACCTGGCCGAGGCAATGCACCGACGCTGCGCAACTTTGCGCTCGCGCCCCACGCTGGCCCTGGGAGACACCTGCGATCGTTGAGAGGGGTTTCATGCGGTGATCTGTGACCACTTACTGACAAGTGCGCGCGAGAGCCGGCGTGTTGCGGCCATGCGAGACGGGATACGAGCATTGTCCCTGGATGGCGACCGCGGCTGTCCAAGGGAATGGCAGAGAGACGCGGCTGTGTCGGGATCGTCAAAGCGAGCGCGACGTTTGTACCTCGAGAGCCAAGCCCAGGAGGCACCCTGTTCTCTGAGACTCCCAGACGTCTCGCGTTTCGCGTCGCGGATGCAAGAGAAAGCAAGTCCTATTCGAGGCTAGCCCCACAGGCCCGAAGCGCGTCTTTCCTGTCTGATGGATGGATGCAGACCCACTTGCGTTTAGTTTACGCGCGCACATGTGTTTGCAACGATCCGGCGTGTCGTCTGCACTTGTTCATACCAGGAACTTCGCTTCAAGTGTGTTATGGAATATCGCTGCCAGAACGATTCCCCCATGGTAACCGGTGCCACGTTGGCACACTCTAAATGGACCTCGGCTACGTCGAGGAACACACCGAGCTGTATAAAAGCACGCCTATTGTGAATGCCTAGGGCCCCAACACCTCTCCTTTCCTCGACCCCGTCCGTTCCCCTCGCCTCCCAGTCATGCCTGTCGTCAAGAACGGTACCGTCTACTATGTCCAGCAGCCCGCGGACATGATCGTCCCCGGCGAGACGGTCAAGTACGTCGAGGAGGAGATCGATTTGGACAATGTCCCTCTCAATGGCGGTGTGCTGCTCAAGACCATTGCGGTCAGCAGTGACCCGTACATGCGCTACCGCATGCGCGCACCAGACAGCGAGCGCACCGCGTTCTGCCCTCTCTTGAAGCTCAACAAGCCGTACGTCCCCCCTGCAGTCTTTCAGAAACGCCACAAGGCTCACATCGCATAGAGTTGACAACTTCGGTGTCGCTACCGTTGTTCGCAGCGAGGACCCCAAATTCCAGCCCGGTGACTTTGTCGATGGATTCATTAGTACGTTGCGGGTTGAAATTGCACATGCGTATGGCACTGACGGCCTGTAGACTTCCAGGAGTACTCCATCTGGCCGCCTCCCGCCGATGAGATGCACTTCCTGAGGTACATCCAGAAGATCGACCGCCCGGCGTCCATCCCCGCTTCCGTCTACGCTGGCACGCTCGGCCTCGCAGGCAAGAGCGCGTTCTCTGCTTTTGATGTCTTCGCGAAGGAAAAGGCGAAGGAAAGCAAGACCATCTTCGTGTCTGGCGCAGCGGGCCCTGTAGGAACGTGAGTGGTACCCTGCTCGCTTCATGGAAGCCGGGAGGCTAAAGTCATAAACAGCTTCGTCTGCGAGTACGCAAAGGTCTGCAACCCGAACATCAAGGTCATCGGTTCCGCTGGTTCCCCTGAGAAGATTAAGATTCTGAAGGAGATTGGTGTTGACGTGACGATTAACTACAAGGAGGATGACATGGAGAAAATCCTCAAGGAGCACGGACCAATTGACATGTTGGTTCTTCATTTACAACGGAGTGATGTGATATTGACTTTGCTCTTAGTTACTGGGACAATGTTGCGGGTCCGACACTTGACGCTGCCCTGCTGAACATGAACAGCCAGGGCATCATCATTGCCTGCGGTGCTATCAGCGCAGCTAGCAAGAATGGCGAGGGAAGCATTGTCAAGGTGAGCAAGATAATGCATGTAATGTAGGCTTGTGACTCACCATATGCTCCTAGCACTTCGAGGAGATCTTCGAGCGCAGCATTATCGTCTACGGCTTCACCGTTGGCACTGGCCCATCGGCAGCAGCCCTCCCCAAGTTCTACGACGTCGTCACACCGCTCGTCCTTGAGGGCAAGATCACCAGCCGTGAGCACCGCTTCTCGCTCAAGGAGGCTGGCGAGGCCCTTGCATCTGTCCACCGTGGCACGAACGTTGGCAAGGCGGTCATTGTCGTGTCGGACGATGCGTAGGATACCCAAGGATTATTATGTAAATGTAGCATTAGGGCGTAATAGCTGGAAAATGTCGGAATGTATTGTGTCTTTGGATTGTAGATGGCTAAGGACGGGGTTGGTCGTGTGAAGGGCGACTTTGTCAGAGTCCGACATTGTGGGCGCCGGGCGCATCAGGCGGGGCAGGCGCCCGTAGTTGCCTTATGCAGCGAGCGCCGATCATGAGGCAACATGCTGGACTGAATTTCCGCCACATTTTGCTTCATTTTCTCGAATGTCATGAGCACCCGAGGAACATCCTCACCCTCTCCGCAATCTTGTGCTTGAAAACTGCTGCTGAGGCTTGCAAGAAGCTTCGTACCCCGAATCTGACTTAGAAAGCAACTCATAACGACTCCTCACGACCTTCACGAGGCTTTAGCTTCCACCATGAACGACCACTCGCAATGGCACTCTATACGCCCCTGGCGGCCTTCGCTGTCTCTCGCAGTACGAGAGATTACATCCGTCTCTGCCACGTTCATTCTCTCTTCCCCGCTAGGTCCCTCCGATACAGCTTCCGTCGAGCAATCGCTCGCCTCCCTCGGAATCACAAACGACGAGGACGAGGACGCTTCGGAGAGCAGCGGAGGCTCCCGCGGTGTTCAGATAGTCTCAGATGTGCTCTCAAAGGGTCTCTCCGTGAAGGTCAATGGTACGCCGTGGCAACGGGTACTCATGAAGATCGACGACGAGGCGGACCAGGCGGTCATCATCCTCTTTGGTCTCATGCCAGGGAGACAGTACGACGTTGAGCTCGGCATCGTGCCGAACGAAAACGCTCTGCGCAGTCAAATCACCACCGGTGCGCTCGCACAATGTCCTTGATTCCGTATACGTGCGTTACTCACAAATGTTTTTGTCAGATGCTGGTCCGAGGCCCTCTGACTCCGACGGCACTGCAGAGTCGTCGCTAGTCTCGGAGATTGCGGAGCAGTCCGACCAGGCACTGTCAATAGCCACTTCCCAGTCGGATGCGAACGGCATGGCCATTACTCCGCACTCGAGCCCCTCCGACGCTCCTACTCCATCACCCAGTTTCTCCCTGGAGGACAGAAGGATGCAACTCAATCACACGCTATCCTTGTTGACCGCTGAACATGCGACCCTTACGAGCACGCTAAAGTCAGCGCGCAGGGATGCGCAGAAGGCCGACGCTGCCCTGCGGGCGGAGATCGATGCTCTGAAGAGGGCGTCCGAGCGGGCAGCTCCTGCTGAGCTGCGGGCACGACAGAAGGCACGGGCGCTGCAGGAGGCCGCTCGCCAGGCACTTGCCGCCGCAGAGCAGGTCGAGGCGCGGGTGCAGGAGCTCGAGGAGTCGCTGCCCCAGCTCGTGCAGCGGAGGGACGAAGTCGAGCGCGAGTGGGAGCGTGTCCGCGCGGAGGCGGACGAGGTACGCCGCCGCCGAGAGGAGGCCGAGCTCAGGGAAAGGAAGCGGGTGGAAGCAAAGCAGGCTGAATTGGCAGGTCTCGGGGACGCATGGAGCGGCTGTCCACCAGGCGAGAAAAACTGGAGGGCCTGGCGGGACCCTTGGAGAGCTCGAAGAGAGGTTGCGGCGCCTCGAGGAGGAGCGCGAGCGCATAGAGAGCGACCCATATGGCTACACGTACGAGGAGCCTGGCGAAGGCGAGCACGACGCAAGTCAGGAAGACGGGCATGCTGCCCATGCACAGACACACATCAGCCCTGGCCGCTCACACTCGCATGGGCACAGTGGCCACCATTCCCATCCGCGCAAACGCCATTCACATCCGACAAACCACCAGCGGGGGGCGCCTGCGCCCATCGCGCGACCGGAGCCCATCCAGCGACCTGGGCACGGAGGCAGAACCAATCTGCCCCCCAGCCCTGGTGTGATCCACCTGCAGGGCAGCGGCCACGCGCAGACAAGCTCATTGCCTGCCGTCAAGCGGACGCCGCCATCGAATGCCGGCAGCAGCACATCTGGTTCCTCGACGAACCCTTCTCCGGCGCCGCCGACCGCCTCGAATTTGTCGAGCCATGCCCCACCCTTTGAGCCACGAGGGATCAAATCTGATTTGAATCCAGGGAGCAGCCCCTTCGAGCCGCGCATCGGCGGACTCTCCATGGGCACACAGGGTCAAGCCCTGCCAGAGACTTTGAAGAAGACTCCAGGTGCTGGGAAAGCGTAAAGCATCCCAATAGACTTTGTGCTTCCCAGGATTTGCATTCCAGACCTTCCCGATCGATACCTGTCGCAAGAGCAGAGGCACCCCGTGTCCGTCTAGAGACGGGGGAAATTTCCGACAGCCCCACATAGCAAGGGACACCGGGATTACGACAAGCATTGATATGCATGCTGCTCGGCAAGGGGGAGTCAGCGAGGCTCGCGGGTAGAGTGTTGTTTTCATTGAGGGCCGGGATCGGCCGTGTTCTGTCGCGGAGTCGACGCTTAGATGTGTGGCAAACGGCGTTATACGAGGGTCCGCTTGTATCTGTAGTACACGGCATTGTAGTGAATCTAAAAAACGTGAGATCTCTCGTAACTCTAAGCGCACGCGTGCAGAAAATGCCTCTACAGCCGCCTGAACGTGTTTTTGCTCCCGCTGCGCATACCTTTCCTGCGCTGCGTCCGGCCGCGCCGCTCGGCCTCGCTCATCGCCACCTCAGGCTCCTCGCCACCCTTCTCAAGGCCCGCGCCGAACGTCTCGACGCCCTTCCGCTTGGGCTTCTTGCGGCGGCCTTGCCACCGTCGTCTGCGGCGGCTGAGGCGGAGGGAATGTAGGTCATCTCGACGCCGCCGTCCGCAGCGAACTTGACGCCCTCGAAGTCGGACATCCTGCCCTTGCCCTTCGCCGACACCGTCGAGCGGCGCTGCCCGAACGTGGCGTTCTTGTCGAGCCGCCCGCCCGCACCGTCCGCGTGCGCTCGCATGGGCACCAGGCGCACGTTCGGGTTGCGGTTGACAGGTGCCTTGCGTTGCCGAGCCGCACTCTCGCGAGCGGCCATACGCGCGCGGATGTCATCCGTCCAGAGCTCTGGAAAAACGCAAGGCGACAATAAGTGCCAAGTCCCCAGTCAATGAAACGATGTCTCTTACCTCCGGCAGCGTCGCTGTCTTCGCTGTCGCTGTCGCTGCTGCCACCGCTTCCGCTTCCACTCTCGCTGTCACTGTCGAGACCGTCAGAAGAGACTTTGTCGCTCTCTTCCTCCTCGGACTCCACTGCCGTCTTGGTCCGCCCACTTGGGGCCGCGCCACGCTGGTTCTGCCGTTGGGCAGCAGCCGAGGGGTTAAGCAGCGCGAACTCCCTGCTCTGCTCATCGACCTCGAACTCGGGATTCTCGAACAACTCCTTGAAGCGAGGGTCGTTGAGCAAGGTGGCTTTCTCCGCGGCCTTCCCAGGCTCGCTCGCGGCGTTCTCATCGACCTCCATGGCATCATCCTCGGCGGATTTCGCCTTGCGTGCGGCCTTCTTCTCGGCCTTCTTCCTCTCGCGCTCCTCCTCCTTCCTGATCTTCTCAGCCAACGCCTTGTTGACCTTGACGTTCGCGTCCTTCCGCGTGCGAATGCGCGTCTCGGCCATTTTCTCCATTTTCTCCCGAATCGCACGTTCGCGGTGCTCCTCGTAGACATACGGATTGGCGATGAGTCGCGCGGTGTCATACAGCTGCAGCGACAGGAAGTAGCCATGCATGTAAGGCTTGAGCGCCGGGGTACCAATAAGGTGATCCAGGCCGAGGCTACGTATGACATGAGCTCATGTATGACATCGCAACTGAATGACGATACACACCTGGTAAGCTCGCTGCGCTCAACGAACTTGAAGTCCTGATATGCCGTCCGCGTGGTCTGATCTTCCATCTCCTCCGTAAGGTTCTCGAGGAAACTGCACCATCGCGGCGCCGGGCCCAGTTGGGGGATGTAATACGAGGTCATTTGGATACCCTCATTTGCGAGCATAAGAAGACCGCTCCCGGGGAGATGGTGAACGTCGTTAATATCCGAAGCAGGCGTAATAGAAGTAAAGTTCGCAGAAGGCTGCGGGTGCAATCCATAGTCAGTGATGTAGTCGATAGCAGAGGAAGCGTGAAACATCACGCACCTGATTTCTGTCCCAAATCTTGATGACCTTCTTGTCCGCGCTGAGCACCAGACCATCGCCTGCCATCCTGCTGCCACCCTCGATCCAGGATACGTTTTTCACGGGCAACCCGTACCCCTGATCCTTAATGGCAAAGGGCCGAGCAGACCGAATGTCGTAAAGCAGCGTGTGGCCCGTCGAGGTACCGATAGCGTACGAGAGCCCGTCCATGCGGGACGCGAGCGCGGTGACCGAAACCGAAGGGCCCCCCGTCACGTCTTCGAGGCCAGGCAGCGCAGGCGCCGCGGCGCCAGCAGGCAGCAGGCGTCCAAGGGGGAGCTTGAGCAGCCCGACGCGCGAGCGAGAGCGCGGATCCCAGAACTCGACTGTGCCGTTCCCCTCTACGCCAAACGCATACAGCTGGTGCGCGGGGTTGACGTCGATACAGTTTACGCCTGGCACGTCGCCGCTCTCGCCCACGAGGGCGAGCGGCGTCATGAAACGGCCCTCGGCGAGGTTCAGGCGGTAGACCTCGTTTCCAGCACCGGCGATGAGTGCGTCACACGACGGGAAGTGGTAGCCCAGCGCGCGGCCAAAGCGTGGTATTCGCGTGCGGTAGTACAGACCGCCCTGGTTGTGGAACTCGACCGAGCGGTCATTTTGGAGGTGTATCGACTTTGTCCAGTCGTCCGAGAGCATCTGCGTGCGGCGCGATGAGCACGCCCGCCCGCGGGGACCAGCACATGGGCAGAAGACTCACTCACAAGAAAGTCGACATTCTCTGCGTCCGAATGTCGTTCGAACTTCAGCGAGAGCTGATCCAGATCCCAGACCCTGATCTGCGGTTTGTACGTTCCAGTCGCGACGACATGGTGTCCGTCCCTCGTCGTTTTTACGCGGTTGCTAGCCTCGGGGAATTCAAAGTGTTGAATGAGCTCTAGAGTCCCCTCAACCTGCTCTTTGACAGCCCCCCGTTTGCCCTTTTCCTTCACAGCGCGTTTGCGAGTGAGCCAGTCAGGTAATGAAGAAGATGAGCCGGATGCAGCACCATTGACTGTGTAGACTTTGACCGAGCCTGGATCGGGTAGAGTCGCCATTTTGGAGGGTCGTAAGGGGTATAGTGAGAACGAAGAACCGGATAACCAGAGCCAACAGAGACCAGGCGAGCAAGAGTGGGTGCCCCGAAGAGCGTGCAGATGAGAGTAGAAGAGACGCCGGACAAAATTCCTGATCGAGGCGGCGGCGGGCGCCCCGCCCTCCAGCGCTAATATTTACGAGGGGCCGCCTGTCCAAGAACAGACAGCAGGACTTGTGGCAAATGACTTGCAAAGTCTCCTTCGCAAGCGTGGTATCCAGTTTTCCAGGCAAGATATCCTATTTGAACACAGGAATATAATATATAAAAAAGACCAGTCCCCGCCCCTTTTCCACACATCGCGCTCCTGCCTACTACGACTGGTAGTGGATATGAGGTCGCGTCCGGCGGTATACAAATCGATGAAAGGGAATCCAGCCTGCCGTTGAAAGGCTCCGTGTTTTCGCGTCCACCTAATATGTCTTCTTCTTCTCGTCGACGGACAGGCCACCTATGGAAAGATCAGCGGATGCGCGCACGCTTTAGCGCGTAAGTGACGTACCAGGACCCATGTTCACCAACAGAATCAGACCTCCAACAATGGCTAACCAATCCTAGTTTAGAAGCAATCTGAACTAAGCTGAGATGATACCTACAGAGAGTCTGGAAGAAGTCGTATCTGCGAAAGCGCGAATCAGTCCAAGGTTCGCGGACGTGAATACCGCAGAAACTCACTTCAGGAAGTCGCGCTGAGGGTGCGCACTGTGCACGCTCCACCAGTTGTTGATGAAGACGTTGAAGACGCTGAGAACGATAACAAGGAACGCAGCAGACCACTTGGCCTTGAAGCCAATAGCAACCATGACGCAGGCAGCGAGACCGATGAGCGACACGAACGCACGGCCGATGCTCCATTCACCGCGGAAGGCAAACCAATGAACAGGAAGATGAGGAGTACGCGGCCCGCGAGCAAGAAACTAGTACCGAGCGGGTCAGCATTAGGGGCGCCAAGGTGAGACGGGGGTACGCACTATTTCTTGCGGTCCGTCTCGCTGAGACTCGGAAGACCAGCGAACAACGTCCTGCGCGTGTACATGGAGTCGCTGAACACCATCAAGAGACCGCCGATGACCGAGAGGTTGCGCAGGAAGAAGTTGAGGTCAAAGAGGAGACCGTAGCCGATAGCTTGCATGATGACGACGGAAAGGAGACCGCCGACAGCGTATTCAGTATGCCTCTTTGAGATGACCGCTCCCGAGCCAACCAGCATAGTCTATTTTGTCAAATAGACGTGTCAGGGTGGGAAAGACGCGCAACCAAGCTAGCCGAGACACGTACGATGACATTGAGTGCGAGGAAGAGGTGCGAAAGTCCCCAAGGGAAGTGCCGGTGTCTGCGTGGGCCGAGGATACGTGTGAACAGAGGGAGACGTGCAAACACGAGAGAAGCGCACCTCTGGAGGTACCAGAGCTGGTCACTCCACTGCGAGACGATGCGTAACGAGTCCTCGAGGAAGGTGACGACGATGAGGAACCTGCCGATCGCGGGCAGGTGGGGCTTCAAGGGTTGGGTGTAGATGTCCACGTTGTCCTCGACTGTGCGGGCGAAACCACGGAGCTTTTCGAGCGGATCGTCCGGGTTGGCTGCCCTGTAGCCCGAGGACGGGCGGGCGTTGGAGAAGCCGTGGGGGTCGGGCTGGTAGCCTCCAGAGGCTGGACGAGCGATGTGTATACGAGAGGACATGGCGGACGGGGCTGGCGGAGGACGAAGAGGTAAGGAACGGTGAAGGAGCGAGGACAAGTCGGGGATGCGTTCAAAGTGACGACGTGGCGGTTTAGTAGCCGTGAGAACCCTGTCCGCATCAGGACATCACCACTGCCTTTTCCGGCGTTTACGCTGAAACGTCCACCACATCGCTTTCGCCACTGCCGCAGATGGCCTCTGTTTCGCGGTTGCAATCCTCGCCGTCGTCGTCGTGCGCAATGCCGGGGAGAGACACGACGGATGGGAGGCCTAAGTCTGATTACGCCGACCCCTCGTGATGTGACAGACCGCGCCTCGCGAACGACAGTGCATTTGTTGTACGAGTGTCCGACACACTCCTCGTCTGTATCTTGTGTATCCTAGGAACTGTAATACGCCTGTTAGCACTCTAGAAACACTTTGTGAGCCCGAAATGAACGCAGACGGCGCCATGGAGATGCCACTGCCGAGGCAAGCATGGTCACGCTCGCCACGCGACGGGCCGTCACGCTACGCGACTGGCCGCGGACCTACTTTGACCGCATCAACCAAGTACCACGTCCGCACCGACCCACAAACTCATTTTCTGGTAAATGTTTGCATCAATTGTTGCTCTTGTTTGTCTCCAGGCTGGCGTGCGGCTGCTGATCAACTATACATAGCGGAAAGTTCATCTGCGTGGCCAGGAAAAAGCACGAACAATGGCCAAACGAACTCGTGCCGTTGTGGACGACGAGTCAGAGTACGAAGATGACTGCCAGAGCGACGCGTCCTTTGCGCCGAGCACCTCCAAAAGAGCACGCACGAAAGCTGCGACCACACGCAAGAAGCAGCCAATGAAGAAGACGCAGCAATCTCTACGACACATAGAAGACGGGCATGAAGAGGGTGGCACTGAACAGCACCCGTTATCTAGGCACATAATCGCAAACGCATCTCCTATGCGTGCTGCTCTTCTAGAGTGGTATGCTGGCGTGCACGCAGCCAGAGGCATGCCCTGGCGGAAGCCATATGACCCAACCCTGGGGCCTGACGGTCGCGCCCAGCGTGCATACGAGGTACGGATAAGCTTTCGACAGTGTATCGAGGGTACTGATTACCTGCTGATTGCCTTTAGGTCTGGGTGTCGGAGATCATGCTTCAGCAGACCCAGGTTGCCACAGTCATACCGTACTATACCAAGTGGATGGAAAAGTAAGTCTATATGAACGCTCATCCCGAAGCAACCGCTTTATCGAACGTTATCTCCGGGTCTAGATTCCCTACCATCCGCGAGTTGGTGCGTCCATATTTGTATAGACTTACGTCCGTAACTCGGGGTGACGTATGGGGCAGGCAGCCGCAGACATCGACACAGTGAATGCCCTCTGGAAGGGTCTCGGGTACTACTCGCGTGCCGCGCGACTGCTGCAGGGCGCGAAGAAGGCAGTCGAGGAGCTCGGGGGCCGACTCCCGGACAATGCGAAAGACATGGAAGCGCAGATTCCAGGCATCGGCAGATACAGCGCCGGCGCTATCTGCTCAATAGCGTACAACGAACGCGTGCCCGTCGTGAGTGTCGTTGTAGGTGATCCGCGCCTGCCTCACGCTGATTGGGGGTGGGTCTGCACCGGTCTAGCTCGACGGGAACGTCCACAGGCTGATGAGCCGCCTGCTGGCGCTCTACGCGCCTCCAAAGGCCAAACAGAGCTTGGACGTACTCTGGGCCGGCGCGACCGCGATGGTCCAGGACTCGGAGCGGCCGGGCGACGTGAACCAGGCGCTGATAGAACTAGGTTCGACCGTCTGCAAGGTGCGCGAGCCGTCGTGCGGTGCCTGTCCGCTCCAGGCATGGTGTGGTGCGCACCGGCTCGAGCATTCCCTGGCCAAAGTAAGCCGCGGGCCTGCATTTCGGAGATTCCCCGTCTGATTCTGCCTTTTTGTTGTTGCCGTCGTGCCTCCCTGTCCAGCTGACGGACGCTCCGCGCAGCCGCGCGGCGAGCAGCGATCTCCCCGACATCGAGGATCTCTGCACGCTGTGCGCACCGCTGCCGCCCGGCAGCCCCGCGGCGTCCTTCCCGATGAAGGCCGTGCGCAAGAAGGCCCGCGAGGAGGTCGACGTCGTGAACGTCGTCGAATGGCGCCATCCGGCGACGCAGGCGCGGTACTTTCTATTGGTGCGCCGGCCAGACGGAGGTCAGTGCGCGCGCCACCCCCCGCGCACCGTTTTGATCGCCCGTCCTCACACTGAATGGGGGCCACACAGGTCTCTTGGCAGGTCTCCACGAGTTCCCGACCGCGTCCGACGTCCCGCCCGACCTGCCGCGCGCCGCGCTGCACGAGCTCGCGGCACGGCTCCTCGCGGACATACTCGCAGCCCCGCCGCCGCCGTACGCCCGGTCCGCGCCCGCCGCAGACGCAGACGCGGCAGACCTCACCATCGCACAGATCACGCCTGCGGGCGACGTCGTCCACGTCTTCTCGCACATCCGCAAGACGTACCGCGTGCAGTGGGTGCTGCTCGCGGGCGGCGGGCCCGCGCCGCCCGCGCTCGCGCCTGCGCCTGCGCCTGCTGCTGCGCGTGGTGCGGCGCGCGCCAGCAAGGGTCCCCGTGCGCCCGCAGGCGCCCCGCCGCCGCCGCCGCGCGCGCTGTGGACGCCGCTCGCGGACGTCCCGTCGGCCAAGTGAGTGGGCACCCCCAACGCTCGTCAATAACTGCCACCGGGCGCTGACGCCGTGAGCACTGCAGCATCGGGACGGGCGTGCTCAAGGTCTGGCGGCAGGCGTGCTCGCTCTGGGCGTAGGCAAAACCCCCGCGCTAGCGACGGCCGCGCCGCCCTCCGGTTCTCCCTTGCGCCCGCGTGTTGCAGTACGTTATGCGCGCGCGCGCCCCCCTCCGTGCCGCCGCCGCCGCCAGCGCGACCCAATATACCCCGATATGGCGCATGCGGCAAGGTTTTTGGCGTGGTGCGCGGCCGTGCGGGATTGTTGCTGGCCGGAAAACGTTCCTGCTGGCAGCGCGCGACACGGGATCTGATAGAGTTTTCTCTGCGCAGGAGGTCGCGAGCTCGACTGGCTGTTTCCTGATGTTTCCCTGCTTCTCTCTTTTGCTTTTTGTCGCTTGCTAGTTTCCGAGTCTGCGAGGCCGGAAGAATCACAGCACACATCATATTCTCGTCTGTGCTCCCGCGCGCGCCCAGCCCCACAAGCCGTGCTTGCATGTGCCTGCCCGGGATTCTCGAACGTCGGCGGGGTCCTGCCCGCGTTTTGGCCCTGCAGCCGATCTCAGGTTCGCCGCTCCGTCGCCCACGGACGCCAAAAGGAAAATGACGCTCCGCGATCTGGGACCATATTTTCCGCCGCGCGCACAAACGCGGTTAGTGCCCGGTGAGGGCTCCTGTTCAGTTTCCAGGCGAACGCTATATTAGAGACCACATGAAGTCCGAGAGCTTATGCCAGATTAGCTCCCTGCGCAGGCGGCGGTTGGCATGCGGGTGGGGAGAGCGCGATCAGAACAGCAGCGTGTGGGATGATTAGCCTGATATATCGTGCCAGTACTACAAATACAGGAAGTGCTATGTAAATGAGCTTTGTGATCCTTGTGTGAATATCCAGGAACAGCGTGCATGAGAACGAGCAGGACCGACGTGGAGCATGAGAATCGTGAGTGCGGGTGAGGGGGTGCGGCGCCGCGGGGCGGCAACGAGAGTCCTCGGACGACCCTCGAGCCGACGGGGGGCGCGGTCGTGCACTTAGGATGCAGAACGAAGATACGACAGCCGGCGGCCAGGGTGTCCGCGTTTTTCCACAAGGACCAGGTCTCCCCCCAACGAGCCCTCCGCAACTGATAGGATTGCGCAGGGGATGATCCGAGCTGGTCCCGCCGGCGGCACGGACGGTGACGCTGGGAGAGGCAGCGCAGCGAGGGGGGACGTGGGGAGAGAGAGCCTGGACTCGGGAGAAGAGGTAGCCAGCCGCGCATGCGGGTGAGACACACGCACGCCCGTCACGGCGGGAGCGTCGCGCGGGGCTCTGGCCATCGGTGCTCGAGGCGCGGCGTGCCGGACAGTCGGCGGAGGCAGTCCTCTGCGATCGGGTCTCTGACGGGCTGGCGGAGCGAGGTGAGCACGGAGAGCGGGACGAGGCTGCGGTCGGGCGTCGCCTGGTGCTGCGCGACCTGGACGTGCGGGTACGCCGCGGGCACCGGCGGCGTCGTCGGCGCGCTGAACGTCCGCGGCGAGGCGTCGAGCTCGGACGACGTCGACGACGAGGACTGGCTCGTGAACGGCGACGGGTCCCGGTAGTAGTCGCGCGCGGCGTCGGGCGGGGGCGGCAGCCGCCCGGATGCGCGATGCTGCTCGACGGCGCGCGTACCGGGGCGTGAGCGGCGGGCGGGAAGTCGGCGCGGCGGTGCAGGTGGTCGTGTGGCAGGGCAGGCGGGGGCGGCGCGCCGGCGGTCGACGACCACCGCCGCCTGTCGTCATCGTCGAGCGAGAACTGGGCGCGGAAGGTGGTCGTCATCGGCTCGACGGAGGCCCAGGGATCCTGGAGGGGGGACGAGTTGTCGTCATCGCGGTGGCTGTCACCCTGGCGCGCCTTGCTGGCGCGGGCATTTTTGAACCAGCCTTGGGGAACCTGGACGTCTCCAACGCCGGGGATGTTGTCTATGGTGTTAAGGCTGTCGAGAGTGGCCTGGCTAAAGTAGGCGGCTGGAGAGCGGGTGGTCAGCGGGGAGGGTCCGGAGGGGCCGGATGGGCGGTGCTCACTGAGGTGCCATTTTCGGGTGAGGCCTCGAGGGCGGTCTTCGGGGAGGGAGACATGGACGCTGTAGGTCTGCTTGATCAAGCGGTCGACTTCTGAGCGGGGGCTCGAGGAGCTGCGGGGATCCCTTCGCCTTGGAGATAAATGGTTAGTCCCAAGATCCGGGAAGGGGAGGGGCATGTGCGTCATGCGTACTTCATTATATTAGCCCATTGGTTGGAGGGGTGTGTCGAGTCTTGGTCAGAGTCGCGCTGGCGGTAGAACAGAAACTCTTGTGCGATGCGTGATGCGGACCAGGATATGCCGTCGGTCCTGGTTAGGCGGTGAGGATGCGGGTGTTGTGTGATGAGACGAGGGGGGAGACATACCAGCGTTCCATGCCGAGGCCGGTGATTTCTGCGTTGGCACAGCGCTCCTCCCAGATGTAGACGTTGCCTGGGACGATGGCCCTGCGCTCCTCGGCGTCGAGGCGGCGGGTGATCATGGGGAGGACGCCGCGGGC
This sequence comes from Phanerodontia chrysosporium, assembly GCA_001910725.1. Taxonomy (NCBI): domain Eukaryota; kingdom Fungi; phylum Basidiomycota; class Agaricomycetes; order Polyporales; family Phanerochaetaceae; genus Phanerodontia; species Phanerodontia chrysosporium. The sequence continues at coordinate 585,574 of MJGA01000008.1, forward strand.
GACGGCGTAGAAGATCTGGAGTGCGTCGCGGGTGGAGCGCACGCGTACGTTCTGGAGGGTGGGCTGCTGCATGGCTGCGGCGGCGCGGCGGGGGAGAGAGGCAGACGAGGAGGAGGGCTTTGCTTTGATATTTATGCGATGTGTGGTGTAGACGCCTTTGTGAAGTCAGTTCCAGGGGCCAAACTCTGAAGGGGATCCCCGAATCTGGCGATGGAATGTTTCCCGTTAGAGTTTGCATTGAGTTATTACCCGCATCGGCGACGACTCCGGAAAATCGGCCTCACGCCGACCAACGAGCCGCAGCGGATTCCACTGCTCCCGCTGCCCTCCTAAGCTGTTGCCCCAAGCGACGTCCGCGCCCACCAGCCTAGATCCTCCGCCGGAGATGTCCCGCGACGAGCTGGCACTCTATCTGATCGAAACTGATTAGAATTTACGTGGGTGTGACCAGATCGTTCCCAGGGGGGACAGCAGCAGCGGCGGCGGCGGCGGCGCGGCGGGGGGAGAGGCGACAGCGATTGGCGAGAGAGAGAGCCGATGGCCAATGAGCGCTCTGCACGCCGCTCCTCATGGTGTGCCCCCGCTCGCGCGGACGCGAGTTGCTCGAACGAGGACGTCAACGGGCGAGAACCCAGTCGGCAGCCGCCCTGGGCGCCGGGCGGCAGGCCGCGGGGTGCCAACCGACAGATCGTGTACAAGAGCCCAACTTTGTATCACGCTTATCGCACGTTCCATGTTGAAATTCAGCCCTCGTCATGCCCCGGGCCAGAAAGGTTCGCGGGAGAAGACGCCAGCCAGCCCTCCCCAGCCTCCCCTTACGGCACACGGCAAAAGTTTGGAAAGGGCGGAGTTAGCACAGGGTTGCGTGCACGTCCCGACACGAGCAACATCCTCCCCCACCTCCGGGGGCCTCCACCACCGCACGCATCTCGGCGACAGCGCGTCCCGCCATCTCCCCAACCCCCCCTGCGTGCCGTTTCCCATGCCGCGGCGTTTTGAGCAGCAGCCTGCCCGATAAGGCCGCACATGCGCTTTGTGGCGTCTCACGCAGGCCGTGCGTGCTGCCAGACATCCGCGCGCGCGCGCGCGACAGACGAGCCCGCGGCCGCGAAGCACGAGCACATGCCACCCCGTCGAGAGGGATTCCACCGTCGGCGGTCTGGAAACCGCTTTCCGAGGGTACCCACGTTCACGCGCCCTTTGCCAGTGCTGCCTTCGACTGCTCAGGGCAATCATCCCCGACCTTCACGAAAACTATCACCTGCACCACGGCATCGTGGCCACCGTGGCCAACGCCTCCTCTCTTGGGCAGGCCTCTTTTCCTCAAGTCAATGAGCTTACCAAGCTGCGCCGTCCCCAGGAAGGGCCGCAGGAGCGGCGGCCCCAACCTCGTCGAAAAAAAAAAAAAATAAAAGCAGAAACGCACCAGATGTCCAACCTTGCACTCTCGGATGGAGATGTGGAGTAGGGAAGGTTCATAAACACATATTCACCGACATACGCGTGACAGCTGAGCCATGGCCTCCGTCTCAGAAGCTCCCCCAGGTTTACGACACCAGATGGTCTGTCACGCAAATCGGCGGCACAGTCAATCAGAAATTTTAACACCAGGGGAGCGTGGAGGAACGCACCCTCAAGCGGCAGGACCAGCGGCATAAGGTCGGAGATTTGCGCGTAGTGCGGGTGCCCCCGGAAATTGTAACGCACCCGCAGCGACTTCGCGGCAGAGGGCACAGGGTCGTAAAAGCCTTGCAATCCGGCCTAACACCATGGGAAGACACGCCAGTCATCAGCACCGTTTGCATCACGAGGATGTCGTCACGATAGAGCAGAGCAATTGTGGGCTCAAAACGTCATCTGACCATGTTCCATGGAAGGCCCTGGACCAGCCAGAGCGGTACCCAGACGATAAGAGTGACGATCACGATCTTCGCACGTCGGATATGGCTGCCGTCGTGCGGGAGAAAAGAAGGCCCCCTGCAACCTCCCAGGGAAAAGTCAATTCCTCCGAGCGGGAGGCACAGCGTTCGTTCGCTGGGGATAAGGAGAGCCCGACCCGCCGTTGATGGTGCGAGGTCCATGAGAAAAAGTCTCTCGTAAACCCATCCGTAACCAGCATCCGCGAGGGTTTGGCATCGCTTGCCATGCGCAACAAAGGTAGAAAACGGGGTAGCGCTGATTCATGCGCATCGCGTCGAAGTCGAGTATCAATAGACCCCGACCCTGCTCCTTCGCTTGACTGGAAATACCCAGGGTCCGCGGGCTTCGACAATCACCGCGCATGGCCAGCAACAAGGGGAAATGAAGACTGAAATGAACGCAACGCGTATCCTCGGTCCAGAACGCACCTTCGATCGTCCGCCGGGAATGTACAGTTGGCTATTGTTGACCAACGCCTGGACGGGTATCGTCACGTCAATGTCTAGCCCCTTCGCAGACTCATCGTCCTGGTCTGCCGGGCCATATCGAGCCTCGACGATAACCAAACCTGCACAGACAAAGGTTCAGTACCCACGTAATCGTCCTGCAGGCACCGCGCCGCCACACGAAGCTCATGATACCACACATACCGTCCTTTGACGCCTCGGCTTCCATGTGCCGCCTCGCTGTGTCGCGTAACAGGGACATGGTCTCTTCAGCCGCGCGGACTACATCCGCCTTGGCCTCGCGCAGCTCCCGCCGTGCCTGGTGGAAGAATCTGTGCGCATCGGCCGCGTAAGTCAAGCACATGCCCGGCGAGATGAATATGATACGGTGTATACGCACGCGAGTCGTTCGCGCCGCTTCAGGGGCCGCAATACAAACCAGTAACCCAAAGTGACAGCGGCGGTAGGTACGACTGTCGACCAAAACGCCGCGAGTTCGTCGAACTCCGACGACAGGCTGATGGGCACATAGAACAACTGATTCATAACGGTCGCGCTAGAGCGGGCGGACGTGTTGAGCACCCTGAGAAGCGATGGGTGGTGGATAGGAAAACAGCTTACCTGAGTTTCAGCTCGACGCCGTTCGTTCCCATCCCCACGTCAATGCCGAGTGCGCTCAGGGTTGTGTTACGTTCACCGCCCCATGATGCCGACAAGACCCCTCTTCGAGCCTGCAGGCCAGCCTCGATCCTGGCCTTGAATTGGAGCCCGAGCTCCACGAAGACCAATCCGCACTCGCCGAAAAGGACAGGCAGAGGGCCGAGCACGCTGGTGCCAAAGCTCCAGAGCCCGACGCAGGAGGCCAATCCGGTCTTCGAAGGAGGGCCACGCGGTGAGGAAGCGGCCTCGTCGACGCCGAGATCCACCATCTTCCGCGATGTCACCGCGAGGGTAAACGATGGTAACGAGTTATTGGTGGCGAACTCAAAGATCCCGAACGTGGCCACGCCAGGGAAGAGTCTGCGCTGCAGCGAGACAGACACAGGGGGCAGGGCGGCCAACGGCGTGTTGGCGGTGCCTTGCAGATTGGTCAACCCGCTTCGAAGTCCGCGTGCGAAGTAGGTCTTCACCACAGCGGCGTTGTCGCCATCGTCGTAATTTACACCTAGATTAAGGTTGCGAGCTCTGAATAGTGAGGTCGATGCCTAGAAAGACGGGGATCAACTTCTGCAATAACCCAAGATAGTACCTTGGTCGCATACATACCTCAAGACCTATTTTGGGAGAATATTGGTACCGGAGGGTTCCGATAACATGTCGTCCGCTGGGCGAGCCTAGTTGACCGACAGGCCCGACGCGTGACTGAGCAGATAAAACGAGCAACAACGCATCGGAAAGGGATTTCTAATGCCCTTTGCGAGTCAGACAATGCCGTCAAGAAGCATGAACCGTCTGACCTGCAGGACGGTCTTCACAGAGACACCGGAAAACTTGAGGCTGTCCAATCGTACTTTCACCCGATTTAACAGCGGCGAGTTATTGAAATCCTGGTTGTCCACGGTAACGAATAGGGCTCGGGCATCGACTCCTACGCCCACTTCACCGTCTGACCGAATGATCTGTTGGGCCTTCAGATAGTCTGATTCGGCTTTTTTGAATTTCAGTTGTTTCTCGACCTGACCCCGTTAGCGGCAGATGTAAGGATGAGTTCATTATTACTCACCTCTTCTGGGGGAAGCCCTGACAGCTGAAGATCACGAGCCAAGCGGACTCCTTCTAAGCCTATAAAGGACCTTTGAGCTCCCTGGTTATCACGAAGCGAAGACGGCGCCTACCATAGAGGTCATAGGCTTGCCTGAGCTGTAAATGAGTGACAGCTGCGAGAAAGTATGAATGACATACCTAGTCACGTTGTCGGATAAGACTGGTTCGACGGAAAACGTCAGGGAGGGAGAAAAGACAGAGCTGTGAACACGCACTCTCATATGCCTTCTGAACCTCCAGAAAACGCTTCAATGCTGTCTCTTGCGTCGGCTTCCCATGCTGCTTGTCCGGATGAAATACGAGCGAAAGCTGTCGGTACCGCTCTCGGATTTCCTCCTTGGTTGCGGTAGTGGGAAGATTTAGAACAGTGCTGGTGGTATAATTAGAATACATAGGCCTGCGTGGGTAGGTGACATACTAGAGGTATTCCGGCTGAGCAAGATTGGGATCAAGGTCTTCAGCGGGAACGTCCGACATGGAGTGCGACGTACAACCCGGAGCGCGTCACAACTGGTGGAGCGGATATCCAAGCTAGACTGTTCTCAAGGTTAGCGGCGCGCATATGCTGTATGACACGCGTGTGCACACCTGCAGTGAGTTTCGGGAACGGCGAAGTTCACTGCGAAGGGTTGAGTTAGTCGCGCTTCGCTTCGAGCTTCACAGCCCCCCTCTGTCCCCGACTCGTTCGACTTACAGCACGCAAATCGGTATGCAGCACCGGTGAAGTTCAGATGCGGTGGATGGCGGTCGAGTTGGGGGACAATGTCATATTCGACGAGCTCGTCATGGACCACGGCGGACGCTGCCGAGAGCGCGTCCCGACGGCGAGTGACGAACGTCACGCGCGTCACGTTGTGTTACCCGGCATGGTCACGCTGGGTCTGGCCGCACGCCGCCATGTCGCCCTTCGAACTTTGCTGCACATCCCTTGCGGGTGTGGCTGAGGGGTGCAACTGCGGCATAGTCTCTCCCTGCATCAAAGCTAGATACAGGCGAAAACTACCCATGGGTGCTGTGTCAGTGCGTATACAGCCCACCTATCTCGGAAACCCCGCGTATGGTTCTCGACTTCGAACAGCATTCGCGAGTTGTCCGCCGTGCGGCGATCCAAGAAGGCAACGATGTGCACCAGCGCCCTCGGGATTGAGCTTGAAGTGACTCAGGGTTCAGCACCGCATTGGTCCTGCCATCGGTCTTTGGCACCGCGCAGCGATCTACGGCCAACGTAGACACCGCGCTAGGGACGACATGCAGGTGCGTTTCCTCCACCGGTCATCGGAACTCAGGCCCAACGCCCTTCGGTGTCGTGGCCCTCGCCGGACGTCCTCATGGGGGTGCGAAAGTGATCTACCGGATGCAGGTGCCGATATTAACTTCTACTGCAGCCCTGGGTCCTGCGCGGACAAGGGATCGCACTTCTATCACAGGTTTAGCTCCTGTGCGCTGTTGATGGCATTGTGACACTCCAGGGGTATGCACCGCAAGCAGGTAGGGTGGTCGGCTGCCCGCCTTAACGCCTCCGCTTGTGCTGCTGCTTCGCGCGAAACGAGCCCATGGACGCGGAACCGTGAAGCTAACGGTCGATTGCCACGGTTGATTCTTGCGCAACAACACCCATGCGGACCCGTACTCCGTGTTTTTCCGCATTGCGGGATCGATTTTTCTGTCGTATGCTGCTTACTTCTGCCGTCGGAGTCCCGCTTGAAATTGGGTACACGCAAGCTATGCAGTTGTGTGTCAAGACAGGCATGTATTGCCACGAGAAGCAGTTCGCGAAGCCGTCGGCGGGAAATCCGGCAAGCCATACCCGTGTAATATCCGTGGACTGCATAGACTAATATCGCCAGGTCCGCTATCTCCAAGGACTCACCGCCAGGTGCGTAATCCCACTAAGCTGCTTTGCATTGTGCCTTACGGCTCGACATCTGGTTTCGGCTGTGTGGTCTAGATTTTTTTTACAGCAGATGTGGCGTAGGCCGCTGTCAGAGGCGCCGAGGGCGCCACCAGCCCCTGGCTGCCATCTGCGGGCACAGCATTGGGCTTGGATGTACAGTGTCGAGCCGGTCGCGACTCCCTGCGAACCCTTCATGCGATGCGCACAGGTACCACGGTCCGATGTTCTCTACCAAGGCAAACCGTCTAAAAAGATATACGGTCCGAGTGCCTCCGTGACTGAACTCAAGCCGAAAGCGGTGCTTGCATGCATCGGATGTCGGAGGCGAGTACCTGTACTCCAATTCGGATATCAAGCATGGGACTCTGGGACTCCGTTGAATACGAGCGATTAACATAACAAAGGTGGTGTACATGATCATGTACAGCGCCGGACATCGGAGAACAGCCTATTCCACCGAACCTTCGGCCAACTTCACCGCTGCTCCGGCCCACTTCTCTGACGCTGCGTCGTCATCCGCTGCTATGGTGCACGATGCAAACACCGCAGTGCACTCACACGGCAGAGGACTGCTCGGGACAGGAGAGCAGGTCGGAGAGCGAGACCACCGACCAGAGGTGTACGTCAGAGCGGGCGTAGCTAGGCACGAGAAGGCGTCTTGGCCGTGGTCTTCACCGTCGGCAAGCGTTCCGTCGAGACTGAATTCCCCATCGTGCTTCAGCAGCTCTATCGATTGATCCGCTAGATCTTTCGGAGACAGTGACTCGTCTTCGAGAGCATCCACCGGTTCTGGTTTCCGCACAACCGACATCTTGCGAAGAGCTGCCAGCCGCTCCTCGAGCGCCGCGAGCCTGATCTCATGGGCAGAGTCGTCCATGGCAGCCTGGCGGCGGAGCTCGCGGTACTTGTGCGCCTTCGCCTCGAGCTGGTCGTTGAATTTGAGTTGCTCCTGCGCGCGTATAGCTTTGGTTCGATGGTCCTCGTATGCCCACTGCGCATCATCGAGTTCCTCCTCTGCCGCCCGCTGCTCTCCGTGTGTCTCGTAGTTGCCGTCACTCACGAGCTTGAGCTGGAGCTCGAGGGATTCCTGTGCTTCGTGCCTCTCGCCTTGGCTATGAGCAAGCAAAGCGCGCCGCTCCGCGACGTCTGCTCCCTTGGTGGCCACAACAACACGGATGGCGTGTAGCCGATTTTGAGAGGCGGCGAGGCGTGCGACGAAACGTTCCCCTTCCCTGGCGCAATGCTCAAGATGTAACCTATGCTCGGCGATGCTGAAAGCAAGGCTCTCCTTGGCATCTTCAATGTGCTTGAAGGCGAGGGCGCTGTCGGTTGCAAGGGACGTCTTGTGTCCCTCGAGAACAGCGGAGCGTTGGATGGCGATGTGGCGTGCGTGAACGACGTGGTGGAGGACACAGGAGATGTTATCGGCATGGGAGACTTTGGCTCGGACGGCCCTCACTCGGGCGGAGGCGCGGTTCAGCGCGATCGTGCAGACCTTATTGTGTAGCTCGTCAATCTCGGCCTTGACGTTCGCAAGGTTAGACGCTGCATGAGCAACATCGTCAGCGATAGTAGTGCGGTGCATCTCCATAATTGCTACTGTCGTCCTTCGGGTTTCTTTAGCGAGTTGCATCTTCGCCTTGTGCGCATGAAGGATCGCTTCAGCCGACAAGACATGAGCAGTGTTCCTAGCAATCTCAGTTGTTCGAGCGCTTTTCCTCGAGGGGTTGCAATCGGCGAGCCTAGCGAGCTCGACTACACACGCCATTCGCTGGGAATTGAAGTCGTCTGTTTCAATGTGCCGGGGAGGATCTTGTGGCTCACTCTTGAGAGACGTATAATCCCTGTCACTTGTCGCAGACGCGGTGTCGTTGGCCTTGTCGAGGGCTGAGTCGGAGAACGTGATGGAAAGAGTATCCCGACAACTTGTAGCAGCGTCTTGACGCGCCGCAGAGTCGAGATTGAGTTCGAGGATACGGCTGGAAGTAGCGTTGCGTGAGGCCTCAACCGACTGCTTCTTGCTGCTGAAAAGAGCCGCCACTGCGACCGCGGCACTAAAAATACGCTATATGCACCACCGTGACGGTCAGTAAGCGTCGAAGCGTGCAGGTATGATTCTTACCTGTTTGCTCTGGATCGCCGTGCAAGCGAGCTCGCAAATGTTCTGCAAGTCCGTTCGATGCTCGCGCAGTCTGTCGCCCGGGTCGATCCACTGCACGCCTCTGCTGCATTTGCGGGCAGCTTCCCAATTTGAGAAGAGCGAGTCAGAAGCTAGCACGGCACATTGACAGCGCTCTGTCTGCTTCGCCTCGTCAGAGGCAGTAGTGCCAATGCAGTACTTGATAGTGGAGATCGTTGAACCCCAGGTCGCGAGGAACTAATGCAGCTATATCAACCTCTGTGGTACACCCCCTTCTCTGCGAACTGACCAATATGAACCACGGAATCACCACCAGACATGCCTCTTCTTCAGTGGGAAACGCGAGGACGTCGATGATGAAGGCAAGGACAGACTCGGCAGCGATAAAGGCATCTCGGGAGCGAGGATTAGCAGCCCTCACGAGATATACAGAGGATCCTAGCAGCAGTAGAGCTACTAAGGCCTTGAGGAGGTACATGATTATGGCGATGAAACATGACAGAGAGCCATTGCGGGTTGCTTTAACCTGATGAGGCTGACCAGCAGTCGCAACCACTAAGCTGCCAGTCCAAGTTCACATCGCAATTGGAAAGCGGTCGACAGGAAATTACGATGAAGCATTTCTTCCTAGTCGTCAATAGAGTGAGGGCCACTTCGACTGTATTCCCAAAGTGAGCTCTTTCTGGAAATTCTTTGGTTGAACGTCACCTACGTGTAATGGTTCGCCAGTGTCTTGAGGGACAAGTGTGAATTTCTGCAATCCGGCAAGATAGCAACTTCGCGGCGTACGCGTTAGTTATGCGGTGGCAAGTACCGCCTTGTACAAGTCCATGAAGCGTCAGTGGAGGACAGCCGGTGGTGACCTAGTGGAATCGGGATCGGTCATTGACAGTTCCTTGCGAAACAAGGTATATCTAGCAACTTGGCCAATTTCGGATCGGGTTCATCGTCGACGTTACCCGAACCGGTTTGGGTCTCCAAACTGAACCGCTTTGTCACGTGATACGCTGGTCAAAAGATTGTCGTTGCGAAAGACTGACACGACAGCAAGGAGATTTACGGTAGAGCATATTCGACAGTGTTTTTATATTGTTCTACCGAGGTTTTGCCAAGCCGCGAAGAGTGGCTCGATGAGTCCCGGTCAGTGCTGTGCCAGTGTGCTCCATAGGCGAACGAGATGGATTTTCATTTTTTAAAAAAGCGCAACACGTACAGCTCCCTAAATACTACACTAAGATGGAAGGCCAACTGCGCGAAACTCAACGTCGCAGCAGACCAGACGTGCATTCGAACAGCGGACGATCCGTGACACGAACACGTGACGCCTGTCACTACGCGTACGCGAGGGCGTGACGCCGAGGGTCGCTGGATGACCACCACCGTCGAGAGCAGCGTCCTCCCGTATCCGTCAGGCCTGCTAACGCTCACTCACCCACTATCTATTGACTTATATCTTGTATCATCTGGGGTTTATCGCATGGCGGATGACATCGTCCTCCCTTCTGATCCTGAAGAGCTCGAAGAATATGAAGCCGAACGCGATCTCGAGCAATACTGGCGGAATGTGATATCCCCTATCGCGAAGAACCTGACTTGGCTCAGAAGTTTTGGTCTGGGAGGTGCACACGGATCTCGTCGTACTCCGGAGGGTAGCAGCCCAGGCGGGGGCAGTTCGGATGACGAGGCCGTCTCAGAGCCGCCGGCGAAACGCATGAAGGTGCGTCATAACGCTCTCTGTACGCCCGCAGTCTCTGATGAAACAAGTCTACAGACTTCTCACTCTCTGCCAAAGGAGAACGTAGGCGGGTCGCTGGGGCCCTTGTCCTTGCATAGTCCTCAATCTCAACGCCGAGTAGCTCACGACATCTCCAATCTTTCTCCATCCCATTCCCTCGTGAGTCAGGTCCTGCTCATTGCTACCAGCTAAAGATCAATTTTTTTTGGCTATAAGCATAATGCATCGCATGACCATCCTGCTAACAATGCGTCATCTCCACACTCGCCGACGGAATCTGTGAAGACACCCGTGAGGTCACTACGCAAACCTTATACGCGCGAAATGAGCCCTTCGCGCAGCACTCCTGCGTTTGAAGGAGAAGACCAAGCTTCCGTGACTTTAGATGAGTATGCCCCTACACCTTCTTCGCAGTCTTACATAGTTCCATCGCCCTCAAGACCGCAATTCCGTTCGACCGTCTCTCCAGACCCCCTCCTCCTCCCTAATCGGACACCTCAGCGATCTCCTCCTGTCAACGCCAGCGACATTGAGGATGACCTTCCTGTCGCGGGCCCGTCTCGTTTGCCACCAATCGCACCCTCATCTCCTATGCGCACGAGAGACCCCACCACTAGTCCATTATCCTCAGTTTCTTCGTCTCCCTCTCGATCCCCACGTCACACACATACCCGCACATCCACTACTGCGAATGCCGAATTCAATGATGGCGCTGTAGATGCCTCTCCAGCCGAGGACGTGGTAGCCGACGCTACCGCGGGTGCTATGCACGACAGTTCTGGCCGCCGATATCGACTTCGCGAGAGAACTGATAAGCAACTGCATCCATACGTGTACGACAAACAACTCTACCGCAAAGTATTACGCCACAACCCCGAGGCCATCATCCACGTTGACCTGAACCGCAGACGGCACCGGTCTCGCTCGCGCTCAGTCGTAGCAGGGAACGAGCAGAGCAGCGACCCCGAAGTCGACCCGGCGGAGCTCGAGGCTGAAGAGAGCGAGAGTGAACGAAGACGGAGAAGGCGCACAAGAAGTGTGGACGGGGACGGTACAAGGAGGTCGAGAAGCCGAACGGAATCGGAGAGGGGCCAGAGGAGGCGAAGGGACCGAGTAGGGTCGGCAGGCGCACATGTAGGGAGGCAGAGGGGATCAAGGTCGCCGCGGGCTGCAGTGCTACCGACTGCAATGTCTCCGAGAACGATGCAAAGAAACGCAGAGTTCGAGAGACGAATGTTTCCCGAGTTCTCGGACAGCGAGAACGAGTATGAGAGTCTTGGTCTGTCGCGGCCGGACCGTGCCAGGAAGGGCAAGGGGAAGCAGACAGAAGCAGACTCACACAAGAGGTCAGAGGCAGATGAGGTCCGGCTAGCGCGGAAGAAGAGGAGGAAGAGGTTCCCAATGAAGCCAGACATGCCCCAACCGCCAGAGGGCAGTAGTCTTGTAAGTGATGAAATTTGGTCTTATGGCACATTCGAGTTGCTGACAGGTTTATAGGCGGCGAATCCGTCTAGATCCCGAATACACGGACGAATATCGTCAGAACTGGACACCAGCGATGTTGAAGTACTGCCATCTGTCCGGCCTTCTGTCTGTCCTCCGAGTCGTCAACCTTCGGAAGACCAGTGGGCTCACGATGGGCCGTCCGCGTCCGACGACGGCGTTCCAGCCTCGGATGCAGAAGGGCCCCCGGAGTCATCCTCCTTGCACGGGCTCGATTCGGGGCCGGAGATGGATCTCGACCGTGCCAACCAAGGCCGTGACATGCCAGACATCCAGCAAAGTCAAGATCGCGATCAATGGAACTTTAACGTCCCGGACTTCTTTCACCCGAGCGACGACGACGAGGTCACCTCGGAACGTGACGCACGACATCCATCACCTGCGAGGTCTTCCCCGATCGACGTTGACGCGTTCGACCTTGACCAATCATCTTCGGGTAGCGAGGGGTTCATTGAGGATCCGTCGAAGCTCGATGCCGACACGTTCTACCGTCGTTTCAGAAAGCACTACCCCGAGATTTTCAGGCTGTATCCGCGCCCCAAAGCGCGCCAACTCATCCTCGAGAGCCTCCGGCCAAAGCCTACGAAGCAGAAGCAGCGGCAGCACAGTACCGTGTCGAACAATGCACCGTTGCAGCCCGGCCGCGTGCAACGCCGCGTCGGCAATGCGCGTGACGTCGCCATCCGCGGCGACTCGGAGAGCGAGGACGAGCCGCGGCGCACGCCGTCGCCCAGCCCGAGCCCGAGCCCGCGCTTCGAGCTCCCGCGCCGCTCGTCGCAGTCGTCCGCGGCGCCTCACGCGGGCCCGTCGAGACCGCGTGCCGCGCAGCGCACATTCAGCGTGGACGTCATCGAGATCTCGAGCGGTGAGGACGAGGCGTCGCAGGCTGACGACGAGGATGAGGGCGAGCTCGAGTTCATGAACGGGCTGGCGAAGGTTGGCGAGGCACGGGAGGGCACGCTCGTCGACTATATGCTGGACCGTACGCGGAGATCTGGGAAGACTGACAAGGTGAAGGCGCCTACGAAGAGACGCGGCTATGGGAGAGATGGGGGACGAAGAGGTGGGGGTGGCTATGGCGGAAGAGGCGGAGGTGGTTTACCCCGCCGAAAGAAGCCGATGGTCAACATTCAGACCAAGGCGGGCGGGTCTCGCCGACATACCGCGCAGCGCACAAACTCGAACAGACCACCCCCTATACGGGCCGTGATAGGTGGCGCGACGAAGTATGGAGTCAAGCGACAGACTCTCCTCAACTTTCCGCGTATCGAGGATCAGCGTGGACGTTTCCCAGACCCAGACGGGTCGCCTGTTGCTGCTGAACCGTCTGAATTCGATGGTGAATCCCCTGGACCCTCCACACCTTCCGCATCCACCAAACCGCCTGCTCCTGCTTTCGACATCACTGTTGGTCAACCTAAATCGAAATCGCAGTCGAAGCACGCATGGCAGAAGGCGCGCGCTCGCATGCGCGACCGTGTATATTTCCTCAAACCGCATATCTCCACCGTCGTCAACGGCAGGCAAGGGAAACCAGGGTTTCACACTACGGTTGTCGAGGAGGAAGAGGCCGCGAATGAACGCACGGTTCGGGAGATAATGCACTTTCCGTTGCCCCAGTCAAAGCCCAAGCGGAGGATTCTTCGACATCCTGAGGCTAGGAGGCAGCAAATCCTCCCGGATATGTCCGCGCGTCAGGACGACGTTGGTGTCGCTACGAACGCGAGGCGAGCGAAGGACCCGCTCGAGAAGAGGGAAGGGATAACGGTCAACTTGAACATTACCAAGCTACCCTCGGGCATCGTCTTCACTGAGCACACGTACCTCGGACGCGGATACCTGCCTGCCCTCCTCAAGCCATCTGCACTCCTAGAAGAGCCGACGGCTGGCTATATTGGCGCAACTCGTATCTCTACGAGCATGTCCCCGCTCGACTTCGCGGCAGTACTCAGCGAGGCCTTGAACGAATTGCTTGCCAAGTTCGAGAATGCGACTGTGGACTGCGATATCTTCGATGACTGGCAACGGTACTTGCGAGTGATACGGCCTTGGTCCGCGTGGTTCCTTGCTGCTGCATCACTGGACGACTCTGAAGTGCTTCGAGCGGCGCTAAAGGACCAAGTGAGTCGCATATATGCAATCGTCCAAGATCGTTTCGCGGTGCGCGCGGATGGCAGCTATGCCAACATGCTGCTGCTTCAGCTACAGTGGCTTGCGATCGAGCTGCTGTACCAGCTGCGCCCTGTCGGAGATGATGCTCGTCCAGGACTCGAAGACGAAGACCTCGTCAAACACGTCAAACTACTCATGCAGCATCTTTGGGCTTGCAACTTGGACCAGCACCTCGGTTCACTCTGGCCTCTCGGCGTGCGGCACCTGAACTACGACAAACCTATCTACCGTGTCGCGGAGTTATGGGTCTGCCTCATACACCTACTCGAACAAGCAGGTGGACGAGGAGCATTCTGGACGCTCTTGCTGAAGGTGTATCAGGAGTTCAACTTGGCTGGTCTCAGTGGCTCGAAGGCAATGGCGAGCGAAGCGCTATGGACCGCGATCTACAGCTTCACTGCACTATCCCAGTTCTCGATGCACGGGAACACGACATCGTCGCCGCGTCTTAGCGATGTTTGGGCACTCGTGGTTGTTGCTCTGGACGGTGCACCCTTAGTTGCGAACCCTGCTGCGGATGCCAGCGTACCCGAGCTGGCCCTTAAGAAACGCGATCGCTACATTGGCCTTCTTCTTTCGCGCTGCGTCTGGCTCCATAGTCACTGGGGATGGACGCTTGGCACAACAGACGCCCTGAAAATGTTCCATAAACTGCTGAACATCTTCAAGTCACGACGGTTCGCAAATCTACGGCACGAGAAGAAGGCCGATTTCCCAAACTTTCTCAAGGAGCACAAGCTTGCACTTCTCCAGAACCAAGAGGAGGGCGACTCAGCATTCACATCGTTCCTGAAGCTTATTGTGCGGGCTCACCAGGAGTCGGAAGATGAAATATCGAAGCGAGTCAAGCAAGTCCTCCAGATGGCTGTTCCTCTCGGCTCGATCCAATTCAACAGATCACATCCGGCCTCGACGCACGAGTCGTCTATGTTCTACAACCGTATCAGTGCTGTCGCCATTGCCATCTATCTCGAGCCGACACAGGCGCAGGCGAAGAACCGAGTGACACTCGCTCGCCAGTACGTCAACTTCAAGGAGACGGACCAGGCCACGCGCCAGGCCTGTATTCGCGGTGCTATGTATCTGGCGATCCTGCTCCAGCACTTCGGGCTCCCACTGATCGATGCGCTCGGATGGCTCGAGAATATGACGAATATACTAGTCGATGAGTTCAAGACCTTGCGAGGCGATGAAGCAAGCCGTCCCAGAAGCGATGCCGTGAAATGCATCCAAATGATCCTCGCGTGTACGCGAAGGATCATTGAGACGCCGCGGATGGACGAGGAGGTCAAGTCACCAAGATACCCAGACCCTGCGCTTCTGAACGGACGTGCGTACCACCTAGTAACACGCTGCGCCAGTGCTAACGACCCATATAGCTTGGGTCACTGTTGTGTTTGATACCCGGGCGAACCTTGCGTCAACCATGAATACAGCCTTGGAGCTGCGCATGCTCGTACAGTCGTTCCTCAAGGCGAGACGCACCGTCATCCCATCATTGCAGCCTCCCCATCACATCGTCCAGGAAGACAGCCAAGACTACGATTGCGACGATTTCGATTGGGATGATCCAGCTGTGCTCGGGCTCCTGGGAGACGCTGACGTGGTAAATGGGGATGCCGATAACCTGAATCGTAGGGAGGAAGAGACGTGCAAGGT
This sequence comes from Phanerodontia chrysosporium, assembly GCA_001910725.1. NCBI lineage: Eukaryota > Fungi > Basidiomycota > Agaricomycetes > Polyporales > Phanerochaetaceae > Phanerodontia > Phanerodontia chrysosporium. The sequence goes on from MJGA01000008.1 coordinate 600,807, forward strand.
GCGTCACCTGGGCAGTGTCAATATATATATGCTAAATACCCTGGGGTGCAGATCATCGACGAGCATGTTGGCAGGATCCTATTCAGCATTCTTTGTAGACAACTCAGTTCTCGTAACCAGCAAGACCAGGACGAACTCGACAAGTGGCTCGAGTGCTGGGTAGGCTGTGCAGAGGTTATGGTCCGAAACAGGCGTCGTGTGAGTCATTTTGTGTTGGACCAATGTCTTCTCTGACGACACGGCAGGATTGGAGTTTCTACTTTGCACAAGCCTCTCGGACATGGGAGATAATGAAGCTCAGGCCGACACTCGTGCGGCGGATAGAATTTCAAATCTCTTTGACTGCTCTTCAGCTGGATCCTACGGCCTATGCAGTAAGTTACACTTGTCATGCGTATACTAGTTTCTTAGAACAATGCAGAGCTGTCAAGACCTATTCCTCAAGGTTCTGTTCAACTGCCTCGCTGCCCAAGATCCTACCCTGGAGGCCGAGTATGTCGGCCTCGTCTTCACCGTGGATGGCCTACAGCATCCTCTATTCCGTGGACTTCCATGCGAGCCATCTGATGGCAGCGGTGTATATAAACTCTCTCGAGTCGAGCTGGTCGAGCGACGTGTGGCCTTCCTTGACTGTGCGTCTCATGCTTGCACGCATGACTTCCAAATTTCTGACATGTTTGCATCTGCGCAGGCATATTTTCGAATTTGGAGAATGATCTGAGTGGCTGGAACGTTAATCCGGTCGAAGAATATTTTGAATATATCCGAAGCATGTTATCTACCATGCAGGACATTCTCAAGGTCCGTTGTGTCGAGTACTCCACCGACATCAGGCGCTTACAATTTCCAGAATCTCGACTTACCGGGGCGAGTTCTATATGGCCCGTTTTGCTCTAGCGTATCTGCTCTTCTTGCGTCGAAGCCGCGGCTGCACAGCCATGCTGCTTTAAGAGAGCATGTTTCATGGCTTCATGATATCGACAGACACGGACAGACCGTCACTTAATCTATACGACATCTCACGATCATTCATGAACGCCGTGCATGCGTCTGTTCTTCTCAATGATCCTAGACTGATTTTGTGATCGGCTGCATGTCTACTCGTGAGGTTTCTTGCGATTCAGGTTCGTTTGCTCGAACCCTTCTCTTCATGTTACTCATAACTCGTCATAGCAGTAGCGGCGGCCGACGTCACTGATCAGTTTAGTTGGAACCGAACGCGGTGAGGTGAATGCACACACACACTTCAGGCATACTGGATAATCAACGATAGTCAACTAAGAATCAGTCTCCGTCGCATATCGTACAGTGCGATGTTGCGGCTCATTGCCAGTCAACTTCGGCGGCTGACACCGCGCACGGACAGATGAGGTCTTCATCCGGAGACCCTATTCCGGAGGGGGAAGTCGCGAGGTCGTGGTGGTCACGGAAATCAGGGATTATCAAGGAAACGAAAGCGCGTGGCGAAGATGAGAGAAGAGCGGCAGGGTGAAGTGACTCTGCAGCACGTATCGCACACTAGGTTGCCAATTCCAGCCGTCGAGCAATTATTCTGTACCTTTGTGAGTAGCACTGTGTCACTTCTTCGGCTATGTTAAAGTTTTGAAATATGAGTCAAGATAGTTATTCACCTGCCAGGTGGATATAAACCTGTATCTGAGTCCGATAGGGCGGGGTGTACGGCAGACCGCAGGGCGCCTATATTGCCCGAGGGCGCCTGACAGCAGCCGTATATGGCTATTCAGGTTGAACGAGAACGACGAGCATTCGTACAGTGAGTTTTTCAAAAAGAATACCGCAGCGCGAAGCTGACCTCACAGATGAACCACGAAATGCAGCAAGTGCCGGTTTATAACCAGGCGAAGATTGTGCCCCTGCGAACATCCGGTAGAGTGTGTTGTATCAGCGGTCGTGTGGCGTACGCACTCCTCACAAGGTCTGACGCGAATCGTCTCCATTCACGAATAAAGCGTCACGGTGACTAAACTACAAAGCGACGCTTGTGTAGGTGGCCCCAGTACTTGAAAGTCCCCACGGTCCTTTCAGGTGGCCCCAGCTGTAAGCAGATATATAGCACACTTTGGCAAACACGTACGTTCTTGTTATTCCCCGCACCGTCATCATGGGGACTGAACTTCCGGAGATCTCCACTAGCTTTTTTACGGTGCCCATAGGTCCGGAAGCCGACGACGACTTTATCCTCCCTCCTCTCCACGAACTCCAGCAGGTTGTCGAGGACGACCCCGACCTCCGAAAACAAATCGCATCGCTTGAACACGACGACGAGCTATACTTCTGCACGTACAACGGCGTCATACCTGAGCCAGTCGCGCAGGAAGACATACCCTCGCAACACACGGAGCTCAGCAGTGGACCGCCACGACCTATCGTCCTCCCAAGGGAAAATCCTTTCAAAGGCGATAACCACGTAGATCGTATCAACGGCAAGATGGACAGCCACTATGCTCTGGTGACTATGAAACAATTCCGCAAGCAGTTTGCCCCTGGAGCATGCTTGACTAGCACACAGATGAGCAAGATCGTCAGCCTGGAGCCGCTCCGTGCTGTCCTCCATGGGCTGAGGAAGCAAGAGGCTGCAACCTCAGATGCATCGACCAAGAAGATTTCCGACCGAAACGCCGCTTCCGGGCACTCCAGCGTCGAACTACCCACAGCAGGAGATGCGGGCCCGAGCACAATCGCTTCTGTTGAGGCGAACGGCCGGAGCTCCGGAGACAACCCCAGTGGCCCATCGGCGGAAGCCACGTCAAACGCGACGAACTCTGGCATCTCAGCGAGCGGCGGCGCATCGACGAACAGTGTTACGTCGATAAGGGGCGAGTCCTCAGCTCAGGGCAGCGAATATATGACGGCCAAGGGCGGCTCGCGCACACCTTCGAAGGAAGAGCGGATGTACCCGTTTATTGTACGTGTACCCACTTTGATCACCCATCCTGATTTACTCACCATCCTGCGACAGCATGATTCGCTCAACTCTGTCCTGAGCATGACGAAAACGAAGGCCAGGTTCAAGATCACCGCCGGTCATCCGGAGAACGGCCTCATGGATGACAAGTGCGACCTTGGCCTATACCCTGGAGACGACGACCCCGAGGCTGTGCAGGCGTACAGTCTTCCAGAAACTGATCAGAGGAGGAACCTTGGCGTCGCTCGGTGTGCCTGGGCTTATATGATCTGTCCGATCGAGGTCAAGGTCGATGATTCCACGGCTGGATTCTACTTCAAGCCGCCTGAGAGGGAGGTCAAGCGGACGAAGAAGGATGCTCAGGAACAGCAACGACCTCGCGCAGATGCACCTGAGGCTGCCGACGAGTTATTGGGGCAGGACCAACCTGAGCATCCTTCGAACGAGGGCGCTGGACCCAGCAAGCGCTCCAGGGGGAAGGGCAAGGGGAAGGGTCGTGCTGTGGCGAAGGCCGTAGGCAAGGCAGAGAAGGCCAAAGTGGTTGCTGGCGCACGTCGAACAACCAAGGCCAAAGCTTCTGGGAAGAAGGACGCGAAAGGGAAACAGGTCCAGCGTACGCACCAGAGCGGGGAAGGAGTCGACTCCCTGACAGAAGAACAGGCCGTCGAGGGGACCGGAAAGCAGCCCATGGATGTCGATCGCCCAGAGCCAGCTGGGGCGGCCACCGCACCAGGGCCTTCCGTCCTTCCACCGGAGGTAGAGCAGATCGTTCCGCGCCCTGGCGCAGATGTGCTGCACAAGAACGACGAGGGGAACAAGGCGCGAGCGCAGCACGCAAAATACGCCGCGCACATCATGCTCAGACAACATCGGCTACACGTCATCAGCTTCTACATCTCCGGCGAGTATGTGCGCGCCTTCCGATGGGACCAGGCCGGGTGCGTCATGACCGACGCTGTCAATCTCCTGGAAAACCCGGGCGAGTTCTGGAACTTGCTGTATTGCCTCGGGAATCTCGACGACCGCTGGTGGGGCTTCGATGAGACCGTCGTCCATGCGTCGGAGGACGAGATCCGCCTGCTCGAAGGGTACACATCTCAGCATACGGAGCTGATCAAACTTCGTGATGAAATCCTCCAGGACAGGTTACTCCATCCGATTCGCAAAGTAAGTCGCTTCCTGCTTCCAGCATGGCTCCGGCTCACAATCGAATATTGCAGGTGCTGTGTCCTGTCGTCGACCTAAAGGCACCCGAGGAGGAACAGGGGACGCAGAAGAGGCCGACAGAACACAGAGCGTTCTTGATAGGAAAGCTAGCGGCTGGCCATGGCACGCCGATAGGCCGCTGCACGCGAGGGTTCATCGCCTTCGACCTCACCACTCGGGACCTCTGTTTCATGAAGGACCAATGGCGCTCGAGCGTGCGGCGAAGCGAACTTGAGGTATACAAACGTCTGCACCGGTGCGGAGTACGGCGAATCGCCACGCCGATCGCAGGCGGAGACGTCCAGGGGACGCTGCGCTCGCCGCAGCACACAAAGTCGCAGCGGTACCTTGCTGCAGCCCCGAAGCAGGCCGCCTGATGCGCATTCATGTGCGCATCGTAGTAGAGGAGGTCGGCAAGCCACTGGAAGGATATGGAGCCTCATTCGACCTCCTCAATGTTTGCTGTTCTGCAGCGATAGGTACGGAGAGTCAGATTTCTTCAGGAATAGATGATTGAACCATCAGCAGCCCACAGAGATGCATGGGTCAACGCGAAGATTTTGCACCGTGATATCAGCGTCCAGAACGTCATGATCGATGTTCGCAGCAATCGAGGATTCCTAAACGACTGGGACTTGTGCAAATTCGAGGAAGACTTTGGAAAATCCCACGCGAGGCCGCTGGTATCTCGGTGAGGCGCGACAGTCCCGCAAATATCACCTGCTGACTAACCTTGGATGTCCCTATAGGGAACTTGGCCATTCTTATCCTCTCTTGCATTGCGATATCCCTCGAAACGCCCAGAAGTTGCAGACGACTTGGAGTCTTTCATCTACGTGGTCCTCATGATGGCGTATCGCTTTCACCACCACATGTGTTCAAGTGTCCTGGATGATCCGGATACGGTGCCCGATGAGAAGACCTTGACGATTGTCAACAACAGGAACAAACCCTCGCCGAGGCGATAAGCTTCTTCTTCTACGAACAGCGCGCTGCAGCGAACCATCGGTATGTCGGCGGACAGAACAAATCTGCTGCAATCAAAGCTGGCGAACCTCCAATCCAATTCATACAGCAGAACTCGCTTCTTGCACGGTTCCTCAGTCGAGCATACAAGCTTTTGCAACGTCACTACCAAGCGATCGACTTTCGCGAGCTTGAGCGCCACTATGTTGCTCCCCTCGGTTCGGACGTGAAACTTCATCGGCTGCGGCCAAAGAAACAGACTGTACTGGATTCGGCGCTCAACGACATATTGGCAGAAATTCCTGCACAACAACCTCTGCCTCCCATCCAGAGGACTCGGAGCTGCCTGGACCATCGACACTCAAGATCTCAGCTGCTGCTACGCCATCAAGAGTGCGCCCACTCGACACCCATGACGCACTACTCGCTCTATTCTCGGACATTCTGAACTCTTACGATGAGGAGGAGCAGGACGACTATCTTTTCGACCAGTTCCTTGGCCTACCCGAGATCGTCGCCAAAAGGCCGCTGAACACAGGACAGAAGAGGAGTTCTAGCGGGGCCATTGCGAGTACGAGCGAACGCTAGGTATACGCAGGAATAGGTGGTCGTTGACAGTGTTGTATGTTACTTGCGCAATATGAATTGTAATATCTGTCATCGAAAGGAATGGTACGAGCTGGCGAATGTGGCCGGTGCATCTGCCTAACATCGCGAGGCTTTTCCAAGTGCACGAGTCTCTGGAAGGTCGTCGTCGATCGGGAAACACGCACGCGCCGCATGTTTCCCTGAGTCCCGCGAGCCACTCTCGCCCATGAGTTGAACTGACCATCCCGTCCGGAGGGTAGTTTGCTGAAGGTCGGAGAGACAATCAAGTTCACTTGCCATTGTTCGCTATTCTGCAAGACGTGGAGACTTGGGCCGGTGCTGCTATTGATAGCACGACAGCCGTGTGGTCGAGACCAAAGTGTAAGCGAGTCAGAGCGCATTCGCGCGACCTCGGCGCGCGCCGTGCGCATCAGCCTCTGCCCGTCCATCTATGTCACAAGTGGATAAGTATGTCATTTATAAATGCAGAATGACAGTGATACTAGTCTAGGACGACCATCTTAGAGTGCGCAAAGTTGTAGAGGCTATCGCTTTGGCAACTCGGACGCGTTTGTATGACAACAGTCTGCACCGGTGCTAGGAACAAAGAACGACACACAGCGTGGGGTCGTATGGTCGAAGCATCACCTCGAAGAGCATCAGCCCTTCCTCTTTCCAGCCAGACGAGTCGAACGCCGCACGTCAACAGTAGTTGGAAAAGCCTGAGCCTGATTGGATCGTTTTTGTAGAGAGGCAGCTTTGTCCTTGACCGTAATCGCACTCTTCGTACGTGCGCTCTTTCTGCTGGCCTCTTCGTAGCGAGAAGCCGCAGCCATCTTCGTGCCCTGATTTCGAGCGCGCTTCTGGCGTTGGTACGGCCACAAGGAGCAGATGCCTTTCCTTTGCGGTCTGCTTCGCCTTCTTGGGCGGAGGCTCTTCAACGTCGGAAGGTTCGTCTTCCTCGCTGCGCTTCCGCTTGTCGCTCTCGCCGGACTCTGCAAGCAGCGCGGCCTGCCGCGGTTTGCCGCTGGGGCCCGGCTTCTCCAGGAAACAGAGCATTTTCCAGCTGAGGAACTGGTCGAAACGCTTCGGGTCGCACAAGCCGGACAGGTCGATCATCGAGCCATCTTTTTTCCTGAACATACCCTTGAAGAGCTTGTGCATGGCTAGATGAGTGTCCAGAACGCGTTGCGGATTAGGGAATGGACTGGACATCTGCTGTGCGTGGGCGAGCTGCTCCTCCTCTTCGTCGTTGCTATCGTCGTCATCGTCGTCGTCATCGTCGCCGAAAAACTTGGAGCAAGCGTCGACATAAGATGCGACATGAGCGTAGGTGCCGACACCGCGTTGCTCTGCCGGAGGGGCAATGCTTGGGCCGGACGGTGCGACTTCCACCTCGTCCGGTGACGTGCGGTCGCCCGGCTTGACATCCCACTGCTCGAGCTCGACAGGGTCCAGAGCCCAGTAATGCTCTGAGAGGAGTTTGTACGCCTTGATAAGAAACTTGCTGAGGAGGGACCTTCGGCCATCAGCGTGCGGCTCGAATTTGAGTGGCGGCTCTCCACGCAGGATGGCCGTATACTTCGCGGCCCCGCCTTTGTAGTAGCCCCCACCGACACGCCTTTGACGATAGAAGAACACGTAGACGAAGGCCATGAGCTCTGGATTCTCAACGTTGGCCTTGATACGGTCTTCTGCGGATGAGCCTTCCGGAGCAGGAGACAAGTCATGCAAGTGGAAGCGGGCCCCATAGAACATGATGACATAGACGAACGACTCGATGTCGTCGGAGACAGAGGGAGGTTTTCGAGGGTAGCGCAACGACACTGCTGATTTGAACGCCCACGTGCCCTGTGGGAGACCATGATCAGCGCACAGACCGAGTGTATCGCAGAATGACGTACAGATATACCAGCGGGCTCCGTCGCTGGGACCATGTCGTCCAAATCTTCGCGATACTTGCATAAGTCCCAGTCGTTCAAGAACCCGTCTCCAGTTGCCGCATTTATCATGATGTTCCCGATGCTAACGTCTCGATGCAATATTCTGGCCACCTCGTACGCCAGCCTGTGCCCTGGAATCACGGGGGCTGAATACAGGAGATGCTGAAGCATCTCACGAAAACTCACCAATGAACGCTTCACCGCACACACGCAGTAACTCTCCAGAATCCGTGTAAGTCTCCAGGAGCCTGCCGACCTCTCTCGTGACCAGGCGGGTGTGGACTCGTTCTGAAGGACGCCACTCCGCGGGCAGATGCACCATGTACCTCTGTACGACCGTCCGCTGTTCGCTGAGGTCGCCTCCCGCAATCGGTGTGGCAATATAGGGCACACCATGCTTGTGCAAGCGGACGTATGCGTCGAGCTCAGTGTGTCGCCGCGTGACACAGCGCCATTGATCTTTCAACCACACCAAGCATTTGCACATGAGATCGAAGGCAGCGAAGCCCTTCGTGCATCGTCCCATAGGCGAGTAGTGTCCGAACGCGTAGCGACCGATGAGGTAGTAGCAATCTTCTGCCTTTGCGTTCTCGTCGCGCACATTGACAGCCGGGCATGAGACCTGATCTCAGCATCAGCCAGGCATGCGATGATCGAGCTGGGAGGTAGCAGACTGACCTTGTATATCGGATAGCAAAGGCGGTCGTCGAGCATCATTTCCTTGTACTCTTGGTAGTATTTGTTGTCGCCGGGATCGTAAGCCTCGACCAACTGGATCTCCTCGTCGTTCGCGAGCTCCACAGTAGGGTCTGCACCGTAACCGTCGGCCGAGGTCGCGAGGCGGTAGACAATGTTGAGGAATTCCTTCGCGTTCGTCTCCAGGTTGATCGGCTCCGAGCGACGCAGCCGACGCGGTCCCAGCGGAAGACGCGGACGTACATCTCGGCAAAGTAGAACGAGTAAAAGTGTGACCGGTGTTGCCGAAGCATTGCCTCGATCGCGTACTTGATGAACTGTGCGCGAGACTTCCTGCCGACGTCGCTGTTGCGGAGGAACTTCTGCTTGCCATCCTTGTCCTTGCTCGGGGCGAAGTGAAATGCGGCCTTGACGTCCGTGTTCTTGACTTCGACAACACTGCTCATCCACGCCCAGGCGCAGCGTGCGACCTCGGCTTCGTCGTGCTTCATGTCGCGCGAGAATGCCTGGGTAGCGGCCTCGATGTCCAGGGGAAATCTTGCCAGGTCCGGCCTGTGGTCGACATCTGCACTCTCTGCGTGGTTGGCGACGATCATCCATCTGTATCGCGTACCAGCTAGCCTCTCCACTGCGTTCATAATATTGCACTGAATGGTCGAACATGATGGGGGAAAAGAGCTACCGAAAGTGGCAAGGGTACTGACCAGGGGGAGGTACTTCCTGGCCTCCGACGTATCAGGCATGTTCCTTATGTCAATCGCACGGAAGGAGCGAGGCGTGAGCTTCTTCCACTTCTTGCTGTCCATGTTCTCTCCAGGGATCAGGCCCTTGAACTCTTCGACAGAGATCTGGGCACAACGATCGTCGACCTGGGCTACCGTTTGTTCACTCCACGACAGCGACTTCATCGGCGACCCGGAGCCGTTCTTGCGCGTGAGAGGGTCCCCATCTGGGCGAACCATCGCAGGTGAAAAGAGGTGACGCTTCTCGGCTTCTTCTGCAGGGTCTTCCCGCACAGGAGTCGTGTATCGAATGGAAAAGGCTGGTTGGCCGTCGATGATGAGGGACCGTCGTGATTCTTTCGTCTAACGGTAGTGGCGAGCACGGGTGGTATCGCGTCGCCTTCGATAACGTCGCGGTGAATAAGACGGCGTTGCCGAGTGACGCGGGTGGACCTGCCCGGAGCAGGGGAGGCTCGGGGTCGGGAGCGACCGACGCCTGTCGAAGGCGTGCGGAACGTCTGGCGGTTTGTGAGCCTCGTGCCATGGTGGTTGAGGAGGAGAACTCACTGCTATTGTGCCCAGGCCTTATAAGAGAGGTACCCACGGACCTGTGGCCACGGTGGCGCATCAATCGCCGGGCGGTCAATGCACAAGGGCTTCGGCGGTATGGTCTAGGCCTTCTTTGACAATTGGTAAGCGTTGGCTGTCTCCGCGGTCAGTGCTGCGTCCTGTAGACGAAGCAATCATTCATTTACCTTCGTGAGGGAACAAAGGTAGAAATGTCGCGCGTGGGACGTGGGCAACTTCGATAATAATCACACACCTTGCGGATAGATGACCTACTGTATGGTTATGAAGGAGTGGCACGCTCCCTGCAGTTTCAGCGTCCTTGAAAGACAACCCGCGATCAGGCGCTTCAAGGGCGAACCTGCGAGGGGTCAGCGGTACAGACAGATATTGTTGGCGGTCACCGGTCTAGGAAGTAGAAGGCACTGAAAAACAGGAAATATAGGCCAGAGTACCCCTCGACAAACCAATGTTTGTCGATGCGAACGAAGTAAACGTCAGTGACGGCGGACTCGTGGTGAACTCACTTGGTACTCCGACAGGCGGACATTGAACACTCGCTGGCTGGCTTCGTATTCCGATGATACAATCAAACTCGTCGATGCCCGCACACGCGCCATGACGAGAAGCCCGAGATCCTAAACACATCTGCATAGAGGTAAAGCAGCTACAGCAGAGGGCGTGTCTTCTTCTCCCCATCTTACCTGCGATTGACAGACTTCAGGACCTACTAGGCTTGCTACCTCGCATTTCCAGCAATGTGCGAGAGCTGCACATCTGCATGGCGTGGCATCTAACGACACACACGCCAAAGGCAGGCGGATACACACCGAAGGGTGTTTCTACCTGATCACGTCGCCCCAAAGGCTTGTTGACATCGTCGACTGCATCCCTCAGCTCGACGTCCCGTGCAAATTTAATACCTAGGTATGGAACCCGGTGCCTCTGTACTGCCCTTCGCCGCCACGAGGACCCCCAAAGCCATTCGGCTGCACTCAACCTTACCACCGTCAGTCCGCGCATGTCAAAGCTTTCTATGCTGCTTTGCCACATATCCACTCTTGCTCTGTCGGGACTCCCGCCGGCTGGCCCTGACGACTTACTTGACCTCGCTGCGCTTCCCAGAATCGGGGTCGACACTCTCCAGAGTGAGCTTGGGCTTCACGTGGTCGAATACGCAGCGAGTGTGACGTGGTTCGAGGAGATGCGCGCGCATGTTAACGCCTCCCAGATCACAAGGCTGAGCGTGAGGGACTCCTCCGCCACCGCCACCCCTCGCCATCATCAAAAAGAACGCGCTCTGGCTGCTGCGCTGCACCGCACTGCGCTCGCTCGTCGGCTTGGGGGCCGTACACCCCGGCCTGCGCAGCTATCACCGGCCATGTGGGACGCTCCGCCATCTGCGCCTCAAGTGCTCCTGGATTTCAATGAGGACGGTGTCGGAGCGTGGACTGGGACACGTTGAGGCCAGCAACACTCTTTCGCCTCAGTTCCACCGTCCAGAGACTCGTGCTCATCGTGACGGCGATGAAGACGGCCGAACTCGAAGTGCCGGTCTCGGACGCCGTCGCTCCAAAGCAAGACTTTCGCGAGCTAATGAACCAGATGGACTGGAAACAGGTGCAGATCGGGCTCAGGGAACTTCGCGTGCTGTCAATTGGGCTAAAACTCGAGCTCAGGAAAGCGGAGTTCAGCCAAACAGTGAACAAACGAGGTACCCTCACAGGGAGGCTATGTACCGAGCTGCGAACGTGGACTGGAGATGAGAGTGCATACACGGCAACGCTGCTAGGGATCATCCAGGACTAATTGGCTCTGTCGGCGGACCAGAGGTGAGGTTCGCGTCTCCCTCGTAGAAGCGCCTTAAAAATAGAGTATGCTGTATGAAAATACATGGTTCATGAGATGTCTTGTCAGGGCAGCTGCTTGGAGCGCATGAGAGGCCGCCGCTGGTCCATCGTGTGTGACCTTGTTCGCGTGGGTAGGGCAGCTATACCCTGAACACATGACCCTTGAGCAGGGCTGCCGGCAGTACGACAGGCAGCCGCAGCGGGCTGTGTTTGGAAGGTTGCGCTTGCTCGTTATGCACCTGAGGCTGGAATTGCAAGTGATGGTTGACGAACGTCAGCAAAAGCTGGATCTAGACATTCCTCTTCTGCGGGCTGCTTGTCCATCGTGATGACGACTGGTGTAGGATATTCTTGTCATAATTGTAAAACCACTGTTCGTCGACGTCGTGTTATGTACACGGCGTTCCACTTTGCATGTGTATGAATGTCCGCAGCGACACAGATAGATCCAAAGTAAAATGTTCCTAAATGCTATCCAAATATCCCTACGACCACTTTCAGCACAGCCACCAAACCATGCACTTCAATGACGCACCTATCCGCCGCGCAACTATCCAACGGCATACCACGGCTATCACCACACCACTCACACTCCTTACACAGACACTCCTGCGTTACGCAGCGACCCTTCCAACACCCCTCTCCGCTAGCTCGCGCGCCCAGCGGCGGAGGACGTGCTTCATGACCTTGCCGCTCGCCGTCTTCGGCAGGCCCGCAAATTTGCGCACGCCGCCCTCCTCGTCGCCCCGCGTCTCCTCCACAGACTCCATCTCCGGGAGCTCGCCGACGAACCACACGTACGCCGGCGCGTTCTGCCGCCTTCGTTCAGCCACCCCACAGAAACAAGAGGAGGAGAGCGCGCACCTGTGGATTCATGCCGCGCGCGACAAACTGCCGCACGTCGTCCGCCGTGAGCGCCGCGCCGGGCCGGGGCCGGGCTCGCGGAGGACCCACGCACCGACGACCTCGCCGTAGCGCGCGTCGGGCACGGCGACGACGGCGGCCTCGCGCACGCCGGCGTGCGCCGTGAGCACGTTCTCGATCTGCACCGGGAAGAGGTTCTCGCCGCCGCGGATGATCATGTCCTTGATGCGGCCGACGACTGGGCGTGGAATTGCGGGCGTGTCAGTGGGGTGTGCACGGAGAGAAGCACGAAAGAAGGCGCACTGCGCAGGTAGCCGTCCTCGTCCATGGTCGCCTCGTCCCCGGTGTGCATCCAGAGCGTGCCTTGCGCATCGCGGCGCATCACCTGCGCGGTCTGCTCAGGGTCTTTCCAGTACCTGTGGACCATCAATCGAGCTACGAGGTGAGATACTGCAGTAGTCTTACCCTGCCTGAAGCAAGTATCCAGACACCAGCAGCTCGCCAGGCGTGCCGATTGGCACGACATCATCCTGTTCACCTTCGTGCGCACCCTCGACCGCGTGTGTTCTGTGTTACACGCACATGAGCAGCTCGTCTAGGCACCGTTACGAGAAGCAGACCTGTCCGTAGAGATGATCTTGGCCTTCACATGTGGGTGTATACGCCCGACAGTCTCAACCCGCTTCTCGAGCGGGTCACTAGGGACGGTCTGGAAAGACACAGGACTATACTTTGCGCGTCAACACGCTTTCTACCAGTATCCGCGAGCCAGCGCACCTCGTCTCAGCTACAACATGCACCCGTTAGCCAATCACTAAAGTGACATAGAGGAATACGCACTCATGCCATACGCAATCGTCAGTTCTGTCAAGTTCAGTTTCTCAACGAGCGTCCGCATGAGCGGAATCGGTATCGAACTGCCTGCCGCGATACCCGTGCTAACCCAATTCCATCAGCCTCCGCTTTTGCCTGTGTAAAGCAAAGTACACACCGAAGCCGGTCAAACACGAGCTTTTTGCCTGTCTCGCGCTCACGCTTCTCGATCTCCGCGAGCACGCCGAGGAAGTGCGTGGGGACGCCGTGCAGAGCGGTGGGGCGCTCAGAGACGAGCGCATCGACGATCGCGCGGGGGCTGAAGATCGGAGACGGGTACACGATGGTACTGCCGTGGCTCCACGCGGCGAGATTACCGAGCACGAGGCCGAAGCAGTGGAAAAGCGGCGGGACGTTGCCTAGGGCCTCTAGTCAGCGGGGGATGGGACGAGTGGGCGGGCGCACGTACACAGGACGTCCTCAGGCGTGAGATGCATGCATCGTCCGATCTGAATGCCATTGTTGAGCAGGTTATGATGTGTTAGCTGGGAGATGGCTGTCAGTCCTGCAAAAAGGCGCATATATACGCGTGAAACTGACTGATACGGCTTTCGGTGCACCAGTAGTGCCGCTACAGACTTAAGAAGTTAGCTCATTGTACACGTGCGCATGCATTGATACGCACCTCGTGAATTGCAGGTTTATCATTTCATGCTCCTTGAGCCCGCGTTCGAGAGCCTCGAGCTCGCGCTGTTCGGGACCAACATTCCGCCACACGAGAATCTCACGGAAGTCGACAGCAGACTTGACCCTCGCCATCTCTGTTGCGCCATCGGCACCGCCGAGGTCGTCTACGACGACGATATTCTTGAGATCCGGTAGGCGTTCAATGTTCACGTGGCCAGGTGACGATGACGCCAATGCGGGGAAGGCGTCTGCGAGGAGCTGGAGGTACGCACTGGAGCGGATGCGGGGGACGAGGAAGAGGTGGTTCACGCCTGCGAGGGCGAGGGTCGCGACGAGTTCATGCGCGCGGTAGGCGGGGTTGAGCGTGACGAGGATCGCACCGACGCGGGCACAGGCCCACTGGAGCATCGCGTAGGCACTACATGGCTTAGCGCGGCGCTGGGGGCAGGTACGCGGGGCAGACGCACCTGTTGTTGCCCATGATGACACCGACGCGGTCGCCCTTGGTTACGCCCATGGCGAGCAGGCCGCGCGCAAGGGCCGTGACGTGGTCGTCGAGCTCGCTGAAGGTCCAGGCGAGGTGCGCCTTGCCGCTCGCCTGGGGGCGGCCGCCGAGCGTGTCGGGCCTCTCTGCGCGGCAGACGAGGGCGGGGCGGTCTGCATGGCTGGGCAGGATCTTCTGGGCGTAGTACGCGGGGAGGGTGAGGTGGCAGAGCGGAGGCTCAGAGGGCCCCTCGACGTAGGAGCGGGTGAGCTTGGACTGCGTGGCATAGGTGCGCCGCGGCTTGGCCCGTGGTGGGACACGCTTTATGAGACGGAGCATGCGTGCTGGGGGCAGAGCAAGTCTCAGAAACGTGAGACGACATCGAATACTCCTGTATTTGAAGCGGCGGGCGAGCGGGAGACGAGACGGGCCAACGGCGGCGTCGCTTCTTGATCTCGTACCACCACCATCTCGGTTAGGCGCCCACTAACTTCCCCATCGCCCCGCCTCCCCCCTCCCCTCCCCCGTCGCTTTCCCATACGAGAGTGCGCCGACTGAGCGTCAGCATGTCCGCGCCAACCCAACATGTCGCCAACTCGTCCCCAGATACTGCACCGGGGCCGAAGAAGGCGACCCAGCCGCCCCGGGCAGGCCAAACCCGACCCTCTCCTTATGAGGTTCGTGACCCCTCGCGGACTACTGTCTCGAGGTCTTATGCTGTCGAGCCAGACCGGCCTTCGACCCCCTCAGCTGGCCCTCTGGGCAGCGCGATGCCAGTCGTCCCGACTGCGATAGGACAGCCTGCTGACCAGGTAGGCGTCCCCGTCCCTCAGAGCGCACCGGCGCTTCTGGAACCTTCGTTCTCCCCGTCAGCGTTGGCTGACGTCACTCCCCCTGCGCAGGTTCCGGTGCAGCACTCTGCACCGACGCCGCTCGGGCCCTCCGGGACCGCTGTCCCTGCACCTGGCTCGACGCTGGAGTCGTCCCTCAAGTCGGCGTTTGAGGGCTTCTCCTCGTTTGAGCGGTTCCTCGCGGAGAATCTCGCTGCGTTCAACCAGCACACCCCCGACGTGCAGTTCGTGGGTCTGGTGAACAACGTTTCCACGGCCCTTAACCGGGTCTACGTGCGCTGGTACGACCTCATCAACGGCTCCCCGGCTGATGCCTCCCTCCTCATTCCTCGACCCTTCCACGAGGCCCTTTCGCGTGAGCAGAAACGCGCCGAGACCCTCTTGCAGCAAATCGAAGACATGCGCAAGCGCTAACCGGAACCCGACTCCATCCTTCGCGAGGTCCAGGGCGTCAAGACGTCCCTTAATGCCCTGAAGACCAGCATCAAGTCCCTCACCGACCGGCAGATTACCTATGCCGACGCAGTGGCAGGCATCAAGCCTGCTGGCTTGCCGTCGACTGCGGTGCAACCCCAGGCAACTCAAGTCACGCCCCAGAAGCGTCCTCCTCCGTACACCCTCCCAGCTGCGGGTGTCGTGGATGGGCCCGCGTCCAAGAAGCACGCACCAGAGGCGCCTCACCGCCATGTTGTCATCCCGGAGGGCACCCCCTGGCCGGTACTCGCGCAGGCTGCCGCGGTTGGCTGCCAAGTTAGTGACCTGTCTGTCACGCAAGCCATTGCCGTCGCCAACCTGTTCGGCGTTCCACCCACCACCGGGTCGGCCTCGCTGCAACCACCGACGGGTCAGCGCCCACCTGCCCACCAAGGTGCGGCCCCTGCTCCAGCTACAAGGCCCAAACCTACCCCTGTCCCACACGTTCGGCCTCCTCGGGATCATGGCCGCCTGCTCGTCGCCCGGTTCGCTCACCGAGTTGACGACCAACTCTGCCGCTCACACGACGACATCAAGGCCTGGCTTGACGCTCTCCTCAAGGAGAAGGCTGAGCCCCCGGTTGCATCGGCGACCCAGCTCGTCAGCGTCCAATGGGATATTGGAGGCACATCCCTCTATCTCCGCTTCGCGTCGCGCCCGCCGGTTTCCGCCCAACGGCTCATCGACGAGCACGCGGCTTGGCTCGCTAACTCCCCTCCTGACCGCCCGGTGGAGGTCGCGGTGGATTTCTACACGCCCGTCACCCTTTTGGAGGTCAATGCTGTGCGCCGTGTCGATGGCTCGCATGACCTCTCTATGGAGGAAATCAATGCCAAGATCCTGGCCGGGAACCCTCGCCTTGCCGACTACCTCGTCCCGTGCATTCACCCGCCCCGGCCGTTCTGGCGCGCGCAGAGCGGTGGTTCGGGCACCCTGGTCGTTGCCGTGTATGACGACAAAAAAGGCTCCCACTCCCGAGCACTCGTTAAGAAGCCGTTCGTCATTGACGGTGTGGAACACCACGTCGCCCTTTACGCCCCCCTCCGGTCAATGCGTTCTGCCACAACTGCTTCCGGTGGAACCACACCCGCCGCCGATGCACGAGCAGGGTGGAATTCTGCGCCCGCTGCGGCGGCTCCCATGTCACCTCTCTACACAACCGTCTCGGCCTCTGCTGCGCCGAGCGCCGAGCGGAACTACAGCGCGCGGAGGTCGACTGCCCGCCGGAACACGACTTCTGCCCTAATTGCGGCCTCCACGGACATGTCGCGACCTCGCGGAAGTGCGTCTACTTCCGTCACCGCTTCAGCAAGGAGTGGCTCAAGGCTCATCCGCCGAAATATCCTGCGGGCGTTGTCCGCCGGACGAACACGTACAAGGGCTTCAAGGCGAAGTCTCTTGAGACAGGTGTGTCTGCGCCGGACGATGCGGACATCGACATGGAGGCTGTGGCCGGTTCAGGGCACCGCCTGGAGGACTCCCTCGGTCAAGAGTCAGACGTTGAGCAGGTCGCCTGGGGTGGCCTCGAGGACGCGGATGACCACGCCCCGCCGCGGTCATCTTAGGCACGCTTTAGTTTGTCCAGTACATTAGACAATGGAGTTCGTATAGACGTGGCCCCTTCTTCTGCATTGAATGAGGCACCACTGTCACCGCAGGGTCCAGCTGTGCTGGACAACCCCGAGGGCGGCGATATGCCGCCTCTCGTGTGTGTTTCGTGTAACGTGCAGAAGTCCTTTGAGAATACCCACATCCTCCTGGAGCAACACCGGGATGCTGACATTGTGTGCGTCCAAGAGATCCCGTGGGGTGTTGTCAAACGGGTCCCATCAGCGGCCTCCCGTGACGGCGCTCCGTACGAGGCATCGGTAGCCCACCGCAATTTCCTGTGTCTCGGGGCCACCCAGTCCTCCCGAGTGGCTGTTTACGTGAACAAACGTTGGCGACATACCTGCCCGCAGGTCCGTTCGTCGCTGATCTCCCACCACGATATATTGTGTGTCACACTGCGCTTTGCTGCGGGTGACTTCACGTTCCTGAACGTGTACAATGACAGTGCTACCAACGCGGCGGTACAGTATTTGTGCGACCGCGCTGACCACCTGCCTCCCGTCGCCTTTATGGCTGGCGACTTTAATCTGCGACACCCTATGTGGGACCATCGGGAACGCTCCACGGCGAGCTCCCGTTCACGCAGCTCGCGGCGGAGCCTTTCCGAGACTCTGATCGAGCTTGCTACCGTGCAGTTGGGCCTTTCCCTGCTCAATGACCCTACCGGCCCACCGACGTGGATCTCGAACAGCCTGCGGATGCGCCCAGGCGTCCTTGATCTGGTGTGGGTTGACAGCTCCTTAGGAGCATACCGCCCTTTGGAGATCCTCGTTGGATCTCGGCACCGTGGCGATCATGAAGTACTGCGTTGGGAGATGCCTATCAGCCCAGTGCCTGACACCACTCCTCGCATTGGAAAGGTTTCGGAGGCGGCCCTTGCGTTCCAAGCTGATGTAGCGGCCGGCCTCTCCCGCTTGCCCGTGTCATTCCCATCCGCCGCTGATGTGGAGGCTGTCGGGGAGACGATTCAGCAAATACTGGATACCGCCTGGGCGTCGCACGCGAAGGCTCCCAGTCGTACTCGATATTCTCGAACCTGGTGGAATGCGGACTGCAGCCAGCGTGCCCGGTACCGCAAACGTGCACGCGCTGAGGCTAAGCAGTTGCGTAACGAGAGACGAGACTACCGCCGACGGCTTGCTGACGGGGAAAACCCTGAGGGCGAGGACCTCGAGGAGCGTATCCGAGAGCTCGATCAGGCCATCGACTACCTGGATCGGGCAGTCGCAGGGGCTACACAGAGTCTGCGGCGGTGCGTGCGCCGTGCAAAGCGATCCTTCTTTGACGACGTCATTGCTGGCTGCCACCCGCAGCGTATCTGGGACCTGGTCCAATGGACTATACCCCGCCGCCTGGATGCTACCGCTGGTCTGCGCCATCCCGACGGCCGGGGGCGGACTCCGTCTCGGAGCAACGTGACTTGCTCCAACAGCAGTTTACCCCTCATAATCCACGTCCGGTTGACCTGGACTTTGTGCGCGGCATACCCCAGCTCCCGGTGCGCACGTTCGCTGATATCAGTGCGCGGGAAATTCTTGAGAACTTGCGCGGCACCAGCAATGTCTCTGCCCCTGTGTCACAGTTTTTCGTCTTAACCCTTAGGGTTAGGGGCAGCAGGTGACAGAAGCGATTACTCCGAACTGTGACATGCAGAAGCGCTGGAGTGACAGCCCTAGGCTCGGGGCTGGTCACGTGATACGGCGGTCACGTGATGCGCACACGTGCGGTATCCCAGGGTCACATGGTCGAAGGTCTAGAAGCAGGCAAGGGTCTGGAAGCGCCGAGACACTCCGGAATGGACTAGAAAGCCCTGGAGGTCTCTGGACAGGTCCGGACAGTGCTGGAACGTTCTGGAGGTTTCTGGGACATCGTAGGAACATTTAGGAACGTGTAGGAGAATGTAGGAATGCCTTTAGGGCACTAGCCAATAGCGTAGTAGGTATTAGATAGCTAGGACCCTGAACACCGGTCCCTGGGGACCTGGTGCACATGTATATAAACCCTGAGGGGTGGGGGTGCCTCCCCAGCTTCAATCTCATCGCATCTCACCTCTCTAGTCTCTATACCTCGTCTTCAAGCTTGGCTACACCCTTTGTAGTCCAAGTAAACCTTTGCCAGTGAGTATTGCTGGTTGGTTTGGTGTATAGGCGCTAGGGCAGCGCATTTTTGTGATAGAAGATTGAAGCTAGCCAACCTACTCCACCTTTGGTGGCCTAGGTTATTGCTTTGGGTTCTGGGGGCTTGTTTGAACAAGTGCTTTTGCGCTTTGTTCAGTTTTTTGCCGATCCACAGGCGTAAGTGGGCACTATAGTACCTTTTTAGGTACAGACAGGGGAACGTGGTGTAACCCACCTCAGAGGGCTTTGCCTGCGGACGAGTAACCCCTGTTGTAGTGCTGGACTAAGGGTGTAATACCCTGTCCAACCAGTTTTAGCTGTGTGGCGTGGAAACCCACAGTAATACCCCTTTCTCTTCGTTGAGGGTTGGCTGGCAGGAAAGCCTTGCGCTTTGCCTGTGTGGAGAAGTTTTCTGGCTTGTGTACACAGGCTGACCCGTGTTTACTAGTGCCTAAAGCTGCTAGGAACCGTTTTGTCCTTGCTAAGGACGAGAGCTCTGGCAAACCCTTGCTTGAGCGCATCAAGATCTCGAACCTTCACCGCTTCAAAGACGTTGGGAAGCCGCGCCCTGCGTACAAACCTCGCACTACACCCTACACCCCTGTCCCTGGTCGTCGTGAAAGGCTTGCTCGTGAAGCAGACTTGAACGACTTCAAGCACCAGCTTCAGCTCGAAGACTATCGCAACGAACAGCGCAAGCGCCGCCTACTCGATCGCATCGCGAACGCCCCTCCCCCTCTACCCCTCATCGAACGTATTGAACCTCCCCCTACTCCCCCTATCGAAGTCAAACCCATTCCCAAAGACCTTCGCTTTCACACCAACACTCAGGTCCATCAGCTGCGCGACTACGGACGAAAGTTCAACGGCGCCCTTAACCACTTGGGTCCGTTCTTTCAGAAGCTAGACGAGCAGCGTTTTCGAGTTGGGTTGACTGAACACGAGCTCTACATCTTGGGCTTGTTCAAGGAGAGGTTCGATAACATTCGCAAACATCTTCAGACTATCGTCGAGACGAAGGAGTACACCACGAGGGAGTGGAAGAAGATTTCGAGGGATTTGAAGAAGGCAGGCGCACATAGCTTTGCTGAACTTAAGCCACGCTTCGCTGAGCATTGCAGGGAGCTGATCCAGGAGTTGGGTGAAGATTGGTTGTTTTTGGAGAAGAACCTCGATTAGTTTTTGTATCTGCGCGTTTTTGAATCAAGATGTCGCTCAATTCAAATCCTGTTGACTTTGGTTTGCGTTCTGCTTCGAGTTCAAGTGGCATGGACCCTTGGGGAGCGTTAGAACTTGGCTCTATGGCTGAGGGAGGCCCTACCCCAGTTTTGGCCGCTGCGCCGCTTTCGACTTCTTACGAAGAGTACAGCCAGTCATGGGTACAAGCCGCTCAGGAAGGACTGACTCCTGGTGACTTTAAGGCCCTCGTTGACAGCCTGGGTAACTGGGTAAAGGCTGAAATAGCTCAAGTAAGGTCGGAAATGGGTTCAGAAGTCCTTCGCTTGAAGGAAGCCCTTCGCAAACGCAAAACCGAGGCCAAGACACTTCAGGAGCAGATAGACATTCTTGAGCAGACTAGACAGCACTTGTCTGCGCAGATAGCAGAGGCTCAGAACCAAAATCGCGTTTTGCAGAACGCTATGCAGGTGCTGAAGCAGGAGAACGAGAGCTTGAAAGTGTTGATTCAGCAAGGCACTAGTGGAGGCAATATTGGGTTGTCTCAGTCTTTGTTCCCTACCATGAAGGAGCCTGACACCTTTAATGGTGATAAGGCTAGCAAGCTGGATGACTGGCTCGAGTCGATGGCACTCTGGTTGCGCCACCGTGGCGTAATGGATGACGAAAAGAAGATAGAGACGGCGATGACTTACCTGCGAGGTTCAGCAAAGAAGGTCATGCAAGAGTACTTCGACAAGGTGGCAGACTCAAAGCCCCTTGGTACTTGGACCAACTTTGTGAACGAACTCCAGAAAGGATTCCAACAGACCGACAAGAAGGACAGGGCAAGGGCAGAGTTTGAGCAGCTTGTCAGCAAGAAAGGAACGAACGAGAAGACTTTCAATGAGTTTGCTGCTCGTTTCCGTTCGCTGGCTCGCCAAACTGGCTTCTCCAACGAGGAACTGTTGGTCAAAGCCTATGCCCATACCCCTCGTGCCGCCGCCGATGTACTGGCAGCCCGTGGTCGTGCTCAGTGGGCTACGACCTGGGATGGTTGGTTGAAGGATGTTCAGGAGATTCTGCAGGATCAACGTCTCTTGACGGGCACCGTACTCTCTGGACAGCCTCAGTCGTCGAAAGACCCTGACGCTATGGATGTCGACGCCTTGAAGAAGGGCTCAGCCCAGGGTAAAGGCAAGACAGCCAAAGTTCAGAAGGTTGCCATGTCGTTCGAGGAGGCGAAGAAGAAAGGCTGCTGCGCTCAGTGTGGAGGCAAAGGCCACATTGCCAAGGAGTGTCCATCGAAGAAGAACAACTCAGGTTCTTCGACGTCGTCGAGTAAAACCACCAATGCACCGGTGGCCAGTTCATCAAAGGCTTCGTCTTCAAAGGGAAAGGAGAAGGATAAGGGCTCTCGCCACACGAAGAACAGCGTGCGCGAGGTGTACGCCAGCGACTCGGAGAGATTCCAGGAGGTAGCCTCTGACGAGGAATCGAGCTCGGATAGCTCAGAAGAAGAAGATACCCCCAAGACCAAACAAAAGAAGAAGTCGTCTTCAAAGGAGAAGGCGCAGAAGATTAACCGCGTGGTGTTCTCAGACGATGAGGATTTTCTGCAGGGACCAATGTAGAGTCTGCGACATCTGGTCCGTTTTTAGATTTCCTTTACCCTCCCGACTCAGTAGAATGTATTAGATCAGTTTTGGAATCGAGAAAAGTCTCTAGTTTGCCCTCTAAATCGAGCTTTATCGTTCCAGTAACTTTGAGTCAGGGTAAGGAAATCAGAGTGCAGACTACCGCGCTGGTTGATTCAGGGGCCTATGCTGTGTTCATTAGCCATCGCTTCGTCAAGAAGCATAAGCTGAAGACGAACCAGCTGGCCAGGGAGATACGCGTTTACAACGCGGATGGCTCCAGGAACAAGTGTGGCAGTATTGAGGAGTATGCTTGGCTCGACGTAGCCGTAGGGGACCATATCTCCAGACAAGCATGCCTCATTACAGATCTGGGTGGAAAGGACATGTTCCTCGGCTTTAGCTACCTGAAGAAGCATAATCCTGAGATAGATTGGGATAAGGGCGAGTGGAAGTACTCCAGATGCCCAGATTCTTGTCGCTTTACCAGCCACAAGGCTCAAGTAGCACAAGCAGAGCTCGAAGAACCTATGGACGAGGACTTCGAGGAGGAAGAAGAGGAGCCTTGGCTCCAGTGGGTCGACCCTTCCACCCCAGATGGCCGCGTTTTGGCATTAACTTGCCGGAAGATCGCAGCGATGTGCAGTATTCGTTCGCTGGAGGGAATCGAGGGCTGGGAGCAGCTTGTCCCTGCACAGTATCAAGACTATGGGGACGTGTTTTCGAAGCGTGCAAGCGAACGGTTACCCGTACGAAAGCCTTACGACCACGCTGTCGAGTTTATCGACGGAGCTACCCTACCTCGACCAGCTCGTAATTACTCGCTGTCGCCAGAAGAGAGGAATTCTCTGGACGAGTGGATTCAGGAGAATCTCGCCAAGGGATACATCAGACCAAGTAAATCCCCGCTGGCAGCACCAGTCTTTTTCGTGAAGAAGAAGGACGGTTCATTGCGCTTGGTGCAGGACTACAGAAAGCTGAACGAAGTCGTTAAGAAAGACCGCTTCCCTATACCCAAGATCTCAGACCTTATAGATCGACTATCTAAGGCTAGTATATACACCAAGATTGACCTTAGATGGGGGTATAACAACGTCAGAATCAAGGAAGGAGACGAGTGGAAGCTGGCCTTCATCACACCTTTCGGTTTATACGAACCTACAGTGATGTTCTTCGGCCTCAGCAATGCACCAGCAACCTTTCAGCGCATGATGAACCATATTCTCGACGATCTGATTCGAGAAGGGCATGTCATGGTCTACCTAGACGACATTCTCATCTTCACGAATGACTTGGACCACCATCGGCGATTAGTTCGCGAGGTATTGCAGCGGCTACGCGACAATGACCTGTTCGCTAAGCCAGAAAAATGCTTCTTCGAGACGGATAGCATTGAATACCTCGGAATGATCATCAGCAAGGGGTCGGTTCAGATGGATCCATCGAAGGTAGATGGCGTTTTATCTTGGCCCATACCCAAAAGGGTCAAAGATGTCCAGGCTTTCCTGGGTTTTGCTAACTTCTACCGACGGTTTATTCGAGACTTTGGCAAGATTGTTCGCCCATTGTCAGAGCTTACCCGCAAAGGCAAAGAGTGGGAATGGGGGCCTGAGCAGCAGGATGCCTTCGATACACTCAAAAGAGCGTTCACTACTGCGCCTATTCTCAAGATTCCAGACGACGAGCACCCTTTTAGGCTCGAATGCGATTCGTCAGACTTTGCTACGGGGGCTGTACTTGAGCAACTGGGCGAGGATGGCCTTTGGCACCCTGTCGCGTTTTACTCCAAGGCGCTAGGCGTACATGAGCGCAACTACGAGATATACGACAAGGAGATGCTAGCCATCATCCGCGCATTGAAGGAATGGCGCCACCACTTGGAGGGACACCCTCTACCATTCGACATATGGTCAGATCACCAGAATTTGACCTATTTCCGCAAGGCACAAGACTTGACGAGACGTCAAGCACGTTGGAGTCTTTTCCTCACACGTTTCCACTTCAAGTTAGAGCACAAGCCTGGAAAGACGATGAAGCGGGCTGATCCAATGTCCAGGAGGCCAGATCATGAATTGGGGGTGGATTGCGACAATCGTGAAAAAGTCCTTTTGAAGCCAGAATATTTCGCGATTCGAGCCATGCAACCAACCCATTCATCGATAGTGGACGATAGCAAACTGCTAGAAAGGATCAGAAAAGCCCTGCTGGACGACGAAGTCACCAAGTCGTACAAAGACCTGACGTTGAAAGGACCAAGAGAGTTCGGGAAGGACTTAGCGGAATGGCACCTCGAGGACGGGCTACTACTGCACCGAGGCAAGGTGTATGTGCCCAAGGACGACAAGATTAGGGCGGATCTACTCAAGTTACACCACGACTTCCCTGGGGCTGGACACCCTGGACGATGGAAGACGTTGGAGTTGCTGTCGCGCAACTACTGGTGGCCAGGAATGTCAGTTTATGTCAAGAAGTACGTCGCAGGTTGCGAAGTTTGCCAGTCGCATAAAAACGTCAACCAGAAGCCTGCTGGCCTGCTACAACCGAACGAGGTTCCGTCGGAACCCTGGGAGATAATCTCATGCGATATGATCACGGACTTGCCTGAGTCGGACGGTTACAACGCTATCTTCGTAGTCGTTTGCCGCTTAACCAAGCGAGCACATTTCCTCCCCATCACCAAGGAGTTTTCAGCCAAGGATCTGGGAAATTTGCTCTATGAGCGTGTTTGGCCTTTGCACGGCCTACCCAGACAGATCATTTCGGATAGAGGAACGCAGTTCGCCGCAAAACTCTTCCAGGAATGGTGCAGACTCCTGGGGATCAAGTCAGCAATGACTACAGCGTTTCACCCTCAGGCAGACGGTCAGACTGAGCGAGTTAATCAGTCATTGGAGCAGTATCTGCGCTGCTACACAAGCTTCAGGCAGGACGACTGGGCGTACCTTTTGCCCTCTGCCGAGTTTGCGTACAATAACCAGGCGCATGAAAGCACCAAGAACTCGCCATTCTTCGTCGAATATGGCCGTCATCCACGCATGTTCCCAGAGCAGGACCGTGTTACAAGGTTGTCAGAACTGGACGACTGGACGAAGCTTAGACAGGAGGCCCAAGATCAGGCGAAAGCCGCGCTCGTGCTGGCTGCAGAGCGAATGAAGTGGTACTACGACCAGGGTAAATCAGAACCCTTGTTCAAGGTCGGAGACCGTGTTTGGCTTGACGCAAAGGATCTGAACCTTCGGGTTCCCTCCAAGAAACTGGCACCAAAGCGAGTAGGCCCTTACGAGATCGTAGAGCAGCTGGGACCGGTCACCTTCAAGCTGAAGTTACCAGCCCATGTGAAGATTCACCCGGTCTTCCACGCAAGCAAGCTCATGAAGCACGTCGAGGATGAGGTTGCCAATCGCACGCGCAAACCCCTACCACCCATTCGTGTGGGTGATGACGAGGAGTACGAGGTCGAGCAGATCGTAGATGCACAGCCAGACTCTAAAGGCCGTGTTATGTACCGAGTACGGTGGAGAGGCTACGACGAGCATAGCGACACATGGGAATACCTGCCCAATCTCAAGCACGCTATGGCGAAGGTCAAACAATTCCACAAGAAATACCCAGATGCGCCAAAGGCAATTTCCCTTCTGCAACGCCACCACGACGAGGAGGATGAGTTTTTCGTGCGCGAACTCGCGCTACTCCAATCTTGGGGAGCAGACGACCAGTTCGAGGTCGAGCTCATGAACAAGGATGCAAAACTTCCCTCACGTGGCTCGCCAGAAAGCGCAGGGTTGGATCTTTTCATCACGGAAGACCTTACGCTCAAGCCCCATGATCGCAAGCTAGCGCCAACTGGCCTTCGAATGTGTACTCCACCAGGTACCTACGCTCGAGTCGCACCACGGAGTGGCCTTAGCCTCAGAGGCATCGACATAGGAGCAGGCGTTATTGACCGAGATTATCGAGGAGAGCTCAAGATTCTACTCATCAACAACTCGCCCGACACCTTTACATTCCACAAGGGTGATCGTGTCGCTCAACTCGTGCTCGAAAGAATCTCCTACGCCGAACCAACTCCGGTTTCTCGCCTCGACTCAACCATTCGCAGCAGCGATGGTTTTGGCTCCACTGGTATTTAGGCTTCACCAGGAGGTTCAGCTAGAATTGGGGGTAATGTCACAGTTTTTCGTCTTAACCCTTAGGGTTAGGGGCAGCAGGTGACAGAAGCGATTACTCCGAACTGTGACATGCAGAAGCGCTGGAGTGACAGCCCTAGGCTCGGGGCTGGTCACGTGATACGGCGGTCACGTGATGCGCACACGTGCGGTATCCCAGGGTCACATGGTCGAAGGTCTAGAAGCAGGCAAGGGTCTGGAAGCGCCGAGACACTCCGGAATGGACTAGAAAGCCCTGGAGGTCTCTGGACAGGTCCGGACAGTGCTGGAACGTTCTGGAGGTTTCTGGGACATCGTAGGAACATTTAGGAACGTGTAGGAGAATGTAGGAATGCCTTTAGGGCACTAGCCAATAGCGTAGTAGGTATTAGATAGCTAGGACCCTGAACACCGGTCCCTGGGGACCTGGTGCACATGTATATAAACCCTGAGGGGTGGGGGTGCCTCCCCAGCTTCAATCTCATCGCATCTCACCTCTCTAGTCTCTATACCTCGTCTTCAAGCTTGGCTACACCCTTTGTAGTCCAAGTAAACCTTTGCCAGTGAGTATTGCTGGTTGGTTTGGTGTATAGGCGCTAGGGCAGCGCATTTTTGTGATACCCTGGACCTGACCACTGTGGGTGGTTCTGGCTCAAGCGCATTGTCGAGCGGTCCCCAGCCGTTCTGCGCTTTCTCCGTGCTTACTACAATGCTTGCGTCCACCATGGGGTCTTCCCGAAGGTGTTCAAGCGATCCGTCACCATTGTTCTTCCCAAACCCAACAAGTCGGATTACACGTCCCCGAAGGCGTACCGCCCGATTGTGCTCCTCAACTGCCTCGGCAAACTCCTAGAAAAGGTACTTGCCAGGCGCATGCAATTCGACGCCCAGAGGTACGGCATAATGCATCCGTGCCAATTCGGCGGCACGGTCCAGCACGGCACCGTTGACGCGGGGGTGCAGCTCGTTCACAATATACGGCAGGCGTGGCAGCAAGGCCTACAGTCGTCTGCCCTCCTCCTCGACGTCTCACAATTCTACCCGTCTATTAACCATGAGGCCCTGTTGCTTATCCTACAGCGACAGGGCTTCGCGCCGCAGCTGTGTCGCTTTTTTGCCAGCTATCTCACGGGTCGCGAGACCCGCTTTCTGTTTAATGGTTGCCTTATGGACCCTGTCGATGTCACCGTGGGTGTAGGCCAGGGATCATCCTTATCCCCGGTACTTTCTGGGCTGTACATTGCCCCAGTGTTGCACAAATGGGCCCCTATTCACGTGCGCCAGTTTGGAAACGTCACCCTGCAATTCTTTGTAGACGACGGCCTCATCCACGTAGCAGCGCCCCGTTCGGTGGTGCCTGCCGGAAGTACCATGCTTGCGGTCAACTCTGCCATCATCGCTCACGTTTTCGGGGACCTCCTCGGCGACCTTGAGCGTCTTGGACTTCGCGTTGAGCCGGACAAACTTGAGCTGATGCATTTTTCCAATGGGCGTCGCCCTTGGCATGAGAACCAACCCCTAGGCCCGGATGTTGTCCTGTCCATCGACGGGCGACTGGTGCGCGTCAGGCCCAAACGCACTATGCGCTATCTTGGCTTTTGGCTAGACCCTAAGCTTTCCTTCAAGGAGCATGTGCGGCACTATGCTACGAAAGCTTGCAGTACAGTCCACGCTCTCCGCTTACTCGGTAACTCGACGCGAGGATTGTCCCCGGTGCATAAGCGCCGGCTATACCTCTCGAACGTCCTTCCCATTCTGGCGTACGGCGCACAGTTATGGTGGCGCCCCAACTGGAAAGGCCTTAAATGGGCGGCTCGCGAGCTTCAACGCGCGCAGAGTATCGCCGCTCGTTGGATCACGGGCTGTTTCCGCACCACGCCCACTGGGGCCATGGAGCTAATGGCGGGGCTGGTGCCTGTCCGCCTCCAAATCAACAAGTATGTCGAGCGAGCAGCTCTCAGAACTCGAATGCTACATGAGGGGCACCCACTGCGGGCCTCTTTGCCCGAATACTGGCGCATCAACGAGAGGAACATTACCCCTCCCTTTCCTCTGCAGGCCTGGCCGTGTCGTAACGCCGTGACCCCCCTCACGTTCGTTGACCGCCTGGGCCGTGCCAGTTCGGAAGACTTCGATGCGCTACACCCAGAATGCAGGCCGGGTGACCGCCTCCTCGACCGGTTTGGGGACCGTGTCATCTTCAATCTGGACGCCCCCGCAAAGCGGTCTGATGGCTTCGACCGCTGGAAGCGCGAAGTATTCATGCCCCGCCTGCAAAGCGCCATGGACGATCCCTCTGCCCGTGTGGTGTTCACGGATGGAGCGCAGCGCCGGGGCGTTTCCCCCTTACGATCCGGGGCGGCTTGGATCGTTTACGATCGCCGCTCTGTTGTCGCAAGTGGTAAATTAGGGTGCGGGGCTTCCTCGCCCTTCGATGCGGAAATGACTGCGCTGGCCATGGGCATGCGTTCCGCGCTGAATGCTTGCCCCGCCTCCGTGCGCACCCTCCACATCTTTGTGGACAACCGCGCCGCAGCCGACGCCCTCCTGGCTGCCCGACTCGGGCCCTCCCAGCTGGTCTCTATTACAGCGTGCAAGACGGCTCGCAGGTTCCTGGAATCTGACCCGTCCCACCGCATCTTCATCCACTGGTGC
Organism: Phanerodontia chrysosporium; assembly: GCA_001910725.1. NCBI lineage: Eukaryota > Fungi > Basidiomycota > Agaricomycetes > Polyporales > Phanerochaetaceae > Phanerodontia > Phanerodontia chrysosporium. The sequence continues at coordinate 629,764 of MJGA01000008.1, forward strand.
CCTGGTCACGAACGGGTCTCCTATAATGAGGCTGTTGATCGCCTTGCGAAGGCTGCCGTTGATGCGGCACAGCCCGACTTTGTCTCGTTTTCTGTTGCCCGCCAACGCATCACAGCCCGCATGCTCCAGGCCTGGCGCCGACAGGCGGAGGGGCCAAAATATCGGGGCCATCAGAGCTTGCTCGTGGGGGGCTCGCCCTCCGGGTGCTCCCATATCGCCTCCCGCAACCGGTTTTTGCGGAGCTTTGGAGCGTCTGCACCTGTATTCGCCCGTGTGGCACGATTTGTGTCCGGTCACTTCCCGCATGGCGCCTTCCGCGCGCGGTTTAACCTCGAAGGTCCGCGGGCGTGCCACTGTAAGAGTCTGAATACGTGTATAGAGGACTTGAGCGCAGGCCTCAAGTGTAGCGCGAGTACAGAAGACTTGGATTCAGGCTCCAAGTGTAGCAATAGATAACTAGACGAGAGTACAAGAGGAGAAGCTGAAGAAAAGAGTACAGAGAGGTAGTCCTTATATACTCTAACCCAGGCCTGCTACCAGGAGGGAACAACGAGGCATAGGCTACCAGTCAGTATGAGTCATAATGAATCAAGGGATGAAACATGATGAAAGAGGGGTGAAACATGTAAGAGAAAAGAGAGGATCAAATAAATCAGTATAGCCTTGCACAGCCATATCCCAACTGTAACATTACGTCCCCGTCCACGGTCGAGCTCCGTCGAGACCGACTTACTGCGTGATACACTCCGGAGGCAGATCGGAGTCTGTCAAAGTGGAGCTGTTGCCGGGGGCATCCGCGTTATGAGGAGTCGTATCTCGAGGTGTATACGGAGGTGGAATGATGGTGGGTTCGTCGTTGGAGACACGAGCACGACGGTCGCGACGACGTTGACGACGAGATGGGGTATTTGTGTTGCTGTTGGGTGATACCTCATTGAACGACCATCCCCGAGTGGGGCGAGTCTCCCGATAGAGGGGAGCCCAGACCCTCTGGTTGTACTGAGGGCGGCGAGGAAGGGGTTCGGTGCGATGAGCTGTCTGGGAGCGAAAGTGGAGTCGTTCGCCGTATTGCACGTGTCCGATGTTTGGATCGAAGTACGTGTTCCAGACTCCGTCTACCATTTCCACGATGTGGTCGTCTTGTTCTGCGAGAGTGGCAACGAGAAGTTCTTGCTCTCGTTGAGCATCGTAGAGATGGTTGAGCTGATCGCGGATTCGTCGGGCCATTCGGACGAGGCGTGGAGCGGCTGTGGATTGGAGCTGTTGGATAAGGTCACCGACAGCATCTCGGGTGTTGTCGGTGATGCGTTGGACGTGGATGGTGGCAAGAGCGTAGTTTGCAAATACCGCGCAGGTAGTCGTCGCTCCCTCTTGGAACGCCGTGGAGCGGAGTGCGTCTCGGGTGACAGGGTGATACTGGATGTTGTTGAGGCGTTCTCGAAATTGGGGCCAATCGCGTTCTGCGGCGAGCTGTTCTTCGTAGGCATGATTGGCGAAGTGCCTGACGGTGACGCCGTTCCAGGTCCTTTCTCCATGTTGTCCTGTGACCCCTTCGTGCCAGTCTCCTTCGACGTACCAGGGTCTGTCTTCGACGAGGGTGTCGGAGTTAGAGGTTGCGGGCTCTTGGCTTTCGCCTGGGAGCTCTTGGACGTCAGGGTCTTGGGCATTTGGCTCGGAGGGTGGTTCTTCTCGGACGGGTTCCTCGTCAACGTCTCCTCTTCTGTCTTCTTCGGCCAGGCGGAGGATCTCAGGGAGGGACGATCCGATGAGTTCTCGGATACGTTCTTGGGCCTCCCATGCGACGATCCGTCGTTCGACCTCGTCGTCGAAGGCGAGCTGGGATTTGGTGCACCATTCGAGGATGATCTTCCAGAGATCATTTCGCTCGTTGGGAGTGGGGTTGTTGTTGAGCCAGTCGTTGATGGTGATGTCGATGTTGCGGGTGAAAATGTGGTCAGTGAAGTCGTCTGGGAGGAGTTGGCTAAGGGCGAGAAGTCGGTCATTGTTGGTGATGGGGATGGTGTCGCTGCCCATGAGGGTAGCGAGGGCCTGGATGCGCTGGTAGGTGGAGGAGAAGTTGGTCGACATTGCGGAGGGTTTGTAGAGGCAGTTGTACTAGTGGCTGATGTTGTAGAGCGAGGTCGCTGCTGACCATGAAGCCTAGGGTGTCTGCTTTTATATTCTTCGAGTAGTTCCTTGGCGTTCTCGAGATGAGATTCCGGTTCCCATGAGTTTTCCGCCGTTGGTTGGTCTTTCCACCTGATGAGGTAACGTCTTCCGTTGCCCCAGGGACGATCCGCCAAAATGGCTTCAACTTCGTACTCCTCGTGACCATCGATAAGGTCAGGAGGGGGGTTCAGGAAGTTTTTCCCATGCTGCGGTGTTTCATGATACGGAGATAGAAGCGAAGCATGTACCACGGGGTGAATCTTCATGGTTTTGGGAAGCGCCAACTTGTACACGAGGCGCGATAAGACCTTGGCTATCTTGAAGGGTCCGTGCCTCTTGGGAGCTAGCTTCTTGAAGGGGTAGCCGTCGTCGTGATGAGTCATTTCCAACCAGACCTTCTGACCTTCTTTGAAAGGTTGGAAATGCCGGCAGACCCGGGTAGCCATTTGTGCCGTGGCATAATCTAATGCGGCTCCTGCTTCTTCTTGTGCCCGTTGTCGCCTTCTGAACCATTCTTGAATAGAAGGGACTTTGGATTTGGCGAATTGTGTGGGTAACGCCATTGGGTGAGAACCGTACATAAGGAAGAAGGGAGAATGGTGGGTCGCCGAGTGTTCCCTATTGTTGAAGGCAAACTCCATATTCGTTACGAAGTCTGCCCAGTCATGCGGGTGGTTGGAGCAGAAGATCCGTAGGTAGGATTCGATTTCGCGGTTGACGCGTTCTGTTTCACCATCCGTTTGAGGGTGATATGGTGTACTCAGGCGTTGTTCTGTTCCGGTGAGTCTCCATAATTCCCGCATGACTTGCGAGTCGAACTGTGGTCCCCTATCCGATAGGAATACACTTGGCATCCCGAAGCGACGAAAAACTTGATTATGGTAGTTTGTGGCGGTCGTTATTGCATCGATTTTTTCGGTGCAAGGGATAAGGATTACCCCCTTCGTAGAATCGTGGTCGACCACGACCATCAGAGCTGAATAGCCGCGGGACACAGGGAGATGAGTGATGAAGTCACAGGTGACGAAAGCAAAAGGGCGAGATCGGTGCGTGGCCTTGATCGGCTGTAGCGGCGGTTTCGTGGGATGCGTGTTGACTTTCATCTGTTGGCAGGTAGCGCAACCTTGCACGTATGCAGCGACAAAGGAGCGCATTCCTGGCCAGTAAAAGTCCCGGTCAATGAGTTCAGCTGTTTTATACCTTCCCGGATGGCCAGTTATAGGGGAATCGTGATAAAGGTGTGTTACTTGGCGTCGGAGTTGAAGGTCAGATGGAACATAACATTTATCGCGGTAGAAGATGAGGCCATCTTCAAATGACCAGTCATCTCGTGTAGTTCGCCCAGGGAAAGGGAGGTGAGTGCTGTTTAGTGCTGCAATGACTGTGTTGGCAAAAGGGTCGTCTTCTGTGAGACGTCGAATATCCCTTCGGAGGTTGTCATCGAATGGGTGGTGCATAGGAGAGATTGAATGGTCGGTGCTTGTGAGGAGGTCAGTTGCCATGTGCAATGATCGAATGCGAGTGGTTTGAAATACTGAGTCGGGGAGAAGAATAATATCGATGTTGTCGTCCGCGGTGTGAGTAGGGAAACGATTGCGGGTCATGGCGTCTGCTTGAACTAGTTGAGACCCGGGGCAATGATGAAGTGTGTAGTTGAATTGCGAAAGGAATAGATGCCATCGTGCTTGCCGTCGGTTAAGTCGTCGTGGCGAACGGAAATAAGTTAGATTCTTATGATCAGTTAGGATGCGAATTGGGTGGTATGCCCCATGTAGATAATGGCGCCATGCCTCTAGAGCGCGGATAATTGCCAAGAGTTCTCTGTCGTAGATTTCGTAGTTCCGTTCCGCTGGTAATAGGGATTGGGAAAGGTATGCGACGGGGTGCCATTCTCCATTTTCATCTTGCTGACGTAGTACCGCTGCGGTTGCCACAAGGGAAGCGTCGCATTCGATGACGAAGGGTTTAGTGGTGTCCGGAGTGAGTAGGACGGGTGCCGTGGTAAACCGTCTTTTCAATTCATCGAAGGCTTGTTGGCATTCCGTAGTCCAGTTGAACGGTGCGTCCTTCTTTGTGAGGTCCACGAGTGGGCGTGCAATATCAGAGTAATGGTCTATGAATCTTCGGTAGAAATTTCCGAAGCCCAGGAATCCTCGCACTTGCTTTACGGTAGTGGGAACTGGCCATTCTAGGACCCCCTTGACTTTGACGGGGTCCATTGAAACATTATTGAATGATACAATCATTCCCAAAAATTCAACCGATTCGACGTCGAAGGCGCATTTTTCAGGTTTGACGAAGAGGTCGTTTTCCCGGAGTCTTCTTATGACGCGAATTGTCTTTTCCTGGATGTCTTGACTGTCGTGTCCGCAGATTAGAATGTCGTCCATGTAGATTTGTAACCATCCTTCGCCTAGCATGTCCTTGAAGATGTCGTTCATCATTGCCTGGAATGTAGCCGGTGAGTTGCACAACCCGAAAACATAACCGTGGGTTCAAACAGCCCTCTACTTGTCTTGAAGGCTGCCTTCCACTGGTCTCCATCTTTAATCCTGACATTGTTGTAGCCCGATCGTAGGTCCATCTTTGTAAACCGTTTGAACCCTTTGATCTTGTCGAGGAGTTCGGAGATGAGTGGTAGCGGGTATACGTTCTTGACGGTCCCCTCATTTAGATATCTGTAATCTTGGCATGGTCGCAGACTGCCATCCTTCTTTCCTACGAAGAAGAATGGTGATGCCATTGGAGACTTGCTTGGCCGGATATACCCTTTGCGTAGGTTTTCATCGATAAACTCATTCATCTTCTCCTCTTCCAACGGCGACAATGGGTACACTTTGCAGTCTCGGGGGACGAAATCTGGCTTGAGGTCAATGGCATGATCATATGGTCTTGATTCTGGGAAGCGTTCAGCTGCCTTCTTCTCGAAGACTTCCTTGAATTCATCGAGGTAGTCTGGAATGTAGACTGCTTTCTTCTGCGATCCTTCCTCCTGTGCTAATGTCATTGCCGGATTGACCTTTGCGTTGATGTACAGGTCGTGAATTGCTTGTGCGGTTGTGGTTTCAATGGCGCGAACCCATACTTCATGCTTGCCTGGTGTGTATGCTAGCACGAAGTCTTCTGTCACTTCTTCATCCTGGTTAACGTAGTCGGATGAGGTGACTTGGAATTGTGGAGGGCATTCAGGATGGGTCGCCATGCGTATTGCACCTATCGTGACGTGTAGAAGCCGTTGAAAAGACGGTCCCAAACCAGTGGATCCAAAGCCCTTGCTTCCTCGGGTGGTTTGCGTGAGGTTAGTGACTTCCTTGACCTCTGGCTGCATAATCCTTTCTAGGATTATTTGCGCAATTCTATCCCCAGGTTGTACTTGGAATGGTTCCTTGGTGTTGTTGACCAGTATGACCATGATTTCGCCTGTGTAATCTCGGTCTACCACTCCCGCGGCAACGTCGATTCCCTTTGATGCTAGCCCGCTTCTTGGAGCTATGCGAGCATACGTGCCAGTGGGAGGAGTGATCTTTAGTCCTGTCCGGACCTTCATGCGACTCCATGGTGGAATGACGATTGACTCGGCAGAGGAGATATCGTATCCAGCTGCTTCGTCACTTCCTCTAGTTGGAAGTGTTCCTCCACCTCGTTCAACTAATAAGTGTGTGCGTAGAAGGGCCTCTTCTTCCTTTGTGGCTACTTGTATGATTCGTCCTTCTGGATCGGCTTCGTCGTCAATGAGAATTGTTCGGGGGGTGAAGTCGATCAAGCCTGTCTTCCAATTAATCCTTGGATTATGCTTTTGCAGCCAGTCAAATCCAAGGATTAATTCTTGTTTCCCTAGATGGGTGACGAGAAGTCGTTCCTTCATGGTCTTGCCCTTGATTACCATTTCGGCGTTAACGTAGTTTCTGATGTTCCCTATCCTGTTCGGTGTTCCGTCGACATTGTATACTGCTATTGGTTTCTCCATTGGATGTTCTTGTAACCCGAGCTTTCGTACCAGAGATCGATCGATGAACTTGCCCTGCGCGCCCGAATCGATGAGAGCCTTGGTTGTTCCGGCATTTGTACTCGTTCTGATGGTGACAGGAATATTTATCGATTGCGCTTGCATATCTGCCACCAATACAGAATGAATCGAGTATCTCTGAGGAGTGACAGCCGGCGTCATCCTCTTAGTTAAAAATCCTTCTGAGTCTCCGTGGTCTCATTGTCGTTGGTCTTCGAGCGCGTTGAATAATAGCGAGTGGCGAGTTCGTCGAATTGTTGCATGGACAAGGCCATGACGGCGTTGATGTCAACTTGGTTCGTGTTAGAGGTTCCTTCGTTGGTTTCGTCCTTTCCTTCGACTTGTGTTGCCCTGATCTGGGTTCGACTGTTGCCCCGGTTTGACGTAAATTGGCGTGTGAATCCGCCTCGTCCGGGGTTGTTCCTTCCTTGTCCACGTCCGTTGCCTTGTTCGTTCTGCTCTTGGTTACGTCGTGGAGCTCGGCATTCTCGTGCAATGTGCCCTTCTCGTCTACAATTGTAGCACTTGACTCCAGTCTTCCTGGTGGTGATGGCGTCGATCTCCATTGCATTGGGATCAGGAGTGGACGTAGTGTTGGAGTTGGAAGTGGTGGAATGATTGGAGTAGTGCGTGTCTTTACGCTGCCGGATTGATTTGACAATGCGTCTTCTGTTGTCGATGATGAGGGCGTGATTCTGCCAAAGGGATAGAGGGGCGTGATCCGGTACAACGAGGAGGAGTTTGTCGACAAGTTTATGATCGAGGGCGCGTACATATTGTTGCGCCATGGATTCATCAGCGTCGGGGTTAATGACACCTGCTTCGGCGAGAAGGGTATTGAATTCCACATTGAATTCGTGGACGGATCTGTCGCCTTGCGTAATGGCATGGAGCCTGCTCATAGCTTCTGCTCTGGGATCTGGTGATTGGTATGTGTCGAGGAAGTCTGCCTTGTGCTTGTCCCATGTGGGGAATCCACTGAGTAAGTAGATTCGCTCTCGCATGGTGGCCCATCGTCTAGGGTACTTCTTTCCTTCGTCCTTCATTCTTGAGTCGAAGTAGCGGATCTTAGATTCGTCGGTGGGGAACTTGGAGGCTTTGGCTCTAAAGTACATCTCGCATTGGTGGACGAAGTCGCGAGCCTTCTCGGCTTCTCCAGTGAATTCTTCTGGAGGTGTCATCTGTTCATCTTGTGGTACGAGGGCCCGTATTGCCGCTGTGAAGGCTGCTAAGACGTTCTGGTCGAGGTTGGATGGAGGTTGCGGTCCGTTGCCTCCTCCTCCTCCTGGCGGATTGCCTCCTCCTCCTCCTGGAGGATTACCTCCTCCTCCTCCTGAGGGATTGCTTCCACTTCCTTGACCGAGGTTCCCGTAGTGTGTGAACCATGTTCCACTCGAGTTCGCGGCCTGGTTTATGGCTTGTTGGAATAGTGCGACGGATATGCCATTAGGGTTTCCCTGAAACCCAACTCGTTGTGCCACTGCTGCGAGTAATTGTTCGACGGGTAAATCGTCGAGGTTCTGTATCGTGTTTGTTTCTTGGCGTGTTTCGGTTTCCAGCTGTGTTTCGGTGGCCATGTCGGATTGTGTGGAGTCAGTGGACGACTGTGTTTCTTCGCTTTCGTCGTGTGCTCTTGCCTCCTGTTCGTCGGAGTATCTCTCGTATTCGTCGATGCTGGGGAATCTGCTAATTTGCTGTTCTGTCGGTCGTTCGTGATCTTCTTCAGAGATTTCGTCTTCGGGTGCTGCGTTAAGGTACCTCCAAGGGCACGGTTGTACTTGACACTTGGTCCACTGAAGTCTGTCGCGTTCGTTCTTTCCCCAGTGCTTGTCCTTGATCTGTTTCTTGTGGAATACGTGTGCGCAACTGGCGCACGCTAGCTTGTCCGTGGTGACTGCGATATTCTGGGCTTGGGCCTTAGGCAGGCCAGCCGATGCGTGTGGGAGCTTCTCCTAATGTAAGAGTCTGAATACGTGTATAGAGGACTTGAGCGCAGGCCTCAAGTGTAGCGCGAGTACAGAAGACTTGGATTCAGGCTCCAAGTGTAGCAATAGATAACTAGACGAGAGTACAAGAGGAGAAGCTGAAGAAAAGAGTACAGAGAGGTAGTCCTTATATACTCTAACCCAGGCCTGCTACCAGGAGGGAACAACGAGGCATAGGCTACCAGTCAGTATGAGTCATAATGAATCAAGGGATGAAACATGATGAAAGAGGGGTGAAACATGTAAGAGAAAAGAGAGGATCAAATAAATCAGTATAGCCTTGCACAGCCATATCCCAACTGTAACAGCCACTGCGGCCACCCCATTGAAACTCGGGAGCATATTCTGTTCGATTGCCCATTGTGGATTCGACCAGCGCAGCTCCAGCGCCCGCGTCCGCGCAATCAGCGCGACGCCCGGGTCCTTGGTGATGAGGACCCTCCAGATTTAGCGATCAGTCTATCCCTGGTCTGCCTCTTCCTCAAGCAGAACCCGTTGGTCGGCAGCTTCGAATGGGCCGACATCCTCGAGCGAGCTGCTGACGATCGGGCGGCCGGCCATGATCTTTCGTACCATTGCCTCCTTGTGGAAGCACATACCACGTTGCGCAAAACCGCGCTGGCTCGATACACGGCCCGCCACGATGGCCGGTCGGACGGCTTCTTTGACTGGTATGACGCGGAGACTCTAGCGCGGCGGCTTGTTGAGCGCACTGGTGCTCTGCGCTGAGCCCGCTAACCCTCCGCTAGCCTCGATCGTGTTTCCCCGCCGCACGCCGCGTTTGCGACCTTGCTGCCCGCTGAGGGCCGTCGTCTGCGTTGTATCGCGGACCCGCTGTCCCGGGAGGGACTATAACAACCATGTCGTCCACTCACTGCACATGTACCATGCTGTACGCAGTTTAATACATAGAATTTAAAAAAAAAAAAAAAAAAAGAGACGGGCCAACGGGAATAGAAAGAGGCAAGCGGCCGTGTGTTCCGGCCACCCGGGACGCGACGCGTCCGACCGCTGGCTCCCCACCGGCGGTCACCTGCCTCCCGCCCTCAACAGAGATCGTCTCGGATCGACATTCATGAGTCTCACCTCTTGCAACATCTGCATATGGTTCCTCGTGCAGGCCACTACGCAGCTTGACTACACAAAGACCCATCTCAATGCAGTCCGTCTTGCAAATTCCATTGCACGTCAGCGTGTGCATGTTCCAACATCTAGCGATGTTGGACTTACCTGAGTGCGCAAACACACGTACAGAAGGGGACGATGAGCTACTCCGAGGTAAGCTCCATCCTTGCGCATCGACGGCGGCCAAGTATATGTTTTCCACAGAAATCGGTGGAGCAGCGGCCGGGATGGTTCCCTCGCTACAGCTCGACCGTCGGTGAAAGACGGCCACAAGCGGGCACCCAGGCAAACGCATCGCCACTGCCGTGCCCAGCGTATGTTCCAGGAGTCGCACGCGCAAGGATGTCAACCTGCTCAACCTTAGAATGAGGAGCCTAAAGCCCGTGTCAGTTTGAGCTCAGATTCAGCTCTCACAATCTGGTTCGCTCCATGCGTATGATAACAAACCGATGTTAAATGCCACCTAAATGTTTCTACGAGCAGGTTCAGCCCAACCACCACACCAACAACAGTGCACGTACGCACCTATCCGTCGGGCGCCACTGTTACCACGATAGCACTCACTCCTCGAGCTTTCACATATACACCCGTTCGCAGTGCAAACTGCGTTTGAGAGGAAGAGATTATAATGTCTCGCGCACAACTTTGACACGTATACAGACCGTGAGTAGCATCGATGTCGGCGTAGCCAGCCTTCGCACTTAGCGCTTTAGGCCTATGTCACATCACCCGATCTTTTATGCATTGACCACCTACTGATTGATGCTCCAATGGGACCTATGGTTGTAGGGTAGTCCTGCTACAAGGTGTGAGCACGACAGCAGTGAGTGCCACTTCCTGCGTCGCTGTGGTCCCACACCTGCTCAAAACGGTCAAAAAGACGACGCGATACCATGCGTGCTTGCCACAAGCGTTCGACGGAGGAACCTCGACGGCCTCCGCTCGCCGACGGCCAATCAGCCGTTGCCAATGATACACGACCTCTGTCCGGCAACACCCTGCAGGAGAAGCCGAGGAGCACCATCCTCTTCACCTGCGATGGTTCGCCGTTGAAGTCGCTGTCGTGGAGTAAACAACCGGTAACCAGGTCTCTGTCGAAGAGTTTAAGGGCCTTATCCTGGAGAGAACATGGACAGCAAGAAGTGGAAGAAGCTCACGCCTCGCTCCTTCCGTGCGATTGACATACGGAACATGCCTGATACGTCGGAGGCCAGGAAGTACCTTCCCCTGGTCAGTACCCTGCGCACTTTCGGTGGCTCTATTCCCCACTCACGTTCGCATCATCTAGTGCAATATCATGAACGCAGTAGAGAGGCTAGCTGGTACGCGATACAGATGGATGATCGTCGCCAACCACGCAGAGAGTGCAGATGTCGACCACAGGCCGGACCTGGCAAGATTTCCCCTGGACATCGAGGCCGCTACCCAGGCATTCTCGCGCGACATGAAGCACGACGAAGCCGAGGTCGCACGCTGCGCCTGGGCGTGGATGAGCAGTGTTGTCGAGGTCAAGAATACGGACGTCAAGGCCGCGTTTCACTTCGCCCCGAGCAAAGACAAGGATGGCAAGCAGAAGTTCCTCCGCAACAGCGACGTCGGCAGGAAGTCTCGCGCGCAGTTCATCAAGTACGCGATCGAGGCCATGCTTCGGCAGCACCGGACACACTTTTACTCGTTCTGCTGGGACCGCGTCGGCTGCGTCGCCTCGGAGCCGATCAACCTGGGGACGAACGTGAAGGAATCCCTCAACATCGTCCACCGTCTTGCGACCTCGGCCGACGCTTACATCTCGCTCTTGACGATACATGGATGGGGAAGGGGCTGATGCGCACGGCCGGCCGTGCGTGCGCCGAGGTCGCGTAGAATGCGCTCTGAACACTTTGGTCTCGACCACACGGCTGTCGTGCTATCAATAGCAGCGCGGGCACAAGTCTCTATGTCTTACAGAATAGCTAGACCTTGAAGTCATTGAACAATGGCAAGTGAATTCAATCGTCTCTGCGACCTTCAGCAACCTACCCTCGGACGGAATGGTGAGTGCAAGTCATGGGCGAGAGTCGAGGGGCTATTATATCGCGCTGCGCATATGTAAGGTACACCACTGTAAATCTTCACCTATTCCTGCATACAACTAGCGTTGGCTCGTACTCGCAATAGCCCCGCTAGAACTCCTCTTCTGTCCTGTATTCAGTGGCTTCCTGGCGACGATCTCGGGCAGGCCGAGAAACTGATCAAAAAGGTAGTCGTCCTGCTCCTCATCATTGTAACAGTTCAGGGTATCCGAGAATAGGGTGAGAAGCGCGTCATGAGTGTCGAGTGGGCGCACAGTTGATTGGGTACTAGCAGCCGAGGTCTCGAGCGTCGCTGGCGCAGGAAGCTCCGAGTCCTCCGGAATGGGAGTCAGTTGTTGTTGTACAGGGAGTTCCGCCAATACCTCGTTGAGCGCCGGGTTAAGTACAGTCCGCTTCTGAGGCCGCGGCCGACTGATCTTCATGTCCATACCGGTAGGAGCGACATAGTGACGCTGAAGGCCACGGAGGTCGAGCGTTTGGTAATGGCGTTGCAAGAGCTTGAATGCTTTACTGAGGAACCGTGCGAGAAGCGAGTTCTGGTTCCTGAAGTGAATCGGGGGCTCGCCGGCCTTGATTGAAGCGAGCTTGTTGTAGCCGCCGACATACCGACCGTTCGCTGCAGGGCGCTGTTCGTAGAAGAAGAAGTTGATCGCCTCGGCGAGGGGTCTGTTTTTGTTGTTGGCGACTGTCAAGGTCTTTTCGTCGAGCACGGCCTCCGGATCATCCAAAACACTGGAGCACATATGGTGGTGGAAGCGATACGCCATCATGAGGACCACGTAGATGAAGGACTCCAAGTCGTCTGCAACTTCTGGGCGTTTCGAGGGATATCGCAATGCAAGAGAGGATAAGAATGGCCAGGTCCCCTACAGCGATATCCAAGGTTAGTCAGCAGGTAATATTTGCGGGACTGTTGCGACTCACCGAAATGCCAGCAGCCTCGCGCGGAGATTTTCCAAAGTCTTCCTCAAATTTGCACAAGTCCCAGTCGTTTAGGAAGCCTTGATTTTCGCGAACGTCGATCATGACGTTCTGGACGCTGATATCACGGTGCAAAATCTTCGCTTTGACCCATGCATCTCTGTGGGCTGCTGATGGTTCAATACTCTATCCCTGCAGGCAGCTGGGTTTACACACCTACCGCTGCGGAGCCGCATACATTGAGAAGGTCGAACGAGGCTCCATATCCTTCAAGTGGCTTGCCGACCTCCTTTACCACGATACGGACGTGAATGCGCATCAGAGCGGCCTGCTTCGGTGCTGCAGCGAGGTATCGTTGTGACTTCGTGTGCTGCGGCGAGCGCAACGTACCATGGACGTCTCCGCCTGCAATTGGTGTAGCGATACACCGAACCTTGCACCGGTGCAGGCGTTTGTATACCTCAAGTTCGCTTCGCCGCACGCTCGAGCGCCATTGGTCCTTCATGAAACAGAGGTCTCGAGTGGTGAGGTCGAAGGCGATGAACCCCCGCGTGCAGCGGCCTATTGGCGTGCCATGGCCAGCCGCTAGCTTTCCTATCAAGAACGCTCTTTGTTCTGTCGGCTTCTTCTGCGTCCCCTGTTCCTCCTCGGGTGCCTTTAGGTCGACGACAGGACACAGCACCTGCAATATTCGATTGTGAGCCGGAGCCATGCTGGAAGCAGGAAGCGACTTACTTTGCGAATCGGATGGAGTAACCTGTCCTGGAGGATTTCATCACGAAGTTTGATCAGCTCCGTATGCTGAGATGTGTACCCTTCGAGCAGGCGGATCTCGTCCTCCGACGCATGGACGACGGTCTCATCGAAGCCCCACCAGCGGTCGTCGAGATTCCCGAGGCAATACAGCAAGTTCCAGAACTCGCCCGGGTTTTCCAGGAGATTGACAGCGTCGGTCATGACGCACCCGGCCTGGTCCCATCGGAAGGCGCGCACATACTCGCCGGAGATGTAGAAGCTGATGACGTGTAGCCGATGTTGTCTGAGCATGATGTGCGCGGCGTATTTTGCGTGCTGCGCTCGCGCCTTGTTCCCTCGTCGTTCTTGTGCAGCACATCTGCGCCAGGGCGCGGAACGATCTGCTCTACCTCCGGTGGAAGGACGGAAGGCCCTGGTGCGGTGGCCGCCCAGCTGGCTCTGGGCGATCGACATCCATGGGCTGCTTTCCGGTCCCCTCGACGGCCTGTTCTTCTGTCAGGGAGTCGACTCCTTCCCGCTCTGGTGCGTACGCTGGACCTGTTTCCCTTTCGCGTCCTTCTCCCCAGAAGCTTTGGCCTTGGTCGTTCGACGTGCGCCGGCAACCACTTTGGCCTTCTTGGCCTTGCCTACGGCCTTTGCCGCCGCACGACCCTTCCCCTTGCCCTTCCCCCTGGAGCGCTTGCTGGTCCAGCGCCCTCGTTCGAAGGATGCTCAGGTTGGTCCTGCCCAATAACTCGTCGGCAGCCTCAGGTGCATCTGCGCGAGGTCGTTGCTGTTCCTGAGCATCCTTCTTCGTCCGCTTGACCTCCCTCTCAGGCGGCTTGAAGTAGAATCCAGCCGTGGAATCATCGACCTTGACCTCGATCGGACAGATCATATAAGCCCAGGCGCACCGAGCGACGCCGAGGTTCCTCCTCTGATCGGTTTCTGGAAGACTGTATGCTTGCACAGCCTCGGGGTCGTCGTCTCCCGGGTAGAGGCCAAGGTCGCACTTGTCGTCCATGAGGCCGTTCTCCGGGTGACCGGCGGTGATCTTGAACCTGGCTTTCGTCTTCGTCATGCTCAGGACAGAATTGAGCGAATCATGCTGCCGCAGGGCTGGTGAGTAAACATCGGGCTGCGTAATCAGAGCGGGTACACGTACAATGAACGGGTACATCCGCTCCTCCTTCGAAGGAGTGCGCGAGCCGCCCTTGGCCGTCATGGATTCGCTGCCCTGCGCTGAGGACTCGCCACTTATCGACGTGACACTGTTTGTCGATGCGTCGCCGCTCGTCGGCGTGCCAGGGTCCTTCGCGTCTGTCACGGTTTCCGCCGATGGGCCACTGGCGTCGTCTCTGGAGGAGCTCCGGCCGTTCGCCCCTTTCGTGGCGTTGGTGCTCGGGCCCGCATCTTCTGGTGTGGGTAGCTCGACGTTAGAGTGCTCGGAAGCGGCGTTTCCGTCGGAGGTCTTCTTGGTCGATGCATCTGAATTTGCAGCCTCTTGCTTCCTCAGCCCATGGAGGACAGCACGGAGTGGCTCCAGGCTGACGATCTTGCTCATCTGCGTGCTAGTCAAGCATGCTCCAGGCGCAAACTGCTTGCGAAACTGTTTCATAGTCACCAGAGCATAGTGGCTGTCCATCTTGCCGTTGATACGATCTACGTGGTTATCGCCTTTGAAAGGATTTTCCTTTGGGAGGACGATAGGTCGCGGCGGTCCACTGCTGAGCTCCGTGTGTTGCGAGGGTATGTCTTCCTGAGCGACTGGCTCAGGTATGACGCCGTTGTACGTGCAGAAGTATAGCTCGTCGTCGTGTTCAAGCGATGCGATTTGTTTTCGGAGGTCGGGGTCGTCCTCGACAACCTGCTGGAGTTCGTGGAGAGGAGGGAGGATAAAGTCGTCGTCGGCTTCCGGACCTATGGGCACCGTAAAAAAGCTAGTGGAGATCTCCGGAAGTTCAGTCCCCATGATGACGGTGCGGGGAATAACAAGAACGTACGTGTTTGCCAAAGTGTGCTATATATCTGCTTCAATTACAGCTGGGGCCACCCGAATGGACCGTGCGGACTTTCAAGCACTGGGGCCACCTACACAAGCGTCGCTATATAGTTAAGTTGCCGTGACGCTTTACTCGTGAATGGAGACGATTCGCGTCAGACGTTGTGAGTACGGCCACGCCACACGACCGCTGACAGAACACACTCTACCGGCTTTCGCAGGAACCGCAATGCTCGCCCAGTATTGAGGCAGTACTCGCTGCATTTCGTGGTTCATCTGTGAGGTCAGCTTCGCGCTGCGGTATTCTTTTTGAAAAACTCACTGTACGAATGCTCGTCGTTCTCGTTCAACCTGAATAGCCAAATCTGGCTGCTGTCAGGCGCCCTCGGGCAACATAGGCGCCCTGCGGCCCCCCGCCATCGTGCTCATTCTCCTCGGTGCCCCGCCCTGCGCTTATAACCATCGACGTCTGCTCACTTGTACATCTATACGAGTCGTAAACATAGACCATTCTACTAGTACATGGCACACGCAGCTACACGATTCATTACTACACTACTGAGACCTATAGCATTAGTACTTCGAATACCCTTCTTTCAAAATGCGACGAGTCGTTCGATCGCTAGCTCAGCTTTTCCTTTTAACCCGCTTCACCCGCTTACCGCTCCGGCTGGACGAACCTTCTGCTACCTCTCGGTCACCGATGGCCGATTCCTGGGAGGAGCGTTTTGTTCCTCTGCTTGAGCTGCCGCTACCGACCCCGTCGCGGGAACCGCTCGCGTTCTTGGGCGCGCTCTCCGTCATTTCTGCAAGGAACTTGAATTGGTCAAAGAGGTAGTCATCCTCAGAGAACTTGTGTTTGAATATGTCTTCCAAGATGTCGTCTAAAAGGTCCGCAAGAGCTTCATGGTCGTCCAGTACCCTCCGTGAGCCGTGATGTGTTGCGCTCTTCGCTGACGAAGTCTGTACTTGTCGTCGGGACCTGCTCGATGGGGCACGATCGCCACGTCTGTTTCTAATCGGGTTTATGTTGAGTTCAGTGTCTGTATGGTCCGTATGCGACACTGAACGGATCACCCCAGGAGCGTCGGCGGTCTGGAGCTGATAGGGCTTGAGCTTTGAGAAATCGACTGCCTGATAGTGCTCGCGCAAAAGTTTATACGCCTCCGAGAGAAATACCGCAATCGCACTGTTCGTCCTTGTCAGTTTGATGGGCGGCTCGCCGTTGAGGATGTACGACTTCTTGAATTCGCCTCCGACGCAAAGACCGTTGCCACACGGTTCCTCTTCGTAGAACAGCGCATCGATCCGTCTGGCCAGAGCCGAGTTCGCCTTGTTGGCCATTCGTTGTTCTTGCTCTGTAGCAGAAGCCGGGGCTTGAGGCGAAAGGCTGTGTCGATGGAAACGGTATGCTAGCCAGAGGAGGACATAGATGAAGGATTCGAGGTCGTCGGCTACCTCAGCCGGTTTGGCGGGGTACTGCAGTGCTATCGCCGACAAGAAAGGCCAGGTTCCCTGCAGAGATCCTAAGTGAGACCCTGCTGGCACTGTGATGTGTGGAAGAACGCGTATCCACGTACCGATATCCCGGCAGCCTCTACAGCGGGAGCGTTGCTCCCCAGTTCGTCCCTGTGTTTGGCTAAATCCCAGTCGTTGAGGAAGCCCTTGCCTGTGTGGACATTGATTAATATGTTCCCCGCGCTCACGTCGCGATGCAAAATATGTGCCAGCTGCCACGCATCCCTGTGCGCTGTTAGAAGTATCAATAAGATTCCACAGGATGTAGGCAGGAAACCGTACCCATGAGAGCAAAGCTGACTGTAGTGAACAGCTCCTTCGAGTTCTTGTAGGTATCCAGCGGGCGGCCAATTTCCTTCGTCACGAGTCTCGTATGCACGCGCACCAGGGACTCCCGCATTCTTGGAGTGCATCGCACAAACTCCTGGTAGCGTGTGCACTGGTGTGTATTCCGCAATCGGCCCATGACATCTCCGCCAGCGATCGGCGTCGCTATGTCCCCCACCCCATGTTCGTGGAGCTGCCGATAGATATCGAGCTCCGGAGTGCGCAACTTCGCTCGCCACTGGTCCTTCAGGAAACACATCTTCTTGTCCTTCATGTCGAACGCGATGTATCCCCGTGTGCAGCGCCCCACTGGAATGCCGTGGCCCGATACAGGCTTGCCGATGAGAAATTCTCGCTTCTGCGACTGATTCTCCGGAGTACTCGCATCCATGGAGACTTCGTCGCATTCGACCTGTTCCACACATATACGTCACTTGCGTTGCCAAGTCAATTTTCATGCGTACCTTGTATATGGGATGGAAGAGCCGGTCGTTGAGTACCTCGTCCTTGCGCGCTCGCAGGTACTGATGACCAGGGTCGTGTTCAGCCCACATGGCGATTTCGTCGTCCGTGGCCAAAACGGCCGTGTCATCGTATCCCCAACCCTGGTTGTCCTGCCGGGCCATGCCATAGAGCAGGTCGTAGAACTCCCACGGGTCTTCGTTCAAGAGGTCGAGCGGCGTCGTCGCGATGCATCCTGCGCGGTCCCATCGATAGACACGTACGGACGAGGCAGAGAAGTAGAGCGTGAAGACGTGCGTGCGGTGTTGTCGCAGCATGATCTGCGCTGCGTACTTGCCGTTCTGGGCACGCGCGTTCTTGCCCTTGGACGTGTTATTGAAGATGGACGAGCTCCCGCGGCCGGAGCTGGCGTTGGAGCCGTCCTGCTCTTCACTCCCCGTGGCGGAGAACTTGTACCCCGACTCAGAGTGGCAAGGCTTGACCTCTGCTGCACTGAGCATATATCCCCAGGCACACCGGGCGACGCCTTTGGCTTGCTTGTCCGCCGAGATATTGAAGTTGTACGCGTCCTCCGCGTCCTGGTCGTTGGGGTACAGTGCCAAGTCTATCTTGATGTCCTGCGCACCGCTCTCGGGATGCGTGGCGACAATCTTCCACCGAGCGCTAGACCCTGCCAACTCTTGGATCGAGTTGAGCGTGTCAATCTTGAATTATCACTCAGAAACCTAGCAGGTGAGGCATGAAGATCACACGCACCAATGGAGTGTACATTTCCTTTTCGACTATGCCTCCTGGCTTCAGCGCGTCCGCAGGCCGGTCAGGTGCCAGCACATGTCGTAGAGGCTCCAAGCTCGTCACAAGGTGTCGCTTGTCTTTTCGGATCGGTCGTCGTCCGTGGAAGAACTTCAGCCTGAACTGCTTCATGTCAATCTCGGTGTATCTCGGGTCCATCCTCCTGTTCACTTCTTCGGTGTAGTGCCCGTTCTTGAAGAAATCGCCGTTATAGAAGAGTCGTCGAATGGCGCCGCAGTTGCGCGGAGTTCCTGGAGTCGGCTTGTCAGGTTGTCCTGGTTGTTGCTGTCCGGGTTGACTGCTGAGTCTGGCTGCCGCAGGCCTCACACCGGGTTCCTCGTCGAGGGAGTGCACTCGACGGAATCTTCGTCGTCACCAATCTCAAGAGATTCGTTCCCTCCCTCTAGATCGCCAACGCCAGTGAGCGAAGCCTCAACGTTGTCCTCTTCCGCTAGAGCGCTCCCGTGAGCGATAGGTAGTTGGCCTCCCGATCGTGTATGTCGTTTAACCGGATCCCGAGAACGTAATCCGGCTGCGGCTGATAATCAGGGTCAAAACAAGCAACGTCGTCGTCAGAGTTATTGATGCCTAGGGTGGAGTCGTCGAGAGTTATGCCAGAGCACTTAGAAGAGTCGTCGTCGATGATGATATCCTCGCTTGTATATGAGCCCCAGGTAGGCCGTGAGTGTTGTCCTCGTCACCAAGGTCTAGGTCAACGTCGATTGGCTTTTTCTTTTTTCTGAGGAAGGTAGATATTCGGTGCCTTAGGTCAACGAACATGGTTGCAAGAAGGGCAAGTCATAGACGTACCAGATATTGGTACTTTATAGGACTCGTGGAAGGCACGGCCCAAGCTGCTATGTGGCCAACATCGATGAGTCACGAGACTCAAAGTAACTCAAAGGAACAAAGGAATGGTATCATGGAACGAACCTACGCCGCGTGGCGACAGGCCACTTCAAGTTGGTAAATCGGGTAAGTGCCACTCGCGACGAGCTGGCTAGTGGCTGGCTTGACTAGCAGCAGGTTGAGAGTCTGATGAGTATACATAAGTCTTCTTGTTTTGTAGGATACTGCATTCGACGTCAGTCGCAGTACTCACCCAAGCAGAGAGCTCGCCGTTCGTCTGAGAGTGTGTTGTGCCCAAATTTGGGGCCCGCGATCACCGCCGGCCTTTGCCGTAGCTTCAGTGCGCAACCTCAGCGATCCGTGGAGTTTCGTTGCAATCCACCGCTGTGGAAAGATATCACAGGAAGAGGCCCTGGGTAGGTGATGTACCGCGTGAAGTTACGAGGTAAATCCTGCTGCAGGCGTCTCGTCAGACGCCTCCTAGGAGTGGCAGGGAACGTAAGAAGTCGCCCTTCCGGGCACTGTAAATGGTAAAACTTCCAGTACCAAAGCAATGAACTGTCAGAGCAGTCCTAGTTGACATATATGCTGGAGGATATGCTGCGACTCGCTCATCCGCAAAGTCAACAACTCCGTAACGGGTCGTTTCGGACAACAAGACTTACGCCACGAAGGTATCGGAAATCACCGGACGGTCTGATCGCAGTTTTGAGTCTCCGCTTCAAGGGGTGGTTGCGAATGCCAGCTCTTGCATGCATCTCCGAAATTTAGTTCGCTGACCTGGGTTGCGCGTACGTATACTCATAATCACACTCAATAGATTTTTACTCAAGGTCACTACGAACAATACAGATCAAGGATGCGGCCTTATCTTGCGTCTGAGTCGTGGTTCTCGTCTATTCGTGAAATCGTAATTCAACGGCCCCGCAAGGACATTGAGAAGGATGTTCGACATGAACAGGATCATTAATGTCGTGATTGATAGCAACGACATATTGTTGTGGCGCTGTAGGTAGTGGTGAGAGCGAATCTTGAATCTGAGTCTCATTGCGCCTGCCTTGCACTGATAGAGCAGTGAGCTGCAGTTCTGAAAGGGGGTGCTGTTAGCACGAAATTACGATTCATATGGGCTATCTCCTACTCACAGGGGCGACAGGGGCTAGACGCATTGTCATGTAAGACGAATCCTTGTGAGTATATATCAACACCCAAGCCGCTGAGCGATGTGTTGTATTGCTACGATGCTGCATTCCTAAGAATGAGATGCATTTGCAGTTCTCCGGGAGAAAAAGGAAGATCCTCCATCTACGCTACGCTGTCTGCAAATAGTTCGTCGCTTGTCAAAACCGGGAGCGCCCCGCGGCTAGAAAGACGCGGTGTTGACACCTGAGGGCAGCAGAACGAGACAAATCATTCCCCGAAGACACCGCGATATCATCTTCTCTCCCCTGGCCGACGTAGAACCGGACGGCGACGGGCGACCAGCCGCGACATTGCAAGAGATGCACTCTATGTACTGCCGCCCTAGATGACGTAAGGCAAGGAAGGTACGCGCTCTGGCAACCGACTAGTCTCCCCGACTCGCCCATCTCCCCATGGAATATCTTCGCCAAGCCTCTACAACACAATGCGTACTACCAAGCTCTGCATTTTAAGATGCAGACCGGTCTCATGCGTACCGCTCGACCATCGTCTCCAGGGTGCTCTGTACGTGGTCCGCTGCAGGCCGGCCTGCCGCACCATCATCTCAACATCCTCACAGTTGCTTTTTATAGCTCACTTCATGTGCAGAAGACGCGCCTCAGCCTATTGTGAAACGTTGAGTCTCGGCTATTGGTAGATGTTCGTCTACTTGCGGTGTCCACACTGGGCCTTGATCGCCAGCGGCAACTTGAGGCGGCGTTGCAGACTCGCTCACCTGAACGTTTTCTTCCATAGGTATGCATCCATCCGATTCGACCCGCAAGAGCGGCGGATCGCCGCCGGACATGCATGACGCGCCACTTGAAGACAACAGACTGCGCATCTGCTGCGGTACTGCCGCTAGAATGAGTAAGCAATCCACTCTCGAGAACGAAAGTCTGCTTCGCGAAAGAACTGAGCAGCAGTTATTTCAGGACCACTATATGTAACGTCACCTATGCCGGCAATCAATCACCCACAGACTCCGTTTGCGAGCAATGTGCCTGCGCGCCCCGTCTCCGGACACTGGCAAGGTGGTGGTTCCGGATCTCAGAGCGCGTCTCGCCGCGCTCGCGAACGCAACGTCCTTGCCTATTATTGGGCCTACCATGTGGCCACACGCCGCCCTTGTGGCCGCAGAAGGACGAGCCGCGTCCGCAGTTCCGA
Source organism: Phanerodontia chrysosporium (assembly GCA_001910725.1). NCBI lineage: Eukaryota > Fungi > Basidiomycota > Agaricomycetes > Polyporales > Phanerochaetaceae > Phanerodontia > Phanerodontia chrysosporium. Next base: position 651,076 of record MJGA01000008.1, read on the forward strand.
CGCGCGGGACCGGGCGCCACGACCTACATTGCTGCCAGCGCCATGTCGTCCCCTGCGCGTGCGCGAAGAACCCGCTGCGCGCGGCGAATGCAGCGATCGCCCTCGCGTGCAGGCCCACTTGCCGTGTCTCCCCGGTCGCGCAACAGATTTCGAATCGCGCGTGCGTGCGCTCATGCAGCGTCCACGGCCAAAGAGACGACTCGCCGGCGGGGTCACTACGCGTATAAAGGCTGGCACTGGTGTCCTGGTATCCTCAGCAGCACGACAGCCGCGTCTTGCCTAACACCCTCTGAACACACACCGCCTCTAGCAGCATGCCCAGCCAGAGCTTCCTCGCCACCGTGGCCTGCGCCCTCCTGCTCGCGTCCCTCAGCGGCGCAGCACCTGCCGGCACCTCCTCAGCTTCTTCTTCTTCCTCTTCGTGGTCCTCGTCTACCGCACTTCACACAGGCGGTTGGCCGTCGTCCGAGGGCGCGCCCTCGTCAACGGGGGCCGCGCCGCCGGTGTACGAGACGGTGGCGCCCGCATCCGACGACCCGAACTACGTCGCCTGGACCCCCGGCTTTACGGGCACGCCAGAGGCGGAGCGTGGCACCCTCGGTGCGACGGTCATCGGCCCTCAGAACGTGCCGCTCGATCTCGAGAACCCGGACCTCCTCGCTCCGCCGACGACGACAACGGCTCGTGTATGTGTTCCGCCTTGTTGCCTCCTCAATGCGGAATGTTGACCGAGTAACGCGTCTTGCAGGGCGAACGCGAAGTGGCCATTCAGCCTCAGTCACAACCGCCTCCAGACGGGCGGATGGGCGCGTCAGCAGAACAGTGCGTTACTCAACATAGCATAAGTCTTGACCGGTAGCTGACGATGCGCTGCACAGTCAATCAGCTTCCTGCTGCTGACGAGCTCGCCGGCGTTGATATGCGGCTCGAGAAGGGTGCGATTCGGTGCGTTCTCCTTATTGCGAAAAACTGCGCGGCGGTGGCTGATTTCTGTCTGGTTAGAGAACTGCACTGGCACACCGCGTCTGAGTGGGCGTACGTTACGAAGGTGGGTGATAATTTGATATCCATCGGTAGTAACCTGGACACCCTTTGCAGGGATCTGTACAAGTCACCGCTGTCAACCAGCTTGGTCAGAACTTTGTTGGGACTGCGGTACGTGGCGCAGATATGGCGGTACCGAAAATAATCTGACACTATCGGCAAACAGAATCAAGGCGATCTGTGGTTCTTCCCTGCTGGTGTGCCTCACTCGCTTCAGGCTACGAACGCAACCGAAGACGGATCTGAGTTCTTGCTAGTGAGTAGTCTCTATCAGTATATGCAGCGAAGATTTTCAGTGCGGCCCAGGTCTTCGACAACGGCAGCTTCGATGAGGACGGCACATTCTTGATCACGGACTGGCTCGCGCACACTCCGAAGGAGGTCATTGCGAAGAATTTCCAGGCCCCGATCTCAGTCTTTAACGAACTTCCCGGAGAGGAACTCTACATCTTCCCTGCCGGTGCGTCAGCTATGCTCTCGCAACAAGAATCAGAAGGACTAACCTGATGATGGTAGCGCCACCGGGCCCGGACTCGGACGCGCCTGTGAGCCCATACGGGTCGGTGCCCAGCCCGTACACGTTCGCGATGTCGCAGATGCCGGCCACCGAGCTCTCTGGCGGGTCAGTCAAGATCGTAGACTCGCACATCTTCAACATCTCGAAGACAACCGCCGTCGCAGAGGTCACGGTCAACCCCGGAGCGATGCGCGAGCTGCACTGGCACCCGACCCAGGACGAGTGGACGTACTTCTTGTGAGTTCTTTTACACTGGGCCCATGAAGAACCATTGCTGACGATAGTGCAGGGAGGGAAATGCCCGTGTCACGGTCTTTGCTTCGCAAGGCAATGCAAACACGTTCAACTTCCAGGGCGGCGACATCGGTGAGCCTATCTATTCCAAGAATACCTCCTGCGATTCTGACGCCTTCCCCAGGTTACATCCCCGCGTCGCACGGCCATTACGTCGAGAACATCGGGAACACGACGCTCCGCTTCCTCGAGGTGTTCAAGACAGCGACGTTCCAGGACGTTAGCCTTAGCCAGGTGCGCACTATCCTGTCTCTGCTTAGCGATGAAGATACTAAGATCGATCGCAAAGTGGCTCGCGCTCACGCCCCCGGCAATGGTCGAGGCGACGCTGAACCTCAAGCCGGGTGACCTCAAGTACCTCAGCAAGGTCAAGCCTGTCGTCGTCGGTCCTGCCCCGATCAATGGCACGACAAACAACACACTTGGTGCTTGATCTAGGATCGCTGCCTTCTGATGGTGGACTGGATTGCACCCGAATAACTCTATTGACCTTCATACTCTTCGAACTAACGACCTGTCCTTAATGCCCTCGTATGCGTGTCACATCATATGCTCTTCTTTACTAGTGTATATGACCCGACTCCGTAATGATAGTTATGTTGCCACATGTGCGTGGCGAACTCGCCACCTCATGAATGACGAGCCGGTTGAGATTTCACATCTCCATTGCAGCAATCTCATCTGCAGTTAGCGTAGCTCAATCGATCCCCTATACCGACGGATAATGCAGTGGACGCGATGTCAAAACCTCGTGGAAGCTTCTCAAAGGCCTCACCCGAGCGAAGTTTCATACAAACGTCAAATCGCGCACTTGTCCGACTCAAACATCCAGACCCGTATACCCGCACCCATGGCGATGAGGGCCACTTTGCGCCACGCGCGGTATACCACTACTTGATAAACACTGTGCCAGATTGCTCGACTTATTCGGGTCCTACTGTGAAGATTTTGGAATGAAGCAGTCGACGCGGTGCCATCCAGACGCCATCGCCAATCCTTCTCGAGGCCATTTGTATGAAAGATAGCATTAGCACATTGACATGCTCCAGCGACATTCAAATCGAGTGACAGCAGACTGTTGCAGCGGGCTCGCGTCCGACAGTTGTAGGTGGAAGGACCGTGACTGGGCCTAGTCTAGGAGCCATAACACAGGCGGACGCGCCCGCACGGCGGGGTAGTGGTAGGATATTCGCGGTTATTCGAACACCACGTGGGCCGGCGAGGGCAGCGGAGCGCAGGGCCTCATCAAGGCAACTCTAGGTCTAAGAGCAGGATGAACGGTGAGATAAATCACAAAAAATAGCTTAAGTACGCACTCCAACGTTACTGCTTTTTGTCGTCCTCTTCCAGCTCGATGCTGCCTATCTCCATGCCCTCGAACTTCTTGGAGAAGCGACCCATACGACCGACAAGCTTGCCCTCTTCCTCTTCTCCTTCTCTCGCAATAAGGGCGTTCCAAAGTGGGTTATTTGTTGTATCGCGCGTGCTGCGGAAGGTGCCACGGGGTGAGGTGGTGTGGTGGACGAAGCTGGAACCGTCTGCGAGTACGACCAGTTGAGGGAAGTGCGGAACGAATGGCTTCGGGAGCTTAGGTGCACGCTTCTCCAGACGTGCGTGCGGCCGTACGGCGACGTCGACAGCGCCCGCGCGTACGTCGGTGCTGCTGGCGAGCGCAGGGCCTGGGCGAGCGAAAGCGACATGGCGGCCGGTCTGGAGGTCGAGCGGGGCGCTCTCGCGCTGCTGCAAACCGCGGCGCTAGGCCCACGTGGGAGAAGACGCCCAGCGTCCTGCTGCCCCCGACCGCCCGCTTGTCGTCGCACACCATCATCGCTCTCGATGTTTCGCCAGTCCCTCCGCGCAGTGAGCACTACCTTTCTTCGGCTTCATTGATAGGCTTATTGAGGCTTATACTAAAGTATAGGCGGACAGCGCTGAGTGCAGCTGCAACGGCAGCTGTGCTCGTGCACGAACATGATCTGAGCAGAAAGGAGAAGGTACGCTCGAATCGCCTCTACAGAACGCTTGAGGTGTCTAACGCTGTTTCCTTGCCCTTCTTAGTTGCCGATATACCCTCAACCGGAGCCAGAGATCCTCCTCCAGGAGGTGCCCTCGGAGCTTGAGCACCAGATTGGCAAGGCACGCGAAGCCGTCACGCAGACCTACCTCGACGCGCACGCAAAAGTACAGAGTGTTGTCTCCCGATGGATTGGCGTTGAGCATGCTGTTGAAGGTGCGTTGTCCGCGAACTGTGGAGCTGCACTTTCCTCATTTCGCATACAGAGCGCCTGAAGTCTCTCACCACTCCGGAAGAGCCTCTGACTCCCGGTGTGCTTTACGTCGGTGTCGCGGCGCTCACTGGCTCCGTCCTTGCGCGTAATCGTGGCATCTTCATGCGCGTGACACTCCCTCCTGCGCTGCTGCTGCTCTCCTTCAACCACTTCCTCCCCAAGACCGCTCACAACGTCGGCGCGTACCTCGGCGCGCTCGAGGAGGCGTACGCACCCGCCCTTGCAGAGAAACACGCTATCGCGAACGCACACACGCGCATGGCCTGGGAGCAGCTGAAGGAGAAGACCGCAGAAAGCCGCGCGAGTCTCGGCCATGGCGTCGAGAGCCTTCTCGAGCGCGTGCAGGACACGACCGGCCTCAAGGTTCGTGAGGCGCTGCGCGTGCGCACGAATGAGGCGCAGGGCGTTGCTGAGCGCGCCCGCGAGCGATGGGCGGAGAGTATTCAGGCGGCCGAGCGCAAAGCGCATGAGGCGCGCGAGGCCGTCCAGGCCAAGGTCACTGAGGCGCGTGAGGCGGCGGCGAAGAGCGTCGAGCACGCGCAAGCTGCGGTGGCTGAGAAGGTAGAGGAGGTCCAGGCTGTGGTCGAGGAGAAGGTTGAGGAAGCCAAGGAAGCCGTACAGCACAAGGCTGAGCAGACGGATGCAGTTGTTGAGCAGACGAAGGAGGAGGTTAAGGCAGTCGTCGAGGAAAAGCCCCAGCCGCCGAAGCGTCTTGTGTAAAGACTGCGTTACATCGTTTCTATTCATAGATTCATTTGCACGCGGCTATTACCCTCGACAGATGCCTGAGAGCTGCTGAAGCCTGAACGTCCGGGTGGCCTGCATTTGACCTTAGGTCCTCAGGAACCATCTGCACACTCATATCATTCAGGCTGGCAAGCTCGAAATGTTTCGATGGAGATTACTCGATTATATATTGTATAGCTACCCATCCAAGCTTGCATAATCTTGTGCGTATATCCAGACAGAATGTCCCATCATGAGATGCGAACACGGGTATACATCAAACCACGCCGGGCGTAGAATCCTCAGTGGCATGACGGTCGCGAGTCCGGTCGCGGGCCCTGGGCCGTGGAGTCGGGACGGCAACATCTCCATCTCGTTCTCGTTGCCGTGAAGGCGTCGCGGGGTCCTTGGGCCGGGGTGTCGTCGCGCCAGACCTCTCCTTAGTCTTGGTCTGCCGGAAACAGAGGAACTCGATACCCGTGGCGCGGCGCGCCTCCGCGAGGGTCTTCTTCACCCCATCGAGGTGCGTCTGCAGGTTCTCGTCGCCGGACTTCCGGGCGTATGCTTGCGAGATCTTGTTGTACAGCTCCGCGAGGGTCTTGCCGGCGGACGGGGTGACGTACCGGGAGAGTGTCTGGTGCATAAACTCGATCTCGAGTGTCGCCTGGACGTAGGGTCAGCGCCCAGCGGCGATAGAGCGGAGGACGGGACTCACCCGCAGCATTCCACCCATGCCGAACTTCTTCACTTGCCGGAAGCAGAGCAAGGCTTCTTCGGCGACATATTCGACGAGCGCATTGAGCGTACGGTCGAGCAGAGGGGCCGCAGCCGCGCTGACTTGAGCATGTATCCCGACAAGATACATGAGGATCTCGAACACATATGGTCGGATTTCTGTATCTCACATTAGCCATTGCTGCCGTCCGAGATGAGGACAAATAAGTTCACCTTTTGGTTGCGGTGTCTCGAACCAGTCCATCGCAGGGTCCAAGATGCCTCCGCGTACAATGGCTGTAAGAGTGCTCGCCTTTGGCCTGACGTAACTGTCGAACAGCGTCTTGTCTAACTCTGCTACAACCGCCGACAGAGTCTAAGATATATACTCAGCATCGAGTTGGCACCGGAGCAAAGGATAGAAGTCACCTGTCGCTCTTCTTCGATCGAGATGCCAAACGCGCTCTCTAGCTCGTTAATCATGCTCGGTATGACCTGTTTGGAGAGATGTCCGAAATTCGAGACCACGAGCAACAAACGTGTATCCTGCAGGAATGGTCAACAGATGCCTACCATACCCTGGCACGCCACCTACCGGATTCGAGACATCCAGCAAGTCTAAAGAATTCGGTTCGGTTGGACCGACGCTCTCCGAGGTCGACTTCGGATCAACAGCATTTGGGTGCTCGTCGGATGCAAGATGAACCATGCCGTCGAGGAAAGCGTAAAGCGTGTCCAAGAAGGCCTTCGCTATCCTTGACACGAAAGCCTGAGGTACCGGATTCTGTTTGATGAGCCGGGATGTCGATGTCGCTGCGCTGGACAGATCGACACCTCCGGCGATCTTGAAGGCGCCAGTAGTAACATGCCGTTGAAAGAGCCGGATCTGGGACAGATAAGTGGTTGTATGCGGCTCTGTTGGCGACCCGCGCCAGGTCTCGAGATGATAGAAAACGTTGGCGTCTTTAGACCCCAGTCAGTGTCACATGTATGAGATATTTTAGGAGCAACAAACCCCGCAACCAAGCATGGACTAGTACGTCGTCGAACTTCCACCTTGCGCTCTCCAGCAGGCTCTTCAGACTAGACGATGCCTCCGACGAGATTTCCATAGTGTTAATCTCATTGACGGTCTCTTGAATCTCCCCCAGGATCTTCGCAAGATGGTGCATCGTCGTAAGCGTATTCGAGTTCTTCGGAAGCAGCGCCGGTGTGGGACTGGTACCAAGACTGGGAGACGTGACTGCCTCGGAGAACAGGAAGAACTCAGAGAGAAGTGTAATGTATTGCTTAATGATGTCGAGGGCCATCGTGCGGCACTGCGATGGGCTTCTCCTTGACGTGCCAGTGACATTCTGAGCTGAGAGTCAATGAACGTATCACATGGCGTGAAGTGGCCCACGAACCTTCCGATATTTCCCATCCAAGAATGCGGTAGAGATCCTCCAGAAGTTTGGCAGAGCGCTGAGCATAACCTCGGACGTGCTCTTAACTAGGCTAAGAACAGCTTGCCAAATCTCATGGCCACCCCCTTGTGCTACTGAGGGTCAGCGAAGCGATACGAGAAGTCTGTCACGCATTTACCAATAATTGCGTCCGACTGTTTGGTGTCGAGCGCGCTCATACACAATCTGAGTTGGGATGCCAAGGACTGGGTCAGCTTCTCGGGTGTCGAGGTCTCGTCTGTATCAGGAGGCTTATCGTGCAAGGCTACAAGCGTTCAATGAGATGGAAGAAGAAGGCAATAATGCAAGTTATCGGACCTTGAATAACTGCCACTGACGCGTCGTAAGTTTCCCGCATCTGTGTGAGAATATACTGATGCTGAGCATCGAAGTACGTCCAGACCGGCTCCTCGTTCGGACTAAGTTCCATCAATATCCTACGCACATTTCCAGTCAGATCATGTGCAGCCCCCAGACACCAAGTTGCGAGCTTACTCCAGGGTCTTCTCTTGCTCTTCCACACTTCGTGATGGTTCTTGCAGTTTACCATGTAGCTGGTTGCGCATCTCACCCATGACACGCTCGACCGTAGACCAAACTTTCTCGAGGATCCGCTTCTGCTGCTGCTGAGCTGCTAGCGATGCCTGGCCGTCTTTCGTGGACCCTATAGGAAGCAGCTGTCCCGGACGAGACTCCATCATAAATCTCCCCTTCTTGTAGTCTCGTAATGCCGCCTCATATCGGCCCTGCAGGAGGCTTCAGAACACGAAGTCGGATGGCGCCGCTGAAACATACCGCCTCGATAGACTCCATCAGAGAGCTCGGCAGATTGAAATAGAATCGCGAACGGTCAAATACTCCCAGAGTTGTTCGCAGCTTCTGCGCTTTTAGGGAATTCTCTAACACCGGTAGGAAGACTTGGTCGGCTTTCTGGGCTCCAGCTGAGGCGGACAATACGGATCAGGAGTCTGTCGCTTATAGCCTATCGGACATACCCTTCAAGTGCTCGCGAAGTTGTTTTGTCCCATACTCGCTGTCCTCGGCGAGGAGTCCTTCACGCATCTCGGCATAGAGCGCTGCGCGACCCTCAGAGTTCGCTCACTACTCGGGTTCGGGATGCATACCATCTGTAGCGGCTTTGACAGCGACGAACCTGTCAAAGTTCTCCTCGACAAGTACCCTGATAGCTTCTGAGCGCGAGTCAATGGCGGTCTTCAGGTGGGAGATACCAGCCGAGAAGTCTTGAAATGTTGCGTTCGGATGCACCACGGAGAGGAAGGTTTTGGGCGTGAAAGACTTGGACGAGATGAGCACCGCAGCCTCTGTACCACACCCGTCAGGCTGTATCGCTTTGGGATTGCACCGACGCTACTGACTAGTCTCGGGATCAAGGTTGCGCAGGCTGAAGACTCAGTTAGCATACACAGCACAGTGTGGGCTTATGCGCGTACTCTACAGTCGCTTGTAGACCGAGCGGGTCATTCTCGTATTCGCTACCGCCGCCGGTGGGACTCATGACCATCATCGCGTCGTCGAGATCCTCGCCCACTTCCTCCCATTTCCTACGCACGCTTGAGTCAGCCGTCGAGCACCATGTCTCAAAGACATTACGTTGGGGAGGCCGTGGTAAGCTTGTAGGCTTTCAGAAGATCTCCATCGTCCACGTCGAAGTTGAGTTTTGTCATTTCAGTCTGCGCGCACTTGTCGGACTCTCGGCGGAGGCGGCACTACCTAGCGAGCTCGGACGCGTTTGTTTCAGAGTCGTTATGCTCCGCTGCCGCGCAGAGGATTTGTGCGATGACAAGGTGTGTATTGCGTACGATGCCGTGAGGATTCGCGAGAGAGAGAACGCGTGGCAGTGGAGGTGGTTGTTACCCGACGAGATGCGTCCAGTCCGCGTCTGGTCCCCGCCCCGAAACCGTGAGAGATTGTGAATTTCAATATTCATAACACGCAGTAAATGTGGAACGACCCCTTGTCTCCGACCACCTCCTGCACGCCCTCCATGTCCAAGCGCATTCGCATCTTCACAGCTGAGGACGTCGCCGAGCATCGCTCGACCCAAAGCTGCTGGGTCTCTCACCGCGGCAAGGTTTACGACATCACGAATTTCCTCGATGACCACCCTGGAGGCGACGAGATCGTGCTGAAGTATGCTGGCAAGGACATAGAGGAGATTATGCAGGACCCGCTCGAGCATGAGCACTCTGACTCTGCATACGAGATGCTGGAAGAGTTTCTCATTGGTCGCCTCGGAACAGGCGAAGCTGTGGTCAGCGACGATTGGGAAGCGACGGATGATTTCGAGCCGGAGGAGACGGACACCACGAAGGATTACGAGAAGAACCAATTCCTGGACTTGCGAAAGCCATTGTTGAGGCAGGTTTGGGAGGCTAACTGGAGCAAGTCGTACTACCTCATCCAAGTTCACCAACCGCGGCATCTCACGGACTCCGCCCCGATGTTTGGCTCTCCTTTCCTTGAGGTATGTGCCATGCCTTTCTGCTAGCACTAACTCTGACCTCCCGCTTCAGGTCTTCACCAAAACCGCTTGGTATGTTATCCCGACCATCTGGCTGCCCATCGCCATCTACCTCTACCTCCGCTCTTCCGTCCAATTCACCCTCGGCAACAACTCCTTGCCGCCTTTCTACGTCGACCCCGGAGCACCTCTCCGTGTACTGCTGAAGATCGGTATTCCAGCCTCCACATTTGCAAAGACAACCGCCTGCTTCCTGTTCGGCAACCTTGTGTGGACCTTCCTGGAATATACCCTTCACCGTTTTCTGTTCCACCTCGACAACTACCTCCCGGATCACTACGCTTTCCTTACTCTGCATTTCTTGCTGCATGGCATTCACCACTACCTACCCATGGATAGGTGCGTCGATAATAACCGTTAGCCATGGTGTTGTTGACTGAGTACCATTCCGCAGGCTGAGACTGGTTATGCCACCAGTACTGTTCGCCGCCCTTTCATACCCCTTCACACGGCTTGCGCACCTGCTCTTCCCTGCTGCTGTGGCGAATGGCATCATTGCAGGTTCATATGTATTCTGTGAGTTGTCGTGGCGGATTATGACGTGACTGTTTACTGATCCATCATGCCTAGATGTGTTGTATGACTGCATGCACTATGCGTATGTTCAGCCGTTCGCTCGAAATGCACCAGTTACTCACAGCCTCTTCCAGTATGCACCACACGCGCTTGCCTGCCTACCTGAAGGAGATGAAGAAGTACCATCTCGCTCACCACTACAAGAATTTCGACCTCGGGTTTGGCGTCACCAGCAAGATCTGGGACTATGTTTTCAACACTGTTCTCCCAGTATAGGACATGCCATAGTGATTGTGCGGTCGACATTATGACAGGGTCCGGTTTGGCATATCATTTGTAATTCAGAGGACGTACTATATATCGCTGGGTAATGCAGAGGATGACCGCCTGTTTGGTTACGCCTCCTTGGTGACCCCCTCTCATCTTTATAGCTTGTTGTTTTATTATATTTCTCTTACAATCATCTACGCAGCCCGCTGTTGAAGACGACTACAGTGAACTCGTCGTGTGCGCTTGTGAACCGTCGGCATGGATCGCGGATGATGCGAACCTTCTCGAGCGCGTCCACCGACGTCCTACCGCAAAGACCGACTGTCCTCCATCTTCCATCTTCCGCTACGCATACGTGTGTTTTCACATATCTTACTCAGGAATATTTGTCGCATTCAGTCTTATAAATCTACTATTCGTACCCGGGTATACGGGTCGTATCACCGTCATCGAAGTCGCGTATGCCCAGAGTCAACCCCGCTTCACTACTCTCCTGGCCTCTGCTCCTTCTCTCTGTCCTCGTCGCCGGTGCTGTCACCTCTATCTGTTTTACACCACATCTATCGCCATTCTCTGCTATGCCCTCAGGTGATGCGTCTCCTAGCGGGCATAATTCGGGACGCGAGGAGCTCGAGAGCATGAAGGCTTTTCGAGGTTTGCCTGGAGCAACGGTCCCGCTGGATGTAGACGGCTACCCTGTGGCCCCGCCCGAGCTTCAGCTGGAGCAGGTACACATCTATGTGCGACATGGTACGTCCTCGCTTGGTCCTGCGCCGCCATTGCACTCTGTAATGCCATCCCGGTCAGGCGAGCGCACTCCCGTCCGTGTGCGCATGTCCGCCCCTCCAGCCAATATACCAGAGCGTTGGGACCTCTGCAGGACTGCACGACGGTTCCGGGCGGCGGTCATCAGTAACATGAGCGCGACGAATGCAATGGAGGAGGTCACTATGCGCAAGGTTGTAGAAGGCGCGAACGGAGATGTCGAGGCTGGTGAATGGTGGGTATCCCCTGCATCCGTCTCGGTACATCGGATGGAGATATTTCGTGCTAGCCGTTAACTATCATTCTGCTGTATAGCTTGCTGGGAGAGTTGACTGACATCGGAAGACAGGTACGCCCTGTGCGCCATGTCGGGAGCGGAAGCCTTGCTGACGGGTCCGATAACAGAACACATACAACTTTGGTCGTGCATTAAGACGACTATACATTGATAGGTATGCATGCCTTCGTCTCATACATATTTCGACACATTTGAATCAATTGTACGTAGGCTCCAGCTCTTGCCAGATGCGCTGCGTCCGCCAGTGTCGAATCATCCCCAAGGAGGTCTCCATACCGACGAGCAATCTGACGTATATTTCCGCTCAACAAATGTCCCACGGACGGTGGAGTCTTTGCACGAAATTATATTCGGCTTATACCCTTCAGATAAATGTCTAGACGGCTACGTGCATCAAATACGAGTGCGGTGAGTATAGCGCACTCGCAGTGTATGGGTAACGACCTTACTATGCTGCGTAGGAACGCTAAGGACGAGAATCTGTTCGGAAATACAGGTGCATGCAAGCGTTTGGAGGCTCTGGAACTTGGGTTTGCGAAAGGTACGCTCCTTTCTGAGCTCTTACGTCTACTCCTAGAGGCACAAATGGGACTTACGTCTTAATCCGATTACACAGCGGCAGCTGCAGCATGGAACCCTGCGTTGGAGCAGCTGGATGATAAGATATCGAAATATATCGGAGGCAACCCTGTGAGGCTTGATGGTCGACCAAGAGCATCTGGTATATTCGACACGGTACACTCTGCTCGTTGTTTACGTGTTTTTGCCATAGGCTAACGAGATTCCAGATCAGGTCAGCCTGTGCTAACGGTGTGCAAGTGCCGAAAGAGTTTCGCGAGAAAGGGGTCATGGACGTTATCGTACGTGATATCTTGCATTGACTCGCAACTCGTCACTCAAGCTAGCTCAGGAAAAAGCTATTGTACACGAGTGGTTCGGCGGCTGTAAGTGATATTTCTCTTCAGCATACCCGAAGCTGATATCCGCTCCTTTAGATGACACCGAGGAAGTGCGAAGATTGGGCATGGGTCCGTTATTGGCTGATGTCTCGACAAAGATGTACTCCAAAGCAGTACATGGCGCAGCGAATCGATTGAAGCTGCTGGTGCATAGTACACATGACACCAGTTTGGCAGGTTTGCTCAAGACATTCGACGTCTTCGACGAGAAGTGAGTTCATTACTTTCCAACCCATTTCCTCACGAAGGATTCCTTTGAGCCGAACGGGCAATACGTAGGAAGTTCAGTCGCTGACATGTAAATGTGCAGATGGCCTGCGTTCACGTCGAGCATCACGTTCGAGCTGTTCAGAAAAACGTCTTCGAGCGATGCCAGAGATAGCGCAGCCGGTCATGAGAGCGCAGGACCGTCTCTTCCGTGGCAGACGATCCTTTCTGCCTTCAGACGTCCAAAAACAACTGACCAATACTGTGCGTCCGCTACCCGAACTCCGGACATTGCTTGCGCTGACGAGCAATCCTGGCAGACGTGCGAATGCGGTATCAGAACCGATCGCTAGCTCTTCCCCTTTGCGCAGAAGACGGGAAGCACCTGCCCGGTCACCCCGAATTCTGCACACTGACAGCATTCAGGGAGAGAGTAAAGGAGCTTACCCCTGTAGATTGGGAAGGTGAATGTTCTGTGAGTGGCAGGTGACGTCCTGGAGTGCCCTCTTGCAATACCACGCTTCCGCGATTTTGGATACAATTGTGAGCTCTTGATGTCCTCTTGTGCCTCATGACGTCTAGCGGCTGATACCTGTGCAGATTTCCCGTAATACTGGCCGACGCGGTCATGGGACAAATACACATCTCGTTATTGGCAGACTCGTCCAAGGCTGAGGTTCTTTGTTCCGCCTGCGGGCCCCGTTGGAAAGAAGAGGTAGGTGGGACAGAAGCGGTTATTTTTAGATGGGAGACGCGAAGCATCATAAGGACCATACCCAAGGAAGCTCTCCCCGACACAGTCCACATGCTACAGAACTTAAGCTTTGCTTCCGAGGCACGGCACTCCAGCGTCGTGGGACTGACCGAGGTCCTGCCATGATCATACAGACTCCCGGTCCCGTACTGAATAGAGAACGTATTTGGCAACAATCGTCTTCGGACTAGGATTGGTCGGGCGAACAACAACTGATCATGGTCACTTTCATGAGGTAGGTTTTTTATGCGGCATGTGAGTCTTCTCTACTGATCCGTCACCAGGCCGTTGTGTCTTGCCGTGCAGGAGAACAGCCATCCTCACACGGAAATACTGGTCTACATGGTGTACAGACTCCGGGGAACGGTTACCCGTGTTCAGGCTGCTGCCCTTGGTACTACAGTGCCTGACGAGCTATTGCCTGCTGCAGTGTGGGTATCACCCAGGGATAGCTGGTACCTGAAAGGACAGGCGCGCTTACGGTAACGGCACAGGTAAACTGCGGTACAGACAATGTTGCTCTCACTTGCGCCATGGTTCTGATCCAATAATAGGTACGCTCCCCAACCTTCCCTTCAGAACGAACTGAACTTCTACTTCGGAGATCTCGTCATTCGTACGGTCGTCCCAAAGACCCAATGCATCCGATTGACCTCCACATGAGCCGTCACGACCCTTGAACCTCCCGTCTAGGGCTCTCCCTTGCGCCTTTATCGCCTTTATTCTTTCTTCTAGCGCGACCGTATGAGCAACTGCAGAGCCGTCTGGATCCGATGCACCATCCGTACGTCTCGGTTCATCCGCGAGGTTCCGCTGCAGTCCGAGTCGTGCTCCTACGGTTCACCCTAGCATGGAACAAGTCGGAGGCAATGGTTCACAAGGCCTACCTTCTCCTGCCCAGGCCGGTGCTAATATCGTCTCCACTACAGGCCGCGACGCCGAGATCCTTGGGAGATTGCAGCCGGCTGTGAGACGGTGAAGCCTGCGAGGCCAAAATTATCGCACGAACCTGGAGGGCTGACTGTTATAAAGAGAATAGCGTCGGACATGCCTTCGACTATGGCACTCGCAACTATGTCCTTCCTTCGCGCCAGTATCTCTCGTCCCTACCATCACCGCTCCTGAAGGATGCAGCCTTGGCGCGCAATGCCGCGTCCCTCCATTTCCAGTATATTCGGCAGGTTACCCGCTGGTTGGGGATGCTTCTGCGTGTTCTTCCGATAGGACAATGTATTCCCCGTGAACAGTGTCACGTCGGCGCCTCGCGAAATTGCCCCTGGTACGTATCCTTCTGTTGCTGCTCTGTCGGTCATTACCTTACTCGCAGAGTCTCCTGACAGCATCTGATCCGTATGCACACTGCGTCCACGCGCAATCACCCAGCTGAGCGGTCTTCAGGCGAGGAAGACATCCGTCTCTTCCCGCTCCTGGGCTTTCGTGCACAGGATGTCTGCCAGCGGAGTCACCCGACGTGCTCCACTGCGTGGATGTATACTAGAGAGCCAGGTAGTCGAAAGTATAAAACGGCTGAGTCCAGTCCTCAGTCTGCATCGGCCATCCGACATCTCCACACAGCCCAGACTCGACAAATTCAGATGCCTTCCGCAAAGCTTGCCAAGGTGGTCTTGTGCGCGGTCGCTCTCGCGTCGTGCTCGCTTTCCGCACCTGCAGGGAGCTCTGCCCCCGCAAGCTCTGTCATTTCAAGCGCGTCCGCCTCTCCCGCCAGCTTGTTGTCCTCTGCTGCCGCATCCGCAGCTACAATCGCTCCCGGGGGCAGCGCCAGCTCCTTTCTTTCCATCCAGTCCTCGCTCCGCTCGCGCCCCTCGTCGACGCCGTCGGCATCCCTGAGCGCGCCCCCTGCCAGCGAGACGGTACCATACGCGTCTGATGATGCGAACACAGTGGTATGGAGCCCTGGCTGGGACGGCCAGCCAGAGGCCATCCGAGGCTCTCTCGGAAGCTCCGTTATGGGACCCCAAAACGACCCCATTGACTTGCAAAACCCTGACTTGCTTGCTCCACCGACCACTGACGCAGGCACAGTGTAAGTCTCTCCTGCTAACTGCATATAAACATCGTGTACTGATGGACTACTAAAGCGGAAATGCGAAGTGGCCATTCAGTCTCAGTCACAATCGGCTTCAGACTGGTGGTTGGGCTCGCCAGCAAAACTGTAAGGGTCATTGTGAAGCGCTGTTCGCAACTTTGCTGATGTTCTATCTAGTGGCTGTCTTGCCTATGGCCACCGAGATGGCCGGAGTAGACATGCGGCTCGAAGTCGGAGCTATCCGGTGAGTACTCACGTTAATTGACGCAATTGCTCACCCCTGACGGCTGTATCGGCCAGGGAGTTGCATTGGCACAAAACTGGAGAGGTATTGTGGAGCAATCCTTGATAGAGCCCACGCTGATGTACCTTTCTTTAAACAGTGGGCGTACGTTCTCCAGGTGTGTATATTACTCACCGCACATTCACGCTGCATTTTCTGATCATTGTCTGATCTTGAAAAGGGTTCAGTCCAAATTTCTGCCGTGAATCAGAACGGCCAGAACTTCGTCAGCACAGTCGTACGTCCTGACTTAGGCTTCAGTATCTCTACACATGGATTAATGCTGCAATAGAGCCAAGGTGACCTGTGGTATTTCCCTGCGGGAGTTCCACACTCGATTCAGGCAACGGACGCAAATCCCAACGGCGCTGAATTCCTGCTTGTACGCTTGGTTTCCTCTCTCGTTCCTCTCTCTGAACGCACTGACCCTGTCTCGCCTAGGTTTTCGACGACGGCAACTTCAGTGAAGATGACACTTTCCTCTTGACCGACTGGCTAGCCCACGTGCCTAAGGACGTTCTCGCTAAGAACTTCCAGACGAGCATGTCTACATTCGACAAGCTCCCAGGCAAAGAACTCTACATCTTCCCGGCAGGTCAGTCGCAACCGTCTTGACTCCGCACTCGCTATTCTTACCTCCGCTCTGTAGCTCCCCCGGGCCCCGACTCCGACGCTCCGACTAGCCCTCAAGGAACCGTGCCGAACCCATTCACCTTCAAACTATCGGGAATGCCGGCGACCCAGCTGCAGGGAGGCTCGGTGAAGATCGTGGATTCGAACACGTTCAAGGCGTCGAAGACCATCGCCGCTGCCGAGGTGACTGTCGAGCCCGGTGCGATGCGCGAGCTTCACTGGCACCCCACTCAGGATGAGTGGAGCTATTTCATGTCAGTATCTGATCTTTCCAGCGGAATGCCGTATACTGACGAACGCTCTTAGCTCTGGCAACGCCCGCGTGACGCTGTTCGCAGCCCAGAGTTCAGCGAGGACCTTTGACTATCAGCCTGGCGATGTTGGTGAGTACTACAATCTTCCTTGCAGGGGTTACGCTCATACATCATGCTTAGCGTATATTCCCGGCTCTTACGGCCACTACGTTGAGAACATCGGGAACGACACCCTTCACTATCTTGAGATCTTCAAGACTGACACGTTCCAGGACGTCAGTCTCTCCCAGGTATGTTCAACTTTCATGTTTGGAGCGCTCCACAAGACTCAACCTGTTCTTTAGTGGCTCGCGCTCACGCCGCCCGACATGGTCAAGGCTACCCTCAATCTCGATGATGAGGCCTTGAAACACTTCAGCAAGACCAAGCCAGTCGTCGTCGGGCCATCCAAAGGCTCCTCTTGAAGACGTCAAAAGCAACAAATTCCGCTGTGTTATCTATTTCGGCTTGCCCTGTGGCTACTCTTTACGAACCTCACGACCATCGATTTGTAGTACTAGTCCCTGAGTCGAATATTTTCTCCGTCTATAAAGTGTCAAGTTGTGTACACGTCCAGCTCTCACAGAATATACCAAGAATGTGGAAGTTATCTGCAATACTGGCTATCATGTGGGACAGCTGCCGAGGTACAGCGGGAGCTGGGCTTAGTCCTTCGACATCGACTTCGACGGACTCGCCAGAGTGACTCTGTCAATCTCTAAGGGCGGCCAAACGTCGAGACCTTCGCGGTTCCGCTATATTTTCACTTGCCCTCCCACGCCTCGCAGCCTTCACGCTCTCTGCTCTTGCGTCCTGTGTATTGGTTCGTCGTCGGGATGTCGCTGCCTTCGTGGTCGTCTTGCTGACTCGAGCCTCCGACTTCGGAACAGCCTTGAGCTTGGTTGCCGATGTGACTTTCTGTGCGCGTGAAGGAGCTGCCTTCGTTCGCGACGTCACAGAAGCTTTGACATTCTTCCCGCCACGTACCACTTTCTTCGGCGGTTCCTCCGCCCTTGCTTGCTCTTCGTCTTCGTCCATGCGGCGTCGTTTCTTCCTTGAAATCTGCGATGGGACTGAATCGTCTCGAATGTCTGTGTTGTGCGCACTCTCCTGTGACGGATCATCATATTTCATGTGATGGAACTGGTCGTATCGCTTGTCGTCTCGCAGGCCAGTGAAGTTACGGACATTGTCGTGCTTGTCCAGGACCACGGACCGGAAAAGCGAGCCAAGTGCTTCGTGGTCGTCCAGCGGTCGGCGTGGCCGTTGCGCATCCGAGCCCGTAGGGGCGCTTGGATCACCGGAGTTGACTTGGGCAGTCTTGCAAGGTTGGTCTGCGAAGGGAGTATCCTCTTCGTCTGAGCTTTCGAGCCACTCGGGAGGGATGTTCGGCATCTTAGTTGGATAAGGAGGGGGTGCCGAAGGGGAGTCTTGTGGATCCCTTGAGGGTTGCGCGGCAGCTCGCATGGCTGGCGTCGCGCGTGGTGATGGAATCGAGTATTGGGCATACCGGCTGTCGTCTGTTGCAAGGTAATGTGCACGGAGCAGCAGACATGCCTTGTCGAGAAACAACTTAATCAATGGTTGACGGCCGTTCGGCAGGGGATGCAGAAAACAAGGTGAGTGTCCCATATCGATAAACGTCCGTTTCATTGTGCCGCCGACATAGTATCCTCGTCCTGCGGCGCGCTTCTCGAAGAACACCGTGGTGATCCAGCCCATGAAGCCGAAGTTCGCGGCAGCTGCCTGCCTCTGGACTGCCACGCTGTCGGAGTTACTGGCAACTGGAGACAAGGCGTGAAGATGGTAACGAAATGCCAGAAATGTGATGACATGTACAAATGATTCGAGGTCGTCTGCCAGTTCGGGGGGTTTCATGGGATATTCGAGAGAGAATACAGACTTGAAGGCCCAAGTGCCCTTCTCAAATGTCAGGATCATGCAGCAACTACCATCCAGAATGAGGTGATACGCACCAAGCTTTGAAAAGTGGCTTCTGGTGCCTCCAAGTCTTCGAGATACATGCATAGGTCCCAGTCGTTCAGGAAGCCTTGCCCACTCTCGACGTTAATCATGATGTTGCCGGTACTGATGTCGCCGTGGAGGACTCGGGCCCGATGGTACGCTTCTTGGTGAGCTGTTCTAGGTGAGCGAAAGCATGGCTGGATGTAATAGATGCCTACCTGTGAACGCATGAAGGCATACTTGCAAGAGCTCGGGGAATCGCGATACGTTTCCAGTGATCTCCCCACCTCACGAGTGACGAGACGCGTGTGAACATGCTCCGATGGTCCTCTCCCCGCCGGAAAATATCGCCGGTAGTGTTGTGACACTGTACACTGCCCAGTAACATCGCCTCCGGCTATCGGTGTCGCAATGTGGGTGACGCTGTGCTTGTGCAGGCGCATATAGGCGTCCAGCTCCGAACGCGGTCGAGAAACGGCACGCCACTGGTCCTTTAACCAGACCATGCGGTTGCCCTCTAGTTCGAAAGCGACATAGCCTCTCGTACATCGGCCAAACAAGGAGTAGAGGTCGGTTGCAACTCGTCCAAGCAGGTACGTTTTCTCAATTGCGTCCTCGCTTAAAGAGACAACGGGGCAGGTCACCTTATATGAACGTTAGCATGGGTCATCCGATGCAACTGTGCATGAACAGACTTTGTAGATTGGGTGGCGCTCGATATCGTGCAGCATCCTGTCTCGGTGCTTCTGCAGCTCATTGTTATCTGGCTCGTATTGCCTGAGCTTCAGGATGTCTGCGTCCGCGGCCAATGCAACCGTGCTATCCAAACCATAATTGTCGTGCGCCGTGGCGAGTCGATACAAGAGTCTCATGAAGACCTTGTATTCCGTGTCAAGATCTATAGGCTCCGTGGCGAGGCATCCAGCCCTGTCCCAGCGAAACACCCTCGCCGACATCTGCGAGATGTAGATGGAGTAGTAGTGCGTGCGGTGCTGGCGCATCATTGCCTCTTCGACGTGTTTAACGGTCTGTGCCCGTGCGATCTTGCCGTCCTGTGTGAGCCGCAGGAAGAGTGGGGCCTCCTTGCTGTCCCGCTCCTTGAAGTAGAACCCCGAGCGTTGAGGCTCGTTCTTGACCTCGACGAAGCTGCTCATCCAGGCCCACGCGCAGCGTGCAATGTCCGGGTCCTTCCCCATCCTCCGGCTGAATGCCTTACGGGCCAATTGAATGTCCTTAGGATAGCGAGCCAGGGTCGGACAATGGGTAATACTCGTGCTCTCTGCATGGTTAGCGACGACTTTCCATTCGTAGCCCGAGTCCGCCATGCTTTCTACGCTATTGAAGATGTCGCACTGTAGCACTATGTTAGTCACATCAACGCAATATTCCAGTGTAGGTGTTTTACCAGTGGACGATATTCGGCTGAGCGACCACCGTCACGCAAACTCTTGAGACCGGTGGCGCGAAAACTCCTCAGGCGGCGATTCACGTTCGATAGAACTTCACGACCCCCTATGAGAGTCTGAAACTCCTCAACAGGGATTTGAGCACATCTCTCGTCGAAATCTTCGACGGTTTCCGAGTCCCATGATATGGCTGCCCGTCTCAAGCTGCTGCCAGTGCTGTCTCCGGGGAAGGCGTTGGCTGGCATGACGTCGGTGTAACACGGGAACTCTGGGTTGACGAGGGTCAAGATGATAGGTTTTTTCGACGGAGACAGGGAATGTGGGTGTGACAGCGAGAAGAAGGGCCGGTGCACGTACCACGTACATAGTGCTACGTCGCGCCTCGGAGACACCGATCGAGGCCACTGGAGAACAAAAGAACAAGAACAAGCCAGGACTGCGTCGGCGAGACATTATGGGTTGAGCTTGAATTGAAGCTCAAAGCATCGAATTCCACGTGTAGAGCTTCTCCGGCGGGCTTTGCGTTCGCCTGGCATATTTTGAAATGTTGACTCACAGTCTCCGATGTTCATGTTCGGCAGCGAGTGAGGAGTCCCACTCATCAGGCGCTTACGAGAGGTGAATATTTGAATGCTCAGACGCGCGGGGAGTCCGAGTCGCGGCGCGCGCCTTCAAATCGAGTCCTCATTCTCGAACAAGCTGCTCCTTCATCCGAAAACAACTAAAAGACTTGTCCAGTTGTACACTACATTATACAAGGCTACGATAACGCGATACGGCGGAGGAGAACACAACATGCACGCGCGGCACTTTTAAGCCTTGCTGGCTAACCTCGCGGACCTCCTCGTCGGTGGAAGTGCAGGCCGCTCTGCAGCCTTCGTCTTCGGGGCTCTACCCCGACCCGTCACTTCCGCCTTAAGAGCGGCCGAGCGCCGGGGGCTGGAGGGCTTGCGAATGACCTGCGCTTTCCGCGACGCGGCCTTTTTCGCTGCAGCCTTCGTCGGCTGGGCCTTCGCTACTTTCGGCGCAGCGCGCGAGGTGGAAACCTTCTTGGAAGCATTCTTGAGCTTGCGCCTTGGCGGTGCATTGTGGGTGCATGACCTTAGCAGAGCGAGCCCTAGTCGATGTCTTCCGCCCGGTGACGGCGATCTTCGCTGTGACAACCGCTCCCTCCTCCACGACAGTAGACCTAGTTTTCGAGGCGGTGGCGCGGGCGAGGGCAGGCTTCTTCGGTGGTGTCGGAACCTCGTCCTCGCCTGTATCGTCTTCTTCGCGTTTGCGCTTCGCCGATTCTGCAGACGACCCCGTATTACCGTTCCACTGGCCGGTGTTTCCCTTCTTCTTGAGGTAGGCGACCATTCGCCAGCTCAGGAACTGGTCGAACGTTTTGTCGTTGCGATACTCGCGCAGATCGAGGTCATTACCTTGCTCGTCGCTCGCAACTCCAAGAAACAAGAACGCCAGATCGGTGTGCGAATTGAGCACGGGCTGCGGATTCTCGACTGGGCACGTTGGCTTCTTGGCGCACGACGCTCTTCCAGAAGGCCATCTTGCCCTTCGATGAGAAAAGCTGGACGCGCTGCGTTCATCGCCAGTATTGTCGCGTAGACGGGGTCGTCGCATAGATATTCTGATGGCGCTTCACGGGTGCCGTCAGTCACTGCCGAGAGTCTCGAATTCGTCCGGTGAAGCCCGTCTCCGTCGTTCGCCGCGTAATCCGAGAAGTCAGCTTCATCAAGCGACCAGTAGTGCTCTTGGAGCAACTGATACGCCTTGACAAGGAACGTCTCCACGAGAGAAGGCTTCCCATTCTTGAGAGGCTTGAACGGGACAGGCGGCTGGCCAGTCAGGATCATGTGGTACTTCAGCCCCCCGCCCTTGTAGTAGCCCGTGCCAACCCGCTTCTGCGCGTAGAAGAAGACGCTCACCAAGCCCATGAGCTCGGGGTTGTTCGCGTTGGCCGTGATCTGCGCGTCTTCCGTGTCGTCGTCGGGTTCAGAGGACAACTCGTGGTGGTGATAGCGGTACGCAAGGAAGGTGATGACGTGGATGAAGGACTCCAGGTCGTCGGCGAGCTCCGGGGGTTTCCGAGGGTACCGAAGGGAAAGAGCAGATTTGAAGGCCCAGGTCCCCTGTGTCAGAATATGCTTAGCACAATCGAAACAGCTCAGTAACGAAGTTGACTTACCGAGATGCCAGACGGCTCGGACGCCGGCAAATTGGCATCCATGTCTTCACGATACTTGCAAAGGTCCCAGTCGTTCAAGAAACCTTGGCCTGTGTCGGCATCGATCATGATGTTGCCCACGCTCACATCGCGGTGTAAGATTCGGGCAATTTCCCAAGCTTGCTGGTGGGCTGATGGAGGTTTAGCTGCTACATCGGTACGGCCAAAACGTAGGATACTGACCGCAGAATGCATGAGTGCAGACGCGCAGCAGCTCATACGAGTCCTTGTACGTCTCGAGCAGGCGGCCGACCTCGTTGGAAACCAGACGTGTGTGTACGCGAGCTGATGGGCGCAGTTCGTCGGGAAGATGCGTCAGATAGTCCTGCGCAATTGTCCTATGCCCTGCGACGTCACCACCGGCAATCGGAGTGGCGATGTACGCCACTTTGTGTCGGTGAAGGCGGATGTACGCGTCGAGTTCCGAGTACGGTCGTGCGACGCAACGCCATTGGTCCTTGAACCAGACGAGCCGTTTCGTCTCCAAGTCCAATGCAGGATACCCCTTTGTACATCGCCCCATGGGTGCATAGTGACCGAAGGCGTACCGCCCGACGAGATAGCTCTTCTCAACGACTGGGTCATCGGAGCCATCCAGAGAGATGGATGGGCAGGAGATCTGCAGCGGTTGTGAGCATGTGATGTGAGAGAGGGGGTGATGACATACTTTATATATGGGATGGCTGAGCTGGTCATCGAGCATGGAGTCGTGGTACTCTCGCAGCCACTTGTTGTCACCGGGGTTGTAGGCCGCGAGCTCAGCGATCTCCTTCTTTGTCGCCAGCTTGACGGTGTTGTCGACGCCGCCTTGGTCAGGAGACGTAGCGAGGCGATAGAGAATGTCTAGGAAGTCGTACGGGTTCTCCCTGAGGTCGATCGGCTCCGACGCGATGCAGCCGACTCGGTCCCAGCGGAAGACACGCGCGGACATCTCGGTGATGTAGATCGAGTAGTAGTGCGTACGGTGCTGGCGAAGCATCGCCTCCGTGACGTACTTGATGAACTGGCCTCTGGCCTGCTTGCCGCCCTCGCCTTGGCGCAGAAACTTCTGTCTGCCATTCTTGTCGACGTTGCGCGCGAAGAAGAAGGGTGACTTGGCCTCGGTGTTCTTCACCTCGATATAGCTATTCATCCATGCCCACGCGCATCGGGCAATGTTGCGGTTTTTGGTGTGCATGTCGCGGGTGTATGCGGCTTTGGCGGCGGGTATGTCGACAGGGTATCGCGCGATATCCGGCTTGTGGTCGATGTCGGCGCTCTCGGCATGGTTGGCAACGATCTTCCAGCGATATCTTGAGCCAGCAAGTATCTCCACCGCGTTCAAGATATTACACTATGGTGGATGAGTATACAGAGGTACAGCAGTAGGACAGTGAGAACGCACCAGCGGGTTGTACTTCCCACTCTCTGAATTGTCGGGCAAATCCTTAGTGTCTATTCCGTTGAACTTCTTCAACTTTTTCCTTGATTTCTCGTCATCCGGGAGGGCCGATCCAGACATGATGCTCTTGAATACCTCGACTGCTACTTGGACGCATCGATCGTCCACCTGTGCGACGTCGTTTCGCTCCACGAAACGGACTTGAGAGGCGAGTCACCGTCCTTCTTTGTCTTTGCATCAACGGACATGTTAATGGCTGCAGGTGACCCTGGTGGTCTCTTTGACTTGGTCGACGATCCTGGGCGTGGAGGAGGGGTTGTGAAACGGCGGACGAAGGTAGAATTGGACGGCCCTGCGAGCTTCGGATCACTTCGACAGGGTATTGCCCTCTCGTGGCTGATCAGCAAGCAGGGCACGAAATCTCCGTTGACTTCTTCTGGGTCGATGTCTGGGGGAGGGACCCCTCACGGCTTTCGGGATGAGAGGGTGTGAAGTCGTCTGTGGTGTCGAAGGAGGGGCTGCCAACGCCCGTAAGCGGGCGGCGCCGGGCAGACCGCCTGGTCTTCCGTGAGCTCCGTGCCATGATGGGATGAAGGAACGAAGGAACGAACCGTTATGCCTGGGCCGCGCGTGTATATATGAGAGACGCCACTCAAGTTGGTGGCCACGGCGGCGGATCAATTATCTGGCGGTCAAAGCTTTACAAGATCGCGGGTCGATGCGACCTAGACCCGCCGAGCACAAAGCTATACTATACAATTGGTTAGCGCGCCAGCTCATTGTTCGTACGCTGCCCGCGCACCTGCGAGAATCTAAAGTATTTGAACACAGCGCGTAAAGAGTTGTCGCTCAAACAGCCGTGTCTCTAGCCAAAAACATCAGTACTTCATCAAATACTTCGATGCTGTCGATGGACACATACACTCCTGCGGTTGCCGACGGCGCTGAAGGTCGTAAATTGTGCAGAGTTAAGCATGGCTTCAACACCAATAAACGAGGACACAGACCAGTAATCAAAAAGACAGTACGTCTCTGATGTGTTCAGACTGATTCAGGTCCCTGCAGAGGGCAGTCGTACGGCGGAGGTCGAAGTCGGGGACTTGTTGAATGTGGGCGAGACCACGTGATACAGACGCCAAGCATAGGAGTGACACAAAGTCACGTGACAACGCCACGAAGGCGTCGCTTATCACCAGACTCCGGGTCGGAGAGTGTTCCTGAGTCCGAAAGATCTTGCGTTGTTCTAGACGCGACAGCCTGTGACCATGACAGCGAGACCATTAGATACTGAAGACATGTCCAGGGAAGTATAAGTCCTAAGCAATTCCAAACTGCTCTCGCAGGGCTCAGCTCGAGGGCGGCGGCAGAATGGCATTCCAGTGATGGTGGCTTGATGGAGCACGCGGAAACAGTGCTAGCGATGCTGCAGCAGTAGAGAATCCCAGGCTAGGGTTAGAATATATTGTTAGGGTTAGGAGTAGCCTGGAGATGTGTGACGAAACTGATACCATGACACAGAGAGCGACGTGCAAGCCAGACGTTGCAACAGCTTTATAGACCTGCGCTGGGAGCGGGCAGTGCGGCGTTCCTCCAACGCGAGGAGGGCGATGAGAAGGGCGGTGGTCTCCTCGAGCTCGTCCTCTGCCTCGGACAGCAGAGCAATGGACACAGCGAGTATGGCATGGAAGTGTCGCTCGGAAGGAAAAGGATCGCGCTGCCGCGCTATGGATTGACGTCACTGGCCATGAATGCGAGCCATGCACAACGTCAGACGGAGTACGCAGCAGGCGCCGGCTCAGGTAGCACGCTTCCTGAGGTCGCTCGTAGGCCACATGACAAAATCCATATTTGGAAGACTACCTCGGGATATTTCTCTCAATAATCTCACGCCTCAGCGAGTCTCAAATTCTGCCCTCATCAAGCCACCATCACCGGGTAGTCTCTTCCGGTGGTTTTCCCATCTCTCTCGAGCTGAGCCCTGCTCACGCAGTTTGGAATTGCTTAGGACTATAGTAAGGATTCTTTAGTCTGAGTCTTGGAGAGTTCTTGCGTGGGCGATGTGTGGGGTATTACTACACCCGGAGCGGCTGTGGCAGTCCAATAAACACGGTACACATGGAACGTATCCCAGCTCGTAGTCATCTTAAATGACCTCTATGTAATCTCCACAACATCATGTATCACTTCTGAGAGTTGGGTGCTAGACAAGCCTTGACCAAGGAAGTATCGGTCCACACACTACCACTTTGGGACGGAGTCTCACCAAGGACGTAGCCTGGAGCAATATTGCCTGCTGCCCAGCCTACGTAGCTCAAGAACACTGACATTGTTGTTAAACCAACGCTCTGGGGACAGGTGAACGCCACATACTGCCTGAGTTCACCTTCTGGAAGGTGACCTGCTAACACAGGTATGTCACACAGGAGGCAGTGTTGCCTCCGCCGGTCTCGATGTTGAAGGCTTGTCGGCCGTGGCAGTGCAGCCACTGCGCAAGGGGTGCCCACACATTGTCAATGTTGTTTGTGACACACTCCGAGTTTGTGCCCCTGTATGAAAATAATCAGGGAGTCTGGCACAGAACTGAGCTAAGGGGCTAGGCGCACAAGTTATCTGAGTCGAGGTACTTGTGGACATCGAAGATGAGGTTGGTGATGCTCCTGTCGGGGTTGGTAACTTTGCTCAAGGCATCCGCAGACCCATTTGAGACAAATGTCTCGGCAGAAGTCCAGTTGTTCCTGGGAAGTAGGATCAACTGTGTGGTCGCCCTATGTGGTGTAAGTTGAAAGTTGGGACACTGATATATTTGATAGTGTACCCCGCATTGCGAATAGCAGTGACAGCTGCCTGAACTGACTGTGCCCAATGGATGATATCTGGAATATTGTGCAGCTCGTTCATGCTATAGGACATACGTCGTTCAATGGTCGAGATCAACCATGAAGTGGTAGGGGCACTTACACGCCGAAGATAATCTTGCTATTGTTGGCATATTTTTGCGCAATGGTGCTCCACGTAGCAGCCAGCTGATTGTCAGTTGGTCCACCCTGGCCAATAATCTGGGAAGAACACCATCTTAGTGACAGAAGGCAACAGCATGCAGATCACACACCTTCCCATTCCAGCGGGCATAGTTGTGCAGATCGATGATGCACGACGCCCAGTGGCGAGGCATGCCTGGACGAGGTCGTCGTACTTCTGCAGGTTCGCGTCGTTCACAGGGCCGCCGAGAGTGTCGTTGGTAAGGAACTGCCATCCGACAGGCAGGCGGAACACGTTGAAGCCGTTATCATTCACAAAGTGCTGCATCATCCATGGCAGAAACAGACGGGACTGACATTGTAATCCTCGAACTGGATCATCGTTGTTAAATGAAGATCTCGTCGACTCGATAGATTTTTTCGGTCACTCAGGGATCTGGGAAACACCACATATATCTGGGGCATTAACCCTACAGTACACCCAAGGCGAGGGAAACAATTTGGGGGATCTAAGAAATGCTTACACATAACACCATTTACTTGGAAGCCAAGCAGGCGGCAACGAGTGACGTGTCGGACCAGACACCGTTAGTGTCGGTCGGGACCTCGCTGAGGACGTAGCTCGGGTCGAAGTTACCCGCAGCCCAGCCGACATAGCCAAGGAACACTACAGTTCTATCAGCAGCTAGACAAACTGAGAAAAATAAAGGTACGCACCATCGGAGTTCTGCTGAACGAAGGCGATCTGCTCGCAGAGGAACTGCGCGCAGGACGCCGTGTTGCCGCTGCCGGTCTCGGTGTTGAACGCCTGGCGGCCGTTGGCACGGAGGTAGGTCGCGAGCAGGCCGAACGCGTCGTTGATGTTGTTGGTCACGCAGTCAGCGTGGGTGCCACTGGGACCTTGTAAACGACTAAAGGCAGAGAGCGAGAAAGGGATACACACGAGTTGTCCGAGTCGAGGTACTTGTGGACGTTGAAGATGAGGCCGGTAAAGCTGCCGTCAGGGTTGGTGACCTTGCTGAGCGCATTGGCAGACCCGTTCGAGATGAATTGCCCGGCGGAGGTGTAGTCGTTGCCGGGAAGGAGGATCAACTGGCTTGTGGCGCCGACCTGACGGATGGCGGTGACAGCAGCCTGGACAGACTGAGCCCAGAAAGTGATGTCAGGGATGTCATGCGGCTCATTCATACTAAAGTAAGTGAATTAGTCCAGAGGTGGGTTGAGTATACTGAGAGCTTACACTCCAAAGATACTACGGTCGTTGTCAGTGTACTTGCTTGCGATGCTGCTCCAGAGAGCAGCAAAGATATCGTTGCTCGGGCCACCCTGACCGATGATCTGTTGAAAGGCGTAAGTGGTGTACTCTATTTAGTGTATCATCGCAGCTGACCGCGCCGTTCCAGCGGGTGTAGTTGTGCACGTCGATGATGCAGCTCGCGCCAGTAGCCAAGCATGCTTGGACGAGGGCATTGTACTCCTGGAAGTTGTCCTCATCGAGGGTGCCAGTGAGCACGTCGTTGGTCAGGAACTGCCAGCTGATGGTGATGCGCTTGCGCGCGGTTAGGCCGAAAGAAAGGGAGAACGTAGAGAGGGAGATGGAGGGGAACGGGATAGGCGTCGGCCGAGGGCGCACGCAAGCAGTCGGAGTAGAGGTGAGCGCGACTACGGGGACCGAGGCGACCGGATGTACCTAAAATAAGAGAGAATAAGATTGTTAGTAACACTAGACGCGAGCCGCGGTCAGCGGGCAAGTGGGTGGTAGAAGGCGAAAAGGGGGGAAAGAAAGACGCGAGGAAGAGGCCGAGGCTCGCGAGGTCACTCGCTCGGCTCGGGTGCTCGGGCAGAGTCAAGGATCGCAGAGACGAGTTTGCAGGCGAGGTCGCGGGTCGCAGAGGAGTCGCTGGACGAAGTTCGCAGACACGCTCGTAAGGCTTATGGCGAGAGGGGGAAATTGTTCGATTCTGTCTACTACAGAGGAGATATTTTATACTATTCTACTCAGCCACCCTACGTCAGAACTGTACAGTACTATGTTCCTACACCATCCGACGGCGGTGAAACCGCTTAACGAGGCCTGCGAGACGTCAGCGACGATACCGCGAGGACGGAGGGAGGCTCGCAGCAGGCAGCAAGGTCTGGTGCGCGGGCGAATACTTGGGCCGAGCAGGCGCTGCTCGGACGCGGCGTGGGACCCATGTGGCGAGGCGCGCGGCAGGGTTCGGCATCGGATGCGTGACTCGGAGCGCTGACGTGTTGGTTGCGACGTGTTCGGGAGGACTCGGGCGAGCACATGGTGCGGCCGTCTTGGCTTCGGCTTTATCGGCTGACGATGCGAGGTGCGGGAGACACGCGTTCTGACGCGTCGGCGGGCGCAGCGGCGCGCTGTCAAAGTAAACCCCGCTACTTACCTTAGTAGCTTAAGTGGGGTTGGACTTGACTGCGAGTGTGCGAGTGAAGTGGGTGAAAGACGAGGTAGATGATGCTGGGGACTTAAGCCCAGCAGAGCCCGGTATATATACATGAAGGGGAGGACCCCTGGTACTACCCGAGACCCCTGACACTGCCCATCACATGCACGATGGCGTGATGATGGTGCGATACTTGCCAAGACACTCCAGGCTCGGCGAAGTCTAAAGCCGAGTACCGGATGTGTCCGGAACCTTCTACGCTATTCTAGAATACACTACCCGGACCCTGGGTCCGGCTACCTACTATACCCTTGTACCGGAGCGTCTACATCATAGATAAGATAAAGATAAGATCCTCACATGACTCTGAGTCCTTTCCCAGCACGTGACCAACACGTGACCGCGTTCTGACGCGTACCTGTCCTAACCCTAGTCCATAACCCTAACCCCTAGCGCCTACTGGGCGCTTACGAGAATAAAACCGTAGGGAATTAGAAAACTGTGACAGTACCCCCTCTTCAGATTCGAACTCCCGAGAGAAGACTTTTTATTTTCCAGTGGATCCAAACCCGCCTGAGCCACGATCGGTTGACTGTAGCGTTTCGACAACTTCTATGTCGGCATCGGCGATTTTCTCCAGGATCAACTGAGCCGTCCTATCTCCAGCCGTGACTGTGAAGTCACTGTCGCTTGTGTTAAGGAGTAGTATTTTGACGATACCCGTGTAGTCCCGGTCGATAACGCCTGCACCGACATGAATGCCTTTGAGTGCCAGTCCTGATCGTGGTGCAATTCGTCCATAGGTTCCAGTTGGAACTCGGATGTGAATGCCAGTGCTGATGAGTTTGCGGTCTCCTGCTGGAATTGTTGCATCTTCTGCTGCATACAGGTCCCAGCCTGCTGCCTCGGTAGTGCTTTTGGATGGTGTCTTTCCACCATCTAGAACGATTTGAAGGGTTTCCTCTTCATCGAGTTCTAAACCGTCTGTTTCCATAGGTGCTTCTTCGTTCCGAACGCGCCAAAATTCCGCGATCTTCTCTTTAGCACCTTCCAGATTACTCTCTGGTTCCCATTTGTCTTCTTCTGGCCCATAACCCTTCCACCGAACCATGTACCAGTTTCGTTTCCTGACACGCCCGGTAGTCTTGTGGTTGAGAATTTTCTCGACCTCGTACTCGAGCTCTCCGTCATGAACTTCTGGCTCTGGCGGTGCGGCTCGTTGGCCGACGATGGAGGGTGTAGAATAGGGGATTAATTTACTAGCGTGGAACACCGGGTGATATGCCCTATATTGTGGAGGCAGTTTCACCTTGAAGGTTACTTTGGACAGTTGCTCGATGATCTCGAACGGTCCTAGGTACCTCGGTGTCAGCGTGCGTTGAGTGGTTTGGTAATCCTTTGAATTCAGCAGGACTTTGTCGCCGACTTTAAACGGCACTTCTTGCTTGTTCTGGTCGTAGTACCACTTCATACGGTCCGCTGCTAGTTGTAGGGCTGCTTTGGCCTTGTCTTGGGCGTCTTGTCTAAGTCTGAATATCTCGTTCAAGTCTTTGCTTTTGGCTTGCTTGTCGAGAGTTGGTCCTGCCCGTGGGTGTCTACCATATTCTAGAAAGAACGGTGTGTCCTTTGTACTTTCATGTGCTGCGTTGTTGTAGGCGAATTCTGCGGTGGGCAGATAATCGACCCAGTCTTCGTGATTGACATTATCGGCGAAGCAGCGTAGGTACTGTTCTAGAACTTGATTTACTCGTTCAGTTTGACCGTCTGTCTGAGGATGGTATGCCGTAGACATCGCTGACTCGATACCGAGTAGCTTACACCATTCTTGAAAGAGTTCTGCCGCGAATTGAGTTCCCCTGTCTGAGATTATCTGCAAAGGTAATCCGTGGATAGGGTAAATTCTATCCATCAGGATCTTTGCGAGGTCTTTAGCAGAGAATTTGTTCGTTATCGCGAAGAAACGTGCTCTCTTGGTGAGTCGGCATACAACGACGAGGATGGCATCCTTTCCTCTTGACGGCATCAACTGAGTAATCAAGTCGATGGTAATAACTTCCCAAGGTCCATTAGGTACCTTGTTGGGCATGAGTTGTCCGTAGGTCTGCTGTGTGCGATTCTTCATTCGCTGACACGTGTCGCAGCCCGTGACGTATTTCTTGACAAAGACAGACATTCCCGGCCACCAATAGTTTCGGGAGACAAGTTCGTAGGTCTTCCATCTGCCTGGATGTCCGGCTGATGGGTGGTCGTGGTGCATTTGGACTACTCGTCGTCGTAAGTCCTCATTCTCATCCTTTGGTATGTAGATATGTCCCCGGAAGAGTAGCAATCCATTCTCAAAGTTCCATTCCTCTAACGGTTTCTTGAACTCGCGTGGGCCTGATTTGAGTAACGATTGATAGTTCTTGGTGACTTCGTCGGATAACAGAGCCTTCTTGACCTCTTGGAGCAGTAAATCGTCGTTTACTGGAGCGTCATGGGAGGCGTCGATCGCGCAGACTTCGAGCAGATTGGCGAAAAATTCTGGCTTCAGAAGAATATGGTCGCGATTATCGAGTTCTACCCCCTCTTCATGATCTGGTCTCCTGGACAGAGGGTCTTCAGCTTCCATTGTTTTACCCGGCTTGTGGTGTAGTGTGAAATGGAATCTTGTTAGGTATAGTGCCCAACGAGCTTGACGGCGAGACAATTTCTGGGCCTGCTTGAAATAAGTCAGGTTTTGGTGGTCTGACCATATCTCGAATTTCTCCGGATGTCCCTCTAGATAGTGCCTATACTCTTCTAACCCGCGGATGATGGCCAACATCTCCTTGTCGTATATCTCATAGTTCCTTTCGTGAACATTGAGTGACTTGGAGTGGAAGGCTACCGGATGGTAAAGCTTATCGTTTGGGTCGAGTTGTGACAAAACCGAGCCGATCGCGAAGTCACTCGCGTCAGTAGAGAGCCTGAACGGATTAACGTCGTCCGGAATTCGTAGAATTGGTGCAGAAGTGAACGCCTTTTTCAGGTCGTCAAACGCCTTCTGCTGGTCGGGACCCCATTCCCATGGTTGATCCTTTTTGGTGAGTACGGTGAGTGGCTTCGTGATCTTCGCAAAGTCCTTAATAAACCTGCGATAGAAATTCGCGAATCCAAGGAATGCCTGAACGTGCTTGACCTTGGTCGGTACGGGCCACTCCGTTACGCCTGTGACTTTAGCAGGGTCCATTTCTACATGATTTTTGGATATAATCATGCCGAGATAGGCGAGCTTGTCCTTCTCGAATAGACACTTTTCTGCCTTTGCGAAGAGATCGTTGTCTTCCAGTCGCTGCAACACTTCGTGTACGATCTTTCGATGTTCCTCGCGGTCGTTGCCGAAGATGAGGATATCGTCGAGGTAGACCATAACCTTTCCTTGACGGATAAGGTCTTCGAAAATGTTGTTCATCATATTCTGGAATGTTGCCGGTGCGTTTGCGAATCCAAAGTACATAACTTTGGCCTGGAACAAACCGTCCTTGGTTACAAAAGCCGTTTTCCACTCGTCACCTTCCTTGATGCGGACATTGTTATATCCCCATCGAAGGTCGATCTTTGTGAATATCGACGCCTGAGATAGTGCGTCGATTAAATCGGCGATGCGAGGGATAGGATAACGGTTTTTCTTTGTAATTCCGTTCAAGGGGCGGTAATCCATGCAAGGTCGCAAACTGCCATCGGCCTTCTTTACGAAAAAGAATGATGCAGCGATGGGTGACTTCGACTCTTCAATGTAGCCTTTTCGGCGTTCCTCACGAATCCACTCGTCGAAAGACGAGCGTTGTCTCTGGTCTAGTGGGTACACCTTTCCGATTGGGGGCAACTTAGCTCCTTCCTCAAATTCGATGGCATGATCCCATGGTTTGTGGGTGGGCATGCGTTCAGACTTGGTCTTACTGAATACGCTTTCGAATTTGTGGACCCAACTCGGTACCTGTGATTTCCATTGCGAGGTGTCAACTGTATCGTCGTCATCCTTTTCCAGGATGTCGGCGACAGCCTCGGCTTGCGTTCGTTCCTCTGGGTTACTGAAATCAACCCAGTTGATGTGGTGGGGAATATCCTCTTCTCCAATATCGTCCAGTGAGGATTCCCAAGGTTGCTCTGGTTCGAGCTCTGCCAGCTCCTCGTCATTGCC
Organism: Phanerodontia chrysosporium; assembly: GCA_001910725.1. Taxonomy (NCBI): domain Eukaryota; kingdom Fungi; phylum Basidiomycota; class Agaricomycetes; order Polyporales; family Phanerochaetaceae; genus Phanerodontia; species Phanerodontia chrysosporium. The sequence goes on from MJGA01000008.1 coordinate 684,198, forward strand.
GATTTCGATGTCGAGGGCTTGGACTTTCTGTGCCATGCTGGAGACTTTGCATGATTCAGGACATCTGGTGAACTCCCAATTGCCTTTTGCCCAGTCGATTTCTGGATTATGCCGGTGTAGGAACTTGTACCCTATGTACATGTCTTTGTCGTGCAAATCTGTCACGAGCAAGTACTGGGTATGTTTGTGCGTTCCAATTTCCAAGTAGGCTCGCAGGGCGTGAGTGATTCGTCCTGCTTTATTGATCGTTCCATCCGCATTTTTTACTTCATACGGATTTGCCAACTTAATAGTTACCAGATTGTTCTTTTCGACGAAGCTGTGATTGATGAAACTCGTCGTGGCGCCTGAATCAACCAGGGCTTCTGCCTGCGCTTTTTTACCATACACCCACAGAGTAATAGGAAGTTCGAACGATAAAGATTTATTACGCGAGACGTTCAATACATCGATATCAATTACTCTATCTACATCCAGTGTAGACTCGGCCGTGGGTACATGATCAGCGTTATCAACCTGTAGGACGCAGGGATCCACTACAGGTCGTTGAGAAAATCCACTTTCCGGTCAGACGATTTCGTGTATTTAGCAGCTCGGGCCCTCATACGTGCACGCCTAGCTTCCCGCTCATCAACGGGTTCCTGGGGGGAGTCTGTTTCAACTCCTTCTCGTCCTCCTCCGTCCATTCGTGGATATGGGCCGCATTGATGACGACTTCGTCGTCGGCCTCGAGTCCCGCGATCTCCTTCTCCAGTTCGGCCATCCTGGCCTTCGCTTGGTTGAAGGAGTTTTTCTTGGCGGCGATTGCCGCTGCGTTCTTGCCTTTTCCTTGATTGTTACTCCCCCCGCTCGAGGAGGAGGCCTTGCCGTTGTTGTTGTTGTTGTTACCGGAGGACTGTTGCGGCTTCTGGTCCTTGAGCGAGAAGCAGTCCGAAGTAACGTGCGTTTTAGCACGCGAGAACTTCTTCAGCTCAGTGCAAATGGCGCAGGGAGTTGAAACCTTCTTGGCTTCCTGTGAATTCGCCTGTTGTTTCCCTTTGCCTTTGCCCTTGCCCGTCTGAGCCGCGCTGATGTCCATAGCGTTCGGGTCCGGTGTAGAACCCGAACCGTGCGAGTTTCCTTTGCTGAAGATGTGCGTCGCTGCGCGGTCGGGGTAGAGTTCCTTGTATGCCTCAACGAGATACGTCATGAATTCCGACGCGGTTGTAGGCCAACTCGAGCGACCGCGACCCAGCACGAAGATGCCCAGCTTCTCCTCGACATTGTCGTACAGCTTGTTAATCATATGCGCATCCGTGAACGGCTTGCTGCTGTTGTCGAGGAGTACCTTGAAGCGAACCGAGTAGTCGATGATGTCCTTCTGGAGAGCCGACTTGTCGTTGAGTAGCTTCTCGAGGTCCTTCGTTGCCGTGCGCGTAACATCCTTTTGACCGTATACCGTCTGGAGACTAGCCCAGAAGCTGTCGACCGAGCCCATGTTCTCGCCCCTGGCGTTCTTGTCCAGCAGTGGTTGCATCAGCTTCAGGGCTGGTTCGCGCAACAGGGACAACGCATTGACTATGCGCTGTTTGTCCGTCGTGATGCCCTGAGTGCTGTTCCAAAGCTCGACCAGATTTTTCCACTCCTCAAACTTCGTCGTATTCTTCTCGCCTGAGAAGAGCGGCGGTTGGGCGGACTTGGGGCGAGCGGGTGCGCCACCTCCTGAACCGATACCGGCTGGGAGGGCGTTCAACTGTTTGATCGCATTGTCTGCGATCCCCTTGACGCTTTCCAGCCCGGCTTCCTGGACATAGGTGATTTTCTGGGTTTCGACCAGCTCATGGCGGACTTCGTCCACCCTCTCCAGAATCGATGTCATAGCCTCATTAAAAATATTGAGGAACCCATCGAATAGGTGCCTCACGTGGGCCTCGTTCTGACGGGAGGCTTCGACAACCCCCGCGTAGATCGATTCTTGAATGAAAATTCTTTGGTTCTGCGATATCTCCTCTGGTGCTGCGACCGAGGAGATTGCCTGAACCGTGGTCTCGTGAGAGAGCTGGATATTGTCCGAGGACAAGTTGATTTCGGTCCAGTTGATTTGAGCGATTTGATCAGCGTCAGCCATTGTTTCTTAGTCAAAAGGTATGTTAGTACAAATTCTTTCCACTTTTACAGTTGGAAAGTAAGGAAAACTCTTATGTATCACACAGAAGTTTAGTGTCAGGTGGAGTTTTTATTGCATCGGGTTACAGGTGGACTTAGTATTCGAAGGAGATATTGAGAGCGACAAGCTCCCTTGCGATCTCTACACATCGAGTACTAAAGTTTTCGAAGGATACATATTTTATTTTCTTTAAATCCCTCGTAATCCACCTGTAATGCTTTCCCTTCAACTTCTTTCTCCCCTTGTTCTCGTCGAAGTGGTCGTACAAGTCTTCGAAGTCGACAAGCAACTTCGAGACCTCGTCGCCTAGCTCCTTGTCGACCTTATCGATGTCGACGAGGTGGTCGCTGAGCGGTACCAAACGAAGGTTTACCGCGTTGAACAAGTTCATCATCTCTTTAGTTCGGTCGATGATGTGCGACTTCTGTATACGACCTGCTTCTTTCGGGACCTTGCCTTGCATATCGCCGTCGTTCCCGTATGTCTCCTCGACCTCTTCTTGAGACAGGTGCTGAGGGGGGCCCAGGCGACTCAGGAGTGAGGGGGCTGGATTCGAAATCCAGTCCTCGAGACGCTTGCGCGCCTTCATCTCCATGATGAGCCTGGAGGCCTGTTCGAGCGCCCAGAGGCGTTCCTCGAACTCCTCGTTGATGCGATCCTGCTCGGCCTTCGGGACGGGGCGGGTGACGGTGCGACGGTTACGCTCACGCTGGAGGAGATACTTCTTGCGCTGTTTGGGGCGCTCGATCTCGGCCAGCTTCTCCTTGACCTCCTCATAGACCTTTTCTTGGGTCTCCTTGCGAAGCGAGATGCGCTCGGCAAGGGAGGGGTAGGGGGCGGCGGCGTTGCGGGCAATGATGGTCTTGTTATAGAACTTCATCTGTGTGATAACATAATCAACCAGCGTCCTTTTACAGGTACGGCTTATGGAAGGAAAAGTGCTCAGAAAATGAGGGTTACCAGCCCTCTCTTGCTGCGGTTCGAATCTTGATGCGCGCGCATTCGTGGGTAGAGTCGTTTACGGCATGCCATTATCTCTCTGCACATGCGCGATGGGGGAGTTTCAGATCTCAGTCGGGTTTCCACACCCGCTGCAAATGGTTTGTCGTGCCTTACAGCTACGATCTCCACGGACTTCCTAGATGCTAGCGTCTTACCGCTTGTCATCCAGTACCGGGGATGCGGCCACCTTGCGGTGGACTCAACACCCCACGCGTCGCGTGGCCACTTACGCCTGTGGATCGGCAAGAAGATTCCCATGCTGTATTGCACAGCCCGCCCACGTGGTCGCACTCCTGGCGCCACGCGTCCAACGGTGGGTCTCAACATGTCAAGCCCCTTGTCAGGTGGCCCAACGTATCCCCCAGATCCCAAGTCGTTTAGGTCTCCGGACAGGCCGAGCACAGCATCGCCTATTACAGGTCGATGTGCGCTTCGAACCCGCCAACACAAACATCACTCGCGATAATTCGACGAGTAATGCCCATGCGACCCCATGGCCGACGACGTACAGCCCCCTTTTACAGGTGGACCTCAGTCGCCAGCCCCACGAATGAAGAACTACCCCTATTACAGGTGGTAGCCGCGCATCGAAGAAGCGAACCTGCGAACGCAAGATTATAAGTGGTAAAAGGTGCCGACGTCGCCGGCAACGACGTCGAGCACGCTGCGCACGACGATCAAGCCCTTAAGGCCGATGTCGACGCGAAGGGGTATAGCATCATCTAAATGTCAAAGTAAACCCCGCTACTTACCTTAGTAGCTTAAGTGGGGTTGGACTTGACTGCGAGTGTGCGAGTGAAGTGGGTGAAAGACGAGGTAGATGATGCTGGGGACTTAAGCCCAGCAGAGCCCGGTATATATACATGAAGGGGAGGACCCCTGGTACTACCCGAGACCCCTGACACTGCCCATCACATGCACGATGGCGTGATGATGGTGCGATACTTGCCAAGACACTCCAGGCTCGGCGAAGTCTAAAGCCGAGTACCGGATGTGTCCGGAACCTTCTACGCTATTCTAGAATACACTACCCGGACCCTGGGTCCGGCTACCTACTATACCCTTGTACCGGAGCGTCTACATCATAGATAAGATAAAGATAAGATCCTCACATGACTCTGAGTCCTTTCCCAGCACGTGACCAACACGTGACCGCGTTCTGACGCGTACCTGTCCTAACCCTAGTCCATAACCCTAACCCCTAGCGCCTACTGGGCGCTTACGAGAATAAAACCGTAGGGAATTAGAAAACTGTGACACGCGCGGGGCGCATCAATGGGGAGACAGAAGACATTGAAGCTGTTGGTGTTGCAGCCAAAGTCGAAGCCTGTGATGTTCACGCCTGCGAAGCGCAGAGACCCCGCGGAGGGAGGTGGAGTGCTGGTAGACGGGGCGCTAGATGATGTGTTCGATGGAGCAGCCGGCGCAGAAGAGGCAGCAGCGCCGGGAATGCATTGTGAGTAGTCTAAGGAGCGTTGTCTGAGTCACACCAGTTGCAAGCCGAATGATGCTCTTACAGTCATTAATATAGCTACAAGCAGAGCCAGAGATGCAAGTTGTGGATCCGGTGAAGCCCTGTTAAGCCATAATGCCATAAGAAAAGTGGCTCATTGGTATATTTCGTATACATACAATGCCTCCACCTGGTTTGAAGAGTCGATCAGCATCGACTTCGTCTGCTGAGCCCGATCCACTTACATTGCTGCCACGCTTGTGCCTGACCATGGGCCAGGGTAAACCAAAGGGAGAAGAGAGAAAAAGCGTACACACCCTTCATTTCACTATAACGGAGTGGGATAAGATGGTTCCTGCAGCCATGCTTGCTCCGTTCATAGCAACTTTATACCCTCGTCAGGCTTCGACAACGGTTCCGACAGCGAAGACTTTCCAAGTTATTTTGGGGCATTCTCCCTCACATGAGGTTTGAGAAAGCAAAGTCCAAGGATCGTCTACCGAAAGGATCATGGCGAGACGGGTGGAAGGCGACGGCAAGACACGGCAAGACACCACTTCAGCTTCTGCAGACCGACGTCAGACCGACAAGGCTTGATCACGCCCGACATACCTTTCGCAAGGCTCAACATGCCACACCGCAAACGCGCGCAATGGTGGTCATCTGAGGTCGAAGGTAGCAAGCTGTGAGCAAAATATCCGAGGATATGTGGCTCATATTTGCCTCAACGTCGGTCGCGGCGCAGGAAGGCACAGCGAGGCTGCAGAGATGTCTCAAGCCGACATCGAGCAGCTCCGGCAGACAATATTCTTCAGATATTCGGTCAAACTGGCTCCAGCGCTGGAGAAACAGGACAAGTCATGGCGTTAGACGATGTACGAGGTTGAGTGCTCTCAGACGACACTCGCAAGCCGATGGCACGTCCACGTGGATGCCACGCGAGAAGTCGATCGCGCCTCGGGCGCCCACGGCTGAGCGCCAATGCGAGCGCCGCTGGTCCAGGCTGGGGTCACGCACTCCTAAAGTCCCATCTCACACAGCGAAAGAAGAAAAAACACACGGCCATGCCGCAGATAGGCCTCATCGAGAACGCCCACAACGACCTCGTTACCGATGCCGCGTACGACTTCTACGGGCTGCGCCTCGCGACTTGCAGCCTCGACCAGCGGTGCGTGCTGTTCGACTTCAATATGACGCGCGCGCGATGTTCATGGGGGTGTGGCCAGCATCAAGGTGTGGGCTCTCGACGAGAGGCAGGGGTCGTGGAGCGTTGAGGACGACTGGAAGGTGCGTGCTGGGGCGCCGTGTTGCTTGCGCGTGTGCTGAGACGGGAGATGGGCAGGCCCACGATGCCGCAATAACGAAGGTCAGCTGGGCACATCCGGAGTTTGGCAATATCATCGCGTCGTCGTCGTTCGACCGCACAGTCAAAGTCTGGGAACAGACTGCATACACCGACACCGACAATGCTGCCTCCGGCTCGTCGACCGCGTCGCGTTGGGTCGAGCGTGCCGTGCTTGTGGACGCGAAGGGCACGGTTCGCGCGGTCGAGTTCTCCCCTCACCACTTCGGATTGCGGATGGTGCGCGTTCTACTGCCTCTCTGATACCAATGAAATTGCTGACGGCACGTCACCTCAAGGCCACAATCTCCTCAGACAATCACCTGCGCGTATACGAGTGTTTGGAGCAGCCTTCGTTGCAGACATGGCAACTAGCAGAAGAAGTCGACGTTCAGTCGCTGCCATCGAGAAATCCTACGGGACACTCCATGCCCCAAACTGTCACTCTGTCGACTCCCACGCAGACTTCGTCCACCCTCGATGGAGCCTCCGCGACCCTTGCCGCCCATGCCTTGGCCCAACAGCAACAACAAAACCAGACTCAGGCGAGACCAGGACTGGGCAACCGTGAGGTTCGTTTACCTATACGATTTCTGTCAGTTGCATGAACTCATTTGCGTAGGCTGACGGCGGATGGTGCCTGAGTTGGTGTAAGGACAGATACTGGGGCCAGGTTATCGCCGTGGGCTGTGGCGTAAACGGCATTGTGAAGGTACGTTCTGCTCTTTTCTGTATCAAAACAGAGCCTCATCTAGTGATAGGTAATACAAGTTTCGCATTCACGGCGACCCGCGACGCTTCTGGTGCTTGACCCGTCGCCGTCTCGAGTCCCTGGCGGGACGGCACCCCGAGAACACCAGCCCAACCCGAAGGCGACGGGCCGACGCCATTCTCCGTTACGTCGGTTGCGTGGGCACCATCATGTGGCCGGTCGTACCACCTTATTGCTACTGGAAGCCGGGACGGGCGTGTCAGGATATGGCGTGTGAAGCCACCCAGTCCGTTGGACGAGGGAGATCGTGAAGACGGAGATGCCGAGGAGGGGACGTGGTCCGCGTACGTCTGCGTTGTGCCTCCTCGTCTTGAATTAACCTGACATCACCGTTAGGTCGATTGTAGGAGATTTCGACGACCACAAGTACGGCAGTCTATGCTTCTCTCGGCCACTTTGATTTCCTGACATCCCCCCTCTAGGTCACCCATCGGGCGGGTGGAATGGAATATTACTGGGTATGTACCGCACAGTCCGGTCATATCTATCAAGTGTCATACATTAACGCAATGTATCAGAACTGTCCTCGCGTCGTCGGGCAACGACGGCCGCGTCCGCCTGTGGAAGGCGACCGCAGGAAACGTGTGGCGACCTGCGGGCCACATCAGCGTCGAGCAGGCCGAGGAACAGCAAAACGATGTGGAAATGGACGATAACGCGGTCCAAGAGTAACTTACTGCGACCGCTAATGGATATTATTACCCTGCAAGTCGTGCGTTCCTGGCCAAGCAGTCTGTCCCGTTCATCTTCGCGTCTCTGCCCGCGCATGACGCACCGGCGGTGCCTGGTGCCTATCTATTCGTATTCAACAGCTGTAAGTTCAGAGCCGTGTGGTGTGGCATGTGAACCTGCGGGCCCGTGTGATAACAGCGAATGGGGCGAATGGGCGCCAATAGCACTGCTACTTCACTGCCGAGGAGTGATGGCAGGCTTTGACGACGACTCGGACTTCAACGACGCACTCGCGACCTCAAGTCCACTGTCCGACAGAGCACCCAGCCTCCGCCTCGCGCCTGCCTCGTGCTCGCTCACGCTCGCCCAGCTCTCCTTGGCGCCGCCGCTCGACCGGGGCAACCTTATCAGGCTCCCCGTGCACACCGGGTTCTATAACTCGCACTGTCATGAGCCCCCCGCGATAGCCCTCGGCACAACCCAGGCAGCCCTCCACCCTCCTCTTCCCCCCTCCCCTTGCGATGTCCGACGAGCGATGTCCGACTAACTTTGACTTTGGCGTGCGGCTCGGCCTCGTCTTCGTCGTGGAGACGGCGTGCCTGTCCGCCGTCGCGAGCGCTGCGCTTCTCTTCTACATCGGCGTACGTTTCCCCCGCAGCTTGCGTCCGCTTCTGGCGCTGACGCGTTGCACGGACAGTACAGCGCAGCGAAGATAAGACGGAACGCGGCGAGGAAGTGGACGGTCACGACCCACGTGCACTGGTACTTCCTCAGCCTCCTCGTGTCCGAGTTGATTCAGGCCATAGGTCCGTCCCTGTCGAGCCGTCGTTCATTTATCCTCGCTGACAGTGTTGTGCTTAGGGGGAATCATCAATGTGAGGTGGATCGCAGATGCAGTAAGTTTCCGGCGCACCCTGGTCCCCCTCGCCACGAGCTGACTCGCAAAACGCTAGACGGTGACCCAGGGAAAGACATGTACGGCTCAAGGTGCGCAAGTTCGTTTCCCTTCCTTTTCGTTCAAGCTAAGGCGTTCTCTGTGATAGGTGTCCTCAAGCAATTTGGGGACGTTGGTTGCGCCCTAGCGTACGTCCTCCCGGCATGCGACCACTTAGATGACGTCCATTCACCATCCCATGTAGATCGTTAGCGATCGCCCTTCACACCTTCTTCACCCTGGTTTTCCGCTGGAGACCAAATCCGACAAGTAAACTCCCCCTTCTCGTTGTCGCGGCCATATGGATTGCGCTTGCCCTCATCATTGGTATCAGCTTTGCCACCCATCGACACAAGGTTTATTACGGCGACACCCAATATTGTGAGTCTGCAGCTTGTGGGCCAGTCACAGTGCTCACGGTCATGTCATAGGGTGCTGGATCACTTCCGACTACCCAGTACAACGTATTGTACTGGAGTACTTGTGGATGTGGATCACCGCCTTCGCCAACATCATCCTCTACATCCCAATGGCACTTGCTCTCGTCTATGATGCTACTGTAGCTGTCAATGGCTGGCATGTCCGCATTGTCAAGAACCCTAAGTCCTATCGAGACGACCGCCGGCCCGAGATGAAGTTGGCAATCAAGATGCTGGTGTATCCTGCAGCCTATACTATCACAGTATGTCGATGTGCTCCTCTATTGCATCTGAGCTAACCTATGATAGGTCCTACCCATTGCTATATGTCGCTGGCTCGGCTTCGACTCCCAAGGCTGCAGTCGTGTACCCTGGGCTGCAACAGTCTTCGCCGACCTAATATTTGCCTCCTCGGGGTTCCTCAATGTCCTTCTGTACATGATCACACGTCCCAACCTCCGTCCACATCGCAACCTCCCTGAACGCTCCTCACTAATGCCTACTGCAAATTCAGACACCGGGACACCCAGCTCCACTGTTTCGAAACGGGAAGGTAGCGAGGCTTCCCGGCCGAGCGACATCGGCCCCCGCATGTCGGCGTCGACACCACGGCCATGATACACATATGATTTATCATTCAGTAAGCCCGCATGTTTCTATTCAGGAGGATAGCACTGAACAGGCCAAGCAGTCTATAGACTCACGGCAGCCATGAAGCTGCGATAGTTGTATATCATCTCATATCCAGTTGTGCATATACCCTCATCATCTGACACCCAATGTACCTTTCCGCCTGCAATATACCCACGTCTCCTCATCTACCTTCTTCATTCTATTCTACGCCTTTCAGCCCTCGACACTTGTCCAGGGCACTGTCGCACGCACTGCTACGGAGCCGGCCACTCGACCTGGACCATGCGCTGGAAGCGCCCACCCAGCCATCGCGGAGGGCGGCGACGAGGGTGAGGTGCGTCGGCGCGAGCGCAAGGCTCACGACGAGCGCGTCCTCGCCCTCGAGGAAGCGCGCGAGCGCGCCGAGCACACGCGGGTCGCTCACGTCGTAGTGTGCGCACCGGAAGACCGTGGGGTGCGCGTCGGCGTTGATGTTCACGACGGTGATCTCGGGCTGCTCTGCCGCTGCTGCTTTGTGTGCCGGCGAGGTGACCGCGCGTGATGCTTCGGATGCCATGATGTGCTAGCGGGCGTGGTGGTTTGTGTAGAGAATAGATCAGTTACGGCAGGACGCGGGCGCGTATTATAGCTCTGGTGACCTGGTTCAGAGCCGCGGCCGGTTTCCGCGCTGTGCGCATGGCTGCACACTCCAGACACGCCTGCCTGCAGGGTCAGCGGGGCCGAAGGTGACTCTGCTCAGAGTGCCATATCCGCAGACTCTATCACGCGGGCGCACTATTCATTACGCAGACATGCGCCAGACGCATGATAAATAGTGATCATGCATTGGTACAACGAGTGACAGTCAGGGCTTTACAACGATCTTTACCGCTTCCTTGCTGCGCAGCTTGTCTAGCGCGTTCTGGTACTCGCTGACCTTGAACACGTCGGTCACCAAGCCCTTGACTTTGATCCTCCCGCTGTCGAGGTACGCCACGGCACGCGGGAAACAGTGTGCCTGCGCGAACGAGCCGATGATCTGGCGCGCCAGACGTCAGCTAACGCGTCCGCAAGAGCATACACCGGCGGACATACCCGAATCTCGTCCACGAATATCTTCGACGGCGGCCAGTGCACTCGTGCGGCATTGTCGTACACGCCGTACACCATGAGCGTGCCGCCGCGCCTGACGTAGTGTATCGCCTCGTTCGCGATCTTCTCCGCGCCCGTGGCCTCGACGACGACGTCGAAGCCGTAGGGGTTGTCCCTTTTGAGCTGCTCCCATTGCGCTGCGGCGTCGTCACGATCAAGCTCGATGTACTCGTCCGCGGCGCCGAGTTCGCGCGCCACCTTGGTCTTGATGCCCTTGTTCGCAGCGACGACGACCCGCGCCGCGCCGTTCTGCTTGAGTAGCTGCGCGAGGATGATACCCGTCGGGCCTGCGCCGATCACAAGCGCGTCGATGCCGACGCCGGGGTTGAGCTGGTCTAGCCCGTGGATGGCACAGGCTGCCGGCTCGACGAGTGTCGCTTCCTCGTCCGTCAGGTTGTGGATCTTGTACACCTTGTTCGCCGCGCTGGAAGCAATGGTCAATGTCTGGTCTGCGTGCGAAGGGATGAATATGCCATACAATGCGCAGTATTCCGCAAAGCCACCCTCACAGCTGACACCGTGACCGGAAAAGTTCTCGCAAAGGATGGTCTTTCCTCGGCGACAGTAGAAGCATTTGCCACACTGCTCATGACCCGTCAGAGCCGAGGTCGACCGAAACCACTTGTTGTACCAACAGTAATACCCGGATCAACGACGCATCGGTCGCCTTTGGCAAAGCCTGTGACGTTCTTTCCCCAGCTTTCTATCACTCCGACCACTTCATGGCCAGGAATGAGCTTTAACGTGTCAGCGTGACTCGTATGAGAGTACACACTGCCATACCGGGAATCTCGCGATGAACTCGCCATCATGCACATGCGCATCGGTTCCGCACAGCCCTTACAGGAAGTCAGAGACGGCATCAGAGAAAGCACACACTGGATCACACGTACCGCAACATACGACTGCAGAATACAATCATGAGCGTCACTGTGATCGGGAAATCCTGCTGAAATACCTTTGAATAGGACCTGGTCGTCCCCAGGGACCGGGATAGGCACTTCGCGTATCTCAAACTGCTTTGGCTACATATAGTCTGAGCAATGCGTCTCGCGGCAACGCATGAAACTGATAACGTACCGCATGATAGTATACGGCCTGCATATCTGTTTTATGCGCGTGCTTCGTGAGGGTCAGGCGAAGGTACGTATATCGTCAGATACCCCGACGCGTCGCCCTTATATACGTGTGAGGCATCCGCCCCGGAACCGTGTCTCCGGCTCGCGGCTCGCGTATTACACTCTGATCACGTACCGATTGACTTGCCGGTCCGGCGTTCCGACGGCATAGGATGGGGGGAATCGATGACGATCCCATCAGCGAAAAAATAACTGCTAGATCTAGCTTGACCAGGGCTCCCAGCGCAGATCAGCGTTGCCAGACTGGGATCGGGATTGCCACCTAAGACATGCGATCGATAAGCATGTCATGCTTATCAGCCTGATAGCACTGACCAGACTTGTCAGAATGGAAATCCAGGTCACCGACGTCCAGGTCTGGTAATGCCTGGCAGTTCATGACAATGGCCGCAGTTGCGTGGCATATATATCCAGCTTTATTGGCTTGCTACTCGGGCTCCGCCCATATATAGTAGACAATAAAATCGATTTATTTATTTACTAGTATACAACACACAAGACAGTACATTTGAAGTGCTCAGGTGACATATGCACAATAGAATGGGTAGCTGGTAGTACTACGTGCTTGTGTTACCTGCATACTGGCTGCACATATGCTGTACATGGCGCTGATCATTCTAGATGTATGCCATATGCTCAGTGCTGCTGACAGGAGTGTATTAAAAGTGCGCAAGGTACGACGGACCTGTCAAACGGAAAGACTTCTACACGGAGATGGACGTCAGTGCCTGAATGTCAGAAAGCGGAGAAGTGACCATGTATGCGTGCGAGATCCTGCGTCCCAGCATATGCTGTGTAGCACATAAGGTCAGAATAGAAGAGCGGGTACGGATATACGCTGCGCTTGCGGAACCTACAACGGGTCGGCCTGCGCCCGCATGTCTTCAGAGAGCACCTGCATCAACCCCCTCCATCTGCATTACGCCCTACTACGTTAGTAATCCAAATACACTCATAGGGGCCGCAACGCACCGGTCAAGCTGCTCGCCAACGCGGTCGAGCTTTTCCGAGGGGCAGACGTCCGGGTGCACACGGCGCACGGTAACAAGCTGCTCAAGCAGCTTGGCGCTTGCGTCGAGTCTCTTCCGCAGGGCGTCAGGCTTGGATATGCACTCGGTGAGCCACGCCGCGAACGCAGTGGTGCCGCAGGACATGGGGTGTCTGTCGTCCTCGCGGTCGCGTGCGGGATCGGTTGCAGATGCACATGATGGAGAGGATGTCGAGTATGCAGTCAAAGTCCTGGGATACAAACGGTGAGTGGTTGAGTAGGATATACGCGCGCATATGATGGAACTTACGGCTCGAATCTGATCGTGTTGCCACGGCTTCACACCGTGAGTCAATTCAATGACCGGCCTCATGCGTGACAGAGAGCGGTAAGAAGGCGGGCGGGCACAACAGGTTTGCCTCGAAGCGACCCTGTGAACCATCAGGAATAGTTTTTGGTCGAAGGGGCACGAACCTCAATGCTCAATTGCAAGCCTGCAACCACTGTCTCACGGCTTCAATAATAGTTGAAGGGCCAAATCCGTCGAGATGGGCAGGTGTGTTCAGCCGATGGGAAGGTACCAGGGGTGAGGAACGTGGTGGTACGAGAGAGAGCAGGGCGGAGGGGATGGAAGCCTTATATGCGTCGGATCGGATGGACTTTGCTTCTCGGACACTTCGACGTCACCGTCTTGGGCATGGCGTGTCTGTCACAGGTTTGAAATTATGATAAGCAGAGAACGTCACAGGTAAGTCACTGCGTGACCCAATAAGCCGCTGTGTTGTAAGCGTCGGCTTCCGTGCTTCGCGGTAGCACCTCCGCCGCATGCCGCACGCACCAATACTATGTGATGTCGTGGTAGCAACGCTGCGCTTTCCGCGTAAACATAAGCATCTTCTTGGTGCCTTTGAGAACCCCGTTTGGCAACATGAGTTGTGCTCAGATGAGTGAGTGTGCCCCGGAGGCGGTGCCAAAGTGAAACCTTCAAGCTTGCCCAGTACTTCGATAGCACGTCGCTCAGGAAGTAGGACGACAATGAATTGCCCATTACTGCTCAGCAAAACTCATACAGATATTTATATTACCATCCATGACCTTACCAGGAAGTCTAATGCCATCCAGCATCAGCACGACGAGCCATGGCCAGGCATTACCAGGCATTACTAGACTGGCGCGCGTTTGCCATTGCAGGCCAGCGCTAGTCTGACTGACACCGCCTTACAAGCCCTACCATACCAGATCTATGGCCTATTTTTTTGCTGATGCCTCAGGTGAAGAGACCTGTGGTTGAAATGCGGCCGCGACGCGAGGCCCTATGGGATATGCGGGTATACAACATGGTGATTACAACACTCTGGAGTACAAGAAGTATAACGGGATGTCCACTATGATCTAGTCAGCTTTTGCTGCTCCCAACGAGAAAGGCCTAGGACTCACCGCCGGCACGTACAGGGAATAGACACCATAACACTAGGGTAACATGACATCTAGTTCAGCGCTTTTGTTGCGTCCATGCCTTCATTGATTTTCTCCATAGCGGTCCCGACGGCGATTTCTGCGCCGATGAGAGGAGACTGGCTGGTCTCTACGTGACCAGCAATGATTCGCGCTGTGCCCTTGCCACCGCTCCTGTAGTGGTCGATGACGACCTGGCAGATGCCTTGAAGCGTGGTGCAGGTATTCGTGTAACCCAGCCCGCCCTTCTCTGGCGGCGCGCGGGCGCGAGAGTCGTCGAAGTACAGGTGTACGTTCGTGAGGGCAAACATAGATGGCTGCAGGAAGACTATGTCGCCTATGATCTGAGGGAGGAGGTTGCCGAGGAAAGCAAAGCTAGACTTGACGAGCCACCGGCGGGCAAGGTAGTACCATTCTACGAGATGCGCGATGCCCAACATCGTCGTCGGTGACAAGTTCTGGAACTTGACCTCACCGTGGCTGAGCAGTTCGAGCGCGGTGTGAACGTCTCCATACGTCGGCGGCGGTCCCGCGTCCGCAATGCAGAAGGCATCACCACCAATGTCTGGGTTCGTGCTGCCCTTTTCGAGCTCTATGAGCCGTTGCTCATACAGGAGATGTGCAAGAGAGCAGTTCTCGACGTAGGTGAATGATTGCATGATAGCGCCGATCCAGGTAGGGTTGAACTTCTTCAGCATGTATGCACCCGCGAGCAAGTCACCGCCAGGACCGAACACGCCGTTGCCTGGACGGATGCAGCCAGTGCGCAGGACCTTGCCTTTGCCTGAAGGAGATCGGTCTGATGCACGTACGCGACGCTCAGCGGTAAGCTTCGACACAGCGTAATTGGAGAAGAACTGGTCGTGTCGCTTTGGCAAATTGGAGTCGTCGTCGTTGATGACTTGCGTGAAGTACTTGGGCTGCTTCTGCCAAGGCAGCAACCAAAAGCTGCTGCGCCGCACGCCAACTGAGCCGGAGGACGTGTAGATCATCGCGGTGGCACCGACGTCGCGTGCAGCATCGAGGATATTCTGAGTGCCGTGGACATTAACATTCTCGGAAAGGTACAGCAGGTGTTGGCGTCGCTCGTAGAACCGGATTGTGGCGGCGGTGTGGAATACGGTGAGCTCGGGCTCTGGCGCGTCGGGCATATCGGATGCAGCGTTCGGCCAGGGCTTGCGGAAAGCCTCGAAAACGGCGTCGCGGTCTGTTATGTCAACCTTCATGAAGTCGACCTCTCTGGCGCGGCCTTCTTGAAGGTCCTCTCGGACAGGCAGACGGATGTCCAATACACGAATCTTTCGTGGGTCCTCACCGCGTTGCAGCAAGTGCAGGACGATCCATCCGCCTAGGAAGCCAGCCTATGCAAGAACAACAGTTCAAATGCACCCCAAAGACCTTAGAGAGTATTCTTACCCCTCCAACAACGATGTATCGCCTGCCAGTCCTCGGTGGAAGCTTCCCATCCAGGACCGATACTGGACCATCCTTCAGGCCAGCGTGACAGACCTCAATCTCTTCCTTCGTCCATCGTTTGGAAGAGATACGAACGGCTTCTGGCGGCAGACATTCCAACTTGGCATCGTTAAGCCGGATGTACAGGACAGGAAGGAAGAGGATAGCCAGAACCGCGAGCGCGGTTGTCAGCATTGTTGCGTTTCTCGGCGTGCCCTGGGAAGGCACGAGCGCAGGAAGCGAAGACGCCAATCGGCAGAGACGTGTCGTTCAGCTCTAGCCCTTTGTGTGGCCGACGATAGTGGAGGACGATGAGTCGACGAAGAAAGAGGCGGATTCGAGAGTTCGCAGTGCTGGAAGCAGCTCTCAGACTTGAACCCAGTTTCGGCAAGTGACTGTGATCCGCGTCATGCACCGAACTCATACATCCGTGGCCGACAACATTTGTTCAATCACGATTGCACGAGAGCGAGGTAAATAGACAATACATCAGACCATGACACCAATCGGTGTACCAAGGTAATGGATACACTACGCAGGGGGAGGCGGAGGGGGTGCCGGCTCACTGGGCGGGGGCGCGGGGGCGCCATCTTGGCCCGTAGCACCAACAGCCCCAGCAGTGTAACCTGCCTGAGCATAATACTGAGCGTACTGCTGTTGCTGCTGGGCCTGCCACGCTTTGAATTCGGGCGAGTTCACGTCGTACCCATAAGCAGCCCTGGTGAGAGTAAGTGAGCAGGCCATTACGTCGAGAATGGAAGTGGACATACCAGTATGCAGCGTAGGCGTCCACGTCGCTAGCGGATGGCGCTCCAGCAACTTGAGCGGCTTGCTCGCCTGCAGAAGGCGCACCACCATCGGGGGGCGGTGGAGGCTGTTCACCTGGAGGAGGCGGGGGAGGAGCAGCGCCGGGCTGAGGAGGAGCATATCCCTGTATCGTCAAGCAGACAAAGCGATGTTAGCCGTCAAACGCTATGAATATACAGACCAAGACTGAGTTGCATTTGCGACTGTCAGGCGCGCAAAGACGCAATGGAAGAATGGGTATGAGTGAAGTATACATACGGCGTAAGCACTGTAGGCGGCGTACTGGACTTGTGCTTGATGGAGTTCCATTTGCTGCTGCTGAACTAGAGCTTTGACCTTCGCGTGTTCTTGGCGGACGACATCGAGGAGATCCTCGGTCAGAGCCTTTGCACGTTGGACCTGGCCTTCATCGGGACCTCTGCAGAGAGCGTCAGTCCTGCATACGGGTTTGACGGCACCCTAACGTACGTGACGTGAATATACATGGGCTCATCGTGCTCTTGGCCAGTCTCCTGATCGACGAAACCAGAACCAAGACCCTTGATCTGAACTCGAGTGCCTGTTTCCTGCTGGATGTACTTGACGAACATACCCTGCCGACACCAGTCAGTGGATACACCTTGCCTACTTGGGCATAACATACCGATGGACCGACGACTTTGGCGCGGACGTTGAAGTTCCTGATGGTTTCAAGACCCACCGGGATTTTCTCTTCAGGCCATTTCCTCTGTGGCATGTCAGCTGCAGGCACTGGCATAGTTTGATACATCGCTTACCTTCTCTCTCAGCCTATCCTTCTTGTCCTCGACAAGAGAGCCCATATCCATAGCAATTAATTCGTTGACCTTGTCAATCGCTTTTTGTAGCATTTCTGGCGTGGTGGCAGAGATGTGAAGGTAAAGAGGGGGGTCCTTCTCAGTAGCTTTTGAGCGGTCTGGATACCAGACTCCCTTGGTGCTGACGGATGCTCCGGTTTCCTCATGAATCTGGAGAATAAAGCGTAAGCACGGAGGTGTGACCTGAAAGCTAAGTACGCATACCTGTGTCTGCGTAGCGCCCTTGGTCAAGAGGTACCTGTTCCGTACGTCGTTGATATCGATGTCGTGAGTGTAGTCTCCATCATGAGGGTCTCTTGGTCCCAGTGAGCTTCCTGAGCTTGGAGCATTGGCGAACTGAGCGGCGATTTTTGCGGCAATAGCTGCTGCGGCTGCTGCGGCTTCCGATGCTGTCTTGCCTTCGTCGGTCTTGGGAGCCTTGGCAGGTGTGTCCGCGTCTGCGGAGCAGCTTGGTCCCACTTGCGTTTTGAAGACATGGCGAGTGGTTCGCACGAGAAATGAGGTCAAGCTGGGCGAAGCAGCAATCGTGTGCGGAGATGGAGGCGCTTGCTTGGGCGCTACGTGCGGACGTTGCCGTGGGCATGTTTGAGCGTCTAAAATGATTGGTATTCTTAGGCCGAATTTTTGCTTGTTCCCTCTTGTCTTCCACCCCGAGGCCGTTTCCCATTCCACGGTCCTCGACGTCGACGACGACCACCTCGCCCTCGTAGCCATTCACCATGGCTACCTCCTGGATGAGAGCCGCGCTGGCCTCATCGTCTGTCCTGCTTCGAGCCAGCAGGCCTGGACGAGTGCTTCCCAAGTATGGTGCGTACACCCCTGTGCGTCGTCTTGTCTGCCTACGTGCTGACCAGCCCGCAGCTCCTTTGGCCTCCATACGTCTCTCCTCGACGGCTGCCACTTCTGCAGTGCCCAAGCCTGTTCAGAATGAAGTCCTCGAAGAGGACGACGGAGAAGACGCTCTTGGCAAGGATCAGCCGAAGTTCGAAACCCTTCAGGACAAGATCTCTCGGGATACTCTGAAAGCTATCACCGGTATCTTCAAAATCGACACTATGAGCCCCGTTCAAGCCGCCGTCCTTCCGCTACTTCCTGAACTTGCCGAACCGTACGACCCTGAGAGTACTCACCCTCGGGACTTGCTCGTCAAGGCCAAGACTGGTACTGGTAAAACTCTCGCCTTCCTCATTCCCGCAGTCGAGGCTCGCATGAAGGCTCTTGATGTCGCCGGCAAGAAAGCTGTCCTCGATGCTGGGTTGAACAGCGACAAGCACCTCGAAATGCGCGCGAGGCGTATCCTCTCTCGTGAAACCGCTGGTGCTCTCATCATTTCTCCCACTCGTGAATTGGCGACTCAAATCGCCAACGAGGCACTCCGGTTAACTACTCGTCATGACGGTTTTGAAGTCAGGCTCTTCGTCGGTGGCACCAGCAAGCGCATGCAGATGCGTGATTGGATGCGTGGCCGTAGGGATATCGTCGTTGCCACTCCTGGTCGCATGCGCGATCTTCTTGAGAATGAGCCTGAGGTTGCCAAGGGTATGAAGGGCTGCAAGATGGTGCGTAGGTCTGGGCCTAGTGTATAATCTGCTTACTCACGCTTTGATATCAGCTTATCCTCGACGAAGCCGACACTCTTCTTGAGATGGGTTTCCGTGAAGATATACAGGCCATCACCTCCTTCCTCGCGAAGACTCCCGAACGTCAGACTTTCCTCTTCTCGGCTACCGTCTCTCGCGAGATTCAGCAGATTGCACGGGCGACACTGGACAAAAACCACCGCATGATTGATTGCGTTCCTGCCGACTCTTCTCCTGTTCATGCCCATGTCCCGCAGTACCATACTGTTGTCCCTGACGCCTCCCACCAGCTCCCGCACATCCTGCGCCTGCTTGCGCACGATCAGCTCCTGCACCCCGGCAAATCGAAGACCATCATCTTCCTTCCCACCACGAAGCTGACGCAGCTCTTCTCCACATTCATTCGTGAGCTTTCCAACATGTGCTTGCCTGCCGGTAGGAACACCAGGGTTTACGAGATTCACTCCAAGCGCACCATGGAGTCTCGTTCAAAGACATCTGCGCAGTTCCGCATGGACAAGGGCAACTCTGTTCTGATTTCCTCCGATGTCTCTGCGCGTGGTGTAGACTATCCCGGCGTCACCCGTGTCATTCAGGTCGGCATCCGAGCAGCACAGACCAGTACATCCACCGTGTCGGTCGTACCGGCCGTGGCAAGGACAAGGTCGGCCGCGCAGACCTCGTCCTCCTCCCTTGGGAAATTGGCTTCGTCACGTGGCAGCTCACCGACATCCCGCTGAAGCCCGTCACCGTCACTGAACTCACATCGCAGGTCAAGCAGCTGTGTGAGCAGCACAACCCCGACGCCGCCATTGCTGTCGAGGACATCGACCAGCAGATCAAGTCGCTCATGTCGAAGCTCGATCCGGATGCGGTAAAGGAAACCCTGGCGTCGCTGCTTGGTTACTACATCGGCAAGAGCGGCGAGCTCCGTGTCCAGCGCCCCATTATCGTCGAGGGCCTCAAGCAGTGGACTGTCGAGGCCTGTGGCCTGCCCGAGCCCCCGTACATCTCCGACAGCTTCCTCGAGAAGCTCGGTGTCTCGGACGGCCGCACGAAGCACTTCGGCAAACCTCACAGGTCTTTCGGTGGCTCGCGCAACTCGGGTGCCCCTGCGTGGGCGCAGCGTGGCAATGTCGAGAAGAATCGCATGCGCATGAACGCGGAGCGTCGCGATTCTGAGCGCGAGACCCGCAGCGGCGGCTCTTGGGAGGATCGCCCGCGTCGTTCGTTCGGTGATCGCGAGAGGTCTCATGGCGGCGACCGTGAACGATCTTTTGGTGGCGACCGTGAGAGGTCCTTTGGTTCTGGCGATCGCGAGCGGTCTTATGGTAACCGCGAGCGTTCATCGTATGGCTTTGGCGAGCGGTCGTCTCGTCGCGATTCCTTCTAGTTTTGCATCATCCCTCCCCTCAGCGCGCCCTGTACTGTAGATGTTTATCTTACCTCGCTTTCGCACTATGTAATTTCCTCGTCGTCAATTCGCTTTCGATCGGTCATATACCTCTCGCGATCCCATTAGAGCACCATCTATCCAAAACCTGCCATACATCTGGGCGAGTTTAGAGTATTACACACATGCTGACGTATGTAGTCAAGTCCAGGGGAATTCATTGGTCACTTGACATCGCAACCTCCTTGCCGAGCGGTGTTGGCTCTGTGTTGCGCAGCTCTGCCTCGCTGACCATAGCGTGCACGGGGTGAGGTGGCTTGAAGGATTTGAGCTGCAGCTCGAGCTGTTCTTCGAGGACCTTGGTGCCCGAGGCCGCTGCAACGAAGCCGAGGAAGGGTGGAGATGGGTTGAGAGGGCGGGTGCAGAACTCAGGGTGAGCCTGGAGGCCAACGAAGTATGGGTGATCTACAGAGGACAGTTAGGTTTGGTTTAAACGAGAGCATTGCCGGCCACATACCTGGGAGCTCGAGCACCTGCATACGCTCGCCCTTCTCGTCCTTTCCGACGAACGCCATGCCGCTCGCGGTGAGCTGCTCGATGTACTCGGGGTTGACCTCGTACCGGTGGCGGTGGCGCTCCCAGATCTTCTCCGCACCGCCGTAGAGCTTGCGCACCTTGCTCCACTGCTCGGAGCCCGGCTGGAAGACTGTCGGGCGCAGGCCGAGCCGCATCGTGCCGCCCATGTGCGTGCGCGAGATCTCGGGCATGAAGACAATGAGCGGGTGCGCGGCCTTGTCGTCGAACTCGCCTGACGTTGCGTCTAGCGTGATATTAGCTCAGTGCCGAAAGTAGAGGGCGGGCGGGGACGCACCAGCGATGTTGCAGACGTTCCGCGCCCACTCAACGACGGCAAGCTGGAAGCCAAGGCAGATACCGAGGAACGGTACCTTCTGCTCGCGGGCCCACTTGATCGCGAGCATCATGCCCTCGGTACCACGCGTGCCGAAACCGCCAGGGACAAGAATACCGCTATGAAACTCCGCATGAGACATGAATTCTGAGTGAATGAACGTTACGTACCCGGCAGAGACGACTGCCTTCCAAGCGTCGTGATACCGCGCAGGGTTTGATACCTGTGTCTCCGGCTCCAGGTCCGAAGAGTTCACCCACTTAAGATGCGTGTATTCGTCAGCACCTGGCGAAGTACCGCGTTACAACGAAACTGACCTTGAGGATGAGTTTTCTGTGGCAGCGGAAGGCCGAGTGCTCAAGAGCTTTTGTGACAGACATATATGAATCCGCAAGATCGGTGTACTTTCCGACCAATGCAATCGTAACTTCATCGAAGACGCGCTCTTGGCTACCGGACAAGCAGCGTAAGTTACTGATGCTCTAGGATGATATGGAGTTACGTACCGGGAGGTCAGTTCTCTCCACCGGCGCTCGAGGTCGTGACCGCGGTCGGTCATCTCCTTCGTGAGCTTCAAGCTTGCCAGGTTGAGACGCTTTTGCAGGAACTGGATGATGCCCTGCGACTGCAAGAGCAATGGCACGTGGTATACCGACGCGACATCGTGTACACCAATGACCTGCTCGGTCGCGACGTGACAAAACATGGAGATCTTCTCCTTCGTTGCGGTCTCAAGCGGCTTGCGGACGATGAGACGGCACGCGATGAGGTCGGGCAGCAGACCGAGTCCGCGCAGGGCGTGAACAGTCGTTTGTGTCGGCTTCGTCTTCTGCTCTCCGTGCATGTCTGGCACGAGAGACACGTGGATAAGAGCAAAGTTCTCGTGGCCGACGCGGAACTGGAACTGCCGCATGGCCTCGACAAAGGGTGCAGACTCAATGTCACCGACAGTTCCACCGAGCTGCGAAGAAAATGAGCAACTCAAGTGCGCTACTGTAAAGTGGATTACGCACCTCAACGATGCAGACGTCCGGTTCCTCTCCCGTATTGTCGACAGGAATTTTCGCGACGCGCTCAACCCAGTCTTGGATAGCAGTGGTCACATGGGGGACGATCTGAGGCACATTGAGAGGAAAGTTCAAAACAGTGCCGAGTGAAGGTACTCACTTGGACCGTCTTTCCGAGATAGTCGCCACGCCTCTGCGAATTAACCGCGTCAAACGTCAGTTGCAGACGAGGCGCCGCATGCGTACGCACCTCCTTTTCAATAACCTGGCTGTAGATTTTGCCAGTCGTAATGTTGTTGTCGCGCGACAGCGTCACGTCGAGGTAACGTTCATAGTTTCCGAGGTCGAGATCGACCTCGCCGCCGTCGTTCAGGACGTATACTTCGCCTGCCAAAGTCTCGCATTCAGCGCACATAGCGGGGAGAAAACGAGAGTGCGCGACGCACCGTGCTCCTGCGGCCGCATCGTCCCAGCATCAATGTTCATGTACGGGTCAATCTTGATCGCCGTGACCTTCAGACCGGTCGTCTTTAGGAGCAGGCCGGTCGAGGACGCTAGGGTGCGCGGATGAGCGGCCGCCACACTCTGGAGAGCAGATTCTGGAGCGTACCGATGACCCCCTTGCCGATACCGCTGACCACACCGCCAGACACGAGAATATACTTCATCTTTGCTGTGTTCTGGAGCGGGAACGGCGGGAATACGGGCTAAACTGCAGGACGCAGTGACTCTTTCGAGTAAGAGCTGACTTCTCAAATTTCCCGCATTTCGCGCACCGGGCGTCTATGTGCCCGATGTGGATCTCGATCACCCTCGAGCCGCGGTGAGCGCGAGTGCCTGGAGGAGAGAAAATGCGATTAAAAATACAAGCTCTAGGTCTACATTTTGCATCGTATCTAAATGAAGATTTTTATACACCGCTGCGGCCAACAGCGCGGGTAACTGCGTTCCGGGGCAGTTCAGGCAGCGGCTTGCGGATCAGTTCAGCCTTGGGCGCAGGCAGGAAGCCGACTTCGACGAGCCAAGCAATGTACTTGCCCATGAGGACATCGTCGACGGTGCCGTTCGTCTTCTCCATGTGCAGCGCGAGGAGATCGCGCATGTTTTGGTCGAGGAGCTCTGGCGCCTTCGTGCTCGTGGGCAGGTCGTCGAGCACAAAGTGCAGCAGCGGGAAGAGCGCGTTGTCCCCCACCTCCATGACGTGCCGCTCGAGCTGCCGGCGCCACTCGATGTACTCGCACCGCTCGGTGCCGTAGCCGTACAGCGACAGTGCCGATAGGAAGTCGTTGAATGTCGGCCGTGGGTAGGCTGCAACGTGCAGGACGCTGAGGTGGTCGCGGGGTGCAGAGAGAGGGTACATGGCCGCGATGGCAGTCGACCGAGCGACATGGTCAACAGGAACCATGTTCACAGTGTTGTTGATGTCCGGAACGTGGCCAAGTTGAATGCAGCCCTTGACCATGCGCCAAATGAAGTCGTCCGTGTTCGTTACTGGCAACATCGTTTAGCACCCTGTCGTGGTTAACAACGATTTCACTCACCAGCTGTCTCAGAGTCTCCGACAACGTAACCAGGACGAACGATGTGCCCGCTCAGACCCCTCTTTCCAGCCTCGAAAAGCAACTTCTCGGACACCCACTTGCTCTGACCGTACCCAGTCTTGAGCGTCGACCGCGCGCCCTCGAGGTCGTCGCTCTCGGGAATGCCGCCATGAGCATCAGACAACTGCACGTAGTGTTCCGTGTCGATCGCCGACGTGGACGACACGAACACAAAGAACTTCGGCTTCGTCGCTGCAGCGAGGTCTACTGCAGTCAGCGTGCCGAGCACGTTCGCCGCGCGCAGCTTCTCGTACGGGTACACCCAGTGCACGAGCGCGCCGTTGTGCACGACGGCGTCCGCCTCGCCCGCGACACGCGCCCACTCCTGCGCATCGAGCCCGAATTGTGGCTGGTCGAGGTCGCCCTTGACGACCTCCACGCGGCCGGCCGCGACCCAGTTCTCGTCCCAGACGCCGCGTCCGCTCGCCGCGTCGCGCAGGCGCTCGAGCGCAGCCTCGGAAGACTTGGCACGGACGAGACAGATGACCTTCTTGACGCGGGCCTCGTCGCGCAGGAGCTCGCGCAGGACGAACGCACCAAGAAAGCCCGTCGCGCCGGTCAGGAAGACAGTGAGTGGACGCTCCTGATAGTCCGACGATACGCTCGGATACGACGGCGCGAGCTTGGCGAGGAGCGCCTCATAGTCCTGGGCGTACTCGATGCGCGCCGGCTGTGCTGCTGACGCATCTGCGGGAGCCTCGGTGGTGGTCGCAGTACCTTCAGCGACGAAGCCGAGATCGGCGTTGCGGAGACTATCAATGGCGGCAGCGAGGTCCTTAATCGTGGGCTTGTCGAAGACCAGACCGAGCGGTGCGTCGACAACGAACGCCTTGCGGATCTCGAAGATGAGACGGGTGGCGAGGATGGAGTGGCCGCCAAGGTCGAAGAAGTTCTCGTCAAGAGGGATCGGAGACGGTGCGTTGGGCAGAATGCGAGCCCAGATTGCCCGCATGGCCTCTTCGGTGGCAGTCGCGGCTGGGCCCTCTCGACGCGGCTCGGTGGCGACCTGTTGCGCGGTATCGGGGAAGGGAAGCGCTGGCTTGTCGATCTTGCCGTTGGGGTTAAGAGGCATGCGCTTGAGCGGGACGAACACTGATTCTGTTAGTACTATACGAGGGAACAATGCGAAATAGATGACATACAAGAAGGAATGCTGTGCTTGGGCAATTTCGTCTTCAGGTACTCCCTTATATCGCGAATGAGCCGCCTGTACTTGCGCATGATGCCAACGACATTCTTGTCGTCCTCCTCGCCAATGTCGCTCGCGTACTCGTCCAGGCCCGGCCGTCGACGGGAACGAAGTAGCTCACGAGGATCTTCTCCTCGTCCTTGTCGCGCCGCACGAGCGTCACATTCTCGCGCACGAGCGGGTGTTGGCTCAGGTACGTGTCGATCTCCTTCAGCTCGATGCGGAACCCGCGGATCTTGACCTGGTCGTCCGCGCGGCCCGTGCACTCCACGACGCCCGTCGGGAGGTAGCGGCCGAGGTCGCCCGAGCGGTACATGCGGTCGCGCACGCCCTTCCAGTATTGCGCTGCAGGGCCCGAGAGCGTGTCCGCGCGCGGCGGCGCACCCTCTGCGAACCAGTTCTCGACAAACTTCTCTGCCGTCGCCTCTGCGTCGAGGTAGCCCTCCGCAAGGCCGCCCGAGCGCACATAGATCTCGCCAACTTCGCCGACGGCGCAGGGCACGCGCCGATCGTTCCGGTTCACGACGAGCAGCTGGACGTCGATCATGCCCTGTCCGGCGGGCATCACGTCCTTCTGCGTCGCGAGGAACGTGGGGTCCTCGGACACGCTGGGGATGAGGAAATACGACACCGCACGCTGCGTCTCTGTCGTGCCGTACATGTTGATGATGTTGACGTTCGCGGCGAGGGCCTGCAGGCGCAGACAGTCGCGCTTCGTCAGGATGTCGCCGACAAAGAAGGCGTTACGCAGCGACGGAATCTGGTGTGTCGCCTGTGCAGAGAGAAGCTGACCCATGGCAGGTGTCAAGTGCGTGACGGTGACTTCATTCTCAGCCATCCACTCCGCCAGGCGACCGGGCGTACCGATGTCGTCCGCAGTCGGCACATAGAGCTGTGCACCGAAGAAAAGAGGCGTGAACACTGCAGAAATGTCACTTTCGATACTCGTTGAAGATAACTATGCACGTACTGTCGCGTTGAATGGATCGTGGGCGATGCCGCTGAGCATCGTGAATCTTGAATGATCGCCCAAGCCGAAACGTTCGCCCATCCAAGGGAAGAAGTGCGTCAAGCTGTAGTGCCTGCCGCGTACACCCTTCGGGATACCCGTGCTTCCGCTCGTGAACGACAGCGTGCCGACGCTATCGGGACCGAGCACAACATCGGGATCAGTGTCTGCCAGAGCACGCTGAGGAGCAAGGAGGTCCTCCGACCCGTCAACGCTGCCACCAAGGATCTGCCCGTCCGGAAGCAGCTCCAGTGCTGGTACCTCGACGCGGATTTGCACTTCGTTCTGGATAAATTCGCGAACAGTGGGGCCGATCTTTCCTGCGCCCTTGAGCACGACAAGAGCACGCGGCTGAGCGACTTGAAGGTAGATGTTCTGCCTGTTCGGTGGATACGCGGGATCTGGAGTAGGACTTAAGTTGCAGTCATGGTAAAGGGGTGGCATACACGCACCTATGACTGAGAACGTCGCCCCTGCCTTCAGGATGGCCATGACAGCCACGACCAACTCCACGCTCCTGTAAGCATACACCATGACAACCTCCTCCCTCTGTACACCTCCCTGCAGCAGGTGATGCGCGAGAATGTTCGATGCATGGCGGATTTGGCTGTAGGTGAAGGTGACCTTCTCCTGGCTCTCTAGGCTCTCGGATGGCAAACATTGTACGACACACGGCCGGTCGGGGAACTGCTTCGCGTTTGCGGAGAATATGTCCGGGATGGCACCCTTCCAGTCGCACCAGTTCAGGTCCGCGGTCGGGTCTGGGAGCAGTGCACGCTGGGCGGGCGTGAGCAACGGCACGGAGCCAACCTGCGCGAGCGGGCTGGCGGCAACCTTGCGCAGGAAGATCGAGAGCTGGTCGACAATGAAGTTGATGCGGTTCTGCGAGAATAGGAGCGAGTTGTAGATGATACGGAGCGAAACGTGCGGCGTGAGCGACGCGCGCGCGGTGGTCTCGGGCTGGCGCGTGACGAAGACGGTGAGGTCGGACGTGAGACCCGTCGTCCGCAGGTAGTTCTCCATGGGCTTATCGGTCTCATCGAAGAACCGGACGCGGAAGAGAGGGCGCGAGCTGTCCACGCTGTCGGGCCTCTCCTTGTTCAAAGCGCGGACGATAGTTTCGTACGGGACAGCATCTGCCTCTGCTTCCTTCTCGATTTGCTGCACCTTGCGCACCACTGTCCAGAAGGGGTCCGTAGGCTCGACTGGTATCCGCAACACGAGGGGATCCTGGGCCTGTGCAGATGAGGAGCCGATGATGAGGTCGGTCTCGCCAGTGTAGCGGTGAAGAAGAACGGAGAAAGCGGACAGCAGGAGTTGGAACGCAGACGGAGTGTTGTGGCTTGGAACGTCCGCCTCTTCGTCGCCTTCATTTTCGTCGTAGAGTGCAAGCTTGAGCAGGCTGAGACATGTCTGCTCCGAGAGGTCTGCCGAGATGGCAGCTTCTACGAGCCTGTTTCCTCCCACTTGGCGCGGGTAGTCGGTGGGAGAGAGATATCAGGAAGGCTCTGGAGGCGCGACACGACGCGCTGAAGGCGAGCGTCGGCCATTTTGGTGAGAGGGGAATATGTGAGAGAGGGTGTGAGTTCGTCGCGTATGTGAAGCCATCTCAAAGCATCTCAATGACTCGGCCTCGGCGCCAATATAATTTTGCAGGGAATTGCCGCGTCGGCCGAGCTAAGCGCACCGCGAATTGACCACCATGATCCAGCCAAACTGTGTAGCATTCAAGTACACTGAGTTTGCAGTGGAACAGCACGCCTGCAATGCTGTTGTAGCACTCTACACATGGGCTATTGACTGGGCGAGGGGGGCCGCTAGCGCCCTTACAATCTGCAAGCGTGTGGCGTTCCCTCCGGGTTAAATCACCTTTGTAACGGTCCAGGACCCACACGACAACATGTTGTACGCGCTACCTTGGTTTAAACAGCCTTAGAAGGAGAATACCCCACCAAACTCGTCCCATTTCAGGCTGTAAAGACCTGATCTGCGCCCCGGATGTCACAGCTGCTGTACCGATAGCCTAGTCTGAGTATCAGTAGTGGTGCGATTTGACATGAGGCGTTACATCAGTTCTAGGAGGGGTGGTAGCACTGACGCCAGACATATCGGGTCAGGAGGAGATTGAGATACATCGTGCTATGCTGATAAATAAACATTTCAACTGCGTATTGCTTCGTATCATCAGGATATCTGCCGCTACCTTTGGAGTGCCATAACTCCAAGAACACGGGAAGTTTTTACTGCGACCTGGGCGACGTCCGTCCTTGCGGCGTGTGTTTGTCCAAAAAGGCAAAGCCTTCGTGGCGGCCACGTGGGAAGCACATGTCGTCCAAGCCGCTGGGACGCCTACTGCTTACTCCGAGTCCTCCGGGCTTCCAGGAGTCAAGTTGGAGAATTCAACATCGTTGTCAGCAGCGTCCTTCCCTCCGACATGTTTCGTTTTGCACACAACCTTTACGGCATCAAATCATGCACACTCATGGTATCAGAAGACATCTCTGTAACACTCGGTTGCAGCGCTGTCATCATCAAAGGTATCAGTGATCAGCCGCGTTCCCCAGGAGACTTACGCTTCTAGGTCTGTGCTCTGCACGCTATCACGGTGGCTTCAACCGCGCTGCATTGCTCATACGGGTCTCTTAACTCGGTTGTGCTCTTCGGGTTCTGATGGGGTTCACGTAATTGGGGAATTGATACGCGGAGCACTGAAACTGCGCTTGCAGGGCACCTTTTGCAAGCTGTGCTATCGAGGACGAGAGTATAAACCCGCCTTACCAGTATGGGATTCCCTTAGGCTCGACGTCTCATCCTTGATCTTTTGTCTCTCCAACCTACGATGTTCCTTCGCGGCCGGTCCGCTCTCATCGCTGCCTTCCTGTTTGTTGTCTCTGCCCGACAAACCTTGGCCGTCTGTAGTCTAGGTCAAATCGGTTCGTGACCTCCTTTTTAGTATCATATTAAATCTCATGGTCAGTATGCGGGCGCAGCTGTTGGCTCCGAGATGGTAAGTCTGAGTCCTTTCCGTCTGTGTCTGCGTTGACCATGTACACCTTCACAGCTCCAGATGGTACGCCCAAGCTTGATGTGTCTGCGATCATGACCAACGTCTGCCTATACAGTTTACCGGACCCGCTCGCGCCTTCGACGAATATAGCGGGTTCCTGATGGCGAACAACTGCAAACTCATCTCTCAGAATGGTATCACGCAAGCCACGAATCAAATGTGCAAGGGAGGATACAGTAAAGGCGCCTCCGTTACCTGCGATGGCAGCGGCAAGTGCGTGTGAGCTCGAGGTCCTCCTGGAGGACGTCGCTGATGTATTTTTGTTGGTGGCTTTCTGTCACAGTTTTCTAATTCCCTACGGTTTTATTCTCGTAAGCGCCCAGTAGGCGCCAGGGGTTAGGGTTATGGACTAGGGTTAGGACAGGCACGCGTCAGAACGCGGTCACGTGTTGGTCACGTGCTGGGAAAGGACTCAGAGTCATGTGAGGATCTTATCTTTATCTTATCTATGATGTAGACGCTCCGGTACAAGGGTATAGTAGGTAGCCGGACCCAGGGTCCGGGTAGTGTATTCTAGAATAGCGTAGAAGGTTCCGGACACATCCGGTACTCGGCTTTAGACTTTGCCGAGCCCGGAGTGTCTTGGCAAGTATCGCACCATCATCACGCCATCGCGCATGTGATGGGCAGTATCAAGGGTCTCGGGTAGTACCAGGGGTCCTCCCCTTCATGTATATATACCGGGCTCTGCTGGGCTTAAGTCCCCAGCATCATCTACCTCGTCTTTCACCCACTTCACTCGCACACTCGCAGTCAAGTCCAACCCCACTCAAGCTACTAAGGTAAGTAGCGGGGTTTACTTTGACATTTAGATGATGCTATACCCCTTCGCGTCGACATCGGCCTTAAGGGCTTGATCGTCGTGCGCAGCGTGCTCGACGTCGTTGCCAGCGACGTCGGCACCTTTTACTACTTATAATCTTGCGTTCGCAGGTTCGTCTCTTCGATGCGCGGCTACCACCTGTAATAGGGGTAGTTCTTCATTCGTGGGGCTGGCGACTGAGGTCCACCTGTAAAAGGGGGCTGTATGTCATCGGCCATGGGGTCGCATGGGCATTACTCGTCGAATTATCGCGAGTGATGTTTGTGTAGGCGGGTTCGAAGCGCACATCGACCTGTAATAGGCGATGCTGTGCTCGGCCCGTCCGGAGACCTAAACGACTTGGGATCTGGGGGATACGTTGAGCCACCTGACAAGGGGCTTGACATGTTGAGACCCACCGTTGGACACGTGGCGCCAGGAGTGCGACCACGTGGGCGGGCTGTGCAATACAGCATGGGAATCTTCTTGCCGATCCACAGGCGTAAGTGGCCACGCGACGTGTGGGGTGTTGAGTCCACCGCAAGGTGACCGCATCTC
This sequence comes from Phanerodontia chrysosporium, assembly GCA_001910725.1. Classification (NCBI taxonomy): domain Eukaryota; kingdom Fungi; phylum Basidiomycota; class Agaricomycetes; order Polyporales; family Phanerochaetaceae; genus Phanerodontia; species Phanerodontia chrysosporium. The sequence continues at coordinate 714,498 of MJGA01000008.1, forward strand.
CGGTACTGGATGACAAGCGGTAAGACGCTAGCATCTGGGAAGTCCGTGGAGATCGTAGCCGTAAGGTACGACAAACCATTTGCAGCGGGTGTGGAAACCCGACTGAGATCTGAAACTCCCCCATCGCGCATGTGCAGAGAGATAATGGCATGCCGTAAACGACTCTACCCACGAATGCGCGCGCATCAAGATTCGAACCGCAGCAAGAGAGGGCTGGTAACCCTCATTTTTCTGAGCACTTTTCCTCCCATAAGTCGTACCTGTAAAAGGACGCTGGTTGATTATGTTATCACTAAGATGAAGTTCTACAACAAGACCATCATTGCCCGCAACGCCGCCGCCCCCTACCCCTCCCTTGCAGAGCGCATCTCGCTTCGCAAGGAGACCCAAGAAAAGGTCTACGAGGAGGTCAAGGAGAAGCTGGCCGAGATCGAGCGCCCCAAACAGCGCGAGAAGTATCTCCTCCAGCGCGAGCGTAACCGTCGCACCGTTACCCGCCCCGTCCCGAAGGCCGAGCAGGATCGCATCAACGAGGAGTTCGAGGAACGCCTCTGGGCGCTCGAACAGGCCTCCAGGCTCATCATGGAGATGAAGGCGCGCAAGCGTCTCGAGGACCGGATTTCGAATCCGGCTCCCTCACTCCTGAGTCGCCTGGGTCCCCCTCAGCACCTGTCTCAAGAAGAGGTCGAGGAGACATACGGGAATGACGGCGACATGCAAGGCAAGGTCCCGAAAGAAGCCGGTCGTATACAGAAGTCGCACATCATTGATCGAACAAAAGAAATGATGAATTTGTTCAATGCGGTAAACCTTCGCTTGGTACCGCTCAGCGACCACCTCGTCGACATCGACAAGGTCGACAAGGAGCTAGGCGACGAAGTCTCGAAGTTACTCGTTGACTTCGAAGACTTATACGACCACTTCGACGAGAACAAGGGGAGAAAGAAGTTGAAGGGAAAGCATTACAGGTGGATTACGAGGGATCTAAAGAAAATAAAATATGTATCCTTCGAAAACTTTAGTACTCGATATGTAGAGATCGCAAGGGAGCTCGTCGCTCTCAACATCTCATTCGAATACTAAAGTCCACCTGTAACCCGATGTAATAAAAACTCCACCTGACACTGAACTTCTGTGTGATACATAAGAGTTTTCCTTACCTTCCAACTGTAAAAGTGGAAAGAATTTGTACTAACATACCTTTTGACTAAGAAACAATGGCCGACGCTGATCAAATCGCACAAATCAACTGGACCGAAATCAACTTGTCCTCGGACAATATTCAGCTCTCACACGAGACCACGGTTCAGGCAATCTCCTCGGTCGCAGCACCAGAGGAGATATCGCAGAACCAAAGGATTTTCATTCAAGAATCGATCTACGCGGGGGTTGTCGAAGCCTCCCGTCAGAACGAGGCCCACGTGAGGCACCTATTCGATGGGTTCCTCAATATTTTTAACGGGGCTATGACAACGATTCTGGAGAAGGTGGACGAAGTCCGCGAAGAGCTGGTCGAAACCCAAAAAATCACCTATGTCCAGGAAGCCGCGCTGGAAAGCGTCAAGGGGATCACAGACAATGCGATCAAACAGTTGAACGCCCTCCCAGCCGGTATCGGTTCAGGAGGCGGTGCACCCGCTCGCCCTAAGTCCGCCCAACCGCCGCTCTTCTCAGGCGAGAAGTATACGACGAAGTTCGAGGAATGGAAAAATCTGGTCGAACTTTGGAACAGCACCCAGGGCATCACGACGGACAAACAGCGCATAGTCAATGCGTTGTCCCTGTTGCGCGAACCAGCCCTGAAGCTGATGCAACCACTGTTGGACAAGAATGCCAAGGGCGAGGACATGGGCTCGGTCGACAACTTCTGGGCTAGTCTCCAGACGGTATACGGTCAAAAGGATGTTACGCGCACGGCAACGAAGGACCTCGAGAAGCTACTCAACGACAAGTCGGCTCTTCAGAAGGATATCATCGACTACTTGGTTCGCTTCAAGGTACTCCTCGACAACAGCAGCAAGCCGTTCACGGATGCGCACATGATTAACAAACTGTACGACAACGTCGAGGAGAAGCTGGGCATCTTCGTGCTGGGTCGCGGTCGCTCGAGTTGGCCTACAACTGCGTCGGAATTCATGACGTATCTCGTTGAGGCATACAAGGAACTCTACCCCGACCGCGCAGCGACGCACATCTTCAGCAAGGGAAACTCGCACGGCTCGGGTTCTACACCGGACCCGAATGCTATGGACATCAGCGTGGCTCAGACGGGCAGGGGCAAAGGCAAGGGGAAACAACAGGCGAATTCTCAGGAAGCCAAGAAGGTTTCCACTCCCTGCGCCATTTGCACCGAGCTGAAGAAGTTCGCGCGTGCTAAAACGCACGTGACTTCGGACTGCTTCTCGCTCAAGGACCAAAAGCCGCAATAGTCCTCTGGTAACAACAACAACGGCAAGGCCTCCTCCTCGAGCGGGGGGAGTAATAATCAAGGAAAAGGCAAGAACGCAGCGGCAATCGCCGCCAAGAAGAACTCCTTCAATCAAGCGAAGGCCAGGATGGCCGAATTGGAGAAGGAGATCGCGGGACTCGAGGCCGACGACGAAATCGTCATCAATGCGGCCCATATCCACGAATGGACGGAGGAAGACGAGAAGGAGTTGAAACAGACTCCCTCCCAGGAACCCGTTGATGAGCGGGAAGCTAGGCGTGCACGTATGAGGGCCCGAGCTGCTAAATACGCGAAATCGTCTGACCGTAAAGTGGATTTTCTCAACGACCTGTAGTGGATCCCTGCGTCCTACAGGTTAATAACGCTGATCATGTACCCACGGCCGAGTCTACACTGGATGTAGATAGAGTAATTGACATTGATGTATTGAACGTCTCGCGTAATAAATCATTATCGTTCAAACTTCCTATTACTCTGTGGGTATATGGTAAAAAAGCGCAGGCAGAAGCCCTGGTTGATTCAGGCGCCACGACGAGTTTCATCAATCACATCTTCGTCGAAAAGAACAATCTGGTAACTATTAAGTTGGCAAATCTGTATGAAGTAAAAAATGCGGATGGAACGATCAATAAAGCAGGACGAATCACTCACGCCCTGCGAGCCTACTTGGAAATTGGAACACACAAACACACCCAGTACTTGCTCGTGACGGATTTGCACGACAAAGACATGTACATAGGGTACAAGTTCCTACACCGGCATAACCCAGAAATCGACTGGGCAAAAGGCAATTGGGAGTTCACCAGATGTCCTGAATCATGCAAAGTCTCCAGCATGGCACAGAAAGTCCAAGCCCTCGACATCGAAATCGGCAATGACGAGGAGCTGGCAGAGCTCGAACCAGAGCAACCTTGGGAATCCTCACTGGACGATATTGGAGAAGAGGATATTCCCCACCACATCAACTGGGTTGATTTCAGTAACCCAGAGGAACGAATGCAAGCCGAGGCTGTCGCTGACATCCTGGAAAAGGATGACGACGATACAGTCGACACCTCGCAATGGAAATCACAGGTACCGAGTTGGGTCCACAAATTCGAAAGCGTATTCAGTAAGACCAAGTCTGAACGCATGCCCACCCACAAGCCATGGGACCATGCCATCGAATTTGAGGAAGGAGCTAAATTGCCCCCAATCGGAAAGGTGTACCCACTGGACCAGAGACAACGCTCGTCTTTCGACGAGTGGATTCGTGAGGAACGCCGAAAAGGCTACATTGAAGAGTCGAAGTCACCCATCGCTGCATCATTCTTTTTCGTAAAGAAAGCCGATGGCAGTTTGCGGCCTTGCATGGATTACCGCCCCTTGAACGGAATTACAAAGAAGAACCGTTATCCTATCCCTCGCATCGCCGATTTAATCGACGCACTATCTCAGGCATCGATATTCACAAAAATCGACCTTCGCTGGGGATATAACAATGTCCGCATCAAGGAAGGTGACGAGTGGAAAACGGCTTTTGTAACCAAGGACGGTTTATTCCAGGCCAAAGTTATGTACTTTGGATTCGCAAACGCACCGGCAACATTCCAGAATATGATGAACAACATTTTCGAAGACCTTATCCGTCAAGGAAAGGTTATGGTCTATCTCGACGATATCCTCATCTTCGGCAACGACCGCGAGGAACATCGAAAGATCGTACACGAAGTGTTGCAGCGACTGGAAGACAACGACCTCTTCGCAAAGGCAGAAAAGTGTCTATTCGAGAAGGACAAGCTCGCCTATCTCGGCATGATTATATCCAAGAATCATGTAGAAATGGACCCTGCTAAAGTCACAGGCGTAACGGAGTGGCCCGTACCGACCAAGGTCAAGCACGTTCAGGCATTCCTTGGATTCGCGAATTTCTATCGCAGGTTTATTAAAGACTTTGCGAAGATCACGAAGCCACTCACGGCACTCACCAAGAAGGATCAACCATGGGAATGGGGTTCTGAACAGCAGAAGGCATTTGACGACCTGAAAAAGGCGTTCACTTCTGCACCAATTCTACGAATTCCGGACGACGTTAATCCGTTCAGGCTCTCTACCGACGCGAGTGACTTCGCGATCGGCTCGGTTCTGTCACAACTCGACCCAAACGATAAGCTGTACCATCCGGTAGCCTTCCACTCCAAGTCACTCAATGTTCACGAAAGGAACTATGAGATATACGACAAAGAGATGTTGGCCATAATCCGCGGGTTAGAAGAGTATAGGCACTATCTAGAGGGACATCCGGAGAAATTCGAGATATGGTCAGACCACCAAAACCTGACTTATTTCAAGCAGGCCCAGAAATTGTCTCGTCGTCAAGCTCGTTGGGCATTATACCTAACAAGATTCCATTTCACACTACACCACAAGCCGGGTAAAACAATGGAAGCTGAAGACCCTCTGTCCAGGAGACCAGATCATGAAGAGGGGGTAGAACTCGATAATCGCGACCATATTCTTCTGAAGCCAGAATTTTTCGCCAATCTGCTCGAAGTCTGCGCGATCGACGCCTCCCATGACGCTCCAGTAAACGACGATTTACTGCTCCAAGAGGTCAAGAAGGCTCTGTTATCTGACGAAGTCACCAAGAACTATCAATCGTTACTCAAATCAGGCCCACGCGAGTTCAAGAAACCGTTAGAGGAATGGAACTTTGAGAATGGATTGCTACTCTTCCGGGGACATATCTACATACCGAAGGATGAGAATGAGGACTTACGACGACGAGTAGTCCAAATGCACCACGACCACCCATCAGCCGGACATCCAGGCAGATGGAAGACCTACGAACTTGTCTCCCGAAACTATTGGTGGCCGGGAATGTCTGTCTTCGTCAAGAAATACGTCACGGGTTGCGACACGTGTCAGCGAATGAAGAATCGCACACAGCAGACCTACGGACAACTCATGCCCAACAAGGTACCTAATGGACCTTGGGAAGTTATTACCATCGACTTGATTACTCAGTTGATGCCGTCAAGAGGAAAGGATGCCATCCTAGTCGTTGTATGCCGACTCACCAAGAGAGCACGTTTCTTCGCGATAACGAACAAATTCTCCGCTAAAGACCTTGCAAAGATTCTGATGGATAGAATTTACCCTATCCACGGACTACCTTTGCAGATTATCTCAGACAGAGGAACTCAATTCGCGGCAGAACTCTTTCAAGAATGGTGTAAGCTACTCGGTATCGAGTCAGCGATGTCTACGGCATATCACCCTCAAACAGATGGTCAAACTGAACGAGTAAATCAAGTTCTAGAACAGTACCTACGCTGCTTCGCTGATAATGTCAATCACGAAGACTGGGTCGATTATCTGCCCACTGCAGAATTTGCCTACAACAACGCAGCACATGAAAGTACAAAGGACACACCGTTCTTTCTAGAATATGGTAGACACCCACGGGCAGGACCAACTCTCGACAAGCAAGCCAAAAGCAAAGACTTGAACGAGATATTCAGACTTAGACAAGACGCCCAAGACAAGGCCAAAGCAGCCCTACAACTAGCAGCGGACCGTATGAAGTGGTACTACGACCAGAACAAGCAAGAAGTGCCGTTTAAAGTCGGCGACAAAGTGCTGCTGAATTCAAAGGATTATCAAACCACTCAACGCACGCTGACACCGAGGTACCTAGGACCGTTCGAAATCATCGAGCAACTGTCCAAAGTAACCTTCAAGGTGAAACTGCCTCCACAATACAGGGCATATCACCCGGTTTTCCACGCTAGTAAATTAATCCCCTATTCTACACCCTCCATCACCGGCCAACGAGCCGCACCACCAGAGCCAGAAGTTCACAACGGAGAGCTCGAGTACGAGGTCGAGAAAATTCTCAACCATAAGACTACCGGGCGTGTCAGGAAACGAAACTGGTACATGGTTCGATGGAAGGGTTATGGGCCAGAAGAAGACAAATGGGAACCAGAAAGTAATCTGGAAGGTGCTAAAGAGAAGATCGCGGAATTTTGGCGCGTTCGGAACGAAGAAGCACCTATGGAAACAGACGGTTTAGAACTCGACGAAGAGGAAACCCTTCAGATCGTTCTAGATGGTGGAAAAACACCATCCAAGAGCACCACCGAGGCAGCAGGCTGGGACCTGTATGCAGCAGAAGATGTAACTATTCCAGCAGGAGACCGCAAACTCATCAGCACTGGCATTCACATCCGAGTTCCAACTGGAACCTATGGACGGATTGCACCGCGATCAGGACTGGCACTCAAAGGCATTCATGTCGGCGCAGGCGTTATCGACCGGGACTACACGGGTATCGTCAAAATACTACTCCTTAACACAAGCGACAGTGACTTCACAGTCACGACTGGAGATAGGACGGCTCAATTGATCCTGGAGAAAATTGCCGATGCCGATATAGAAATCGTCGAAACACTACAGTCAACTGATCGTGGATCAGGCAGGTTTGGATCCACTGGAAAATAAAAGTCTTCTCTCGGGAGTTCGAATCTGAAGAGGGGGTACTGTCACAGTTTTCTAATTCCCTACGGTTTTATTCTCGTAAGCGCCCAGTAGGCGCCAGGGGTTAGGGTTATGGACTAGGGTTAGGACAGGCACGCGTCAGAACGCGGTCACGTGTTGGTCACGTGCTGGGAAAGGACTCAGAGTCATGTGAGGATCTTATCTTTATCTTATCTATGATGTAGACGCTCCGGTACAAGGGTATAGTAGGTAGCCGGACCCAGGGTCCGGGTAGTGTATTCTAGAATAGCGTAGAAGGTTCCGGACACATCCGGTACTCGGCTTTAGACTTTGCCGAGCCCGGAGTGTCTTGGCAAGTATCGCACCATCATCACGCCATCGCGCATGTGATGGGCAGTATCAAGGGTCTCGGGTAGTACCAGGGGTCCTCCCCTTCATGTATATATACCGGGCTCTGCTGGGCTTAAGTCCCCAGCATCATCTACCTCGTCTTTCACCCACTTCACTCGCACACTCGCAGTCAAGTCCAACCCCACTCAAGCTACTAAGGTAAGTAGCGGGGTTTACTTTGACACTTTCAGGCCTGTTGCTGCGGTCGATACACAAGGCCAAAGCTGGGCGTGTTCGCCAACGAGCGATGATAGCTGTGACATTGGAGGATCGGGTGGAAGATTCACAGTACTGGCTTGCTGTAGTCGCAACTAGAGCGCCGTGACCCTGTATATATTCACCCTACTCTCAGAAGACTCGGAGAGCGAGAAATGAAGCTTTCTCCTCCGTGAAGTGCAATCTCAAGCGGAGCAGGCGGTGCAGCAGAGGATGCGCAGTCAACACGCGTCGGCCATGCATCAGTCCGCACAGGGCGCATATACCACGTGACATCATGTTGGCGCCGTGCGTGATCCTAGCCAGTTAGGTTGGACTTGACACCCACTGGCACGCTCGGTTTCGAAGCACAAGCTATTCTCGAGGCTTGAGAACCACAGCTTAAAGGTAAGTAGCCTGCCTGCAGGTGGCGTGTGCTTATCTTCATCAAGCTTGACGTGGTCTGAACTTTGTGTTTGTATGTTGAAGGATTACACCGCTGCCATCACTCACCAGTCCATCGCAGTGCGGTCCCGACAATATCGTATTTGGAACTTGGCAGCCAGTGCTATTTTCTTATCCCGCGTTTTTCTGTTTTTTGCAACGCCCGAAGATGTATGTCATTCAGTTACCAGGCGAGGCAATAGCACTAACTAATATCAGCTCTCACTTTCAGAGCTTTGTTGCTGGCCTAGGCCCAGATCATATCATCTGGCGATCTCGTAGTGCTTTGACCGCTGGATAATTGTTCTGCAGGCGTGGCCACCACATTGAGTGGTGTACCCCCGTTATATACGGCCCAAGCGTTGAAGGTTCGTTTGCTCGCTCGTCTTCTCCCCCACTATGATGCGGAACTCACGGTTCACTAGGCGGTCTGCCCGTCGAGGGCGCCCGCTAACTGGGGCCAGCAGTCCCTCTTACGATACTACCGACGATTTCGCACCTAGCCATCCCGAACCCCGCAGCGGTGTCCTCACCTCTGGAGTTACAGCTGACGCGGTTCAAGGAGACTCCGTACCGTGTTTACTGGTTAGTCATGAACGTGCTTCTTCCGGCGGAGGAAACTCGAAGGCCGGCGGGTCGTCTGGATCTGCGTTTGTTCGACGTTTTACTACACCTCCCCCTCGCCTCAGTCAAGGTTCATCACAACAATTCCCAAAAGGCCCACCCGGTTCGCCTGCCGCAATAAACATGGCCGTGGATGCAACGACAAAGAAGGACGGTGACTCGCCACTCAAGTCTGTTTCGTGGAGCGAAACGACGGTCGCACAGGTGGACGATCGATGCGTCCAAGTAGCGGTCGAGGTATTCAAGAGCATCATGTCCGGCTCGGCCCTCCCGGATGACGAGAAATCGAGGAAGAAGTTGAAGAAGTTCAACGGAATAGACACTAAGGATTTGCCCGACAATTCAGAGAGTGGGAAGTATAACCCGCTGGTGCGTTCTCTCTGTCCTACTGCTGTACCTCTGTATACTCATCCGCCATAGTGCAATATCTTGAACGCGGTGGAGATACTTGCTGGCTCAAGATATCGCTGGAAGATCGTTGCCAACCATGCCGAGAGCGCCGACATCGACCACAAGCCGGATATCGCGCGATACCCTGTCGACATACCCGCCGCCAAAGCCGCATATACCCGCAACATGCACACCAAAAACCGCAACATTGCCCGATGCGCGTGGGCATGGATGAATAGCTATATCGAGGTGAAGAACACCGAGGCCAAGTCGCCCTTCTTCTTCGCGCGCAACGTCGACAAGAATGGCAGACAGAAGTTTCTGCGTCAAGGCGAGGGGGGTAAGCAGGCCAGAGGCCAGTTCATCAAGTACGTCACGGAGGCGATGCTTCGCCAGCACCGTACGCACTACTACTCGATCTACATCACCGAGATGTCCGCGCGTGTCTTCCGCTGGGACCGAGTCGGCTGCATCGCGTCGGAGCCGATCGACCTCAGGGAGAACCCGTACGACTTCCTAGACATTCTCTATCGCCTCGCTACGTCCCCTGACCATGGCGGCGTCGACAGTACCATCAACCTGGCAACGAAGGAGGAGATCGCTGAGCTTGCGGCCTACAATCCCGGTGATAACAAGTGGTTGCAAGAGTACCACGACTCCATGCTCGACGACCAGCTCAGCCATCCCATATACAGGGTATGTAATTACCTCCCCCCCTCTAATCGCGTGCTCATAACCGCCGTAGGTTTCCTGTCCTTCCATTTCCCTGGATGGCTCTGACTCCATGGCCGCCGAGAAGAGCTTTCTCATCGGACGATATGCCTTTGGCCATTACTCGCCCTTGGGAAGATGTACAAGGGGATATCCCGCGCTAGACATGGAGACGAAGCGGCTCGTCTGGTTCAAAGACCAGTGGCGCTGTGTCGCAAGACCACATTCGGAGCTTGACGCCTACCTTCGCCTCCACGACCACAACGTCCCGTACATTGCTACACCTATCGCAGGTGGAGACGTCGAAGGACATCGCACGATCTCCCAGGATTTTCTCACACACCTTGAGGACGAGTGGCGGCCGTCTGCGCGCGTCCACACCCGTTTAGTCTCCAAAGAAGTTGGTACCCATCTCGAGACATACCGAGATTCCTACGAACTATTGCGGGTGTGCGCCGAAGCATTTTGTGGTGAGTCCTATCACTTCTCCGTCGGCACCTTTGTTCACTGTGCCGTAGCGCATCGGCGAGCTTGGCAAGTTGCACGCATCTTACATCGCGATATCAGCGTAGGCAACATTATGATCGATGCGATGACGAGGCAAGGTTTTTTAAACGACTGGGACCTATGCAAGTATAGAGAAGACATGGACGCAAAGCTACCGGCTTCTGAGCCCTCTGGAATTTCTGTAAGCCTTGCGCTCGTTCAACTCCTCATTGCAACTTGCTCATCTGCTCACAGGGGACCTGGGCTTTCAAATCCGCTTTAACGCTTCGCTACCCTCGCAAGCCCCCTGAGCTCGCGGATGATCTGGAATCTTTCATCCATGTCATCAGTTTCCTCGCCTATCGCTACCACCAACACAACTTATCCTCCGTACCGGAAAATGACACGGTGGATGCCCAAATCAGGGCCAACGGGAACAACCCTGAGCTTATGGGGTTGGTCAACATGTTCTTCCACACGCGGAAATCTGTCGGCAACGGATTCTACGCAGGCGGAGAGATGAAGTACCAGGCGATACTGTGGGGTCGCCCACCCGTGTCATTCAAGCCTCTCAAGAACGGCAAGCGTTCTCTCGTGGATACATTCCTGTGTAAGGCGTATCGCCTCCTACAAGAGCACTACTGGTCACTGGATGAGTCGGAGCTCACGGTGCATGCGGTGCGCGAGGGCGATCGCGCGTCGCCTGACGAAATCGGGGACGTACGTACGACAGATCCGGCGGAGATCATAGGCGAGGTCCCTGAAGTGTTTGAGATATTGATGGAGGATCGCGCGGCGGATGAATCGGAGGTCGAGGTCGACGAGGAAGACTTCTTTGAAACCGCCATGGATACGAGGCTGATCTGTCCATTCTCAGACCCCAAGCCCGTGCTCAACTCACATTCAAAGCTAGCTTCCCTGTTCACGAACTTTGCTGTTGACAAGCACGGCGTCCAACGTGATCTCAAGGACTACCGTGACGACAAGCTCTTCGATCAGTACCTTAATTGGCGCATGGTAGCCTACCTCAAGCTGAAAGGGCCTACTGGCCGAGATCCTCAATACACGGTATCGGCGGAGTCTGCCGGGAAGCGCAAGCGCGAGGAAGAAGACGACCTAGACGAAGAGGAGGCTCCCAGTCCTCCGAAGAAGCCTACCCGTGCCGCTGCTGCTAGAACCAGGCAGACCGTAACGAAGGAAGATCCCGCAGCTACGAAGCCTATCGCCAAGCGTAGCACTAAGTGGAAGGCAGCGGTTGTCAGTCACTCCGTGAAGGTCTCTCCAGAGCCGACAAGACCGCAACCGAAGAACGTTCCCAGTAAACCATCGACATCACGGGCAGCACCGAAGACATTGAAGTCTCAGCCCACGAAGACGGCCACGAAGAAAGCCGCATCGCGGAAGGCGCAAGTGACGCGAAAGCCCTCGAGTCCCCGACGCACAGCGTCCCTGAAGTCTGAGGCCACAGGCCGAGCTAGGGCCCCGAAACTGACGGTTGCTCTGCCACCTGCGCCACCGAGGCGATCCGCACGGCTGGCCAGCAGGGTCTGAACGGTCTTTTTCTGCATCCTTGGTCGCCTTGTGCTGCATACCGTAGCCACCACCAAACGATGGCTGTGGTGCTTCCGACCCAGATACAGGCTCGTCTTCAGAAGGGCAACCGCGAGGTAGACAATTCACGCGAAGATGAAGCCTCTGGGACATCTCCGAGAAAAGCCTGCCGGACCAGCGTCGCGCTACCGAACCGAATCTTATGGCCAGAGGTTCGCCATTTGAGGCAGCGCGAAATTCGGTTAATGAAGGCTGACGGCCAAAGTCACGAAGAAAGGAAACGTCGTGGCGTCCACGGTTAATCCCGCCAGTCACTCTGAGGTCGCTGCCCCGGGCAGCTGGCCTACCGGGTATACTTGGGTAGTTGGTATGATCGACTGCTTAGATATCTCTACCTCCTATTTAGGCCAGGCTGTAGCTGTGGTATCTATTCTATAACCCTGCAAGTGGGCTTAGCGCATCGAGGAGGTGTTGCTCGACCTGAGATGTCCCCGCGTGATTTAAATTTGGTCAGCTGTGGATCTTATCTTATCTTTGGACCTTCAGAGCTAGATCCAAGATTTTGGGCCGCGGTCCCGCTACTCTACTTCACCTTTCCTTCAGATGTCTGTGAACAGCTCATTGCCACCGGGAACGGCTCCCATAAAGCCTGAGTGTGTACATCAGGGGTGTTCAGCTCGTACTATCCTGACGTCTCTCCAGATTCATCCTTGCGAATGCAGCTCGCACTGTTCCGGACGATGACGCCGCTGAGGGTAGTACTAGCCATGTGAATGGCCGGACGACGGATCAAGGCCCCCAGAGGATGGACAGAGTCGTTCTGGTGGTGCCAAAAAAAAGTGGTCAAAGGAGGAGCGCAAAAACAAGCGTGGTGCGAATAAGGGCCGCCGCTTCCAAAAAGTCAGAGACGACCTGGAGCTCTGCTGGAGAGTTGCAGTAGGAAAGACCTGCGAGTTCGGCTCAGAGTAAGTATCATCTTCCACTGTTTTTGATGCTTACAACATAACATTGGGTGTAGGTGCCGCAACACGCACGATGTCAAAGCGTACCTTGCATCGAAGCCGAGAGACCTCCGTTTTCCTCCTGTCACTTCCCTCACCACTGAGCCACCGTTCGTCAAGCAAGCAGACGATGACGAGCCCATGCAAGACTCAGAGAATCCCTCGCTTGACTTCTCGACTACTTGCCCTGTCTTCGAGAGAACCGGAGAGTGTAGGCATGGTCTCCGGTGCCGCTACCTCGGTGGACACGTCCAAAAGAAGGAGGACGGCGCCCTTGAGGTAGTTGTGGATGAGGACAAAAAGGCCAGGAATATAGTTGCCGAGACCGAGCTAAACTTCGTAATGGGCGATACCCTCAAGCAAATCCGGTCCAAGAAGGTGCGTGCAAGCCTTTACTGTGACGAGCAGGCACTGAGAGCCGTTTTATAGTTCCCTCATCCGATTGCCGATGCCTATCTGAAGGAGCTGCAAGAGGCACAGAAGGAAGAGAATGGGGAGAAGTCTGAGAAGCCCGCACCCGTTGTGACTACTGAGACAGGCACAGAGATTCCTCAGCCCTCGAACGAGGCAGCACCATTGTCGGAGCCCGTGGTTGGAGCCAGTCGAACCGATGAAACTCTGGGCGAAGTTGATACGCCAGACGTTCCACTCAGACCCGCCGAGAAGAAGCGGTTACATTGGCAGGGAAAAACATGTATGTCTTTCCCATCCTTACTCGAGATCGAACTCAATTGTGCGTAGACCTTGCTCCCCTCACCACTGTTGGAAATCTGGTAAGTGGGCATCAAACGTGCCCCGTCGCTCTAGCTTAACGCCGCTCAGCCATTCCGAAGACTTTGTGTCGATTTCGGTGCTGATATTACTTGCGGTGAAAGTATGTTTGTACTCTCGCACTCAAGATCTCCAGGCTAAGTTCGCTCTAGTGGGACTCGCGAATTCTTTCCTCCAGGGCTCAAAGGAGGAGTATTCCCTCATTCGCAGGCATCCTTCGGAGAAGACGTTCGGTATCCAGGTTGCGGGCAGCAAGCCTCAACTCCTCGTTCCCGCGGCAGAAATCTTGGGCCAGGTCTGCGAAGGAAACCTCGACTTCGTCGACCTCAATTGCGGATGCCCGATTGATTTGGTGTACAAAACCGGCAGTGGCTCGGCTCGTATGTTCACATTCCTTTCCTCCGGCGATGAGCAAGCGGGATTGGCAGCCTGTCGGCCTGTGTAATCCTGTCGGGCACATGCTCGCTTGCTTTCGTCGGTATGGTGCTTGCCTCTTGCTCATTAGAATCATGCTGACCTATGGCTGCAGTGCTGGATGCTGCCAACAAGCTGGGCAAGATTGTGGTCGGCATGAACAGGGCGTTAGGAGATGTTCCGGTTACTGTCAAGCTCAGAACGGGCGTGAAAGATGGCCGGAACAATGCACACAAAATTATGCCGCGGTTAGCCACAGAGTGGGGAGCTGCCGCTCTTACAGTAAGCCTCCTGACCTCATTGTACATTGTCCGTACCTGATCACTGCGCCCCAGCTTCATGGAAGGACGAGACAGCAGCGATACTCCAAACTTGCGGATTGGGACTACATCAAAACTTGCGTTGAGGCCGTTCGCGCCAAAGAGGAGGAAGAAGGCCGTGGGTAGTCCCTGCTTTGTTATTGGCCTAGTTCTGAGGAGTGCCCCTCTAGTTCGACCGGTTCCTATCTTCGGAGGTGGAGACGCGTTCTCCTCTCAGGACTACTGGGAAAAGGTGAACCACAGCGGGGTTGACGGTGTTATGGTCGCTAGGGGAGCGCTCATCAAGCCGTGGATATTCACTGAGATCAAGGAGCACCGCGAATGGGATATCAGCTCCCGTGAGCGACTGGAGCTGATCAGAAAGGTGCGTAATACCCTGCGCTGAGAACTCTTGGCATCGCTGACCTGTTACAGTATGCAGAATATGGTCTGAAGTGCGTATGCATCATTGTTATCGTGGTCGCGTCTGACATGCCTTTCCTTCAGCCACTTCGGCTCAGATACGGCAGGCGTAAACACCACACGTCGCTACCTCTGCGAGGCCCTCTCCTTCCAGTACCGTTACGTTCCTATCGGCCTCCTTGAGGTGCTTCCTGGACGCCTCAACGACCGTCCGCCGGCATTCCGCGGTCGTGATGAACTTGGTACGTGCGAGTGGTGGTCCGTGACGCGCGGAAACTGATTGATCTGCTGTGGCTGTGTAGAAACATTACTGGCCAGTGGCGACAGCCGTGATTGGGTGAAGATCTCAGAGATGTTCTTGGGACCGGCGCCAGAGTCCTGGACCTTCACGCCGAAGCACAAGAGCAATGCGTACGGAACCGAGGAGAGCCAGGGTTGATGACACGTATATCACGACCGAAATCAGCCAAACGTCCCATGTATCTACGTACTCACGTCTTCGGGCAAGCGGTTAGCAACGCGCTGGTCTCGATCTCGCGACGACGAACTAGTTACAGGCAAAGACCGCGAGTGGCATCAGCGCCTTGAGGTTTTCATCATGACCTTGCTCTGATCGTTTGCGGCACTTCTCCCTAGTTGAGACGTGCAAGAAATTACTCCACGTGGTGCGTATGTTGTTCTCTCGCACCTTTCATGGCATACGCTGTATACACAAGCCGTGATCTACAGGAATAGTATCGTCGCGACTGATGAGAAGTTCAAATTCATGCGCGCCCACAGCTGCCTCGTCGCGCTCAGCGTCAGGTCTACCACGAAACATCTTGCTGGGGACAGCTTGGCAATGGATCACGCTGCGAAGGGGTCATGAAACCGACCGCGCTTCTCGATGCCCAGAATAAGCATTGTTCGCAATTTCGACAGGCTTTGTATCGTCATATAAACGAGCAGAACGTCAGAGACATCCCTCATTCCCTCCTCCCTTTCTCTTCCTTCCTTCTCTTGCTTTCACCGCTGGTCGGTATACTTTTTCGTCTTCACCTTTATTTTCTGCGTCACATTCGCTTTCGACGAGATGAAGGTTTCGATCACTATCTCTTGCCTTGCTTTCTGCCTTGTGGCTGTCGCTGCTCCAGTTTTTGACGAGGTAGGTACTCTATATTCCGGGCTTGGATTCATCACTGACACTTAGATCTCCTGCTCAGACTGTCGGTGGTTACACGGATCCATTGATATGTGGTATATTCAGTCGCGAGAATGGGTTGATTAAGAAGTGCCCAAGAACAATATTCAGTTTTACATCAAGGGAAACCAGCTTGCAGTCGTGAGTCGTGTAGTTTTCAATGTTTACACCCCTTCCTGATTAGCCCTTGTCTGAGAGCCCTACAGGAGATCCCAAGCTCGATTCGACCGCTCAATGCGGTACGTGGCCGTCATGCACCGTGTCTAGAACGCATGGTTGACGAGGCGACAGACCATTCTCTGGAGCTACAAGTTTCAAAACACGTGATTGTAGAGAGCGGTACCTGTGCAGCCATCGACAAAATGTGGGATGCTGCAGGGCTGACTGGCAGCGGCCAGCCGGAGTTGAAGCAGAAGCTATTCCTCCCGCTTTTCGACGCCATTAACGACACACCCAATGCGGTGTGGATCCCGAAGGGCGTAAACGGCGAGGCGCGTCATGCGACATTTATTGTGGTCTGAGCTTGGCTGACCTGCATACAGAAAGCGACAGTCGTGGCGTCCCTGATGCAGGGCCAACCGATTAATCCCAAACTTGAGCTCCAGTATCTACCCATGATCAAGACGTACTACACCAACGATGACATCAAGAAGCGGACGGCCGCGCTCGCCACCAAGTTGGACGAGCTTCTGGTAGACATGGTCACGAAGGAGGCACCCAAAGTAGCCATAGCGGCGCTCAAGGCAAAGCAGAAGTCGACGACTGGTCGTGCGGCTTCCAAGTTAGATGAGTCAGTGAAGAAGATCAACAAGCAGGCAACGGTCAGTCAGGCCTCATGCGTCAACATTCTAGATGGACTCATGTCGATTTCTAGGATTGGGAGACCGGACTTGGGCACAGCGGTGAGACCATGTCTGTGGTCTGGGGCCGTGTTTTGAATGGGGCTCCTGGTTTGAAGTAGTACCACAGCACGCCATGTAATCGCTCGGATAAACGGTGCTGCAGTGCCGTTCATCAAGGCCTCTGGAACGTGCATGTTGTCCTTGCCAGTGTGATAGTCTATCTCTTGGCATACTGACGGTGGTGCTGCTATCGCGGCCCTTAAGCATCTAAAGCGGGGAGACTCCACTGTATTCTGCTGATGTACGATGTACTATGCGAGGAGTCGCTGCTCGTAGCGTATATGCACAGCCGTTGCATACCTTTATATCTAGTTAGTCCTACGGAGAAGCCGCATCGGTTGGCATCGCATCTAGAAAGCGATTCAACGCAGCAGGGAAGCATCACGATAAGCAGTCCCAGGGCTCAAAGCTCGAATCCAACGTCCAGTGCGGTGCGTTGTGCTATGAAGTTCCACTGAGCGCTGGCGTGTTCGTCTCGCGCAGACCACTCGCTCGAGTTCCAGGTGCTTGCGGGCCGGAAACATCGACCAGCTAGCCAACGTGACATACGCTGCGCACTGAGTGATCGACGCGCGCAACGATGGCGCTGGCGACAAAGCTCGATAGGCTCATGGCCACCACGATCACCGAAACCGCGCAGACAGTCGGGGCGCAAACAGGAAGGGGAGGAAGGCAGCCGTCGGCAAGATTGGTGGGTTGAGCCGGTGCGCCGCGCCCCATAGCCATGGCGCACTCACGGACTGCATGTTAGGACTTGAAGGCACCGCTGATGCGAGCTGGACACACTGTCTGCACAGATGGGACTTGAATGCGTGGTTATCGGAATGTTGTAAAGGAGTTATGAGATGTTGGAGAGGGGTTGTTCGCGCTGATGAAATTCACCCAGAGATCACCTCGCGACGTTTTCAACTTTCGGCTGAAGAGGCACCTGACATTCGAACCTTGAACATCCAGTGTATAATGGCTGTCCGTTTCTGGGCGTTTTTAATACCAAGCATTCGAGATTCTTAGTGATGTGGCTGTTGTACAATGCAGATGTGAGTCCTTTACAGCTTCGCCGCGATCGATTCTGCAGCCCCTCCATCGTTCTCGCGTTCCTTCTCGAGACGCTCCCTCTCCCTGCGCGCGAGGATCGCCCTGCCCGCACGGCTCGCGTTCGCGCGTCCGAGCTTCTTCGATATCCAGTCGCCAATATCGACGAGCGCGTCGAGGTCGCCGTCGGCGGCGTAGCGGCTGCCCTGGAGCGCGTAGAGGACGTCCTCGGTCGCGACGTTGCCGGTCGCGCCGGGCGAGTACGGGCAGCCGCCGAGGCCACCGACGCTCGCGTCGAACGTGCGGAGGCCCATGTCGAGGCTCGCCATGATGTTCGCGACGGCGGTGCCGAACGTGTCGTGGTAGTGCCCCGCGAGGCGCGCGGCGGGCACCGCGCCAAGCACGGTCTCGAGCATCGCGCGCACGCGGAAGGGCGTCCCCGTCCCGACGGTGTCGCCGAGGCTCACCTCGTAGCAGCCCATGTCGAGCAGCGCCTTGGCGACGTCGCGCACCGTGCCCGCGCTCACGTTGCCCTCGTACGGGCAGGAGATGACGACGCTGACGTAGCTGGAGCGCGAGCTCAGCTGTGCGCGCGCTCGTGAGAAAGGCAGAGAGGACGCACCCCCTAACACGCAACCCGTGGTCCAATGCCTTCTTTGTGACGTGCTCAATCCGCTCGAGGCTCTCCGCGATCGTGCAGTTCGTGTTCGCCTTGCTGAACGAGTTCGTGGCGGCGGTGAAGACGGCGATCTCGTCCGTCGGCGGGGGCGTGCCCTCCGCGCTGGGCGGGTGCTCGGACAGCACGTCGAGGAGGTGCTCGAGGCCCTTGAGGTTCGGGACGAGGACGGGGTAGTGGTTCCCGTGGAGGCGCTCCATGCGCGTGATCACGTCGGCCGTGCCAGCCATCTGTCGTACGACGAGCCCTTGAGCTGCGAGCGGCAGGCAATAGCGGCAGATGCACGCACCTGGGGCACCCATTTCGGACTGACAAAGCTGCCTGCTTCGATGGTCTTGAGCCCGGCGCGGTTGAGGCGTTTTATGAGCTCAATCTTGACCTCTGGCGGAATGACCGACTTTTCGTTCTGCAGGCCGTCGCGGGGCCCGACCTCGACGATGTTCACGCGGTCCGCCGCGGCGGGTGTCGCATATGTACGGGCATGGCGTGGGTATATGCGCGGCTTGGCGATTAGTCGCGGTGAGAGTCTCCGGGCGAACATGATGAGCGCGGGCGACAACGAGGAGCAGCTCCTTTCCCCACGGGGAAAGACTCGAGATGCTATATACACCTGACGAACGTTCTCGGTTTTATTCGGTCACGTCTCCTGTCTCTGCGGTCCCCTTTTCGCTCGAGTTCGCTCGTGCGCCGCGTCGTGATTCGAGGAGACGACGACCGGCTCGGCACTGCGTGCGATGTGACCCGCCGCACGCGCCCCGTGGTATATAACGGGTGCTGCCCAGCCCCAACTTTGTCTGCACACGCCCACGCAGCGTCTCCAATCTCCGGCCCACATCGCACCATCTCTCGTTCCCTCGAATGTCCACCAGACTCCTTCATAACCCGGCCCTCCGCGCAGCCTTCGCCCGCACACGCCCTTCACCCCTGCACCTCCGCCTGCGGCTCATGTCGACGAAGCAGTACGAGTACATCCTCACCTCGCGCCCCGCGGAGGGCGTCGCGCTCGTCACGCTCAACCGCCCCAAGGCCCTCAACGCGCTCTGCTCGCCGCTCTTTGCGGAGCTCAACGCCGCGCTCGCCGAGTTCGACGCGGACGACTCTGTCGGCGCGATGGTCCTCACGGGCAGCGAGCGCGCCTTTGCCGGTGCGTGCCACTGGCCGTCGTTCCCGCTCCGCACGCAGCTCACAGGCATGCGCACACAGCCGGCGCGGACATCAAGGAGATGAAGGACAAGACCTGTGCGTTGCCCGCGCCGTGTCCCGCACGCCTGCACGCTCACACCTCCCCACAGACGACGAAGTCTACAAGAACCGCTTCCTCGAAGACTGGGGCCAGCTCACTGCGCTGCGCAAGCCCATCATCGCCGCCGTGAGCGGCTACGCGGTGCGCTGCCCTTTCCTGTCCCCTCCCTCCCGCGCCCGCACTCACCCTCCCGCAGCTCGGCGGCGGCTGCGAGCTCGCGCTCATGTGCGACATCATCCTCGCCTCGCCGACCGCGACGTTCGGGCAGCCCGAGATCGAGCTCGGCGTGATCCCCGGCGGCGGCGGCACGCAGCGGCTCGCGCGCGCGATCGGCAAGTCGCGCACGATGGAGCTCACCCTCACCGGCCGCCGCTTCAGCGCCGCCGAGGCCGAGGCCTGGGGCATGGTCTCCCGCGTCGTCGGCGAGGGCGAGGGCAAGGTCGTCGAGGAGGCCGTCGCCCTCGCCAAGACCATCGCCAGCAAGGGCCGCCTCGCCGTCCAGGCCGGCAAGGAGGCCGTCAATGCCGCGTATGAGCAGACCCTCCGTGAGGGCCTCAATACCGAGCGCCGCCTCTTCCACGGTCTGTTTGCGACGCAAGACCAGAAAGAGGGTGTGTAGCAGACATTTCATCATTGCCCTCTATGCTAATCTTCCTTTCCGTAAGGCATGGCTGCGTTCGCCGAAAAGAGGAAGCCCGTCTGGAAGCACGCGTGAGTTCGTACAAGCAAAGAATCAAACATCATGTATACTATCTCAGCGGAAATATTTGGAAGGAAATTGTAACAAGCCATAGCGGAGGGCGACTCGAAGCTCATCGCTGCATGTAGCATTGTAGACCCACACTGGCTTCCCGCGGAGACCAATGTCATGGAACAACTGTTAACATTTGATGAACTAAGACTACACAGTAGGATACATCGGTATCTCCGAGAAGTCGTAAGGAATCGTAAGATTACAAAATAGTGGGCACAGAACAAGAACAATTACGTAGAGTAAGAGAGATATACAGGCATAGTGGTATCAAAGGAAAGACGAAAGCGAAGAGTCTGTCAGAACGAATACAAAGGCACAAAGACAAGGAGACTTTAGACGATGTTGAACGCTTCGCTCCTCCACTCCTCACCGCGAACGGCCGCTTCGGAGCGCTCCTGGGTGCGGTTCACCCAACCGGACGGGTGGCCCTTGCCCTGAAGGATCTCGCTGTCGCGCTTGCTGACGATCTTGAACTGCGCGTTGCGCTCCTCCTTCTTGCTCTGCGCGCCGCTCTTGACGCTCTCGGCCTCGTCCTTCTTGCGCTGGAACATTTCTTGGAGCACCTGCGTCCGACTCTTGTTGTCGTCGGCCTTGGCCTCGCGCATGCGGTCGCGGACACCAACGAGTTGTCCGTCGACGTACTCGAGCGCGGTTCGCACGGCGTCGGCGACAGCCTTCTGCACCTGCTTCTTGACGAGACCCGTAGCCAGAGGGCGAAGGGTCTTGTACAGGAGGTCGTGCTTTGAGTCGCGAATCGAGAACTTGAGCGTGTCAATCTTGACGATGACGTCCTTGACGTGGAACACGCTACTCGGATCCTTGTCCGCGCTGCGAAGGTGCGCGGTGACCGTCATGCCGTGGCCGCCAAGAAGAACGTCTGCAAGACCAGAGTCCTGGAGCTTGGGCACGCCGGTCTTCTTGTGGAAGTAGAACGCCACGTCCTTCATGTCGGCTTGAATCTGAGCGAACGTGAGTGTGAACTCGTGGTGGCGCTCGTCGCTGATAGCGTTGTACGGTGAGAACTTGATGAAGTTGTGCGCCTCCATAGAAACAAAGTTCGGGAACAGGTTGCGACCCGAGAACGCGAGGTTCTCGATGACGACATCGAGCGCATCGTCGGTATACTCGATGCGAGGAATGGGGACATAGCCGACCTGACGCGAGCGTCAGCACCAATAAACGATACAAATAGAGTGCACCTTACCTGATCCATGAGACTCGGCAGGATGACCTTTCGGATGTCCATCCAAAGCTCGGGCTTCCACTTGAGACTGCCCTCGCTGTCGAAGAGGAGGTCGCGGGTGAGACGGGCCCAGTCGTCGCCGAAACGCTGGTTGAGAGGGTCGTCGGCGAAGGCCTTGAACCATGTCTGGGTGCGGTCGATCAGGTTGTCGAAGTGACCCTTGTACTTGTCATCATAGAAGTAGCGACCAGTCTCCCTGAGACGGTTGGCCTCGTCGTTGCACTTGGGCTCCAGTACATAGCCAGGCTCGAGAAGAACCTGGAACGGGGGTCAGAAATCTCGTATGGAAGCAATGGAGGCTCGACTTACCTGACGGATGTATGAGTCACATTGCTTGAACCAGTTGCGGAGGTCTTCGTCCTTCTGCGCATCCTCGTAAAGGTCGTGCATCGCGTCACCAATGACGCTAAGGCTCATGCCGTTGGCGAAGCGTTCAAGGAGGGTGCGAAGCTCAGTGGTAGCACGCTGCAGCGACGTGTCCGACTTGAGTTGCTGGTGGGAGTCGTTGGCATGGTTGGCAACGGTACGTCCGTGTGCAGCGTATTCCTCAAGGTAGTCGAGGAGCCAGCGGATGGACTCTTGGTAGTCCTTGTGCTTCTGGCACTCGACGATAACCTAGATATGTGCATATGAGAACGTGTTATGAGCTGTTCTGACATAGGAACATACCTTCTTGCCCCGGAAGATGAACTGGTCGCGACGTTCCTCAGGGAAGTATTCGTCGGAGAGGAAGCGCTTGGCGCGGTCGACATGCTCACTGGCCTTCTCCGCTGCTCGTTGGCACGATCCTTGTGCTCTTGCGGGACGCGGTCGAAGAGGTTGTCGCGGGTATTCCGGAGCTTATTCATGAGGCCGTTCTTCTTGGCCTCGGCATCCTCCCTATTGTCGGGAGCAGGTCACCACCGACGGCATTTTGAGCGTCCTCTTTTTGCGCCTGGGCTTCCTCCTACATTGAGAGATCAGCAGCTGAACGGAACAATAATGCGGACGCCACATACCTTGGCACGAGCCTTGGCTTCTTCCTTTTTGCGCTGAGCCTCGTCGAGAACCTCGTCGCCACGGCGAACTTCACCGTCCTTCTCGACGACGGTGCCAGTTTGAGCGTCACCCTGACGGGGATGGTGCTTTACAGTGGCGCCGACGCCGGGAATATTGGCCTCGAGCACCTGAAGGTCACATGTCAGACAGCGTTCTGTGGAGTACACGAAAGTAGTGCTTACCGGTGTCTCGTCAGGGCCGGCGGTGCGACCGCCCTCGGTGTAGAAAGTGTCATTTGGGGCGGTGTCATCGACAGAACGGAGGCGCTCCTCGTCTGGGCGCGTCTTCTCCGCGACCTTCATGGCGCCACGGGACATCAAATCGCGGCCGATGACGGAGAAGTCGCTGAGGAGCTTGCGGACCTCCGCATTGGTGAGGATGAGGGAGAGGAGGGTGCGGAGGTGCGAGACGGCCTGCTGTGCGTCGCTCTTGGCCTTCTGCTGGTCGACGGGAATGACCTCGTTCGGGTCCTTCTTTGCCTTCTCGAGGTCGGTGTCGCGGGTGTGCCAGACAAAGTTCTGGAAGAGCTCGTCGGCGTTCTTCTCTTTGACCATGAGACGGGCGGTCTCGATGATGTCGCGAGTGTCGGCGATGAGCTTCTTGCCCTCGGGGAGAGGTCGTTCTCGGGCACGGGGGAGTGGTTGAGGACATACTGGAGGGTGCGGTCGATCTGGTCGTTGGTGGGCATGCGCGACTCCTTAAAGGCGTTGATAACGCCATAGAAGCGCAGCTTGCGGTCGACATCGGCGGCCTGCTTCTGCTTGTCGACAGGGTCGACGACGGAGCCCTTTGCGGGGTTGTCAGAGATGTCCTTGGGAGCGTTTGGAAGAGACATGATGGTCGTTTAGATTAAGAGTGGTGATCGTAAACTGGTCGTGAACGGAGAGTGGAGAGGGTCGTAACGTGAAGAGAGGGAGAGGGAGATTGTGGACAGACGAGACGGGCCCCGCTGTGCTTATATGCGTGGAGAGGACGAGCGATGTCATCGACGGACGAGTGGAGCGAGCACGCTCAGAGGTCTTGTCCCTGGTAAGGCGCGTCGACCGTTGCCACTTTCGGAGATACGAACAGACTGGCTCCACCCGAAACTGGACACCGAGAGTCATTCTAGTCCCGCAGGTGGCGTGGGTCGCGCTCAATACACCGGCGCGTGACGTCATCGTCCCTCCGTGCACTCGCAAGTCCGCAGTCCCAGACATCCCAGCCTCCTACTCGCCACCACCCACGACCCGCTTCACAAAGCTCTCCCAGCTCGTCGGCTCCCGTCCGAGCAGCCAGCGCACCGTGTTGTTGTTCCCGGGGATGCCCCTGCAGGCCATTAGCATCCACTCCACAGACAACACGCGCCGATACCCACCGCTTGTCGTAATAGAACAGCATGCGATACAGAGCGTCCGTAAAGTACTCGCTCCCCGCCGCTCGCTTCAAGAGCTCGCCGCGCGGGATGAGCTGGCACGACACACTGGGAACGCCGGCGACGCGCTCAATCGTCTTTGCCACGTCTTCCAGCGACATGTTTTCGCCTACCAGCTCGTACCGCGCGCGGTTGTGCGGAGTCGGATCAAGGAGGACCGTTCGTGCCACCTGAGCCAAGTCCTCGAGGTCGAGGAACCCTTGGAGCGTCTGCGGCGAATATGCACACATCAGAGTGCGACCCTCGATAGCCCCCTTGACGTCCATGTTCTGCATGAAGGAAGTCGGCTGTAGCATATCAGACGTACGTCTCTGGTTTCAAGGATGACGCGTACCTCGAGAATGGTGTAGTCCATGCCAGATTCAATAAGATACTCTTCCACCCTGCACATAATTGTCAGCAAGCGTCAACACAGACATCGTCCACACTCACACTCGCTTGACGTCGTGGTTCAACAGCTTCCTGAGGACAGGGAACAACACGCTGCAGTACACAAAGTGCTTCACCCCAGCCTCCTTTGCCGCGTCAATGAGCGCGATGCCCATGGCACTCTCCAGAGGGCTGAACGCAGGTGCGTTGTGGAACACGATGTCGACGTCCTCGACAGCTGGCCCAAGAGTGCTCTTCTCGAGAAAGTCCGCGATGACGAACGAGCTGCGCGGCAACTGCTTGTGTCTAGACTGCACTTTCTTGATCGACGCTTCAGAGCGCACGAGCAGGCGCAAGTCCTCCGCTTTGACGGACTTGGACGCGAGCAGCTCTTTGAGCACGTAGCCAGAGGTGCGGCCTGCTGCAGCAGTAATGAGAATGACCATCTTGCAAAGTGATTTCGCTGGGGAGATGGCGTGAGAACACACGGCATTCTAGTCGCTTCTGGAGCTTACAACTCAAATATGCCCCCTGCCTGAGCTTGAAAGTGTGGTTCGAAGGAAGCAAAGAGGAGCACAAGGCTTATATGCTTCCTGTGTGTGCTGAAGACGTCGTGTCGACGTCATGCCGTGAAGTGGGCGCGCCGGAGGTCGGGTGTGCAGTCGTCGGTACTCGCTGTTCGACCATTATCGCGAGTGAACGGTCACGGAAAGACGAGCACGAGCAAGCTAGACTCCGCCCGTCGAGACAAGACCCAAAACCAGAGCGAGCAAGTGGGGCTGAACCGCGCGGGATTCACAGTCCAAAGGGGTGCTTACCTAATTTTGCCCCGCGAGGCGCCAGAGGCGTGACCCGAGCTGGCCGACCGAACGGGGGGCGGGTGCAGACGGCTGGCCGGAGGCCGCGGCGGTCGAAGCGCCCGCACGAAAAGCGTCCGCGAGGCTCCACCACCGATCGCGACGCGACGGAAGGGACGCGCTGAGGCAGGCGGCGGCGAGGGAGCGCGAGGAGGATGGGCGACGAGGAGAGGAGGTGGTGGTGCGGGCTCGAGGAGCGAGGCAGCCGTCAGGCTCGCCCGAGGTGGGGCGCCTGACTCCCAAATCTGGCCAACAATCAGCCTCGAGGCCCGGGAAGCGTCGCTCGGCTTTCGCCGCGCGACGAGGCCGTAAACGCGCTGGCAGGACTGTGAATCTTGCGACACGCAGCTAGCTGCGTCGTGCACCTCTTCACCTATGCCCCTCCGCGAGACTGCCCGCGCCCCCCAGACCAGCCCGCAGATTCACAGTAGTGGGGCTGAACCGCGCGGGATTCACAGTCCAAAGGGGTGCTTACCTAATTTTGCCCCGCGAGGCGCCAGAGGCGTGACCCGAGCTGGCCGACCGAACGGGGGGCGGGTGCAGACGGCTGGCCGGAGGCCGCGGCGGTCGAAGCGCCCGCACGAAAAGCGTCCGCGAGGCTCCACCACCGATCGCGACGCGACGGAAGGGACGCGCTGAGGCAGGCGGCGGCGAGGGAGCGCGAGGAGGATGGGCGACGAGGAGAGGAGGTGGTGGTGCGGGCTCGAGGAGCGAGGCAGCCGTCAGGCTCGCCCGAGGTGGGGCGCCTGACTCCCAAATCTGGCCAACAATCAGCCTCGAGGCCCGGGAAGCGTCGCTCGGCTTTCGCCGCGCGACGAGGCCGTAAACGCGCTGGCAGGACTGTGAATCTTGCGACACGCAGCTAGCTGCGTCGTGCACCTCTTCACCTATGCCCCTCCGCGAGACTGCCCGCGCCCCCCAGACCAGCCCGCAGATTCACAGTCTCGGGTTTACAGTCCCAGCGGGTCAATGCGGCTCTCAGGGCCCTACATAACCTCTGCCACCTCTCTCACCTCTGCCACCTCCACCTCCATCTCGGCGTCCACCCTCAGCCCTCTCTACCCGCTTACCTTGGGCATCTCGGTATCGCACAGGCCCTTTCAGCCGCCTCCCCTCATGGACGCACTGCAAGGACGACGTGTCAAGGCTCCAACAGCTCCGAGGGCCCCTGTACCCTCCTGGAGCGGCGGCTGACAGAGGCTCGTCACCGGACCCGGCCCCCCAAGTGCGCGTCGCGTCAGCCAGCCACCGCCCCCGCCCTTCCTCTTGCCATCTCCCACACAAGTTCGCTGGACAGACAGTCACGATGGGCATCAAGGGTCTCTGGAAGGTGAGCGTGCCCTCCTGCTGTGTTTGAGAAGGTGCCCGACTAAACGGCTCACCTGTTGCGGTTGTGGACGCAGATGCTGAAGCCGGCTGAAGAAGAACACTCGCTCTCGGCCCTTGCCCTCGAGCGCGCAGGCATCGGGGAGGCCGACGGAGTCCGTGGCTTTGTGGTCGGCATCGACGCCCACCTCTGGATCACGACCATCGCCCGCGCGCACTCCAGTACCTCAGCGCTGAAGGGCCTGAACCCTGAGCTCGCCACCGTCTTCTACCGCCTTGCTCGTCTCGCAGCCAACCCGGTGTCGGCTGTACTTGTCTTTGATGGCCCGGCTCGCCCTGGGATCAAGCGCAAGCAGACAGTGGTCGCAACGGAGTACGCAATCATTGCACATGCAAAGGCCTTCGCAGAAGCCTTCGGCTTCGTTGTGCACACGGTGAGTCCTGCTTCTAGTCGGGTGGCCTCGGACTGTCCTGACAACGGCTGGCTGGACATGTCAGGCACCAGGTGAAGCTGAAGCTGAGCTGGCGGCAATGAACGCGGCTGGCACCGTTGACGCCATTCTGTCAGACGACAGTGACACGTTCGCCTTCGGCGGGCGGGTGGTAATCCGAAGGTGAGCAATCTTATCCTGTGCACAGACTTCGTGACGACTGATGCATCATTGTGGCGACTGCTAGCTGGAACGTCAAGAACGACAAGGATGTGGTGCACCTCTACGCGGCTGCTACCATTGCACACCACGCTGACACCGCCCTCACTCGTGAGGGCATAATCCTCGTCGCCGTACTCAGCGGTGGAGACTACTCACCGGTACGTGCAGCCTATGTCAGCGCATGGACTCGGTGCTCAAATCATATGTGTGCAGGGTCTACCTGGGTGCGGAGTACAGACCGCACATGGGCTCGCGCGCTATGGCCTCGGAGAGGCCCTCGTTGAGTCGTGCAAGCTCGATGGCGAGATGCAAGACCGTGCTCTCGACTGTTGGCGCGAGCAGGTGCGAACGTGCCTGCGCACTGACCCACAGCAGCACGTCGGCCGACGTCAGCCTGCTCTCGCCAGAGGCCTGCCCGACACCTTCCCAGACGTGGAGGTTGTCCGATTGTACACTCGGCCCTTGGTCTCGTCGCATCCTCTCCCGATCTCGCTCTCGTTCGACAAACGCCCACCAGCTATTGACGTCGCTGCCCTTTCGCGGCTGTGTGAGCGTCACTTCAATTGGACAAAACGCGAGGACCTCCTGAGGAAATTTGTGCGGCATATCTGGCCTGCGGTCGCTCTGCGCAGGGTGATCTGCGACATCCAGCAGAGGCAGACACTTGGCTCCGCCTCGTTGCCAACTGACACCACGGTGAGCACCTTTGACCGCTATTATACACTGTAGCAGCAAATGTTAATGACTTTCCAGACATTCTCGTACTCTATTGAGCCGGCAACAACATCTGCTGACCGGAAGAAGGACCTGCGAAAGGTCAAGTTAGCGACAGCGCCACTGATTGACCTCGCGCTCCGATCCCTGGTGTACACACATGGAGGACCTCAAGCAGCTGGCGTAGTAGATGCTGCAGACGATGCTGTAGTGGTACGGCTGCCCGGGCGGATCGTCCGCTTGCTTGACGCGAGGACTCCGATAACACCAGTTGCGGGTCCTTCCCGCAGTCGACGATCACCATCCACGGCGTCGACCACGTTGACGGTGGTGCACCGCCAGTCGGCGGCGTCAGTCCCACATGACCCGCAACCAGATACACCACTGCGAGAAGGTAGTATCATTGACCTGACCGCTGTTTCACCACTAATTGTTCCCGCTGAACTGGTGGATGAAGTCATTGACTTGACACATGTAATGTAGATATATAAGACATGTCAACTAGTTAGCTATGCACACGGGCATGTTCTGCCGCAATGAACACATAGATCAACCTGTGGGCGATCTGGATTGAAGAAGTCCTCCCGCCTCTCAAGGGCATTGTCAGTCCATGAAAGCAGATATTTGAACAGCGTGGCAGGGTTGTCAAAATTCGGAGACCACCCTGCCCAATCGCAGATGCGGCGGAATGACCACCGTCGAACAACAGCCAGCCATTGGCAGCCACCGCGCCGGAAAGAGTGAGTGCCATAGTACCTCGGATCAATGTTGATGTCGAGAAGGTTATTGCGAAAGCACTCCAAGAATGCTCCGCTGCGCTGTATAGCATGAACAGCATCATGAGCATACGCGCAACTTGTGAGATACAGGCGTGACCACTCACCATCGCATTCTTTCCATCTGATGAAATTGAGTCCAACCCCACACGAGGTCGGAAGACGTAGCCAGAGAGCGGCATGCCAAGGTTCTTCATGGTGTTTGCCCAGGCAGCAAATGCCCGGATCGGACAAAGCCACGGACGCTCATTGTCAGAGTACAGGAAGAAGGGTGCAATTCCTGTGCATTGCGCCATGCGGATCAGCTTCTCGAATAGGTGAAGTTGAGCGCGAGACGTACCGCCTGTCTGATGAGTCTTGCGAAAGGGCAGACAAACCTCGAGGCACCAAACACCATCTCGGACCTTGGTCAGCTTTAAATCGGACCATTGGATATGAAGGGCCTCGTCGTAGCGCAACAGACACAAGAAAGCAATGATATAAAGGAATGAGAGCATGATGCGGATGTTGCGGCCTGCCCAGTGCGCCGGGTCGGTGTCTTTGCGTGCTTTCTGACCAAACTCGGCCTCCGGAAAGTTCTTATTGAATGCGGACAGGGTCTTCATGACGCTCTCCTCCATCGCCCGTGCACTCGTGACAATCTCACCTGCTTTGGTCTATGACAGCGTGCGAGAGCACAGGATGTGAGTGTTCTCATCATATCACAGTTGAGAAATATCTGATGCACCTTTTTACGACGCAAGCTGATCATGTATTGGCTTACCGTCGTCGATAGTGATGGGTTACCAAGGTAGAGGCCCGGGTTCACTTGACTCTCCGTCCACGGAGTCATCCCGAGACCCAACTCGCGTGCGAAATGGTGGGTCATTGCCGCCCGCATCTTCTGCGCATGGGAGTATGTTGCTGCTGGGTCCTTAAGCGGTTTCTTCTTGCTTGTGTAGATATCAACATCGTCGCATCTGTAATGAGTCATGTCAGCATGTTGGTGGTTGTGTTGCCACACACAGCAGTCCGATGCCGCACTTATCCATGATCCAGATCGCGATATATTCGGGGGTTTGCTCAGAGAGGTGCTTCGGGTCTAATTCCTGGCTTTCCTTCAGAAAGCCATTCGAGACACAGAACCTGATGAAAGATTTGTATTGCCTGAATATCGGACTGGAGATGAGTAGTCAAATGTCATTGGCAGAGGAGACAAACCGTTTGTAATCGTTGAGCGTCCGCAGCGTGATAACATTCTGAGACGCCTGCTTCACGGCTTGACGCACTGCCTCCGAGGTCAATCTTGCAGAGCCCGGTTCGCCTGGCTCATCTCTGTTATATGCCACCCCCCCGTTAGCAGACTGTACAGACAGACGACTTGACACGCACATCTCATCCACAACCTCGTCTCCCGCCTCCTCCGCGAATAATGCTGTCTCATATGACTCGCCTTCCTCTTCTCCGTCGTCCACTGCCGCAGCAACGGAAACTGTCGACTTCGCCTCAAGCAAGGCCTCTGCAGCACCTGTGGGAAGCAGAACTGGCTGAAGCAGCGGCATTATACTAGTAGCCGAGATGAGCAGCGGTGAATCTCAGGGTGGGCGGCGGTGGGTGAGCCCGCCCAATTTATACTTGCGCTTGAGCTGGACGGTTTGCTTCCGCACCCCGTGCTCTCGCCACGGGTGTCTGACACAGGCCTGACACCGTGCATTGGTCAACTGTCATCAACGCTCAGCCTACTGCACAACTACACACCGTCAACTGCATAATAGTACCGTATGACCTCAACTAATATCGCCTCTGACAGCGAGTACCTCAACCTGCCAGTTGCCGGGCAAGTACTGCAAGAGGGTGACGAAATCCAAACCTATAAGTACACCATGTAAGTGTCCTAACCATGTATACCTCGGGATGTCACTTATTTCGCAACGCAGAAACAAAGCCGTGACGATCGCAAAGCTGAAGGTGGTACTTGCATCATACGGCCAGCCGGTTAGCGGGAATCGTGGGCAGTTAATACAACGGCTGCGGGATTTTGCTGCGGATAGGGACTCATGGGTATCGTAAGTATTCTGTTTGCCTGGGATCAATCTGTCGAATACTCACTGTAGGATTCTCCATCGCATTTTTAGACTCTTTTGGGGCGAACGCAAGCGCAAGCGAGGTCAGACGTCTGGCACCCGCACACAGACCCTCCGCTCTACGAAACGCATTGCCAGCATGTTCAGGAGAGCCGCTGAAGACGAGCCAGCTGAATACCTGTACCGCCACGGGCATGATAGCCAGCCTATGGGAGTAATGTCGGCAGCCGAGGCCAGTAACCTATATGCCATGGTGAGCATGCTGAGAATGTCCTCCAGGTGGTGAATTACTTACCAAGACATGGTACAGGTTGACGAAATCCTTGCGCAAGACGGCAGCACGGCTACGTCGAGTTTGGAAGCCACGATACCTGCCATGAATAGAGAGCACGAGCAGCCAGACTCAGAGCAAGTCTCCCGTGTGCCCGCTGCGCCGCTTGAGCCTGTCACTGGCCGACAGGCAGATCTGAGTGCGGCGACGGTGGTGCCTGAACTTGCGCACCTGCACGAGCATACTAGCCGCGGTGCTAGCGCATTGACATACACGGTACGTCCACTTCCATCAGTGCAATCCGGCAACTGGCAAAGAGAAAAGAAAAAACTCACCGTCCTCGATAGGACGTGCTTGGACGCAATGTCCTCCGCCGACTGACAAGTATCGACGGCCACATCCAAGGCCTCGAGAGCCTCATTCGGCTCAGCCTTGCCACCAGCGATCAGGTAACGAACCGTGCACCTGCCGTGAATGCAAGTGCACCACCCGTTACCTCAACGCAGCCTCGTGCCGTGACTGTCACCGCCGCCAACATCTTAGCAGCCTCGGCCAAGACGAGCGCCGCATCTAGTACGTCTACCATGACTGCAACCAGCTCGAGGTTGCGCGACGTCCACCAGCCGCTGTCCCGTCACTTTGTGCACCCTTCCGCCCTACCCTATCTGTCACTAAGCTCCACCGCCGGTGGTGGAGCTACGGCAGTCGAGCACGCGGCAACCGTGTACCTCGACGGCGAGCGGTACACGTTTGACTCCCGCCTCGTCCCCGACCCGCCTGTCCAACACTTCTCGAAGAATGTCGATGGGCTATTCATTCACTGGCACCACTCGACTATCCTCACCATCGACGGCCGCGGCATTCCTGTCAAGCACTGGGCGGTGATCTACAAGGAGCTGAAGAGGGCGGGTGTAAAGCCGCGGGCATGGGATGCACTCAAGGTTGAGTGGGGGAACTGGAAGGTGCGCACCTCTCGGCATGCTCTACTAGCTGCTTGCGCTGACTGGTCTCCACCGTTTCCGCAGTTTGTCGCTGAAGCCAAGGAGTCTCTCGGGTCCAGCGAAGCTTTCTGGGCCGTCTACAAGAACGACGACGGCTCCCGCCTTCACTGGCAGGGCATCCTGAACATGCTCCGGGACCAGCGCGAAGAGGCAGACGAGCTCGACGCCGAAGCTGCCCGCTTGTTCTTTGGGCACAACCTGGACCACCCGGACGCCAAGAACGCGTTCCGGTACACGAAAAGGAACGAGTCGTTCCTCGTCACCAAGAACTCTGCCATCGCCAGCAAGTGGCGAAAGCTTCTCGAGAACGACGCCGCGCTCCGGGAGCGGTACCTGCAATCATTGCAGTAGCTGCCTCGCCGTTGCGCGCGCCGCTGCGCGTCCTCCATCACTGGCACCTGGCTTGGCTGGCCGGCCCCTGCAGCCTGCCACCGCGCTGATATTACCATATCGCACAAGTAATGAACCCGGGTTCACTAATTTGCCATGTATACTACTTCTCTTAATGACTCAGACACTTTAATGTTGCTCGTATGTTCTCTATCAAGTCAGTCCGCCGCCTTGCGGGCGTCGTCGGGTGTGCTGTTGGACACTGCAGGCGCACGCCGGCGCTCTCGTCCGCCCGCCTGCCGCATTAGGCAGGTGTCCACTGACCGAGACCGTACAGCGCTTGTACAGTCCTCTGTGACCGGACTGTGAATCCCGCACACGAAGCAAGGACGCCTCGCGCGCGGCTGCAGAACATGTTGTGACATGACGTGCCCGTGACTATATATGACGTGGCCTATTACTAGGCGCGCTCTGGGCGCTTCGTGTCCTTCTCCAGGTCGCCTTTGGCCTTACACCTCGTCTTGTCTTTGTTTTGTCTGCATCACTCCATATGATACCGATACCTGGACCTTGCTGTGGGACGAGAGCGGTCCCGCTGTCATTGTTATGGCTGCCATCCCCGCCGTTCTGAAGAGCACCAGGCACCGCCGCTTGGGCGCACCGCACGCGTCTCTGGCCAAGGGGCCTGAAGGCGGTCCTGTCGTGCCAGAAACTCGCCGCGTGCGGTAATGTCCTGTGCGGCACCGATAGCGTTGCCTCTAGCGGAATACCCAGGAGTGTTGAACAGGACCCGCGAGCATTCTGAATGTCGAATATCAGGACACTTTCTTCCATGCAAATCACAACGAGGTTTCGCCGGGCTCGATTGTGGAATTGAATCTGCGCCGTTGCGTTATTAGACGGGTACCTGTGAGATCTCTTGTGCACAGGTCGCGTCACGTTTCAACCTGACATCCTTCCATGACTAGGTAGAGTTGGCATGCTGTTTGGTGCATGATACTGCAGGTGCTACGCACGCTGTCACCTAACTTCCCTATATAGATACGCACCTCGCACGATACGGTTCAATGTTTTCGAGAAGACTAGCCGTCCATTACCGACATTGACCTTGGAAAGCTAGGATACGGGCTCTCAGGTTGACCTGTGAATATCCCAGTCACTGGCCAGACTGGACAATATATCTCTCTCATGGTGAATTGTGAGTTACCTCGCCCGCGATCATCATCTACCCAACTGACTCTGCAGAACGTCGCGTAAAGATCGTATCTAACTTTTCAATACGTTCGTTTGCCTTCTGTCCTCCT
Organism: Phanerodontia chrysosporium; assembly: GCA_001910725.1. Lineage (NCBI taxonomy): Eukaryota > Fungi > Basidiomycota > Agaricomycetes > Polyporales > Phanerochaetaceae > Phanerodontia > Phanerodontia chrysosporium. The sequence continues at coordinate 748,274 of MJGA01000008.1, forward strand.
ATTGATAACCTCCTCGGCCTGTCGTTAAGTCCGTGCGTAGCCTCCCGGTGTGCGCTGCACGAATGTGTGGCATTGTGCCTAGACGTTTTCGATATAAGATAGATGATCCTACTCCCCTAGAAACGTCGCCAGCCTTATTCCCCCTTCATCCGGACCCCGGTATGCCAACTGCCAAGGATGCTACGGGAGCTGCCCCTCCACAATCTGCACCCAGTCTATCCTTGCTCGAGAAGGGCGATGGTGCGCCCGACCTCCCAGAGCTCCAGAGTTCGGAGCCTACCCCTTCACTTCCGCGCGCGAGGACACGGCCCTTGGTTCACCCCCTCTTCGTTCTCTGCGTCCTGATGCACGTGTTGCTGTTCTTATTCCACTTTGTGTTAGTCGTCTTCCGCTACCACGTCAGAGGCAATGCGTTCCCAGTGGACAAACTCGTACCGGTTGATCTGCAACTGAGCTCGACGATCCTGTCGCGAGTAGGCTTCATCCCTAACGTATTCATCAAGGTGAGTCGCATTCTTCCTTTAGCCAGGAGGCGGCATTTTGACTGCGATACAGATCTATCTCGTCCCATTGCTGTATCTCACACAGCGCCTCGCACTCAGACGAGACCTGCATCTGAAGCAGTCCCTCACTGCTCTGCACGACAAGTCCCAAGCGTGGCTGTCTCTCGGTGCGACCAGCGTCACACTGTTCAAGTACAGAGACCTTCTCTACGATCGGAGGTCTAGTAAACGGGGCGACGACTTGAAGGCCTTCGTCACCGTTCTCAGCACGTTTCTGTACCTGTTGGGTAGCCTGGTTATAGGCATCATCGCACCGGATCTCATTTCCGCCGATATCATCTACGGCAACACTACCAACTTCGAGACCCTGACCTCTGCTCTGCCTGTGGTGGGACAAAATATCAGCTTGTAGGTCTCGCATTTGTCAAACTCTGCAGAGGTCTGACTCTTAGTGGACGAAGGCTTCAAGATGCGATACCTATAGTCAGCCTACTCTCCCTGCTTGAAGACGGCAATGATGTCAACATCAACGGCCTGTTCCAAAACATTGTCTACGACATCCCACAGTTCATAGAACCCAAGCCGAGTCACGCGAACGCCATTGCATTCAACGTTTCTTGTCAACAGGTGCCTAGTGGCGCTCAAGCGGGTCCATACAACGCAGCGGACGGGACATTCCCTATCCACGTCCATGATGACCTGATGGACATAGATGTTACTCCGTGTAAGCACCATTTGTGATGATTACCTTGAATGCGTTCCTGACATGCGCTTTATGCTAGTGCCAAGGGCGTTGAACATTCGCCCCGCGCTGTGGCGGGACCCGTCAATCAGTCTTCCCGCCCCTCCTATCATGCTCATATCCTCTAGCACTCCATTTGAGGCTGAATCAGACAATGGCACTGATAAAGGATTCTCTACTGGTTATAGTATTCCGTTAAACGCCACACTCGAACCGAAGACATGCATAGTATCCACGGATTGCAGTGAGTGCTCGCAATGGTCCAAGGAAGCCACCATACTCATAATTACATGCAGATTCTACACGCTCTATACAGCTCTTGGCATGCATCGCGAGCACCGTACATGGCTCCAAGGACTCGTTTGAGGTCTTGACAAACTCCCTCCCATTCGTCAACCCGTATGACTTCGGGCCTGACCTCTCCGTCAACATGACAGAAGTCTGGACCAACTGGACGCTTCCGGAAGCGGCAACAGATCCTATTGTGGCTAACGTTCGTTTCAGCTCCCGCTCTGCGTCCGGGCCTAGCTGATCACCGTCATCTACAGGTGGGCCGTCTAGCAGGGCTGTCACCTCCTAGTCATGTTATCCAGTCCTTCGGGGTCGCAGGCACGAATCTCACAGGAAACTACACGCTCACTTTGCTTGAGGAGTGAGTAGAGAATCTCGTAGTCACATACATCAATGCACAGCGCTGACGGCTTGTCCAGGAACGTGATGGAAGCTGCGGGATATTTCGACGACGACGACTTAGACATTGAATCGATCGAATGGTTACTTGCCGAGGCTTTGGCGGGTATCTTCTGGCGAGGTGAGAAAAAAGACGACATTTTTCCAATGCATTCACACAACCGTCATTCCCTAGCTGCGGTAAACGCAGGTCCTACCAACAACTTGAATCATACTGCTGATTCGCAGGACCTCTCTGGGCCAGACGTGCACTACTACATGGAAGTGAGTATCGAATAGGTACACCTTGCCATTTGTCTCTTTCTGACACACGATGCACACGCAGATCAAGCTTTGGCAGGTGCGCTCTTCTGTCAAACTGCACTTACTTTAATCTTACGGCATGGACGTCACAGCCATGGGTCGGCACAGCCATCTCAGCTATGATGCTTATTCTCGGGGTCTTCCTCACAATACAGCCTCCGCGCAACCGCGACAGGCACGAACCACGTGTCTATGGACTGGGTCCCCTGGAATTGGCCTGGCTAATGGGTCGTGATAAAACCGAGCCCGGCATCGCGGAGCGTATGGCGATGGTAGATACCCCGACGCTTGCAAACTTACGGTCGCATGGGAAGGCCGTAGAAGTGGCATTTATCGACAACTAGTAGCTCATGATCCCGTGACTATGCGATGTGCAGTCTGTTTTACCTACTATCTTTCTACTTCGATTGCGGAGGTGAGATCGCATTCAGCATGATGTCGTCTATGCCGTGAGGCCTATTGGCCTCGGTCAACGGCTCGGAAGATGAGATACCGACGTCAAGCCTGACAGATGATACCCACAGGTTGTCGGATATCTAGAGAGGAATGGTAGCCAAGCCACATCCGTTATCGCGGCTTGGACAGGTGCCAGACAGAAACATGTGACCGTCGTGCCCATGACGTGAAGCACGTGATCCAGTATCATTTACGCGTTGGGCGCTTTTAGGCCTGTTCAAGTTCGCCTCGTCCTCTGCACACCGCTGGTCCCGCTGTTCGTCTCACACCATTTGCAGGGCACGCCGCGGAGCATGGCGTTGAAAAACTCTGCTGTGAGATACACCAAACTGACACCCCCGGTCTCGCCGTCTAGAAGGGCCTCGAGCACCGTTGCTTCCGCTGCGATGGGCGGCGCGGCCGTCAAACCACGCTCGCGGCTCTTGGCCGCACTCGACGCCGAGATTGACTTGGAGGCATACCGAAATGCTGAAACCAAGGCCCCGGCGGACAAGCCAGACTCTGGCGCACCGTCTGCGGGTGCTTCAAAAGGCCGGAGCAACTGGCTCTCGCCGAAAGCAACTCTGTACGTCTCGGAGAACACCCTCGAGAACGCTTGCGGGGGCTGAGATCTACTAGCGCACCTGCAGCGTCTCCAGCGAGCGTCCCGCCACCACCCGTGCAAGACCCGCCCTCGTCGTGGGAGCCCTACGTGCGGAAGGTGCCCAGCACGCTCCCGCCGATCCCAGGCTTCCGCGCCAAGCGCGCGACGCGCGAGAAGGCGTCGAAGAGTGCCGCGGCGGAGCTGTCGGCACTTGAGCCGCAGCCGCACGAGACGCTCCCGCGGTACTCGTACAAGGAGTACGAGACCATGCACTTGCACCCGCGCATCGTCTACGCACGCACCGAGGCACAGGCAGATGCTGCTCTCGCACGTCTTGAACACGGGTGCGTGTGTTGACTCACTGTCTGTCTTGTGTGGATGTCCTGAGCGGAGCGCGGAGCAGGCCGCTCGGCTTCGACATGGAGTGGCGAGCGTTTTTCCAGAGCGGATTTTTCCAGGTGCGCCGCACGGCGGTCGTCCAGCTCGCGGACAGGGAGCGCATCGTGCTCGTGCACGTCTCGAACATGAGGCGTACGTGACTTTGTTCCATCCGTATTGTGCTTATGTCGCAACGCCGAACAGGATTTCCGCAGAAGCTGAAGGTGCGAAGACCAGAATGATTGCTAGAACAGTCTGACTAGATCTATTTTCCACAGGCAATCCTCGAGGACCCCTCCATACCAAAAGTTGGCGCGAACATTAAGCGTGCGCGGCCTCTCCTCACCTCCATCCGTCTCTCTGACTTGCGACGCCAGACGACGGCGCGAAGCTCTTCGCAGACTACCACATCGCGGCGCGGAACCTCGTCGAGCTCGGCGCGTTCGCACACCAGGCGGACCCCGCGTTTTCACAGACGTACAAGCGGCGCATCGTGAGTCTCGCAAAGATGGTCGCGATGTACGCGCGGCGCGAGCTCGACAAGGGCGACGTGCGCGTGGGCAACTGGGAGGCCGTCCCACTCTCCGAGACCCAGCAGACCTGTGCGTCTTATTCCCGTCGTGCCGCAGCCGGAGAGGCTGACCACGACGCACCGCGCAGACGCGGCCAACGACGTGCACGCGGGGCTCATGGTGTATCTCTTCCTGTGCAGGATGGCGGAGCGCGCGGGGCGGACGCTGAAGCCCGAGGCGTTCACGCACGACATCGCCGCCTCCCACGGGCTGCACGAGGTGCCCTCCGCGATGCACACCACCTGGGCGGGCACACGCACCGTCGCCGTCTCCGCCTCCTCCGGCTCGTCCGCCACGACCGCGACCGCGACTGTCAGCGTCTCGTCGAAAGGCACGGCACCCGCGCCTGCGCCACCGACACCCCCAGCACCGGCACCCGCGCCGGCGCGCCCGACGGACTCGGAGCAGCTCCTGCTCGCGATGGCCGCCGACCCGCGGTACCGCCGCGCGTACGAGCTCTGGCGCGCGGGGACGCCCCTCGCGGAGATGCGCGCGGCGCTGCGGAGCCCGGCGCGCCCGCTCGCCGCGGGCACCGTCATGTGCGTGTGTCCCGCCGTCCCCCGTCTGAAACACACCGAAGGCATGCTGACACCTGCCGCGTTTTATTTTTAAAACTTGCCAGCGCGTACGTCGTCGGCGCGCTCCAGGCGGACCGGACGCTGCCCTGCGCGCCCGCGCGCCTCCGCGAGCTCGTCGCCGCCGACGCGACGAGCTGGCTCGCGCACGGGCCGTGGGTGCTCGAGCAGGAGCGCGCCGCGCGTGCGCGCGCCCAGGCGCAGGACCGCGCGCTCGATGCGCTCGCGGAGATGGCCGAGCCGCGCGCGGGGGCGGCGCTGCGCCAGGAGGAGGAGGAGCGGGAGGAGGAGGGCGAGGAGGAAGAGGTGTGATGAGGGCGTGCCAGTGTATATACGTGTGCTTGGATCTACAGCGTGTGTGTGCGGGTACGCTCTGCTCTGGACACGGTTGGGCCCCGGCACCCGCTTTGCCGGCGCAGTGACATTTCGCACGCCACAAAGCCGTTGCCTGCGCCGCAGCCCGACTGCACTGCCTCCATGGGTCCAGTGCAGCACCACAGCACGCAGACGTCCCGGTGAAAAAGCACATCCGATTAAGCATCAAGGTCCAGAGGGACCAGCATACACTACAAATACAGGCGTCACAGGCGGACAGGACGTCCCCAGAAAGGCACTCGTAGCCACTATCATTACATGCGGTAGCGTAAAAAGCACGAGAATCGCAAGTGCAAAAACGTCGGCGCGCGCAACGCGCGGCGCTCAGCCCCAGGTCGCGGGGCCAAAGGTGCCGTTGGGCGGCGGCGTGAGGAGGGGCGCGCCGGCCCAGTCGGCCGTGTTCGCGAACACGGTGTTGCCCCACCACGTCTGGATGCTGTTCGCGCCGATCGTGCCGTCCTTGGGGAACTGCAGGCAGAAGAAGATGATGATCGTCGAGATCGCGAGCCCCGAGTCGAGCCCCGCCGACAGCACGTCTGCAATGCGGTCGTCAGCACATCAGCGAAACGCACAGAGAGAGAAAGAGACGGGGCGCGCACAGTTGTACTTGGTCCACCACGAAAAGTTGCGGCGGCGGATGACGTAGTTGAAGATGAACCCGACGAGGCACCACGCGATGTAGTTCGTCGGCGTCGCGGGCGGGATGAGGCCCGTGCCGGTGAAGATGACGGGCCAGTTGACGTACTTGAGCCAGCTGCCGGGGTAGCGCTTCTGGACAAAGTAGCTGGCGATGGGCACGCCCGCGCCGATGAGGAAGAACCACATGAGCTTGTTGTAGATCTGGCCGCTGCTGTACTGCCGCTGCGGGCCGATGACGCCCCAGATGATCGACGCCGTGCCGAAGACGGTCGTGTTCGGGCACGAGAAGCCGTCCTTCTGGTGTGGCGTGCACAGGTCGTCGATGTTGCTGAACACCCAGCTCTGCACGCCGAGCTGCACGGTGCCCGCGACGGCGGTCGCGATGACCTGGCACCAGAACATGGGCCGCGGCGGGATCTTCATGTAGTGGCCGAGCTTGAAGTCGCTCGTGAACGTGAGCGCCTGCGCCATGGTGATGTAGCCCCAGGTCTTGAACATCATCATCGCGATGGGCGGCCGGGGAGCGCGTAGCCGATGATGAGCTCCGTGATGACGTTCAGCCCGACCTGCTGGTTCGTGATCGCCTGGATGATGCCGATGGGCAGCACGTACACGAACGAGATGATGAGCGCGAGGATAAACGCCCACACGGGCATCTGGGTGTGCCACACCTCGATCGCGACGATGCCGAAGACGAACATGATGACGAAGAGCACCGCGTACCACCAGTCCGGCACCTGCGGGTAGCGCGCCATGAGCCGCGCGTGCACGTCGCCCTGCTCGGACATCGAGCGGCGCGCCTGCACCCAGATCTGCTTGCGGTAGTACATGATGCAGTGCGTGATCGTCGCGGTGACGGACGCGAAGGAGAGGCCGTACGCGAGCGCAAACGTCGTCGAGAGGAAGAGCGGCGAGTACGCCTTGTACTTTTCGTAGTCGAACGTGCCCTCGGGCGTGACGATCTTGCTGACGTCGTACGGCCCGCCCGTGTTGTCGTACGAGCTGTCCGACGAGATGGGCAGGTACTTGGAGTACCACGTGTTCGTGTAGTAGAGGATCGGCGTGAGGAACCAGAAGAAGAACGCGATCGACGCCGCGATGTTCGCCTGCGCCCACCACGGGGTCGCGAGCGGCGAGCCGATGAACGTGATCTGCGCCCAGTCGAAGGTGAGCATGGACATGCCGAGGCCGGAGGCGGTGCCGAAGAGCTGGTTGACGACGATGTTGTCGGGCACGATCCAGCAGATCCAGTTGAAGTACGAGAGCGCGCCAAAGAGGTAGCCGGGGAGGAAGTACCAGCAGAAGGAGCCGATGAAGACCCAGAGGAAGAACTTTTCACGGCTGATACCGCCGCGGGTACCGATACCGGCGTACTGCTGCTGGTGGAGGGTGTTGAAGAGCGTGCAAGTGACGAGGTTGGCGGGCCAGATCATGGACGGCGGCTGGACGAGGAAGCGGCGGGCGATGCCTCCGATGGAGAAGCCGATCTAGGAGAGCAGAGGGCATGAGGGGCCGGTCAGGCGGGGTGGTCATGGGTAGCGACGCACCATCTGGGTGGACATGACGAGGAGCCATGAATAGCCAAACGTGGGATTCTGGTTGTAGAACACACGCTGCACTGCCACGATGTCGGTCTGGGATGCACACGTCAGGCGTGGGAAGGACGACAGAAGCAGCAGGCGTTTCTCACCGCATAGGCAGAGCCCGAGCCGACGTTGGCCATGATGGTGATGATGACATGCTCCTTGATGGTGAACGGGCCAGGGTTGAGCGAGACACCGAGGATCTTGACTCGGGGGACGACCCGAGACCAGAGGCGCATGAGCGGGAAGGAGATGAGCTGGGCCACGATCTGTGTGGGGGGTTAGCGGATGCTGTGTCGGAATGCGGGGAAGAGGGGGGAGGCAACGTACACCGGTGATGGTCACAGAGGGGTAGCGGAAGAAGAAGAACTGGTCTAGGCCGGGGATGATGATGGCCCAGATGAGGCCGACGAACCAGGCGCGGAAGGTCGCGCAGGGCATGTCGGGGTCGTCGGTGTTGGCGACGGCAGACCGGACCTCGGGGTACGGCGAGTCGTCCTCTGCGGTTGGGCGGTCAGCATCGTGGGTGGGGGCGCATACAAGCGACGGGGAAAGCTCACCGAGGTACTCGGCGCCGTCGGCGAGGTTGGGGTCGTCGAAGTCCGCGGTGGGGACGACATCTGCAGGGTGTGCGTGGGTGAGCAGAGGGCGAGCAGGGGCACGGAGCGCACTGACGCTGTTTCTCGCTGTCGAACCGATCCTTGTCGTGGACGGAGGAGGCAGACGACATGGTGGGCCGAGATGGCACGGGGACGACGTGTGAGGAGGCGCAGCGTGTGCGCGAGCGCGAGGGCTTTATAGGAGGAGGAGGCGGCGAGTTGGGTGTTATCAGTGTACCTGAGAGTGGGACGGCCCTGGAATAGATCCACGGATGGAGAGAAGATGGAGTGACTCGCTGCGTTCGTGAGACTGAGGCCGGGATCAGAAGGAAGCGTCCCATGTGCACCGAGATTCGTCCTGGATTGATAGCTCCCTGTCGCTCCCAGGCTTGTCCGGTGAGCGTTCCCAGCGTGCTGCCCCGCCCGCCCGCGCCGCGCCACGCCCACGCCCACGCCCACGCGCAGCGACGCCCGCCACGGCGCCACGCACAGGCATCCGCTGGGCAGAGCCGCGAGCAGGGCGACCGAGCGGCGTGTGGCACCAAGGGCTTATCGAACGCTCGCGGGTGGGCGCCTGTGTGGCCACCATATGGGGCGTGCGGCGTGCGGTGCACCCGGAGGGCTCCCACAGGCACCGCGACGGCTCGTTTCAATAACTCGCCAGCTGTCGTGTGTCCATGTGGGTGGCGGCTCGTCGCTGTGCCTGTCCGCGGCGCACGTCGTGATATGTCCCTCGCGTTGCCCGCCGGCCGCGCCCTGACGACAGCGCACGGGCCGCAGCACATGCCGCTGGGCCCCGCCATAGTCGACGCCGCCGAGAATACACCTTGTTCTGCGGTCATCCGTCGCTCCCGCCGCCCCGGATCCCCCCAAAGATGGCGAGAAGGCGTCGTACGTGTTCCGGTGTGCACGCGCGAGGCTGCAATGCGCGGGGGCTGCGTCATTTCCCGAGTAGGAGGGCGTGCGATAACGCGGCCTCTGGGGGAGCACATGGCGCACGGATGATGCATCCTGTGCACGCAGCGCGCAGCGGCCACCTGAGCAATAGCGGCAGTTGAGGACTCGAGAGAGGCCCTGCGCGTCGGGAGCAGCGCGCGATGCTGGCAGTGAGCGGCGGCGAGTGCGGGGCTTCTGGAACGGCGCGTGGAACGTCGACCAGCGGCGGCGCGTGCGAGCTCCGATTTGTCCGCAAGAAGCAAGCAGACTGTCGCTGCTGTCCTCCGCAGAAAAACCCATCTGTGCCTCCTACGCCGGGCCCAGAGACGGCGAGATCGCAGCCCGTTCCTGCAGAGCCCAGGTGACATTGCGCATATTGCATGATGGCGCGGAGGGCAGCATCCACCAGGTCGCCAGGTCGCCAGCCTGGTCGTGCGAGCGTGCGTCCCAAACGAGCGGAGGCCCAGAGGTCCAAGTGCGAGCGCCGCGGCCGGTGAGACGGGCGCGTGCACATGCTGCACCGAGCAGCCTTAATCTCGTTACGGAAGTCGATGATCGTTGTACGGGCTATCATTCAGATGCTGCCTGCGCGCTGACACAAGACATGTCCAGGGGCAGATGTGAGTCGCACACACGCACACGGCTCTCTTGCAGATGACGCAGCCATCGGGCGAGCGGTGGGAGCGCACACGCCACGGCGTGGCAGATAAAGGCGGCGGGTGCGAGAGCGGAGAGACATTTCGCGGAACGGGGACATCAGGCTGTTCAGGGGGCGTGTGCGCATCGGGGGGCGGCACCGAGGAGATCCCGCTCATTGACCTGCGTCGTTTCGGGCGAGGGATAAGAATAGCGCAGCGGCCGTGTGTGTGTGCGAGCGATAGCTGACAGCGAGGGACCCTGACGCCAGTCTACAGCAGACACGCAGCCCTCGGACAGTCGCTGCGACGGCGAGCTTCGAGCGGGTGCAGCGCTTGGAGGGACCCAAGCCGTCTGTGCGAGAGACGACGTGCACGCCCGCAGCAGAGGACCCTTCCCCACCGCCAACCTCCGGGTGCTTGCCGTGTTCTTCTCGTCCTTTCCAGAAGCCTCCGTCATCGCGAAGAGCACGAGCATGTCCCGAGACGTTGCGAGATGCTTTGCGAGGCGCACGCGATGCTCGTCATCGGTCCGCAGCGCGTTTTCGTCTACACCCGAAAGATCCTAGGCCCACCAAGCAACCTCTCGAGGTGCGAAAGCAGTGGTACATGGGGACGCCAGTAGAGGTCGGCGGTGTTCGGAACTCGCACGTCTTTGCGCTGCGCTGGCAATGCTGTCCGGGTAGGAGGCATCTATCCCACATAATAATCCGCAAGACAACTGAGTACCTGCTAGAGACCCCGCGGACGTCGAACAGGGCAATCGCTGTCCGCGTGCGCGTTTGCACTCTGCTGCCGGCCGCGGGATCGCGCACGGACAAGCTACCGGCGGCGCGCGCGTGCGGTCGCCCTTGGTGCTCGTGTGCCACCGAGTCGCCTGGCGGAGGAGGCGCCGCGCTGGTGTATCTAGAGTTTGGGTGCCTGGGCGCGCGCGGTCCATCGGCCATCGGGGGGCCCACATGGGGAGTATATGAAGGAGCTCGTGGAGAGCCAGGGATGCACCCGACGCCTGAGGCTGTTTGTTCGCGCTATCGTGCAGCGTACGGCGGAGCATGCTCCGTTATCGCATCGCGACTGCGTGGCCGCGAGCTGGGGGGACAAGGCGGGTGTCGGCTCGGCTCGGGCTGGAGCGCAGAAAAAGGCGGGGTATGCGGGTCTCGCGGGCTTGACGAGATGCTGCCTTGCGGGCAGACGTTGCAGTGGGCCATCCGTGGAGGTATGGGAATGAGACAGCCCCAGCACACTGTCGAGAAGTCTCGATGGCCCATTCTCCCGAAGTGGCGGCTGCGACGCTGTGCTAGCGGTCCGTTTCGCGTCTCGCATCGGCCAGAGGCGTCGGGCTGCGCGTTGAGGCCATATGTCGCTCTGTTGCGCTGGCGGTCGGTGGGAAGCAAGAGGATGTGCGGCAGTGCCTCGTCCAGAGCGAGGCGCGTCAAAGCGCGGGCATCAGCCATGCGTGATGGCGGGTGCTGATGTAAGCCACGGACCGATGCCATACCGGGCAACTCGTGTTGTTCTCCCTCTCTCACATCTCTACGCTCCCGCTGGCCGGACACTACTAACGACCCGCTCCTTTCTGCTCACATATCTAGCTTCTGTCTTGGCTTGGGCTGTGACTCTCACTTGCGTTTCGTTCTTGGACGACTGTGCTGTGCGACATGAAGCTCCCCAACCTCGGCAGGTTCTTTCACAAGCGTTCGCGCTCGGACAGCGCCCTCTACCGGCGTGCCCAGCCTGACGTGCAGCTGCCCCCGCGCCCGTCTCGGTCTCCTTTAGCAACGGCGTCGTCGTCTCGCTCGACACCCAGCACTCGCGCTCTCCGGCATCCTCGCGGGCGTCCCCACCGCCCCGCTCGCGGTCGAGATCCCGCGGCCCGTCTCGTCGAGCACCGTCAGCTCTGGCAGCCATATCTCTGCAGCCTCGGAACCGGTAGTCATCGACGCTCTCGCCCGGCGCATCCAGGAACTCGAAGGCGCGATCCGCACGCAGGAAGAGAAGAGGTCTTCTACGTCGTCTCTCGGTGGCTCTCTGGCGGCTGCATCTGATACGGTACATGACGCCACGGATCTGGACGGGCGGAACTCCGAGACCATCGACGAAGTGACCAAACTACAGTCTGAGCTCGAGCTAGCGCGGACCGAACTCGACACCCTCCGGAACGACCAAGCGCGCCTGCAGGCCCTCCTCTCCATCCCCGTCCTCTCTTCCGTCCTCTCCCAGGTCTCCACCGGCGTCGACGCAGAGGATGCCCTCGTCTGCGCAATCCAGCATGCCATCAAAGAACCGGACAGCGCGTGGCGCGCGCTGCTCGAGCCCGTGACGGGCCCGCGGTCGCCCGAGGACTACATCGCGCAGGTGCGCTGCACACTGCGTGCGCGTCGCGACGGCCGCGCGTGGCAGCAGCGCGCTGCATTCTGGCGGCACAACGCCAAAGCGCTCGGACATCACGCAGACACGGTCACGCCGTCGCCGTCGCAGCTCTCGGACGTCGTCGCTGCGCAGTGTGGCGGGAAGGGTGCGGCGGTGGCGCCAGTGCGGGTGAGCGACTCGGCAACGCGCGTGAACCTCGTGCATGTGCACGTCGAGGTTGTGCGCCAGGTCGAGGAGGCTGCACCAGAGTTCGACGAGAAGACGCCAGGACCCGCAGACGACAAGCCGGGCCTGGTGCCGCTCATCCCTGAAGCTTCTGTCTCGCCGCCCCGCGAACCATGTGGGCCTGTTATAGACGACGTGTTTGGCGGTGGCGACCGCAAAGCCGCCGTGCATGCCTCGGAAACTGTACAGACAGTGCGGAACTCGGGCCGCGCCATATCGGAGCTCTACGCCAATTTACCGCCGCTGGCCAGCGTCACCTTCCGCGCGAGCCACTCCATCCGCAGCCTATCGCCCAAGAAGGAAAGCGTCCTGGTTCCGTCGTCCTCGACATCCTCGCAGCGCAGCAACGCGGGCAGCTCCTCTCGCTCGTCCGTCGTCGCCGCGCCCTGCACCCCCGCCGCCTGTCTCCCGTCGAAGACGCGCACATCCCGACAGACTGCTCCTTCGGCTCGCTCGCGACGAATCTCTCGCTCTCTCAGGCTGCGCGCACGCCCAGCCCCACGCTGCCCCGCCCGCCGCCGCCGCCGCCGCCGCATGCGTGCGCGCCGGCACCATCGCGCGCTGCGGACACACAGAGCAGCAGGGCGACCGCGGGCTCCGACTTCAGCTCGACGTCCTGGGACGTCATCAGCAACTTCATCCAGAAGTCGCTCTCGTTCTCGAGCCTCGCGCGGACGCTCGGGCCCGGCGCGGACGTCGCCGCCTCCAAGACCAGCGCACCGCCTGGCGCACCCAGCGTGGCGCCGTGCCCGCGCTCCCCAGCACGCGCGCGGGAGCCCGCCAGCCCGCCCACGAGCGCGCAGAGCACACCGACGGGCAGCCCCGCGAAGGCGCGCTCGCGGCTGCCGCTGCCGACGGCGGTCGTGCAGCGCGTGATGAAGAGCGCGCCGGCGCTCCCGCAGACGGCGCGCACCGCGATGCGGCGCCTCTCGCGCCAGGTCATCTCGCGCCCCGTGCTCGTCGACAGCACGAACGCCGCGGCGGTGGGCGATTCCGCGCCAGGCGGTGCGGCGCCGGGAAGGTTTGGTGCGGGCGGGAAGGTTGTGAAGGGGGACAAGGGCGCCGAGACGGGCTGGTGGGCAGGCGAAGGGGAAGAGTGTCGAGCGCGGTGCGAGGGGTGCCCCGAGGAAGATGAGTGACGCCCCGAGGCCTGTCGTGGGTGCCGGGCGAGCGGGCAAGGAGAACCCGGCGGTGCATGCGAGGGGGAGGAGGCCGACTGTCTCTGGAAATGGCGGATCGCCGGTGAAGAAGGCAGGGTTTCGTGTGTAATGACGGAGTCTAGTCCATGGGTCGTGTTGTGCGTTGGTGTTGTTGCTGTGTACGATAGGACGCGAATGACATCGTGTATCGATAGACCTCAGCTATCAGCCTTTCAGGGTTGCGCGACATGAGAGATCAACCCGTCGTCCCGGATGTCATGCGTGACGCAGGTGTGCTGGTCGTTCGCGGGTCGACGATCTTGTTCGCAGCCGTCGCACGTTCCGACAGCGATTAATGAGGCGAAAGCTACCGACCGTCGGGTAGGACGATAGTCTTCGTGATGTACTGACGAGCCATTCAGGACGATCAGGGTCGTGCCGACGCGATAATTCGTCAAATGTCCGTCTTGAGGATGGAACGGCGGCTCTTCAGGCATCTCGCCTAGGGCCCAGAGGCGAGACGGGTGCTCATCAGAGCCAACCTACCGACATTTGGACGCTTATGAAACGCTGCATTCATGAGCACCAGAAGCCAGAGCCAACCGTAACTCTGGACGCACCTAGTCCCGGGCGCTCGAACGTTCGCCACCGGAGAAGGGGGGTTCGAATGGCAACAGGACGCTGGAATTGGGGAACGCAGAGGGGGAAAGAGTGTGCGAAAATCTCCCGACATTGACGCAGAATGAGGAGCGCATGGCTGGGGGCTCGAGGGGGGTTCTGGGGGGGATTGTTTTTGGGGGTTGCGGCGGCGCAGAGAGACCCCCTCTCGATCGCCCTCGGCCAGGAGACAGCGTGATGGGCGAGGACGCCGCACGATTACGCGCGGTCTGAGGGCGGGGCATGGCACGTCCGCGCCCGCTCTGGGGACGCTTAAAGGCTGCCAGCCCATGCGCAAACTTCCGCGCGGGGCGCGCCACTGAGGGATTTTGGCTGGGTCGCGATAGGCCCGCCCGCCGCGGGACCCTGGCGCACGCACGGCTCTGTCGTTTTTGCGCACGGGACGCTGCCGGGCCTCGTGCGAAGTGTGGGAGAGCAGAGGGGGCGGTTCCGATTCCCAGGAATCGGCTTACAGTTCGTATCAGGACGTCCCTCGCCACGTGGCCATAAGGCTTCGGCGTCTCTGTCCCTGCGCGTCTTCAATCCTTGCGTCCCCGCCTTCTCTACATGCGTTCAGTCGTGCCATGTCCCCTAGGCTGATTTTCTCTCTCAAGTTGCACCGTATATCCGTTATTATTTGTCTCCGCAGCAGATGGAAGTCCCATACCGCTCGCAGCGGACATGCCACCCGAGGTGACGCCAGAATGCCTGAGGTATTGAAAGCGCTCGACAACATCCATTTAAAGATCAGAATTGCCAAGAATTCTTGTATCCAAAAATGGTATAAACGGCTATTGACCAATAACCACAGTAGGAAATACCACATTTGGCTACGAAGTGAGCATAAAAAGACTTCGAGCCTACAGTGACCACCAGCGACGCATTAGCGCCGCCGTCCATGGTTGCAAACGTCACAAACGTATCGAAACTGTGCTACTACACCTTCTTGCAAATACTCATAGCCGGGAATCGGTCAGCGCGCGAAGCGAACTGCGCACAAGTGCGGGCAGGGAGGGGTGTGCCCGCCGAGAAGCTGGCGAAGCCCTGCTGGGATGCATCCGGAAGACACTCGTGCGGCGCCCCCAGGCGGCTGCGGGCAGGCGTGAAGACGACGGGCGGCCTGAAGTGCTGTCGTAAGCCCGCCAGATCGGAATCCGACCGCTAGTTCTCGCGGTACGGCGGCCGGTAGCCCCGGTGAGGCTGCATCGATGGATTCAGGCTGAGTGCAGACTAGGAAGCACAGTAGGCCCGGTGTCAGCTGGGGCCATGCCCGCCAGATGGTGCTGCTGTCATCTGTGCAGCGTGCTGAACCCTGGCGGAAGGGCCACATCCACATGCAACGCTTCGGACCGTCGAGACAAGCTCTCACTCGTATCGCCTCCAGGCATCGTGTGACAGCCCCGGGGCCACGCCTTAGGCAACACGTATAGAAGGCGAGCTATTCCTGTTTCTCATAATGCTGGCATCTCAGCTGGTACGAGGGAAGAAGTACGTACCTGCTGACGAAGTTGCCCAAGATGACGGTGAGATCTCCGGTCGCCGCCCCGGTATCTCTTCGCGTTGTCGCACTGCTAATGACGTAGAGATCGTCTCTGGCTGTGTGTATGCGTGCAGATAGGCGTGTCTAATGGATTGTGGATCTTTCACTGCTCACTGCTACAGGAACAGGCTCGCAAAGGCTCAGCTCAGGACCATTGAGTTGGAGAGAGACGATTGAGCCTCGCGGCAGAAGAACTTCTATGCTGCGATCGGTGAGGTTGCTATCAGGCATGCTGCGCGAACCACTTCATCTCGCACCCGATCGTCGTTGCGCGGATCTTCATATATGTGGTGGATAAAAAAGCTGGCTTGGAAGCACCAATGACAATGCAGAGAATACTATTGTACATGATATAGATGCACGTCTCGTCCCTGGTCGTGCATTAGTCTTCGATAAGGTCGCAAAGGCAAGGGATACACGCACCTACTGCGGATTATCCCGCCCATGTCTCCCTTTACCATATTCCAACCTGCTACAGTTCTGGGTTCTCCAAGAAGCCAACGCCGCTATTCTTCACCTTGGACACGAAGGTCTCGTACCAGCGGATGATCGTCCCTAGGGGTATCGTGACGTCGGGCGTAAGCGAGCTTCCGCCGGCGAAGCCAGAGATGTAGTTGAACAGGTGCTTGACAATGCGCTCGGCCATGAGCGTCGCATCGGCCACGGGGTCGCGCCGTGTAGCAACTTGCGAGGGCAGCGCGGCGACCTCCTGCATAATCTGGTCCAAGGGCTCGATGGCGAGCCCGAGCATCGCGGTGACGCCGTGCGGAGTGACGTCTGCTATGGGTGTGCTTGCGCCGCTGAAGACTGCTTGTGTCTCCGAGGTTTGTGAGGAGAAGTTTCCGCGCAGACGGAAGATGGCGGAGGGCTTCTCGTTCGAAAGCCTGCGTTGAGCCAGGAGACAGTGAGCACGCCGGAGGAATTAGTGGTCGCTGAAGGCCATGGCACGTACATTCCTAGGAGCTGGAAGCCTTTTCCAGGCCAGAAAAAGTGTACTGTCGCCCCATAGCCTTCTGGGAAGGGCACTGCGAGGGGGTTGGTTGAGCAGGAGTATGAGCTCAAGTAGGTCGAGTACGCACCGGTGCCGAGGAGAAACACGCATATGTGATTTATCGTCTCCGCATTTGGAAGCTCAAACGCAGCATGTGTCTCGTCTAATTGTTGGATGTTTGTCTGTAGGAGACGTCCTGCGACGCAGCAGCCGAACATAGCGAATCGATCAGGCGTAGAGTTAGAGTTGGGAGGAAGATGTGTGTATGTGCGTCACTGGACGGGAAACTGATGCAGGGGCAACGAGGAGATGAGAAAACACTGAGCTGTCTCCGTCGTAAATGTGATGGCTGGTGCAGGAGGGTGAGAAGACGGAGGAAAGTTCGAGTGCTCCATCGTATGGTCGAGGATCGTCCTGAAGTGCTTGCCCCGCGGAAAGGAGCCACCATCAACTTGCCATCAAACAAAAGCAAAACAATACCCGGATTCATTCTCCAGGCTATCTCAATGATACCGTGTCAAGCGATGCTCAGGGATGTGGCGCATACAAAACTGACATGAAGAATTGGTTCATTTGATTCTCAGTAAATAAGGTTAAAAAACCTCCTCGCACAAAACACGGCGTATCACCGTCCTGGCCCGTCTAACAGCAGCGCTATACAGTTATTGGGTTAGCGCACCAAGTGCAGTACTGTGCACTGCACGGCCGTATCATGGCAGAGGTCATGACGTCACCCACTGTGCACACGAGAGCGTGCAGGTGCAAGGGGCAGACACAGTTCTTGCACTCGGGTGCTGGCGGTCTCCGTGGTCGCCGCTTCCTGCTGGAAGCTCGTCTGAGAGAAGGCTGGCCAGCTAGTGAATGGTGGCGCCGAGATGTCGCGCAGCCGCAAGGGCCCACCAGGCCATTTCGGGGCGAGCACGTTTGTTGCAGGCTTTCCGATATGGCGGGGGAATTACTCTGAACCTCCGTGCATGAGGCGGCGGCGAAGTATCAACTGCATGCCCGGTTGTCAATCGGCACCGGGTCAGATACTGCGCGGACTCTTGCTGGAAGTCCGTATCCGACTGCAGTCACGGTCAGAAAATGAAGGCGATGGCTGGAGAAGGCACTCACCGGGCACGATTGCGGTTCCATACCGCAAGCTAGAACCTTACGACATCCCAAGGGCGACAGCCACCATCGTCATGAGAACCTTTATCGTACGCGGTGGACGGGAGTGCTGTGCTTCTGGAATGATAGCAATGGGTGACAAAACACCGGGAAGCGATGGAACACGACCGTGGAAACGAGCAACCGTCGGATGTTCTCGCGCGGTCCTGCTGAGCAGGAGGCGGAGGCAAAGGCGGTCGACAGTAGCAGAAATCGCGCGTTTAAGGGAAGGCTAGCAAGCCCGGGCAGGCCAGCCAGAGTTTGGCAGCGCGGCCACGAGCCGCAGCTGCCCTGCAGGTTTTATCTGGGGGGATCACTTGTGTGCCAATCTCACCTGGGTGCGCAGACACCGCTGAGGGATTTTCGCGACTTGGACGACGTCTCCCGCAGCGTGTCCCCATCCGCACCGACTTGCCCTGTTTGGCCCTATTTGCCGCACTGCGTAGGGGTCTGGCGTCCAAATCGGGGTGGTCTGGCTGAGACACGCGCAACTAGGCACGAGGCCCGCTTTATAGGTGTGGACCGTGCTTTAAAGCATTTCGTCTTCCTCCCTCATCCCCTCTTTCGTGCCCATGTTCGTTATCCAGCAGCTCTCCTACGCAGCTCTCCCCGTGTCCCAATAACGCACGCTTGAGCGTCGCGGGTGCACGGGAGTTCATCTCCTGAAGCGCATCCGGGGCGTGTGTACCAAAACTGCTCTCCAATCTACCTCTGTCCGTCATATCCAGCCATGGTACGTGTCCCCCGCCACGCATCGGTTCCTGGGGGACTGACGTCTCCCTCAGGTTCTAGTCGGTGAGAAGAAATACGCTTGGTACGCCCTTTTGCCTCACCCATCTGCCCAGCATAGTCTCATGCTTTGTCCCCCTTTTCAGCGAGACCTGCATCAAGGGCCACCGCTCTTCGAACTGCAAGCACGTCGACCGTCCTCTCTACGAGATCAAGAAGAAAGGTCGTCCTGTCACCCAATGTGACCACTGCCGCGAGTTGCGGAAAACCAAACAAGTTCACGTCAAATGCGTCTGCGAAGTAAAACCCCCCGAGTCCGGCGCAGATGCCCCCTCGTCGTCTGCCTCAACTAGCTCAAAGAAAGGTGAATTGTCTTAACATACTAGCCGTCATCGACTCGTCTGACTGTTAAGGTTTTGCTCGGGATTGTTGCATCTAGGCAACAAGAAGGTGCCGGCGAGCGCCGCGTTTCCTAGTGGCTTGCCAGAGGCCCTGGGGGCGTCGGTGGCGTCGAAGCCGCTGTCAGATGGCTCAGACTCTGAGCAGGGTATGTGCCTTACGTGATCTGCTTAGGGCTACGCCTAATACTGTTGTATACAGAAATGCATACATCCACGTGTACGTGCAAGACCACCGGAATATGCAACTGCGCAACGCCGCGCGCTACAGCTAACCGGTCGAAGAAGGGAGGAAAGAGCCAAGCGTTGCCCGAAGACTACACGCCTGCACCGCTGATGGCGCAGCCCGCGGCTCTTGTTGCCAGTGCTAACAGCGGACGAAACAGACCAGTCCTTCCACGTCCTACCCATCCGCTACACTCTCGATCATCGCCTCCGCGCTCAGTCCAAAATCCAACTGGGGCACACCATCAGCGGTCTCAAGGGCACTTCAGTCCATACGAACGCGCATACGAATACGCACATGGCTCGGATGTAGGTCCTTCGCTCGAAATGCCCTACCCACGGTCTGCCCCCGCCCAATACTCGGCACAGCGTGGCGCTGATCTTCGTGCCATGAATCCTGATCTCGGTGTTCCTCGAGACAACAACACTGACGACTTCACGGCGTTCATGAATTCCTGGCTCTCGAATGTTCAACCTGCGTTGCCTCCCACCGATCTTCCTGCTGCGACTTGTGATTGCGGGCCGAACTGTGCGTGCCCAGGATGCGTTATTCATCGGGGGCCGTCAGCAATTCCTCCAGGCTTCGAGTCGTGTGTCAGCCCGTCAACGTGCACGGCATGTACGAACTGCAACATGCTCCCAGCCTTCGACAATGGCCCTCAATTCGAGGACTGGTTTCAACGAATGAACGCTGTCCCTTCCACTGCTGGAACTTCCGACTCCTTGTTGCCTAGTTCCGCTTCATCGCCGCCGCCGTTTACCACCTCTCCCGAGCAGCATAGTCCCCAACCGCAGCACTTCGACCCGACGATGTGGCAGTCCTATGCTCTCTGGCCCAATCTCCAGAATCAAATGCCTGGTCCTCCTCCTCCCGAGGATGGTGTCAGCACGTGCTGCGCAGGCCAATGCAAATGTCCCCACAGGGTATGTGCATGCCCTGCAGACTGCTGCGGCTGTTGCTCGGGCTGCACTTGTCCTTCTTGTAACCACCAAGATCGGTCGATGGGTTTGGGAAGTGGGAAGACGCTCACCTTCGCTGTCTCTGGAGAACGAGGCCCATGCTGCGGCGGGGGGCGGGACACTACACCCGACTACAGCCAGCAGATCCGAGCCCCTATTGCAGGACCCTCGCGCAGCCAGAATGAGGTGACGCTCGGTAGTGGTCGTCCGTTAGATCTGCGGGGCGTCTTCGAGGAGTGGGGTACTCCCGGTTCGGCTGCGACAGACATCCCTCGCGTGTCACTCAGCCGTGCTTCCTCGAGCTCTTCACATTCTTCCAGTCACCGTTCACATCGCTCGTCTTCGCAGAGCCTCGTCCCTTCGCCTTCCGCACGCACTCCAGACGGTGGCGTCGGTGCATGCTGCACTTCCATGCAGACTCTCAGCACCTCGCGCGCAGGGTCGCATGCCTCGGGCTCGAACAATAATTCTCCAGTCCCGCCGTCGTACACGCCATCACATGTCAAGTCATTCCCCAGCTCCCCGTTCGATATTGACGATGGCAGTCCACGGATATTCTAATCTCATTCTTGTCTCGTTAGCTACATTTTGTATTTGTTCCTCACGCCTTGTGTCCGTACTGTTCTTCTTGCTGCCCCGACCCGACTTGGTCGTTCGCGTTTTGCTCTATCCTATCTATACACTAGTGGCACTATGCTACACGTCTAGCCAAATGTATTTTCGAATGACCCGCAGACGTTCTATGCCATCGAGAATCCTGCTGGTTGTCGTCTTTAAGTCGTCACTTCATCTCCCGCGCGTGTCTCCTGACGCTCTTCGCACTGTCGTGGACCTCACTCCAGTCTCTTCCGACTCCTGTCGGGCATGAGTCTAACAATGTACCTCTCAATCATGCTCAGGTCTATGACCTCCTGTCATGAAGGTTTTACGATGAAGACGGGCCCCTCCGCGAATGGGGCTATGGTTTCTCACGCTCAGTGAGGACGATTGTCGGCGAAGAAGAGCCCTCGCCTTTTCGCTATTGCCTGAGAATGGACTTGTGTAACACTTGGTGTTTGCGTTGTGCTATACGCTTGCTGGCATGCCCTCGAGTCATTCCCCGCACGGAGCAGCACGGCATCGCGGTGCAAGGCCGTTACGCCCAGCAGTTATAATCCCGCGCTAGGCGTGAGCGTTGGTGGAACCCCCTCGCCCTCCCTTCGCGGTCGCCCGCATTCTCCGCATACGGCGTCCTCTCTCAGGAGGCACCGCGAGGCTCTGCCGTCTATTGCGAACCCGTCTGGCAAATGACCCGGGTAGGGAGGAACGCACTCGCCTCGTTATGTCCCGGCCGCACGTTTCCTCACCCCAGATCGCCCACCTTAAATAATACCCGCCACCAGCTTGCTCCCTTCCGCCTCACCCGCACCATGCACAAGCTCACCGTCGCCGACCTCAACCCCGCCGTGCTCAACGTGCAGTATGCCGTCCGCGGCGAGCTCGCCATCAAGGCCGAGGACCTCCGCAACAAGCTTGAGGCTGGACACCAGCTGCCGTTCAAACGAGTCATCAACTCGAACATTGGCAACCCTCAGCAGAAGGGCCTTGACCAGCCCCCAATTACCTTCACTCGCCAGGTAAGCAACTGCTCTTGGGGAGGCTGTCAAACATTTGCTCCCTCCGAGTCATTCCGGCGAGTCATCGTCTACAGTATGCTAACACTATTCATAGGTCGCGGCGTTGATGGAGTACCCTCCATTAATCGACCTGGTGAAGGATGTCTGGCCCAGCGATGTCGTTGACCGCGCCCGTGAGCTGCACGAGGTGATTGGCTCGGTTGGTGCGTACTCGCATAGCAAGGGTGTTCCGCATATTCGCAAAAACGTGGCGAAGTTCATCGAGGGTACGTCTTACTACCTGTAGTACTTTTGTGCATCGTGTCTGACGTTTTGCAGAGCGTGACGGCTACCCGTCCGACCCCGAAGACATCTTCCTCACCGCCGGCGCGTCCGCAGGTGTCTCGCTGCTTCTGAACGTCCTCATAACGCCGCACGAGACCGGCATCCTTATACCCATCCCCCAATACCCGCTCTACACCGCGACCCTTGCTCAGTTCAATGGCGTCGCCCTGCCGTACCACCTCTCAGAGCCCGAAGGCTGGTCGACCAGTCTGCATGAAATTGAGGCTGCGATCGAGGAGGGCAAGAAGAAGGGTGCCAAGCCCCGCGCACTCGTCATCATCAACCCCGGTAACCCCACTGGCTCGCTACTGGATCTCGAGACGATGGAGTCTGTAGTCCGTCTCTGCGAGAAGCACTCGCTCGTGCTGCTCGCCGACGAGGTGTACCAGTTCAACCTGCACAGCCCGGAGACGCACCCGTTCTACTCGTTCAAATACGTCGTCCGCAAGCTCGACTCGCCGATCCAACTCGTGTCCTTCCACAGTATCTCCAAGGGCGTCAAGGGCGAGTGCGGCCGGCGCGGCGGCTACTTCGAGTGCACGAACTTTGACGAGGAGGTCAAGGCGATGCTCTACAAGATGGTCTCCGTCGGCCTCTGCCCGCCGCTCTCGGGCCAGATCGGCGTCGACAGCATGGTGCGCCCGCCGAAGCCGGGCCAGCCGTCGTACCCGCTCTACAAGCAGGAGACGGAGGCGATCCACAGCGCGCTCGCGCAGCGCACGAAGCTCATGGCGGATCGCCTGAACTCGCTCCCGGGCGTCTCCTGCGTGCAGTCCCCCGGTGCGCTGTACCTCTACCCCAAGCTCGAGCTCCCGCAGGGCGCCGTCGAGGCGGCGAAGAAGCTCGGCAAGACGCCCGACACGCTGTATGCGCTCGAGCTCCTCGACGAGACCGGTATCTGCGTCGTCCCCGGCTCCGGCTTCGGTCAAAAGGAGGGCGAGGCGCACTATCGTCTCACCTGCCTGTGCCCTGGCGTTGAGGAGTATGTCACCGCACTCGAGGAGTTCCACAAGAGGTTCATCGCGAAGTATGGTGGCTTGTAAAATTGGTCTTTGAGTGGCCGTGGGGTGTAGTGCGAGATCTCAAAAGAGTAGTCTTGGATGCTTGACTGCCCTGTATTTCAAAGCGCGCATATAATATTGGGTTTCTGTTGTCAAAGCGATGCTAAGTTAAATGGCGAACGGGTGTGCGCTGCCCGGTGCCCGGGGTCTGTGAGCCGTCGGCACGGCGCCAATCAATCCCGCCATCAGCGAGAGGCGCGCGTCACGCCCCGATCCAAATTTTCCGACTGCTGAACTCATAGCGCCCTTGGGTCACGTCTGCCATCCTCACCGCCATGCCCGACGCATTCTTCCAGAGCAACAAGAACAGGAAGCGCAAGCGTTCTACAGCAGCCGGCGACGGCCCCTCGTCCTCCAAAAAGCCTGCGCGTGCAGGGGCACATGGCAAGGGCCAGGGGCGGGGAGGCAAGAAGGCTGGCGCCGCGCCGCCAAAACGCACCGCTCGCGACGAGGAGCTCTCGGACGAGACGCACGATGAGGAGGGTGTCACCGACATTGATGACATGGACCTGCGCGCGCCGGACGTCGACCGAATGCCTACGAAAGCGCAGAGGAAGACGAGGACGAGACGCCTGCCGAGAAGCGGTTGCGCCTGGCCAAGCTTTATCTCGAGGGTGTCAAGGAGGGCCTTGGGCTCGGTGCGTGCTCCATCTTGCCGCCATAGGTCTGTTGTGCTGACGTTCACGCAGCGGAAGGCGAGTTCGACGCGGCGGAGATCGACAAAGAGCTCATTTCGGCGCGGCTAAAACAGGACGTGCTTGAACATGCGGGCAAAGT
The DNA here is from genome assembly GCA_001910725.1 of Phanerodontia chrysosporium. Taxonomy (NCBI): domain Eukaryota; kingdom Fungi; phylum Basidiomycota; class Agaricomycetes; order Polyporales; family Phanerochaetaceae; genus Phanerodontia; species Phanerodontia chrysosporium. The sequence goes on from MJGA01000008.1 coordinate 772,007, forward strand.
CCACCTGTTCGTCGCGGACACAGTGCGTATATGCCTTCGTCTGGTTCAGCTATCGTCATTGAGCTTGCGCCCGCAGTATGACCTGTCTGACCCTCCGACGCTCCGTACGCGGGCGCACCGGTTCTCCGCTACGTCTGCCGTTGCGTCCGAGGACGCGCGGTGGCTCTACACTTCCGGCAAGGACGGCTGCATCATCAAGTGGGACCTGAGTACGGGCAAGAAGGTCCACCAGTTCTTCAAGGTTCGTCCTGCTAAGGACAGCGGGAAGGGCAAGGGCAAGGCAAAGGCCGAACCTGTAAGCGAGCTCAGGGGACACACAGATGAGATTTGGGCACTTGCGCTGAGCCCAGATGGCAAGTTGTTGGCGAGTGGAGGGAAGGACAGGCGGATAGGTGTTTGGGACGTTGAGAAGAATGAGTGGGTGAGGGGCTTTGGTGGACACAGAGACAGCATATCGGTGCGTAGATTTCTTGCTCATCCGAAGTTCAATGTATTCATGTCTCGACAGGCTCTGTCCTTCCGCAAAGCACCCACAACCGCAAACACACCAACACAACTGTATAGCGGGTCGTTCGACCGAACGCTGAAAATTCACGACTTGTCGGTCATGGGCTACATTGAGACACTGTTCGGCCACCAAGCGCCAGTACTCAGTCTCGACTCGCTCATGAAAGAGACTGCTGTTAGTGTTGGCGGGCGCGACAAGACCGTGCGGTTTTGGAAGGTGCCGGAGGAGAGCCAGCTAGTATTCCGTGGTGGGAGCAAAAGTGGCTGGGAGGATTTGTTGGAAGGCGGTAACCTGGATGATGAGATGGAGGTCGATGGGGCAAAGAAGAAGAAGCAGGGTAAGACGTCCGAGAAGTTCATTGAGGGAAGCATCGAGTGCTGTGCTATGCTTGATGAGACAACTTTCGTCAGTGGTGGCGACAGCGGGTACGTCTTTAGTCCTGAGGTCATTCTGCAAATGCTTACCGATCTTTCTCCTGTAGCTCCATCAGCTTATGGACAACACAGAAGAAGAAGCCCATCTTCACCCAGCCTCTTGCACACGGCATGGACGAATCGCACGTCGAGTCAGAAGACGTCGAGATCGTCCGTAAGCCACGGTGGGTCACGGCTCTCGGCTGCCTTCGCTACTCCGACATGTTCGCGTCAGGTGCGTACCTCAGCCGCAGATATCGTCCGTCGTCACTCAGGATCTTCCACTGCACCCAGGCTCGTGGGACGGCGAGATCCGGATATGGAAGCTCGACGCGAAGCTCAAGTCGTTCTCGCTGCTTGGCAGTATCCCTGCACTCGGCGTCGTGAATTCTCTGCAGTTCGTCTCGGCGCCACGGAGCGAGGTGGCGCGCTACGCCTGGGCAAAGCGCGGCGACGCAGAGGACGCGCCCAAAGTGCCTGAAGGCGCGCGCTCGCGCGCGGCGCGTGCGTCGGAGCCCAAGACTGTACTCCTTGTGGCTGGTGTCGGCCAGGAGATGCGCTTGGGACGGTGGGTGCAGCGCAAGGGCGAGGGTGTCCTGAACGGTGCGCTTGTTGTCGCTCTCAACCCGCGGACGTCTTCCAGTTCTGTGTAATTCTGCCTTATTGTGTATCCATGTTGTCAGTGCATGCTTGGATCGACTCACATATCCTCACTGCAAGTTCATTTTTTTCGTACAATGCTTGTTTGCTCTCAATCCCGCCCTCAGCGTGAATGCGTCCGGCAGTCTAGTAGCCGGCCCCCGGTCGGTGATTGGGTGGCCTGTGCACTGCAAGGTTATGAAGGTGCGAATTTCGCCCGACCCGGGCGCGCAAAAAGCCGCAGGTAAGCCTGTGAAGAAGCGCTGCGCGCCGGTGTCGATAGCTAGGTTTCCGGGTGAAAGTGGGGAGTCGAAAATCCCCTCGTAAATGTTACGTTTCGGCAGGTGCTTTCACCGTTCCCCTCCTAGCGGATATTTGGGTGAAAATGCAGATCGTGTCAAAATCACTACCAAACTTGTTGAATTCATGCGGGCGCAGCAAGATACTATGTAGGCTAGCCAATGATTTATTGTTGCACATAGCAGGTTGTGGACTCTAATACATGGCAGGCATAATTGCTATCACATCGGGACAGGCGCAGTGAAGCCTTCACGGATGTGGATGGGGTTGACAAGCATATACTCTTGGATCCTCACAGAGGCAGGCCAAATCACAGATAGCAAGCCCGAGCTGCGCTGCTGCATCATGTCAGTAAGCTCATAACACTAAGCGGGCATATATACAACGTACATAGTGATGTAGAATCCCTTTTCTGACTTCCTGTTGCTGCCGCACACCGTCCGTGTACCTTGAGTCGCTTCCGTGGAACTGCCAATCGCAACTGGGCCGACAGTGCAGCACGGGCTTGCGATACTCTAAATGGGCAGAGGGTAGGTGAGTACAACTTCGCACAAGCCGTACATAGACGTGTCACCTTGCATTTCGTGTGAAGTATTCCCAGATGAACGCGGCAGGAAACGTCCCCAGACCCCAGAGCGCTGTTCGCAAGACCTGCCGGCGGATGAGTAAGTGTTTGCCTCCGTGACTCCCAGTCTAGAGTTTCCAGGGTCCAGTGAAGGTGCCAAGAGGGGCTAGCAGAGAGAGCAGGCAAGCAACAAGATCCGGGCCACAGCAGTTTACTTGAGGCGAAAGAGGGGGACCAAGAGAGACTGGAGTGAAGACGCAGTGTGGGTCTGAGAACAAGTCTCGCAGGCTGACGCGTACGCGTCGACGTCACGGTAGCGCCGACGTGTAATCTTCCCCAGAGGCGTCGGGCAGCGGACTTTCACTCGAAACAGAGTCTATAATAGCTGTCTCACTACATTTGGCAGGATCCGTCGAAATTACACTGTTCCCCTGTTTTCGCCATTTGTAGCCTGGTCTCTGGACGAATCTGCAAAAATCGCCAGGCAGTCGCGCGAAATTCCGGGGTTCTGAACCTTGCAGTGGTGTCGGGCTCGGGCATCGTGATTCGGACATTGTCGAACGGCAATGAGACGCAATGAGGACCGCTAGCGTCAGTATATATGACCGGTGTTCCGGAGGTGTGGCGACCGCCCGACCCTGGCGTAGTTCGTCGTTATCTAGCACCACCATGTACACGACAAAGCTGAATTGCGAAGCATACGTGTTTGATCCACGACCGAGGTATCCGCTGCTCGTATGTGCTTTCTCTACATGGTGTCTCTACATGGTGTCGTGCAATGTGTTTCAGTACTGACGGGGTGCGGCTAGATAACCGCCAAGCGGTACTGGCACCCAGAACATTGCTCCACGGACGCGGACGCTATCACGCTTGTGCTGGCACACGGGACTGGCTTCCACAAGGAGCACTGGGAGCCGACGCTCGAACACCTCTATGAGCACCTCACGGGCTCCAGCGACTTGGCCGGCGTGAAGGTGCGGGAGGCCTGGAGCATCGAGTGTCCTAATCACGGCGATGCCGCGATCCTAAACGAACACACCCTGACCTGGGGATATTCGTCCAGCTGTAAGTCTACGAAGTGTGGCGTTGAAAAGGCTGATACGATTGTCCGCTAGTCTCATGGGAGGAGTATGCACGCAGCATACACGCCGTCCTGACTGATCTCGGGACAGGAATAAACGTTGACTTCAGCTCTCGCAGGCTAGTAGGCATTGGGCACTCCATGGGTGCGATCGCATTGTAAGGATAGTTGCAATGGAAGCCCTGACCCTTCACTGAGCATCTACTGATTATAGGATGCTCGCCGACACGTACCTTCCCACCCTCCGCTTTGCCTCGCTCATCCTCGTCGACCCAATGCTGCTCAGAAAGCCGCTCCCCGGCGAGCCGGTGCTCGATCTCGCCAGCGGCGCCGCCAAACGGCGTGACATCTGGCCGAGCCGCGAAGAGGCCCTCAAGTTTTTGCGCTCGCGGCCATCGTTCAAGGTCTGGGACTCGCGGATCCTCGAGCTGTTCGTTTCGCAGGGCATGCGCGACCTGCCCACAGCGGTCTATCCCGACAAGCACGAAGGTGTGACGCTAAAGTGCCCGAGGGAACAGGAAGCGGTGCGTGCAGAAATCTCTGTCAGTTCCACAGGAGTAGGCTGATGAACTCACAGGCATGCTACCGGTCGGACCTTGGCCGCGTGCGCGCGTACAATTATTTGCACCACCTCTGTGTAAATCTGCCAGTGCACATCATCTATGGAACGATAAATGATTATTTGTACGTCCATCCTTGCGAGCTTGACCCATACGACTCTCTCACGGACGTTGGTAGACCGGAGTTCATTCACGAGGACGTCTTGACGGTCGCAGCAAAAGGGAAGTGCGCCACAGTCTCGAAAGTTGCCGGCTCAGGCCACCTGGTAGGTGTCGCGACAGCTTCGCTTGACTGAGTATTCACTCCGAGCATTCTGCAGATACCACAGTTGCAGCCTAAAGGACTCGCGGAGGCAATCTTCGCTGCCATGAAGCACAACCTCAAGAACGGGTATGCCGCAGGAGGTAGTTTATTGAGCAAATTATGATTGCCTGCGACACCGTGCATGGTCACGTGTAGCATACCATACATAGTAGGGTTAGGAGTTGCGCCACATCGGCTCGCCAGATGCAGCCAGATGTTTCTCACGGTCCTTATGTCGCATCCCCCATGCTCAAGTCACGACATGAAGTCTATGCCAGCTTGAACTGCCGAGTCTCAATTGTAGAGCCTCTTTCTCACTTGTCAATACTCGTTTTTGCAAGTTCCGATGCCAGCGGGTGAAGCCAGGGCTCGGCCGGTAGGACGCGTCACGTCGAGTATAACCTCTGCCAGGACCAATACAGCTCTAAAGCACCCACGTTTTGTGCGTACCCGATGCTGCGCAGTCACGATTGTAGTTCTGACTCAAATCTATCTCTAAGGCATCTCTGCGGCGTCTCTTAGAGTCTCATCGTCGTGGACGCGGCCATCACAGCTTGCTGTCCTTTCGATGTCGTGGCAAACGCTAATGAAGCGACCGGTCCCCATTAGGAACGGCAAGTGGTTCTCAATGCCTGACGCGGCCGGCAGGCAGTGCGTCTGCTATGATAACCGTGAGAAATGGCACCGACCCGGCCATGACGCGGCTCTACGGCCTGACCTTAAGGGTATTTCTGCCTTGAGTACAGGATGCATAAAGGTCGCGCAGCATGGTGGGTACCGTCTTCAACCTATTACCACTCCTGCCTGAAGCTGAGACCTTTTTAGTAATCCCTGAACAATATGCTTTCCTCAAGCCGCAGCGTTACACGAGCTGGCACCCGAGCCCTGCTGCGCGCCTCGCGATCCTCTGCTCGCGCAAACCTGCAGGCCAGAACGTTCATCACCATCGTTCAACAAGGATACGAGGCTTGGAGACTTACTCTAGGCTCAGACCCCGTGAAGCTCTCCCCGGGTCTCTCGTTCGCTATGCCCTTTTTGCACACAGTGCAACATGTCAATATGAGGGAACAGTCGGTATGTGTCTCTCATTTCCTCCATGTTCTCATGCTTATACCTGCGCTACAGGTCAATATCAAAGATCTTGCCGGGTTCACCAGCGACAACGTCCCCGTCGTGATATCCGGGTCACTTTTCTTCCGCGTGAAGGACTCATATCACGCCTGTTTCTCCGTGGATAATTTCGAGGCGAACGTGGCAAATATCGGTACCTCTGCTATGCGGTCCGTCATAGGTCATTTTACTGTAAGTGGAGACTTTGCCTTGCGGATGACTACTGATCATGCATATGCAGTATGACGAGGTGATTGGGGATCGGAACAAAATCAATCATAAACTGCACGAAGTCATCGGGAGCAGTATCCAAGTCAGTATTGTAATCCCCCTTTTATAGTGCAACGCAACTAATAGTAAGCAGAAATGGGGCGTCGACTGCACCCGATTCGAGGTCCAGAATTTTAAACCATCCAACCGAGATGTTGAGAAGCAACTGGAACTCCAAATGGCCGCAGAGCGAGATAGGCGCAAGAAGATCCTCGACACACAGGCACTCATCAATGTGTCTGAAGGTCACAAGCAGCGAGTCATCCTGGAGTCCGAAGCAGGTAAGCCGGTCCGGTCATCTGCGTTGGTGATGCCATTAATCCTGGTCTCAGCTTTGCAGTCCCAGCTCAACGAAGCTGCCGGATACAAGCGCAAGCTAGTTCTGGAATCAGAGGGTATGCTTGAAGCTGCCAAGAACGAAGGCGAGGCGCTTGCTCGCCAAGTCGACATACTTGCACGGTCGTTGGAAGCAGATCCCAGGCCGCTCCTTCCAGAGAACAGCGTGCAAAGGCTCTTGACGCGCTCCTCACTCTAAGACGTCTCGAGCAGCTAAAGGCCATTGCGGCAGGCAGCGGAAATTCCACGTACTTCTTTGGAGACGTCAAAGGCACCGGCCGCGACTCTTACGAAGTCGACAATGTTGAAGCGTGGAAGAAGAACCTACGAGATCAGGCAAACGTTGTTATCACGGACGCGCCGCCGCCGCGCCCGTCGTCGTCGTCGTCGTAAGTTACAGCTTTTCACTGTGCGTACGTATATTACCCGCTCGATGTTCAAGCGTTCGTACGCGCTGTACCCATATCGCCACTCAATTCGTATCTTTTTGGCTATCACTTGCAATTGCAGCTTCGTGGGTTCCATACCGGTCGCACGTCCCGCATTTCTGTAAAGAACACTTACCTGACATAAGTGCAACATTGCAGAAGAGCTTGCCCATGTGGTGAGCCCGCTCCGTGATAGCATGCACGAATCAGAGTCTCAATATGACTGACAGGCGTTCGAAGCGGTCTCCATTGACTCCGAACTAAGTGCTACGCTTCGCCGAGTATCATGCTGACGACGGCCAACTCTGTCCGCCTTGTATGTGCCGCAGCATCTACCTACCGAAGGTATGTCACGTTGCACATCATGTCCTTACGCCTCGCAGAAAAATTATGTGCATGCTGTCGACCATATACTTGGGTCCAGCCCTTCCGCCGCCCTTTAAAGGAGGACAAGAGCCCAGATGATCTACTCGCAACGCCTACAACCGAAGATGCGTCTGCAAACCACCGCTATAGTGCTCACGTGTGCTGCGGCGGCCAGTGCCATGGCCATTCCGGACGGCGCTGTCAGTGCCAGCCTCACCACAAGCGCGCCCGTCGGGACGACGACGTGCTGCTGGTGGTTCGGCGGAACCCCTCCGCCAAGTGGCACCGGGCTCGGTCCCTCGGCTACCATAATTACAGCAACCAATTGATTATGGGTATGGTTTATATCCGTCCAGCAGTCCTTCTCTGACATCCGTCCGGCATAGATCGAGGAAAGGGGCTGGGTGATATATATATATTGGAACGACTCTGCGCGAAGACTGCTATCTACTATGTGCAGCCTGCAATGAAATGTCGAGGTCAATGCCGGAAGATATGGTGCGGTCTGAAAGTTGATTTGAATCACAAACAGCCCAGCTGCTATGACGTATCGATTGTAGAGTCAAGAGTCATTGAAAGACATCTGAGGATGACCGTGGAGCACTGTGTCGCCGGAAGTCTCGAAATGGGAAGTTATATGGCTGACCACCTCCGCCACAGGACGGAAGGTAAATGTATCTCACTCCACATCTCCATCACCTATTATGCTGTACAGTGCTTCTTCAGGTATGTTTTCGCTCTGCTACTGGACCGAACTGACACGCGATCGTAGGTCGATTAGTTATGGAATCGGCTGATCCTCTACCTAGTTCACCTTCTATCTTCGAACTCCATGAAGACGATGCAGATATAGTCTTGCACACGAAGGACGAAGGCAGGCTCTTCGTCCACAAGCTTATCCTCAGGAAAGCATCGGCCGTCTTCGCCACCATGTTTGACCTGCCCCAACCTCCACCTGCGCCTCGGGGTTCTTTCCTGGACATGGGCCAGTGCGAGCTTCCTGTCGTGTCCGTGACGGAGGAGAAGGACGTATGGGATACCATTCTGCGGATGCTCTACCGCCACGAAACGCCAGATTTTGCCTCCATCGGCGACGTGAAAGTCATCCTCGAGGCGGCGCAGAAGTACGAGCTCGACTCTATCACAAGTCGGATCGAGCACCTCCTGCGGTGCCCACTACGGACAGCCTGGGACCCGCTCGAGGTGTACGCCCTCGCATGCACATACGCACTGCCCGCCGTCGCCGCGGACGCCGCACGCGCAACGCTCGCGCTCTCGCTGCACGACCTGTGCGCGCGCGAGCTTCATGACGTGCCCGCGACGGCGTTCCAGCGGCTGCTCGACTACCGGCTGCGCAGCCAGCAGGCAGCGGCGGGCGTTGCGGGCTTCGCGCGGGTGTCAGCGCAGACGGGTGCGCACTGGCCCGGCGGGAGGCTCTTCAAGCGCATCGACTGGCTCCCGCGCACGACGTACACGTTTTTCGTGTGCGACTGCGGCACCGGCGGCGCGGAGTGCTCTGTCAAAATTGGCTCGGACGTGCACATGCTCTCTGGACGCGGATACTGGCGGAGCTATCTCGAGCGTGCGGAGCAGGCCCTCAAGGAGCGGCCGGTGGGCAGTGTGGTCCAGGAGTCAGCCGTCATCGTGCCTTCGTTCAAGGCCGCAGGGGATTGCTACCACTGCCGCCACTATATTTACGAAGACTTGACCGAGTTCGCGGAGCACATGGCGAAGGAGGTGGACAGAGCGGTGAAAGCTGTGAGTAAATCCATCTGGCGTCCTTCACCAACGTTGACGCGAAGTGATCACAGGTACCATTGAAGTTCTGAGCACGCCGTCGTCCAAGCATTCATAGGAGCAATGGCTTTCTGTATATTACAGACCCAATGGGTCACTTGTAGGGTGTGTTTACAATTCCCGTAATACTAGGAGCAGGTCGTCGTAGGATAAAAGTGTCAAATGCAGATGGAACTCTATGAAGCAGTCCCCTTGCAAACAACGGTATCGAGGTGGATATCGTGTAGGGTGTGAAGAAATGCGACGGGCAGAAAGTTAAGTGCCCGCCGAGTTGGTGGAAGTAGTCGTGACAATAGATACCAAGGTTCCAGAAACAGCCATCGGGTCCGCGGGTGCAAGAGACTTACGGGACCTCTCCATGTTCACCAACTCGACGGCACGCGAGATGATCTCCTGCAGCGGCCAGCGCTCGCCCACGCCCTGCTTCAAGTCCAAGAGGTCACCGATCTCGTCGCAAGCCTGCAGGATGGTGTCGATGTCCTCCTTCGTGTGCGAGGCACTGAGGCAGAAGCGCACACGCGACGTCACGAGAGGCGTGGCGGGTAGGCGACGACGACGACGAAGATGGGTGTCGGGCGTGTGCGCATAAGCCGGCTGAAGACGGCCATCTTGCCTGGGTTGAACAAGAGGAGCGGCACAACGGGAGAGTCGTCGTGACCGTAAGTGATGAAACCGAGCTTGCGAAGCGCACGGTTGAGGTACCGAGTGTTGAAGGCGAGGCGGCGAAGTCGCATCTGACTGTCCGAGCCGTCGCACATCGACTGGGGAGTGGGCATCCAGCTCGGTAACCACGAGGCGAGGGCAGTGCCAGGGTAAGCAGGGGGCTCCTCAGCAGTGAGGGTGAGGCTACTGTCGGTATGACGAGTGAGGAGGGAGCGGGAGGACTGAACAGGCTTCTCGGTGCGCGGCAACGTGACACCCATGATGCTAGCCATGCTGGCAACGACCTGAGTGAGGATAGGCGGGGCCATGGCCTCGGCGTATGCACCGGAGTGGCCAGAGAGGCGAAGACGGTTAATAAGTTCCCTCTTGCCGGCAATGTAGCCACCCGCGGCACCAAACGACTTCGTGAAGGTGCCCATTAAAATATCGACATCCTGAGGGTTGACGCCATAGTAATCGCAGACGCCACGACCGTGCGGGCCAAGCGCTCCGATAGAGTGCGCCTCGTCGATGAAGAGATAGAACTGCACTGCGATGAGCGATCTGCTGAGTAGGACATGTAGAATCGGAGACTCACCTTGTACTTCTTCTTGAGCTCCATGAGCGTGGGCAGGTTGACTAGGGTGCCCTCCATGCTGTACAGACCCTCGACGATGACCAGAATCTTCTTCCAAGGACGGTGGGTCTTCGGTTGGCCCTGGCTGATGACCTCGCGAAGAAGAGCCTCGAGCGACTTCATGTTGTTGTGCTTGAACATGCGGACGTTGGCACCGCTGAGGCGGACACCGAAGCGAATGGAGGCATGGTTGAGCTCATCGGAGATGACAAGGCAGCCCTTGCTGACGAGCGCGGGGATGATGGTCGAGTTGGTCGCAAAGCCCATGGAACTGATGAGCGAATCCTCCATTCCGAGGAAGCGCGCAACAAGCGCCTCGGCCTGGATGTGCAGATCAAGGGTGCCACACTCCCGACGGCTGCCGCAGGCGGAGAGACCGTAGCGCCTGATAGACTCGACGGCGGCGTCGGTGCATGCGCCCTTCGACTGCGCGAAGCCGAGGTAGTTGTACGACGAAACATTGAGGCCCCGTGTCTTCCCGCCGGAGCGGACCAGCGTCTTGTTGTAGTCGGGCGAGTAACGATCAAGAAGAACGATGGTGCGCCCGGGCACGCCAGTAACGGGGTGCGAGAAGCAGTCGTCGATGCGGAGCTTGAGGCGGCGCGTGTAGAACGAGTCGAAGTCCGAGTTCAAAGCGGCGTACCCCTGTCGTGCGCGCGATGAGTCACCGCACATATGCAAAGCGCGAGCTACGTACATCGTGTGCCAACAGGTGCCGGTAGTCAGCAGCCTTGAACCGCTTGCCGAAGAAGTCGCGAAGGTGACCGAAACAGATAACCAAGATGTAGGAGAGGTAGGTCGTCAGCAGGATGTAGTACGGCGGATCCTGTTCTACGACGCCCTTGACGGGGCGTGCGTGGTTGTACTGGGATGTGTAGCGGTATGTCTCGTTGGCACAGTGCCCGAACTCGGTGTGGACGGTCGTGAACACCTGTTCGGAGGTAGGAGGGACCTTGGGGTATACAAGCCCGGTATCGTTCAGCTCTTCGTTTTCATGAAGGACCGTATCTTCTGAGGACGATGTAACAGACGAGGAGAGCGACAGGGCGGGCGTCGAGTTAGGCGTGCCACCGTGAGCCCTGGCGCGAGCGTCCGCCTCTGACACAGCAGAGAGGTAGGAGGCGGCGGTGTTCAGCACCGGCGTCGACTTCTTCTTGAATATCGAGGGCGTCGGCGACGCCGGCTGGATGGCCATCGGCGAAGGCATTCCCGGTCGTCGCAGTCGTCGATGTCGTCGAGGATCGTGACAAAGGGGAGAAAGAGGCGGCGACGAACGGGGTTGCCGGGAAGGATGGGTCGAAATCAACGAAAAGCGAGGTTTACCTTATATGTACCGGGTGCATGACTAAGCGTGTTTACTCCCTCTCGCCTCCTCGCACCGCACGGCTCACGGCGGCGAACGGCCCTCGCACTCTCACACACACTCGTAGCGAAGAAAACGAGTAAAATATTCCGTTATATAATGAATGTGGTATCTACAGTTTCTACCCGTCACATTAGAGCGTCTTGCTTGCGCGGTCTATGGTCCAGTGTCCAGAAATACACGAAAAAACAACAGCAGTTCAGATATCATAGTATTTAGAGTCGCTCGCCACGGCCGATAACCTTGACCTGCACGGGAACCATCAGTCGCTATGTCATCGGGGCTAGGACCGACGCGGGAACGAACCTTGAAGCCAATCTGCCTCAGCTTGTCTGCGTCGACGAGCAGACGGCCGTCAAAGACGAACGCTGGCTTGGTCATGTCGTTGTAGACCGTCTGCCAGTCGATCTCGCGGAACTCCTTCCACTCTGTCGCGATGACAATGGCCTCCTGCGCCTTGCAGGCCTCAAGGGCAGAGTGCACGATCGTGACCTGCTTCTTGACTGTGTGACATCACGCGTGAGTAAGCCAGACCTCATGTCTCGATGCTGACGACATACTCTGCTCCAGCGTCATATGTGGGCAGGCCTCAGCCAGGTCCATCCAGATTTGCGCCTCCTCGACCTTGGGATCGTAGACATTGATGTACGCGCGCTCGGCAAGGAAGTCGCGGATAAGGCTGATGGCGGGCGATTCGCGAGTGTCGCCGGTGTCAGCCTTGAACGCGAATCCAAGGACCGCAATGTGCTGCATCACAACGATCAGTCAAACTGCGTCGAAACAGACACCAACAATCAAGAACGCACCTTGCCCGTGATGGTGTTGAAGAGGGTGTCAACGACAGTCTTCGAGAACCTGCGCTTCTGGTACTCATTCAACTCGACAACCTGGCGCCAGTAGGCAGCAACCTCGGGCAGGTGCAGACTCTCGGAGAGGTACACCAGGTTGAGGATGTCCTTCTGGAAGCAAGAACCACCGAAACCGACAGAGGCACGGAGGAACTTGGGGCCAACACGGGAGTCGTAGCCGACAGCGTGCGCAACCTCGTCAATGTTAGCACCAGTTGCCTCGCAAATAGCGGACAGGGCGTTAATCGAAGATATACGCTGGGCAAGCATGGCGTTCGCAGCCAGCTTTGACAGTTCCGATGACCAGAGCCCGACAGTGAGGATACGCTCAGTCCTGATGGAGATCATTAGAACGTAGCGAAATATTACGAAAGGTCGACGTACGGGACCCAGTTCGCGTAGACACTGGCGAGGGCTGCGCAGGCGTCCTTACCCTCCTGAGTCTGGAGGGAACCGATCAAAACGCGGTCAGGGCTGAAGAGGTCGTTGATGGCAGTTCCCTCGGCGAGGAACTCAGGGTTTGAGAGGATGTCGAACCGGCAGCCAGGTTTGCAGTTGGCCTCGAGGATCGTGCGCATCGACTCCGCTGTCCTGCAGGGAACGGTCGACTTTTCGACGACGATCTTCGAGGAGTTCGCGACGGCGGCAATGCGACGCGTCGCGGACTCGACATAGCTGGGGATTCACGTTAGAGGTGACATTTCCTGCCTTTCAGGGTCTAGGGTACGTACTGCAGGTCCGCGCCAAAACCAGCACCGACACCGCTCTTCTTGGTGGGGGTGTTGACGGAGACGAAGATGAGGTCCGCCTCCTGAATGCCCTTGTCAACGTCCGTGGAGAAGAACAGGTTCTTGCCGCGGGTAGCCTTTACGACATCGACAAGGCCAGGCTCGTAGATGGGCAGCTCGAAGTCCGCGCTGTTCCACGCGTCGATACGCGCTTGGTTCAGGTCCACGATAGTGACCTGGATCTGGGGGCACTTGAGGGCAATGACGGCGCAGGTAGGACCGCCTAAGTCGCGACCGGGCTCAGCATAGGGCACGCTTTACGTGACACGTTGCAAGCTTACCGACGTATCCAGCACCAACTAAGCGGGCGATTGGTCAAATCAGAGCGCGTACACGAGGTGCAGGCAACTTACTGCAGCAGATCTTCTTGACTTGGATGGGGGCCATTGCTACTGGAAGGAGAGGACTGGTGGAAGGAGGGACGAGGAAGCTGAAATTTCTCGAGGAGGACGATGGCAAGATAATATACGAGAGGACGGCAGCCGCAAGCTAAAGGACAACTCCGGATAAGTGTTTGATCACCCGAAACGGTAATTACCCTCGGCAAACATTTTTCGGACGTGATCAGCGTTGCTCTCTCCGTCAGAGCTTGGCACACTGACCCGCCGTCCTTACGCACTCGCAACGCACTCGGACGGTGTGTCCTCTGTGCTGCGTTCACCATCCTCGCCATCGTGCGTTACACGCCCAGCGGCGTCCCCAACGAGTCGAGAAGGGCTCCGGACTCGCGGTTGTCTCCTCTCATGCCGGGTGGTCCGACAGCGCGGTCAAGGCACTCCGACTGGCCGACTCTACATCACTCTCGAATCGGCCTGGAAACAAGTCCCGGTCGAATCATAATGAATGGTCGTTGCGACGGAGATCCAGATGAGCAGATTGGCCGGAGGGGCCGCGTAATGCGCAGGAGGTCAGGCATGACGGTATGCGCATTGCATGCTTTGCTTTACTCCCTATCACTGCTCCAGTCATAATGAACCCTCTCCTCGCCTCCTCAGCGTGTCCCCGCGAGTGCACGTTGGTTTAAATAGTACGTAACCTATGCGAGGGGTCCCCTATTTCTACGACGTCGAGCCTGGAAGAGTGGCAGAATATCCTGCTGCACAACAACCCCCACTCTGCTGCTTTCCGCGAGCCAGAAGCAGCTGCAGATCGCGTGTAGACCAAGCGGTACTCATGAGAGCGATCGGCGTATAGCATTGACGTTACCTCTAGCTCAATTCTACTCCCTCCTCTCTCCTACGTACTTTCCGATACTCCCTACGCTTTCCAATACTCCCTATGTCCCCTAGCAGCGCATTGTCTCCTCAACGTAGTGTTCCCCCCTCCAATCATGTTAGGCAGTAGATGAACCAAATCGACCAATCGCGGCATGTGTAACTCGAGCGCGATTTGGAAATGATTAAAGAGCGCAAAGTGCGGGCGAGCAAGCTGCATTCTCCTGCCTCTCTCCTCATCCCCAGCAGCCCGCCACACTCTGTGAAGAAAATGGTAGCACCGAAGGAGTTCCTCGATTACGTTGAGGCGAACTCGAAGCGCTTCATTGACCGTCTTGCTGAGGCTGTCGCGATCCCGAGGTAGGTCTACATGCTTCGCGAGCAAGAGGGCTCCTCTGATCGTCTCCGCGCACCACAACAGTATCAGTGGCGATGCCTCGCGCCGCCAGGATGTGTTCAAGATGGCTGCCTGGGTCAAGGCCGAACTGGAGAAGTTTGGCGTCACGACCGACGCTATTCCTCTCGGGAAGCAGGAGATCGAGGGCCAGGTCCTCGACCTCCCGCCTGCCATTGTCGGCCGCATTGGAGACGACCCCAAGAAGAAGACTATCCTGATCTACGGCCACTTTGACGTTCAGCCCGTACGCGTTCTTATCTACCTGTGATTTTATGCGGGCGCTCACCGCAGAGGACTGCACAGGCCAATCTCAGCGATGGCTGGAACACCGATCCGTTCAAGCTGGTTCTCGACAGTGAGACTGGCAGGATGTACGGCCGTGGCTCGACCGATGACAAGGGCCCCATCATGGGCTGGCTGAACGTTCTGGAGGCTCACAACAAGCTGGGCCTCCCCCTCCCCGTCAACCTGCGCTTCTGCTTCGAGGGTATGGAGGAGAGTGGTTCCGAGGGCCTCGACGAGTTTATTGCGTCCGAGGCAAAGAAGGGCGAGAGCGGCTGGTTCGGTGGTGTCGACGCCGTGTGCATCGTGCGTACTCGTTGATTGCGCTGGGCCTGTGCATGATGCTAACAAGGACCGAGCCAGTCGGACAACTACTGGCTGAACGACCGCACGCCTGCGCTCACGTACGGTCTCCGTGGATTGGCCTACTTCAATATCGTGATTTCGGGCCTGGCGCAGACCTGCACTCCGGCATCTTCGGCGGTGCCGTCTTCGAGCCCATGAACGCGCTCGTCGCGCTCCTCAGCAAGCTCGTGACCCAGGACGGCCAGATCCTCATCCCGGGCGTGTACGAAGGTATCAAGCCGGCCGACGCCGACGAGCTGTATGTACTGTCTCGATCTCTTGCAGGCACGTCGCAGGAAGTCTCACCGTTTTGTCCAGCCAGATGTACCAGAACCTTGACTACTCCGTCGCCGATCTGGAAGCCGCCGCAGGCGGGCACATCGCGATCTCGGACGACAAGGCGACCGTGATCATGGCACGCATGCGCAACCCGTCGCTCTCGATTCATGGCATCGAGGGCGCCTTCTCCGGTGTCGGGGCCAAGACCGTCATCCCTGCGACCGTCGGCGGCAAGTTCAGCTTGCGCCTGGTGCCCCCGCAGCAGCCCGACGACATCCGGGCCAAGGTCGAGAAGTACCTCAAGGAGGAGTTTGCAAAGCTCAACACCAAGTGCACGATGAAGATCGAGTACCTCCACGGCGGTATTCCGTGGGTCGCTGACCACAACCACTGGAACTACCAGGCCGCGAAGACTGCTACCGAGGTGAGTCTGGGCTTTGCTCTCTTCCACACAGCGCCGCTTCAGTCTAGGGTCTTGCACTTCCATGCCCCCGTCTCTTCGTCCTTGGGTTCCGCTTTCTTCTCTGAGCCGAACGCCTTGACCATTCAATAACTCCGAGCGGTGAACTCACACTATCCGCAGAACGTCTACCTCAAGTCCCCTGACTTTACCCGTGAAGGTATGTCCGCCGCTCGTGGTGCCGCGAACATAATACTTAGCCCCGCCAGGTGGTTCCATCCCTGTCACCCTGACGTTCGCCGAGAATTTGGGCGTCAACGTCCTTCTTCTCCCTATGGGTCGTGGCGATGACGGTGCTCAGTAAGTGCAATTCCTGCTCCCAGAGGGCGGCGACCCTGACAAAGGCTGTGCAGCTCGACGAATGAGAAGCTCGACGTCTCGAACTACATTCAGGGTGTAAGTACAATGCTGGCTTCGCCGAGATGCCCTCGCTTACCTTCGTGGACTTTCGCAGACCAAGCTCCTCGGCTCGTACCTCTACGAAGTCGCTGAGGTCACCCGTACGAATGCGTGAGGCAGGGAAGGTCCGCCATGTCTCCGTTGCGTCCAATTGTAGCATTACGCAAAAGGGTTCCGCTGGGAAAGGTCGCCTCTTATCTGACTGCTGTATCTGTATCCGTGTCACCCATGAAGCTGTATCGAGAATAAAAAGAAGCTGTACGATCTCCGTAGCTCTCACGATCTGAGCGGTGCGCACGAAGCACGAGATGCAAAAAGAACTTGACGAACGGGTATGGCGTGTAACATAGACGTACACAACTTAAGTAGGCTGTAGGATAGAAGGCAGCGGTAGCAATAAGACGTTCCATACAGGTCAGATGAGATCCAGAAACTATGTAGGCCGTCCCCTTGTGGACGTATTCCGCGGGTGGGATCCCCGGAAGCCTCTCGAAGGCCCAGCACCGCGCGCAGCGGCCGTGCCGCCACTGGGGTCAGGCCCGCGCGGGTTGCGGATGGGCTTTGCAGCGAGCTCGGGCGGGGGAGCCGTCGTGGACGCCGCCGCAGGCGATGAGGCGTCCGCGGGGGCTGTGGGGCGTCGGACGCGCTGCCAAAGATGCGCTCGCGCGCGGCACGGTACTGGGCCTCGCGCTCTGCGAGCGAGCGCTGCGCGTCGCCGGGCGGCGGCGTCGGCGGCGTCGGGCTCGCGGGCGCGGACGGCCGCTTCAGGATGCGCAGCGCGGGCTGCAGCGCCGCCGCGGGCACGGCGGGCGCCGCGCTCGTCGTGGACGTCGGCGCGATGACGAGCTCGGGCATCGGGGCCTTTGTGTTCCTGTCGGTGCGATGCATGCGCGCAGCGCGAAGGGGCGTGTCAGCATTTGAGTACGAGGCGGGGGCGCACAGGGCGGCGGCACTCACGCGTCCTCCCACACCTTCTGCGGGTCCTCGTCGGCGTCGCTGTCGTCGTCGTCGTCCCAGTCGTCCTTCACGGGCGCGGGCTGCCTGGGCCGCTGCAGCACGGCGCTCTGGATCCCTGTCTGCACGGCGCCGTGGGGTCAGCGCGAGATCGCGAGGCAGGGGCCGTCTGCAGAGAGCCGGCTGCGCTTACCGAGGGGCTGTCCCAAGAGTCAGACGGCGTCGTGGCCGGCATCTCGCCTCTGGACGCTGTGGCCCACGACGGTCGGCGTGAACTACACGGCAAAACAGGCGCCCGCAGGCTCGGGGCCGTGCGTCCGGCGCCTGTGCCATGTTCGTCCCCCGACGCGCTTGCTCGCGGTCACCCAGCCCAGCCCATGTGTGTGCATCATCCCTCGACGTCGCAGGTGACGAGCTCAGCGGAAATCGCGCACTCGAGTAGCCTAATGCTGATGCGCGAGGTCTCTTGGCTCTATCCTCCTATTTCTCTGCTTTGTGCTGCGTGCTGCTCGTCGCGACCCGCTCGGAACTCGGAGCACCCGGACAGACAGTGCGGGCTTCACACCAGGTGTCAGAGTCGCGCTGAGGATGTCGGTGAGCTTGCTGCTTGAAGTTGTGCCGGCACTCCATGGACATGGGGTCTAACGCTCTGAACATTGCAAAAGTTTTCAAGGCACGCCGGGACGTGCAGCACCGGGAGCAGACCGCCGTCCGTGCTCGTCGCTCCCGCTGACGCGTCCCGCCTTCATTTATCCATAAGCGACCGGTGACGGGCGACGTCGTGCTCGCTGAGCAGATGTCTCACCCCGACGATCGGTCGGGCACGGCTCTGCGGCGGAGGGCGTGCGCCGGCGCACCCCGCGATAGCCTGTCTCTGCGGGCGATGTCGCACACCTGGCGTGCACGCGCGCGCATGCGCCGTCCGGGGCGCGAACGCGGAGCACCGCCTCCCCCGTCTCTTCACTGCACCCCTTCACGTCTCGCGTCGGCTCGCTGCTGAGGCGAGCGAGAAGCCCGGGCCACCGTGACACGCGCCCCCGCACACAGGACGGACGCCAGCGACGATAGAAGGGCGCTGTGCGTGTGCGACATGGGAACGCACGGCGCAGTAGGCGCGAGAGAAGGCAACTTGCAGGGCCCGCCGCATGGGGCCCGCCTCGCCTCCGTTCCGCGCGCGCGTCTTCTGGGGGCGGCGCCCTGGGGCTATCGGGAGACTGAATTGCAGTTGCGCTCGACGAGGCCGTAACGTGTGAGGTCCGTCTCGCATTGAATCTGGGCCCTATCATCAGCTGACCGCGCCTGCGGTGCGTACAGCGCGTGCTCTGGGAGCAAGTCCAGGGAGTCCTAGGCGTCCTGGACGCCACATAACGAGAGCCCTGCGTGCTCGCTATCTGCGCTGTTCGGGCACGGCGACGAGAATAGCATGTCAGCCCGCAGGCGGGCTCGGGCTCGAGCTTGAGCTTGCGCTGTGGCAGACGTCGCGCGCGCTCCGTGTCCTGCTATCGGACGCCATCTTGGGCAGCCCTCAATGTTGGGGAGGTTCTCCGCAGTCGCGCTACGACGCCGATGATGCGTGCCGAGGCTGGGCATCCAATCAGGAGACGCGGCCTCCGGGTTGGAGCATCGCAGAAGGCACACTCGGAATGGATAAGTGAAACCAAGGTGTCTGTGTCAGTGCCAGTGACTAGGGTCCTGTGGTGGTGTCTCTGAGAAAATTTGTGTGTCTTGCGTGAACTCTGATCGTCCACAGTGCCAAAGCGAAGATGCGTCGTGGTCCCTGTTGGTTCCCACAGGACGCGCGCGATATTCAAATCGAAACGAAAACGAGAAGACGAGAGGTTCCGTTCCGCGGAGGCCTTGTGCCTCGGAGGCACTGGCCAAGAGGCTTCTTTGCAGCTAGTTTTCCAGCTTTTTGCCTGCTAGCGCGAACGAGGCCCCACCTGGAGGAGTCGTTGAAATATTTTTTGTGCGGAATTCCGCTGGTTGGAGGCGTCGTGGCAACCGCCACATGGGACGCACAGACGCCGGGTCGATGGGATCTTTCCCCTTTGGGATTGTGCGCTGACTGGACTCGCTGTGATCGAGCCGCGCTCTCGGGGGAGAGGCCAGTCGCTCGCAGCGCAGCAGGAGCAGGAGCAGGCGGACAGACGGCCTCTGTCGTTGGTGTCTGAGCAGCTAAACATTTGTATTTTCTCTCTCTCTTTCCATGTTTTACAGACATTGCTTTGCTCCTCCCCGCGGTTCCGTAGCAAGTCCGAACACGGTCGCTAAACGGTTCACGGATGCATACCGCTTAGGCGGGTTTAGTAGGCTCTCGTTTTTCAGGATCATGGAGATCGTGCCGCGTCGGAAGGAGGAGGCCTCGTCGCCACCATCGATGGCGAGCTCTCCCGCATCCCCATCGATGGAACGAGAAACCCTTCACACAAGGGCCGCGCACACCCTTCGCTCGCTCTCCAGCCTCGTCAAGACCCATGGCCAGCAGCGACGTGTGATGATGGCCTGCGCGTGCTCACGGCCCGCCGCCGGGCTGAGCGAGGCGTGGCCGACAAGGCGATCACAGATGAGACCTTTCGAACGTTCAGATGGAACAGGGTGCCGCTCGCGCCTCTCGCTCGCGATGAAACGTACCTGGTTCCCGCACTAGCGCGACGGCGCGAGGGGGCGTTGAATTGGGGGAACGTCGGGGCTCCGGATCCACGAGGCCTGCCAGTCACGCTGTCGCTGATTCGCGGCGAGGATCGCGACCAAAACGGATTGCAGCAGCAGCTGAGACGCAAAGGCTAACGGGATGGATGTGCGATTGTCTCTTTGTTGTACGTGCCCGCGCGCGCACACCCGTACGTCATGCGCAAAGGGAGGCGGGCGGCCTGTGTACGGCACCGGGGAGCCAGTCGCGACGGACCGCGTATCACGACAGGGACACGGCGTGGCCAGCGTGCTGCTGCCGTGATAGACGGTGGGACTGTCGCGGGAAGAGGCCCGCGGGGAGTGCACGACCGAGAGGTGGGAAGAAGTGGCTGGTTCTGGTTAGAGTTTGCAGCACGTGAGGGTGGCGGAGAAGGAGAGCATGGCCGTTTGTGTGATAGGCCCGCGGCTGAGCAAAAGGTACTAGAAGCTGTGCGGGAGAGGCCTGCGTCTGCTGCTGCTCGACGCTGTCTTTCCTGCTCTCGCGGACGCGGACGACCTCCAGCCTCCAGGCAGGACGAGGACGAGGCTCGGCATCGCTGTGCCGAACGCCGGTACACGGACGATCGTCGATCGCATCGAGATTCGCTGCGGTTCCAGCGGTGACGACGAAAGAGGGAACTCTCCCGGCTGCGCTGTGGTTCGCAACCAAAGCGAGAATAAAAAGGGAAAAAAATACAGAAACAAAACAAAACAAAACATATCCTACCAATTCCGCTGAGGCACGCACTAGCCACGCTGCTGCTCTAGCCGCGTCTCCCCGCCGCCCGAGAACACTGTAAATTTTAGTCCCTCATATTCCGCCAACGCGTCCGCCCACACCGGTTTGTGGTCAAATTCATTTTCAGACCGCGATTACTTCATCACTGACTCCTCTTTCTCTCCCAATCCTAATTTGCTTCCGACCTACTTCTGTTTCGTCAACCGCATTCACCACAACCGTTCCCTCCCTTCCCTACGTCTCCGGACATGACCTATACTGACCCTAATTACTCTAATCGCCGCTATTCCTATGTCGACCAGTATCGCGAACGCCCATTCACACACACCGGTCACATCCAGCACCATCCAATCGCTGTAAAGGTCGAGGACGTGGACTCTTCCGAGATCCTTCCTGCGCCGCACCCGCAGTACGCCCAGCAACCGTCTTCCTCCTACTACCGCTTCGGAAGCTCCGCGGGCTCCAGCTCTCTCTCAAGTCCCTCCTCCAGCGCACCAGTAACGCCGTTCGCATTCATGTCCGGGACGCAGTGGCCCGCCTCGTCGTCTGGCCACTCGGGCGCCGTACCAGGCACCTCCTACCAGCAGCCGTACCCTGCCAACCGCATCCACGGCTACAACCTCCACAACCCCTTGGATACACACGCACACCAGTCTGCACACGTCCTCCCCCCGCTGCAGGACGACTACGACGACGGGGAGGACGATGGGCTCACCGAGCTGCCGTCAGGGGTGAACTTGAGCGGGTACACCAGCGCGGGCCTGGATAATCCGGGAACGGGAATGTCGGGGATGACAAAAGCGGACAAGCAGGTGCGCCGACGCAGCAGCAAGGCCTGCGACCAGTGCAGAAAGTCCAAGTGCAAGTGCGAGCGTAGCAACCCACAGGAGCCATGCAAGAACTGCGTGCTCCTCGGCACACGTATGTCTTTCCCTTCTTGACATGCCCCTTCCCCCCTCTACCGGCGGGCACTCGGGGCTCCCCCGTGCGCGGTGCGGCACAGCGGCTGACTTTTCTGCGTTGCAGCCTGCACGTTCCTCGGTCCGTCACGAAAACGCGGTCCCCCGAAGGGCTACATCGACGCTATTGAGGCGAGGCTGCACCAGACGGAGGCCCTCATCGGGATCCTCATTGCGAGCAAGGATAACCGTGCCAAGACCCTGTTGGAGGATCTGAGCGAGGTGAGTCGATGTCTTGAATGCCTATCATCTCGCATCAGCGCGTAAGCGAGAGCGGTCGCCACGCGCGTTCCATGCCCGTTTTCCATCCACGCGCCCCTGCAACATCACTTCCCCCGATGCCACGGACGCTCTCCGTGCTTTTGTGCTATTTTTTCGCGGGAAAGCTCCGTCGCTGACAGCGCATTCCGTGCAGGACCAACTCGCAAAGGACATCATCGACCGAGTTAACAACTCGCCGTATGGTCACAAGGGCCGGAAGCGTGGTGCTACCACCACCACTCGATCAAGACCGGTCCAGGTCGAGAACAAGGATGGCGAAACCCCGGCACCTCAGTCGACGCAGTGCGTTTTCCTTTTTTTCTCCCTGAAACATCAGTCCAGTGTATTCATGTGTAATCTCCAGCCCTACGAGCGAGTGGCAGGACGCAGTCACGGCGCAGCTCAATGCTCGGGCAGCGCAGCGGAACACACTGATTGAGGACGGCGAATCGTTCGGCGAATCTGAGGCCAAGGAGCCCCAGACCCTCACCTACCCTCCTTCGCCTTCAGAGTCCGGTGCTTCCCAGTCGGACCGCAGGGCTTCTCTCGCTGTTCCTACATCAGACTCGCGCCCTACAACCTCCGGGGCCGGCGCCGAGAGCTCCCTCTCGGCATCAGTAGAGGCCATCAACGGCGACCAGCACCGCCGGCAAAGGCGGCGTGTCGACAACGAGAGCGGTGCCCGCTCGCCGTCTAACACCTCCGTCTCGGGTCGCTCGCAGTCGCCTGCTCAGTACGCCTGCCTGCCGCCCCACCCAGCGCTGCTCTCGAAGCCGTCGCCCACGGCCTCGTCTCACAAGGCCAAGTCGGTGTCTCCAGAGGTACCAGACCTTGAGGCCGACGGGTCGAGCGACGATGAGTACTCCGGCTCTGGCGAGGACGAGCTGGCGGTCGCCGTCGGTCAGCTGAGCATGAATGAGGACGAGCAACTGCGTTACCACGGCAAGGCGAGCGGTCTGCACCTCCTGGGCGGCCAGGCGCGCGAAGACGGCCGCAACGAGGGCGGTATTTGGCGGTTCCCGAAGGCGCGTGTCTGGCCACCTCTGCCACCCACCGCGCGGACACCGACCAAGAGCGAGGAGGACTTCTCCGTGCGCCTGCCCCCGCAGGACGTCCAGGAGCACCTGCTCGAGCTCTACTTCACCTACGTCCACGCCCAACTGCCCATCATCCACAAGCAAACCTTTATGGACCTCTACCGTGCCGGAAACATCGGCTCCGCCAGCTCGCCCATGTCTGAGTCTTCGGCGTCGCCTGCACCGTCGCAGTCGAGCGCGGGCGGCCGCCTCCAGCGCATCCCGACTCTGCTCCTCCTCGCCATGTTCTCGATCGCCGCACGGTACTCGAGCACCGGCGGGCCCGCGCCCGCGCCGGGCGAGATGTGGACCGCCGGTGACAATTACATGGAGGACGCGAAGGTGCTGCTCGACAGCACCTACGCGCAGTCGCGTCCGACTACCTGCCAGGCCCTGCTCCTGCTCGGCTACCGGGAGGTAGGCATCGGCGCCATGGCGCAGGCGTGGATCTACATCGGCATGGCCGTGCGCATGGCGCAGGACCTTGGCCTCCACAAGAACGCCGACAAGTGGTCGAATGTCGGCAAGCCCCTCTTCACCGACGCGCAGCTGCAGGAGCGTCGCCGGATCTGGTACGGATGTGTGGTTCTCGACAAGTACATCTCCGCGTACATTGGTAAGTCGCTTCGTCGAGTTGTTACGTGGATGTCTTTGCTCATCGCTGCGCAGGTCGTCCCGTCGCTATCTTCGAGAACGACTTTGACACGGAGCTGCCGAGCGACGCGGAGGCTGACGAGACGGAGGGATGGCTTCCACACCCTTCGCCTGTCTTCGTCGGCGATGTGTCGGAAAGCCACGTCCCACGCACTACGCCTGTCACTGGCCACATCATTTCCTGCTTCAACGAGTCGGCCAAGCTCTGTACGTCTTATCTTGGCTTCTGCTCTCACGGCCGTTCTGACAAGGTAGCTAGCAATCATCCTTAGCATGATCATGCAGGCTATCTACCCCATCCGGCCCCACACGTTCCGTCAGACAGAGTTCGCCCGCATCGAGCAGCTTCTGGACAAGTGGTACATCGACCTGCCCGAGCACCTACGGTTCGATCCGTCGTCGCCGAAGTACTACTCGCAGCCGCCGCACGTGCTCACGCTGCACATGCAGTACTGGTGCACTGTCATCCTGCTGCACCGGCCGTTCATACGGCACCTGACCACTGCATCCAGCAAGGGGTAAGTTGCGTTCATTATAGGTTGTGGGCGAAACATGAGGCTGATTTGCAGTAGCCGGCTGTCGCCGTCGACGCGGGAACAGGAGCTTCAGGCCAACGCCCGGAAAAACTACGATCAGTGCGTGCGCGCTGCAAACCAGATTACTGCGATCGTGTCTGTGTACGTCGAGCACCACTGCCCTCGGCGAGCCGCGGTCTTCCTGTGCTTCTACGTATTTACTGCGGCGATCATGCACATCTCTACACGTATGTACCGTTCGATCGCTATCTCGACTCGCATGCTTACGTTCCCTTGTAGTCACGACCTACGCCAACGACCCCCAGGCCAGCGAAGGCCTGCGGAAATGCATGCACATACTCGAACGGATGCACTTCGTGTGGCCGGCAGCATGGCGTGCGAACGAGCTGCTGCAGGGCGTCAAGGTGCAGCCGTCACAGATCGTCCCGCCCAAGATCACGACGCCAGAGCGCACCAAGCGCCTCGCGGAGTCGATGGACGAGGACCAGGCGGCACAAAACGGCACGGTGAACGGCGATGCCTTCCGGCAGGCGCAGGCCTTTGGCGAGAACGGCGCGGGCGCGTCGCAGTCCGCGTTCCCGCTGCAGCTCGACATCCCCGCGGCCGACTCGCAGTCGTTTTACCAGTCGTACCCGCGCTGGAACGCCGAGAACCCGCTGCCGACGCTCACGAGCAGCCTCTCGACGTCGGTGCTCCCGCAGCAGTACAGCACGGGTCTCGTCGACGACCGCGTGCAGCGCTCGCAGGACCGTGCAGGGCGGTACCCGCAGTACTGGAGCGACTACTCGGCGATGGGCCAGATGGACACGTCGTACAGCATGCCCGTCATGGGCGACATGGTCTCGCCGCAGTCTGCGCAAGCTGACCAACAGATGTACGTCCCGGACCAGTATTCACTCTATAGTGAGTCCTCCCGCTGATTCGCAGCTGTGCGAAAAGTCGCTTATCCGCGTTCTATAGATAACCTATCCCAGACTAATCAGCAATAATACATGGATGTAGAGCATTTTCTTCTTCTCGGTGTTTAACTCCCGACCACAAACCAAGTATGTAATCTCGTGTCTTGGGGCCTCGTTTCCTTCTTGCCACGCAGCTCTTCTTATTCCATAATTTGTATCACTTTCGTTACACTCCACTGTTGCTCGCATAGCACATGTCATATTGTAGCTTTACAGCTGGGACATTCTATCCACAATACTCTCCTAATGCATGCTGTCTGCTGCCGGAACAACCATTCGAGTTGCATACCCTGTTACACGTGCGTCCGGGCTCCATCGCTGCGAATCTCCCACCGCGCAATCGAGATTTCCGGTTTCCTGGGTCGTGGACCCCAATTTGGTGCGACAACTGTTGACTTAATGGGTCCATCTGGAAACACGACCCCGCAGCTGGGGAGGTCCAAGATGTCCCACATCTCAGCTGCGAGATGCTTCCTCTACTGAATGGTCCTCGTGAGCGCAGTGCGACGACTCGGACGAGAGAGGGGCATCACCTTGGCGATGGCGCGCCGCGCACTACTGTAACGGTCCCTCAGCGATTCCGGTTCGAGCGGAAAACGCACGACGGCGTCATGATCGTCCTCGGTACCGCCACAAAGCTTGTCGCCTTGGATCACCGAGGGTGATACTGATCGGAACGATGGTGCGCTACTGCTTGCCGCGAGATTCGTCCTGCCAGGCGCGGAGGACTGAGGACCGGAGCAAGGCGGAGTATGAGATGAAGCAGACTCTGCGTTGCGCGCGATCGACCACGCCCCTGACTCCAGGTCGAGGGCTTGATTTTCATTACGGATCAAAGGATATGGCGGCGACGAGCTGTCATTTCGTGGTGGAGAGGGCCATCTGGGCAAATCAACATCTGTGCGGATACCAACAGAAGACGATTAATGAATGCAGTCATGCACCTCCATGTGATTGCGAGTCTCTTGCTCGGCTCACAGAAATGCGGTCCCTCACCGTCTTTTCCAGTCGCCGCCTTGTCGATCCCGAGATCACGGCCGAGCCCCTTGAGGGCGTCCTGCAGCGTGATCCGCGTCACTTTCCACTGGCTAGCAGTATGCTGTGGGCGTCCGTCGCTCAGCGCGGACGTGTTCGCCGCTGCGGGTGGCGGCGGCATGTACAGGGTCTTCCTCGGTCTTGGGCCTTCGGCTACGGGCTCTCGCGGCGTAGAGAGGGGTAGGCGAAATTTGGGAGTGATCGAGGAGTGCCCATTTGACGTCTTCAGTCGGCTTTTGCTCTTCTTGCTCGCCGGTAGAGTGGACCACTGAGTCTCGGGGGAGGAAGAGAATGCGTCGTACGCATCTCGCTTCTTGTTAATATGTGAACTTTCGTCAAGACGGACAGCGCACGTGGGAGATTGCTCCCTGTGACGGAAACCGGGAGATATTTCCGGGATACGCGGGGAAACAGCAGGGTCTGAGATCTGTCGAGAGGAAATACCCGTCGCCCTGGGTAGCGGCGGAGTCCGTCTAATATCCGGTTGGATATAGTGATCGACACTGAACCTCGGAACCGAAAGAGTTGCGGTAGCGACGATGGGCGATGCCACATGCTTAGAGAGACGACTTGAACTCCAGATTCTTCTGGATGAAGAGAGGCCAACTGGTGAGGACAGAATCTCTCGCGTTGCAAAATTGTGGTGTGCAGAGGGGCGTATTGGACTAGAAGCTGGATGAGCATGAACGTCGATAAACCCTGATACTGCCGGCGAAATTATGGGCGAGAGGCCTCGGTTGAGACGAGGAATCACATTTGCGGCACAGTGCGACCCTAGCAGAGATGAGTAAGCGAAAGGGACGAACACAGTCGCGAAGCATAGACGCGCTATCACGACCTGCTGCCTTGACGGGACGATTTAGAGCGTCGCGAACCACGCTCTCTCTAGGTTCGCCCAGTGACAGATCTAGTAAAGCGGAAGCGCGGTTAGTGATGAAAGTCGGTGGAGCAATGATGAATATATGCAAGGATGTCAAAGCACGAACCGGTATGGAGCGGACGGGTTGTACAAGTCTCTGGTTCCTTCACCGCACTTGAGACATCACTTGACGAGATGGTATCATTGCATTCGAGAAGGCCAAAAGTCGGAACGTTAGTAGATGAGAGCGAGCGCGAGTCTGGTCCGGTACTCGAACTCTTGGCGAGTGCTTGGGGCGAAGCGAGAGAGATATCATGCATATATGCGTGTGACACAGTGCTAGGAGGATTGTGAGCGGCGCCTCGAATACGCGTCGACTCCTTCCTCGCGTTTTGCCGTGAGGGCGACGTTCTAGGTATATTGGAGCCATTAGCAAAACGACCAGGAACTGCTGGCCGCAACAGAAGTTGGTCCGAGCTCTTCTTCTGCTTCTCTAATTGTTTCTTGAATGCATCTGCGAGTGGGTCTTTGTGTAGTCTTGTCCCCGCGTGTGATTGCTTCCGTTCGCTCGGTTTTGTCGGTTGCGCCGTACGAGCCGCTGCATTGACCTTGGCTATTACCCATGGGTTCGACTTGATCACAGCTGCATCGTGGCGGGAAGACAAGTCTAAGTCATTGATGAGCTTTGCGTCTTCAGACAGAGGCACAGTGGAGTCGTCAGAACTGCCGAGACCAGAGTCGCGAGCCGGGACAGAGTAGTCGTCGTCGTCGTCGTCGTCGTCAGAAAAGTAGAAATTGCTGCGCAGGTTGTGGGTCCAGCAGTCCGTCGCCATTGCCTTCGCCCGCTGAGGCATGTCGAGCAAAGCGACCGAAGCAGGTGGTCAGAAAGACAGGCGGATGGACGCTAGACGCCCAGGATGTGGCGGGGAAGCTGCGCATGCGCGAGTGACGCGGACTTCGAACAAGGGGCGACCTCTTCAACGCCAACCTCCAACTCATTCGCCTCTCTCACCGCGCTTTGGCCTCATCGTGACTGGCGAATCATATCACACGCGCACCCATCTCTCTTTTCACGCGAGATACGTGCAAGTAGTGTGCGAGAAAATAGTCTCGAATCGAGCCAATATTCTATGACTGCCACCGCAGCGGAGGGTCCGTTCAGACCCGCACCACCGACCCCTGTCGAGTTGCAGAAGATCAACCAGGTTCTAGAAGTGCTTGCAGGAGCGTGTACAGAGCAGCAGGTGTTGAACCTCCTCCGAAAGCACAGCGGGAATGTCGAGCGGACGCTTCAAGCATTGCTGGACGATCCGAGTAGTGGCATGGAGGCTACGCCCACGACGACCAAATTCACAGACATACAGTTCCTTCGCGAGGCCGACATCCAGATGCGAACTGACACGCAGTCTCGTCCTCGCAGCCCTCCGCGTAAGTCCGAGATTCTCGATGCAATGGCGTGCTAGTAATCTATGTAATGCGTCTAGCTTCAAGGCCGGAGAAGTCAGACGTCCATACAATAGATCTGACAGGAGAGGACGAGTCAGAAGACCTCAAGAGAGCGATGGCAATGTCCCTCGAAGAGTCGGGACCAGCCTTCGGACCAAGTAATCGAGCACCAGATCCTAACTGGGCAGTCGTACCCTCTAATGTTCGTTGCTCTACGACGTTGCCCGCGATGTGGGGTCATAACATGCATACATCTAGGTGTCGGTGTCAGGATTATCACAAGACGATCAAGACATGAAGCAAGCCATAGAAGCTAGTCTGAGCGAAGGCATATCTCTGGAAGCACAGTCGAAGAAGCCCCTGGAGGAGCAAATTCGAATTGGGGATACGTACGTAGTGTCCACCCTTATTCATCTCGTTTCAAGTCTCAGACCTTGTAACGTCAGCCCTGTCGCACTCCGTGTCTCTCATCCACGTCTCATGTACGCTGCGATGATCCTTCACGCATTGTACTTCGTACCACAGGTTCGCAAGGCCATATCGAACTATTTCGTCAATCTCGGAGTGAACGAGGCGGATTACGACTCAGAGCTTTTTAGCAGCGGGCCAGGTCAGTCACTTTGGGTTCAGTGATATGTAACTGAGCAATGCGTTCTAGGTCGGGCACTTTCGACGCTTACGGAGACATTGGTATACATGGAGTACTCGAGGCTGTCGGAGCTTCATGCCGACCAAGCAGTAGAAGATCTGCCAGCAGAGCCATGGATAAGGCCAAATGAGGGTCCTGGAGACCTTGCCTTCGGTACGCGGTGTCATATGTCGCCCCGACTATATAATGATTCATTCAGCAGCATTCTACGAAAAGTTCACTTTGGCTGTAGAGTCAGCTTTACATTCCAATGATGCGACGGACGTACTGAAGCGAGGCAACTGGCAAAGGTAGATCTACCAGAACTCTGGCTGAGCCTTGGCTGACATGTTTTCTCTCGCGCAGACTTTTCTACTTTCGTCACGGACCAAGCAGTAACGACCCATACAGAGGACCCTTTGATCGCGACATGGATTGTCCGATAGCGAAGATATCAGTCTACGGCTATTCTGATGCTAATGATCTTGTCTCCTGCTTGGCTAAGGAGCTAAAAGATGCGACCAACGATCCCAATAACACGGAGCTGATTATCTACCCTTCGGATGTCGTTGCTTTCCAGCTTTCTCGCAGCTTGAGCGACAGAACATTATTCAGTTTCCCCACGCACTTCTACTTGGACCGATTCCTCAATGACAAGGCATCATTGTCGACCGAGAAGCATCGATTGCAACAAGAGCTGCTATCGGAAGTTACACAGTTAGAGAAGAGGAAAGCAGCTCTGACACAATTCGAAGTGCGTAAGACGGTCGTGCTACTGGCAAAGCTTACCTTGTTATAGGGCAGGGATACACTGGCCGACTTGCGTTCCGCAGTGCATTACTACGAGAACGTGGCCGAGGACGACGGAGATGAGATGCGGAGAGGCATGATCCAGGACACCGCTACCACGTTACGCAAGATCATCGCGTCCCTGGAAGTCGAGCTCCATTGTGAGTATTCGCAGTTTTAGTTTCGAGTACGGTGCCAACGAATCCCAGCTATCGAAGACTCCATAGCGAAGTGCAAGGTCGAAGCCGATCAGGTGTTTGATTGTCCTGAACTCCAGGAGCTGAAGGTGCGCTGGGAGTCAAGTCACTATTGCATGTCTTTGACGGTTGTCATAGTATGAGCTACGTGCGGTGCTCATGCATGACGGATTCTACGGACGCAACCATCTCTACTCTTACGTCAAGCACAAAGGGGCGTGGTGGAAAACTACGGAGAATGCAGTGTTTGAGGTTGGCACTTTGCATCTGCCCACACGTCTCCGTCTCATCGTCGTCTCCCACATGGACAGGTACCCGAGACGGAGGTTGTCGAGGATCCCGCAGGTTTACACTTGGGCGCCGGGCCATTCCTGCTGATCTATAGCCGTTCCATGCTGCCGGAGGAGGAGAACGCTAAGCTACCATGGCCTGAACGTATCAAAGTACGCCGAACTACGCTAATAAAAAATGACAGGCCTGACAAGCATTTGCAGAACGCCGTGAAGGAGAATAACATGACCTTCTTCGACGAGTTGGATCCCGAGGCGCTTGCGAACGTAGAGGACCCGAACTCGCCGCCAACGGTGACTCAACCCATGCCCATCGACACGCCCACAGACTCCTCGTCGATGGTTGTCGAGCCGCCGTCGCGGGCAGACCCTATGGAGCTAGACAGCTAATCACACGTATGAAATGATGTACTACTAATACTCGAAAGTGTAAATCAGAGCTCTACTGGTTATGAAGACTGTTAAACAGGCCGGAGGTCGAGGGAGCAGCGGCTTTGGCCCTTAGTCTTGGCGTTGGCGTAGGTGAGTGTACTTTCAGCTCCAGCGCGGTCCTCTCTCTGACCGTGTTCGGGTGGATTAGGTTCGTTTCTGCGTGACAGCGCTTGCTGCGCTTTCGACTACTTGGCTCTGCACTGCCGGAGGCGTTTCAGATAAGCCCTCAAGAGCTCATGTGCCATCCCTGTCTGTCCCACGACTGACTATCCCTTATCTGAAAGAGAAATACCCCAGTCCGTGGTGCACGGAGCCGTTCGACTTGTGGGCCACATCGTTCGATGGTGATGCCATTTTGGTACCATCTTTCCCGTGAGTCGCTCGCCACCCATGCTCCGCTGTCTGAACGCCAGAACGTCAATGATATTGTCGTTTGCGCTCTCTGGAGTCGGACTTACGAACAGTCAGCAAACCTTGCACTACGGAACTCTGTTGACGCATGATACTGCACCGCTTGTAGTACAACGTTGCTACCCCGCTTACGAAGTCACAGCCTTGCCCAGCAGCACAACTTGCCCAGTGGCGCTCCTTAGCGTGCTCGGTCAGTTCGGCGACAACAGCGCAGTCGTCTTCGCGGGCCGTCGACTCGGATCGGTGGACATATGTCAATGATAATTGAGTGAGTGGTGTGGCCCTGTCAGCTTGCCCCACACGTAACCGTCTTCTGCACACAGGCAGTGCGTGAAGGGCTATGCTCAGGGTCCTGTACTTGGGGTTAGGCGCCGTACAGATCTTCAAGGACGTGCTCGGCTATGTACACCGTGGTTCAGGCATCGGGAACGACTTGCCCGTCGCGGGCGCGCCTCGCAAGCTTGCAAAACTCTACTCCGCTGTCTGTCGGATTGTAAGGCAGGTTGCCACTATGAGAAATCTGTGAGAATATTTGAAGCAATTACGACGTGACTTAGATTAAGATTTGGTAGGCCATGCTGCGCTAACCATCCACAGCTGGAGGTGAGATAGATCTCCATTCTGACGTGCACAGACACCTAACTGCGAACCTAACTATACAGGTACGACCCAAGCGCAGCCGAGCTGGGTATAAAACCGCCGAGAGAGCTACGTTTCGTTGCTACCCTTCGCGATGCTTCAGCAAATCCAACGCCGTTTTTCGCTCCGCGGAAGGAGGAGTCGATATCCCAAGAGCGACCGCGAAGCTAGCGGATCGCCATCTCGTGGACAAGGACTGACGGTAGATACCGCCGTCGTCACGACATATGAAATCGGATCGGCACCGGAGCGCATCCCGTCAGGGTGTGATAAGACATCTCCTATGGAGACTTGCACATCTCCCCTCGGTATCTTCACGATGTCGATGCCAATTCCTTGTCCCCATCCAGACGATTCGGTGGTAGACACCCAATCTGGCTCTTCGCTGGAGAGTCTTCGTCCCGTTGCGATACAACTAGCACAAGGCCCAGCCCTCTCGAGGGCGGAACGTGTTCTCGACGAACGAGGTACGTTCCTAAACTCTCAGTTTAGACTGTCCTAACGTTCGCCGTTGTAGGTGAACGCTTCGATGATGCCAGCCCGAACCCCGACCTCGCATCCGACACCTCCGCAGCGGTCCAGATGCTCAAGACAGGCATCACGACTTTCATGGACGACTACCACTGGTTCATGAAAACGCTGGACGAAGTCGCCAAGATACACCCATTTGTAGCAGGTACGGATAGCCGCTGCTAGCTTTTGCCAGGGCTGACGATGCACAGCGCCGATCTTGGCTTTCAAAGCTGTGTACAGCATGGAAAAAACTCGACAAGAGAACGACAAAAGAATCATAGCACTGTATGTCGCTATGAAGGACATGATAAGAGTATTGGTGCAGTCAGTGTCTGCGCTAGCCTCATTGCGCGCTCTACTCAACCGGCTATTGCTTTACAGGTTGAAGTCCGTCAAAGACCCTAGTCATGTCGGTCCAGATGGTGTTACCATCGAGGGTCGCCTACAGTCGCTTATGAGGCAAGCCGCAGAGGACATCAAGAACTGCGCAAATGCCTGCGACACGTACTCGAAAAAGAGGTTGCTCGTGAAGGTGCTCAAGGGTCCTATCTGGGAAGCGCGGCTTGCCGAGCATGTCGCCCGTTTTCACCAGCTCAAGAAGGAGCTCAAGTTCGCACTGTCTATTCACACTGCGACGACGAGTGAGGGAATGAGGCACACTCTGGATATGCACAGCGATAAGTAAGATGCTTTCTCAGCAGACATTTAAGCATCCACGTCGCTAACTCCTTTATCGCTTTAGCTTGGCGATCCTCGTCAACCTGCTTCAGAGCGCCCTTCACGAGTTGAAACCTCCTGAGGAAGTTCTTATGGAAGCAAAAGTGGACGAGCGAGGAGGTCGGCAGTTCGTGCAGCACAACGACAGCGCCTTGCGCGAGTTGCTGGAGTTCGATCATACTCTCGAGTCCTCGAGGAGCAAGAGAATGTTCCGCATATCGAGCGCATCCAACCTTCAGCTTGATGTAGACGATACGAAACTACGGCCGGATATCAGCGAACGTACCATGATGAACTCCGCTGTCGTGCTCAACGACGTCAAAGACGGCCTTCAAGAAGACTTGGAGACTGCTCTGCAGAGGAACATGGCGGTATTCCAGCCGAAATTTGCACTTCAACGCCGTCTTCAGGAAGACCTGTCGGCTGTCATACACGAGGGAAGCGACCGCGTGATCCAAGAACTAAGGACTGGGCCTCACGAGGGGATATATGACGAGGTACGAAGCGCAGGGTCAAACGTTGCATGCATTTACGCTTACAATCCTTTCAGGAATTGAGAGAACTGTGGCGAGAGATGGTGCGTTTTATTGTCCTAGCAATGCTTATATCTAAGGAGCGGCGACGACAGGGCTGGAAAACCAATGTTCCCTCCAACCGCTT
This sequence comes from Phanerodontia chrysosporium, assembly GCA_001910725.1. Lineage (NCBI taxonomy): Eukaryota > Fungi > Basidiomycota > Agaricomycetes > Polyporales > Phanerochaetaceae > Phanerodontia > Phanerodontia chrysosporium. Next base: position 805,762 of record MJGA01000008.1, read on the forward strand.
TGCGGTAACCCTGCGTGACCATTTCAATGCCAAGAGCACGCAGCCGGGATTATTTTTCAAGATACCAAGCATGCGAAAAGACGAGTGGACAACCGATTTCTTTGACCTGATGTACATCCAGCGAATCAAGGAAGCCTTCGATGAGGACGGTTCAGGATATGTGACTGTTGCCGAAGTGAACAAATTCTCAGAGGCACAGCCAAGAGCATTAGGATGGAGGTGCGTTGTGACTCGATCCTTGAAGCCCTATTGGTCAGACACCTATTTCATAGCCTCCGACACTGGCTCGCTTACTGGACGATTGGTGAGTGCACTTTCAGAAGTCGTCAGACCATGACTGAACCAGCCCTCCAGGTTGGCATATCTCGGCGACGTGGTACCGGGATAGGATACGTCAGATCTTCGCACATATGTTTTCCATCCGGGGCCGCGTTCTTTCCCAAAATCGACCACTAGTGGACGACTATTTGCATCAGATTTGGATGGACGGTGTCAAGATTACAGAGTCCCTGCAGCCAGCAAACCCTGTTATACGTCACTTCGAGCACAAGTTCCTCGACTATCTCTCATCGGAAGAAAGGAGAATCAGGGAAAACCTGGAAGGAATCAACTACAACATCGATGCGGTAGAGACCATACCTACTGTCGCGAGTACCGGAAGGATGGAGAGCGTATGCTATTTCTTCCCCTCCCTTTAACCTCCGTATCTAACTTCATCGCAGTATATATTCCCTTTGCTTTACCTTCTTCTTCGCCATCATCTACAGTTGTTCAGTGAAGCGGAAGAGCAAACTCTGTGCGAGCATGCATTTACAGTGGCTGTCACCAGTCTTCTTCATGTATACGAAGCCTATTCGCAACGTTGTCAACATGTGTCGAGTAAGTATCTCTTTCCGCTGGTTCCTGCAGCGACACTGACGCGTGGATATTTGTAGCATTGCTTCTGCATCGCGGGTTGGACGTCTCACAACACATCAAGCGATTCGCTTGCGAATTGGTGAGTCCTATCGCTATAGGGCGTCTTTGACAACAGTAACAGTGATCCGCTTCTAGTTCGATTATTTCCATGACATGACGCCTATGTGGAAGGCGCTTCGTGCCCAAATTGACGTAGATGATGAGACGCTCGATACGCAGGACCCATTACCTCCTGTTCAGCTTCATACTCACTATCTTTCTTGCGCGTGCTCTCGCCGCCCTCGGGTTCCGCTGTTGCCTTCCGATGGTGTCGTCGTTATGGATGCGTCACAGTTGCGCAGCATACCTACTGAGGTCGAAGAGGTGTAGGTCAAAGGTACTTTATCCTCGGGCGACCTCATGCTGAGATTTATTGTGCTTGCCCAGCCTAGGCAGCTGGAATGGGTTCGTATACAGCCCGACGGAATACCCTATTTTCCTCATGACATCCTTTCACGCCCGGCCAAGTCGTTCGCAAGAGCACGATTTCGAGGCCCAAGGAGTCCACTTCGGTTCTTCATATCGCTTGGTCGGCAATTGCACACGAAGCAGTAGCAACTATCTACGTGTTCAGTTCAGCATAAATTACTCTCAAGAGTTCCGCGCCAAGCACTTCTCTGGATACCTTAGGGACCCGTACACCATCATCGGCTCCGAAGGATGGACAGAGGATCCCAAAACTCACCAGTATCGATTCATCCTCAAGAGGATCCCAGCGGAGATCATGCGTTGTCGCCCTTCTCCCTTCGAGTTCCGACAGAATCGTGTCACAGCTTTGTGGAAATTCGCACGGGCAGCAGTCATGTATCGTGTTCGCAAAGCGAACTGGACGGTCGAGTTCTTTGCGGAGCGACGAGAGACTCGCCGTACACTTCTGGAGTTCGACATCCGGAATTACACATCATACGGTCGTCCACTCGATCAGCATGAGCGACTTCTGTGGACGGTCAAGCGAGGAGCCATCACGGCGGAGGACGCAGCGTTCTATCGTGCTATGAGGGATGCGCGCCTTGCGCTCGTACCAAAGCACCTGTAAGTCCTTCACAGCTATTGTCAGCTATTGTCTCCGGTCCTCGCTCATTGTAACGCCATCATAGTGGCATTGAGTGTGCAGGCTGTACCTATCAGATCAGAGGCGCAAGATTGATCTGTCTTGACTGTCTGCCTCCCGATGGCGACTACAGAAACACCATCAATTTCTGTGACGATTCACGGTGTCGATCTGCGAATGTGAAGACACAGGTGCCAGGAGCAGGGCCACATCTCGTATCCCATGACACCATCAAAGTCCGAACTGTCCAGCATCTTCGGGACATGTATGCTCTGGAAGAGGTCGCACGCGCCGCATTGACCTCCGCTAAGCATGTGCTCAAGTACAGTTTTGCCCCTAACGTTCCTGCCGATCCTGGTCACCACGAGCTTAGTGGTATGTCGTTCGTATTGTGATAGTCGTCTTCATACAGAGAGAGCCTCATCCCCGTACAGATGACAACGTCGTGGAGGAATACACACAAGCGAAGTCCAAATCTCGCGGCCCGGCCATCTCCCCGGTGCGCAAGACCTTGTCAGGGAAGGGTAAAAGACCAGTAACGCCCCAAAGACGCCAGTCTCACTCGACGATTGCATGCGGAGTCTGTGCCGCTAGTCTAGATCTGTTGAACAGCTGCTGGTTCTGCGTTAATTGCTTTGACGAGGGTCAGTCCTTCTCCTATACCCTTACACTACCCACACATTTTGCTGACGCTCAGTATAGACGTCCGATTCTTCATTTGCAACGAGTGCGAAGCAGGCATGCTGCTGCCCTGCGTGGTCTGTAGCAAACCGTATAAGCAACCTACATGGTATCATGGTTCCCGTCCTGGTGCGTGGCGTAGTCGGATTCAGCAGTCCGTCTTGCCTGATTCATTCTAAGGTGACTCATTCGTGTGTACGGCCTGTATCGTCCGCCGAGAGGCCACTACCGTCGCACCTCGCTTCCCTCACTCTTATACGCACGCCCTCGTATACTGCCAGTCCGTCCCTCTCGAGAGTAGAGCACCTTCCATGGTCGATGTCGTGTCCACGTCTGAAACTGCTGTCTCCGAGCTTCGGCAGCATGTGCAGCAGCTTGACGCGAAGATCGAAGGGCTAGAACAAGGACAGAGTCGTTTGGAGGGTATGCTGGAGCAGGTGCTATCTACACTCAATATGGTTTCTGCAGGTTCTAAGTCCGGATGCGTCTGAGGTTATGATTCTATATTTGCTTACGTCAATGAAACTTCTATCTGCACATAACTCATCGACTTTCCCTCGATACGGAACTGTGATCAATGGGTTTGTAGGAGTCGAAGTCAATGCGTAACATCACTAGAGATGCGAGATTATCTTCTGTCAGTTGCAGAATGACACTTCGACCGTTTTGCCGTGGCGTCTGACGTTCTCCGTGTGGGATACACGAGTTCTGCAGTCCTCTGCGCAATCTCCGTCTGATCACGGCAAGAAGCCAGGTAAGCTCCAACACACCCAAACCTGTTACATGCGGTCCGTGACCACGCAACCTCGGCAATGGCTGTCTTGTGAGGGCAAGCGCGATGAACAGCATCATGCCCGATACGGCCATTCCGAGCCAGGGCTATCCAAAGCAATCTTAGTAGAGGATGGTGCTTGTGCAGATGCACACACACCTGCCAGGGACGTATCTGCGCATTTAGCATTGTATTAGAACCCGCACGATGCATGGAAAGCTCAAAGGCTTACCTGTAACGAGTACTGGACCTTTTCCTTGTCAGCGGATCCATCGGTCGTTGAACGTACGGCCGCTGTCAACGCGCAAGTTAGTAAGGGTGGCAAGTATCGAATCTGCCAATGCTCACCGCGCCAAAACACAGCTGCGATGGCCTTCTCAAGCACCGTCTCCAACTGCGTAATGTTTGGGCTCATTTGAGATGAATCCATGTTGTAGTATCCGAGGGCTTCCATCACATTTCTGGGTGTAGAATATTTGTGACAGTTAATATCGAAGTAGGGGGGGGAGCGGGCTTACTCCTCCAATAGGGTAAGAGTGTAGTTCCTCACAGCGCTGCTTCCGGGCACCGTGAACAGTTGAGTTTCATGGCTCAGAGGCGTTATGGACCCAAACGAGCCTATCTATCATGTGCCAACCCAGAATCAGACCAACTGAGTATAGCTCGAGGCAAGGTGCACACATACATTATAGAGTGTCGGGTCTGTCGGCGCATTCAGTAGTGTCCAATTGCTCCATAAGTCGGAGTTGCGCGACGTGAAGTTCACGGGATTTGCTTGAATATATGGGAAAGCCTCCGTCAGGACCTGGACCGAGCGCACTAGGCTTTGCACGCCAACATTGCACGCGATGATCTGTACGGATGACACAGGCCCTGCTGGAGAGGTTCATAACGAGGCGAGATTGTAGCATTGCGAAACGTACCGCAATCCGACGAAACTACGCAGGTACTCGGGTTCAGTGTAGCATTCAATGCTACCAGACTCCCGCTCGACCCAGCTGCATCCACAATCGGCAGAGACGAGGCCAGCAGTATAACAGAAGGTGGAGCGGTCCCGACGGAAGAATTTCGCCAGATCGCAGGCCGAATATTAATTGTTCTCGGTACTGACGCAAGCATTGAGCCCCAACACCCGTCAGTGATGGATGAGTAACTTACATGGAGTGATGTTGATATTCATGAGGCTGTCATGGACATCAACCGGAAGAGTTGAATTCACGGTATTAAGTCCACCAGCCTGTGAACTGCCGGGTATCAACTTGCATTCGACATCGAAGGCGGTCGCATTGACTGGTACAGAGGAGCCGCTGATAAAAGTCGGGATGTCGTAGATGACACTGTCATATAGACCAGTGATGATGACGTCTTGATCTGCAGAAAGTAATGGAAGTAGGTCTACGACTGGAAACGCGCCCTGTAGCCTACAGATTTCAGATAGCGAAGGGTATGTGTTGGCATGGTTGACTTACTGAGAAACGTCCTGTCCTATGCCGGGTAGAGTGGATGTAAGCTTCTGGAAGCTGTTGGTGTTCCCGAAGATCGGTCCCGCGGTGATCAGATCGGGGGCAAGAATCGCCAGTACCAAGCAGCCGGCAAGGTAGAAGAAGATGCTTGTAATGCCCAAGAGCGAGTGTAGGTCATACCACCACACTTTCTGGCTGATTTTGTGAGACCGGAAGACGTCCCAATACTTCACAAGGGTGGCACTGCTGGCACCCAAGGAGAGCCATGCTTGGGACGTGTCGTGCAGGGCAGTAAGAGTCTGCTTCAGGTGCAGAGCTCGTCTGAGGGCAAGTAGTTGTGTAAGGTAAACCAGTGGTACGAGGTACAGCTGGGTAGATACAATCAGTCTCGATGGCAGAGCAGCACACCTGTTATTAGTTAAACATACTTTGATAATAATGTTAGGAAGCAGCGACACCCTCTCGAATAGTTCGGCAGTAATGAAGTTGGTAGTGATGAATGTCGGGATGTGGATCTTGAAGGCGTTCCCGCCGAGATGATAGCGAAAGATGATGAGGGCCACATGAAACCCGACGAGGATCACATGCATGAGAAGGCAAAGAATGAAGAGTAGGAGACCAATCCACGGTGTAGATGCAGGCTGGGCTTCAGGTAACTGGCAGGGCATACATTCTCCAACATCTGACAATCCCGGCGTGGTTGCTACTGCAGGCTCTTTGTCGAGAATGGCAGGTTCTGGTTCAGGGTACGGAGGGGCTGGGCCGGCAGACTCGGCGAGGTCAATCGTGGCCATAGTATATGCGGCTCGAGCAGAAGCAGAGGGCAGGAAACGCACCCTGCTATTCGACTCTTAAGTATTGCACATTATACATAGATGTTCCGACATGAATCCGCACCTTCGAGAGCTATGTAGCAGGCATAGATCGCGGCGCAATGCGGCACAGTGGAGATCGAAGATAAACGCAACAGTGGATCGTACTAGGAAAGCGAGCAAAGATCGCAGGATAGAAGGTCTGAGCCATTGTCTGCATATCTGCACCGCATAGGCTTCCTGGCTCACGGTAAAGAAGCAATCGGACTAGAACATGACCAGTACTTCAGCTCAGAACCTTATGAACGAGTGAGAAACTTACTGATATGACGTTAAAAAGCAGTCCATGGTCCTTACATCGTTCTACGCCAGCGGAAATGACCAGGCGCTCCGCAATAGCATGTGAACCGCGTGCGCGCCTCCTTTTACTCCCATTAAGCACACCTACAAGGCGTACGCTCAGTGGTTGCATAACCAAGCATGGGGATGCATCCTAGCAGGTGTGGATGAGCACGCACCAGGCTATGTCTGAGGTATACGTTCTGAGGCAGAAGACGGACCAAGCCAAGGCATGTTTCCGTGGTCCACGGATGACAGAGTCATCGTACGCATGAGAATGACCCACGGTCCTCGGTTCTAGTGCATCTCAGGTGTGACCTGGAAATACAGCCTCGTTGCGCAAGAACCGTCTAGGGTCCTTGTATTCACCGTCTGGCCAGGCATCAGAACGGGGCGGTGATGCACAATCGAAGTTCACAGGTTCGAGGTCTTGCTAACTAGGGATAGATTGCATTGATATTACATGCGGAAGATGGCGGCCACATGCGATATACAAGGTTCCAGCAGACTGATAGAGCGGTCCAACCAAAGCCCTGCATGTGGCAGCTAACGTTAGCGTCGGATACTAGCAACATCGGTCCATCGCTCACGTACAACATTGAGCATTCAAGCTCCCTAGCTTGAATTGAAGGACTCCTTGCCTAAGTCGAGGGAAGAGTGCAACAACTGTTCTTCAAGCTTGAAGACGTCGTATCCCATACTCGTAGATGGCAAGAACAGCAAGGCGACAATATCACCCTCCAAACCGATCATAGCCGCGTCCAGGTTGACATGTCAGGAGATTGGCGTGATGCCAGGTATGCTGAGAGCGAAGCCCGAGACTGTTGCCAGTCGCGCCTACAACATGTGTGGGCGTCGGGACTCGAGGATGCGGAGACTGCGTTGGGCAGTTGCCTGGCACGTGACGGTAAGCGCCGATAAGTCTCGATCGGGTTACCTTACATCGCGAGTCAGCTTGGATAAGACACGCGTACGCCCTGCTTCACAGCCAGGACCAACCAGGACACACCCGGAATCGCAACGACCGAGCTTTTACAAAAAAGCAAAGGCGTATTCAGAGCACAACATGATGAACGCCTCTCTGACACCCGAGCAGACAGCGGCCTACCTCCGTACGCTGCCAGCCATCCGCGAGAGGTGCTCGCGGGTTCATGCGCTGGCACAGGAGGGCAAGCTCCAATACTTCGAGTACCATCCTGAGAAGGAGGGCGATGTCGCCTCCTTTTGCATTGAGATCATGCAGGTACGAGCATGACATTCGGACGTTACGTAGTGAGAACTACTAAACCCTTATACAGCGAGACTTCGGGACGAATTTCGCGTCTGTGGGTGTGTCTCATTGCTATGGCGTGCCCCATGCTAACCCAAAGTCAGATCCCGCCCCATGGTCGCTGGCGGCACCTTGACGCGGGTGTACCGCGTGTCGAGCCTTTGATCAACCAATGGAAAGCGTCAGCAAACCCTCCAGACGCTAAGGAGATTTGCAGACGTCTCATTGACCTTTTCCTGGTCTCTGTGCTTTTGGATGCTGGCGCGGGCTCGTCCTGGTCTTACAATGATGCCTCCTCCGGGAAGTCGTTCAGTCGCTCAGAAGGCCTGGGCGTAGCCAGCTTCAATATGTTCCTCGAAGGCTTCTTCTCCGGAGACGCTTCCAATCCACACCAGGTCGATGGTACGATATAGTCCATGCTCTCTCACCCATCTGTTGACACCTCTACGCAGCGGAGGGCCTCGCACACGTTACTACCGAGAAGACGGCCTCTGCCATGCAGGTCAGCGCCTCGAACCCGATGGTGGGCCTCGAGGGCCGTACCTCGCTCCTGCAGAACCTGAGCACCGCCCTCAAGTCGAACACCACCTTCTTCGGGGCTGCTGCACGCCCGGGAGGGCTCGTCGACTTCCTCGAGGCGCAGTCCATCGCGGGGCCCGAGGGCACGCGGCGCGTGCCCGTCGCTGCACTCTGGGCCGCGCTCATGGACGGACTCGCGCCGATCTGGCCGAAGACACGCGCGACGCTCGGTGGCGTCAGCCTTGGCGATGTTTGGCCCTGCGAGGCGCTGCGGCCTGGCGCCGTGCAGGAGGGTGACGAGCTTGTTCCATTCCACAAGCTCACCGGCTGGATCACGTACAGCCTCCTCGAGCCGATGGAGAAGGTGCTCGGCTGGAAGTTTGACGGCGTCGAGGACATGACGGGCCTTCCAGAGTACCGTAACGGTGTGTCCGGTGTTGCGGCTGCTGAAGTGTTTTGCTGACGAAGTGTTCGATAGGCGGGCTCCTCGTGGACCTTGGCGTTCTGACTCTCAAGCCTGGCGCCCTTCCCGACTCTCTGTACCCTGACAAGGCTTCTGGCATTCCCCGTCTTCTGCCGTCTCATCCTGCTATCGTCGAATGGCGCGCAATGACCGTCATTGAACTGTGGGTGGCACGCCGAGTGCGCTCGCACAATTACTAATAGTCTCTGTCTCAGTGACCGTGTCGCCGACCTCATCCGCTCTAAGCTTGGCCTGACCAGGGAGCAGCTCACACTGGCGCAGATTCTCGAGAGCGCGACATGGAAGGGCGGGCGCGAAATCGCGAAGCAGAAGCGTCCTGCGACCGGTGGTCCGCCGATCGACATCGAGAGCGACGGCACCGTCTTCTGAGCAGGACGTTCGGCACGAAGTACCTCAATACTAACCAGACTCGGAAATGATTATACCACAAGAACTGAAATGCCACAACCGAATGGAGGGCGGATGCAGAATGGAGTGTAGACGAAAGCAATCGGATGTACAGATAACAATACAGAATCCACGGAATGCAGGGTAATAGGAGTGTCCATGCGGCGCAATCGACAACCTTGGGGCCGACGGCGTAGCTGCTCTAGTGATTATGCAGATTCGCGGCGCCTCATATGGCGAGAAAGCTTGATCGTGAGCACGAACGCGACTGCAGCGGCCAAGCCTCCGAGCCTGATATCAAGTAAATCAGTCAGATAGCCGACCCCATGCATTTGCGGCTCACCGGAAGACGTATGCATAGGACTCTGGGCCTCCCGCGCGGGCGGCGAGCCCTTCCCTATCAGCGAGGTCAATGGCCGTGCCGTTCTTCGCGAGGTCTCCTGGATTCCGGTCTTCGCCTTCTCCACTACCCGTGAGGGCAAAAATGACCGACGAAATCCCACTAATGAGGAACTGTGGGATGACCACAAAGATGTTGTGGATACCCTTCACAAGTGCGTCAGTCTTGCAGCCTATGAAGTGGCTTCTTCAAATACCAAAATAATGCCAGCCTTCGCTGCCAACCCGCCCCCTTTCTTCTCCTTCGGCGGAGTCTCATCGTGGTCCGCATGGAGCGTAGGCCGCGAACCCGAGGTCGTGCCCACGTCCAGGTGGCTGCGGCGCGCGGTCGCGTTATGCATGAAGAGCTCGGCCTTGGCGCGCTGCTGCTCCGTGTCCATCGATACGGACGAGCGGAAGGACTGCACCTCGTCCTCGAGGGGCTCGGGCTCGTCCTCGTCGGCATGCCCGACGAGGAACTGCCGCTCGTGCTCTTCGCCGTCGCTCCGGTCGGACAGCCGCCGTGAGCGCGTGTCGTCTAGCACAATTGAGTTCGCGTCTTCAATGTCATCGGACTCTTCGAGGATTGCCTCGGCAAGCTTGGAAGGGATAATGCATGAGAAATGGGACGTGTAATACGAATTTAAAACAGGCTTGCTCACCAGAGCAAAGGGCACCCATTGTGTGATCGCCCACGAGAAGCCAGTCAACGTCGTGAAGAACATCGCGCCCCAGACGCTGGAGTAGAAGCTGTCAAAACATCAGTAATGAGCAACGCTGGACAATTGTGAGGCTTACAATGTCGCCCCCATGCAAATAGCGAACATGAGGTGCGATGCCGCCCACAACGATGTCAGATGCACCTTGAGCTTGTTGAACCATTGCACCCAAATACTTCTCTCCGCTGCAGAGATCTTAGCCTGCATACGCTGTCTGCTCTTCGCCTCGGCAACAAAGAATGGCATGAGGATAGTTGCGGTAAGGGTAACGAGGGAAGAAAAGAACATTGCCCGCGAGCCAAGTCGCGTGCCCTCCTCAATTGCAGCCTCGGTCTCCATGCTGGGGTTTGCTTTTCGATAAAGTTCCGCGATGAACTCAGTAGTGTTGAACAGCACTGGGAACCAGCCTATCCATGCGCTACACCGAGTCAGTCAATCTGGCGAGGAAGAGGAGAAAACAGCCATACAAGAATTGGATGATGCACTGAGCAGAGCAAGATGAGCAGACGCGGGTTAAGAACGAGCAAAATACGCACAATTTGGCGAATCACCGACGGAAGGGTCCGCATATTAGTCCAAATCTCTTTAAATTCTTTTGTCAGGCCTTTGTCTGTATGTCTGTCCTCCAATTCAGTATAAGCAAGATAACATCAGCAAAGACATACTTCGTGCCGACGACGACTTTCTCTTTCACACTGTACGCTGTCGCGCAGTGCGTCAGAACGAGCAGCAAAGATCCCACGACAGAGAGGACCTCCAGCTCGGTATTGCCAAGAAATGGAAACACCTTCGTCATATCGACATTTCCGCTGTAAAGTCGTGAGTACCACATCAAGTATTACTCCAGGGCAAACATACATAAAATATCCTGCTACGCTGCCAACGCCCAGCATACGTGCTGCCCAAGCATTGCCATCAGGTTGGTCTGAGGGAGGAAGTGTGTCTACGAGCAGCGCTCGATCCACAGCTTGCACTGCTTGACAGTGAGCGCATTTCAATATCTGGATGTCAAGCCCACGCACCGGCGTTGACTGAGAAGTCGATAGTAAATATGGCGAGAATAGCTAGCCAGATAGTAAGAATATGGTTCTATGACAACGACCAGTGTGTCAGATGCAGCATACACAGTGTTCAACGGGAACGTACCCCGATAGACCCACTGGGCGTGAAGAGTGATGCAAATGGTCGGGTGAAGCCCAGGAGTAGCATGGCGACTGTACAAATTGCAACACCACCAAGCATGTACGGTCGCCGACGACCAAAGCGTGATTTTGAGTGGTCGGCAAGCACGCCTGTGGTACGTGTTACAGGCGCTGTGCGTTCGAATACCAAGCGGGCGTACCGATGACGGGTTGGACAACGAGACCAGATATTGGTCCGGCCAAGAAGACCATGGACACTGCGGACTTGGTCAGACCTAGTGATATTAGGTATGGCGTGCCTATATTGCAAAGTAAGGTTCTACATAGCATCACCACTGCAAACGGGTGCGCACCATATGACATCTCGACCGACCAGAGCACCTGCACGCCTAAGAGCCCTATTGTCAACGCGGGTGTTTGCAGCCAGCTTGGGCCCAAGATCTTTGAGATGCCGACGAGTTGTACACCCTCATCCTGCCCGCCCTCTTCTGCGACAGGTAACGCGGAGAATCCGGTCATAGTGCCTCCTGGATGTTGTGTCCTGAATGCGGGGTTCGCTTCACCGTCGCATCAAGTGTGGCGAGGAAGGAATTATTGTCAGGTCGGGCTCAGTCCAAGGTCAGGCAGTAGGCAGGGTATTATTTGGAGGCTACAGCGAGCAGGTGAGGGGGAGGATGGCAAGATGAGCAACGGCGGCGAGCTGCGCTGTGTCCGTGACGTCTCAAAGCGCCGGCAGCGTCGCGTGCCTCGGGCGCCATTGCGCTTTGCCGAGCGCCTCAAGGTTGATCCGATCAGTGCCACGTTCACTTCCGTTTTTGGGTGGCGAGGTGCTGGGGCGTGTTCTGCGCGAGGCCTGTGTCTGTCGCCGCAGACGACGACAACGACGACAAAGAGTTTCGAGCGGTGTTCTCTACGACGCCCACTCGGATTCTTCTCCCCGTCTTCAGTCATACCGAGCGCACCGTCGCCCGTCATGACCGTAACCGTTCTCGCCTCGAGCCTGCTGCTTGCGCTGGTCGTGACTGCTCGCCCTATACTACCCAACACCAACGATGTCCCCCAGCTGTAAGTCCGCATCATGCGATCTCATTTCACCAGAAGCTTACAATATGATAGGGATGGGGCGCCCCTGGAAGTCCGTAACGCTCTGCAATCAGTCTTCCAAGCGCGTATTGGGTAAGCCTCCTGGCTCTCTCGTGGCGGCCTCCATCTCTCTCATATCTTGGCCAGGCAACCGGAGGCATGTTTGGATTGCCAGGGCGACAAGATCCAAATACATGTTACATCTGCGGAAGAACAAGACGCCGTCCTTTCTGGGTTGGACGACATTGAAGCTATCAAGGTTATCGTGCCTCTGGATTCGGATGGTTCCTCCCTAACAGACGAAGAACTCAAACTCTATGAATTCATTTCCGGCGCCAACTCACCGTCTGCGTCTCTTGCTAGCCTGAACGGCGTCGATGAGAACGGACTGTCGCCCCCAGCTCCTAGTCCAGAGGTGGTCGCGGAACCCGTGCCAGCCGCAGCAGAGGCTCCAATGCAGGAGGAGCCTGTCACAGTCGGACCCTACGAAGCTCTGGTAGACTCACTATACGACTTCGGCTCCGGACCTCTGATCACTCTGACGCTATCCTGCCTTGCCGCATCCCTTACTCTGGGCTGTCTCGTGGGCATTTTCTACCTCAGCCATTTGCTCTGCGGTTCTTCCGACGATCCCTCGAACAGCTGCCCCAAGTTGAGAAGGCCGAAGCGGTTCATCCCGACCCGGCGGACGACCTCCACGGCTCTAGCGGGGAAAAGCTCGGCTTGCTTTTCCTCGACGTCGAACCTTCGGAACTCAGCGGCATCATCGTGACCTCGGAAGACGGCGCGATCAACGAGAAAGTCATTCGTGTCGACGAAGCTTACTACAGTCAGTACGACTACTCCTCTGACGAGGACTCTGATGAGCTAGACGAAAAGTTCCACGATGCTTTCGCCTCGCCGTACATGCAATCTAATCCGAGCCTTCCCGCATTTCCGTTGATTACAGCGATCCTGATTTTCTCCCACTTCCTGTCAATGGACAAGCCACACCGTACTCAACGCCGCCGCACACACCGCCCCGCCCCGCGCTCCGCCGCCTGCCGAGTCAGCTCTCGATGCGCGAATCCCGGCCCTCGACCCCGGTCAGTAAGCCCGCGTGGTCTCTCCGGGCCGCCGACGCACCCGCACTTGGGCTCTGTGCCTCGCCGTCGTCTTCGCCCATGATGCGCACCGTGTCTCCCGACCCCGTGTCCCGACCCCTGCCGATCCCCGGCGCGTTCATGCCCGACGAGGAGAGCACCATTCTCGAGCGCCCCGCGCCTCGCCGTGCGTACCGTGCGCCGATGCCCGAACTTGACATTGCGTTCGCGATGCAGCTTCGTCCCGGCCTCGGGCTAGGCTCGGATCCCGCGTGGCTCGTCAGGTTCCTCATGACGATGTTCGGTTGGATGACCGTCCTCATTGGTGGGGTTCCGTCGGCCAGACGTTCGGACCAGCGTGCTATCATGGCGTAATACCCCCAGTTCCGCGTCGTAGGCTGCGCTGTAATGGCTCGGCCTCCAATACCCTGTGCAAAATCGCAATCTGGCTTCTTTCATGTCACTCTTCCGTACGCAAGAGGTCTCATTTAGAGGTCTCAGCGTATAGGAAAGCTTCTTCACGACACCTGGACATTCTTCCAACCCCCGCTCCTACTATCCTTCTTCTCCTATTGCCCCAAAATCTTTTCATCAATCCGCTCGCTCACCATCCATGATCCCATTCTGCTGTTGCAGCAACAACAATTGTCTCATCGATCATTCATCCATGCATTTGCTCTTCATCACGCTAGCTCTGCATTCAACCTGCACGAGTTTGGATTACCTCTGGACCCTCTAGGGCATATCCTACTTCATGTGCCATAGTTCATACCCTCACAGCCTTCTAATCTTAGCTCCGAAGATTTGGCTTGTCTTTACACACAATTCATTGCTTCATTGCACTACTAACACACGTCCTTGGTCTCCGCCAACTGCGTGAGCCCAATCGCATAGGCAGGCTCCTCGACATTCCGACGTCGCTGTCACCGAACGAGTTCTGGAAGACGACGCGAGAGGGCTCCGAACCGTTGAGCGCGGTACGGCTCTGGTCGCTGGCCCAATGCGCGCTGCCGGCCCAGACGGTCGCGAAGACAACGCCGATGACGGCAACGGAGGTGTTCACGAGTACGAGGTCGTTCACGACGAGCACGTCGACGCCGCGGTACACGACGATGATCTGCGCCAGCGAGAAGAGCACCGGCACGACGAAGTTCGTCGCCGCGACCCAGAGCAGCGTGCGCACCGTATCGGCGAACGAAGCTAGGTGCGCCATCATCAGACCATGTGCTTGCGCAGGAAGCGATTGGGCCACTCACATTCCGATGTCTTGCGCGACATGACGCGACCTACCTCGCTGTTGTGCAGCATGAGGCGGTAGAGGAAGAACCCAGATGCGTAACTGTGCGGCACATGAGCACCTCGCAGGCGGTAGAGCCGAGCGGCGCAACTCACGAGTTGTCGAACAGCTGCGCGAACCACTCGATCTTGAGGTAGGGCGCGTCTTCCCATATGCGCGCGATCAGCATGTTCGCGATGGCGGGGTCCCTTGTGGCGTCGGCGAGGGCCTTGATGAACAGCCCGAGGTTCGTGATCCGCGCGGCCTTGAGCAGCAGCGGCACCGCGAGGAGCGCTGCGAACGCGCGCCGCCCGATGTACGACGGCGGGTACACCGACACGAGCCGCACGAGCAGAATCGTGTCGATGATGATCGACTGCACGGCGCCCAGCACGCCGATGGCGATGTTGAACGAGAGCGGCGTCGGCGAGAGCGGCGCGATCATCGTCTGGATCTGGTATTTGCCCGTTATGCATAAGGCCCGACTCCAGACGTCATAGAGCGTCTGCGCAACTCACCGTCTGGTAGTCGATCAGCCCGCCCACGGCCAGCGCGAGCAGGATGGTGAACACATTGAGGAGAAAGATGGGCTGGCGCCGAGAGTGCCGTGTCGAAAAGTAGAGCAGCGCGATGAGGAGCGAGAGGAGGAGGATACTAAACGAGTGTGCGATGAGCAGGTCGCGCACGGCGATCCGTATAGGCGCGATGTAGTTGAGCCCGACGGCGGGGGTGGGGCATGGCAGGGACTGCCTGCGCATCGCGCACGGCGAATGCGTTTGGCGCCATGGGTGACCACGCGGAGGCAGGTCGAGCAATGCCTCGCCGCGGTTCATGCGGGCACTGGTAATTATAGGGCCCTCCAAGCGTGAGCGCTGTCCATAGCCTGTCGTGATGCTGCGAGCAAACCTTGCGCGGAGAACCAGCCAATCGCGGCGCTGGCAGCATATCGGAGTAAGTCACAGTCTGATAGCAACGGGAGAAATAACATTCAGACTCACGGGCTCGGAGGTTGGATGTGTTCACTCCAGCATGGAATCAGTGCGCCATGTCGCAAACATAGGCTATCAGGGGTGCTGCGTTTGTTTGAAAATGGCTGGCGTTTCTCAGGCATCAGCTCTAGGGAGATATGAGCTCGACTTTCGGACGTAAGTCAAAGGGTCGTTTTGCCCGCTGGTGCACACGACGTTGCGCTGCCCGGGAGGGGCGCTCTATATGGAGGAACCGTGGCTTGCCCCTTCCGCAATTTACGAGGTTGGTTCACGAGCCTGGAGGGACGCACGCTTGGCCACTGAGGAGAGCCCATGGCGGTTGCTGACATGGCCGTTGTGGCGCTCAAAGTCTGTATCTGATTGTGATGAAACAGCAGAGGGAGTTCGACTCCACATGGATCTCTGACCGCGGTCGGAACCTTGGCTTCTACATCTTCTGATTCAGCAAACGCTTATGCGTCCGTCTCGGCGACTATATAGCGCCTTGCACTGCTTTCCTTTTAACCACCAGGCGAGTTTCTTGCTCCTGAAGGCCGCCGGTCTGACACTCATCCAGCACGCTCAAGCAGAGATGGCCACAATGCGCGAGCGTATGACCGCCTACATCGAGGGCATGCAGCGCGACATCGTCGCTGCGTTCGAGGCCGCCGACCCCAGCGCGCCCGCCTTCACGCGGCGTCCGTGGGACCGTGCGCAGGGCGGGCGCGGCGTGGCGTGTACGTTCACCGCGCCCGACCATCCGCGAGCGTGCTCGAGAAGGCTGGCGTCAACATCTCGATGATCCACGGGATGCTCCCGCCCGCCGCGATCAAGCAGATGGCGACGGAGCACGCGTCGCTCGGCGCGCGCGCGGACAGCACGGGCAGCCTCCCGTTCTTCGCCGCGGGCCTCAGCATCGTCGTGCACCCGCGCAACCCGAGCGTGCCCACCGTGCACGCGAACTACCGCTACTTCGAGATCACCGAGGCCGCGGAGGGCGCGCGCGCGCAGGATATCGTCGCGTGGTGGTTCGGCGGGATCACGGACCTCACGCCGAACTACCTCTTCGCGGAGGACGTCGCGCACTTCCACGGGACGCTCAAGGCCGCATGCGACGCGCACGGCCCGCAGCTGTACCCCGCCTTCAAGGCGTGCTGCGACGGCAACTTCTTCATCGCGCACCGCGGCGAGCACCGCGGCGTCGGCGGCATCCGCTTCGATGACCTCTGCGACGAGCCGCACACGCTCCTCACGGACCCCAACGCGCGCCGCCCGCGCACGCCCGACGAGATCTTCGCGTTCGTGCAGGCCTGCGCAGGCGCGTTCCTCCCGTCGTACCTCCCGATCCTCGAGCGCCGCCGCGACACCCCCACCGACGAGCGCAAGCGCCGCTGGCAGCTCCTCCGCCGCGGCAGATACATCGAGTTCAATCTCGTGTACGAGCGTGGAACCAAGTTCGGACTCGCGACGCCTGGCGTGCAGGCCGAGAACGTGCTCATGAGCCTCCCCGAGACTGCACGGTGGGAATACATGTCGGAACTGGGGACCGAGGAGGGCAGCGAGGAGAGCAAGATGCTGGAGGTGCTCAAAAATCCGCCGAGGGAATGGGTATGATCATCACGGATAGAACGCGAAATTATTGTATTTGTGCAATGGAAGTGCAACACAGAGAACATACTTGTCCATTATTTAGCGCAGGGTGATCGTTGGACCTGTATTCTGTGCAGCCGCGTGGTGAACGTCCGCTGTAATCTTTACTTCGCATGAAGAGGGTTGGTTTAGATCTGGCGCTTTACAGTTACCTGGTATCTACATCTCCAATACACTCTACACGAAAGCATCATATTGACCCTAGTGGTGCGCCCGGGTTCTCCACCACACTCCGCAGGCTAGGCAGTCGTCAGCGTCGTCGAACATTCCCGCAAGACCAAACAACACTCACGTATAGTCGTCGCCGTTTTGCGTAATATAGCGCACCCAGGGCAGGGACTGGTACCCACTTTTCTCCATCACCTTCAGGTAGCGCACCTGCATGCCCGAGATCGTAAAGTATGGTATCTCGAACCGGCAAGAGATCGGCGCGCGCTTGTTCGCAGCGTCGTCGGCTGCACACAGAATAAACGGGACGGTTGAGCAACTGTGAGGCTCGTGGATGGAAGTATGACTACGCACCAGTGCGTACGCTCGGGAGCCCAAAGTGGGCGCGCATCATGTAATCGCTCCCGCCCGCGAGCTGCTTGATCCTCCATACGAAGGCCGACTTTGCGGGCACGTACTGCACCTTCCCCGTACCCGCCTGCACGGCATACGTCAGTTCACGCAGCAAGGAAGAACACCGTCGGAGCAGGCGGCGCACCCTGAACTTCGGGCTGTCCGCGTCGTCGGGGACAGGCACCTCGATCTCGACGTTGTTCGCGGTGCTGCGGCGCTTGAACTGCGCCTTGACCTTGACGAGGAACTCGATGCGGCCGCTGCGCGTCTCGACGGCGGCCTCGGCCCACACGAGCGGGTGCACCGGCGTCGAGATGCGGTACGAGAGCAGCTCAAAGTCGCCGTCGGGCGGGATGAACGAGATTGTGCGCTCGCTCTCGAACTTGGAGAGCCGCACGCACTGGTGGAACTTGACGTCCTCCATCTCGATCGCCTTTCCCCGCGCGGCTGCAGTGGTTGTTGTGAGATGGGCAAGGGTTTCGGGCGGGGTGTGGGCTTACTCTGGCCGCTGGTGTCGAACATGATCTTGTCGTTCAGCCCCAGCCGGAGTTCGGGCATGCCGGAGAGATAACATTTTACTTTGACCGCCCCGAGCACTTCTGAGCGGACGATGGTGCCATCGGCATTGGCCTGTGCGAAGACTTAGTCGATGAGATCCGGTGCAGGGGTATGCCACTCTTACAAGAAGGTTCACGCTTTCTATGACGTCCAGGAACACTTCGTTCTTGCGATACTTGATGCCCTGGGATCTCCAGGACACCGCGTTCGTGACGTCTGTGACAGGTCGGGCTAGCTGCATGTCTAGCTTGTATGACTCCTGCGTGATGTATCTGCAGCTCCCTTGAGCAGCTAGATGTAGAAGGCGTAGACTGAACGCACCCTTGGAGCATCTTGGTCTCTGTGACTTGTGGTAGACCAAAGTCCATCATCTCATCGAGCAGCTCGTAGATGATGACAAAGTTGTCCCGGATAGCTTCCTCTTCCAGGCGACCAAAGTAGTCTATGAAGACTTGCACGAGTCGATGCAGGTATAGTATGACTTCTGCACAATTGACATTCTTTGAGGAGAGAGCCACCACTGCGGAACATTGAATATTGCGCACATAGACACGAGAAATGGCCACGCACGGTACAGATTCGAGTGCTTGATGAACATGAAGCTTATCCCGTCCTTTGTAAAGCACGGTGTCTCCATCTTTCCCTCGTCCTCGAGCTCGAGGAGGAGCGGCACGAAGCGCCACACCGCGCTGTCGGGCACATCGTCGCGGTAGCGGCGCTGGATGAGGATCTTGCCCTTGAGGTCGAGGATCGCGACGGCACTCGCCATGGTTCACGGTGGGGGGCTCGGAGGGGCGCGCCGGCCAGGGACATGGAGCGGCCCAGCACTCAGGGGGCCGTTGCTGGGGCGAAAGGGACGCGCGCGTCCCGTTTCAGGTGCATGGCTCGACAGCAGGAGATGGCCGCTCGCGGTGCATCAGCGACCGTGGCTGGCTCGAGCCCGTGCGGTGTTCCTGGACCGTTGGCGCAGGTGGATGCGAGATGGGCAGCAGCATGCGGTGCGAGAGCTGGAATGAGAGAGCTGCAGGATGTCGAGGGGCCGTACAGGGTCGATGAACAGCCCCTCGTCGAGGACGCTTGCGCACATGCTGAGGTCGACGTGGTTGCCAAATTGGTGAGGCGGTGGATGTCGCTGTCGTGGCTCTGATGCGCCATCATTGTGATGCGCCTGATCGCCCCGCCGATTGGGACCTGGGTAAGCATGGCCGAGCCCTTTTGACTCCTGCCACTGACATGCCCCACAGTCACCACTCGCACTCGGGCCAGTTCTGCAAGCACGCTGCAGGGACTCTCGAGGACGTCGTGCGCGAGGCGATACGGCAGGGCTTTGAGGTGTATGGCCTCACCGAGCACGTCCCTCGCTATCGCTCTGCCGACTTGTATCCCGAAGAGGTGCGTCTCGTCCCTCGCAAAGCACCGTACGACAACGCTTATCGTGCTCAAGGAAGGTCTCACACCAGAGCAGCTGCTGGGCCTCTTCGACGACTTTGTTGCCGAAGCCCATCGTTTGAAGAAAAAGTATGCCGACCAGATCCTGCTTCTAGTGGGTCTGGAGACCGAGCACATCACGTCCGGTGACCTCGACCACCTGGACGCATTGTTGAGTCGTTACCGCGGGAAGATACAGTATCTGGTGGCAGCGTGCACCATGTGAACGAGCTCCCCATCGACTTTGACCGCGCGACCTTCGAGAAGGCGGTCGCGAGCGCGGGGCCGGGCGACGACCGGGCGCGCACCGAGGCCTTTCTCTGCGCATACTTTGACCTGCAGTACGCCGTCCTCACGCGTTTCCAGCCCGAGATTGTGGGGCACGTCGACCTGTGCCGGCTGTACACCCCGGAGCTGCGCTTCGCAGACTACCCGCAGGCCCGCGCGCGGCTCGAGCGGAACATCGCGTTTGCGGTCGGCTACGGCGCGCTCTTCGAGCTGAACGCGGCCGCCCTGCGCAAGGGCTGGCCCGGAGCGTATCCGGGCGCGGACGTCGTCGAGGTGCGTTACTTGCTGCCCCTCCCCTCATGCGTGGCTGACGCGCCGCCAGCTCGTGCAGGCCGCGGGCGGCCGCTTCGCGCTCTCGGACGACAGCCACGGGCCGCACGCGGTGGGCCTGAATTACGCGCGGCTGCGCGAGTACGGCAGCGGGTGCAGGTCCGCGCGCTCGCGGTGCTCGCCGAGTCCGAAATGCCGAACGCGGCCGGTCGCTATGTGCGCGCGCGCGACGTCCCGGGGCGGTGGTGGGAACATCCGTTCTGGAGCAACTGTGCGCAGCACCAGAAGCACGCGTGACCCGCGCCCGCCCGCCGCCATCGGTAGAGACGCGCGCGCGCGCAACCCTCGATGTCGAGGAGAAGCCGCATCTCCGTCGGCCCCATCGCGTGCTTCTCGCTCCCGCAAAAAACGTCGCGCGATCAGCGCCACCGCCACGCCCGTTGGGCATCTCGCAGCGAGAGCCGTCATGGACGGAAGATTACATGTACAGTGGCAATTAACGCATACGTAACGAAACTCCGTGCAATATTGAGGGGCTCTGATAGACGTCGTGGCGTGATTGCAATGGACGGCCTGTCGCTGTGCTGATCTCAGTTACTCGCCTCGAGCGGTGGCAACGTGCGCAATTTGTGACTTTCCGTATGTTGTCCGCTGTTGTCCGCGGCTTCGAGCGAGGGCTGCAGATCGCCTGGGCACAGTCTTGTAAGCTCATCCTTCTGGGTCTAAAAGTCCTTCTCACTATTCAGAGGCTGTCGCACGGACGTCCGGGTACATCACGGCTCTGCCTCGCGTACGAAGTGAGGTCACCCACCACTTGCTGCAATCAGATGGTCTAATTCAGTCGCAGCACTTCTGCGATTTTATTTCCGCAGGCCACATGAGAATTACCGCCTCTCTTCTCTGCTGATGCTCAGCGTTTGCATGGCAACTCGTGGATTTATGACTCGAGGATCAAGCACGACGGTGAGCACTTCTTTCGTGTTTCGCGCAAGATCCTCGCCAGCTGAGCTGTGCTCCCAGCTGCGGCCGTTGAGAGGAGGATCCGATGATACCACTGGGTACGGAGCCGACGAGCCATGACAGCTTCTGGGTAATCCTGAGGCTCCTTCGGTTGCACTGTGCGCGGTTTCTGCGCTGAAAAAAAAAAAAAAGAAAAAAAAGTCTTGACCCGTGGGTGGTCGGAATGCCAGATGCTGTGTGCGGCCACAGTCGATGGCGTGCGACGGCACGACAAATGCGGCAGTGTATACCGAGGGCGCAAGGGGGCTGGTTCGTGATGTCGAGCTGGCCAGGTTCCCGCGGCGGCAGGCACGGCCGCCCGGCGGGTTGCCAGCGCTGGACAGGCACGTCGTGCTGTCTCATGTCTTGGCTACGCGGACGTAAGAGCGAAAAACGAGGGGTAAATGCTTGGAAATTACCCCGGATAATCGAGGGCGGGATCTGTGGGATCACCGGAAACATTCGCTGGATAGAGTAGCACGGATCAGGCCGAGGTGATGGGCCAATGGGCGCGTGGGAGAGGTTGCCAGCACATGGCGCGGCTGCCTTTTATGGGCACGGCGAAGATCAGGCATGCCCCGATTTGGGCTAGCGGCGTCGGAGCCAGACGCGGATGCGCATTCTCGACGAAATCTCATCGTAGTCTTGGCGCCCGTGAGTTGGGAGAAAGCCCAAGGCTGGTCCACACCGCTCTCACCACCTCCTTCACTACCGTCCGCGACGGCCACGACCCCGCTATCGCCGTGTTCGACGCCCTCCTCGTCGTCCACCACCCCGCTGCGGACCCTACTGGTCGGAGTCTCGCCTCAGCGGAGTGCGTCTGCGTTCTCGTGGCATCCGGGGCGCTGGCCAAAGACAATTGACTGACCGTACCCGGCCAGGCTCTCTTCCATAGACTATACCCATCTTACAGCCTTCTATTCGCGGTCGCTCTTATAATCGCATACCCTTCGGACGACTCGTCTTCCCTGGTTCCGCCCGCCATCTCTCTGTCTCCGTTTTTCGTGTCGACGCGTGCTCTCTCTCCGGCAGTCCTGGGTGCAAACCAAGTCTACACGTTTTCAGAAGCAGGTTCCACGTTTCTGGACCCTCTGGCTTTGCCCGCGGAGCAGGCGCGGTTGGCTCAGGTATGTACTCACCTTCTCCATCTAGGGTCACCTGCTAACAGCGCCTGTCACCGTCCAGCGACGCGCTGAGACTTGGTGAACATTGGTATCACATCGGGTGCGTGATTCTGATTCTTCATAATAATGTCAATCCTCCTCAAATGATTTCAAGGCTTTCATCTCGCCCAAACACACATTGCCCTAGACTCCGCCGCCATGTCGACGACGATGGTGACCGAGTCGCGTCTCGCTGAGCGCCGTACGCAAAGACCTCTGCTTCTTGATGACTTTCCTATTCCTCCGTCTCACATCCCTACCACTCCGCTCGCTACACCTCTCTCCCTGGTTCTTCCCAGCCCCGGCCCAGCCCCCAACCCCCCACTGTCACTGCCGCCGACCAGCCCTTTGCCGCCGGTACCCGGACCTTCGCCCATAACTCAACATGAGACCTTGATGTTCATCTCTGCAGAGCGGTCACGCAGACTCTCAAAGATATCGATGGCGTCCACGGCATCCCGCTACTCAAAGCGCGACTCGACAGCAACCATATCGAGCTTGGCGAGCAGTAGCGCGCACCTCAGTATTGCGCATCAGCCGTCGTCGCCGACTTCTTCCCGACTCGGCTCGTCCGCATCTATCCGGTCCTTTCGCTCTGCGAGTTCCCATGCGTCGTCATCGCACTCACACGGCCGTCCCATGTTTGAGAAGTCACCCATGCCCGAGCCTCAGATTTTTGAGGAAGATCCGGCAGATATCTCGCAGATTTCACTCTCGGATCTTCCACCGCTCTCCTCCAGCGCGTCCACGCCGCCACGGAGCCACCACGGCCTCAGCGACACCGAAGATGAGCTGCGAGCGGAGTCGTCGACGCTCGCGCGGAAACGCGACAGTCGTGGCCACAGAATGGGCCCTGGCATGAACGACTCAATATCGTCCATTGACATGCGCGACTTGCCCGCGCTACAGGAGGATGACGCTGAGTCGCTTGCCGTTCCGCCTATGGCGACCCTTGTCTCCAAAGCGCCCCACCTTCGACCAGGCTTTTCAGCAAGCAAACCGCCACGTCCACCAACCGCCGTCATGAACAAGGACCTCCCCCCACTGCCCCTCAACATTACCCCACTGGCCTCTGGTCGAATGCGTTCAGACACTGCGTCAACAGCTACAACGACGTCTCACGCGCATACAAGCTCTTCGCACGCGCCTTCGGCTGCCTCTCGCGCCTGCGAGAGCAGTACGCGAGAAGGTGCAGAAAGCCCAGACATCGTCCAGATCATGTCGCGAACACCACGACCACGGCGCAAATCCTCGTCGCACTTCTCGAGTCGGTCCAAGTCACGAACGAACTCGACGCGCCTCTCGCGCGGGAGCTCGCTCGGCTCGCGCAGGAGCAACCGCTTCGACGATGCCCCCGTGCCAGTGCCCGCCGTCCGGCGCATCGACACCGAGCTCGCGTACGCACGTCGCGCGCGCGACGACGACGAGGACTCGGACTATGGCGAGGTGTTGGACGGGACGGGCACCGCGATGGACGTGCGCATGCTCGACCGTGAGACGGAGGCGCGCCTCGAGCGCGAGCTGGACGGGTTCGGAAGTGAGGGGGAGCACGGGCATCACAGTGACGGCGAGGCGAGCGATTCGAGTATCGATGTGCAGACACCGCTTCCGTGAGTGCCTCTTACCTTTTCGCATTTGCAAATTTCGGGCTTTGGTGGATTATCACCGTCTGTTAGACGTCTTGCGGTGACAGGTTCTGTCGATGGTGAATAGACGGCTGCTTCGTGCTCCGTGCTGTCCCATTGAGACATGTCATTCTCACTCACCCATGTGCACCGTGCTGATTGACGTCGTCTTCCACTCAGGCACCTCATGCTTCGTGAAGGCATGCTGTCACCGCATTCAAAGCTGCTTGGGAAGTCTCTCAGGGCGCCAACTCCCCATGATCGGCATATGAGCATAGGTTCTACAAGTGAGTGTGATCATTCATCACAGCATATCACTCGTACCTAATGAATCGACCCGCAGCTGGCTCTATCATGACGAAATCCGGGATCATTAAAGATGATCGGGACACTGTAAAGAGGCGAGTAAGGCATAGAGACGGACGCCTGCTACGGGAAGGTCTCGGCCTCACGACTGGTCTTGGCTGGAGTGACAGCGAAGACGAGGATGCCCCTTCACCGCTCACTCGCCGTGTATCCTCTTTGGTCCTGTCGAGACGGACCTCCGCGAATTCGCTGCATTCGAACGCCGGTCAGTCGAGTCGGTCGCCGCATCCGCTGTCGCGGTCGGTCAGCGAGACACATGCGTCTGAGACGCTTGCACGACATCGAGCCGTTGTGCGGGCAAAGGAAGCGAAGCACTCGCAGCCTCCAACCGCATGGTCAAGTTCAAGAACAAGCGGCATGTCCACTCTCAGCTCTGCGCCAAGCGTCCGCTCGCATACGTCCGACACCTCGTCCGCGCGCTCACTGTCGAGTTATGGCGGACGGACATCTGACTATCCGCCTTCGCTCGACCATATCAGGGAACACGACTTCGAATACACCAGGGACGATGCGGGTATGGCTACTCCTTCGAGTGTCTCTGGCTCGAGCGTAGCAATGCCCCTAACCCCGGTTGGTGATGATGACGTAGGATCGTGGTCGTACAGCACCGGCCCCACGCTCGCCGCGTCTCGCATGCCCTCGCGCTCCAACCTGAAAACACCGTCCGCGAAGATGGCCCCGCCCCCCGACTCGCTGCCCTTCCCGCGGGAACGTACGCAGTCGGCATCTTCATGTGGCTCAGCAGTAGCATCAGTGGGCCATATACCATCACTGTCGGCTCCCCGACAAGCCTCGATACCCCGGCCCCTGCGCCTCCCGCAAGCCACCGGCCTCCGACCAAAAGGCTCCCAGAGCAGTCTCCGCCAGCCGTCAGTGCGACCAGCAGCGGTTACGCCTGCTATCCCGATACCGCAGCCCGACAGGAGTCGGTCGCTATCTGCGAACGCGACGAAGAGCACGGCGTCCTCATCGACAACCTCCGTCCCTGCGTCGCGGCTCGCGCGCTCGTCGGCGCTAAGCGACCCAGCTGCGCCGCCTGCTCCCATGCGGCCGATCACACCGGCAGCCGACCGCAAGCCCCGTATAGGTGCTGGCATGGTCTATCGCACAGGCTCTGGCTCGTCGCGCCCCAGTATGATGCGGGCGCCGACGTCGACGACGCTGCGGTCCGCAGCTGCGAAGGTCTAGGCGGCTGCTCCCTCTTGGTCCCTCTCCGAATTCAATCTCCTTTCCGACACCTCTTGGTTGTAACACTTCGTTCCTTAACATCTCCATGGTTTATCTCTTCGCATTCTCCCACCCCTCGCAGACACCGAAGCCTCGCGGAAGGAGCAGCACCCGGACGCCTACGGATTTTCGGAGGCCGCCAATCGTACTCATAATTTTATTCTAGATTCGACCTGTCCCGTTGCACGTACATCTTCGCTATCGCCATCATTAGCCCCCTCATTGTCACCACATTCGCACTTCGCCGCTTCGCGCTCCTCACACTCCACACACTCGTTCAGCCGTCGTTGTCCCATTCCGTCCTGCCGCCCCCCATCGAGACACACACACTCACACACTAGGCATTTTCCGTCTCTTCACCCTCGACACTACCCGCTGTTATGATTACAACCCCGTATTACTAGGTTTATGCTCCTGCCCCTTTATAGGACACCTTGCACATATATGTGGCTGGGGACCCCGTGTACGCTCGTTGGTATAAGATTATCTTAAGGGGGGAAGTTATTAGTTGGATAGACTGTACACTTGTTTCATACTATTTGTCGCCAAATGTACATGTGTTCGTCGTATGCTGTGGTCGTGGCTGGCTGGCTGCTCGCTCGGACTCGCTTGCGTAGACCGAAAGGTGAGGCGGCATCGGGTACCTCTCCAGACGTAAGTTTCACTCAAACTGCGATCTGTTCGCTACTGTGTAGTATTCATATGCGCAGTCGTCTCTCTGCTGCGGGGAGGCACCCGAGGGGTTCTAGCCCTGGACCAAGTGTCGCAATCAGGTCGGGAAGCGCACCTCGCGAGCACGATGCAAGCATGCTAGCTCCGCAGAAAGTTCGCAGCCTGTGATATCAATCTCGGTGTTCCGCATTTTCATCCGTACAGTATTGGACAACGAGCAGCAGCGTGCGCTCTGAATTGCTACGCAGACTGCTACATCAAGGGAAGCTATGCGAGCACAGTTCGGACCGATTCCTGCCCCGCTTCCGTCTCAGGGCTTTATCATAGGCTCATCTGTAACGAGGGAAACAGGGCCGCCGCCTTGGCCGCCATTACTGCCAATATCGCCGTGCAAAGAGTGATCTTCGTCTGGCGTGAGCGCCGTCAAGATGAACTGGACAGTGATATAGATGCCCTGCCGTATCGACCATCAGTATCGCTCAGAAGCGTACACGTGCAGGACATCCGTACCATGGCGTAGAGGAAGCCCGAGCTCACGAAGAGGTAGACACCCCGCGCGCAGTACCAGCTCAGCGAGCTCATGAATGCGTCCGCGAAGCGCTGGAACCGCGCGAAGCAGACGGCCGCAAGGAGGGCAGTCTGCAGCACAGCGGTGAGGGCGCGTGTTCGAGACATGCGCAAGGAGGACGTACCCAGGCGACATCAGAAAGCGCAGCAACTAGGACTTGCATGATGAGCAGGACCCTCCGCGGGGATTCGGCGGGGCCATGTCGCCTCACTTCGCGTCTGTAAGTATCGGGATCAGCATAAGGGGGTCATTATAGAAAGGCAATATCCCATACTTGGTCCTGCGCGTGATCACACAAACAACGTACAGGTTCAGCGCCCAGGAGAGCACGGCCAAGATGAAGAAACTGGTGGAGCGGATGGTACCCGCGGGAGAGTCGTTCATGACCCGCTGGCTGAAGCTGGCTACGACTGCAGGGGAGCGGTCAACGTTTAGTACGAAGCCTGCATTGCACGGTAAATAGGCACTCACTGACTGTGGCCGAGAAGAGAGCAATAGCAATCAGCTTCACGGGGCGGTTCCCGCGGGACAGATGGCACGCGAGACCCATGTTTGCCAGGTTCCCGACGACCAGCGTGCTCGCCACCGAAATGAGTAATGGCGCGCGGAGACCAATGATTTGGTCGGCCTGGCTAAGGGTGAGGGTGCACTCTGCTCCGCGCACGATGTTCATGATGCATTCCGCGGTCGCATCCCGAAGCTCATTGGAGCCCAGGACGTTGAGGACCAGAACGTAGATCTCAAACGCCCACTGCAGTGTTGCGAGAGAGAAGAGGAGAGAGCAGATCCCGCGGCAGCGGCCCTAGTACGGGACGACTTGGTGAAATATCTGGAGACAGGTATCAGCGGGGGACACGCTGCAGATGAGCGTGTAGAACGTGAGGAAGGCGATATTTACACCAAGACAAGCACAAGAAGTGGCATAAGCATGACGAAAGAACCTGAAGACTGTTCGTAAGCCTGCTCGAATCCAGCGTAGAACGTGAGATTGCTTACCGTATAGCATGCTGTTCATGACTAGCTGGGGAAGGCGTTCCAAGACTCGCTTGCCCACCAGTCGGACTGCCTCTGCTGCTTGCGGAAGCCCGCCCTTGGACTCCAGAGGGCCAAAGTCATAGTCAGCAGGCAGAACGCTCTGCATTTGCCGTTAGCAAGGGGAAGTAGTGGTGGTAGGCAGACGAGTTGCAGACTCGGAACGTGGGACAAGATAAGAGATGTTCCCTCTACCACAGCAACGGCTGTCGGTATCGCAGGCTTATATTGATTTGTATGACAGACCGCAGTAAGGACGTGACCGTAGACGTAGAGACACGTATACTAACAGTCCAGAGCAAGAACAGTCGCAGTTACGATGGTCTGCGGAGTTCAAAGATGGTGATCGGAGAGCGAACAGAGGCAGCGCGACAGCATGAGCGTTTTGCAGAGCAGTGACTCTGCCATGGTCATGGTCAATATTGGTATACCTTACAACGAAGCCTGCGTATACTGAAGCATTGCGCAGTGTGCGCCACGTTGCATCAAAGACGAGGCCCTTCCATAGGGGCAATCACGCGAGGTACGTTGCTCGACTCTTTCGGTGTAGCTCATTCTACACAACCTAGGGCTGTGCCGCCAAATGAGATGCTCTGTGCGGCGGTGCTTCATCAACATGAGTCTGCGGCTGCGCAGGGTGTTCGCAGTCTGCGGACCTAGCAGCGCTTGAATGGGCTCGGGGTCTATCACAAGAGCTAATGCTGCGTTGGCCAGTGACTTAGTACCGCACACCCTCCGCCACCTCGTGTCAGTAGGGCATGTCAACCGGAAGCGAGCTCTCCAACGCCATCAACCTCGTATTCGACCCACACCTGCATGTCGCGGGTGAGGTCGTCGAGGGCTCTGTGGACCTATATTTCCCCAAACTCAGGGACGATAACATCGAGGAAGTCCATGTCAAGCTCCGTGGATTCATTGCGACGTACGTGCGCGACCTGCTCATATGCGGCGTATTTCTAATGCCAATCACAGAAGGATCACTCGACAGCGAGGTGAATCCAGCTACACGTATCGCCAGCGGGTTGATCTGTGTCGCGAGAACATATCGCTTTGGCGAAAAGGCTGTGATCTGTATCCTCCACCAGGTTCACACGTGCTCTCGCTCCCATTCCGCTTTGTTCTACCTTCGGGTCTCCCCCCTCGTGTACCTACTCCGGTTACCGATGGCAGAGCACAGTTGGATACCTTGTCCAGGCTGTGGGAGAGCGTCCTATCCTTTCTTTCAACCGCAGAGTCCAGAAGTCGTTCCCCGTTCTCCCTGTTGATGTCCGCGGTGCACAGCTCCGATCTGTTCTAAGCGCTGGATGGGATGGAGGCTGGAAGCCGATCGAAGCCAGGAATCAGATTCGTAAAGGGATATGGGGCGACTATTCGCAGGTGGAGGCGATTGTGAGTTCTTACGTGTGCTGGAGTTGGGATGATGTACTGACAAGACCATAGCTCATGTTCCCAGATGTGGAGGCCTACCCGGTCCTGACGCCTATCCCCTTTACCCTGAGTGTGGTCACCATGACGAAGACGATGAAGTTCGATGACCATAAGGAGGAAGAGACTATTTTTCCCGAACCTTCACATGACCCGAAGAAATACGAGCTCAAGCTTGAGGCGAAGGTCTGGACGAAAGCAAAGAGTCAAACAAATAACGGCACTAGCAACACGGGCGTGTTTGGCGGGCTCGGGGACTGCAACTACCCGCGTTTCTATGAGAACATACAGGTAGAGCCGGTGCAGAAGGTCTGGATTCCCTCGCCGGAGCATGGTGAGAAGGCACAGAAAGGGCGCTGGAAGCAGGAGGTGCTTTTCAGATCTTCCTTCCTCTTGAGATGCGCGCCCTCGTTCAGCGCAGAGACCCTGAGGGTAGAGGTGAGTATGATGTGGTTAGCATCAGTAGAAATTGACCTGACGTATATCACAGTATCGTGCACGGTTGAAAATACCCTTTCCTGGCCTAGGAAACGACACGAAACTTGAGTTTCCGATGCGAATAATATCGTCCATGCCTGCTCCGGGAGAGTCTTGGCAAGGACCACCTCCTGAGCTCGATCTTCCCCCGTATGTTAAACTGTATGATGCCCGTGATATTGATGCTAACAAACGTCACCACAGCGGATACTTCGACACTGGCTCATGGGCTAACTTGGACGAGAAGGACGAAAAGGACTAATTTTCCAGGTCATCGTGCGGGACCGCAGTGCTCGCTAATCTACCTGCGCAAGTTGAGCCCCCGGAGTACGCGATACGTCTGCCAAGCTGAAGGAGCAGAAGATATCCCTCCATTCGGCGTTATGGACTCATGATGTGTAACGGGGCCATGATTACTAATTGAGGTACGATCGTATGGCTAGATTCTTTGCGGAGGATGGCGCGACTTTGTCTACACTCCGCCTTGAGATCCTACCGCATACACTGCTTGGCTACATAAAATCTTTTTGCTTTCCATGAGCTTCCCCGGTATGTTTTCGACATATCTTTGGAGCTGTACTAGCAGGCTCGACAGGCGATCTACTACTTGGAGTGTAGACGCTCAGTCGGGGGACAGCATTGCTCACTTTACGTTGCGCACTATCTCCGCATTGTTGGTTCTGTGACGGCGTAACTGTCAATTCCTGCTTGTGTGGCGGCTGCACCGCATGTCCTGGATTCAGAACTCGTCCCCGCACTGGCCTGGTTCAACTTCTGACAGTACCCATCACAGTGTACCATGGCTGAGTACGAGCTCGACACTATTAACCTTGCATTTAGCTCGCGCTTGTACATAGCAGGTGAAGCTGTTGAAGGTTCTGTAGACCTCTATTTCCCAAAGGTCATGCGCGAGAACATCATGAAGGTCTTTGTCAGGCTGCGGGGATCTATCTCGACGTAAGATCTCAGCGTATTCGCGGGAGTGATATACCTGACTTTCGACCGAAAGAACGGTCATCATCGAGCGAGGGAACACTAGCTCGACATACCGCCAGCATGTTGACCTCTGTCGCGAGGATATCTCTCTATGGCAGAAAGGTTGCGCGTTGTATCCACCACCTGGCACACATGTCCTCAGGCTCCCGTTCCGGTTTACCCTTCCCGTTGATCTACCACCATCCTGCGCTTACCGAGGTGGCAAATGGCGCGGCGTCATTGCTTACTATGTGGCAGTCGTCGGCATTCGGGCCTCGGGCTTTCGTGGCGATTTCACGGCTCAGCGGCCGTTTACTGTACTTCCTGTCAACATCCATGGTGCTAACTTGCGCTCATTGCTGAGACTTGGGTGGAATGGGGCCTGGAAAAGTTTCAAGGCAAGCAAAGAAATTCGTAGAGGCATCTGGGGCGACTGCTCCCAAGTTCAAGTGACTGTAAGGCACGCACAACCTGTCAGATGGATTTACTCAGCTAGGCTTATTTGTAGCTTGCCCTGCCAGACATGGGAGCTTTCCCTGTCATGACGTCCACTCCGTGTGTCGTCAATGTGGTGACACTCACGAAGACTATGGGACGTCACGAGCACAAGGAAGAGGACACCATCTTTCCAGAGCCACCACGGCAACCCGAAGGGTTCGTGCTTGTGCTGCAGGCTGAAGTCAAAGTCGGGGCAAGAGGCGTGAAAGACGGTGGCAGTGCCACAAGCCAGATCCACGCTGTATTCGATAAGAGCGTCCAGAGTGCTTATATCGAACCGCTCCGGAAGGTCTGGATCCCCGCGCGTGACGCTTATGTGGCGAAGGCGGGCAAAGGCCAATGGAGGCAGGAAGTGACTGTCAGACCATCGTTTGTCCTAAATTGTACGCCATGTTTCAAAACGGACACCTTGCGTGTGAAGGTGAGCTTGCTTTCCCATGCGCGCGCAGATTTGCATCTCAACCTACGAGACGGAAAAGTATAGCGCCGCATGCTTGAAGATATGTTTCCCAGGTGTCGGGAATAATGTCAACGTCGAGCTCCCAATAGAAATCATATCTTCTATGTCCCCTCCCGGAGAACCTTGGCAAGGACCACCACCAGAGCTTGACCTGCCTCCGTGAGTCTCAAGTCGTGAATACTGGGTTGCAATGCAGCTAAGCATGGAAATTAACAGTGGATACTTTGAGCCCGAGGCTAACGGAAACGGCGAATGGGAAAGTGGCACTAATGACCGCCTGCGCAGAGCTTGATGCGTTAGACCTGAGATTGTATCACACCCGTCAGTGGGCCCGGTTGCAGATGGATCCATACCGTCCTGACTCCTGAGTGGTAGAGTCAAAGCGTTCAACACATCTTTAGTCTTTGATTTCAGGTCCCCTGTGCGCGCAGCCAGAACCCTCGAAACGGGTATGCAGTACGATCCGACCAGGGTACAGACAAGCACAATGGTGCATAATCTGGTCTTTCGCAATGAGGCTGCTCTCGGGGACGAATCTCTTTCTTCGGAGTTGCGCACAATGGGCGCGCGTATGCTGAGCTGCGATCGGGGTCCTGGTTTGCGGTTGTGGGGTCCACTCCATGAACGCTCACGTGAGCGATGTTGAACTGAGGCGCGGTTGGCGCGTGTCTGGGTCCTCGCCTCCTGCGACATCCACTCCCTCTTCCTTCACGACCCTCACGACGCCTGATACCCCATTTTGGCACAAAGACTATGGCTTACAATCCAAAAACACCTTCCCGTGTATCTCGTCAGCGGGCGCGCTCACTCACAAGGACGCCTTTGACCGCCTCAGGCATCTCAGAGGTCAACGGATACTCTCTGCGCACCTCGCCCACGAAGAACAAGGCAGATCTCACCAATCCATTTATTAGCACCAGCAAACACGGTAGCAGTAGCCGTGCGACTTCCCCAGTCAAGCGTTCTACTACTGGCACCGTGGAGGTCACTGAACGTCTCCGGCGACAAGCTAGCAACGGGCTCATTCGGAAAGGGGGCGTAGAGAGCAGGATCGACGTCGTCACCCGTGATTATGTTCCGCCACCGAAGTCCGAGGTCCGCAGGTCCAAATCACAACCTTCAGTGAGTTAGTTGACTGCACCTGCGGGCTCGCTCCTCACGTTCTCTCAGCGAGATACTCGAGACCGCTTCATCACGACAAGGGAAACTGCCGTAGACGAAGTCGCAGCTTCGCTGGACATGATGAACCTGAACACCGAACCATCGTCTCCGGGACACACAGCGCGACTGGCTGCTGCTGCAGGCGTGCCCCTGAACAAGCGTATTCTTGCCTACCACGAACCACCACCACCATCTTCCTCAGACTCGCTCCTTTCACAGCAAAGAGAGCTTGTCCGCCCGCTGTATGCACGTCCAGGAGCCCTCCCTACTTCTACCTCGTCCACTACGAACAAGGCCCGCAAAATTCCGACGCAGCCTGAGCGTGTGCTCGATGCTCCTGGCATTGTCGATGACTTCTATCTCAATGTCCTCGCTTGGAGCTCCCAAAACGTCCTTGCCGTTGCATTGGAGACGACAACTTACGTCTGGAGGGCCGACACGGGCGAGGTCATGGAGCTAGGGGAGGCACCAGAGGGCTCATACGTCGCCTCGATTGACTTCTCTGCAGATGGCCAATTTCTCGGGGTCGGTCTCGGCACAGGAGAGGTCGAACTATGGGATGTTGAGACCCGTACAAAACTGCGTACCATGGCTGGCCACAGCCTGCAGGTCGCATGTCTGTCGTGGAACCAACACGTCCTCAGCTCGGGCTGTGGTGACGGCAGCATCTGGCACCACGACGTCCGTATCGCGCGGCACAAGGTCGGGGAGCTTGTTGGGCATGAGGGAGAGATTTGCGGGCTGAAGTGGCGGGAGGATGGCGAGCTCCTTGCCAGCGGCGGCAACGACAACGTTGTAAACGTCTGGGACGGTCGCGTTGGTGACGTGAATGCTGCGTCCGGGTCGAGGAGCACGCCTCGCTGGACGAAGCGGAATCATACGGCCGCCGTCAAGGTGTGTCTGGTCTGTCCTCCTGCTTGACCACCGTTAACCAGTTTGACAAAGGCCGTCGCGTGGTGCCCATGGCAGCCCTCATTACTCGCAACTGGCGGTGGCACGAACGACGCGACAGTACACATCTGGAACACGACGACGGGCGCGCGGCTGCACTCGCTTACGACCCCGTCGCAGATCACATCCGTGCACTGGGCGCCGCACCGCAAAGAGTTTGTGACGACACATGGCTTCCCGACGAATGCCCTCATGGTGCACAGCTACCCAACAATGGAGCGCATTGCAGAGATCCGCGATGCGCATGACTCGCGTGTGCTCTGGAGTGCGGTCAGCCCGGCGGGCGACGTCGTTGTCACCGGCGCCGGCGACGAAAACCTCAAGTTCTGGCGCTTGTGGGAGGTCCCCAA
Organism: Phanerodontia chrysosporium; assembly: GCA_001910725.1. Classification (NCBI taxonomy): domain Eukaryota; kingdom Fungi; phylum Basidiomycota; class Agaricomycetes; order Polyporales; family Phanerochaetaceae; genus Phanerodontia; species Phanerodontia chrysosporium. The sequence continues at coordinate 839,849 of MJGA01000008.1, forward strand.
GGTCAAGAAGACGAGGGAGCCCAAGGACAACATCAAGTCGAGCACGCAGGCTGGGATCCTCGCGATACGATAAATTGCCTCGCACATTACTCGTCTAAATGTTTGTGATTACTACCATGATCCTCTTGGCTTTCGATATATTTATGTGTGTCGATAATGTCATAATGTCGTCCTACTGCGTCCCGAAGGGATATTGTAACTTCCTGCAGTCGGCTTGCCCTGTAACTTGTCTGCAACATATTGATGGTAGTCTATCACATGTCAAGTCAGATCCAGGCTGCTAAGGAAGATATACGCCGGCAGTGGATGCCATGCTGTTTGTTCACTTCGAGCATTGCGACGTTACAAGTTTCAGGCCTTAGCCTTCAAAGCTTCAAGCTTCCCACTTGAAATCCCGATTATTGTTTAGTACTGCATGTTGTAGCAGTTCTACTACCCTGCCCGCTTCCCTCGATCAACCGGTGTAAGCAGGCAGATCCTCATGTGAAGCACTGCATGAAAGTAGTACAATTATTTGCCCACATATGCTCCAGTACAGGCAAAATGATGCAGAGATCTAGACATCAGTGAGATCTAACTAGTGTTGCCGCGGATTCGGATTGGGAACGTGCCCAAAACGATACAGCCTGACGGATTGCCAAACTGCGCGAAACGTCTTGATGCGGATTCCATCCGGATGGACCGCTTCAATCCGCTCGGAGACAGCCGCGTTGCAGGCGCCACCCATCAATCCTGCTTCGTGCGCTGCAGTCACGTACACGTGCTCCATGTCGCGCACCGTGCCTCGTAAGTGTCTCCTCAGCCTCGTTTCTGCCCTTGGGTGTGCTCTGAACCGTCTCTAGTGCCTTCAGTAGCACATACTGAGCTTGTTGTCAGCCAACGTTGATGTATCAATGTATATTTTTTCAACAATCTTCCGTAAAGCGGTGTGTTGCACAAGGGTCTCCCGCATCTGCAGCCGAGTTTTCTCAACTAGAGTAAGTTACTTTCATGTTGGAGACGACGCTTGAGACCTACAGGGCATGGTTTCGTGCCTAGTGCAACAGTAATTTCGTATTTTACAGATTTATTATGCTGGGCACCTGGAATGCGCCAGGTTCCCTACAACACCCCTTCCGGACTCCACCACGGCAGCATGAGCACTAGGGAAGACCCTCGAGGCCCCACTTTTCAGCAGTCGGACTGGACCCACACCAGTCACCCCTATTCTTACCCATACCCCTACTCCTACCCATACACTCTCCCCCATTCACCCATTCAGCCCATGCAGCCTCAAGCCTCGACTTTTGCATCTGCACCTATAGCCTGTCAGGTGACTCTGCAACCAGCTCAAGTGCCGCAGACGCCGAAACAGAAACGCGGTCAGAGGTCTGGCGCAGAGCCGCCGGCCAAGCGCATGCGCACCAACTTGCGCAACCCTCCCGCTGCGCCTGCATCTGTGAGAGTGCAGTTCGGTGCAGCACCCTCACCTGTTGCAGGTGTTGGTGTTAGTTGTGCCCTTGGTGATGCAACCACTCCTTTACCCAGAGTGGCACTCAGTGGCCTAGTGCAGTGGCCAGGTGCATTGACCATGTGCAGTGGCCCTCATGGGTCACTGACAAAGGAGTTCCCCTGTACTCTCTTCCTTTGTCACTTTCGCTTTGATGCCTTTGTCCTTAGTTAAGACTCCGATTTGTAGAATAGTATATGAACCCTGGGGGTAGTGTCCTGAGTTCTACAGTTGCTCACCCACTGCCACCAGGTCAGTAGTTCTCCCTTCACTCCCATACATTCAGTTGCTCACTCACTACCACCAGGGCACTCCTGTAGTCGAGTTTAGCTCCTACATCGAACAGTTGGGCCGTGTCTTACGCCTCCAGCATCTGAAGATTCAGCCGGCACCCATCCGGTGGCTGGAGTCGAGTTCCAGTCCCTTCTCGCAAGCACAACTAAGGTATCAGATGATGCTGTGATTGCATCTGACGTCTGGTTCCATGTCGTACCAGCCCAGACGAAGGATGCGCCACCCAACTTCACAGTCAATTGCTGCTGGCTACTGTTGCGGAGCAGGGGCTCAACGCCGCACGAGGGAGGGCAGATGGGGAGGACGACGACGAGGCGCAGCGGAGCGAGTCACGCAGCGACGAGCAACTTATTCAGCTGTTCGTATTGACCAAGTTATTATTGAGAGATAGTAAAGAATACAAAGTGCGGCTTACCTGTCCGTATTGACCAAGAGGTCGAGATGACGGACAGGAGCGAAGAGTGCTACCCTTATATACTACAGAGTCTTTAGGGCAGGCTGTACGATTACCTAAGCTGATGGGCAGTGCTCAGCATAGCCAGTGAGGCTGCAACGCGGGCTGCGTGGCGAGGCTGTGCAGGGCTGTGTCACGAGGCTGTGTCAGCTGGCAGTGTCCGGGGCTGTGTCGGGCCGAGGCTGTGTCATCAGACTGATCAGCTCGGCGTGTCTCAGCGAAGGGAGTCATCAGGGATGACAGTGCCGCTTCGGCGATCTGGGGAACCGGTTGCAAGGCAGACTGGTGATTCGGGCAGTGTCTGAGCGCGCAGCGGGATGCGCTGGCATCTAGGGTTGATGCGCCATCAGGGCGCTGGCGCTGAATGGCCAGGCGCTGAGTGTGGGTGGCTAGGACTCCAGACGGCGCGAGGGCTGCTAGCCCGTTGGATTAATCGAGGAAAATAGACAAAAATCGGCGAAAAATAGGGCTACGCTGTCACATCCGTGACAGCTACGTCATGACTGACGGAGGTCTGGGGTTGGTTCCCGAGGAGCCGAGGCACTCCAGGAGGCGTCCTGATGCGCCATTCGTGAGGTGTTATCTTTGCACGTGAGTAATCAACTTTATGAGCTGTTGCGTGGCATATTCATGCCTGATCCGTGACAGAAAATCATGGAAGACATGGAAGAACATTGGATGGCGTCACTGGGAATGTACGCCGGCATCTCGTGAAGACACATGCGGACCTATACTGGTCAGCTGTGATCCACGAAAAGCTCAAGGGCTGGGACGCGCCAGTGGACGATCCAGCACCAGAGAAGGTCAAGGAACTGTTCACAATGAGAGAGTTCCACAACAAGCTGGTGCGATTCATCGTTGTTAGCGATCAGGTATGTGGCAGGATTCTTTTCTTCTGGTCACCTCGTCTGATTTCTATTCTGGCTACGACAGTCTATCAACATTGTCGAATGCCCCGAGTTTCGCGACCTCATTGTGTACGCAAGCGACCATCCAAAGGACGTCGATGTTCCACACCGTACATTCTGACCAAGCTTATAAAGCAGAAATGCTCTGTAGACCTTGGCTCAATCGTCGAAGAACTCAAGGTGTGGCCTTCGTCTTGATAATCCTTCATTATTACGTGACTTAACAGTAGTGCAGGGTACCATAGGGCGTATCTCATACACTTCCGACCTCTGGAGCAACCTCAAACTTCTTGACTTCATGGCAATTACTGCGCACTATGCTGCGAAAGATGCAAACGGTCTTTTCGTGGTTCGCTCACGTCTCATAGCATTCCGTGACGTGCCAGCGAATCATACAGATGCAAACCTTGGCAGCGTATTCTATAGCATTCTCAAGGAATATGGGATACTGCACAAGGTCTGTATAATAGTATCTCTGGAACATGCCTTTCTGCGGCTTACTACAGTGTTAGATCAGACAAATCACACTCGATAACACGTCAAATAATGATACAATGATGGACGAGCTTGCTCGGCTCCTCCGACGAGACAGTATTGCATTTGACCCTTTCGGTAATCGGGTCAGGTGAGCTTCCTCTCACCATCACCCCTTTCCAGTTCCTGATCATATTTGGCTACAGGTGCTTCCCCCACGTTATCAACATCGCTATTAAGGCCGGTCTGAAGATGCTGACCAAGGTTTCACCCAAGACTCGCTCTCACGAGGATGACAGTGACTACAACAGCGACGATGGTGGCAACGGCAACGGCAACCACAACATTCAGTCTGTTGTCGATATTTCGTCAAATCCAGCGCTTCAGAACAATGCAGAGTACGCATCTGCACTGAGAAACGACCCAATCTCCCGCTGTCACGCACTGGTGCGTGTCTGTCGAGCATCTTGGCAGCGTCGTCAAGACCTACGGAAAGCAGTACCCCTTGTGCTCTTGTCAACAAGGTCTGCTATCTAGTATTTACTCATTTGGTTTGGCTAACGCTTGCTATTATCAGGCCCAGAGAATTGCTTCCGAATGTGGAGACACGCTGGTCAGCCGTCTTCTTGATGGTAGACCACTATCTCGAACTCCACCTCGTTCGTTCTCTCCGATTTCAAAGCGTACCTATCTACTAACCTACTCTCTCAAACGCTAGGCGGTCGAGGACTTCTTGAACACTGAAAAGCAAAGAAGTATCCGTGAACATTCCCTTGAAGCTACGGAAATACTAGTCCTCTCACACATCCGCCAGTTCCTCTATGCCTTCTACCTTGTCCAGCAACTTTTATTCTACGACAAAGTGCCAACTCTGCCTTGATCAATCCCTCTCTATGAGAGTCTGCAAGAGGGCTTGTGCGGCCTCCGAGAAACTCTCCCGACTCTCACGCACGCCATCAACGCATCGCTCGGGCGGCTTCACAAATATCTCACGCTAGCACGCAAGAGCAAAGTGTATGTGCTTGCCATGGGTAAGATTTTTATAACTAACTCCTTTTGCCACGAGAACTTACATGTTTGTCCCCTAGTCCTTCATTCGGGCTTCAAATTTACCTGGATTGACAAGCACTGGACCGAGGAAGAAGCTAGAAATGCCCGCACATGGCTCCGTGAAGCGGTGAATAGCTACGGTGCCTTCTCTCTCTCACTGTATTGACTGCATATAGATGCTCGAGCATCAACGTGTTCTCTTGCCGTCACCCCAGTTACCTTCTTCGCCACTCACCCCACTATCTGGTTCACCACAAAGCGCCGCTGCGCGTTCACAGGCACATGGCGTAGCATGCATACGTGCACTGCTCCGGAAACTCTCCGGTTACTCTGTGGATGAGACCGTCACCACCGAGACCTTTGCGGGCATTTCTGCAGGTCATGCGCCCGACGAGGAGACATCTGTACAACGAGAAAACCGGCACGCTCACATGGTAGAAAAAGAAGCAAGTCATTTTGAAGCAGAGCTGGTTCTCACCACCGAGCAACTCCATGACTTCAACATCTGTCGCCATTGGCAGGTATGACCGCATTCTCAGTGTCTTGTCGCGCACACTGATGACTCACCTCAGAGCAAGCAGCATCAGTTTTCACTGATCTACCGTGTTGCACTGGACGTCCTGCCAGCGCAGGCTTCTGCGGTGCCCTGCGAGCACGTGTTCTCGTCCAGCAAGGAGACTGACACGCTGCGGAGGACAAATCTGTCTCCAGGCACCATAGAGCAACTCCAGATACTAAAGCATTTCTATCTGCAGCTGCGTGGCGAACAGCTTGACTTCTCGCACGGCAGGCTTGCATCTGAGACGAACTTAGAACCATCAATATCCATTGAACAAATAGAGCGCATGGTGTCAGAGAGTAATACAGACACTCTAAAGAGACTTCTTACGGAGTCTGAGTCCTAACACTAGTATATCTTCGCGTTGTCGCACTGCTATCCATTCTTACTGTCGTCTATTTCCATATATAGCATATTTGTCAGCTTTTCGCACGTAGCCCAGATTATAAGGCAATCAGTCCCCTGCAATCCGCCACGTGTAGATAATCCGTGCAAATTGAAACGTCCTGGACTGTGGTACGCCTGCGGCAATACTAGATCTAACATCAGTGTCATTCCGAGGCACCACTGAGGCGACCCACCTCAGATGCAGGGTGGCATGCCATAAAAGGCGGGAGTTGGTAGGAATCTCCATTCTGATCCACATAATCCTATTTAAATAGTCTGCCTTTGTAATCCACAAAAACCTGCATTTCATTTTCTCTTTTGTATTTATAGATACATGTATAAAAACCTATTTATTTCTCATCCAATACTATCGTTCATTTTCCACATCTCACTGTTGTGATGCGTAGACTCTGTGATGCAGGAGGATATCAAGATAATATTTTCTGACATTTTTTACAGCTTTTATAATCTACATAGCTATACTTCCATGTATCTAGAATAGGTAATAAACAAATGGAAAAATGCTCACTCTGAAAAAACAGAATCTAATCTACGTGATCAATAAGAAAACGCTAAATTTGATAAGTGTGAAATCTAATCTATGGAATACTCAGAGTGGAAGATAGGAATAGAGAAGGGCAGTGAGACTTATCCCACTGCAAAATCTAGTAAGGATACGCCAACAGCACATCTTTTAATGGGTGTTCAGTGCTTCAGCCCTTCAGGCACCTCAGAGCTTTTGACTTCCATCTGCACAATAGTTTTGAGTGTGTCCTAGTGGAATAACTTTCAACACTCATCTCTACTTAATACTTCAAGAGGTTATGGGCCTCACATTGAAAAGAGCACATACATATCACAAAAATGTGATGCTCTAGTGTCTATACACCAAACTGACTAGCAATACTCACTGGCAAGTTTTACTTGGACTACAAAGGGTGTAGACAAGCTTGAAAATGAAGTATGGAGGTTAGAGAGAAAGAACTATTAGTTTTTAAATATGACACATGACATGTGCCCCATGCTTAGTCAGCATGCAAGGGGGTCAAATGGTGCTGCCATTAATGAGACCGTCCCTGTGATGTCACTGCTAACTAAGAAACAAAATATTTTATTTATTTTTATCTAAATTTTCTTGTAGTATAAAATATAATTAAGATTTACACTTAAATTTTAATTATTATTTAAGACTAGCCACAGCCTACCCAGCAGTGAATACAAGCATTGTCGAGCTAGCTCCCTGCCCCTGAACATCAAATTCTAATAAGAACACAATGTGATTAAAGCTGGGGAGATACTTCCAGTTCTTAAAGTTTATGTACATGTGCATTAGACCCTCAGGAACTGGTGTTCAGGTTTCTAGCTATCTAATACCTACTACACTATTGATTAGTGCCCTACAGACATTTCTACATTCTTTTACACATTTCCAAATGTTTCTATGATATTTCAAAACCTTTTAAGATATTTCAGCACTGTCTAGACTTGTCCAGAGACCTCCAAGACTTTTTAGTCCATTTTGAAGTGTTTCAATGCTTTCAGACCCTTGTCTGCTTCTGGACCTTTGACCATGTAACTCTAAAATGCTGCACATATATATATTATGTGACTGCCATATTATGTGATTAACTTTAAGCCTAGGGCTGTCACTCTAGCACTTCTGCATGTTACATTTTGGAGCAATTACTTCTGTCACCTAATGTCCCTCATACTAAGGGTAGAGACAAAAAACTGTGACATACAGTTATATAATCTAATGGACAGTATTTAGCATTGTCACCAAGGCTGCTGTCACGGAGCTAGGGCTCAATGCTACACGAGGGAGGGCAGATGGGGATGACAACAATGAGGTGCAGCAGAGCGAGTCATGCAGTGATGCACAACTTATGCAGCTGTCCGTGTTGGCCAAGTTGTATTAGTGATGTATACTACAATACAAACAATGGGCTTACCTGTCTGTATTGACTAAGAGGTCGAGATGACGGACAGGAGTGAGGAATGCTATCCTTATATACTACAAAGTCTTTAGGGCAGGCTATACAATTACCTAAGCTGATGGGCAGTGCTCAGCATAGCCAGCGAGGCTGCGACACGGGCTGCACAGCAAGGTTGTGCTGGGGTTATGTCATGAGGTTGTGTCAGCTGGTAGTGTCTGAGGCTGCGTCGGGCTGAGGCTGTGTTATCAGGCTGATCAGCTCAGAGTGCCTCGGCGAGGGGAGTCATTAGGGATGACAGTGCCTCCTCGGCGATCCGGGGAACTGGTTACAAGGCAGACTGGTGATCCGGGCAGTGTCTGAGCGTGCAGTGGAATGCACTGATGTCTGGGGTGATGCACCATCAAGGCGCTGGCACTGAATGGCCAGGCGCTGGGTGTGGGTGGCTAGGACTTCAGACGGCGCAAGGGCTGCTCGTCCATTGAATTAATTGAGGAAAATAGCTAAAATCAGCGAAAAATAGGGCTACACTGTTACATCCATAACAGCTACAATATGGGACTGCACTGTGAGACTATACTGGGACTATATTACAAGACTGTGTCAACTGGCTGATTAGTTTGGAGTGTTTCAGTGAGGGGAGTCATCAGGAATGACAATCATGCCATCATGAATGTGACAGTGTAACCCTATTTTTCGCCTTATTTTCGGTTTTTTTTGTATTAATCCAATGAGCAAGCAACCCTCAAGTTGTCTGGAGTTCTAACCATCCACAGTTAGCCCTCTGATAGCGCATTACCCCCAAATACCTGCACATCTCGCTGCACACTCTGACATTGCCCATTGCCCAAATCACTAACTGATTCCCTAATGATTGAGGGCATGGTTGTCATTGCTGATGACTCCTCTTACTGAAACACTCTGAACTGGTCAACCTGATGACATAGCCTCAATATACACTCAGCTGACACAGTCTTATGACATAGTCCTGACACAACCTCGTAGCGCAGCCGTGTCACAGCCTTGCTGACTATACTGAGCATTGTCCATCAGCTTAGGTTATGTTATAGCCTGCTCTAAAAACTTCATAATATAAAGGGTAGCACTCCTCACTCCTGTTCATCATCTCGATCCCTTGATCAATACAAACAGGTAAGCTGTTGTTTGCATCATAAATATTATGCTAATATAACCTTGGCTAATATGAACAGCTGAATAAGTTATTTGCTGCTGTGTGAATCACTCTACTGTGCCCTGTTGTCATTATTCCTGTCTACCCTCTCTTATGTAGCATTGACCTCTAGCTTTGCGATACATGTCTTTAGCCATCCAGAAAACCAATCACATAATAAGCCAATGATCTGAGCAGTGTCAGAGCAAGCAGCAGGATGAGCTGGCATCTAGGGGTGATGCACCATCAGCTGCTGGCGCTGAATTGCCAGATGCTGGATGTGGGCAACTAGGACTGCAGATGATGCAAAGGCTGCTCAATTATTGGATTAATTAAGGAAAAGGGCTAAAATGAGGTAAAAAATAGGGCTACACTATCACATCTGTGACATTCACCCTGTTCTGCACCTTAACAAGCTTGCTGCAGCTGCCCAGGCCTATATTTTGTTGGCAGTTCTAGAAAGGTCAACAGATGCATATCTTGCCTATTTCTCAACCTTTTGTTTGTATTTCTCCAAATCTGTTGAAGGACAGCAAATGCAATCCAGTGCCTAAAGTGGTTGTGGTCCCTGCTTTATAAATTTTGTGATAACTTGGTCATAGCCAATGCTGTTCTGCCAGATACTCTTCTGACCCATTGATGTCACCTCATTTGATTAAGTGAAGGTCAAAATTGTTACACTTTCCTCATTCAGATGTAACGCTGTCATGCCATTCTTCCTTTGTAGATGAGCACAATATTAGAAATATTTTAATGAAGCTGGCCTCATGTTCTGAGCATGCATATCAATCTATCCTACATTTCTGGGAAAATCTCAGCCATAGAATCTAACTGGATCTGCCCATCAAATTTTATTTCTTCTATTTCTGTCATATCTCGGACCACTTCAGACTGTCACAGATATCACAGCATAGCCCCATTTTTTGCCTTATTTTTGGCTATTTTCCTCAATTAATCCAGTGAGCAAGTAGCCCTTGTGTCGTTTGGAGTCCTAGCCACCCACAGCCAGCGCCTGGCCACTCAGTGCTAGCGCCCCAATGGTGCATTATCCCTAGACGCCAGTGCATCCTGCTGTGTGCTCTGACACTGTCTGGATCACCAGCTTGCCTTGCAACCAATTTCCCGAATGGCCGAGGAGGTACTGTTATCCCTGATGACTCCCCTTGTCGAGACACCCCGAGCTGATCAGTCTGATGACACAGCCTCGACCTGATACAGCCCCATCGCACAGCCAGCTAACACAACCTTGTGACATAGCCCCAATACAGCTTTGCAGTGCAGTCTCACGCCACAGCCTTGCCAGCTATGCTGAGCACTGTCATTAGCTTAGGTAATTGTACAGCCCGTCCTAAAGACTCTGTAGTATATAAGAGTAGCTCTCCTTACTCCAGTCCGTCATCTTGACCTCTTGGTCAATATTGACAGGTAAGCCTTCACTTGTACAGTAGAATACTTCACTAATGATATCTTGGTCAATATGAACAGCTGCATAAGTTGTGCGTCATTACATGACTCGCTTCATTGCATCTCGTCATCATCATCCCCATCTGCCCTCCCTCGTGTAGCATTGAGCCCTAGCTCTGCAATACAGACAGTCTAAATAAGCCATCCTTGTCTACGTGCTAAAATCCTTGACATATTAGTGTTTATCAATAGGTACTGAGTCTATACATCACAAAATTAATCCCACTTGCTTGGGGTACATGTAAAGACTGCTAACCTACTTTTATCTCATAAACTATGAACCAATTTCAAACCAGGGGCCAGCAATAGTATTATCTTTGCTTTAGCTGTAATATACATTCAAGGCATCACAACCTGTAGGGTATTGGGCCTGGCCACAAAGGCAGCAGCTCAACTTTATCAATTTGACTGCACAACACGTTCTAGTCTTTTGTTTGATCAACACCAGCAAAAGGCTTCATCCAGACATGTCGTCGTTCAACCTCCATATAGTCACCGAATGCCTTTGTGAGTTTCTCTCCAGTGCCATTGGGATCAAACCTCTGCCTTAGAATGTTAGCATGACCGCAGCAACATCATGAACACACGGCTGACCTCGATGGTCCTCGCACCCAAGATTACATAGTATATATCCGGGTCCTCAAGCGTGGGCCCGCCAAACGCGAGTCCTTCCAGCTCGCACCTGATCTTGGCAATCTTCGCGTCGAGCGCAGGCTTCGTGTGGTGATCCTTCACCCTTCCTCGGAGGATGACAAGCGCGGGCTGCGAGACAGCTGTGCTCTGCAGGTCGTACGGCACATGAACGACTCGGACGGCCGCATTTTGCGACTTGTCGTGGTCGACACATTTCTCGAACTCGCGGCGCATCACCATGAAGTCCGGGCTGGCGGCAAATCTGCGATGGTGCTCGAGAGAGTCCCAGACTACAAGGGCGACTATCAGAACGGGGCATGCGTGCCGAGTGGCAAGAATGTCACCTTGTAAGACATAGCCGATCTCGTTATCTTCCACCTCTCGTCCACGATAGGCTCTGCGAATAACGGGTTACCTCGCGTATCCGCGAATGTGGAAGAGACTTACTGTCTGGATCCTTCGGCATTGGCCATATGTTGTAACGCGTCATCGACGACCGAGATGTGATTCATATACAGGTCTGACGCGGGGAAGGTCAGAAGCTCTATAACTGGTCCTGTATTGCTCGACATATCCTGGCAGTTCGATGATCTTGCCCTCACTTGCGTTGTATGCTGATGCTGGCGGGGCGTTGTAGTGCAGTGTAAAGCAAGCTTAAGAGACGTCGCGGTCCGGGAATTTCGGCACCCACCGATGCTCCAAAGACATGACATCATTTCAGCAGGAGCACAAAGACGGCTAGGGAGGTAAGCCGCAGGGAAAATTTGTCCGTGGTTGGCGTACCTGAACGTTGTCGAAGAGTACTGAAGGCAGCGCGCCACGTCACAGACAGTGCGTGCAAGGACGAAGGCAAGGCGCAGAACCGCATTCATCTATTATAACAATAATCGCCGGTAATGGTATCATCAGAGTCGTCGAGCATGCGCGTAGTAGTGTGCAAGGCGCATAGCCCGGCTTATATCGGTGCGATTGGGGCAGTTCCCTTCTCATGTGCCGTCCGCAAGCTGAGAAGACAATTAGTCAAAGCTCTCGAGAAGCATCCGAGAACGCTCACCTGTAATCATCGCCGTTCTGTGTGATGTACCGCACCCATGGCAGCGCCTGATACCCGCTCTTCTCGACAATCTTCAGGTAGCGCACTTGTATACCTGATACAGTGAAGTACGGGATCTCGAATTTAACGGTTATTGGCGCCCGTTTGTCCATGTTTTCTTGCTCTGTGGATGTATGCCGTTTACTTACAGTGTGTCCAAGACATGGGGCCACAGACATACCTCCACGAACGCTTGGCAGACCAAAATGTGCTCTCATGAGGAACTCTCTGCCACCGCCAAGCTGCTTGATCTTCCACACGAAGGCAGACTTGTCTGGTGCATATTGTACAGTTCCTGTCGACGCCTATAAACGAGACGTCCGCACAAGTCAGTGCGCTGATGCTCAAGAATGTCTGGACTATACTTTCCCTGAACTTGGGTGTGTCGGCATCGTCTGGCACGGGCACATATATCTCGACGTTGTTGGCTGTACTTCGTCGCTTGAATTGTGCTTTCACCTTCACCATGTACTCGACACGGCTGCCCTTGTGGTGTTCGACCTGAGTGATTCTAGTCAGCTACCCAGACTCCATCAATGACCAGGCGATCGAGAACTTACCGCAGCTTCTACCCACACGAGTGGCTTAACGGGCGTTGACAAGCGATATGACATCAACTCGAATTCGCCATCTGGAGGGATAAACGAGATGGTACGATCATTTTCGAATCTTGAAAGCCGAACGCATTGGTGGAACTTGACGTCCTCCATCTCGATAGCCTTCCCCCGTGCAGCTGTGCACAATCAGTTCATGCGATCATGCAAATGATGCCCAGTTGACGTACTGCGACCTGTGCTCTCAAACATGACTTTGTCGTTGAGGCCCAGCCTCAACTCTGGCATGCCTGACAGATAGCACTTCATCTTGATCGCACCCAAAATTTCTGAGCGCACGACGTTTCCATTCGCATTGACCTAGTAAAGCCTTTAGAAGACACGATCCGGTGAATGGAACCGTCTCACGCACCAACAAGTTGACGCTTTCGATAACGTCGAGGAAAACCTCGTTCTTGCGGTATCGAATGCCTTCCGATCGCCACGACACTGCATTTGTGACTGCAATCGGCGGTCGCACTTGCACCTCGAGCTTGTAGGATTCCTGCGTGATGTATCTGCAGACGAGGGCCTCAGTATCTCCATGACTGCACGTGCGACAAGCACGAGAGACGCTCCACGCACTCCTGCAGGATCTTGCTCTCCGTCGTTTGCGGGAAGCCAAAGTCCATCATTTCGTCCATGAGCTCGTAGATGATGACGAAGTTGTCCCGGATCGACTCCTCCTCGAGCTCCTTGAAGTACTCGATGAGCACCTGCACGAGTCGGTGCAGGAACAGGATGATCTCTGCCGCATTCGAGTTGCGCTTCGATAGCGCAAGCACTAGGGGAGCTGCGTCAGCGGATGGGTGCAAAAGGTGCGGACCCTGCACGCACGGTATAGGTTGGAGTGCCGGATGTGCATGTAATTGATGCCCTCGCGCGAGAAGCACGGTGTGACCTGCTGTCCCTCCTCCTCCAGCTCGAGCACTATCGGCATGAACTTTTCGATGTACGTCGCAGGGACGTCGTCGCGGTATGACCGCTGAATGAGTGGCTTGCCCTTGAGGTCAAGGATGGCGATCAGGCTAGCCATGACGACGGAGGTGTAGGTATGCAGTCAAACCCTCTCAACAAGCGAGTGTATCCGAGAAGGTAGCAGAAGGGTCAGGTCGTCCAAAATCCAGCAGTTGAGATGATGGGTGAAAGGATCAGCAACGGCGGACGCGCCGTCACCGACGTGTGCGTATAGGCGCCCGAAAGCGGGGTAACGGTATGTTATTACCGGGAATCATGAACCAATGACAGCTACAACGAACTCCCAGAATCCCAAGATAATAGCTCAAATCAGTACATATGTAGCTAACGCCGCTTTGACCCAAGCCAATTGAACCAAGTCCGGGTAGCTTCCTTCGGGGAATCGCTCTTCAAGAGCGGGGTCTCTTCGTGAGCATCGTCTTGAGGAGTAGGCTCAGGACTCGGTGTGCGCACATCGCTGTGCACCGCCGCACTGACTGCTTCCTGCACGGTAACATTCCCTTCCGGTCCTTGTGTGGCGGGTACAGGAGAGTCGTGCAGCTGCGGATTGGGGTCAACTACCGGGCGTATTGGAATACCGAAGTCGTCGATGCCCAACTTCTTCTGGCGAACTCTCCACATGAGGCACATGACCAGAAGGGTTCCCTGTAGTATGCCAGCAGCAGCATACGGAGCCCATGCTGAAGCAATGCTTCAGAACGACGACATGCAACGACCAGTTGCGCACTTACTAGTCCAGTTAGTTGCAGGCCTGAAACGACGTCATTCACTATACTAAGAAGCAGGGTTATTCTTGGCTCACCGGAGCATGATACTCAGTACCATGAGAATAGCACCTGGCGTCTGAATGAGCATCATAGGGATGCTCAGAGCCCCAACAAGCTTGTGCCTATAAGTGTGAACGATCTGCGGTAGGTACTGGAAGGCGGCCAGGATGGTAGAAGTAATACCGAGGAACGCGGCCCACAAATCGACGGTGTCAATCTTGCGCGGCACTTTGTGAGGTGGCCTTGTGCCCAGAAGCAAGAAGGTGACGAACACAATCAGCAGACTGCGAAAAGGCTTGAGTCGTGCGACAGGCCTTCTAGACTGGTAGCACACACGTATATATGAAGACGACCCAAGCCAAAATGATTGACAGGCGCCACTCATCGCGTTTGGTGCTTCTCTTCATGTGCAACGGCGGTTGATTATCGTGTGAGTCTACGTTGACGGTAGTGTACTTCAGGTGAGCAGGGTAATAGATCATGTACAGGACCAATCTACAGAAGCAAGGGTTAGCCATATTATATTTTACGGGGTTATGTACGCACATCGCTGTAAAGCAGACCCATTGTAGCGTCAGTTGGAAGACTCCTGCCGTCATCTCGATACAGGAGCCGAAGCTCTGAGCAAAGCATCAGCACTCCTGGGTGGCAGCAGCATTTCTTTGACATACCAGCACTCGACAGCACTTGATAATGTCCCATTGCATGGTCACACTGGGCCGCAGATGTCAGCTTTCGCACAGACCGTGAGTGAAACAGACGTGCATGTTCAGCATCCCTGACGCGGCTGAGAGACTTCCGAGCAGGAGGAACCATGGGCTGAACCCCTCTGACGACTTGGAGAGTATTATACGAAGATGCTAGTGGCGATTAGGCCAGACTGGTCTCATCTCGATGGGGCCGGCACTCACCTGTGGCAGATATGATATGATGAGCCCGACGCACAGTCCGGCGGTGAGCAAAGCCGTGAAGATGTCATGAATCTAGACGTAGTTCCAGATTAGCGACAATCAGCAAGAGCCAGCGTGTTACGCACAGGTCCGCATCCGCCCTCCATGGCTGACTTACGCCAAGAACTTGCAGCGTTGCAGTGACCAGCGATGGCACGCGCGAACGAAAGGCGACGAAGAAGCGCCGGCGCAAGCAACGCGTTCAGGGCACGTGGTCTCCTTCCGCATTTGGAACGCCTCCCCGCACAGAATTTTCGCAAAGGCCAGTTCAAGCAAGCGCAAAGTCCGTCCGTCACCTACACTTGTCGACCACCCGCTCGCCGCCATGTCACACGTCGTAGAGCTCCCTATTGTTGCCCCACCAAACCCTGCGGGATGGACGCCCCCGACGACCTCTGGAAAGAGCATTGCTCGTGCGTACCGACCCTTCTCCGTGCGAGAAGATCACCGCTGACTTCTTCCTGTCTGCCAGCCTTGGTCGAGCGCAGGCTCCTACCAGCCGGCCCTGCGTACCTTGCGCACGTCAAGCGCGCTGTGCACAAGCTCTCGTTCGAGGAACACGACAAGCACGCTGAGGAGGAGAGAAAACGCCTCGAGGCACTGAACAGTGCAAACGGCAATGGCGAGGACGACCTTGGTGTTGGTGATGAGCCCGAGACTGAGGAGCTTCTGAGCCTTGACCCGAAGGAGTGGAAGGTGCGTTGCAGGTCACAGATGTTGTCTCTGTTGCCTACTGACTTCCACCCAGAAACAAGATCACTATGCCGTCCTTGGCCTGTCTCACCTGCGTTACAAGGCGACCGATGAGCAAATAAAAATTGCTCGTGCGTGTATAATGGAATAAGCTACCAAGAATGACTCATATTTATGTATTTCTTTGCAGATCGGAAAAAGGTGCTCAAGCACCACCCCGACAAGAAGGCAGGTGTGGCCGGCGACTCCAACGACGATGCTTTCTTCAAGTGCATACAAAAGGCGATGGAGGTTCTGAGCAACCCCGAGAAGCGCCGTCAGTTCGACTCTGTGGACCCATATTTCGAGGACCTCGAGCAGGACGTGCCGACTGAGAAACAGGTTAAGAGCCATAAGAACCCCGACGCGTACTTCTTCGAGGTCTTCACACCCATCTTCGAGCGCGAGGCGCGCTTCAGCCGCATCCAGCCTGTCCCCATGTTGGGCGCGATCGACGCATCAAAGGAGGAGGTGGAGGGCTTCTATGACTTCTGGTACAACTTCGACAGCTGGAGGAGCTTCGAGTACTTGGACAAGGAGGTCAACGAGGGCAGCGACAGGTATGCTCGTCGGGCTTGGATGTTACATTCCTTACTGATGTCAGTGTAGCCGTGATGACAAGCGTTACACCGAGAAGAAGAACAAGTCGGAGCGTGCCCGCCGTAAGAAGGAAGATACCGCCCGCCTTCGCCAGCTTGTCGACCTTGCGCTCGGCCTCGACCCGCGCATCAAGCGTATCAAGCAGGAGGAGAAGGCTGCGCGCGAAGCCAAGAAGAAGAACAAGACTGGTGGTGCGCAGAATGGGATGACTCAGAAGCAGAAGGAGGAGGAGGAGCGGAAGCGTGCAGAGGAGGAGGCGAAGAAGAAGGAAGAGGAGGAAAAGGTGCGTCACACCTCTGCCACCGAACTGCATGGTCAATGCTTATAGCTTGTCGTTAGATTGCTCGCGCCGAGGCGAAGAAGGCCAAGGCTGCCGCTGCGAACGCTGCCAAAAAGGCCCGCCGTGCAGCACGTGCTGCCGAAGAGGGCAATCAGGCGTAGACGGACTATATCTACCTCGCGTGGCTTTATGACGACTTTGCTGTCGCATCGACCACACTCACACTGCATTGTCTTAGAAGCCGCTGTCGCAAGCCGTATATGTTTTACTAATAAACACTTGGATCCTGTACTTTGTATGCGACTTGCTGGCGGTCTGCCTAGAGCTTAACTTTATTCAGACAGGGACTGGACCGGCGCCGTATCCATCCGGACTGCGATGGCGAACCGTGGATACTGTAACTTTGGAAGCAAGGTCGTAGTGGCTGACCGAGGTGTGCCACCAAGTCAGCCTCGGGCGAAGAAGTATAATTTGGGCAACCTCCTGCTTGTCTGCCCTCACTCTCGCTTCGACCACTCTCATAACCTCACTATGCTCGCACCATCGACCAAGCTCTGTGTTTTCATTCTTTCTACCCTAACGATGTCTATCTGGGCAGCACCCACGCAGCCAACGAAATTGGGAATGGACACGCCGAAGGGTGTACCGAGGGTGAACGACCATACCGGTGTTGCTGTCAATATGCCAGTAAGCACTCAATTCGAACGTTGCCACACCATTCCCCTGTATAACTCGGGTCCAAATAGCATGCGAAGCGCGTCACCTGCGAGTTTGTCGTCCCTGGAGAGAACCCCGAGCCCGCTAGCGAACCTTTTGCCGGTGTCAGTCCTGTGCGGAGGGATGTATGCCATGGGTAGGCGGATACGTCGAAGCGAGGGGGTCATTATGACACATGGGTGTACTCGCACAGTGTACCTTGCGTGTTCGTTTCGAGGCTGCAGCTACCTCTGTTGGAAAATGAATAGGTCGAAGCTAAAGGCGTGCGGCTGACGAACAAACATGACTGCCAAACTTGGACTATGCGCTGACGGCATCAAGCAGGTGTTGTGTTGCGCAGACTCTGGGATGGAGGAGAATAGCGAGATAATATTTTTGGGGATTATTCTACGAGTTTCATAGCCTACATAGATTTACTTCCGTGTATCTAAAGTAGGTAATAATCAAATGAAAAATGCTCGCTCTGAAAAAGGCGGAATCTAATCTAAAGGATTGATAAGGGAGCGCTGAGGATTGATAACTACGGAATCTAATCTACTGATTACTCAGAGCGGAAAAGAGGAATGGGGAAGGCGGCGAGACTTGTCCCGCCGCGAGACCTTGTAAGGATACGCCGACGGCGCATCTTTTGATGGGCGCTCGGCGCTTCAGCCCTCCGGGCGCGCCAGAGCTTTTGACTTCCGTCTGCATGACGGTTTTGAGTGCGCCCTGGCGGGGCGACTTTCAACACTCCCCCTCAACGAGTGGCCATGTTGGCGAGGGCGAGCGCGGCGCGGTGCTTGGGTCGCGGGAGCGCCTTGGTGAACATGTCCGCGATGTTGTCTGCGGAGGCGCAGTGGATGACCTTGATGTCGCCGTCGGTGATCCGCTCGCAGATGAAGTGATGGCGGATGTCGATGTGTTTCGAGCGCGCGTGGAATTGAGTGTCGTACGCGAAACTGATGGCAGCTTGATTGTCCGTGTGAAGGACTGTGGGAGCACCGGGCGGGAAGCCTAATTCGGAAAGTAGGCGGTGGAGCCAGACAGCTTCCTTGGCGGCGTGAGAGAGGGCGATGTACTCGGCCTCCATGGTGGAGAGGGCGACGGTCAGTTGTTTCTTGGAGTTCCAGCTGACGATGCCACCAGCGTAGCCGGATACTGAGCGGCGGTCATGTGCCTGAGCCCAGTCGGCATCCGAGTAGCCAGTGATGTCATTATCGGCGCGTCTTGCGAAAGTGAGCCCGACGTCGGTCGTGCGCTTGAGGTAGCAGAAGACGTGCTTGACGGCGGTCCAGTGCATGGCAGACGGGCGCGATGTGAACTGAGAGAGGGTCTGGACGGCGAAGGCGATGTCGGGACGCGTGACGGTAGCAGCGTACATGAGGGATCCGATGGCGGCGGCGTAAGGTACATCGGCGGGCGTCTGATCTTCGGGCATCGGCTCGAGTTTCACGCCAGGGTCCAGCGGCGTCGAGACGGGCTTGCAGTCTTGCATGCCGAAACGTTCGAGGATCGTCTCGAGGTAGCGTGTTTGTAGAATAGAGATCGTGCCATTCTTGCGCGTGACTTGTAGTCTGATGAAAGAGCTGAGGGTGCCGTTCGTGGTGATTGCGAAGTGTTTCGCGACGTCGACCTTGAATTGATCGAAGATGGAGCGCTCGCCGTAGAGCGCGGTGTCGTCGACGTGAACGAGGGCCATATTGAGTTTCCCCTCGTGCTTGAAGTACAGGCAAGGGTCGGCCTCGGAGCACGTCCAGCCCATGAGGTTTGTGAGGACGTGGTTGAGCAGGTGGTTCCAGACGCGGCCTGCCTGCTTGAGTCCGTAGAGGGCTTTGATGAGGACGTAGACTTGCCCTGATCCGTCATCGTAGCCGGGTGCCTGGCGCATGTAGATCTCCTCTGTAAGAGTCGAGAATGAGGTAGATTCTAGACAGGAATACAAGATACTAGCTTGGGGAAAAGGAGACGAGAGTCCTAGCCTTATATACGTCTAACCTAGCCTATGACTAAGGAAGGGACAGCGACATTAGTAAGGCAGAAACTGGCTGAGTAATAATACAACGATAATGAGTAAGAAAAAGAAAAATATTTGTCAGCACATTCGTAACATTAGCTCCTCCTCGACGATCGAACCCCGTGAGATCCTTCAAGCCTCCTCTTTAATAGCATCGACGTCAATGACCTCCACTCCAGCTGGAGGGGCCCGTCCTTTGCCCTTGCGTTGGTGACGGCGACGTGGGGTGGGGATGATGTTGGATGGGCCGGCTTCAGGCCGCGCCGATGATCTACGGCGCAGGTTGGGTTGAGGATGGCCGCGATGCTGCGCGGTGCGTTTGAGCTTGGCGAGCTGTCCTCGTTCGAGTGTCTCTCCGATGGGATGATCGAAGTACGTGTCCCAAACTCCCGCGACGAGGGCTCGGACGTTGTCATTGCCTTGGGCGAACTCGTGCAGGAGAGCGTCGTGGTTCGCCTTGGTTTCTCGAACGAGTTGCATCTTGCGGCTGATGGCCATGTCCATTTGCATGACGGTTCCTCGGAGTGTTGCGTGGATGCCGTCAATTTCTTCGTCGAGATCGTTGATGCGCTGGGCGAGGTCGACGTTGAGCTGTGCAAGACCTGCATATAGCGCGCAGGGGGCTTTCTTTGCTGCCTCAGCTCGTAGCGCTTCGGCGGTGTGATCGTGGTGGAAGATGTTGGTGATACACTCGCGGGGGTGAGGACGGCTGGCTCTTTCGTCGAGTTGCTTGTAGAGGTCTTCCATGAGGAGTGCGTATGCGTTAGGGCGGTAGTCGAGGGTAAAGGGTGCGGGTTGGTCGACGACCATAGGCTCGGGGATAGGGACGGGCTCGGGAGAGGGCTCGGGTGTGTTGCCGGGGGTGACATATTGGTTACGGATGACCTCGACCCAGTGACTGTCAGCTTCGAGCTTCTTGCTTGTTTGATGGAGGGGTTCGTCGAGGTTGTGCTGTTCGGCTTCGTTGAGTTCCTTTTGCCATTCTCGGAGGGCGTGGCTGACAATGTTGACTCTGTCGTGCTTGTGGAAGTTGTCGAATGCTGTGAGGATGAAGCCACGGATGTGATCTTTGTTTGTGGTGGCACCGACGTTGTCGGGGATACGGTGGAGAAGGTGGTGGATGAGGAGGTAGCGGGTGAGTTGGTGTGTGTCATTGCATAGGTCGATGGCGGAAATCTCGAAATTGTTGGGGAACGTGACAGTGTCGTTGATGACCTGCTCGTCGACGGTGTTGACGGCGGTGGCGTTGTTGGAGGACGTGGAGGATGACATGTCGATTCTGGGTCTGAGTGTTGGGAGCGGGGTGTAGCTGCGTCGAGTGGTGGAGGCTGCTGTCTTCCAGCTTTCAGAGCTCGCGTCCTTTTATATTCCTCAAGGAGTTCCTTGGCATTGGTCAGATGTGACTCGGGTTCCCATGAGTTTTCTGCCGTTGGTTGGTCTTTCCACCTTATCAGGTATCTTCTTCCGTTGCCCCAGGGTCTATCTGCCAAGATGGCTTCGACTTCGTACTCCTCGTGTCCGTCGATAAGGTCAGGTGGTGGTGCCAAGAAGTTCTTCCCGTGTTGCGCCGTTTCGTGATAGGCTGATAACAGAGACGCATGTACCACGGGGTGGATCTTTGTTGTCTTCGGGAGTTTCAGCTTGTACACGAGGCGAGATAGAACCTTCTCGATCTTGTACGGCCCGTGTCTTTTGGGCGCAAGCTTCTTGAACGGGTAGCCGTCCTCGTGGTGAGTCATTTCCAACCAGACCTTCTGACCTTCTTTGAATGGTTCGAAGTGTCGGCAAATTCGGCCCGCCATCTGCGCTGTTGCGTAATCCATCGCCGCGTTGGCTTCCTCTTGTGCACGTTGTCGTCTGCGGAACCATTCGAGAGTTGACGGAACCTTGGACTTTGCAAATTGCGTCGGGAATGCCATCGGATGCGATCCGTACATCAGGAAGAATGGTGATTGCTTCGTGGCCGAGTGTTCTCGGTTGTTGAACGCGAATTCCATATTGACAATGTAGTCGGACCAATCGTGTGGGTGATTCGAACAGAATATCCGAAGGTACGACTCGATTTCGCGGTTCATGCGTTCGGTTTCGCCATCTGTCTGCGGGTGGTATGCCGTGCTCATTCGTTGATCGGTTCCTGTCAACTTCCAGAGTTCCTCCATGAATCGTGAGTTGAATTGCGGGCCTCTATCCGAGAGGAAGACGTCTGGCATGCCAAACCGCCGAAAGACATTGTCGTGGTAGTACGTGGCTGTCATTGTGGCGTCGGTCTTCTCCGTGCATGGAGTAAGAATTACCCCCTTCATAGAGTCATGGTCGACCACGACCATAAGGGCAGTAAAACCCTTGGACAGCGGGAGATGCGTGATGAAGTCGCAGGTAACGAAGGCGAATGGCCGGTCGCGCTTCGTTCCTTTTATAGGTTGCAACGGTGGTTTCGTGGGATGCGTGTTAACCTTCATCTGTTGGCATGTGGCGCAGCCTTTGACATACGCCGAAACAAAGAATCGTAGGCCTGGCCAGTAGAAATCGCGGAGTACTAGTTCGGCCGTCTTGAATCGCCCAGGGTGCCCTGATACTGGGGAATCATGATAGAGGGCTACCACTCGTCGCCGAAGGGCAGTGTTCTCAGGGACGTAGCATTTGTCGCGATAGAACAACAGCCCCCCATCCATGGTCCAGTCAGGTCGCTCGGTGCGAACTGGCATCGGGAGATTCGGGTCGTGCAGGGCTGCAAGGATCTTCGTGGCAAATTCGTCACTGTCGAGGGTCGATTGGATGAATCGTCGGAGGTCAAGATCAACCGGGTGGTCATGGACTGGGATGTCGTCATCATCCTTTGCTAACATGCTGGTGGCTAGAGACAGGGAATGGATCCTGCGAGTGTGGAAGAGCTCGTCCGGTAGAAGTATGAGGTCAACGTTGTCATCTGCGGTATGGCTGGGGTGTAGGGTCCTGGTCATGGCATCAGCCTGAACGAGTTGCGTGCCCGGGCAGTGATGTAGAGAGAAGTTGAACTGTGACAGGAAAAGGTGCCAACGCGCTTGTCGTCGGTTGAGGCGTCGAGGGGACCGGAAGTACGTCAGGTTCTTATGATCGGTGAGGATGCGGATCGGTTGTTTTGCCCCCAGGAGATAGTGGCGCCAGGCTTCGAGTGCTCGAACGATCGCAAGGAGTTCCCGATCGTATATCTCGTAATTGCGTTCCGCGGGTAACAAGCTTTGTGAGAGGTACGCCACGGGGTGCCATTCACCGTTCGAATCCTGTTGGCGTAGTACCGCCGCTGTCGCGACAAGCGAGGCGTCGCATTCGAGAACGAACGCTTTCGATGGATCTGGAGTCATGAGCACCGGTGCCGAGGTAAACCTTCTTTTCAGTTCTTGAAAGGCTTCTTCGCACGCTGGGGACCAAAAGAAGGGTACGTCCTTCCTGGTGAGTTCGACGAGGGGTCGTACGATGTCAGAGTAATGGTCGATAAACCTCCGGTAGAAATTGCCGAATCCCAGGAACCCTCGGACCTGTTTGACGGTGGTTGGTGTAGGCCACTCGAGAACGCCCTTCACCTTGACCGGGTCCATAAGGATCTGGTTATGTGAGATGATCATCCCAAGGAACTCGACTTGAGTGACGTGGAAGTCGCATTTCTCCGGTTTGACGAATAAATCGTTCTTCGCTAAACGTTCGATTACCCGTAGCGTCTTTTGTTGCAGGTCTTCGTCATCGTGGCCACAGATGAGGATATCGTCCATGTAGATCTTGAGCCATCCTTCACCAAGCATATCGCCAAAGATGTCGTTCATCATGGCTTGGAACGTCGCGGGTGAATTGCAGAGACCAAAGAACATGACGGTAGGTTCGAATAGTCCGCGTTTCGTTTTGAACGCTGCTTTCCACTGGTCCCCATCCTTGATTCGAACGTTGTTATAGCCCGAGCGAAGGTCCATCTTGGTGAACTTGTGGAATCCTTTGACTTGATCGAGGAGGTCGGAAATGAGGGGTAAAGGATACGCGTTCCTGACTGTTCCTTCGTTGAGGTAACGGTAGTCTTGACAGGGTCGGAGGTTGCCATCTTTTTTGCCGACGAAAAAGAAGGGTGATGCCATAGGAGACTTCGACGGTCGGATGTAACCTTTGCGGAGGTTTTCGTCGATAAACTCGTTCATCTTTTCCTCTTCCAGTGGCGACAGTGGGTAAACCTTACAATCTTTAGGCAAGAAGTCAGGTTTGAGGTCAATAGCATGATCATAAGGTCGGGATTCAGGGAACCGTTCGGATGCTTGTTTCTCGAAGACGTGTTGATACTTGGCGAGGTACGACGGAATATCCTTAGGTTTCGTTTGTGCTCCGTCTTCTTGTGCGAGTGCCATAGCCGGGTTGATTTTCGCGTTGATCTGCAGGTCCCAGATGGTTTGTGCCGCGGTAGAGCCGATGGGTACCGTGTAGACCGTGGGATCACCAGGATTATAAAATGCCACAAAGTCAGCGTCCGTGTGTAGTTCTGCGAATTCCGTTGTGCCGATAAAGAACTCCGGGGGTGCATCAGGGTCTTGTGCGACTCTTACTGCTCGTATAGCGACGTTTAGCAGGTGTTGGAATTTGTCCTGTAGTTTTACGCCTGTCGAGCCAAAACCCTGTTCCCCTCGTTTTGTGTCGTCGAGTTTCTCTACCTCTTGTACCTGCGGGAGGCGAATTTGCTCGGTAATGAGTTGAGCTACTCGATCTCCTACTTGGACGTGGAACGAATTGTCCGTGTTGTTGACCAGTATGACTTGAAGTTCTCCAGTGTAATCCCGATCCACAACCCCTGCTGCGACGTCGACGCCTTTGAGAGCGAGGCCGCTTCGTGGTGCGATCCGTGCGTAAGTTCCTGTCGGCGGTTTAACCTTGATTCCTGTTGGGACTTTTACTCGCGAACGAGGTGGGATGTCACAGTCAATGGTGGATGACAAGTCGAGCCCGGCAGCTTCGCTGCTTCCTCTAGTTGGAAGGTGCCCTCCTACTCGTTCGACCAGTATGTGGGTCTTGAGGAGTTCTTCTTCGTCCTGGCTAGCAACTTGGATTATTTGTTCCTCCTCGTCTGGTAGTTCTTCAATCGTGGGTCGCGGGACTGAAAAGTCCAAGGTTCCTTTCTTCCAATCGATACGAGGATTGTGTTTTCGCAGCCAATCGATTCCCAGGATGGCTTCCTGTTTACCGAGGTGTGTGACGAGGAACTGTTCCTTTACGATCTTGGGTCCGATGGTGACATGGGTTTCGACATAGTTGCGGATATTCCCTAGTTGATTCGGAGTTCCGTCTACGTTGTACACCGGTATTGGTTGTCGAAGTGGTTTTTCCCGAAGTCCAAGCCGCCGAACGACCGTTCGGTCGATGAACTTCCCTTGAGCTCCAGAGTCGATGAGGGTAGTAACTTTGTTTCCAGCATTGGTACTCGATTCAATGATAACAGGGATCTTCATTGACTGGTTCTTCATATCGGCTACTAGTACAGAAGAAATCGAGTATCGTTGAGGATGAACAGCTGGCGTTCTCCTCACTGCTGAAAACCCTCGTCTGGGTTGTTGTTGGCCCATTCCTCCATCAGCCCGTCAAGGCGTTTGATGGCCTCGTCTTTAGACAGCGTTCGGATGGTTCGTTTCGCGGCTTCGAACGGGTCTTGTTGCGGCTGCTGAGGGCTGCCGGCCTGGGTGCCGGTTTCAGCTTCAACGACGTTAGTTTGCCGTTCGTTTGTCCGTCCGTTCCATCCTCCTCTGTTGGACTGGAATTGGTTTCCTCCTCTGCCTCCTCCTCGTCCTCTTCCTCGGCCTTGTCCTCGACCTCGTCCTCCAGACCGGCATTCGCGTGCGAAGTGTCCGAACCGTCCGCAGTTGAAGCATTTGATGTTGTTCTTTGTGGTTATAGCGTCGACATCCATCGCATTAGGGTCTTTAGGTGTCGATTTATGACCGGTGTCGTGGCTCGGGTGCATGGCGGCGTCAATGCCTTGGGCGATATCCTGCCAGAGGCGAAGGGTCTCGGTGGCATAGAGTCGTCGTCTTTCTGCGACTACTTGGGGTAGGGTCATGTCGTGAACGTCCTTGTTTAGTGCCGCCTTGTAGTCTGTGATGAAGGGACGTGTAGCGTCGTCGTCGGTAATGTCGATTTCGGCTTCGACAAGGCATGCGTCAAACTTAGTGTTGAGGTCGCAGACTGATCCCCTTCCTTGCTTTAACTTCTTTAACGCGTTAAATGCATCTGCACGGTGGTCGGTAGGTTGGTATCGGGAGAGAAATTCTTGGGCGTATTGGGCCCACGTGGGCCAGCCTGTCCGAAGGTACCATCGTTCCTTCATCATCGACCAGGTCCGCGGTGCCTGGTGCTGACCGTCTTCCATGAGTGAATTAGCGAATACGATCTTCTTTGCTTCTGTGTTGAACTTGGAGGGCTTGGCTTCGAAGTAGATTTCGCATTGGTGAACGAAGTTTCGCGCTTGTTTCGGGTCGCCTTTGAAGGTTTGAGGTCTGGCGATGTCGGCGTCGTTGCGCATATCGAGTAACTATCTGATGATGTCGGGAGGTAACCCTCCTTGAGGTGGGGGCCCCACTGGGTTTCCGCTCCCGAATGGTCCTCCAGGTGGTCCCCCGGGTGGTCCTCCAGGTGGTCCTCCGGGTGGGTTTCCTCCTTCCTCTTCGAATGGATCTCCTCCATCTCCTCCGGATGAATTTCCTCCACCACCTCCGGATGGGTCTCCGGATCCCCCATCTCCTCTCGGATTCTCCTTGTTGTGGATGGCTGCTATGATGGCCCTCTCTACTTCTTCCGGGGACAGTGGGGCTGCGGTGAAGATCTTCTGTTGGATGCTTTCCGCAAGGTCGTCTGCGCTTAGGTTGTGTATCATGTGGTGGCGTTCCTGCTGCAGGGATGTTTCAGATTCCTCGAGGTAGTCTCCTTCTCCGTATAAGTTTAGTATCGTTCGGTATAGTTGTCTTCCTATTTTGGGGAACTGCTCGAGTTGCCCCTCGGTTGGGGCTTGTTTCCCTACGAGAAGTCGATCGTGAGGTGCTGCTCGTATTACTCGCCATGGGCATGGTTGTAAGTTGCATGTGTAGATGACAGGTGTCCCTTCTCTGTTCTTTACGCGATATTCGTCTCTTCTTTCGGTTGGGCAATAGTAGTGTATGAACGTCTTGCACTGTTCGAGGTAGGGATTGGATATTGGTTCTTGAGACATCTTCGAGGGGTGTCCCGTCGAAGGGTAAACGTGGGGAAGCTAGTATAATGTAAGAGTCGAGAATGAGGTAGATTCTAGACAGGAATACAAGATACTAGCTTGGGGAAAAGGAGACGAGAGTCCTAGCCTTATATACGTCTAACCTAGCCTATGACTAAGGAAGGGACAGCGACATTAGTAAGGCAGAAACTGGCTGAGTAATAATACAACGATAATGAGTAAGAAAAAGAAAAATATTTGTCAGCACATTCGTAACATCCTCCTCGAGCAGTCCGTGGAGATAAGCACCAACAATGTCGAGTGCGTCAGAGTCGAGGTTTTCGGTAGCGGCGAGAGCTGTGACGACGCGGAAAGTTTCCTGGCGGACGACAGGTGAGAAGGTGTCGAAATAGTCTTGTCCGGCGATTTGAGAAAAGCCTTGTGTGACGAGGCGAGCCTTGTACTTGTCGATCGAGCTGTCCTGGTGGCGTTTGATGGCAAAGACCCATTTGCTGCCAATGGCGTTGCGGCCCGGGGGCAGCTCCCCCTTCTTCCAGGTGCCATTGGCTTCGAGCTGAGCCATCTCGGCGTCCATGGCGGCCTTCCATTGCGGCCAGTCATCGCGGGTCTTGCATTCGTCGACTGAGCGAGGGTGGTCCGAGTCCATAGCGGCGTAGCAGAAGTACGCCTGGGCGCTATGGTACCGATCCGGTGACGGATCGGAGTCGTCGTCCTCCGAAGGTGGCTTCGGGATGTGTGTGCCAGTTTCGTGTAGGGCGCGGTAGTCGATACGAGTCTTCTGACGTGTGGGGCGTATCGTGACGTTCTTGAGCTGTGACTTGAAGGGTGCCCAAGCGGCGTCTTCAGGCTTGTTTGGCGTTGAGGGTGACGCCTTGACCGATTCCGAAGTGGAGGTATCCGGTGCTTGCGATGTCGGCGGCGGCGGTGTCATACCTGCGGCGGGGGATGGCTCGGGAGCGGTCTCACTCTCCCCCTCAAGCGTGAAGGGGATGCTTGGAGACTCCCGCTCGCGCTCAAAGATGACGTCGCGCGAGACCAGGACTTGCCGGAGGCCTGGGACGTAGTAGCGCCAGCCGGCGCTAGACGCGCTGATCCCGGTGAAGATGTATCGCTCACTCTTCGCAGCGAGTTTGTCGCGCCGGTTCTCGGGGACGAGCACCCAGCAGGGTGTGCCGAAATCGCGCGCAGCGCGCACATCCGGTTTCTGTCCCCAGAGAGCCTCGTAGGGGGTCTTGCCTGAGAGCGCGCGGGTGGGTGTGCGGTTCTGAAGGTAGCAAGCGTATGCCCACGCTTCTTGCCACAGGAACTTGGAGAGGGAGCGCGCGATCAGCATCGCGCGTGCACGTTCCATCAGCGTGCGGTTGAGACATTCTGCGACACCATTCTGAGCGGGGGAATAGGGTGCCGTGGTGCGGATGATAATGCCGCGGAATTCGGCGTAAGTGCGGAATTTCCCCTCCGTGTATTCTTTCGCGTTGTCCACATGTAGGACCTTGACGCGGCGGCCTAGCTGCCGCTCGATGAGTTGTTTGACTTTCTGGAAGCGGTCGAGGGCGGCGTCGCACGTCTTCATGAAATCGATCGCGACGAAACGCGACTTTGCATCAGTGAAAGTGATCGCGTAGACATTGCCCTGCAATGACGCAACGCATGCCGGTCCTCAGATGTCCGAGTAGATGAGATCGGCGACCTGATCGACAGTGCCTGATGCAATCTCAGGGAACGGAGCACGTGAGTGCTTGACCTGAATGCAGGCGTCGCAGACGAATCCAGGGTCCGAGGACGTATCGACGTCCATGCCTTCGACGAGGCCCTTGCGGTATATTTCCTGGAGTTGCATCGCATTGATGTGCCGAGTGCGCAGTGCCATTCGTACCAGGTGCGCGCGCTGTTGCGCACCGCGAACGCGAGGGTGGAAGGCGCCGGTGTGTGTCCCGAGGACGATCGTGATGTCATGTCCATGCGGTAGAGCTGGCCCATCTTGTGACCGACAGCGATAACGCGATTGCGGTCCTTGATGTGAAGGAGGTTGTCGGTGCCGTAAAAAGACATACCAGCTGAGGTGAGCCGGCCTAGCGCGAGGAGGTTGTGTGGGAGGTTCGGCGACCAGAGACAGTTCCGCAGGGTGGCAGTGATTTTCCCCTTCGGCGTAGTGAAGACGACATCGACGCCGCCTTGTCCGAGCGCGACTGTGCTGCTGACACCGACGATGGTGTGGCCAGGAGTGGAGGTGAGGTTCTTGAAAGTGGCGCGGTCGCACACGATGTGGCGCTTGGAAGCGCTGTCCCCCAACCAGCACTCGGTGCCTGGGGTGCTCGTGTAGGCTAGGGTAGTCGCTACGAATGAGTACGAGTCGTTCGAGGCTTCACGCAACTCAGCGAGGTGGGCGCGGCTCGTGTTGCCGCCCGCGCCAGATCCCTGGTTCGAGGAACAGCAGACGTTCTTCAGGTGTCCCTCCTTGCCGCAGCCATGGCAGAATACCCCCTTCAAGAATTTAGACTTCTTCGGCTTCTTGCCGGGCTTGCCGTTGCGCGCGACGAGTGCAGTGGTCGTGTCCCCCTTCAATTGCCGTCGAAGGTTTTTGCTCAGGACGCGTCCGATGACGTCGGACGACTTCCCGACGTTGTTCTGAGCAGCGACGAAGCTTTCCCAGCTTGGGGAAGCGCGGACAGGATGTTGAAGGCGAAGTCTTCGTCTGTGATCTTGCTGCCAGCTTCTGCGGCCTCGGCCTGCATCTCGGTGAGCTTTCTCAGCTTGTCCTCCATGTCCGCCCCCTCACTCATCTCGTACTTCTGTAGCCTCTTCACCAGCGTGACCTTAGCCATGGTGCCCTGGGTCGCATACATATTTTTTAGCGTGTCCCACGCTGACTTCGCGGTCTCGCAAGACGCGATGTGTATGGCGACGGCGGGAGAGCATCAGAGGCGGATCGTGGAGATCGCCTTCCAATCTTTCTGCTTCCAGGTGGTAGCAGCGGTCCCCTCGGGGCACGTTGTTTCCTCCGTGGCGTACTCGAGGAGGTCGAGCTCGATGAGGATGTCCTTCTCCTGAATAGACCAAGAAAAGTAGTTTTCTGAGCCTTTGAGAGGCTCGATGCATACGGTGTGTGGTGCATCTGACATCTTGCTCACGTGGCGAGATCAGCGATCTGGCGCCTAGGTGTGGTCCAACGTATCCGACGTCCGGTGATGTCACAGGGGTGATCCGCGATGGATCTGCAGCAGCAAGATTTGGTCCGCGTTGACCGTAGCAAAGGGTGAGATGGTGTTTGGAGCGACTTAGAGTGCGGGGCTCATAACCTGTTGTGTTGCGCAGACTCTGGGATGGAGGAGAATAGTGAGATAATATTTTTGGGGATTATTTTACGAGTTTTATAGCCTACATAGATTTACTTCCGTGTATCTAAAGTAGGTAATAATCAAATGAAAAATGCTCGCTCTGAAAAAGGCGGAATCTAATCTAAAGGATTGATAAGGGAGCGCTGAGGATTGATAACTACGGAATCTAATCTACTGATTACTCAGAGCGGAAAAGAGGAATGGGGAAGGCTGCGAGACTTGTCCCGCCGCGAGACCTTGTAAGGATACGCTGACGACGCATCTTTTGATGGGCGCTCAGCACTTCAGTCCTCCGGGCGCGCCGGAGCTTTTGACTTCCGTCTACACGACGGTTTTGAGTGCACCCTGGTGGGGCGACTTTCAACAGCTAGTGTTGCCACGGCAGGACCCCCGACATTTCAGTCAGAGGCCTGTCCGACTCCAATCAAATTTTGGCCAAAACGTCCAGATGAAAAGGGTAATTTTTGGTCGAAAACGTCCGGACTAAACTAGGGCCTTCGGCCCCAAAACGTCCGGACTATTTACTAGGCCTACATATTTTCCCCTGATGTTCGAAAGCCTTTAAACTCCATGCCCTCGATTAAAGCTTATGTCTAAGCATATGTATATAAGCCTACTGTGTCAGATCTTGGGCGTTTACTGTCCTGATATGTGTAAGAGTCGAGAATAGAGTGAATTCTAGACGAGAATACAGAATACTAGCTTGGAGAAAGAGAGATAAGAGTCCTAGCCTTATATACGTCTAACCTAGCCTATGACTCAGGAAGGGACAGCGACATTAGTAAGGCAGGGAATGGATGAGTAATAATACAGAGGAAATGAGTAAGCAAAAGAAAAATATTTGTCATCGTGTTCGTAACATTAGCTCCTCCTTGACGATCGAACCCCGTGAGATCCTTCAAGACTTCTCCTCTTTGATAGCATCAACATCGATGACCTGTGCTCCAATTGGAGGGGCCCATGCTTTGCCCTTGTGATGGTGTCAGCGATGTGGAGTGGGGGTGATGTTAGATGGGCTGGCTTCAGGTTGCGCAGATGATCGACAGTGCCGGTTGGGTTGAGGATGGCCCCGATGTTGCGCAATGCGCTTGAGCCTGGCGAGCTGTCCTCATTCGAGTGTCTCATCAGCAGGGTGATTAAAATACGTGTCCAGACTCCCGCGACGAGGGCCGGGACATTGTCATTGCCTTGGGCAAACTCGTGCAAGAGGGCGTCATGGTTTGCCTTGGTTTCTTGAACAAGTTGCATCTTGTTGCTGATGGCCATGTCCATTTGCATGACTGTTCCTCGGAGTGTTGCATGGATTCCATCGACCTCTTCGTCGAGATCATTGATGCACTGGGCGAGGTTGACGTTGAGTTGTGCAAGACCTGCATATAGCACGCAGGGGGTCTTTTTTGCTGTCTCAGCTCGTAGCGCCCTGGTGATGTGATCGTAGTGGAAGATGTTGGTGATGCATTCACGGGAATGAGGACGGCTGGCTCTTTGTCAAGTTGTTTGTAGAGATCTTCCATGAGGAGCGCGTATGCATTGAGGCGGTAGTCAAGGGTGAAGGGAACAAATTGGTCAATGTCCATGGGTTCGGAGATAGGGACTGGCTCGGGAGAGGACTCAGGGGTGTTGCCAGGGGTGATGTACTGGTTGCGGATGACTTCGATCCAGTGACTGTCGGCTTCGAGCTTCTTGCTTGTTTGGTGGAGGGGGTCGTCGAGGTTGTGCTGCTCGGTCTCGTTGAGCTCCTTCTGCCATTCTCGGAGGGCGTGGCTGACGATGTTGACTCTGTCATGTTTGTGGAGGTTGTCGAACGATATGAGGAGGAAGCCTCAGATGTGGTCTTTGTTTGTGACGGCGCCAACGTTGTCAGAGATGCAGTGGAGAAGGTGGTGGATAAGGAGGTAGTGGGTGAGTTGATGCATGTCGTTGCATAGGTCGATGGCGGAGATTTCGAGATAGTTGGTGAAGGTGACGGTGTCGTTGATGACTCGCCCATCGGTGCTGTTGACAGCGATGTTGTCAATGGAGGATGCGGTGGAAGGCATGTCGATTCTGGATCTGCTGATTGGGGTCGAGGTGTAGCTGCGTCAAGTGGTTGAAGTTGCTGTCATCTAGGCTATAGAGCTCGCGTTCTTTTATACTCTTTGAGGAGTTCCTTGGCGTTGATCAGGTGTGACTCAGGTTCCCATGAGTTTTCCGCGGTTAGTTGATCCTTCCACCTTATTAGGTATCTTCTTCCATTGCCCCAGGGTCTGTCTGCCAGGATGGCTTCGACTTTGTACTACTCGTGTCTGTCAATAAGGTTAGGTGGTGGTGCCAAGAAGTTCTTTCCGTGTTGTGTCATTTCATGATAGGCCGATAAGAGGGACACATGTACCACTGAGTGGATCTTCGTTGTCTTCAGGAGTTTCAGTTTGTATTATATGAGGCGGGAAAGAACCTTCTCGATTTTGTACGGTCTGTGCCTCTTGGGTGCAAGTTTCTTGAATGGGTAGCCGTCCTCGTGGTGGGTCATTTCTAACCAGACCTTCTGATCTTCTTTGAATGGTTCGAAGTGTCGGCATATTCAGCCCGCCATCTGTGCAGTTGCGTAATCCATTGCCACGTTGGCTTCCTTTTGGGCACGTTGTCTTCTTCGAAACCATTCAAGTGTTGACAGAATCTTGGACTTTGCAAATTGCATCGGGAATGCCACTGAATGGGACCCGTATATCAGAAAGAATGGTGATTGTTTCGTTGCTGAATGTTCTCAGTTGTTGAATGCAAATTCCGTATTGACTATGTAGTCGGACTAGTCATGTGGGTGGTTTGAGCAGAATATTCGAAGGTACGACTCGATTTCGCGATTCATGTGTTCTGTTTTCACTATCCGTCTGAGGGTGATATGCCGTGCTCATTCTTTGATCTGTACCTGTCAGTTTCCAGAGTTCCTCCATGAATCATGAGTTGAACTGTGGGCCTTTATCCGAGAGGAATACGTCTGGTATGCTAAACTGCCTAAAGATGTTGTCATAACAGTATGTGGCTGTCTTTGTGGTGTTGGTCTTTTCCATGCATGGAATCAGAATTACCCCCTTTGTAGAGTCATGGTCAACCACGACCATAAGAGCAGTAAAACCCTTGGACAATGGGAGGTGCATGATGAAGTCGCAAGTGACAAACACAAATGACGGTCACGTTTTGTCCCTCTGATTGATTGCAACGGGATCATGTGGGATGTGTGTTGACCTTCATTTGTTGGCAGGTGGCACATCCTTTGACATATGCTGACACAAAGAATCGTAGACCAGGCCAGTAGAAGTCACGGAGAACGAGTTCAGCAGTTTTGAATCGTCCTGGGTGTCACAATACTGGAGAGTCGTGGTAGAGAGTCACTACTTGGCGTCGCAGTGCTGTATTGGCAGATACATAGCATTTGTTGCGATAGAACAAGAGTTCATCATCGATGGTCCAGTCGCTACACTCCATGTGTACTGGCATCGGAATGATTGGGTCGTGGAGGATGCAAGTACCTTCTTGGCAAACTCATTGCCATCGAGGTTAAGTTGATAACCTGTCTGAGATCAAGGTCGATAGGATGTTTATGAACTGGGGTGGCGCCATTATCTTTTGCCAACATGCTGGTGGCTAGCGATAACAAGTGGATCCTGCAAGTATAGAAGGGGTTGTCCGAAGGAGGATGAGGTCGACGTTATCATCTGCAGTATGGCTTGTGTGGAGCATCCTGGTCATGACATCTGCCTGAACCAACTGCGTTCCTGGGCAATGGTGAAGGGAGAAGTTGAACTGAGACAGAAAGAAATGCCATCTTGCTTATTGACAGTTGAGCTGTCGTGGAGACTGGAAGTACATTGGATTTTTATGATCTGTGAGGATGCAAATTGGGTGTTTTGCTCCTAGGAGGTAGTGGTGCCAGGCTTCGAGAGCATAGGTAATAGCAAGGAGTTCCTGGTCGTATATCTCACAGTTGCGTTCCGCAGGCAGTAGGCTTTGTGAGAGATATGCGACTGGATGCCATTTGCCGTTCGTGTCTTGTTGTCGTAATACTGTTGCCGTTGCTACAAGCGAGGCATCACATTCGAGAACGAAGGCTTCTGCTGAATGGGGGGGCATGAGTACTGGTGCAGATGTGAATCATCGCTTCAGTTCTTGGAGGACTTCTTTGCACGCCAGAGACCAAATAAAGGGTACATCTTTCCGAGTAAGTTCGACGAGGGGCCACACAATATCTGAATAACGGTCGATGAACCTGCAGTTTGTCGCGAAGCAAAGACTCAACGCTACACAAGGGAGGACAGATGGGGAGAACGACGACGAGGCGCGGCAGAGCAAATCACGCAGCGACGAGCAACTTGTTCAGCTGTCCATATTGATCAAGATAATATTAGTGCTTGTAACTACAATACAATCGGGGGCTTACCTGTCCGTATTGACCAAGAGGTCGAGATGACGGACAGGAGCGAGAGGTGCTACCTATATATACTACAAGAGTTCAGGGCAGACTGTACAGTTACGTAAGCTAATGGGCAATGCTCAGCACAACCGGCAAGGCTGCGACGTGGATGCGCAGCGAGGCTGTACCGGGGCTGTGCCATGAGGCTACATCAGCTGGCTGTGTTCCAAGGCTGCATTGGGCCAAGGCTGTGTCAACAGGATGACAGCTTGGAGTGTCTCAGCGAGGGAGTCATTGTGGATCACAGTGCCTCCTTGACGATCCGGAGAGCCGGTTGCAAGGCAGACCAGTGATCCAGACAGTGTCTGAGCATGCAGTGGGATGCACTGGCATCTAGGGGTGATGCGCCATCAGGGCGCTGGCGCTGAATGGCCAGGCGCTAAGTGTGGGCGGTTAGGACTCCAGACGGTGCAAGGGCTGCTCGCCCGTTGGATTAATCGAGGAAAATAGCCAAAAATCGGCGAAAAAATAGGGCTGCGCTGTCACATCCATGATACAGTTGAAATTTCTGAATTCAAGGAATCCCCTGACTTGCTTAACCGTGGTTGGCATAGACCAGTCGAGGACACCTTTTACCTTGACTGGATTCATAAGAATCTGGTTATGCGAGATGATCATTCATAAGAATTCAACCTGCATGACATGGAAGTCGCATTTTTCCGGTTTGATGAACAGGTCGTTTTGTGCCAGTTGTTCGGCTACCTGTAGTTTCTTCTGTTGTAGGTCCTTGTCGTTGTGTCTGCAAATGAGAATATCGTCGATATAGATTTGTAGTCACTCTTCGCCTACCACATCACCAAATATGTCATTCATCATAGCCTGAAACATTGCCAGTGAATTACAGAGGCTAAAGAACATTACCATTGGTTCAAATAATCCTCGTTTGGTCTTGAACACCACCTTCCACTAGTCCCATCCTTGATACAAACATTGTTATAACCAGATCAAAGGTGTATTTTGGTGAATTTCGCAATCCTTTAACCTGGTCAAGGAGATCCGAGATAAGGGGTAAAGGTACACGTTTCTAACCGTGCCTTTGTTAAGGTACCAATAGTCCTGGCAAGGTCAGAGGTTGCTGTCTTTCTTGCCGACAAAGAAGAAGGGAGATGCTATGGGTAATTTCAATGGTCGAATGTATTCTTTACGCAGATTCTCGTCAATAAACTCGTTT
Organism: Phanerodontia chrysosporium; assembly: GCA_001910725.1. Taxonomy (NCBI): domain Eukaryota; kingdom Fungi; phylum Basidiomycota; class Agaricomycetes; order Polyporales; family Phanerochaetaceae; genus Phanerodontia; species Phanerodontia chrysosporium. Next base: position 875,532 of record MJGA01000008.1, read on the forward strand.
ATCTTTTCTTCCTTCAGAGGTGATAACGGATAGACCTTGCAGTCTTTGGATAGAAAGTCAGATTTAAGGTCAATAGTATAATCGTAGGGTCGAGATTCAGGGAATTATTCGGATGCTTATTTTTCAAAGACATGTTGGTACTTCGAAAGGTATAACGGAACATTGTTTGGCTTCGTTTGTGTTCCTTCTTCCTGAGCGAGTGCCATGGCTGGATTGATTTTGGCATTGATCTGTAGATCCCAGATTATTTGTGTCAGAGATGAGGTGATGGGTACAGTGTAAACTGTAGAGTTACCAGGAGTGTAGAACACCATGAAGTTGGCATTCGTATGTAGTTCTGCGAATTCTGTTCTGTGCCGATATAGAATTCTGGAGGTGCATCAGGGTCTTGTGCAACTCTTACTACTCGGATGGTGATGCTTAACAGATGTTTGAATTTGTTCTGTAGTTTTACGCCCATCGAGCCGAAGCTCTGTTTTTCTCGATTTGTGTCATCCCACTTCATGTACTTATGGAAGACGAATCTGTTCAGTGATGAGCTGTGCTATTCGATCCCCTGCTTGGACCTGGAACGATTTATCCATGTTGTTGACCAGTATAATCTGAAGTTTGCCAGTATAATCGTGAACTACTACTTCTGTTGCAACATTGATGCCTTTGAGAGCGAGGCCGCTTCGAGGTGCAATTCGTGTGTAAGTTCCTGCTGGTGGTTTGACCTTGATTCCTGTTGGGACTTTTGTTCGTGAATGGGGGAGGATTTTGAGGGTGATCGTGGATGCTAAGTCTAGTCCTGCAGCTTCACTACTTCCTCATGATGGAAGTTGTTCTCCAACTTCGTTTGACCAGTATGCAGGTTCGGAGAAGTTCCTCCTTGCCTTGGCTGGCGACTTGGATTATTTGTTCTTCTTCGTCTGGTAGTTCTTTGATTGTAGGTCGTGGAATTGAGAAGTCTAGAGTCCCCTTCTTCCAGTCAATGCGAGGGTTGTGCTTTCATAACCAATCGATCCCAAATATAGTTTTTTGTTTACTAAGGTGTGTGACGAGAAACTGTTCTTTTACGACCTTGGGTCCTATGGTCATGTGGGTCTCGACATAGTTACCGATATTTCCTACCTGATTTGGAGTACCGTCCACATTGTATATCAGTATTGGTCATCGGAGTGGTTTCTCGTGAAGCCCTAGTCTTCGTACGACTGCTCTGTCAATGAATTTTCCTTGGGCTCTGGAGTCGATGAGAGTGTTGATTTTCTTTCCAGCATTTGTACTCGATTTAATGATAACAGGGATCTTCATTGACTGGTTCTTCATATCAACTACTAGTACAGAAGAAATCGAGTGTCGTAAAGGATGAACAGCTGGCATTCTCCTCACTGATGAAAACCCTCGTCCAGGTTGTTGTTGGCCCATGCCTCCATCAGTTGATTGATGCATTAAGAGGCTTTTTCTTTGGAGAGTTTCATAATGATTCTCTTCGCAGTTTCGAACAGGTCTTGCTGTGTTTGTTGAGAAGTACTTGCTTCTACTTCTATAACGTTTGTTTGTTGTTCATTTGTTTGCCCATTTCATCCTCCTCTGTTGATCTGGAATTGGTTTCTTCCTCGTCCTCTTCCTCGAACTTGCCCTCGTTTGCGTCCATTTCGGCCAGTACAACATTCGCGAGCGAAGTGTCCGAACCATCCATAGTCGAAGCATTTGACATTGCTTCTCGTGGTTATGGCATCGACATCCATAGCATTGGGATTCTTGGGTGTCGATTTGTGATCAGTATCTTGGCTTTGGTGTCCGGCTGCGTCGATGCCCTGGGCAAGATCTTGCCAGAGATGCAGGATTTTGGTGGTATAAAGTCGTCGTCTTTCGGCTACTACCTGGGGTAGTGTTATGTCAAGGATGTCTTTGTTTAATGGTGCCTTGTAATCCGTGATGAAGGGACAAGTGGCGTCATTGTCAGTGATGTCAATTTCGGCTTCGACAAGGCATACATTAAATTTGGTGCTGAGGTCGCGTACAGACTCCCTTTCTTGCTTCAGTTTCTTTAATGCTGCGAAAGCATCTGCTGGATGATCGGTAGGCTAGTATCAGAAGAGGAACTCCTGGACATATTGAGCTCATGTAGACCATCCTGTTTGCAGGTACCATTGCTCCTTCATCATTGACCAAGTTTTGGGTGCTTGATGCTGTTCTTCCTCCATGAGGGAATTGGTGAATACAATCTTCTTTGCTTTGGTGGTGAATTTGGAGGGTTTGGCCTCGAAGTAGATTTCGCACTGGTGGATGAAGTTTCGTACTTGCTTTGGATCGCCTTTAAAGATCTGGGGTCTGGTGATGTCTGTGTCGTTGCGCATGTCAAGTAGTTGTCTGATGATGTCAGGGGGTAGACCCATTTGTGGTGCCACTCGAGGGTTTCCTCCTTCTGGTCCTCCAGGATTTCCTCCCTCTGGTGGTCATCTGCCCAGTGGCCTGCCTCCTGGTGGTCCCTCAGGGTTCCCGCCTCCTGGTAATCCTCCTCCAGGTGGTCCAAATCCCCCCAATCCTTCTGGTCCTCCTGGTGGTGATCCAAATCCTCCGGATCCTCCAGATTCTCCACGGTTTTCCTTTTGATGAATAGTTCCTAGGATGACCGTTTTGATTTCAGTTGCTGATAGTGTAGTTGTAGTGTTGAGCTATTGTTGGATTACCCTGGCGATGTCTTCTACATTCGAGTTGTTTAGTACCTCTTCTAGCATCTTCCGTATCGATTCCTCAGTTTCTTCGAGGTAGTCTCCTTCTCCATATAGGTTGAGTATCGCTCAGTACTTCTGTCTCACAAGGTTAGTGAACTGATCGAGTTGTTTGTTCTCTGGGGTCTCTTTTCCTACGAAGAGTCAGTCATAGGGTGCTACTCGTGATATTCTCCATGGGCACGGTTGTAAGTTGCATGCATATAAGAGTGTATTTCCTGTCACATTTTTTACGCAATATTTATCCCTTTTATCATTCGGGTTGTAGAGATATGAGTTCGTCTTGCAAGGTTCGTGGTAGGGGTTTGTTACTGGTTCTTAAAACGTCTTCGAGGAGTGTCCCTTCAAAGAGTAAATGTGGGGAAGCTAGTATAATGTAAGAGTCAAGAATAGAGTGAATTCAAGATGAGAATATAGAATACTAGCTTGGAGAAAGAGAGACAAGAGTTCTAGCCTTATATACATCTAACCTAGCCTATGACTAAGGAAGGGATAGCGACATTAGTAAGGCAGGGAATGGATGAGTAATAATACAGAGGAAATGAGTAAGCAAAAGAAAAATATTCGTCATCGTATTCGTAACAATATGGTAGGGCGCATCAGTGCCACCAAGCCCCAATGTTTCGCATATGGACATTTTTCCTATAGTACTGTAAATACATGTGTCAGCACCTCGAATGAATACTCAATATACTCACTAATATGCTGCAGTATTACTCATCCTCTTGTAAAGACGATCACTGTGTATTCTGGTCCAGTAAACCTACTTACATACAGTAGTCCTAGATATTAGAATTTCGAGGTTCAAGTGCAGAGAACTGGCTCGACGCACTGGTATTCTTGACACTGCAGACCCTCCGGCCCTCCTTATATATATGTAATTACTACTAGAGAATTCAAATAAAATGTGAGGGATATTTTGCCATTAGTCAGTAATGACATAATGGGAACGATCTTATCGACAGCAGCACCGTTCAACCCCTCGCGTGTTAACTCAGTGCAGGGTACATATCGCGCGTTGCACCCAAAAACCAACACTAGACATGTACATTCTTCACAGGTTATGAGCCCCGCCCTCTAAGGGCACTCTACCTCACTCATCTCCAACTCCTTTCCATCTGCACACCTAACTTTTAGCGTAATTTCTCAAGGTTATCCCCTGTATTAGTATAATTGCCCAACACAGCGATCAGCACTAACACACGTTGTTTACAGCAGCTCTGACATAGAGCAAATATGTCAGACAGTCTCTTGTAAGAACAGGTACGGTAGTACACGGGCATATCACATTACGATCTGGTTTGATGCTGCACTTTAGTGGGCGCATCATAGAGGCCTATTCCCCTTGGTAGTAGGAGATAGTCATCAAGCTCTTAAACTCGATCTAGATATTCTACCAAACTTGTGCAATAGTGGTGTTTCTTGGCCCCTGAAACTCTAGCTGTAGATTGTAGCATGTAACTCGTACAGGCTTGTCACATTCCACCCAACTCCATTTGCCTCTCAGCTATTTCGGCTAGCTGGAATCAGCAGCGCACTAAACAGTGTACACCTGTGCAGACTGGATTGAATCATTGCACCACACCTCTGGACTCCCACTGATCAGCTCGCAGGTGAATCACCTTGTGCTCATAAAGTGATTACATGCTATAGAGAAACTGCACCTGCACCTTCATCACACATTCTCGAATTCTGAACCAAACCCCAAGTTGTTCCCATCTATTCACTTTTGTCACATCTCAAAGCTCACCCATACGTCTATTACTATGATCTTGATGAACCTGCCGACATCATTGAATATGACCCAATATACTCAATCGGTGATCATGAGAACCCAAACAAATATGACGTCTTCGAGGACTTCTCCAAATCGTTCTACCTCCTTTTTGATGCAGCAGACTCCTACAAGTACAATGAACTCTACATTTACCTTCACCTCATCTACCATCATGAACTTCTGTATTTCTTCTAGTCATGTCATCATCATCCTCAGACCTGTTCAAGACCTCGACCTCATCAATTCCCATGCTTGATGGCACCAATTATAAAAAGTGGGCTGCAACAATTCACACTTTCCTTTGGTACTCTGGCTGCTGGGCCCTCATTGAGGGTTACACAGCTTCCATGGCTACCATGCCCACACTGGGTGTAAGTCGTCTTGCTAACTCAGATGCCACCGTCAGGCAGCCTAGGACGAGAAGAATCAGAAAGCAATCGGCATGATTAAGATGTATACCAAAGAGAATCTAAAGTACCTCATCGAAGACAAGCGCACTGCCCTCGACATGTGAAACATGCTCAAGTTTGAATACAAGAAGCAAGGTGCTGTCAGCGCATTTGTCACTGTCTATGTCGTGCAAGGTCTGAGAAGTCCACGAACTAGGAGTCACGGAGCCCGAGTGCAGTAATAGAGTCTCCCCTTCAATGACTGGGAGGCAGGGGGTGTTTGAGGAGCAGGGCCAGGGCCAGGATATTTAAAGTGACTCCTCTAGTGAGTATTTTAGTAATACTTTCTGCCTCGTCTTACTCACAAGTTGTCATTGTTGCCCACTGCCTGAAAAATGGTCCACGCTGTCCTCATCAACCTTGCGTATCAGTTCAGATCTTTGCCATAAGTCTCCACGGTGTGTCAGCAGTCTGCATTCTTTTTGCCATACTAGACTTTGATGTAGTTTTCACATAAACGAGGGGACTCAACCCTTACTTGATGGATGAAGGCGGTGATGTTCTTGCAATGTGTATGCAATGCCCTGCATGGCAAATGCGAGGGCTACTTCCAGAAGTCGTCCTGCTGCACAGAGGCTAGGTGATCATGCCACCAGTCTGCTGTATTGTCAGATAATATATATATATATACCCAATAAACTCCAGAGTTGCCTCGAAATTCATGTATAAATAGCTTGAAAAATACCAGAAATTGGCTTTGTCTGAATATTACGCTAATTTCCTAGCTTGCTTTATCGTGGTGGATGTATTAGTTGAAACGTTTCATTTAAGAGGCTATTTTTGCCTCCACACTTTCGCCTGGTAAACAATTTACAAACACTGGCAAATAGCTGCTTTCTGTGCATTTGCCAGGTCAAAACTGTCAGTCTTGGTCTGGCAAAATTCACGAGTTCTGGACCACACAGTGTAAGTCTTCTATGAGCACTGACAATTTTGGCAATAGCAACGGCAACAATCAGTAGTGGCAGCAGCAGGGTCAAGGGGGAAAAAACATGGAAAAGGCAAAGGAAACAATAACGGACAGAATACTGCTCAGATTACAGTTGCACCACTCAAGATTGTAAATGTACTGGATATGTCTAAAGGCTCCAAGGAATCTATCTCCGTTTCTCTTTATGCCAATGGTGTGATTGGCATGTCAATTGATTGAATGGTTGATTCTGGCTGTACTGCAAATGTCACCAATCAGAAATCAGATTTCATATCGTACATGGAGTTCCGTACTCCTGGCGTGGCTCACACTGCTGGCAAACACCAAACGATTCTGATTCTGGGTGCAGGCACGATCATACTTTGCCATCGTACTGATGACGATCACAACCAGTACCTTCTTCTCACAGAAATACTGTACATTTCCGATGCAAATATGTGTTTCTTTGCTCCACACATTCCTGTTTTGAGGGGCCATCATTGGGTGATCAAAGGGTCACGCATAATATTGATGTGAGAAAACAGTGGAAAAGAGATTGTCCTCGCTTCTGCGCATCTGTGCGAGCTTGAGGGTCTCTATTTCATACGCGCCAATATTTTGCATTCTCCACCACTACTATGAAAGGACACTCTGTTTGTTATGATAGCTATCGAGCCTTTCGATCTCTGGTATGAATGCTTCAGCTATGCCAGCAAGAAAGTTATAGAGCACCTGCCCAGTAATGTGAAAGATGTGTCTCCATAACTCAAGGTACCAGCCGACTTGTCACTGTGTGAAGGCTGTGAGCTCGGCAAATCTCGCCAGGATTTCTTTCCGCCATTTGACTCGCGCACCGAGCATCCATTGTACTTGGTGCACATGGACCTTGTCAAGTATCCGTCACTTTCGATTGATGAGTACAAGTACACGATGACTACTCTTAATGATCATTCCTCTTTCAGTGTCACTTGGTATCTTAAACGGAAATCAGACATCCTTTCGTGCTTTAAGTGATACAAAGCTTGGGCCGAGACTCAGACCAAACAGAAGCTTAAATGCATCTGATCGAATCGAGGGTGGGAGTTCTTCGGCCATGACTTTGACAAGTTCCTTGTAGGGCATGGCATAGAGTGCCAACAAAGTGTCATCAGATCACCACAACAAAACGGACGAGCAGAACAATGGTAGCAAATAATTGCCAATAAGGCTGAGGCTATGTAACACCATGCCAGACTCTCATCAGGGTTCTGAAAGCTCACCTCTGAAGCTGCTGTTCACATCTACAATAGACAACCACTCTAATGTCTCAAGTGAAAGCTGACCATCACCACATGGGATAACACTGTGCCAAATGTTTCATACTTTCACGTATTTAACTGCAAAGCCTATGTATATATACACAAGGACACATGCCAAAATAAGCTGCAGTCTAAGACTAAAGTAATAGTGTTTGTCGACTATGAACCTGGTTCAGAGGGTTACAGGTTCTGGAATAAAAGTAGCCATTTCATCTTTGTATCCTGCAATGTGACCTTCGATGAGAAGTCCTTCCCAAATAAGAAACCACAGGTTAATCAAGCAAATGAACCTAATGATGCTGCACCTTCTTTTCAGAACCCAATACCAGAACCAGACATTGATCTAGAACAAGACATCTCTAATGTCTTACCCGATGAGGTACCGCATCCACACCCTGACAATGCGCCAAGTAATAGTGATAGTGATCTCGAAGATCTGTACCAAAATCCACTATTAAAGCCACAACCTCAACAGCACCCACCAGAACCAGTCCCATGGGCACAGCCACAGCCACTGCCCATGCAATCTCGATATCCTCGATATTCTTCACCTCCCCGCATGACATGCAGACAACAACACTCGTCTCCTTCACCAGAGAGAGCATAGCAATGTCACAAACATTCATCCCCATGTTGCGAATTACATTGCCTTGATACTCCAGAAAACTGTGAAAAGCACACATGCCTGCGAGTGGCTCAGAGATCACGACCCGTTCCAGCTGCAAGCACCTGCTCCACCACCTCCGGAACCAGTTCCTGATCATCCACACCAAAGACCACGATACCAGAACGCCAGTCAACGGAGAGTTCCAGACAGTTCATATGGCGATGTTCCACTAACAGAAGTGTGGTGTCAAGGTGCGTAGCGATAATGGGGCCGGAGAACAGAGAAAGGATTGAAGAAGGCGGAGATCAGAGACTGGATGGCAGTTGACTTCAGCCTTAAATGGCTGCGCCCTCGGCGGTTTGTGTTGCCTGGATTATGGAATCGGAGATACGGAGAAGTGGTGGAGTTCAGGTCCACACAGAGTTTGCGAGAAAGGATTAAGCAGAGTCAAGAAGGTACAAGGGAATCCTAAGTTGATATTCGAACTGAAGATACAAGTGCTAGCGTGGGAGCTTATATACTACTAAGTCTGAAGTTCGTGGAGATGGTCAGAGATGTACAAAACATATTATACTTCCAATTTGGGATTTGTCTCAGGAACAAAGGGATAAAGGTTTGTGAGATGATGAAGGCATGTGGTGAAGAAGTCCATAGCAATCACCAGGGTTCACAACTCCAAGTGTCCGTGTTACTCCGGAACTTTCCTTGCACTCTGGTGTTCTCCATGCGCAGTGTTGGCTTGGAGATTTAGTGTCATGACACGTGGCAGCAATAGAAACGTGACATCAAACGTGATTAACGTGAAGCTAGACAGCATGCTGAGGAGTATCAACAATGGTGTGAATCAATTTGCATGCCCAGCAATGACTCTTCATCATCACATGGAGGATCGGATGCAGACATAGAAACAGATTCCCATCACTCCATGAGTGGTACGCTCTTGAGTTCTTATCGCGAGCTTCTCATGCATGCCACACAAGTTGACCCTCAGACCTACGAGGAAGCAATGTCTAGACCTAATGCAAAGCAGTGGGAGATTGCAATGCTCGAGGAATTGAAATCTCACAAGGAGAACAAGACTTGAATTCTGGTTACACAACCATGTAATCGACGGATAGTGATATGCAAATGGATATTTGTTATCAAGGCTGACGGCCGCTACAAAGCATCCCTCATGGCTAAAGGATTCACTCAGATACAGGAAATAGATTTTCAGGGAACCTTCTCTCCTGTTGCATGATACGAAGCTATACGCTTCTTACTCACACATGCCGCACTCAAAAATTGGGAAATCAAGGCAATGGATATGAAAACGACCTTTCTGTATGGCGAGCCCGACGAGGAAATCTACATGGAACAATCAGAAGGTTTCAGGAAGAAGGGAAAGGGGCACATAGTGTGCAAGCTGCAGAAGGCAATCTATAGCCTGAAGCAAGCCTCTTGCACCTGGAAGCTACACCAGACTCTGATAGGCATCAGTTTCAAATATACCCGGTCAAATGCCAGGGTATACGTCTATGAGCAGAAAAAGGGCCACATAATCCTCATCGTCAACGTCGATGATTTGCTCCCAATAGGTCCGAGCAAATCTGAGATTGATCGCATCAAGAAGGTTCTTGCAGATAAATTCCACTTGCAGGACCTCAGCCTGGTAGACACGTTCCTAGACATGCGCATCACTCATGATCGCTTGAAGCAGCAACTGGAACTGGATCAACAGAACTACATTGAGCAGGTCATAACACAGTTCCAAATGCACAATGCAAAGCCGCAGAAAACTCTACTGCCTAAAGGTTTACACATCGAAAAGGTAGAAGATGGCTACAAAGCCAATATGATGTTACTACATTAGTCCCAGACTATAATCGATAGCTTGATCTATTGCAAGATTGGGTCACGACCGGACATAGCATTCGTCGTCACTTGTCTCTCCTAGTACATGTCCAATTCCACACCCACGCACGTCAAGCATGTGAAACATGTCTTGTGATATCTCTGTGTGACCAGCAACTACTGGATTCGTTTCCAGGGTTCCGGTCAATCAGACCTGATTGGTTATTCAGATACAGACTGGGGTGAGAATCGAGATAACCGATGATCAACTACTGGCTACATGTTCCTCATGGCTAATGCCGCTGTCACATGGGTTCCCTAAATGCAGCAGACTGTAGCATGCTCTTTGACTGAAGCCGAATACATCGCGCTTTCCGATGCATGTTCAGAGGTTGCCTGGCTGACGTCCCTCCAATGCAAGATCAAATTTCCACAAAAGGGTCCAGTACCTATAGTCTCAGACAACCAAGGTGGAATTTTCCTTGCTATCAATCCCGTGCATGATCATTGCCTCAAGTATGTGGACATATGATATCACTTCATCCGCAAGTTCGTAGAGGACAAATACATAGAGATGGTGAACATCTCCACTGATGACATGATCATCGACATTCTCACCAAGCTGCTATGTGCGAAGAAGTACAAGAAGTTCTGAAACGCTCTCAGTCTCGTATCTTCCAAGGACTTGTAAACGGGTGGAAGTGTCAGATCTTGGGCATTTATTGTCCTGATATGATAGGGCGCATCAGTGCCACCAAGCCCCAGTGTTCTGCATATGGACATTTCTCCTGTAGCACTGTAGATACATGTGTCAGCACGTAGAATATATACCCAATATGCTCACTAATATGCTGTAGTATTACTCATCCTCTTTTAAAGATGATGACTGTGTATTCTGGTCCAGTAAACCCGCTTACATACAGAGTAGTCCTAGACATGTATATATACTGGCTCTATAGCACCAGAATAAACCAATTCAGAGTACATTCTTTACATACTGACCCTGACCACCGTTCTTAGCCTTGAAACTCATATTGTCAGTGTCAGAGTCCGTGTTGTTTCGAGCTGCCTTTTGACGACCCTTCATCAGTAAAACTCCCTGTTATCTTTTTGTACTTTCAGACACTTTCAACTTTCAGTGTTAGCTTCCAGCTTTTAGACAGATTACTTTTGGTAGTCTCATTGTACCTTTCATACCTTTCGTGGGCATTTATACTATCACACAGACAAAAAACTCATAAGTGCCCATGTACTCACAATGCAGTGCTAGATGAAGGGTGTACGGCGAGGGTGGGTGTAGCACTTGTCCTGACGGGGTCCTGCTGGGATTGCAGGACCCAGAGGACTCTTCATCGCTGTGGTGCAATGTCAGGGATACCAATTCGGACTTCACTTTGTCCGCAATCTCTGAGTCGTCGCTCACATTCGTTTGAGTATAAAAAAGCAGTAGTTATAAATCTGTGTGGAACACCTGGCTATACCTATGATAACAACTCAGGTTGTCTGCATATTTATTAATATAAAAAGCTCGGAGTGTGTTAGTTGTGTCCTTTGTGATGCAACCGCTCCTCTGCCCTCAGTGGCACTCAGTGGCCCAGTGCAGTGGCCAGGTGCATTGACCATGTGCAGTGGCCCTCATGGGCCACTGACAAAGGACTTGCTTTGTACTTCTTCCTTTGTCTCTTTTCGCTTTCGTTCCTTTGTCCTTAGTTGAGACTTCGACTTGTAGGATAGTATATAAACCCTGGGGTAGTGCCTCAGCCCTTCAGTTGCTCACCCACTACCACCAGGTCAGTAGTTCTCCTTCGCTCCAATACACTGAATAACTCACCCACAACCACCAGAGCACTCCTGTAGTCGAGTTTAGCTCCTACATTGAACAGGTTATGAGCCCCGCGCTCTAACTGTGCCACAACATCCCCAACATCGCCTTCACAAGGGCCACACATCCCCCAATCGCTATCCCTCGCTTTCACTACGTCGCTCACGCGTTCCACACGCCACCCGCCATCTGTGAAGCCCAATCACGTCGTTATCGACCGCCATCTGCCCCCAGATCAAGTGATCAGCCTGGGCCACTCAAGCTTGGACCACCTGTGCCACTCAACCTTGCCACTCGACTTTCCCCTCTTTCACCGCTCTCTCCTCACACCACACCCTTCACCATGTCCTCAGACACCTCCCACCGCTTCGAGAAGCTCCACGCAGGCAACTACCGCCAATGGAGTGGGAATTGCCTCGCTCTTCTCATGACCAAAGGCTGGTTCCGCCTTGTCAAGGGCAAGGAGCTGCGCCCCACTGCGGCCGATCCCAAGGCACCTACAGCGGAGGAAGTAGCAGCGATGGAGGCGTTCGATGAGAAGGCAATGAAGGCAGCCGGTGAGATCTACCTCTCTCTCTCCGAAGAGCAGAAGATCCATGTGCAAGACCACCTCGAAGACCCTGTGAAGATGTGGGCCACCCTCGAGTCTGTGCACCTGCAGAAGAAGCCTGGCATGCGCTTCAACGCCTGGGAGGAGTTCCTCTCCATCAGGATGGAGGCGAACGAGTCCCTGTCGTCTCTGATGACCAGGATTGAAGGCGCCATGCAGAAGGTCAAGAACCTCAGGCCAAACAGCTTCGATCTGGACGAGCTAGACAAGGAACTCACCTGCATGTGCATGATTCGAGCCCTCCCTGACTCCTACGCCAATTTCGCCTCGTCACTCCAGCTCCTCGACAAGTTCGACAAGGAATCGCTCCAGTCCGCCTTTGTCAACGAGACTCTGAAGGCGTAGGAACGGTGATGTTTGCTTCAGTAGTCCAGGGGAAGGCAGTGCGCACTGTGGAGTTCAGTAGAGTGTTGCATGTACCAGAGCTTGGCTCGAATCTCTTCTCAGTCCTGTATCTCACGTCTCAGCGCGGTTTCAATGTCCATATCTATTCAAGCACCTCGACTTTGAGCACAGCGGCCAGACCCTCTTCACTGCGTCCATTAGGGCCACTTGCACTGCCTACCTCGATGGGACGGTCATTCCAGCCTCAGAGTCCGCCCAGGCCGCCTCCATCTCGACGCTCCCCATGGATGAGACCCTTTGGCATCGACGCTTCGCGCATGCGCACATTTAGAGCATCCGGAGCTTGCTGAAGGACGGCATAGTCACTGGCATGAAGCTCGACTCCAAGGCAGAAGCGGACCCATCTGTGAGCCCTGCCTCTCTGGCAAGCTCAACGCTGCGCCCTTCCCCCCGTCGCCCAACAGAGCCTCCCGGCCATTTCAGCTCATCCACTCTGATGTCCATGGCCCTCTGCCTGTCCGCACCAACTCGGGCTACCGCTACTGGATTACCGTCATCGACGACTCCACGCGTCTGCGGGCGGTCATGCTTCTCAAGACAAAGGGAGAGGCCACTGCTGCATTCAAGCAGTTGAAGGCCCATGCAGAGAACCAGACGCAGCAGCGCATTGGTGCTCTCAGGGACGACAAGGGCGGCGAGTACATGAGCAAGGAGCTCGAGGACTTCTGCAACGAGCACGGCATCGAGCGGCAGCACACTGTGCACAACAGGCCACAGCAGAACGGTGTGGCGGAGCGGTTTAATCGCGTCCTCTCTGAGGGCATCACCGCCATGCTAGCTGAAGCTGGACTGCCTCCCTCGTTCTGGGGCGAGGCTCTGTCCGCCCTGGTACATGTCCTCAACCGGTGTCCAACCGCTGCGCTGCCTGGCATCACTCCCTACGAGGCCTTCTATGGCCGCAAGCCGGATGTCTCCCATCTGCGCGTTTGGGGCTGCCTCGCCTATGTGCATGTGCAGAAGGACAAGCGAGGTGCGCTGGGTTCACACTCAGAGAAGTCCATCTTCATTGGCTACCCTGCTGGCTACAAGGGCTGGAAGTTCTACAACCCAGCCACTAAGCGGGTTACCATCTCAGAGCGCGCCATCTTCGATGAGCGGTACTTCCCTGGCCTGAAGAACTGGTCGGATATCCCTCCTTTCCACGCCCACCCTCCCGATAGCGCTACCACGCCGTCTGAGCCAGAGTACTACGAGTTTACTACTGGTGAAGATGCGCCACAGCCTCGCGTTGGGGGGGAGGGGTCTTCTAATGCGCAACCCGAGCCTGCTGCGCCTCCACCACCACCAGAGCCACAGGCACCAGAACCAGCACCACCTCGCACACCTTCGCCTATTCCCTCGCCCCAGGCTCCCTCTCCAGAGCCTCCAGTCGCACCACCTGCTCCCAAGCGAGGCAAGTCGGTCGCTTCCCGTGGTAGACAGCCACAGCGTGCAGGGCCATCGTCACAGCGCCAGGCATCATCTCCACCTCGCCGAGGTCGCTCACGGTCATCAGCTCCTTCTGAGCCTCAGGCCGGCCCATCTGGCACTCAGCCTTCACTGGCAGAGTCTCGTCCCAGGCGCATCATTAAGCCTCCTGGTGAATGGTGGAAGGTCAAGCCAACCTTGTCTGGCCAGCCTTCACAGCCAGCTCAACCAGCTCAGCCGGAGCCCATTGCTGAGGAACCTCGTCAAGAGGAGGACGTTCCACTGTCAGACGCCTCAACAGACGAGCTCTGCCTCAAGGCTGCAGCTGCAGGGGACGCTTGGTCGGATAGCTGGAATGCTGCGATGAAGCGACCTGATGCAGAGGAATGGAAGAAGGCAGCTCATGCTGAGATCGAGGCCTTACTTGCCAATGAGACCTGGGAGCCCTGCGCTCTTCCTCCTGGCAAGAAGGCCATCGCTAATCGCTGGGTCTTCGCGCAGAAATTCCTTCCTGACGGCGAGCTGGAACGCTACAAGGCCCGCCTAGTAGTCAAGGGCTATGCTCAACGGCCTGGCTTCGACTATGTGGAGACCTTCGCTCCTACAGCACGCATGGCCTCAATCCGGATTGTCCTTGCGCTGTCCGCACTCGAGGACCTGGACTTGCGCTCCATCGACATCTCCAACGCCTACACCAATGGCGTACTCGAAGAGGAGGTCTACATGCAGCAACCAGAGGGCTTCCACTTTGGCCAACCTGGCGACGTCCTGCGGCTCAGGAAAGCACTGTACGGTCTCAAGCAAGCTGGGCGCGTCTGGAACAAGACTCTGCACGCCACACTGCGCGACCTAGGCTTTATCCGGCTCAAATCCGACGCCTCGCTCTATCTCTACCGCAGGGATGCCACCAGGATCATCATGCCTGTCTTTATCGACGACATTACCATTGCCTCTACTAGTCCTGCTGAGACCGACCGCATTGTGCAACAACTATCCAGCCACTACAAGCTGCGCGACCTGGGTCCTACCTCCTTCCTGCTAGGCATTCAGATCACTCGAGACCGCCCCAACCGCCGCATCTCCATTTCGCAGCGTCAGTACATCCTCGACATGCTGGAGAAGTATGGCTTTTCCTCCTGCTCCTCTGTGCAGACACCCATGGATCCTGGCAAGCGACTGTCTACTGCAGACTGCCCCTCCACTCGAGAAGAGCGCGCTGACATCCAGAATCTCCCCTACATCAGCGCTGTTGGCTCCCTCATGTACCTCGCCACCTGCACTCGTCCTGACATTGCCTACACGGTTTCTGTGCTAGCTCACTTCAATGCGAACCCTGGTCAGGGCCATTGGCGGGCAGTCAAGCATTGTTTCTGGTACCTCAAGGGCTCTCTGGACTTGCAGCTCACCTATGGACCTGCTGCGACGAAAGAGCTCTTTGTGACCTACTCGGATGCTGACTATGCCGGGGACACTGACACACTGCGCTCAACCGGTGCTTATGTGGTCATGATGGGCACTGGTGCTGTGGATTGGAGTAGCAAGCTGCAGACTGCAGTGGCCCAGTCCACCACAGAGGCAGAGTACATGGCTGCCAATCAGGCTGTCCGGGACATCGCCTGGATGCAAAACCTGCTCACACAATTTTGCTACAACCTCTCTCACTCGCCATCGACGCTCTACATGGATAACAACTCTGCTATTGCAGTGGCCAAGAATCCTGAGCACTTTGGGCGATTGAAGCACATGCAGCTGCGCCTGTACTGGCTGCGTGATGTGATAGAGGATGGCCAAATCTCTCTGGAGTATGTTCAGGCTGACCTGATGGTTGCAGACATCCTGACCAAGGCTTTGTCTGTAGCCAAGGTTGCTGCACTCCGTCGCCTTATGGGCTTCCAGTAGATGTGCTCGATGCGGGGGGAGCCCTGTGCAGAGACGTGCTGCATCAGGGGGGAGTGTTAGTTGTGTCCTTTGTGATGCAACCACTCCTCTGCCCTCAGCGGCACTCAGTGGCCCAGTGCAGTGGCCAGGTGCATTGACCATGTGCAATGGCCCATGAGGGCCACTGCTTTGTACTTCTTCCTTTGTCTCTTTTCGCTTTCGTTCCTTTGTCCTTAGTTAAGACTCCGACTTGTAGAATAGTATATAAACCCTGGGGGTAGTGCCTGAGCCCTTCAGTTGCTCACCCACTACCACCAGTGTGATTCAGGGCACTCCTGAAGTTCAGAAACTTCTACCGCCAGTTAATCGGCCACTATTTGGACATTGTAAGACCTCTCACTAAACTCACTCAGAAGGACATATACTCTTTGTCTGGTTTCTCACCTGCGAAGAAATATTTCAAGAGCTGAAACGAAGGTTTACATCAGCACCAATCCTCATAACTCCTGATCTGACAAAATATTCATTTCCAAATGCAATACCTCACTTGTGACCATGTCAGTAGCACTATGGCAATAACACATGAATGGCAAATGATACTTTGTTGCATATTATCACAAAGTCTTTTACCAGTGAAATGAAACTACAAAGTCTATGACAGGAAACTACTAGCTATCATTTGTGTATTCAAAGTTTGGTGCCACTATCTTCCAGGTATAGCGCAATCGATCCACATCCTCATTGACTATATGAACCTAACATACTTCAGGTCTCCACAGAAGCTCAACTGATAGCAAGCATGGCGGTACTTGTTCCTCTCTCAATTTAATTTCTCCCTCCATCACTGCTCTGGAACGCAACTGGTACAAGCCAATGCCATAACCAGAACTCACCATTTGAGCCACATTGCACATGATAACATTAACATCATTCTTCTACCAAACAATCTCTTCCAGACTTAGAGAATCCACTTTCTATCCTTGGCCACTAGCATGCTGTAGTATTGCCACAGTGTGGCTCCATAGCTGCCCAGCCAGAGAACCAAGCCACATGGTCACCAAGTCAAGCTGCTGATTGACTCATGGTCTATTTGCAGCTGGGCTCAGCACAGCGCAGCTCAGCTATGGCTTGCTGCCAGTACTGCCATTCTAATTAGGCAATCACCATGTTAACTGGCGACCACCATGGCAAAAGGATAGAACAACACCACAGTAGGCAAACGTGGTATCCCTGGCACACCTCTGAAGACTCCAAAGTAGCGTCGAGTGACTCCAAGGCATGTAACGTATGAGACTGGGGCTATAAAGACTCAGCAGAAGCTAGATGGTGCGCTTTTTAACAGTTCTTTTGATGCTGTACTGATTACCTTGTCCTGTCAGATTCTGCTGCAGGAAAAACAGCTCAGGGCTCATCTAAGAAGAGGAGAGGCCTAAGAAAAAGGCTAATGTAGAGCATCTGACAGAGGAGAAGTCAATTGTGCATTTTTCAATGCCAAAGCGAGGTCACATAGTATATCAACATGCAACTGAGCCCTTGCCTGAGTTTGCACCTGAGATATTTAAAGAGGTTTCACAAAAAAATATAACCTATCAATGATAGAAACAAATTTGCTTATTAGATGATAGAGGGAACATAGAGCAAATACTACCTGATGTTGAAAAAGAAGAGCACAAAATCTTCAACATGAATGTTTCAGCTAGTGATGACAACTTTGGCTCCTCAGGCACGAACATTAAATTGCCCTGCTGCTGTTACCACCTCCCGTACTCCATCTCAGTAGCCAAAAGGTTTGTCTACTCTTCCAATTGTTGGCCAGTGCCATAAGTTCCATGGCCTGCAGAAAAGAAGCAGAGGAACAAAGCCGCAGACATTCAGCCATCCTTGAAGCAGGAAAAGCTTACAGGGCAGAAGCTGTGCAAATTCTGCTTGTGTGCATTTTATTTGAAACATCTATTGATTTATTTAAGAGAAAATAATTGCAGGGCAGTACATGCACAAAATTCTGGACATGCTATCACAGAATGAACAACAATTGGCACAGACAACCCTGGGAGGCACTTTCTTGCCAATCACATTGATTATTGGGTATCTGCTTGTAATAAAGCAGGGATTCAAATCAAGGCAAAGAGTGCCGTTACATGTATTGCAGAGTGGTGTCAACAGCAGCATGGTAAAGGTACCAGCCAGATAGCTAAATAAAGAACATTCACCATTTAGCAATGAGCTATTTGTTGATATGCTTATAGAGTGGATCATAGCTGAAGATCAGGTGTGCATTGTTTCTATTATTATTATTATTATTATTATTGCTAATTTCTCGTATATGTTAAAACTATTAAGCATTGTTGAAAGTTCCCAATTGTGCAAGATTTTCATGCTGCTGTGTGTTGAACTACGTAAATAAGACATTCCAGCTATATAACTATTCGTAACTGGGCCTCTAAAGTTTTCAGGAAATATCTCAAAGACCTCACTGCAAAAATGCAGATATATGGAAATAAAATTGTTTTATAATGTAGTAATAAAACTTGCTTTATAGTGTGCTATTGGTAAGGTTTTGTTCACTATGAATTTGTGGACAGACTCCTTTGTAACACCATATATGGCTGTTACTGCACATTGGTTGCAGATGATTATGGATGATCCATAAAATTCACAGCTCAAACTTTGTGTTGACTTTATTGGCTTTCACCATATGCTAACTAGACATATAGGTGAACATTTTGCAGTCGCCTTTTTGTACATCCCTGATTGGGTGCAAATTGCATATAAGGTGCAGTATATATATATATATATATATATATATATATATATATATATATATATATATATATATATATATATATATATATATATTGTTATAGACTAACTGAATAACTAAGAATGATACCAGTAATAATGACACTTTCATGGCAGTCTTGGAGAAGTCTCTGGTAGCTTGCAAAATACTATTTGACAAAACTTAGCAATAAATCCAGTGCGCATATTTTATTACATAAATGTTAGCGAATTCTAATAAAAATACCAGGTGTTTCCCACATATTGTCAACTTGGCTTGTCAAACGGTACTTGGTGCAATGACTAAGCTGGAGTATTTGAAGGAGTCAGCACCACCATTTGAGCCTGACAGTTCTATAACACCAAATCACTTTCTGTATGCTATCAAATGGAACCCAATTGTAACTCTTCGCTCTCTTATCAGAGGTGTAGATCTTTCTCTTTTCTCTTTATATTTTCTTGGAATTCCATATTTCATACTTTGTTAGATTCAAGCCTCTATGCAGCAGAAGATTTTTCAGCTACTGAGAGATCTTGAGACTTGCTGGTCCTCAATATACTTTATGGTTGAGTGAGCTCTTGTACTCTGTGAGGTATGCTTTTCCTTCACATTTTTGATGATTTGTTATATCTGTTTTCAGGCCATTGAGAAATTTCTTGATGGAGATAAGTTTGCAAACCTTCGCAAGTTCTCTCTGGAGGCTGCAGAATGGCATGTCTTAAAAATATTCTGTGCTATATTCAAAGGATGTATTAATTTTCCTATTTTTCCATAATTAGATAGCTTATTAATATTTGATTAACAGATACCAAAACTCTTTCAAGGAGTTCTCTCCTCTGAGTTAATGCCTCCCCTCGCGAACGTGCTTTTTGCATTTGGGGGAATGAAGAACCTCTGAGTTGACCAGCGGAAAGAATATCAATAGATTGCATCTATTATTCAGCAGGGTTTGGATAAGCTTGATGAATATTGTAAGTGTAATCGCAGTATCGATGTTTATACCTTGGCTATGAGTATATATTCTAAATTTGGATGCACCACATATATTGATAATATATAGCCATCAATCCTCAGATCAAGTTTGCATGACATAAAGTATGCACAACTTCGACAGAGCAAAGAGAGGTAAAAGAGTTATTTATTAGAGAGGTATATTTCATGCAATTCTGCAAAATGATCTAGTCCATTAATAAATGCCATTTGTACAGATTAAGAAGTACAAAGAACATATGGCCCCAAAAAATATTAATTAGGCCACCAACACACAATAGACAAATGCACAGTAGGCTCAATATATTATGTTAAAATACAAGTTAAAAGTCTCAGCAATGTCCATAGTTGAGAAAAAGTGGCTGAAATATATTAGTGAGCCAACAGAACAAGAGCCTGTATCCCTGGTGTACTGGCAGGTAAGTTACTTAGCTAGTGTGTCAATTTTCACTAACTTAACAAATATATTAATAATCATTTTTTGCAATAATTAGGTAGCAAAAAGCAAAATTCCAACTGTTGGTGAGTGTCAGGATGGAACATACCTGCTATTCAAAGATTAGTCTTTGGTAGTCAGGTATGAAATGCTAATAACTTCTGAACACGACGTTGATCCTGCACTGCAGGAATATCTAAATCGTACCCACTATCTAGTCAATATAATGACAGTCATAGATGTATCAGACATTAACATTGAGTTTAAGTACAAGCAATCTCAGTTGGACCAATGTTAGTCAGGGCATATAGTCAGAATGATTTAAGCAGCTCGTATTCAAGAAGTGAATACAAACATTGAGAATGATGAGCTAATAACAGAATATTCTGAGACTAAAAGTTATATCAGAACCGGTCTCTGGACGGGTTCTGCGCAGACAGGGGGCCGCTGACTCCGGTCAGCGCGCGCAGCGAGGCCTGTAAGCGGACGCTTAGTCCAGTAAACTCAGAGGGAAAATAGTCTCTATTAATGTACCTGTAAGCGGACGCTTAGTCCAGTAACTAATACACATATTAGTACGCTACTGGGGGCTACAGGCACAAGGGGAAGACGCACACTCAGAGGGAAAATAGTCTCTGAGTGTCGAGAAAGGGCTGTGGAATGTATATAAAGGAGAGGGGACGATTATCTAATCTCAAACTGTATAGATTTTACCAGGGATGGGAGCTGTGGCGGCAGCCACGATCGCCCGAAGGCGTTTTGCTTCCGCGCCACACGGCGGACGGACGTCGGCGCTTGCGCGAATCCGCCGCGAGTCCGGCGCGAGTCCGCGCGTCACTTCGACACTCCCCCTCAAGCTTGCGCGAGTCCGCAGGACGAAGCGCCAGCTTGTCTTGACCGAAGGGAGCGCGGCGAGCTGAGAAACTTTGACATACAAAGGCGGGGCGGTTGCGCGAGAGCTTGCGAGTCTTGAAGACATCGGGTGCGTGCGAGAGAGCTCGCTTTTGAGGTGCGTCGAAAGAATGGACGCTTTTCGTGTCGCCGAACGAGAGGGCGGATGCTGGGGTGCTCGCGTGAGCTTTTGGGTCGCCAATAGCAAGGTCGGTGGCGAGAGACGTGGGCCAAAGAGGCTTGAGGTCGATAGGCGGCTTTGGGTCGGTGCCGATAGCGAAGTCGTCGCGGTCGGGCGGGTGTTCGCGTCGCCAGGCTTCGAGGCGGTGGACAGTGTCGTCCTCGGCGACAGGCGGAGCATCGAGGAGCGTGCCGTGCAGAGGCTCAGAAGGTAGCAGAGGGGTGTCGCCTAGGTGCGGGTCGCATGGCGAAGCAGCGCGTCGGGCGTGCGCGTCGTCGGGAGGCGAGTCGGGAGGTGGCTCGGCGCGAGAACACGTAGGCGCCGGCGCAGCGCGAGGAGAGATGTCGCCAGCGGGCTCGAGGGGCGGCTCCTTGCGGCCAGAAGTCGAAAATCCGTCGATTTTGATGCCCTCCCCCTCAAGGAGACGACTCTCCTGAGCCAAGGGAGGCGCGGCCGGTCGAGGCGAGAGCGGGCGCGGTAAAGGGTTTCCGGGGTCCTGCGCGCGGCGAACGCGGTACAGACCGCCGTTCTTGGGGACGAGAGCGAGGCGCAGGCCGTTGCGCACGATACGAAGGGTGCCGTCGACGATAAGGGTGGCGAAACCGGCGTCGTCGAAGCGTCCGAGTGAGACGAGGGTGGCGGCCATCGACGGGGCGTAGTAGACGTTCTTCAGCGTGATACGCGTCCAGGTGTCGCCGTTGGGCATGAGCAAGGACATGTCGCCGATGCCGACGACTGAGAACGAGGAGCGGCCCGCGGCGTGGACCTTGCGAGGTGGAATCGGCCGGTAGTTCCGCAGCGCGTCGCGGAACGGCGTCATGTGGGCGGATGCGCCGGAGTCGTAGATTTCGACGGCGTCGGGGTGTTGCTCGACGAGCGCGGTGTCGAGCCGGTCGAGGTAGGTGTCTTCATCCGAGATGTGTGCCGTCGCAGCCCAAGCATCGTTGACCTCAACGATCTTCGCAGCGGGCGGTCCTTGCGACGGCGCGGCGGGTGTGGTAGCGGCAGGCGCAGCTTGCGCGGTGTTGGCCTGCGGGGCCGGCTTCTTAGCGTAGTTCTTCGATGGGCAGACACGTTTCGTGTGTCCTTTGCCCTGGCACTTGTGGCAAACGATGTCGTCGCGCGCCGGCGACGACGACTTGCTCCGCGAGCGTTCGCGCGAGCCTTTCCGAGAGCGGTCCTTGCCGGAACCGCGGCCGTTCGACCTTCCGCGAGCATCCGCGCTCGCACCGACTACGTCTTCACGCGGTGCACTCGACCGTCCCGTGGTCGACGTGGTCGCCCGCGCCTGCGCTTCTGCGCGCAGCATCGGTATGAGGTCTTCTGACTTCGCCTCCTGCGGTTTGCCGGTGCGCTTCCTCTCCCAGAGGAGCATGGCCTTGTAGGCATCGAGAATTGAGTTGAACGAGGGTGGGATGGACATGATTAGGGCGTCGGTGAATGTTTTGTCGTCTAGGTCGTTCCCGGACTCTGCGATCTCTTCCCGGATCGCGAGCATGTTGTCGAGGTGCTGCTGGAGCTTCCGGTCATCGTGGCAGCGAAGCGACCAGAGGCGTTGGTGGAGGGCGGCTTCCGAGACGGATGTATTGGTGCCGAAGCGCGTCTTCATAGCATCCATGACGCGCGCGGGGTGGACGCCTTCCAGACGCTCTTGAACAGAGAGTCCGCGAGAGTCGCCGTGAGAGCAGAGAGAACAGCCTTCGCTTCCGTGCGGCGTTCGGGAGGGACTGTCTCCATGTAGAGGAGATCGTCGCAGCCGCAGCCGAGTGCCGCGAACTCGACGCGGTGGACCCACATGCGGTACGCCTTGCCGTCGGCATGGAGCGTGGGGACCTTATCGAAGAGCTTCGCGATTGCGCTCGCGTTCGACGATGACGTGACGGGTGGCATGGAGGGTGTCGACGTGGAGGGTGCCGCAGTAGAAATCGACTCGGCGGGCATGGGATGGCGCGGCGGTGTCGGTTGCGCTGCAGGTTGCTCGGTGGGCGCCTCGGGTGCGGTAGACGTCGGTTGGGCTTCAGGGGTGCGGCGCGAGCGGCGGCGGTTGGCCTTCGTAATGAGCAGAATCTGTGCTGGGCTGATTTCGGCTTGCCAGCGGGGATCGGAGACTGCGCCGAGAGGTCTCGAGGAATCACGGTAGGGACAAGGTTGGAGCTCACAGGGTTCCCACTTTCCTTTTCCGTCCTCCGAGGCGGCGTACCAGCGATCTATAACCTCCTCCTTGTCGAAGATATGCGGCTGGTTGGTACAGGGGCTCGGTTCTGTGGCGGCAGAGTGCCTCGAGGACATGGGGGTGCAAAGCCAGTAAGGACAGGGGGTAAACGAGTGGACGAGAGACGGGGAGCGACCGCGGTTAGGCCCAGTCGGGGCTCATAACCTATCAGAACCGGTCTCTGGACGGGTTCTGCGCAGACAGGGGGCCGCTGACTCCGGTCAGCGCGCGCAGCGAGGCCTGTAAGCGGACGCTTAGTCCAGTAAACTCAGAGGGAAAATAGTCTCTATTAATGTACCTGTAAGCGGACGCTTAGTCCAGTAACTAATACACATATTAGTACGCTACTGGGGGCTACAGGCACAAGGGGAAGACGCACACTCAGAGGGAAAATAGTCTCTGAGTGTCGAGAAAGGGCTGTGGAATGTATATAAAGGAGAGGGGACGATTATCTAATCTCAAACTGTATAGATTTTACCAGGGATGGGAGCTGTGGCGGCAGCCACGATCGCCCGAAGGCGTTTTGCTTCCGCGCCACACGGCGGACGGACGTCGGCGCTTGCGCGAATCCGCCGCGAGTCCGGCGCGAGTCCGCGCGTCACTTCGACAAGTTATGCTACATTCAGATATATTATATCACCTCTGTTAAGTTCTACAGCAAGCCTTGACAGCAGTGACACATTTATTGACTTTGAATTCAATGATGGTGGTACTGAATCAGATAGCAATTATGCAAGTGCCAGCAGTGACTTTACACAGTGATTGGATCTACAAGAGTTAGAGGGTAATAATGAAGAGTCAATAAAAGGCAACGAGCCAGATGACATACCTGTGTTCGATGTAAGAGGTAAACTTGACTACAGGAGTACTCTGAATCACACTGGTGGTAGTGGATGAGCAACTGAAGGGCTCAGGCACTACTCCCAGGGTTGATATACTATTCTACAAATCAGAGTATCAACTATGGACAAAAGAGCAAAGGCAAAAAGAGACAAAGGAAGGAGTACAAAGCAAGTCCTTTGTCAGTGGCCCATGAGGGCCACTGCACCTGGCCACTGCACTGGGCCACTGGGTGCCACTGAGGGCAAAGAAGTGATTGCATTACATAGAACACAACTAACACCTGAACTAAAATCTACAATGGATACTTCTTATAAGGTAAAAGGCAGTGCAGAAGTGTACTATGTATCATGCCCCTCTCAATTGCATTAGATGTCAGAAGAAGAGTCAGCTGGAGATGAAGACAATGAGCCAGGACCCATACTCGTTAATGAGGATTCGCACATACCTGACAATAGTTCTCCTGGATGAAGCTTATGGGAGCTCATTATTGTAAAAATCAGAGTATATAGATTGAAGACTTGAGCGCAGGCCTCAAGTATAGCTTGAATACAGAAGACTTGGACACAGACTCCAAGTGTAGCGATGGATAACCAGATGAGAGTACAAGAGAAGAAACTAAAGAAAAGAATACAGAGAGGTAGTCCTTATATACTCTAACCCAGGCCTGCAACCAGGAGAGAACAACGAGGCATAGGCTACCAGTCAGTGTGAGTTATAATGAATCAAGGGATGAAATATGATGAAGGAAAGAGTGAAACATGTAAGAGAAAAGACAGGATTAAATAAATCAGCATAGCCTTGCACAGCCATATCCCAACTGTAACATTACATCTCTGTCCACAGCTGAACTCTGTTGAGACTGACTTACTGCATAATACACTCCGAAGGCAGATCAGGGTCTGTCAAAGCGGAACCATTGTAAGAAGTTATATCTCAAGGTGTATACGGAGGTGGAATAATGGTGGATTCATCATTGTAGATATGGACACGATGATTGCGATGATGTTGACGATGAGATGAGGTATTTGCATTGCTGCTGGGTAATACCTGGTTGAACGACCATTCCCGAATGGGGTGAGTCTCCCAATAGAGAGGAGCCCAGACCCTCTGATTGTACTGAGGGTGATGAGGAAGGGGTTCAGTGTAGTGGACTGTTTGGGAGCAAAAGTGGAGTCGTTCGCCATATTGCACATGTCCAATATTTGGATCGAAGTACATGTTCCAGACTCTATCTACCATCTCCACGATGTGGTCGTCTTGCTCAGCAAGAGTGGTGATGAGAAGTTCTTGCTCTCGTTGAGCATCGAAGAGGTGATCGACTTGGTCGCGGATTCGTCGGGCCATTCAAACGAGGCGTGGGGTGACTGTGGAGTTGAGCTGGTGAATGAGGTCACTGACGATGTCTTGGGCATTGTCGGTGACGCCTTGGACGTGGGTGGTGGCAAGAGTGTAGTTTGCAAATATCGCGCAGGTAGTCATTGCTCCCTCTTGGAATGTTGTGGAGCGGAGTGCATTTCGTGTGATAGGATAGTACTGGATGTTGTTGAGGTGCTCTCAGAATCGTGGCCAGTTGCGTTCTGCAGTCAGCTCTTCTTTGTAGGCATGATTGGTGAAATGCCTGATGGTGACGTTATTCCAGTCCCTTTCTCTATGTTGTCTTCTAAGCCCTTTGTGCAAGTCTCCTTTGACGTACCAGGGTCAATCTTCGACGAAGGTGTCAGAGTTAGAGATTGCCGGCTCTTGATCTTTATCTGGGGACCCTTTAGTATTAGGGTTTTGGGCGTTTGGCTCTGGGGTGGTTCTTCTCGGATAAGTTCTTCATCAGCGTCTTCTCTCCTATCTTCTTCGGCTAGGCAGAGGGCCTCGGGAAGAGACAATCCGATAAGTTCTCGAATTTGTTCTTGAGCCTCCCACGTGGCAATTTGTTGTTCAACTTCATCGTCGAGGGCAAGCTGGAATTTGGTGCACCATTCGAGGATGATCTTCCAGAGGTCGTTTCACTCGTTGTGAATAGAATTGTTGTTGAGCCAGTCGTTAATGGTGATGTCAATGTTGTGAGTAAAAATGTGGTCAGTGAAGTCATCTGGAAGGAGTTAGCAGAGGGCGTTGAGTTGGTCGTCATTGGTAATGGGGATGGTGTCACTGCCCATAAGGATAGCGAGGGCCTGGATGCGCTGGTAGATGGAGAAGAAGTTGGTTGACATTGTGAAGAGTTTGTAGAGGCGGTTGTGCTTGTAGATGATGTGGTAGAGTGAAGTTGCTGCTGACCTTAAAGTCTGGGGTGTCTGCTTTTATATTCTTCGAGTAGCTCCTTGGCATTCTCGAAATGAGACTCTGGTTCCCATGAGTTCTCCGCCGTTGGTTGGTCTTTCTACCTGATGAGGTAACGTCTCCTGTTATCTCAAGGATGATCTGTCAGAATGGCTTCGACTTTGTACTCCTCGTGTCCATTGATAAGGTCAGGAGGGGAGTTTAGGAAGTTCTTCCCATGCTGCGGTGTTTCATGATACAAAGATGGAAGCGAAGCATGTACCATGGGATAAATCTTCATGGTCTTGGGAAGCACTAACTTATACACAAAGTGTGATAAAACTTTGGCTATCTTGAAGGGTTCATACCTCTTGGAAGCTAGTTTTTTAAAGGGGTAACCATCGTCATGATAAGTCATTTCCAACCAGACCTTCTGACCTTCTTTGAATGGTTGGAAGTGTCGGCAGATCCAAGTAGCCATTTGTGCTGTGGCATAATCTAGCATGGCTCCTACTTCTTTTTGTGCACATTGTCACTTTCTGAACCATTCTTGAATAGAAGAGACTTTGGACTTGGTGAACTGTGTGAGTAACACCATTGGATGGAACCTGTACATAAGGAAGAAGGAAGAGTGGTGAGTTGCCGAGTGCTCCCTATTGTTGAAGGTAAACTCCATATTCGTTACAAAGTCCGCTCAGTCATGCAGGTGGTTGAAGCAGAAGATTCGCAGGTAGGATTCAATTTCACGGTTTACGCGTTCTGTTTCACCATCGGTTTGAGGGTAATATGATGTACTCAGCCGTTGCTATTTCGGTGAGTCTTCATAGTTCCCACATGACTTGCGAGTCGAATTGTGACCCTCTATCTGATAGGAATATATTGGGCATTCCAAAGCAATGGAAAACTTGATTATGGTAGTTCATGGTGATCGTTATCACATCGATTTTTTCGGTGCAAGAGATAAGGATTACCCCCGTTCGTAAAATCGTGGTCGACCATGACCATCAGAGCTGAATAACCACAGAACACATGGGAATGGGTGATGAAGTCATAGGTGATAAAGGCAAAAGGGCGAGATCGATATGTGGCTTTGATCAGTTTTAGTGGTGGCTTCGTGGGGTGCGTGTTGACCTTCATCTGTTGGCAAGTAGCACATCCTTGTATGTATGGAGTGACAAAGGAGCACATTCCTGGCCAATAGAAGTCCCGATCAATGAGTTTGGCTATCTTGTATTTTCCTGGATGGCCTGTTATAGGGGAATCATAGTAAAGGTGTGTCATTTGTCATTAAAGTTGAAGATCAGACAAGACATAGCATTTATTCCGATAGAAGACAAGGTCATCTTCAAATGACCAGTCGTCTCGGGTAGTTCACCCAGGGAAAGGAAGGTGAATGCTGTTTAGTGCTGCGATAACTGTGTTGGCAAAAGGGTCATCTTCTGTGAGTCGTCAAATGTCTCTTCGGAGGTAGTCGTCGAATGGGTGATGCATAGGGGGATTAAATTGTCGGTACTTGTGAGGAGGTCTATTGCCATATGCAAAGACTGCATACGAGTGATTTATGTTCAATGTAGGAGCTAAACTTGACTACAGAAGTGCCCTGAATCACACTGGTGGTAGTGGGTGAGCAACTGAAGAGCTCAGGCACTACCCTCAGGGTTTATATACTATTCTACAAGTCGAAGTCTTAACTAAGGACAAAGGAACGAAAGTGAAAAGAGACAAAGGAAGAAGTACAAAGCAAGTCCTGTCAGGGCCACTGCACATGGTCAATGCACCTGGCCACTGCACTGGGCCACTGAGTGCCACTGAGGGCAGAGGAGTGGTTGCATCACAAAGGACACAATCAACAATTTAAAATATTAATTTGGGGAGAAGAATAATATCGATGTCATCATCTGCTGTGTGAAAGGAGAGATGATTGCGGGTCATTGCGTCTGCCTGTACTAGTTGAGACCCGGAGCAATGGTAAAGTGTGTAATTAAATTGCGAAAGAAATAGATATCACGCCACCATGCCTCTAAGGCGCGAATGATTGCTAGAAGTTCTCTGTTGTAGATTTCGTAGTTCTGTTCCACAGGTAGTAGAGATTGGAAAAGATAAGCAGCGAGATGCCATTCTCCATTTAAATTCTGCTGATGTAGTACCACCACAGTTGCCACAAGGGAAGCATCACATTCAATGACAAAGGGTTTAGTGGTGTCTGGAGTGAGTAGAACGGGTGCAGTGGTAAATCACCATTTTAGCTCATTGAAGGCTTGTCGACATTCCATGGTCCAGTTAAACGGTGCATCCTTCTTTGTGAGGTCCACAAGTGGGCGTACAATGTCGGAGTAGTGGTCTATAAACCTTTGGTGGAAATTTCCGAAGTCTAGGAATCCTCGCACTTGCTTTACAGCAGTGGGAATTGGCCATTCTAGGACCCCTTTGACCTTGATGGGATCCATTGAAATGTTATTGAATGATACAATCATTCTCTAAAATTTAACCGATTTGACATTGAAGGCACATTTTTTAGATTTGACGAAGAGGTCATTTTCCCGAAGTCTTCGTATGATGTGAATGGTTTTCTCCTGGATGTCTTGACTATCATGCCCACAGATTAGAATGTCATCTATGTAGATTTGTAACTATCCTTTGCTTAGTATATCCTGGAAAATGTCATTCGTCATTGCCTGAAATGTAGCCAGTGAGTTGCACAACCTGAAAAACATAACTGTGGATTCGAACAGCCCTCTACTTGTCTTAAAGGCTGCTTTCCATTGGTCTCCATCTTTGATCCCGACATTGTTGTAGCCTGATCGTAAATTCATCTTTGTAAATCACTTGAACTCTTTGAACCGAAGTAGCAGATTGTGGATTCGTTGGTGGGAAACTTGGAGGCTTTGGCTTTAAAGTACATTTCGCATTGGTGAACGAAGTCGCAAGCCTTTTTGGCCTCTCCAGTGAATTCTTCTGGGGGTGTTATCTGTTCGTCTTGTGGTACGGGGGCCTATATTGCCACTGTAAAGGCAGCTAAGACGTTTTGGTCAAGGTTGGATGGGGGTTGCAGTCCGTTGCCTTCTCCACTTGGAGGATTACCTCCTTCTCCTCGTGGAGGATTACCTCCTCATCCTACTGAGGGGTTGCTTCCGCTTCCTTGACCAAGGTTTCCGTAGTGTGTGAACTATGTTTCCCTTGAGTGTGCTGCCTGGTTTATGGCTTGTTGGAATAATGTGACGGATATACAATTGGGGTTTTTCTGAAATCCAACCCGTTGTGCCACTGCTGTGAATAACTGTTTGACAGGTAAGTCATCGAGGTTTTGTATTGTGTTCGTCTCTTGGTGTGTCTCGGTTTCCAGCTGTGTTTTGATGGCCATTTCGGATTGCGTGGAGTGAGTGGATGATTGTGTTTCTTTGTCTTCATTGTGTACTCTTGCCTCCTGTTCATCAGAGTATTTTTTATATTCATCGATGCTGCGGAATCTGCTGATTTGCTGTTCTGTCAGTTGTTCATGATCTTCTTCAGAGATTTTGTCTTCAAGTGCTGTATTGAGATATCTCCAAGGGCACGGTTGTACTTGACACTTAGTCCACTGAAGTCTGTCGCGTTCGTTCTTTCCCCAGTACTTGTCCTTGGTCTGTTTCCTATGAAATACATGTGCGTAGCTGGCGCATGCTAGCTTGTCCATGTTGACTGCAATACTCTGAGCTTGGGCCTTAGGCAAACCAGCTGGTGTGTGTGAGAGCTTTTCCTAATGTAAGAGTCAGAGTATGTAGATTGAAGACTTGAGCGCAGGCCTCAAGTATAGCTTGAATACAGAAAACTTGGACACAGACTCCAAATGTAGCGATGGATAATCAGACAAGAGTACAAGAGGAGAAGCTAAAGAAAAGAATACAAAGAGGTAGTCCTTATATACTTTAATCCAGGTCTGCAACCAGGAGGGAACAATGAGGCATAGACTACCAGTCAGTGTGAGTTATGATGAATCAAGGGAGGAAACGTGATGAAGGAAAGAGTGAAACATGTAAGAGAAAAGAGAGGATTAAATAAATCAGCATAGCCTTGCATAGCCATATCCCAACTGTAACAAGTATTGAAACTGTGCAGAACTCTGTAAATAAGGTTCTAAATTAACAGTCAGTAAATTTATCAGACATGAAATGATGCGCACACACCTTGAAAGTATAGCATGGCATAAAGACCATAAAAGAGCAGCAGTGTCAAGGAAAGACCTGCTGTGTTACCTTGCTTGCCACTGAATGTGCTACATAGGCTGATTGACCTAGAGAGTACACAGTCTAGTGAGGTATCCAATAGAAGATACGCTGATGAGACTATGAAAAATGTACCTCTAGGAGAAGCAAATAGTCTGCACGATATTGCAATAAATACTGACACTGTCTTCACTGAGAATGAGACACCTAGACCACAGAAGAATGTATTCATTGTTCAGGTCATAGAAAGGAGGGTTAGCAGAAGGGACAAGGTAAATAAAGGAAGAAAAGATGCATCAGATGGATGCATCATGTCCATGATCACAAACCTGTCAGGGTAAGATAGGGGACTCTAGAAAATGTGAGGGTAGAGAAAGATCTGTGCGTAAAGAAAAAGGGTAGAAATAAGGAGAGAATGGAGGACAATGTTGGAGAAGCAGATCAGTCGAATAGTGAAGCTGGTAATGATAAAAATGACTCACCTACAGCCTCTCAAATGGTGAGTGCTACTTCCAATGATGAGACCTCAGACAGTGGATCTGAGGTAAATTTGTGGCAAATAATTCATGATGAGTACAATGGCAAACATAAAAAAGTAAGATGGAGTCAATGTACTATTGAAAAATGTCTTGCCTGGCATTTTAGACATGAGCTGAAGGAGATCGATAAAGTAAGAAACACGAAGGTTATTCATGTGATCTGGTTTATTGACTGGCTGATAATATTCACGTACACTGCAAAAATCATCACAATTAGGTATAATGTACACTTGCACAAGATTCTGGAAAGAGACTCACCTTTTAATTGAGGCTGAGTATCACAAGCTCAAAGTCTTAGAAAAGGACTGACATATTTTTGTGGCACTGCACCAATCCACAGGTAGGTGTTATCATGCATTAGAAGTGTTTGACACAAGATAGGGATAAAATGAGCTTGAGTCCCTGCTATATCAGCAGGTGTGGAAAGACATGTCCAAATCTAAAGATCTCAGAAGGTGTGGGAATATGCATCTATATTGGGAAACAGTAGAAAAGAAGAGTGAAAGGGGCATGCTTAGGCTTGGAAGACCTAGGAAAAGGTAAGAAGTAGCTGGAACATGGTGGAAAGGTGAAGAATAGTGTGGAATCTGCTGGAATATTCTGGCAGAAGGGCCCAGACTTGGACTCAGCACTCAGAATTCAGGAACTTTGGGGAGAGAACATTGCAGAAGGACATGGAACTTTATAGAATACTCTAGAATACTCCTAGTTTAAGGGGTATATAAACTCCACCCCTTGTATTCTTACTCAGAGGAGCCTCTTGACACTAGACTGCTATTTAGTTTATTCCTCCCTTTACGTCTTTTACTCTTTGCTGTGTATTGTAGCACAGCTGCTACAATGCCACTGGTGTTCTATGTTTATGTCATTATTAAGATCACTTTAGTCTGGCTCGTGCCCAGTGTCGAGTACTTTGTTGTATGTCATATGTTGGGTGGGAACATTCTAGTCTGGCTCTACCACTGGTGTCGAGTGTTTGCCCTTCGTCCTTTCTCTTACGCTCTAGTCTGGCCTTTACCCAGTGTCGAGTGTTCTACGTTGTTTGTGTTCATACCTTACGTTGTTGTTGTTTGTATACACCTTGCTAGGCTCTCGCTGATGCAAAGTGTACCCTTTTACCTTTGTTGCCTGTACGTGCTCTAGTCTGGCTTGTACGTGGTGTCGAGTACGCTTTTGTGTTTGACATTCACGGTCTTTGATGGACTTTTTTTGTATTTACAGTTATACGTCTTTTTGGTGTTACTGGTTGTTTGGTTGTTTGTTGCACACTGGACTCTTTTATGATGTTTCTCAGTGGGTTGTAACATTCTGGCTACCTCTCATTATCCTCTGGGTCTATTTATAGAATAGCATGTGAATTGATCTAACCCTACCCCCTATTAAAGATGAACCCATTCCCTTTACACCTCCAACCTCTACCTTTTCAACACACACCTTTGCAGTCTACTCTTGTCCCCAACGAATACCTGAGGCACAAGCCAACCTAGAACTGGTCCATCCAACTTGGTTCCTTAATTTGACTCACTTTCTTCAAGGAGGAGTTAAAAGTGGAATCAACCACGACATCGCCCTCAAGTTCGAAGTATCGTTCCTACCTCCCAGAGTTTGAACCCTTTGCCTGATTGTTGTTGCCATTGGACTTGGCAGTTTGGCAGCCATTACCACTACTCGATGCATTGTTTAAACTGCCTTCAGAGTTGTTACTCTAGGCGCCAGAATTCTGTGATGAGCTGGCTTTCAGCTAAGATCCCCTTTCATGGCGAATTTTTTCTGGTGCTTTTAGTATTGCCAGTTATAGAGCTGAAACATTTTCCACATTTCGACCAGCATTTTAGACTTGTCAGATGGTGATTCAGAGATCTTGTCCTTGAGCTGGGCTGGAAGACCCTTATAGAGCAAGAAGCACAAGGCCAGCTTGCTCCACTGGATTTGAGATGTTAACCTATTGAACTCAGCAAGGTACTTTGTGCACAGTTTATTGTCGCGCATGGTTAGTGTCTGGAGTTTGGACTTCGCATCACCCTCTGGATCAAAAACTCCGAAATTTGACTAAAGTTCCTCTATGAAAATGTCCCAGTTATCAATCCCATCCAAATCTTCACCTTCTATGATGGCTGGTTTAAACCAGTCCAATGCAGTACCTTGAGGTACGAGAGAGTGAAGCTGACCTTGTTCTGACCCCAGGACAAACTCTGGGCATCGGTCTGGAAGGCCAGTTGACATTGAAGCAGAAAGGTGTTGAGCTTCTGTGGATAGGAGCCATTGAATGGGTTGGGCTTCCGGACCTTCACAGAGCAGGGTGGAGGACAAGAGGATGTCTTATGAGTTAATTACTCCAGCACCTCCACTAACTGGACTACGTCTAATGGCAGAGCTTCGTCGTTCCATGGCTTTGTATGTCAGAAGCCAAAACGTACCTGGGAGCTTTCTCTACTCCTTCTGCAATCCTGGAACAGATTGTTCGGGAATTCGTGGGGCATTTGGAACTCTGAAACGGAGGGTTTTTTTGGAGTCCTGATTTTTCTGGCTGTGGCTCAGCAGCCTCAGGTTCCTCATTCAGATCTAATTCTTTGAACCAGTCTTCATCAGGGGTTGTGTACTGGTGTGAGGTACATTATTGCCGCTGGACATTAATGTGTCCATATACTTGCTGAAAGGTACTCGTGCAGTGTCGAGATGTAGTTCGGATATACTGTCAAGGTATGTGCTAGAGGTCGGGTTGGAGGACAGAGACAGAGTTTGGGGAGGCAGAAGTTAGAGGTCAGATGGCAGTTGGCTTCAGTCTTGAAGGGCTGTGCCCTTGGCGGTCTGTGTTGCCTAGATTTTAGAGTCAGAGATACAGAGAAGTGGTAAGGTTCGGACTCACACAAAGATTGCGAGAAGTGATTAAGCAGAGTGTCAAGAAGGTACAAGGGAACTTAAGTCAATATCCGAACTGAAGTTACAAGTACTAGTGTGGGGCTTATATACTACTGAGTTTGGAGTTTATGGAAATGAGTGGAGATGTACAAAACATATCATACTATTAATCTGAGAATGTCTCAGAAATGAAAGGAGTAAAGGTTTGCGAGATGGTGAGAGCATGTAGTGAAGAAAGCCCATAGCAACTGCTGAAGTTCACAACTCTGAATATTCCAGGGAACTCCTTGTACATCTACAACTTTCCTTGAGCTCTGGCATTCTCTATGAGTGGAGATGACTCAGAGTTTTGGCACCATGACACAAATAGAGTACCTGTGTAAATGTCACAGTTTTCCAATTTCCTTCAGTTTTATTCTCATGAGTACTCTATAGGTGCTAGGGGTTAGGGTTATGAATTAAGGTCAAGATAGGCATGCATCAGAACGTGGTCACATGTTGGTCATGTGCTGGGAATGGACTTAAAGTTATGTGAGGATCTTATTCAAATCTTATCTATATCTATGATGTAGATGCTTCAGTATAAAGGTATAGTAGGTAGCCAGACTTAGGGTCCGGGTGGTGCATTCCAGAATAGTGTAAAAGGTTCCAGACACATCCAGTACTTGGCTCTAGACTTTACCGAGCTTAGAGTGTCTTGGCAAGTATTGCACCATTATCATGCCATCATGCGTGTGATGGGCAGTATCAAGGGTCTTGTATAGTACCAGGGGTTCTTTCCTTCATGTATATATACCAGGCTCTGCTGGACTTAGGTCCCCAGTATCATTTACCTCGTCTATCAACCACTTCACTCTTCGCAGTCAAGTTCCACCCTACCAAAGCTATTAAGATAAGAGTGGGGTTTACTTTAACAATTGGTATTTATGTTGTTTGATATTTCCCACAAAGTAGTCAAACATATAGGCTTTTTCTTTTGCTATGTGTTTAAGGTCCTGCTATAAAATAGTTTGTAGTTTGACCTTACTCCAGGCATTACTCCCACCCTTATAATCTTCACATGCATCTTTGAACCCTCTTTCACCTCTGTAATCTCTCCCACGAATGCCCAAGGCAGAAGCTGACCAATGATAAGTTTGCCTAACTCAGTTCCTCAATTCAAACACTACTCCTACAAGCTAAGGAGGTTTGAACAGGATCAACCACAATACTGTGCAGGCAATCTGCTTTCTGTTGGTGCATCTTCACACTGTAATCATTCCTTTGATTCAGGCATTCATATAATATATTTATATTTTTCATGACAGTCAGATGCCTTTCTGAAAATGCAGTCATCTTAAATACATCACTTCATAACTGCAAACATAGCTTCAGTTCTTACTCCGTTCATCAACCAATTGAACTAAACAATGTAAGCATGCAGTGACAATATTCCTTTTGGTCTTCATGGTCCTTGCATGGTAAGACCCATGATGACTGACCACAATGAAAGGCTGCCATGAATGCCAAGATGGCTCAACTTGAAGCCAACGGCACCTGAAAGATGGGAGAGCTGCCCCCAGGCTGTAAAGTTATCAGTAGCAAATGGGTTTTTGCCATCAAACGCCACCAGAATAGCTTGATCGACAAATACAAGGCTCACCTCGTCATACAAGGCTTCTCTCAAATCGCCAGACAAGACTATTTTAACACATTCTCACCTGTCATTTGCGAAGAAACTTTCCGTGTTGCCACAGCTTTCACCACTACCGAGAGCCTTTGTCACAGATGTGACGGCGTAGCCCTATTTTTCGCCGATTTTTGGCTATTTTCCTCGATTAATCCAATGGGCGAGCAGCCCTCGCACTGTCTGGAGTCCTAGCCACCCACACTCAGCGCCTGGCCACTCAGCACCAGCGCCCTGATGGCGCATTATCCCTAGACGCCAGCGCATCCCGCTGCGCACTCAGACACTGCCTGGGTCATCGGTCTACCTTGCAACCGGTTCCCCGGATCACGGAGGAGGCTCTGTCATCCCTAATGACTCCCTTCGCCAAGACACGCCGAGCTGATCATTTTGATGACACAGCCTCGGCCTGATGCAGCCTCGAGACACTGCCAGCTGACACAGCCTCGTGACATAGCCCCAGCACAGCCTCACCGTGCAGTCCACGTCGCAGCCCCGCTGGCTATGCTGAGCACTGTCCATCAGCTTAAGTAATCGTACAGCCTGCCCTGAACTCCTGTAGTATATAAGAGTAGCACTCCTCGCTCTTGTCTGTCATTTCGACCTCTTGGTCGATATGGACAGGTAAGCCTGTCATTTGTACAGTAGCATATAACACTAATACAACTTGGTCAATACAAACAGCTGCACAAGTTGCTCATTGCTGCGTGACTCGCTCTGCTGCGCCATCTCGTTGACCTCCCCATCTGTGCTCCCTCATGAAGCGTTGAGCCCTTGCTCCGCGACAGCCTCGACTCTAATGCATTCGACATCATTGGCACCTATCTCCACAGACCACTCGAGGAGGAGATCTACATGTGCCAGGCACCCAGCTACGACAACGGATTAGGGCAAGTCTATGTCCTCATCAAGGCCCTCTACGAACTCAAGCAGGCAGGTTGTGTCTGTAACCATCTGCTCAATCACAACCTCACAATCCTCATGGGCTGGATGCGCTCCGAAGCTGACCCTTGTCTGTACTTCAAACACAAGGGGAAACTCAATATGGCCCTCGTTCATGTCAACAACACTGTGCTCTATGGGGAGCGCCCCATCCTTGATCAATTCAAGGTCAACATCACGAAACACTTTGCGATCACCATGAATAGCACCCTTAGCTCTTTTGTCAGGCTACAAGTCACATGCAAAAATGGCATGATCTCTATTCTGCAAACACGCTACCTCGAAACAATCCCCGAACATTTTGGCATACAAGACTGCAAGTCTGTCTCGACATTGCTGTACCCTGGCATGAAACTCGAGCTGAGGCCCAAAGATCAGATGCCTGCTGATGTACCTTATGTCACTGCCATCGGATCCCTCATGTATGCTGCTACTGGTACACACTCCAACATTGCCTTCGCCATCCAGACTCTCTCACAATTCACATTACACCCGTCTGCCACACACTGGACCGACGTCAAGCACGTTTTCCACTACCTCAAGGGTATGGCCAACGTCTGATTCACTTTCGCAAGGCGCGCGATGACAACATCACTAGCTACTCGAATGCCAACTGAGCTCAGACACACAACTGCCACTCAGTGTCTGGCTACACTTATCTTCTCACCGGCAGCATCGTCAGCTAGAACTTCAAAAAGCAGCCTACTGTCACCCTCTCCACCATGGAGGCTGAGTACATCGTCCTCTCCCATGCTGCCAAGGTATCACAAAAATGCGCTGCCCTAGCGCCTATACATCAAACCAACCAGCAATACTCACTGGCAAAGGTTTACTTGGACTACAAAGGGTGTAGCCAAGCTTGAAGACGAGGTATAGAGACTAGAGAGGTGAGATGCGATGAGATTGAAGCTGGAGAGACATCCCCAGCCCTCAGGATTTATATACATGTGCACCAGGTCCCCAGGGACCGTTGTTCAGGGTCCTAGCTATCTAATACCTACTATGCTATTGGCTAGTGCCCTACAGGCATTCCTACATTCTCCTACACGTTTCTAAATGTTCCTACGATGTCCCAGAAACCTCCAGAATGTTCCAGCACTGTCCGGACCTGTCCAGAGACCTCCAGGACTTTCTACTTCATTCCGGAGTGTCTCGGCACTTTCAGACCCTTGTCTGCTTCTAGACCTTCGACCATGTGATCCTGGAATACCGCACGTGTGCGCATCACGTGACCGCCGTATCACGTGACCAGCCCCGAGCCTAGGGCTGTCACTCCAGCGTTTCTGCATGTCACAGTTCGGAATAGTCGCTTCTGTCACCTGCTGCCCCTAACCCTAAGGGTTGAGACGAAAAACTGTGACATTACCCCCAATTCTAGCTGAACCTCCTGGTGAAGCCTAAATACCAGTGGAGCCAAAACCATCGCTGCTGCGAATGGTTGAGTCGAGGCGAGAGACTGGAGTTGGTTCAGCATAGAATATTCTTTCGAGCACGAGTTGAGCGACATGATCGCCCCTGTGGAATGTAAAGGTGTCGGGCGAGTTGTTAATGAGTAGGATTTTCAGCTCTCCTCGATAATCTCAGTCGATAACGCCTGCTCCTATGTTGATGCCTCTGAGGCTGAGGCCACTCCGTGGTGCGACTCGAGCGTAGGTGCCTAGTGGAGTACACATTCGAAGGCCAGTTGACGCTAGCTTGCGATCATGGGGTTTGAGCGTAAGGTCTTCCGTGATGAAAAGATCCAACCCTGCACTTTCTGGCGAGCCACGTGAGGGGAGTTTTGCGTCCTTGTTCATGAGCTCGACTTCGAACTGGTTGTCTGCTCCTCAAGATTGGAGTAGCGCGAGTTCGTGCACGAAAAACTCATCCTCCTCGTCGCGGTGGCGTTGCAGAAGGGAAATTGCCTTCGGCGCATCTGGGTATTTCTTGTGAAATTGTTTGACCTTCGCCATAGCGTGCTTGAGATTGGGCAAGTATTCCCATGTGTCGCTATGCTTGTCGTAGCCTCTCCACCATACTCAGTACATGACACGGCCTTTAGAGTCTGGCTGTGCA
Source organism: Phanerodontia chrysosporium (assembly GCA_001910725.1). Taxonomy (NCBI): domain Eukaryota; kingdom Fungi; phylum Basidiomycota; class Agaricomycetes; order Polyporales; family Phanerochaetaceae; genus Phanerodontia; species Phanerodontia chrysosporium. The sequence goes on from MJGA01000008.1 coordinate 914,090, forward strand.
TCTACGATCTGCTCGATCTCATACTCCTCGTCATCACCCACACGAATGGGTGGTAGGGGTTTGCGCGTGCGATTGGCAACCTCATCCTCGACGTGCTTCGTGATCTTGCTTGCGTGGAAGACCGGGTGAATCTTCACATGGGCTGGTAACTTCAGCTTGAAGGTGACTGGTCCCAGCTGTTCTACGATCTCGTAGGGGTCTACTCGCTTTGGTACCAGTTTCTTGGAGGGAACCCAAAGGTTCAGATCTTTTGCGTCAAGCCAAACATGGTCTCTGACCTTGAACAAGGGTTCTGATTTACCCTGGTCGTAGTACCACTTCATTCGCTCTGCAGCCAGCACGAGTGCGGCTTTCGCCTGATCTTGGGCCTTCTGTCTAAGCTTTGTCCAGTCGTCCAGTTCTGACAACCTTGTAACACAGTCCTGCTCTGGGAACATGCGTGAATGACAGTCATATTCAACAAAGAATGGCGAGTTCTTGGTGCTTTCATGCACCTGGTTGTTGTACGCAAACTCGGCAGAGGGCAAAAGATACACCCAGTTGTCCTGCCTAAAGCTTGTGTAACAGCGCAGATACTGCTCCAATGACTGATTAACTCGCTCAGTCTGACCGTCTGCCTGAGGGTGAAATGCTGTAGTCATTGCTGACTTGATCCCCAAGAGTCTGCACCATTCCTGAAACAGTTTCGCGGCGAACTGCATTCCTCTGTCTGAAATGATCTGTCTGGGTAGGCCATGCAAAGGCCAAACACGCTCGTAGAGCAAGTTTCCCAGATCCTTGGCTGAAAACTCCTTGGTGATGGGGAGGAAATGTGCTCGCTTGGTTAAGCAGCAAACAACTACGAAGATAGTGTTGTAACCGTCCGACTCAGGCAAGTCCGTGATCATATCGCACGAGATTATCTCCCAGTGTTCCGACGGAACCTCGTTCGGCTGTAGCAGGCCAGTAGGCTTCTGGTTGACATTTTTATGCGACTGGCAAATGTCGCAACCTGCGACATACTTCTTGACGTAAACTGACATTCCTGGCCACCAGTAGTTGCACGACAGCAACTCCAACGTCTTCCATCGTCCAGGGTGTCCAGTGTTGCGGAGCAAAGGCTCAACGCTACACAAGGGAGCACGAATGGGGAGGTCGACGAGATGGCGCAGCGGAGCGGGTCACGTGGCGACGAACAGTCTGTGCAACTGTCCGTATTGACCAAGTTAAATTGAAGTAAAAGAACTACTATACATACGAGGGCTTATCTGTCCGTATTGACCAAGAGGTCGAGATGACGGACAGGAGCAAGGAAAGCTACCCTTATATACTACAGTACTCTAGGGCAGGCTGTACGATTACCTAAGCTGATGGGCAGTGCTTGGCATAGCCAGCAAGGCTGCGACACAAACTGCGCGGCGAGGCTGTGCAGGGGCTATATCATGAGGCTGTGTCAGCTGGCAGTGTCTCGAGGCTGCGTCGGGCCGAGGCTGTGTCATCAGACTGATTAGCTCGGCGTGTCTCGGCAAGGGGAGTCATCAGGGATGACAATGCCTCCTCGGCGATCCGGAGGACTGGTTGCAGAGCAGACCGGTGATCCGGGCAGTGTCTGAGTGCGCAGCGGGATGCGCTGGCGTCTAGGGGTGATGCGCCATCAGGGCGCTGGCGCTGTGTGGCCAGGTGCTGAGCATGGGCGGCTAGGACTCCAGACGGCGCGAGGGCTGCTTGCCCATTGGATTAATCGAGGAAAATAGCCAAAAATCGGCGAAAAATAGGGCTACGCCGTCACATCCGTGACATTCAGCCCCAGGGAAGTCGTGGTGTAACTTGAGTAGATCTGCCCTAATCTTGTCATCCTTGGGCACATACACCTTGCCTCGGTGCAGTAGTAGCCCGTTCTCGAGGTGCCATTCCGCTAAGTCCTTCCCGAACTCTCTTGGTCCTTTCAACATCAGGTCTTTGTATGACTTGGTGACTTCATCGTCCAGCAGGACTTTTCTGATCCTTTCTAGCAGTTTGCTATCGTCCACTATCGATGAATGGGTTGGTTGCATGGCTCGAATCGCGAAATATTCTGGCTTCAAAAGGACTTTTTCACGATTGTCGCAATCCACCCACAATTCATGATCTGGCCTCCTGGACATTGGAACAGCCCGCTTCATCGTCTTTCCAGGCTTGTGCTCCAACTTGAAGTGGAAACGTGTGAGGAAAAGACTCCAACGTGCTTGACGTCATGTCAAGTCTTGTGCCTTGCGGAAATAGGTCAAATTCTGGTGATCTGACCATATTTCGAATGGTAGAGGGTGTCCCTCCAAGTGATGGCGCCATTCCTTCAGCGCGCGGATGATGGCTAGCATCTCCTTGTCGTATATCTCATTGTTGCGCTCATGTACGCCTAGCGCCTTGGAGTAAAATGCGACAGGGTGCCCAAGGCCATCCTCACCCAGTTGCTCAAGTACAGCCCCCGTAGCAAAGTCTGACGAATCGCATTCGAGCCTAAAGGGGTGCTCATTGTCCGGAATCTTGAGAATAGGTGCAGTAGTGAATGCTCTCTTGAGTGTATCGAAGGCATCTTGCTGCTCAGGCCCCCATTCCCACTCTTTGCCTTTGCGGGTAAGCTCTGACAGTGGGCGAACAATCTTGCCAAAGTCTCAAATAAACTGTCAGTAGAAGTTAGCAAAACCCAGGAAAGCCTGGACATCTTTGACCCTTTTAGGTATGGGCCACGATAAAACGCCATCTACCTTTGATGGGTCCATCTGAACCGACCCCTTGCTGATGATCCTTCCGAGGTATTCAATGCTATCCGTCTCGAAGAAGTATTTTTCTGGCTTAGCGAACAAGTCGTTGTCACGTAGCCGTTGTAATACCTCGCAAACTAGTCGCCGATGGTGGTCCAAGTTGTTCGTGAAGATGAGAATGTCGTCTAGGTAGACCATGACATGCCCTTCCCGAATTAGGTCATCGAGAATATGGTTCATCATGCGCTGAAAGGTTGCTGGTGCATTGCTGAGGCCGAAGAACATCACTGTAGGTTCGTATAAACCGAAAGGTGTGATGAAGGCCAGCTTCCACTTGTCTCCTTCCTTGATCCTGACGTTGTTATACCCCCATCTAAGGTCAATCTTGGTGTATATACTGGCCTTAGATAGTCAATCTATGAGGTCTGAGATCTTGGGTATAGGGAAGTGGTCTTTCTTGACAACTTCGTTCAGCTTTCTGTAGTCTTGCACCAAGCGCAATGAACCGTCCTTCTTCTTCACAAAAAAGACTGGTGCTGCCAGTGGGAATTTACTCGGTCTGATGTATCCCTTGGCGAGATTCTCCTGAATCCACTCGTCCAGAGAATTCCTCTCTTCTGGCGACAGCGAGTAATTGTGAGCTGGTCGAGGTAGGGTAGCTCCGTTGATAAACTCGACAGCGTGATCGTAAGGCTTTTGTACGGGTAACCGTTCGCTTGCACGCTTCAAAAACACGTCCCCATAGTCCTAATACTGTGCAGGGACAAGCTGCTCCCAGCCCTTGATTCCCTCCAGCCAACGAATACTGCACATCGCTGCGATCTTCCGGCAAGTCTCTGCCAAAATGCAACCATCTGGGGTGGAAGGGTCGACCCACTGAAGCCAAGGCTCCTCTTCTTCCTCCTCGAAGTCCTCATCCATAGGTTCTTCGAGCTCTGCTTGTGCTACTTGAGCTTTGTGGCTGGTAAAGCGACAAGAATCTGGGCATTTGGAGTACTTCCACTCACCCTTATCCCAATCTATCTCGGGATTATGCTTCTTCAAGTAGCTAAAGCCGAGGAACATGTCCTTTCCACCCAGATCTGTAATGAGGCATGCTTGTCTGGAGACATGGTCCCCTACGGCTACGTCGAGCCAAGCGTACCCCTCAATACTGCCACACTTGTTCCTGGAGCCATCTGCGTTGTAAACGCGTATCTCCCTGGCCAGCTGGTTTGTCTTCAGCTTATGCTTCTTGACGAAGCGATGGCTAATGAACACAGCATAGGCCCCTGAATCAACCAGCGCAGTAGTCTGGACTCTGATTTCCTTACCCTGACTCAAAGTTACTGAAACGATAAAGCTCGATTTAGAGGGCAAACTAGAGACTTTTCTCGATTCCAAAACTGATCTAATACATTCTACTGAGTCGGGAGGGTAAAGGAAATCTAAAAACGGACCAGATGTCGCAGACTCTACATCGGTCCCTGCAGAAAATCCTCATCGTCTGAGAACACCACGCGGTTAATCTTTTGTGCCTTCTCCTTCGAAGACGACTTCTTCTTTTACTTGGTCTTGGGGGTATCTTCTTCTTCTGAGCTATCCGAGCTCGACTCCTCGTCAGAGACTACCTCCTGGAATCTCTCCGAGTCGCTGGCGTACACCTCGCGTGCACTGCTCTTCGTGTGGCGAGAGCCCTAATCCTTCTCCTTTCCCTTTGAAGGTGCAGCTTTTGACGAACTGGCCACCGGTGCATTGGTGGTTTTACTCGATGACGTCGAAGAACCTGAGTTGTTCTTCTTTGATGGACACTCCTTGGCAATATGGCCTTTGCCTCCACACTGAGCGCAGCAGCCTTTCTTCTTTGCCTCCTCGAATGACATGGCAACCTTCTGGACTTTGGCTGTCTTGCCTTTACCCTGGGCTGAGCCCTTTTTCAAGGCATCGACATCCATAGCATCAGGGTCTTTTAACAACTGAGGCTGTCCAGAGAGTACGGTGCCCGTCAAGAGACGTTGATCCTGCAGAATCTCCTGAACATCCTTCAATCAACCATCCCAGGTCGTAGCCCACTGAGCACGACCACGGGCTGCCAGTACATCGGCGGCGGCACGAGGGGTATGGGCATAGGCTTTGACCAACAGTTCTTCATTGGAGAAGCCAGTTTGGCGAGCCAGTGAACAGAAACGAGCGGCAAACTCGTTGAAAGTCTTCTCGTTCATTCCTTTCTTGCTGACCAGCTGCTCAAACTCTGCCCTTGCCCTGTCCTTCTTGTCGGTCTGTTGGAATCCTTTCTGGAGTTCGTTTACAAAGTTGGTCCAAGTACCAAGGGGCTTTGAGTCTGCCACCTTGTCGAAGTACTCTTGCATGACCTTCTTTGCTGAACCTCGCAGGTAAGTCATTGCCGTCTCTATCTTCTTTTCATCGTCCATTACGCCACGGTGGCGCAACCAGAGTGCCATCGACTCGAGCCAGTCATCCAGCTTACTAGTCTTATCACCATTAAAGGTGTCAGGCTTCTTCATGGTAGGGAACAAAGACTGAGACAACCCAACGTTGCCTCCACTAGTGCCTTGCTGAACCAACACTTTCAAGCTCTCGTTCTCCTGCTTCAGCACCTGCATAGCGTTCTGCAAAACACGATTTTGGTTCTGAGCCTCTGCTATCTGCGCAGACAAGTGTTGTCTAGTTTGCTCAAGAGTGTCTATCTGCTCCTGAAGTGTCTTGGCCTCGGTTTTGCGTTTGCGAAGGGCTTCCCTCAAGTGAAGGACTTCTGAACCCATTTCCGACCTTACTTGAGCTATTTCAGCCTTTACCCAGTTACCCAGGCTGTCAACAAGGGCCTTAATGTTGCCAGGAGTCAGTCCTTCCTGAGCGGCTTGTACCCATGACTGGCTGTACTCTTCGTAAGAGGTCGAAAGCGGCGCAGCGGCCAAAACTGGGGTAGGGCCTTCCTCAGCCATAGAACCAAGTTCTAACGCTCCCCAAAGGTCCATGCCACTTGAACTCGAAGCAGAACGCAAACCAAAGTCAACAGGATTCGAATTGAATGACATCTTGATTCAAAAACGCGCAGATACAAAAACTAATCGAGGTTCTTCTCCAAAAACAACCAATCTTCACCCAACTCCTGAATCAGCTCCCTGCAGTGCTCAGCAAAGCTATGTGCGCCTGCCTTCTTCAAATCCCTCGAAATCTTCTTCCACTCCCTCGTGGTGTACTCCTTCGTCTCGACGATGGTCTGAAGATGTTTGCGAATATTGTTGAACCTCTCCTTAAGCCCAAGATGTAGAGCTCGTGTTCAGTTAACCCAACTCGAAAATGCTGCTCGTCTAGCTTCTGAAAGAACGGACCCAAGTGGTTAAGGGTGCCGTTGAACTTTCGTCCGTAGTCGCGCAGCTGATGGACCTGAGTGTTGGTGTGAAAGCGAAGGTCCTTGGGAATGGGTTCGACTTCGATAGGGGGAGTAGGGGGAGGTTCAATACGTTCGATGAGGGGGAGAGGGGGAGGGGTGTTCGCGATGCGATCGAGTAGGCGGCGCTTGCGCTGTTCGTTGCGATAGTCTTCGAGCTGAAGCTGGTGCTTGAAGTCGTTCAAGTCTGCTTCACGAGCAAGCCTTTCACGACGACCAGGGACAGGGGTGTAGGGTGTAGTGGGAGGTTTGTACGCAGGGCGCGGCTTCCCAACGTCTTTGAAGCAGTGAAGGTTTGAGATCTTGATGCGCTCAAGCAAGGGTTTGCCAGAGCTCTCATCCTTAGCAAGGACAAAACGGTTCCTAGCAGCTTTAGGCACTAGTAAACATGGGTCAGCCTGTGTACACAAGTCAGAAAACTTCTCCACACAGGCAAAGCGCAAGGCTTTCCTGCCAGCCAACCCTCAACGAAGAGAAGGTGGTATTATTGCGAGTTTCCATGCCACGCAGCTAAAACTGGTTGGACAGGGTATTACACCCTTAGTCCAGCACTACAACAGGGGTTACTCGTCTGCAGGCAAAGCCCTCTGAGGTGGGTTACACCACGTTCCCCTGTCTGTACCTAAAAAGGTACTATAGTGCCCACTTACGCCTGTGGATCGGCAGAAAACTGAACAAAGCGCAGAAGCACTTGTTCAAACAAGCCCCCAGAACCCAAAGCAATAACCTAGGCCACCAAAGGTGGAGTAGGTTGGCTAGCTTTAATCTTCTGTCACAAAAATGCGCTGCCCTAGCGCCTATATACCAAACCAACCAGCAATACTTACTGGCAAAGGTTTACTTGGACTACAAAGGGTGTAGCCAAGCTTGAAGACGAGGTATAGAGACTAGAGAGGTGGGATGCGATGAGATTGAAGCTGAGGAGGTACCCCCAGCCCTCAGGGTTTATATACATGTGCACCAGGTCCCCATGGACCGGTGTTCAGGGTCTTAGCTATCTAATACCTACTACGCTATTGGCTAGTGCCCTACAGTCATTCCTACATTCTCCTACACGTTCCTAAATGTTCCTACGATGTCTCAGAAACCTTCAGAACGTTCCAGCACTGTCCGGACCTGTCCAGAGACCTCCAGGACTTTCCAGTCCTTTCCGGAGTGTCTCGGTGTTTCCAGACCCTTGCTTGCTTCTAGACCTTTGACTATGTGACCCTGGGATACCGCACGTGTGCGCATTACGTGACCGCCGTATCACGTGACCAGCCCCGAGCCTAGGGCTGTCACTCCAGCGCTTCTGCATGTCACAGTTCGGAGTAATCGCTTCTGTCACCTGCTGCCCCTATGACACAAGGAGGCCATCTGGCTTCGCCGCCTACTTGCCAAATTATGCTTCCCACCTGGCACTCTCACGGTCCTTCACACAGACAATCAAGCTGCCATCAGTTTTGCACACGATACTCGGTTCCACGCATGCTCAAAACACATTAACATACGTCACCACTTCATCTGCAAGTGGATCACTGATGGCAACATCAAAGTCATTCACTGTGCCTCCGCAGATAACATCGTGGACATGTTCACCAAGGTGCTCCCATGACCCAAGCACCGCACTGCGCTTGCCCTCGCCAACATGGCCACTTGTTGAGGGAGAGTGTTGAAAGTCGCCCCGCCAGGGTGCACTCAAAACTGTCATGCAGATGGAAGTCAAAAGCACCAGTGCGCCCAGAGGGCTGAAGTGCCAAGTGCCCATCAAAAGATGCGTCATTGGCGTATCCATCGTAGGTCTCGCAGTGGGACAAGTCTCGCCACCCTTCCCCATTCCTATTATCCACTCTGAGTAATCCTTAGATTAGATTCCGCTTTTTTCAGAACAAGTATTTTCCATTTGTTTATTGCCTATTCCAGATACACAGAAGTCAAACTATGTAGGCTATACAATCCGTAGAATAACAACTAAAAATACTATCTTGTTATCCTCCTACATCTCAGAGTCTGTGCATTACAACAATAAGTACATGAGCAACACACAACAAAGATACATTGTTCATATGTAAACAAGCTGATAAGAACTTTGTGCTCGGTACAAACACTACGCAGTTGTGATAGCAGAAAGTGGAGAGCCATCAGTCCTTGCAATTTTATACAATAACAATGGGGTACCTGTTGGTGTGCAATGGATGCTTTATGAGGTCTGCTTTGCACATATGACTGGTCATCTTCAAAACAGTTTTGTGCAGTGCACAAAATGTTTATGTGGAACAGACAAAATGACACAACGCGGCTGTAGCGGAGATGTGCATGGCTCACGTCCATGCTACATGGGAAGCTCATAGAGTGTGACTATTGGTGTTATGCTTTGCAGCTTGAAAAGGTAAGTTACAGATGTGACAAAATTGTTGACTGCAGAGACGAGAGGTGCCCAAAAATATTTGAGTGCCTAACTAATTCCAAAGGGGAATCGGAACTCTGTAGAACATCTTCAGATTGCATGCAAAAGCCCCTTCAAGCTGTGCTGCGCTATAGCAAACAGCTGATAATGGTGTATCTGTTTTGCATTAGTTCTTGAGATATGCACACTGCATGGATGCTTAGGCACCATTTGACTGCCAATGTGTGACAGACATGCTTGGTCTTCAAATGCATGACATACAGGCCTTGAGGCTTCAGAAAAGGTTGAGATCTTTGAGAGGAAGTAGGTGCTACAGAATCCAGCAGCCTAGAATATTTCTGGCAATTCTAGGCTTCAGAATGGTCCACAACCCTGGAATATTGAATATTGTAGATCCAGTGCCATTTTCACCAGTCCACAATTTCTTGCAATTTGTATAGTATCAGTAAAAATCCTGGAACTTTGTCTCAAGATACAACCATCATGAAGCATGCAGAATAAACATTTACAGCATGTTCAGACTCCAGAAGCACTCAGCAGAAATGTTTGTCTCAAGGAGTGGCGTGTCTCAAGGAGTGGTGAAACACTGGAATCTAACGCGATATCAAATACACTCAGTCAAGAGAACAGGAACAAGGTATATATAGCTTCATCGTGGTAGTGTGAGCTAAGGAGACATAGGATACAAATATTGTTCTCACCTTCATCGTGGTAGCGTGAGCTCAGGAGACACGACGAAGGGAGGCAGGCTATGGGGTGCTGTCCGAATGCGGCAAGTCCAGTGGTAACCCTACTCCAGGGTTACAAACACTAAGAACATTCAGAACATACATTACAAGTATATAAGTATTACTAAGTTTCGTCTAACAAAACTCCAGGCAATTACAGGAACCACTTTAAGCACCTAAAAAAGCCCCAAATGCAGCCTCCAGAAAGGATGGGTAGTGTCAGATTATCATCTAGCAAGCCCAGATCTGCAATGCTAACATGAGTGGACACTCAGAGGGTAAGAGCTAAGACTAACCTAAAGCCTCTGAGATGCCTGATACAAGACCGCCCATGATACTGACCGCAGTGAGACCAGCCCACCCACAGAACGCGCCGGTGTTCATGACACCAGTCTCGAACGTCCAGACAGGTTCGCCTTCACCTAATGGTGCAATGACTGACCAGAACCCAGCGATGATAGCAGCCCCCGTCACTGAGCCAGCAATGAAACCCGCCAAGGATTTGCGAGGTGCAAGTGGGAGGCAAAGAAGTCGGCGGGGTAGAGGTGGGGTTTTCCGACCATACGCACGCCCGACCGTAGACGCAGCTGTGTCAGCCCATGAAAGACTGGAAAGAAGTCATTAATGCGCTGGTATCATATGTGAGACGTCGTACGCACATAAGGATTGACACCACAGCGACATCAAGAGGGTATACCAACAACACCCACATCACGCCCACGATATACCAGATGACACCATTGGTCTTTCGCTAAAAGGCAGTATGCATCAGGCCGCTCTCTGTAGCCAGCTATGCTACGCACCTTCTCGCTTTCCCGCATGAGGAATCCCAACGCCTTCTCGTAGATGCGTTCGAACCCAGGGAAATTCAAACGCAAGACGTCAGCGGGGACTATGATGGCCAACGCTGCGCCGAGCGCTGACACAACGGCTCGCGGTGACCCATGTACGAGGTAGAGGTATAAGGTCAGGAAGCCTTCAGCGCAGTTAGTCAAGAGTGCGCGAAACTAGTTCACGACTGACCTATGGATGAATGCAGAATCTTCCTGGGTATCTCCCACTCTACCAGAGGAGGAGATGGCGATTGAACTCCCGCTGCCGATGCAGCAGCTGCTGTCGGCACGTTGCGATTCCGTTGTGTGTCACAAGGGACGGGAGCTTCACGTTTGGGATGGTCGTCGGCATATCCGTTGGTAGTGTCTTTGGTAAGGGTACGTCGCGACCGAACGGTCTTTCTCGGAGGTACGTTATATGGCTGAGAGATGGGCCTAGAATTACTGGAGACAAACGGGATCTTTGGTGAAGTCGGACGGAGAGAGAGGGAGTAGGGGGGTCGTGTCGTGTCGTGTGATAGGGAGAAGGCATCGCTCGCAGGGAGGGTCATGATTAACAGTATACGGTCGTCGAAGCCGTCAAGATGGAAGATACATGCAGTACGAGGGGAAAGAAGTAGTAGTAGATGCTGCGAAGAACACAACAGTGTCTTGGATCCAGGTGGCCCTCGCCCCGCGCCAAACTCAACATCGGCTTCGGCGCTCGGCGCTCAGCTCCCCGGCCTGCCCAGCACCGCACTGTGCAGCGCCGCGATTCTCACGAAGTGCTTGCCCTCGACAAGCTTGCGCCATAATATTGACGATACGCACACAGTATCTTCTTCCCGGCGACTCATCTATAGGGTCGAACCGTGCCGTGAGTATTCTCGTGAAGGGCTACATCGGGGCTACCACAAAAGAAGAAAAAGAACAAGAGAGAAACAGGGCAGAATAACGGTTGATAACCATAGCCCAAGGATTTATCAGGTACAGTAGGCTGTGGCCAGTCGGCCGACATAGCTGTGCATGAAGTCGGCGCGCACTGCTAGTGGCCTCAATTCTGATGACCAGTTGGCTGCCAGTCGGACGTGCGTTCACTGGTAATTTAAACCGAACGCAAGCGACGAACATATTCCTCAGCACAGTGATCCAGTTGGAAACGATGCACGTCCTGACTAGCCCGTGTGAACATGTAGAACTATCGACCAGAAGGCAGCGAGGTGGTCTTGTAGCTGCTACGGGCTCGGACATCCTCTACGTCCTCATCTTGACCTCAGCGAAACAAACCCAACAGAATTGGAGAGTACAACATCAATAGCGGACATGAAGCCTACATCCTCTGACATGCTCAAGTGACGGGCGAGGCTCGAGACTGACGTGGGATTGCAAGGAGTAGTAACGAGAATAGTATGATTGATTGCACACGGGATTTGCCGAGTAGTACTTTCGACGAGTTTTAGTAGGATTGCTGGCTGCACCCCTTCGCCCTTGCCGAGCTGCCGGGCTGCGGAACCCAGACGTAGATGCCCCTACACTGGGGTTTGCCAAATCCCCGCCCAACCTCCGCACGTGGCTGGTGGTCGACCAACCCCGCCCTTGGTTTCTGCACTCCATCTACCGCTGTCAAAACCAGTTGTACTGCCTCTAAAAGTGGTTGGGTCACGATAGCGTTGCACGGGAGCAGGGATACCGGCTACTTTCGGGGTAGGTGACATTGTGTATGGCTCACATTGTAATGCGAAGATTGTTTGTTGTGGCGGCTTGGCATTGTAGTATAAGCGCTGATGTTTCTGTAGAGAACCCCGTGTTCGAATCACGCCATTGTTTCTTTTTTTTTTCAGAAAAATCGGCTGATGTCGTGAACTCTATTGTCTCATTTTCTTGTATATATACAGGCTGATTCTTGCTGTAGTCTTGCAGGCTTTCGCACCTCTCTTGACATCTCGTTTTGACGCCTTCGACGGATGTCTTGAAGTGTGCTGCTGCCTCTATAATAACGTGCTCCTGCTGGAGCCTGGCAAAGGTAGTGATGTGCGGTACTGCGCCGGTCACCGCTCAGCATCCAAAAGATTGCAGAGGCCCTGCTCTGTCCTAAAATGGATACTTCGACTTCAACAAGGTGGCGCCCCCCCCCCCGCCATCACCGACCCCTTCCTGTTAGGGAAGCGCCATCAGCGCCACAAAGCCCAAGCTCGCCGTCTATGGGAGCAACCCTCCCGGAAATCACCTAGACTGACAATTGCAGCGGTTCTGCATAGATAAATCCACAGATACTTCCTCAAGGCATTTATGTGTGATTTGTTAGCCTGCACTAACATACACAAGGGTCTCATTGGTGCTGATTGGTGCGCGCTGCACTTGCCAGCTTGGCTTTTTGCAGAGCCGCGGCCAGCATGCTATTCCATGTGCCAGCACATGTATTAGTGGGATCTAAGCTACTTTTGTACTATGTGGTGGTTCAAATTGCACTAGACTACTGCTCTACGAGTTGTTTAGAAGGTTGTCAATCTCAGCAAGCATATCATAATCTGCGGGCAGTTCTCCGAGTTGTGCTGCGGTGAACTCAGGTGGTAGAGAGTTGTAAATCTCCTCGAGGAGGTCTGGTAAAGCAATACCCTTGTCAGCCTTTGCCTGTCCATGCAATAGACCTATACTCACCGTCTGTTACTTGTAAACCAGGTGTTGCTGCAGTGTTTTCGTTGTTGGCATTGTGAATGAAGTTGCCATGACAGAGTTCTGGGTTCCAGGCAACTGCGCTAAAATCTTGGGAAGGATGGGACTGAGTTGAGCCTTGGTTGATGCCTCTGATGAGCACTGTGTATCCGCTCCCTTCAACGAAGATGAAGCGGAGTCAGAGCTTGCAGCAGACCCCTGATTGAGCTCTTCAGTCGCTTGACCAGCTAGCATTTGAACAGGAGCCTGAGGCTCGTCATTCATCCGCTCCGGACAGCCTTCAACAATAGGTGTCAAGGAGTCCAGGACTAGTACACAGTTAGAGCATGGTTTACCGCCAAGCCTCCAAGTATCAGGCACTTACCCTGCGTATTAGGTATAGCTACACCTTCCATCATTCCTTGGAGCTTCTGAGCAACAGCTGCTTTCTGAGCAGTGATCTTTCGGCGCAAGTCAAGCTCTTGCTGCTGGGTAGCCTTGATCTGCTGCAGACGTTTCAAGATCTGTGAACGTTCTGCATCAGTTAGCCCTGTGAGTCTCTTTTGTGCCTCGAGATCTGCAGCCTCTTGCTTGAGCAGTTGTGTTCTTGCAAGGGAGTCCTTGCGCGCAGCCTCAAGCTTGATCTGTTCAGCCTTCAGGCTAGAAGTGCGATTGTTCTCCGAAGCCCGCTTGGCAGCAGCTTGGTATGCAGCAATCTGTCGGCGTTGCTGTCTCTTTCCTCGGTTTCCAGGTCTGTTCAGATGGTCAGGCTGAACACCTTCTTGAAGTGAAACCTCCAGGGTTGCTGCAAGCTGCTGGTCTTGCTTCTTCGCCCTATAAAAAGAGGTCAAGTACAAACAATTCATGAAGACCTCTAAAGCGACTTACAGAAGAATCGCAAGTAGAAGTGGCACCTGCACTTGACTGCCTGTTGCTCTATTCCGTCCTGCGTGTGATGACTCTGCAATGTTGGTACTGTTAGGCACCACATTCCAGATAGCAGATGGTATGCGGGACATAATCTTGTTGAGCGACGGAAGAAGCCAGCTGTAATTCAACTTATGCTGGTACCAGTCTAAAGCAACGTATATACTAGTTAGTCACTGTTACAATGCACTCTAGTAGATGTGTCTGAGGGCGTACTGCGAAACTCTGTATGCTCTGCAGCTGCTGTTGTGCAGCGCTCATGCCAGCGACGTACTTCATCTTCGGAGGCTAAGGCGACGAACTCTTTCATAAGCTCAATTACACTGTCAGGAACCTTGCGCTGCAGCTTTTGAATGTTGCTATGCCAGCAAGATAATGTAGTCAGCGTGTGGGAGCCGAGAACAAATTATATACACTTCTGAAGACTTACCGGAAGTAATGAACCTGGCATGTCTTGACGACATATGTTACGAGCAGCTCCGGGTCCCGAGAGGTAATACCGCTCTCAGATGGAACGTTGATAGATGCAAGCCATCTACCCAGGCCCTCAACTTGAGCTGCTTCCTCATCAAAGAGGAAGCAGCACAAGTTTCCTGTTCTGCTCCGGAAGGGGCGCACTGCAAGTTCCGCACCGGTTACACGCCTCACAGTGTCATCAAACTCTTGGAAGAGTTGATAGTAAGCTTCAGAGGTTTGCTTGTTGCAGTATAACGTAGCCAGGGAGATGCCTATAGCCATGAATGTGGATTAGTTAGAGGATATATCTGAAAGAAGGCACATACGCTTTTTAAGACCACTATCGAAGGTAACAACTTCCCACTCATTGAACTCGCCATATACCCTTTTGAACGTGAAGTCGATGGCGACCCATGTTGCCTGATGTATCCACTGAATAAGTGATGGAAGCATGGTAACCACAATTCTGAGATCGCCCTTCATGGCTACAGCATGAATATATCTCTCCTGAAGAGAGCGTTTGGGCTCTTCAGAGAGATACTCATGCATAACTCCTATGCCAGAAGGCATTAGTATCCGTATTATATATATTTGCGCATAGCGGCAATGCAGAAACACTTACCTTCCCAATCGACACCTTTCGGAAATTGTCTTTCCTTGACCTTACGCACACCATCACGCAAGCGGCGCACATTGTTATATGCGATTGTTGCCTGGCCTACTTCACCACCAAAAATCTGGTTCGTCGTCGGGGCTAGTATTAACCAAGGATCAGCAGAACATTAGCATATACAATATATAACTCTCACCGTTCATGAGTCTTTGTGGGGTAAGGCCATCAAGGCCGGCTGCGAGCACTGCCTGCTCTAACTTCTCTTCGTCTTCATGGGTGGGCTTGAGCTTCGGGTGCATTGGGTGATTGTGCGGATTCTTGAGTATCACGATTGCCTTGTGAATCGACTCATCGACTGGCACATAGATATGCATCTCTGTCGGACAAGGACGCCGGATGATTTTGGCAGTATGAGCTCGACCGTCTCGTGAAACATGCGACATAGCTGTATTGCGTTATACGATGTGTAGCACCTCAGAATATTACATGGCACCATATCTACTTACGGCAATGCTGAATGCCTGAGCGTGGATGGACGACGTATGTGCACTCTGTGGCATCAGAGCTCACCCCAGGAGGAAGTTTACCGTCATTGTACCACATGTAAATGAAGTGATCTTCATTTACTGGTTCAGGGATCGGGATGTAGAGGTGCTTCCATGTCTCGCCATCATCGCCAGGCTTCCATTGGGAGCATCCAATGAAATGGAACTTTCCCGCCAGAGAACGCTATCGAGACACCTTAGACTTATCATCCTACACCATATATTATGGACAGACGCACCTTTTTCGCAGCCTTGAGGGTTGGACCACCATTGCAGCCTGCCTTGGTGCACTTCGAAGCCTTTGCACGTTCATATGCTCTACAAAGACATGAGATGATTAGGCGCAGGGTGTATACAGAATAAGAATTAGTTACGCACTGTATGAGCTGGCTTACACTGCTATTGGCCTCTTTCCGATCTTGAGCTTCGAGAGAAGATTGAAGTGCGCGCATCTCCTCAGGCTCCGGCTCGTAGCGCTCGCAGTCCTTGAAGACTGAATCAGGTGTAAGTTCGCATTTGTTCACGCCGTTACACTTGAGAACAGCGTGGCGACACCGCACAGAGTCTTCCCCGAGCAGCCCTTTGACAACTGTGGCGTCACCGTTCGCAGACCCGGAGCTGCCGCCCCAAGACTCACGAGACTAGTATCACGGTAAGGTGAGATTGTTGTCATGAGATGAACACGAAACTGTTACTCACATTTTTCCGAATGTAGGCGTCCATCGTCATCTGCTGACCACTCGCCTTTTTTGGCATCGAGTGTTGCAAACTGCTCAGATCGACGAGTGTCGCAGCAGAGTTGCGAGGAACAGCCCATTGATCTGGAACAGAATCAATAGTACGCAGTTCCTCAACTGCAACCTTTCTCGTGATCTGGATCTTCTGACCAGGCGCTGCTGTGCGACGACGCTTGTCACCATCCGAAGTACTGGATGAAATGACAGGCGACAATGCACGTTTTCGGGCGGGTGACTGGGAACCACTAGAGGGCTGAGATTGGGAAGCCAAGGCGTCTTGAAGTAGATCCTCGAACGTCGCTGCAGACGAGGTGCGGGACATGCTGGGGCGAGAACCTAACAGCAAGGGTGTCTGCGTCCTTGGTGGCGTTAGCAGACCAGTGGTGGAGGGCGAGGATCGAAAACGAGAGGGAGTGCCAGTGCCAGATGAGGTCTGTGAAGCGAGTTTGCGAGCGAATGCCACTATTTCGACTTCATCGTCATCTTCGTCGGACGAGATGATAATAACCTCATCTACGGATGATCAGCACCGAGAATGAATAGACAACATGTGTACATACCATCTTCTTGTGGGCCAGATCTCTTTGCCTGTGTAGCAGGCTGCGGGAGCTTGTCTTCACTGGCCTCTCGCTTGATTGGTGTGACTTGAGGCAGTAGCGGAGTTGAAGCACGGGAGATTGCTTTCAAAGCGCCAGGACGCGCGAGGAGAGCCTCCAGAGCCACAGGGCTAACCCATGCCTCACTATTCTCGAGTGAAAAGAAGGCTTCATTGTCTTTTATGGTGCTCAGCGGTAACATCTGGATCGCAATGAATACGAGCCGGATTGGAGAGGACAGCGACGTACCACATGTAGGAACCCTCTCAGCACATTCTCTGACACTTTACCCAACACCTTCTGCGAGACTGAATGTCGGTCAGGCTTGCCCTCATTGCCCAGGGCAGCACGCCAATCTTGAAAGAGCTGGTAGCCGCACGCCGAGACCCAGCGGTCAGGATGGTCGGTAGACAGGTAGTGAGGGTGCTGTGGGTCTGCAAGAGTGGCCGGAAATGCCTGTAGACACGAAAGAAAGATATTAATAAACACAAGAGGACATGTAAAGTGTGGAAAATACTCACGAAGGCCCGGTACTCCTGTAGATCCTTCACTCTGAGGTCAAAGGGACTGAAGTTAGCGGCGGGAGCCATATTAGACTATGCCGTACGTGTAGAGACACAGAAAAAGGAGCGAGCAGGGCCTCACCAAGACCCCCACCGCTCAAAATTGCCGTTAAATCCGGGCATCGTTCAGTTTTCGCGGCGGCGGGGCGTCCTCGCTGGTGGGCGCATCCCCCAGCACCAGTCCTGCGTTCCAGGTCACAGTCACTCCGAGCGTCATAGAGGTGAGGTACAGAATGTCTATTGAGGGCCAACGGCACTGCGTGGCGCAAGAATGGAGGTGGTGTTCGCCACAGAAACGAACAGCGCGGGCGAACATACGGTGATGCGCCCTCCCGAATTGGGAACCCTATCGTAGGGGCATTTCGAATGTCCCCGTCTCATGCTTCGGCATTTGCCGAGCCATGACTCCTGCCGACACTCGCCGACGCTGCCTCCTGCCCTCCATTTCACTTTTAGTAGGATTCCCACGGGCCCTTTCGCAATCAATCATACTAAACTCATTAGTACTCGATTGCAAGTGAGCGCGGCTTAGCGGAATATACACGCCTCAGGAAACGCGTCTGCGGACTAGGCAGGTATATTCCTAGACGTCATCCATGAGGTGGAAAGTAAGTCAGTCCCCACGTTGTGTAACATGCAGACAAGAGTGTCGCCTCGCAAGCAGTGCCGTCTGCGCGCCTACCAAAGCGGTAGGAACTGCGATCGAGGCTCGGGGGACGTCGTACTCACTTGTCGTGCTAGGGAGAAGGGCAAAGAGAACGAAAACTGCATACATGATGGTGAGCTAGGGAAGCGTCGCGTTATTGCAACGGCAGGGGCAATGGGAACAACATATGTCATCGTTAGATGATGTTCGAATGTCGGCCTCACGAGAATACACGGAGGTACCCTACGGGCCCATGAATGCAGGCAATAACCGCAAAGGGAGAAAACGGCTTGCACCAATACCAATATGGGATTCTCCTCGATACACCACCCTTACACCCACGAACGAGCAGAGCTTTTGGTAGACAGACCTCCAGCCTATCCAGATGATGACCCATCTCTATTCTCGACACCGACTAGTAGACGTAGCCTAGAATCTTGCCACCGACGTGCTTACGACGGGCCTCCTCGTGGTCGAGGATACCAGAGGATGTCGTCTGAGAGCGCATGATTTCAGTGAAAGTCTGGGATGCTACGCAAAAAGGCAACATACGAGGATGAGGATGCCGAACTGACGGGCGGGCAGCAGCAGATTGACCCAGTTCTCGATCTGATCCACCTGAACGTTGTAGCGGGGAGAGATAACACCAGTCTTGTTCAGACGGCCGTTGAGCTGCACCACAATCTTGCCGGCGCGGTGGTCATCAACAATCTCGAACTCGCCGATGTAACCTGAAGGGAAGGATTCAGCATTGTTCAGGGTTCAGTTGTGCATAGAAATATTTGAATGTAATCTCCTGCGTGAACCTAGGTCCATGAATGATGGAAATGGGTTGTATTGGTTATGGGAGATATCTCGATATCTCGGAGCGTTAAAACGAGGGGGAGGTGGGGCACAACCCTCGCCGATCGTAGTTATCACTCCGATTGTTGGGCCGTAGTGCGGCAAGGAGACCAGACAGATAGGACTACTCACCATGACGCTGCATCACGCTCAGGAACTTCACAATGACCTTAGAAGAAGGCCGGATGAGGACCTGACGCTTGCCACGGCGCTCAGCGTTGACAATGTTGTTCTGAGAGGCCGCGATTAACTTCTGTTCCGAATAAGATGTTCGCCAGGATAACTCACAAGGCAATCGTTCTAGAGGGAGGTGAGAGACAGCCCCGAGATGTACCGCTATAACGACGCACCAGGACAGAGACGCGGACCATGGCGAGTAACGAGAAGGGATGGACTTGAAGGCGACTAGTGATCGAAATAAGCGGTGGTAAGTACCTACGCTCGTCCGAGTGTCGTGCTTAGAAAGCGCGAGTCAAGACGAGCTGAGAACAACGGAGTGCGTCGTCGGAGAGATCGTCAAGGGGCGCCTTCGCACGCAATAGAGGAATGGAAGACATTATTCACCTTGCCTGTAGGATGTTGCGAGCGTGAGCGACGTCGACGGTGGACAACAAGGCAAGCAGAGTGCGCGCCAGCCACGGGCGCTTGTGGCTGCCGCCTCCTGTACAGTACCTTTTCAGCCACCATCCGGCACCTGCCGAATTTGGACCGCCACCGTCCCTAGCGTCAAGCAGCCCATCCTCAAGCCCGCCGCCGTCGCCAACAACCCTCTGATCAACATGGTGCGTTTCCTATAAGCCGTTCCGTTCGTGAAATCTCTCAATCTCGCTTCTGACGCCGTTCTTTCTGCTTGAAATAGGGCCGTGTACGCACCAAGACCACGAAGAGGGCCTCCCGTGTTCTCATCGAGAAATAGTGAGTTGTATTCATGCTTTCGTCGGCCCAAGCTTTCTGGGTGTTTTTGAAGGAAGAGAATCCCCATGGGCGAATGTTTTGACCTTCATTATCTGGACGCTCATATCAGGCTGGGTCTTCCTCTTGGTAAAGGTCGGAAGAGCTAACTGCGCATGATAGCTACCCACGCTTGACCCTCGATTTCCACACGAACAAGCGTATCATTGATGAAGTCGTACGTAGCTTTCCAAAATTCGAAATCGTCAAGTCTCAACTACCCTGATTATTAGGCTGTCGTTCCCTCAAAACGTCTCAGGAACAAGATTGCTGGATTCACAACTCATCTCATGAAGCGCATCCAGAAGGGCCCTGTGCGTGGCATCTCGTTCAAGCTCCAGGAGGAGGAGCGTGAGCGCAAGGACAACTACGTCCCCGAGATCTCCGCTCTCGATACTAGTGTATCTGGTCTCGAGGTCGATCCTGACACCAAGGTGCGTCACTTCATTCTCTGTACTTGCTGCTCTATCTAATAGCCGGGTGCTTTCCAAGGACCTTCTTCATGCACTCAACTTCGACTCGGTGCAAGTCAACGTTGTCGCCCCCGTTGTTGCCCTCCCCGAGCGTGGCCCTCGCCGCGACCGCCGCAATGTTCCGGGTGCTGGTCGGTAAATCGTTGGTCCCTTACGACATCCATGTATCGTCTGTCGCAACTATGCACATCGGTGACTTCTGGGCTCGCCACACGGGACTACATAGTGCAATGCAGGCCCATACGCGCAGGAGTGGCGCAAGGTATCCTCCGTTGTACTTGTTATGCTGTCATGTATGTTCTAGCACCGGCTCAATGGCCAGCAGCAAGGCCCCGTTGATCGCCATCGCCCTTGGGCGGTACCTTCCATATTTATCTTGGAATGACACTGTCATCTGTGGGTGTCCTGGCACCGCATCTTGTGCGCTAAGTTGTCGAGAGGAACCGGACTATTGTGTGGGGTTGTTGTGCGGGATTTCATTCAGTCCAAGTCCACGTGCTATAGACTTAGCAACTCTAGCCGTTCTCGTAGGTTAGTATCCGACTAGTATAACCGGCATATGCGTCACCCCGCTGCTGTTCCTACTGTGTACAGCGGGGCTTGTGGCCCTGTTCAGACATCTAGTAAGTGATCACGACAGTTTTAGAACTCTACTTGTGCAGATGTGCTACATATATGATAGCCCCCACTGTAGGTCCCTCATCGCCCTCAACTATCATAGGATTACGCACGCCTACTCGGTATGTGGTGTAAGTGGACGTGGAGCGACGCGTGACAAAAAGAGGGCTCAACCGGGATTCGAACCCGGGATCCCTTGCATTCGGATCTGCCCAAAGCAAGTATCTTACCTCTAGACCATTGAGCCTCGTACATGTTTTCATTATGTATGCATATGCCTGGATTGCAACTGTGAGGCTGCGCGCACAGTCTAAGTTTCCGCCGCAAGATGGCGTGTAACAAGAGCCATAATACCTGTACGGTACCTAGCAAATACGGTGTTACTGAATAGCTCTATGCTACAGAATTCGGAGTGACTAAGACTATTACTAGGTACGTGTACAGTGCATGTTCTGCAATGTTAAATGGGAAAGAAGACGGCAGAGGATGCTCCTCTGGGTGAGCTCTGACTAGCAGCATGGTAATGGAATGATGAAGCAGAAACCGCCGCCCTAGGTAGAGATATGTGGAGACATGAGCTAAACCTTGGGAGATACTGCACGCTGCTTACCGGGCAAGGAATGCAACCACCCCTGAGCCTCTCGGCTCCATCTTTCTTGGCGTCCTCCGTAGAACGTGATGCTGACATTGGCGAGAAGCCTTTGGGCTGGACGGAGACAACGGATGTGCTGCGGGGATTGGTGTGTGCGGTGGGTGGATATGTTGGTGTCTCAACAGGCAGAGACATGTCTGAGGTAGTGTCGTGGCGGTTGGGGTCTACTTTCAATGGACAGACCTCTCGGGTCCCAGCGGCGTTATATATATCGTGTGGCGGGATGACGTCAAATGAACTCCTCATTGGTAGTAAGAACCTCAATGCCAACATTGTTATGGCTCAATGGTCTAGAGGTAAGATACTTGCTTTGGGTGGGTCCGAATGCAAGGGATCCCGGGTTCGAATCCCGGTTGAGCCCTCTTTTTGCCTCTCGAGCCTCTGTTTACAGTCCATCCACACCAGTCATACTGTGTATTTAACTTTGCCTTTGCTCGAAAACTCCGACCGTAGACATCGAGCTTGCTTTCATCATTCCATGTGGTGCCATGGAGTACATACCCAAGTCGCGCCGTGGCCACCTCTGATGCTTCTTGATGGCGCGGCTACTTACTGATAACCGTGGATGACGACGCTAGCCATTCCGGAAAGCGATACGCGCATGACACGTGCATTTCTCTCTGTAACGCTAGGCGTGGACCAACAGTCACTATCATACGCACCGCGACGCGCTCTTCGCAGAACATCCGAACATGGCGTATGTGCGGGCCTCACTAGTGCGTGACGTGCCTTTCATTTCAGACTGTTTCCTAATGATTGGATGCGCTACGCAGTGGGCTGCCGGCCATGACGAGTCGGTCGAGGTCAATCAGAGAGCATTAATCGACAAGGTCCTCGCGCGATACTCTGGAGAGTTTACAGGTGCGCCACTGAGGGGTGTACAGACTTCAGTCTGACTATCATACCGAAATGCAGTATTCCGCGAGCTGCTTCAGAACTCGGACGATGCCAGTTCCAGCGCAGTTGAAATACACTTCGAGAGCAAACAGTTCCTTGACAAGCAAGAGGAAACTGCTGCGGATGCTCCAGTCACCACTGATGGCGATGTAGACAAGCTAGGTGACTTGAAATCGGCCATCGTACGTACAGTTTAACGTCAATTCCGACGGCTAACTCTTTCCGAATGTTCAGATGCACCAATGGACCTTCAAGAATGACGGAATAATATTTCGAGATGAAGATTGGAGCCGTTTAAAAAAGATAGGTAGGTCTCTGAAGGCGCATCCTTTGCTGCAGCGGTGTCCTGACTCCAGTAGCGGAAGGCAATCCAGACGAGGAGAAGATCGGCGCTTTCGGAGTAGGGTTCTATAGTCTCTTCTCCGTCACAGAGGAGCCGTTTGTGACGTCCGGTGGTAAGTCTCACGCCATTGGCTAGGTAGTTACGCTCACCGTGGGACAGATCAGTGGATGGGCTTCTACTGGAAGGACGGCAAGGATCAGGTCAGTGACTCTGCAACGTACGCAGAACGTACAGTCATACCATTCCACGCAGCTCTTCGCCAGACGGGGAAAGCTTCCTGAGGGGAGACATAGCCGGTGGACTACGTTTAGCATGCCTCTGCGCGAGCCAGGTCCGCCTCCAATTCCCTTTGACTTCATACGTTTTCTTGCATCGTCGATTACTTTCATGACGCATCTTTCCGAGGTCAGCGTGTTCCTTGACGGTCGGCGGTTAGCTAGGCTGAAGAAAGACCGTGGCATGCCACGATCGATCAGCCTCAGGAAGGGTCTGAAGAGCGAAACAGCCAAGGGGACAATGAGAATTACCGGGGTAAACGTCACCAGTGCGCATCCTCCAATTGCATACAAGCTCATCTCCGCAGCTTACTCCTTGTCGTGTTCTAGCCCTACATATAAAGGCGGAGGTGATGCAGTGGGTCTACGTGGCAGGGTCCTCGATGAACCAACGTAAACGCGTTCTCGCTGTCGAGCAGCAGCAGGCGCGCAAAACCGTGACCTCCGGATTCTTCTCCTCGCTCTTCTCTTCGTTCTCCGGCACACCCCAGCGTACACCCTCGCCGATGCACCCTATACCGCCTCTGAACCTAGAAGAGATCGAGTCGGAGGAGCAGAAGAGGTTGTTGACAGTGAACGAGCTCAACGTGACGCTAGCGGTCTTTTCCGCGGACGTGGAAGTACGCCTCGACGACCACATGAAGAAAGAGCTACTTCGTGCAACCAAGAAGAATCCGCCAACGCATATGAAGTATGAGTTGATCTATGTACGTACTCCTGCAATCGATACGCCGCTGTATGATCAATTATACACTCACTAGACTGGCAAGGAAGAGTACGATGCTAGCAAGACTGAAGATGATCGCAGCCCAGCGGGTACTGGAAGCATCTTCCAGGGTTTACGAGCAGATGTTGATGGGTAAGTATCCGTAGGTTAGCAACCTTCGCATTGCTGACTCGTGATCAAGTACCGGCACAGCTCGAATATTCATCGTGCGTCCATCGTATACCGCAACCGCGTAAACCTAACGCTCGACCTAGGGGCACTCCACTGGACAAACAACTGGCATTGGGGGGCACATGTCGGCTCGCTTCATACCAACGGTCGAGCGTGAATCGATTGATTTCATGTACGTGCGATCTGCCAATTCAGAGGTGGCAAATTGCTGAGCTAAATTTGTAGAGATCGCAACGTCCGCGGTGAGTTTACAAAAGACCGATGCTCCGTTATACAGCGCCCCTGACTTGACTTATTTCATCCAGTATGGAACGAAGAACTCCTAGGTGTGGGGGGCTATCTCGCACGTACGGCCTACGAGGAAGAGATGGACAAGATATCTGCCTTATGGCCTGAGGGCGACCCCTCTTCAGCTCTGCACGATGCTGCGGGAGAGCTTCGAAGCAAGCTCTACGCGCGAGCACTTCATACGATGAAGTTCTTCACGTTCTATCCGTCTACCCCGGCCGCTCAGGTCTCAGGTCTCCTTGAAGAAGCTTTCTTCTCATGTGCTACCTCATCTTCTGCGCTGTCGTTCATTATGGGCGAGCCATCCACATCTCCTTTTCCGATCATCTCCACCGTTGGGATTCGACCTGCCTCCGAGGTCCGCATGCCCAATTCAGCTTTCACCGAGTTCCTCAAGCAACTCCCCGTAATCCCAGCCGAAATAGTGGAGAGCGCGGGAGCCATGGTTACAACTTTGCAGGCCCGTGACATGATCAAAGATATCACGTTTTCGGATGTTCTGAAGGAACTTAGGGCGAGGCCGTTGCCCGAGGTGCGTCTCATTCTGGGGACTGCTCACGAAGCTGACCGTGTGACAGGCCGAGATGATCGCGTGCTTTAAGTGGTGGATCGACCTATACAAGTCCGGAGCGGCGAAACAGACTGAACGAGCCCGAGGAGAGCTGCTCAATGCCGCCATCGTGATCTGCGGCACTTCTGCTGCAGAAGACGAGAAGATAGTGCCTCTAAGCACTGTGAAATCATTCGTCAATAATCGCGCAGCGTACATTCCGCTAGACGGCCCACTCCCATCGTACCTCCTGCCATCAAGTATCAGCAGGCATTTTGACCCGCAGTGGCTAAAGGCAGCGTTCGGCTGGAACGAATTTCAGCTGCCCGAATGGCTGCATCACGTTCTCGACATACAAGTCAGAGCGTCCGATCCCGAACACGACATCACTCTCTCTGCAACCTGGGCAGAACGCGTGCTACAGGTGCTTACGCGCGCGTGGCCATCGTCCTCCAAGGCGACCCAACAGGCTGTAGTCGATCTTCTGAAGGAGGTTCCCTGCGTACCCACTACCGCGGGCATGAGGGTGCCGGCAGAGGCCTATTTTCAAAACGCGCACGTGTTCCCTGACCTACCTCTGGCCAAGTTGCCCTCAGGTGTGCTAATCAAAGGTACGCTCGAGAAGGTCTTGGAGGCGCTTGGGGTTCGCAAGCACGTCGAGCTTCAGATTGTCTTCAATCGGTTAGTTGCTTCGTGGGTAGATTCCGACCCCTGTCGCTGAGCCGTTTATGGCAGGATGATCAAAACTGGCGACTGGTCCACCATCGACCTAATCAAGTATCTTGTTGCGGTTCAAACTACACTTAGTGACGAGGAACTTGAACGGCTGAAGCTTACGGCGGCATTTCCAAGGGAACAAAGGAACGAACGGCAGGACCGGATTCAGAGCAATACGGCAAAGCTGGAGAGGTATCGCGCAAGCCAGCTGTTTGAACCCTTGGACGTGTTCAGGAAGCTGGGTCTTCCGGTTTTAGACTGGGGCCAGAACAAATGGAAAGCATCGACCGAAGAAGGTTAACGGTTTTTCAGACCTTCAGCACTCACTGTCTCATCTTGTTTTATTCGCCAGCACGGTTCTTGTTCCGTCTGGGGCTAACAAGGTGGCCCCCACTCAATACTGTGTTGTCAATCGCCGCAAGCCAGAACGAAGAGGCTCGGTCGAATGCCCTTCGTTACTTCTTGGACAATCACTCCAATCGGTATGCCGCCTACAATTCTGCGGACTTCGCCGATCTAGCTTTCATCCCCGCGCTTCGGAATGGCAAACCATGCTTAGCCAAGCCAAACGAAGTGAGCAGTCTTCTGCAATATTTGCAGTACTAATCTGACCATCTACAGGTATTCGCTCGCCCGGAATGGAGCTCTTTAGGGTTTTCGATAGTGAGCCCGGAACTCTCGCAGGAGGACCTTGTCAAGTTGGGCATACCGGATCATCCGTCGTCTACGCTCCTTGTCAAGTTACTCACGAATACTCCGCCTGACGACGAAGAAGTCGCAAAGCAATGGTTCACCTTGATGGCAGGCCACGTCACAGGTTCGTGGTCCTTCGAGCCATCTGTCTGTCCTGCTGAACTGGCCGCAGAGTTCAGTCCCGCACAACTTCAAGTGCTTTCGCAGGCTCTCATTGTCCCCATCAAGTCCGGGATCGACAAGACTCTGCAACTCAAGGCTCCTCGGCAATGTTACTTCCGCAGCAGAACAGACGTGCAACAGCTGCACTCGAAGTTGTTCACCTTTGTTGATTTCGGTCTCACCGCCAATCAGTTCCTCAGCGCATGTGGTACAAAACGCGAGCCTACAGTGGAGGAGGTTGCGCAGATATTGCTAGAGGACCCACGCCGCTTCTATGAGATGGCGCAGGGAAAGGATAAGTATGTTCAATCAGTGTCACGGCTGGTCGCAGATAGCTGACAATTTTCAGCTTCTTGACTGAGCTCCGCAATATTGCAATCAACCGGCGCCTTCTTTCTGGAACTACGGTCGCACGTCTGAAGCGATCGTCAGCTTTCCTCGGTGTCCGTCGTGTTCGTCGTGCGAAGAAACTCTCTGAAGACGTAGATGAGGAAGAAGACTGGAGTTATGAATACGACTTGTTACCGGCAGAGAAGATAGTTATCGCCGATGACACGAACGGTTATCAGTTATTCGGCGACGCGACGTTCAGTTGCCCTCAGGAAGATCTCTTGGAAGGTAAGGACTAATTTTCTTCGTCAGCGCTGCGCTACAATCTTCTATCCAGACTTTTACCAAGAATTTGGCTCTCGACGCCTCAGCTCCTTGATCAAAGATGATTACAAGACGACGACCGAGATCAAGAACTCGAAGAAGGCGCAGGAGATTAGGTCGCTGATTCTTGAACGCTTACCGTTATTTCTACATGAGCACACGCACACACAGACCCGCGTTCCTTACTCATGGCTGAATCAAGACAAGAACTTCGTCGTTCGGACGTTCGGGAAACTTACAGTCGTGAAGAGCCTCAAACACGACCAGTTGCTCGTCATGAAAAATCAAGATGCTTCCGCCGTGGCCTTCAGGGATGGGCGGGGTCCAATTCAACTTTGGCTTGCAGGGAACGACTCTGTAGATATGTTTGAGTAAGTGTCCTACACGCTTCCTTCCCCACTGCACTGACGTGAAGCGTATTAGAGTGTCGACTTCCCTTTGTCGCCTTCTTTTTGAGCACCCTCGAGCAAGTGACGCTCTCCTGTTTATGACGATATTATCCACGGACCTCAAATCCTTGAAGCGCAGAGGATATAACGGTGTGCAGTCCACAATCCTGAGTCCGCGGCGTAGCCGACCGATTTGCCATCATAGTCGACAGAATCCTTCAGCGACAGCGGGCCCAACGCCAAGCAGCGGATAATCTCGCGCGCGAAGCACTGCGCGAAGCGGAAAGATCCACCCAGCTCTCATCGAAGAGTGCTGATCACTCTGTACCGCACCCATCCCCAGAGATTCTTGGCCAAGATGACAGAGCACTGTCTGTGTCAGACTCGTCAAGCACAACGTTCCCACAAGATAGCACACGGTCGACATTCCGGAGTTCAATCGACAACTGGAGGAAGAAATTCACCAGCAAACCAGGGCCCTCGTCTTTGGGTGCAACTCCTAGCGGGAACGTTCCTGAGTCTAATCCCATTGATCAGCCTAGCGATGGCCTGCATGACGTTCATAGCGGCGAGGTGCTTCGAGAACCGCCACGAGCCTCCAGTTCTCGGCCGGTCACACCAGGTCCCACGCCTATGCGCAACATCGGTATGTATTATGACAATAACTCCAAGAAGTCGCTGATGCTTGCGTAGCGGCCAATATTGATGTGGCAATCCGTGCGTGTCGTGAGGAGAAGAGCGACCTATTCAGGAGCAAGACGCAGGACGTTATGAGACCTGTCAAGGAGTCGGTGAGCGATGCCTATTGCGATGCGTCTGGACAAGCCCTCGACTTGGTATACGTGGGCGACATGGGCGGTATCAAGATTTTCTTCAGTCGTGGTACGAAGGTCTATAGCGAGGATTGTGATGTGCATTGATCAGGCATACCAGATGTGCAGCAACCCAAAGCAGTAATGGCCAGCAAGAAAGAGGCCATCGCACGCTTCGTGCACATCATCCGGCCTTTGGGCGAGGTGTACAATCTGCCACCGTCTAGCTTGCACATTTTTTACGACCTTTCGGGTGGAACCATCGCGTTCAATCGCAACGCAAGCCTCTTTTGCAACCTCAGATTTTTCGAAGCATGGCGTGGGTTTCAACCCTGTGAACTTATATGGCTGTTTGACTAATTGTACTGCAGATGACTCTCAGGTCGATGGAGGACATATGGCAGAAGCCTACACATCGTGGTGGGTTTGAAGCACAAATATATGGATCTGATCCAGTGCTGACCTCTGCAGGTACTTTACCCTTGCGCATGAGATCGCTCACAACTTGGTCCAACCCCACAACGCGGAACATGAGTTCTGGTTCTCCGCCATTTGCGAGCGACATGTGCCACCTTTTACTCGACTTCTGGGTAGTTTGCCCCGTGCGGTGCAGTCTCCTTGAGCTACTGTGTATGGATTTTGTTTAGTCCACGTCCAGATCATCAAGAAATCGCACTGCATCCCCAGAGGATGGAACATTTGCTGCTATCCATCAATTCTACATTTATTTCTTGTATCCTCCAGTCACTATTGACCGAAACTACTGCGCTCCTCCAACCAATGTCTCGACGATCTCCACAGCGCGTCTGAACTTGGCTCTATCCTCGTCCGTGGGTTGCACGGTGCTCGTCCCGTCTCCGCATCCACTCGGGCCACCGTTGACCCACATGAGGTCATCGCACCCGAACGCGATACTTGTGTCCATCTTATAGATATCTTCGCTCCCTGGCGGCGACTCAACCGGGATGGTCTTGAGGATATTATGCAACTCATCCACAAGTGCTGTGGTCTTGGGGTCGGATGCAGAGAGCGTCTTCGGGGCTGCGTCCTGCAGCGAGGGTGTCCCGTCAGGGCGTATAGCGACAGTGATCTGTAATTCGGGACGTTGTGGGGTTCCCGTCACCGTGTAGATTGCGTTAGGGGTCGGCGGTGCGAAACCACCGGTGATTCCTACAGACCGCAAAGTCAATGAAGCTATGGTACAGCGGCACACGCCTTCAGAGGACTAACCTCTCTGAAGTCGTAGGGAAAACTCCTTGGGTGCCATGTCGAGGGAGATGGCGGTTCGCGATAACACTACTGGCGAGGCAGTGCGCTTTATACTTCAGCGGCTGCAGCTTGGCGGAGGCCAATGCTAATCACACCACAGCCTCACCGCGTCCGGCTTTCGCTCATCGATCTCGAACCTCGTGCACGCGGAGCATGACCCTCATTATCGGTTTCAACATCCATCATATGCGCAAACCGAATAATTGAGATCATGAAATAACACAATCCTCCTTAAAACTTAGGTTGTACATAGTTTTGTCAACAGTTTTCTCTATTTTCTTCCAGTCTGATCGCCGCTGAATGAACTCATATACATCCTGGGGAATGGTACGTCAGATTGAGCGAACCGAAAGCAGACTGTCGCACCTCTGGACGGTACGCTCCTCCATACCGAGTAACGTCTCTGACAATCTGCGCAAGGTCCTTCGCGTCCTCAACGACGTAGACGTGACCCAGTAGTTTCAGGTACGAGAATTCCGCTGTGATACTAGGCACCTTGAGAGACGTAATGAAAGCATGGTATGCGTTCAAGTCTGCGATGACCTGGAAGCCGCCATTGAGCGATATGATCTGTCGCTTGATATGCTTTTGCAATATACTGTGTTCTTCGTTCAGTCGGCAAGCTTATGAGTGAAGAGGTAAAGACGAACGCTATCAACCGAATCCCGATTTCCTGATAGAAAACCTCGAGTACTTCCTTGCTCGTACTCCCCTTCAGTAACTGGCAGTGCATCTGTAGGCACTTGATCGCCTCTCTACAACCCTCAGTAGGTCCGAGCTCGAGAGGTTGGTCCTCTGGGGGATAGTATTCGCGTGGCTTGGTGTATCGGGTGATAATGTGCTCCACCTGATTCATCAGTGTTTCGGTGCCCATGTTCAAGCCTGCGGCCACGGAATCGTCAAGTATATCTTCAAACCGTTTCTTCTCGCGCACAGCGGTATTAAGAAAGTCTGTCTTGTCTATATGCGGAGCCTAAGGAACTTGTCCGTCAGAAAGAAGAGAAGAGAGAACACGATTTCTCCCCATGCTGCATACCAGTTCCTTGTCGAAGTACACTTGTACCATCGATTGCATTGTATCTCCAATATGCACCAGTTCGAAGAATTGCAACAACGGTGCAACGCTGTTCGTCTCCTCATGCTCGGCTGGCCGATACGCTCGCATCTGCTCGGTTGCCCTTCAGTAAGCTGATCAGCAGGGGTTACTGTGCAATAGCTTTGTTTAAGCACCTGTCAAAGCCGGCCTTGATGTGCCTTTCGCCTAGAGCTTGAAGAAATAAAACGAAAATCTCCTCCAGGGTATCGCGTACTCGATGGCCATACTGGCCTGGATAGCCTGCGAACGTCTCGCAGCGCTTCAAGGACTCGCGATCCACGTGAATGAGCTCAAGAGCCGTGTCGAGCGATAGCAGAAGTTCGAACTTGTCAAGACTAGCTGTTGATGACGGCATTGATGCTTTAGTAGGCGTCGTAGCACGTGTCGATGCGCGGGCTGATTCCGTATTGGAGGAGGTTGTGCTCGAGGAGGTAGAGTTCATCGAGAGTGTTGACGATATCGACGCTACGGTATGTAAGCTGCATACGCAAATGGATGGACTATTGAGCCACTCACATCTCATGTCTTGCTTATCCCGGGTCGTTTCCACTTCAATTTGCGTATCGCCTTCCGGTTCGTCCTCGTCTCCGATGTCGAACAGCGTAGCGCTATGTCCTCCTTGACCAAACTCCGCATAGCCATCTCTGCCAAGGGCGCCGCTCCCACCCCATCGCTGAGGATTTAGCATGGCTATGCCTTGTACCGCGGCATTCCCCCCCGTCGTAAGCGCAGCACCAAACGCTTTGCCGACGGCGACAGTCGTACGCGGTACAATGGTGACCGGCAGCAGCAGGACATCGGTAAAGGAGGCGAGAACATTCCTCTTGACCTGCGCAGGGTTGTGCGAACCCAAAAAACGCGCTTGGTTGTCGTGAGAGGCAGTCGGCATTGTCGCTTGCTGAACGAGCTACGTATATGCTTAGTCACCAATATTTTATGACGAGGCCAGAAACGACAAACCGTTCTTTCCCATGAACGACATATTCGATCGAAACACAGCTTGATGTACTCGACTTCCTCGTCGAGGTATTCGTCCATGTTTGACTCAAACATCCGGTATCTGCCATGTTCGTTATTTCCAAATTCTGCGTCCTAAACCAAAGAAACGTACACGACATCCTCTGCGCGAGTGCGCGTCACCATTGCATCTGGACGCATTTCCGCAACTTCCATGATAACATCTACAATACGCCAGGCTTCGCGAAAGCTGGCGGCAGTGGCCTTCAGGAAAGCCTCATTCGAAATTTCGCGTGCTCGCGTTAATAACGAGGTAACATACTCCCCTACCTGCAGATGCGGTGAGTAAGACACGCCTCGTATGTGACTTTCGACTCACGACTTCATTTGCAAGCCTTTCCGCGAACGAGATGAGGACGCCTGCATCCGGAGGAAAGACGTGAACAGCACGCCCTCCTTGCTCTTTGAGTATTCTCAATATGTCTGTAATAAACGCATCCATAGCGTCGAAGTCTAGCTGGTCATCTTTCCTAAGCGGTGTTAGCTTGACGACTGGCGCAATGTGTGGATAACGCACGTGAAGTTTTCGTGGGGGTCCCATTTGCTCTGGTATTCGTAGAATACTTCTTGCTTGTCCATCCATGCTCTCGCTAACTCCCATGAACCCTCTGATGCATCCCATACATCCCAGCTAGCTTGCGCCACCTCCGCCATCGCTGTCTCGTCTCCTTTGCTGTCGTTGGCATCAAACGCAGCTAGCAGAGCTTCGCCAAACAGGTCCATTGCTGCCCGAAGAGATGACCGAAGTGAATCCCATTTCCGTAGCGGTTTGACATTTGCAGACAAGAATAGGGATAGCAGTCGGAGGATGAGGGACTGTTGACTAAGGGCTGGTGACGGCGCAGGGAAGAGCGCGCTGAGGATCGCATGTGGCGGAGATGATAACGCAGGGATGAACGGCTTCAGTAGTATGTGTGCACGCATATATCTGGAGCGGAATGTTGGCGCTGGAGATACCCATGCTCCCGCTGTAGGGCTTAGCACGGACGCACTGGCAAGTCCGGACACGAAGTCGTCAATGGCGTCTGGAGGAGCATTGACTGTTGTGAATTCTCCGAACTCGTCGTCACCACTGTCGACAGCGAGAGTAGGAGGAAGGCTATCCTTGCGTGCCGCGTTTTGGACCTTAGATTGGGACTCGAGCTCGTCCAAGACAGCCATAAAGCTAGGCCGGTCTGCGCCGAAGGCCCGCCATCGTTTCTTCCAGACCCGTTCATCGGTGGAGAGCTTGCCAAGAGCGCGGCAGGTCAGTGCATATGCGGGGATGTCTGGAACCGCAACATATGAGAGGATGAGGATGTGCACGTCTACCGGCAAGCGTCCGATGAGAGAGAAATTAGCAGGGGCCCTGGATGCTGGTACCTGCGAGGCACGTTTGGCGGATGACTGTGTCGAATATAGTTTGACGGGTTCGAGAGTAGCAAACTTGTCCATACTGTGTGGGAGCACACCCGCCGCTCCCGACGAGTGCCGCGTGCTGGGCTTTTCCGCTTGGTGGTACGATTTGTAATGACTTTGTTTTTCGTAATGTTCAGGGGCACTTGGCGCAGTGGTAGCGCGCTCGCTTTGCATAATCACGTGATTGAGGACTGCGAAAGGCCATGGGTTCAATCCCCATAGTGTCCATATACATTTTGCTCTTGTTGGTAGAGCTAATCAGCTTTTCTGCAGATCACACACTTTAGCCTTTGCGCACAATGGTGCGTTGTGATAGGGAATGAGCTGGAGGCCTGACTCTCTTCCAGAGTATCTGTTTACTACTAAGCGCTTGCTTCGTGGCGCTGATAGACGCCTAAATTAATGAACGCATTTAGTTACACCTGTAAGATTGTTTCTTGGTCTTCTGCGTCATCCACCCGACCACTCGTTATGAGTGCCCGCCAGCCCTTCATTCCTTTGCCTAAGTCTCAATCTCTTGTGTCCATGGATACCGAACAAACTCTTGGTGCTGATAACTTCAACGAAGCCGCAGATGTGACTCGCGCCCCTCGATCCTCTGCTCCCGAGAACACGCCGATGTGCTCTGCCTCTCCGCTTTCTGCTATCAACAAGCCTCTCAATATAAGTGGTTTTGCCAAGAATAGATCAAGCAATACTCGCAAATCCATCGAGGACTCTTCTCGCATTCGTTCTCCTTTGCCCTCGTTTTCTCGCATCTCCTCTGCTACTGGGCTCCACTCTGCAACATCCTTTCGTTTCCCGCTTGTACAATCAGCTCCGAGGTCCCGCTACGAATCTGCTTCCGATGATTTCTCTGCGAACAAGGCGCATATACCCACTTTGCACCCCGGTTTCGACGATGCAGACGCTGTTCAGACTGGAAATGCTGTCTCCTCACAGCCTCCGGACCCCCGTCCGCGTAAAAATACACGCTATAGTATCGAACGCCCCTCTGAAAGACTTGGCGAAGAGCCATATGGTCACCGCAATTCTGAGGACGATAAC
Source organism: Phanerodontia chrysosporium (assembly GCA_001910725.1). Classification (NCBI taxonomy): domain Eukaryota; kingdom Fungi; phylum Basidiomycota; class Agaricomycetes; order Polyporales; family Phanerochaetaceae; genus Phanerodontia; species Phanerodontia chrysosporium. The sequence goes on from MJGA01000008.1 coordinate 947,904, forward strand.
TGTCGCACCGTCGACTCCACCAATCAAGAGCATCTAAGGACGGAACTGCGTGACGATGCTTACACCTCCGCTGATTGCGAACGCAGCAAGCCCCCTTTCGTCACCCAAAGCGCGTAGAGCGTCCCGACGAGCTGGAGCTTGGTGATCATCAGAATGTGGCCAAGCGTGCCAGGGCCGGTATCGAGGTGCGTTTCTCACACGATCTCAGACGTACTCTCCATTCGTTGAGTTTCCCGCAATTCCTGTAGCTCATACCAACAAATGACGATCAGGCTGTCTATGGGTCCGACTTTGGCACCCCACCGCCGCCTCCCCCTTTTAGCCTTTCGACGATACGCACTCCTTCTCCGCCTCCTTACGCGCGCCAGCGGCTCGAAGATATACGCGAGGATCATGCGATACGCCGTCTTTTGGGACGAGACCTCGATAGCGTCGTCGATGCGCATTTATCCAACTATAATGAGTCCAAGAATCGGTGGTCTGAATGCTCAGAGGAAGAATGGATGGCCGGTGCGAAGGGTATGGTCCACTGCTCAGCCCGAGACGATTCCCATTCAGTCACTCACCTCTTATCAGAAATATGTGCGAAGTTCTCGGGCTTGATGGACTTTGTGAGTTCACAACCGCCTCTTTCTATGTGTATTCCACTATAATTGACTTGCTACAGGTGAAGGAACATATGGAGTGCATACTTTCTAAGTATTATGACATATGTTGTGTTCAGTTGCTGATCGTCCCGTAGGCGAAAGCTCAACCTCTACACGTCTCTACAGTCTACAATCTCCGCCCACCGTACGGTGCTTGCTGGGCGTGAAGAGACTCTGAAGATCGTTCGAGACTCTCTTGTTCGAGAAAGTGGCAAGGTCGTTTCAACTAAACTCAACGATACGCAGGATTCCGAGGGCGTTCAGGGGACTTCACACCTGGGATGAAAGAGAATAGCGAAGCTCTAGAACATTGTCTGCGACGTGCATTTTGTGGACGCTGTACGGGTTTCTGAGCTATGCGCTTCCCTTGCTAGCTGTGTATTTGCATTGCACACTGATACCCATGGACAATATGATGATCATACTGCCTGCGACTAAGCTGATGTACGAATGTGGTGGCACAGGACACAGCTTTCTGTTCCTTTTGCTAGTCAGGGATCCCTTCAGGGCTCACCGGAGTTGGTAAAGTCATGGGTCTGATTCCTTCGCCACATCCAAGTCGCCGACCTTGTAGTGAATGGAACTAGCAAGGATGTCTGCGCGTCCTGGTAGCGTAACCACACCATCAGACCAGTCGCACTCCGAGATGTTATAGCGCACCGTTCAACATCTTCAGCGTCGGAATGCGGAGCCCTTCAAGGCTCTCCGTCAAGACTGCGGGAGCGTCCCAAGGTCAGTCGACGTCCATGTCTTTCAACAGAGCAAGGTTTCTTACCAATGGGCATGGACGTTGCGGTCGCGATGAGGAGCAGCAAGCCTCCAAACAGTGACTGGAGTCGCATTGATAGCTCGCTAGCGACGGACAATTTTGGACAAGAGTCGTACGGCCATCCTGGTGGTGAAGCAGGTTATAACGTGGTCCCTTGCGGCGGCTCAACCCCGGATGCGATTAGCTCCGGTTGGGAGAACAATGCCACACTTGCATGTATCACGTATCACCGCTAGAGGGTCTGTGGTCTCGCGGAGCCCCCCCATAGAAGCTGATCTGGGTGTATGCCGTGAGTAAGCCGCTCTGGATAGCAGTCCGTCCCAAGTCGCACCTACGACCAGCAATAGGTTGCGAAGAAAGTGCAAAGATGACGGAACGTCAGCTGTGGCTGATGGTGAATGTTCTCAATAGATGCATCGAGTAACGGCATCGAGACGTTGACACTGCAAGGAGACGAGCAGAGATTGCAGGCGACTGGATAAGGCATCACCGGGGTCACCGACTATTCGGGCAAATGCTGATTCGTACTCACATAGCTCGCTTGATGCGGGAATGAACCGCTCCCAGAACGATCCAAGGGAGATGTTCTGTGCAGAAGCGGTATGGTGTTCCCTACAGCATCCGCCGGAAGCCGTTTGGGCATGCCTTCGTGGCGCACTGTCTTGTTCGCACCCATGCCCATATGGCTCTCATCAGCATCCGTTCACCGCATTCCTGATGTTCGAACTGAATCTGTAAAGCTTCTATCTCAGCGGCGATACGCACCCAATACACCTCGGGACATCCGTGCATCATATGGCCCAGAGGCCTGGGAGCACCCTCGTAAAGCGTTCCTTCTCCTCTCTTCTACCTGCCACCTCCACCTCGTCGCCTCTCACTCAATGGCATCAACGACTACTACACTTCTAGCTTTCGCCCTTTTCCTCGTCACCGTCCTGCATGCGCTTACAACCTACCGCTATGAGATCCGCTTACGCGCGCTCCAGCCTCCGGCTCCGAAGGAATATTGTGCGTTGAAAGTTACATCCTTTCCCAATATTCGCTGAATCGCGCCCAGCCTGGTTGGGGAACAATCACCCAGACCAGCTGCCCATCCACATTGGCCGCGTAGCTCTGGTCTGGGATGATCCTTCCGACTGGGGACTACTCGAAGACGACCAGTGGGGGTCGCTCTTCGAGACGGACGGCTTTACAAAAGTCGGGCCGCACAATCGTACATTCCAGATCTCAATGATGCACCAATTGCACTGCTTGGACGTCATACGCGTCGGCTTCGTCACCAACCGCACAGGCTTCGCGCACCATATTGAACACTGTCTTCGGTATCTGCGACAAAGCGTCCTGTGCTGCGCCGATGATACCCTCGAAGAGACCCATCCGCGGTTGAACGATGCTGGGGAGTGGGTGTACGCGGCTAGCGGGACGGGAATGGTGCATGAGTGCAAGGACTGGACTGCCATAAGGAGGTACATGAACACATATCCAGCTGACGAGTGTGGGTCGCCTGACTGCATCTGATAAATGTCGTGGCTGGAATGGTGTTGCTGTACGATATGTGTACTTTACCTCGTTTGTGACATCACTCGGTCGGAAAGTCTGCAATGCAAATTTTGAGATCGCTGACTGTATGGGGGTGCATCATGCCGTCTGTAGGTACGCGTTGTAGAAGAAGAGTGGAAGTAATATACTACGTTGCGACATAAGCAAGACTCAAGTACGTGGGTGGCTCGGACTTACCATTCGCAAACCATTACAGCTCAATCTCACGAACACCATCCTTGTCCACTATCTTGACCTTGAATCGGTCAGGCGATACTACCAACCGCTTTGACACCTCGTCTATGCAGCGTTTCAGCGTGGCGATGCCTTCATCTACATCCGCTTCGGGGTTATGGTATCTATGAAGATGATCAACTAAAAGCACGCAGTCCGGGTTTCTGCGGGCGTACTTGTCAAGGAGAGAAAGCGTGAAGTAGCTTCCGTAGCCGTGTGCGGCGAATGGCACCTCCGCTAGAGTGCCAAGATAGTCTACCCAGTACAGGTGAGGTGTATACGTGTTGATGTCATAGCCGCCGAGGAGAAGATTGACAGAATATGGCTTGCGGCTGCGCAACGAGTCTGCGAGTGACCGTCGGATCCAAGAGGCGGCAGATGGTGGGCGGAGGGGGAAGTTGTTGCGAATATGGTACAGGCGGATGTTGCGCTCAATGTATTCCGCAAACTGAACGGTATCACCTAAGAGTATAAAGGGTTGGGACACGATTATATAGGTTCCAGTTGTCACTATACCTGGTTCCCCGGAGTACGCCATGAGCAGATGCGGGCTCAGCTCTTTGATCTTGTCTACGTCGCTCTTGACCTTGATGATGGAGTGGACGGCGGTGGTATCTGCCGCAACGAGCACATACCCCTTTCCTGTAAGAGCAAATGCAGTTTCCATGATGCGAGGATGTGGGAGACGGTGGGAGGTGAGGGGAGGGACGAGAGCAGACCGCGCAATGCTGCAGGACGCGTCACTTCGGTAGACGCTTGCCCACTCGCGACTGTCAAATTCGTTGACTCAGCACATTTCCCCGCACACTCTCCGTGTCGTCCGCTCTCTCTTCGTTCCTCTGCGGTGAACAGACCAGTCGGCGATGGCGCAGACCAGTGAACTCAAGGCGAGACGGCGCTCAGATTATCCCTTCTTTCTTTCGTACAGGACAAGATGGTCAGTCTCGTTCAGCTCCTTGTGCATTCGGGCATCCTGACGACTCACTGCCCTGACAGGAGCGACAACGACCAATATGCGCACATAAACAACTCCATATATTACCACTTCTTCGACTCTATCGTCAACACATATCTCATACGACATTGCGGGCTTACTCCACCCAATGGGCCCCTGATTGGCCTTGTCGTTTCCTCCTCCTGTCATTTCTTCGCGCCACTATCCTTTCCATCAGTCCTTGACCTCGGCCTCCGGGTTAGCAAGCTTGGAACAAGTTCCGTGACCTATGAGGTCGGTGTTTTCGAGGAAGGGAAAGATATGCCAAATGCGGTGGGAGGGTACACCCATGTCTTCGTGGACAACACGAGTAGGAAGAGCGCGGCCATGGGACCAAGAACGCGGGAAGGACTCCAGAGGCTTCAGTCTCCTGTCGCAATCCTTGTGCAAACGAAACTATAGATGCTCTCATTATTGACGAGTGCCAATTGTTTATGCTTAGAGCTATCTCAACATGAGGTGCGTGCAGCTCTTGAGTATGGCTTTGCGTACGATGGCTAAGCGTATAGATGCATATTGATCGCTGAACTCTTGTACCGACACAGATTAGCTGCCTTTCTCGTCCGTTTCCCCTCAGTCTCCGTAATAGCTGTTCGTATTTGGACGCCAGAGGTCTCGGGTATCTCTGAAGTCCAGCGCGCCGTGCAGCGCAGCATAGACCTTGTCGACCCGACTCCATGTAGTTGCCATGCAAGCTACGTTAATGGCGATTACCAGCAGGACGAGGACGACGGTCCATACGGACAGCGAGGGTGTGGGTCGGTAGCCATAGTAGCCATCCGACGCATGAGAAATGTGGCTATCGAGGTCTTTCTCGACGTCGTCTTGCACGAGAGGTCTATACTCTCCTTGCCCTGCCATGACTGCGTTTAATGTGAGTCCGCGTGCGTCTTCACGCTTCGATAAGTACTGACCGAGACGGGTGCACAGTTCGGACTGCTATGGAGCGGACGACGGCTGGCCTCAAGTATCTATCGTACAGCTATCATCAACCAGTGGGATGCGAAGATGGCACGTTCTCATCCCCGCGCCTCTCAGGCCAGTCAGCCGTGTTTGCAGCTTCTCTGTTGTCGACCTTGATACTGTACTGGACGACCTAAAGTTCACGTCACGGTCACAACGGCCATGAACTGGACGTCTGCGAACTGGGGTCACGGGTCACAGGGGCATTTGGCGGGCGCTGGCGCGCCAGCGGCTTTTCTAGCCTTTGATTGGCTGCTTGGGCGTTACGACGGCGCTGAACTGTGAACTCGACCATCCAAGCGTCACGGTCACAAGCCGTGAACTTTAGGTCGTCCAGTACAGTAACAGCCAAGCGGGCACATGCTCCCAGCGCTTCGCGACCTTCGGTATGGCGAGTTCGGCCTGTCTGCTTCCATATCCCGGCACGTGCAGAGTGCAGATGGTCCATCTGTTGGAGGAGCGTGCGGAGACGTCGTATTCATCTCTTCTCTTTCTTTCGGCCCACGCCAGGCCCGTGATGCGAAGTCGCTCGTTTCCCCGAGCGTCCCACGCTTCTGTGCCGTCCGTCGCCATGTCTTCCCCTACACCCCCGTCCCGAGTCCCTCACCTCCCCGCAGCCCACCTTGGAGCAGATCCACCACCATGCTCTCTCCCGACCTTTCCGACTTGATAGGTTTTGGCTGCGAGGCTGTCCTTTGGGGTACGTCTAGACGAGCCTTGTGGCGGCGTTAGTGCGCCTAACTGACCGGACTTCGGCCGCAGGCATGTACTCAATCTTATTCGTCGTGTCGGTCATGGTGATGCTCTGGTCGTCGTACTCGCCGCGGTCGAACAAGTTCATCTTTTTCATGAACTGCTTCCTCTTCGCGTGTGCGACGACACACTTTGGGATGACTTTTAACGGCTTCTACACTGTTCTGGTTCGCCTAATTCGCTCCTGCATTACTTTACCCCAACTCACCGCGATACAGGGAAGTACGGGTGTCGACGGCTACGCGAATGGGTCCGCCGTTGGTTTTGGCGAAAACCTTCTTATTTCAGTCACGGATTTCATTGGAGAATGCATCCTCATGTATCGCTGCTGGGCCATCTGGGGTGGGAACCTCTGGATCATCGCGGTTCCCTTCATCGCCTCACTCACCGCCCTCGGTGCGTTGCTCCGCGAACGTTTACCTCGTCGTTAGCTGATCCCGAGCATACCTAGCCTGCTTCAGTGGTGGCGTGGCGCTCGCTACGCGAATTGCGCCAACGGCAGCGGCCCCCCCGGCTGCAATTCAGCCGCTCGTATTTGCGGCATACATCCTCCCGCTCATTGCAAACTTCATGCTGACAGTCCTCATCGCCAGTCGGATCTGGTGGCTGACACGGGGCACGATCACTTACCTCGGCAAGGTCTCCACTGGAAAGCGAGGCACGGCTTTCAAGGCTGCAATGATCATCATCGAATCCGGGGTGCTCTATTTCGTCGTGCAGCTGGTCTACCTGACCGTCTTCGCAGTGGGAAATAGCTCGGACCAACTCATGTCGCTCATCGCCGTCCAGATCTATGTATGACTATTTCCTATTGCCTCATTCCGTTACTAATCCAAACGGCGCCAGGGTATCGCTCCGACGCTCATGATCATCCAGGTTGGCCTCGGCTTCTCCTCTTCCGACTCAACCAATCCAACGACGACAAAGACTGGAATGTCGTTCGCCCGGGGAGGAGGCATCAGCGGAGGCACGACACGCACTACGACTAGCGCACCTACGAGTGATATGCCCTCGACAGCCCGCTTCGGTAACAGCGAGCCGGATATCATGATCGCTGGCAGCAGAAGTCACATGGACTTTACGGAAAATCCGGAGAAGGCAGATGCATTCCTGGTGGTATCTGCTGTGTAGATTGGCTCGGATTTTGATATCCAGAGCGACGCGACACTCGTTTCACACTTTCTACTAATCTACCTGCGTTTGGCTGTACTTTCTTGGTACCAAATCTACGTGCATCGATTCAGACTAGTGCTTCTAGGATGGTGCACACCTCAACATTTTGTTGCTTTCGCTCTCAAGCCTGGAGTAGCTGTACACTGCAATCGCATTCATGTCCGATGACCTGTCTGGGCTTGACACTAGACTCTAGGTACATTCTGGTGTCATACAATCCTCTGCTGGATGCTCATTCATATACCGTCTCACCACGGTCCAGTCCCTACACTCGTGTACCATATTGTCCCCACTTGCCGCGTGTACCCAATTCCCGTCCGGGTCAAGTTGAGGTTCGTCCTCCTCCAACGTCGTATCCGCACAACATAGTACGCTCTGGCGCAGATAGCGCAAGCAGTGCTCGATGTGATGCGCGAAGCCTGTACGGTTGGTGACGAATCCGACGCGAATGACGTCCAGACAATGCAGCTGGTGCATCATTGAGATTTGGAACGTGCGTTCGTTTGGGCCAACCTTGCTGAAGCCGTCCGTCTCAAACAGGGAACCCCACTGGTCGTCATCGAGCAGGCCCCAGTCGTGAGGGTTATCCCACACGAGCGCGACACGCCCAACGTGAATAGGTAGCTGGTCCGGATGGTCGTTTCCTAACCATGCTAATCCAAGGGTCAGCGCTTCCACCGGAAGTCAATATAAGACGTCGTACAATAATCCTTAGGGACAGGCGGTGTAATCGCGCGCAGGCGGACTTCGTAGTGGTGTGTCGTCAGCGCGTTCAAGACTGTGACCAAGAGTAGTGCGAAGGCCAGGACTAACGTCGTCGCAGATGGGGCCATAACCCGGGGTGGGTTAGTCTGGTCCATAGCTCGTCAGGTTCAGTATATACGGGGTCCGAGGTTCTTGGCAAGAGAAGTCGGCAAACTGAACGGGTCTACGAGATGCAAGTCAGCAACTGTAGCCTCCATTTGGACTTCTGCATGCGCACATTCCCGTGATTACGCATGCCTAGTCGCTATGTTTCATTGCGAAGCGAGGCACTCCCATACCCGCACTTGCGAACAAGATTGGGTGGGTGAGAAGTCTGTTCTAATCAGTGTACGAACATGGAATTGCCACACGGAACGGTGTTTGGAATAGGTTATAGCGAAGCTGATTGCATATAAGTTCTTCCGGTCTAACTTGATGAGATAGCATGGAGCGGAGATGACTGGTCGACACACCCACCAGAATGCCGTCGTCCGCTAGCTACGGTGATTACGCGCTGTTACCGTAACGTTTGCGGGATCTAACAAGGAAGGTCATTTGACTCTGCTACGGGCTTCACTTCATATATCGAAGGCACCACTTACCATGTCCTGAGGAACCCTTCGGAGGCGTGTTAATGGAAGTCCAAACCCTGTTTGTACGCAATTTGGGTCATGCACAAGGTTGTAGCAGGGATTCGAGGAAGCCTGAGGGTAGTTAGATAGGAACTAGAGATTCCCTTCGATCACAATCTCCAGACTTACGATGGAACATACCACGTTTTCTAGCTAATCGGACTGATTGAGTAAATATGGTGCCGGTGGCGTACTCGTCGGGTAAGTAGGACGTGCAGCTCATGAGCAACCGAGCACTCGCCGCGCTCAATGGACTTCTGCGGCGTTATGCTGGACACGTGTACGGGAGAGAAGAAAAGAATCAGGAGGTCAAATCAAGAAACATGCGCCGCATCACTTGCTGTCCGCTCTCGACCCAATATTGAGATATTGGTCATGTGCATCGTTAGGAGATAGGGCATCTTCGAGATGTGCGGAGACTAGCAGCCGAGAAGCTAGACTGTTTGATGAGAAGCTACGTACAGTTCGCGAAGCGGGCATGAGTACGCACAAATTCCGGAGGGAAGAGATGGCTCCATCCCTTCCCACCACGCTCTCGAAGTTCGTTCAGCTGTGCAATGCAGAAGTCGAGTCGCAGTTGCCTCGGTGCATATGAGAACTAGATATTGACTAGTGTCTTGATTCTGCAAGAGGCCATGTCGAAATGTATTCTGCGGCGTGCTGCGTCCTGCTGGGAGTATCACGATCTCAACCCATGCCTCGGCATCTAGAGAGGCTAAGCGCATCGTAACGGCGTTGCATCACAAAATCGGCGGGTCTTCGGAATGCAACCGCACAACTCATTGTAGTGCATTTCGAGCGACTATTTGCAGTGCTAGGCGACGTGGCGACTGGCCCTAATTGCTGGCTTCGGTGAGGGGACGTCTTCTTCAGCTGGTACAAAAGCTTGTATGAATCGTTTTCCCATCCAGTTTCTGGATTTCTGGCGAGTTTAGGGGTGGAAGAGGACAATGGTCGATGTTTCGTTCAGCGCGTCCTCTGCGTCACGGAAGACATATCATCAAAATGGGAACATGTACATCAGTAGAGTAGGAACAAACATGCACTGAAGAACAGTGTGACTTACATGAGTGAGGCTATGGTCGACGACATATGGTAGCCGTCGACTCTGACTCCACAACAAGGATCGCGTTGCAAATTCATGGACTTCCCGTGCACGAGGAATTGACGTCTGAAGCAGGAACCAATGTCAGGCCGCTGCTGAGTAGAGCCCCGCATCTAAAGGGTCCGGATGTGTATTGCGGATAGCGTTACCGTTTGGCGTGAGCAGTCCGCAGAAGTCCTTTGTATGCGTATGGGAACTGTCCCGCCACATACGCGTACGGTCCATCAGAAGGTTAGATTCGGACGGCTGTACGAAGATGGTTATATGCAGCGTCTCCTACGTATAAGTATCAGTTGGGAAACCCCCCCTTGAACAGGCGCGAATACGTGACAATAATCCCCAACGCACACATGTATCTCTTCAAAAGCATTGCATGGCTCCTCGTCGTCGCCAACCTCGTTGCAGGGGCACCTACAGGTATGCAAGTCGCAGCTGATACTACTAGCGTAGCTGACGCAGGCGTTCACAGAAATCTTGCCGGAGCTGCAAGGTAGATAGGATTACTAGTTTTACTGACTATGGAGGCAAACTCACCTGCTACCAGCTCGTGCGCGAGACGATGGTAGAAGCCCTGGGCCGATCCTGGCACATAGAATACACTACGTGATTGACGAGTCGAGAGCTAAAGGGGATAGGCGGGGCGAAGAGGTGTCATAGAGCGAAGGCTCCAGCCATGGAAGCCTGATTTATTGTTGTATGGTCAAGTAGTGTTCAATGATTCCAGCGATGAGAGGAACAAACAGCTTGTTGCATACTATCGCACGACCGCGGTTTTCTGAATGTACAAAAGAGGGAAGTTCATTCCGCTGCGCACAATGTTTACCCTCAAGATGCGTGACCACGCGGCTATCCTACTCTTTGCCGCCACTTGCGAACTCCCTGACCATCTAACATGACACATCAGTACAGTCCTAGGCTGCGACTCAGGTACTCACCAAGCCGAGCTGTAATGGCTCCTCTGTCCAAGCAGGGTTATCGTCTCCCAGAACAATATATCCGAGTGTTTTGAAGCCCAGAGATTCGTAGAATGCTGAATTGTCGCCGATATTGGAGCTGACAAGCCAGCTGGCACGTCGATTTCTGTCTGCCTGCAGGGTGCATTTTAGGGAGGGGACGCAGGAGAACATAGTACCACAGCTCGTACCGTGTCCGTCAGAGCACGCACCAAGGACGATGCGTATCCCTTGCGCCGGTGTTCTTTGACGGTTAGGAGTGCTTCGACGCATAGCATATCCTGCACGCGGGCACCGAGGATTTCCGATACGCAATTCTTGGTCTTATCCTTGAACTCTGTGATGCGCTTCAACAAAGTATGAGTTGCGTGTCCACATTCAACTATCTACGCGTGCAAACCTTCTTCTGCTCTGCACTGTCTAGCCAAGTGCTCAGCGCCGCAAGACGGCCAAGGATCACACCGATGAGTCGGCTCAATGGTGATTCAGGTTTCTGAGATTGAGACGGGGCGGAGCCCCTGCGCAAAGGTTGTCAGACTCAGCTCACGTTGGCACGGAGGAAGTGGTGACTGACCATACCATGAGAGAAGAAACTGCGCCGATTCCCCATACCTTGCCCTGCCGAATCAAGTTCGCCCAGGCCGGGTAGAGCAAAAGATAGAAGATAAACTCTTTGATGGGCGACCTCTTTGTTGTCTATGGCAGAAGCTCGCATCAAGCGAGTCTAAGAGAGAACATGAGTTGAAAGACGCACCGTGGACCCGTAAACGTAACGTAAGAGTGTATCTTCTGTCAGCTGTTGACGACGTGTAACATATACGGAGTGTACAGTTGCTGGCAAACTCACTAGACCGACGGTCAGCTCAATGAGGGGAAACCACCTATACACCACGCACGGAAGCCTAGGCGCCTCGGGACGGCAGCTGCCTCAGTGATCCCAGAGCAACGAGAGGGCATGGTGCTGTGCAAAGGATACTACTAGGAATGACGGTGGGGGTAGACTCCTTGTCTTGATACACCTGCTCGCTGTGGGGAGGCTGATATGTAGGACGATGCCGAGATGATGCGATCCCAAGATCAACCTTCGCGACACCCACGCCTTCTGTGACCCATGCTGCTGACGTCTGTTATCTCTTACTACACCGCGCTCTAAAGTTCGGATGTGTTAGCTGTATCTTGTTCCATGCGGAGCATCCCTTGCAGGCAATAAGGAGCGCCGGGTACTGACCCTGGGGCCTGAAGCTTGCGCAGTGCTGAGTACTAACAGCCTGAGTCAGTAGGCTTGACGAGAAGACTGAATCATCTCGATCGTGGAATATTGGGACTCTGGAAGAGCTTGGAGGCAAGAGACGTAGGCGAGATCATCGTGGTCGCAAAGCATCACGCGTCCCATGGATTGGAGCTCAGGAAACATTTACGACGAGATTCATGGGGTCCTGCAGCGCGTATCAGGGTCCTTGGGGTCACACTGAGCGATGCTGAATCTTTGTACCAGCCACAAGAATTCGAGGGGGCATTTATCAGAGCAAACGAGAGACCTGTGCATTAGCCTTTCTCCCACAGATGCATCTGTTACATCGGCTCCTCTGAGCCTGTGTGCGTGCCGAAACGTGCCTTTCATCCATCGTCCATCAACGCTCGGGATGCGGTCGAACCTGTTGAGGCGTGATAACGAACAAGGTGTATTAGCCCGGCGGTGATTCGCGCTACAGTGCCCAGCAACGATAGCGTACGGTGTAGAGCGGCGAGAAAGCCTGGCCATGGGCTCACCTCAGGCGGTGAAGAGCGACAATCCTTGGGCTGGTCCAGGCACAGCGCGCAAGAGTGGGAGGGTGGTGGCGTATACTAAGTCAGATGCTCGTGCCTGTTCATGCACAACTGCCAGATAGGGATGCGAACTCTCTCGTGTATCATGCGCAGGATCTACTCGGGACGCAATTGGGTCACCAGAGTAAGTAAACCGTCGGGATCCACGGTGGACTCGCATAGGAAACGCCTCCCGGTGCACTTGACGTGGAGAAGAGAGGACATGAGGCCAACATCTACTAAGAGCTAGAGAGTCATGTTGTCAACGGCATGTAACCGCGTTTGTGAACTGACTGATCGCGTACTATGTTGTGTGGAGGCGCTCTGACACGGAAGCAGCGTCATTCGCCACACAGGCTTGATGTCATGAGACTGAGGTGTACCAAGCCCCTTGGTTCGACTCGCTGAGTCTTCAGCACTTGTTCATGGGCTGACGGGATGTATTTAGGGGACGAACATAGCCGTGATTGAAATATCCTTGCGCTTTTCTGGTAGTCTCCGGTTCACAGGCAGTCTGCCGCTGTAGTCAAGGAGTGGATGCACTTGCACGCGAAGCATCTTGAGCGAGCTGGACAGCAGAAAGTCCCAGGGCGAGATGCAAAGGCTGATTCGACAAAGTGCGTGCAGCGCTTGGTTTGGACATGCTCACGTGGGACGTCACACGCGTCGTGAACGCGAAGGGCGCGCGCCTGATTTATCGCGGTTTTTGATGATTATATTCTGCTCCTTTGACCTCTCACACCATGTCCGACCTTCCCCAGCTACTCCTCGCCTCACTCAATCCTGCAACGAGAAAACATGCGGAGCAGAGCCTCCACGCCCTTAGCCAGCAGTCAGGCTTCCTCCCCCACCTTCTCCGGCTTGTTCTCGAACCATCTCAGGATAAGTCTGTGCGGTTGGCCGCGAGCGTGTTCTTCAAGAATGTTGTGAAGAACAAGTGGGATGATGTGAGTCGCAGACCATGCATGTGTGGCCCAATGCTCAAACACATTTCATAGGAGGAGGCACCCGTCTCAGAGGCAGACAAGGCATCTCTGCGCAATGACCTCGTTCCCGCCATGATCGCGCTGTCTGCGCCTGGAGACAAACCTATTCGAGCACAGATCGCGGAATCCATATCTCTGATCGCCAGTGCCGACTTCCCAGAGCCGTGGTCAGATCTCATAGATGTGTGTGCTGTCCCTGTGTATCTCAACGAGTTGCCTGACGTTCTGCATCGTAGAAATTGGTCAATTCGCTATCGAGCACGAACTACGCCATCAATATTGGTGTTCTCCAGACTGCACACTCCATCTTCCAGCCGTGGCGTGCCGCAACCCGATCTGATGCACTCTATACTGTCATTAACTATGTCCTATCACGGTTCAGCAAACCATTTTTGCAGCTGCTCGAGCACACCGCGGAACTGCTCCTCAACAATTTACCTGGTGATGCCACCTCAACTCCCCAGATGCGTGCGCAATCGATGCACCTCCTTGTCGAACTATTCTACGACTTGACGTGCCAGGATCTGCCGCCTGATTTCGAGGACAATCACGCCAGGTTCTTTGCCCCGCAGACAGGTCTATTCCTTCGCTTCATGACATGGGATCCGCCAGAACTTCGTGGAGACGTGAGTTGGTCTTACAATTATGCGGACTTTGCGTTTAACCTATGCCCTTTTCGGCAGCCGGACGATACTACTCCGTCTCTGCCGTCGCAGATCAAGACTGGGATCCTCGAAATTGCCGAGATGTACATCAAGCTCTATCCGGAGACTCTGCATACGTCAGCCTCAATTGAAGCTCTTGTTCAGGGTGTCTGGGAGCTTGTAGGAGGTGGCAAGCGTCCTGGTGTAGCAGACGACCAGGTGTGTGCGATGCTCGTTTGATCTTGATAGAGACTAATTATGTCCAGCTGGTCTCTCAAGCACTGCGCTTCATCTCTACTGCAATTCGCTCAGGTTACTATAAGCAACTATTCTCCTCTAAAGAGACCATCTCTGGTCTGGTCCAGGGTGTTGTCGTTCCCAACGTGGGTCTGCGTGGTACGTAGCATACCATGCCCTCCAAAATTCACCTGGACTGAACTTGACATTCATCAGAGCATGAGATCGAACAGTTCGAGGATGATCCGCTGGAGTACATTCGCCTCGACCTTTCTCTCCCCTCTGCCTCTGGCGGCCTTGGTCTTGGCTCGCATGATGCGGTCACCCGCAGACAGGCTGCTGCGGACGTCTTGCGGGCACTCGTTTCCTCCGGCTTCGAGTCAGAAGCCACAGAGGTTGCTGGCGCCTGGATTAATCAAGGCTTGGCAGAGTACAACCAGAATAAGGACAAGGAAGACAGCTGGAAGGCGAAAGACACTGCTGTATACCTACTTACAGCTGTTGCGACAAGGGGAAGTACCACGCAGGTACGTGGATACATACATGTAAGCTTAAGATCCGGGATGCTGATGATACCGTGCAGCATGGCGTGACTTCCACAAATGCTCTGGTTGACGTCGTCCGATTCTTCTCCGAGCACGTCTTCCAAGACCTGCAAGCGGCCCCTGGAACTGTCCATCCCCTCCTGCAAGTGGACGCCATCAGATTCCTGTACACCTTCCGGACGCAGCTCACAAAGCCACAACTACTTTCTGTTCTGCCTCTGCTTGTTCAGCACCTCGCCTCCGACAATTACGTCTGCTACAGCTACGCTGCAATCAGCATTGAGCGCATTCTCTTTATCAAGCAAGGCAACCAACTTCTGTGAGATCGATGCACTAGCTCGGAAGACATCAAAGGTTGACAAATACCGTATAGGTTCACTCAGGCAGACATCCACGAGTTTGCACCTGCCTTGATCGATGCCCTCCTGAAGAAGGTCGAGCAGGGCGCGACACCGGAGAAGGTGGCCGAGAACGACTATCTTATGAAATGTACGTCAGGCCGACGTCTCGTCGTTCGCCTGCTGACAGTATTCTTCAGGTATCATGAGGGTCATCATCACCTCCCGCTCTTCGTTGGTCCCCATCTTCGACAAGACCCTTAGCCGCTTGGTCACTATTCTGGGTATTATCTCCAAAAACCCGAGCAACCCGAACTTCGACCAATACATCTTCGAGAGCATCTCCGCCCTCATCCGGTTCACTGTCTCCGCCAAGCCTGAGACTTTGTCAGTGTTCGAACAGGCTCTTTTCGGCCCTTTCACCATTATCTTGCAGCAGGACATAGATCGTGCGTCGATTCTTGTTGTTTCATGTGCTCATCTAATAACCGTACACAGAGTACATTCCCTACGTCTTCCAACTCCTCGCTCAAATGCTGGAACTTCATACTTCCGACGTACCGCCTGCTTACCGCGAGCTCCTTCCTTTCCTGCTGACACCCGCCAGTTGGCAACAAAAGGGTAGCATTCCCGGTCTGGTGAAGCTCCTGAAAGCTTTCCTTGCGCGCGACGGGCGTCAGATGGTCGCAACAGGTCAATACATGAGCGTGCTTGCCGTTGTGCAGCAGCGCCTCATCCCGTCGAAGATCAACGACGGCTGGGGCTTCGAGCTTCTCCAGGCGGTCATGCAATATATTCCGCCAGCAGACCTGAAATCTTCTATCCGCGCGATTATGATCACGCTTCTTACCCGTATGCAGACCAGCAAGACCGACAAATACGTCTATCACTTCACGTATTTCGTCCTGTTCGCCATGGCAATCAACGTCGATGGCCTAGAACCGGACTTGATTGCGGGCGCCGTGGAGGAGATCCAGCCAGGGTACGTCATAGCGCATAACTTGCACACGATTAATGTCTGACGTCCATGTGCAGGCTGTGGTCGCAGATTCTGTCGAACTTTATAGTCCCGCAGGTGCCAAAGATGCCCACTAAGGACCGCAAGGTCGCCGCCATCGGCCTGACGCGTCTCCTGACTCAGAGTCAGGTCATGCTGCGCGAGCCGGCAGTGACGCAGTGGTAAGTTCAACGTGATCGGGTCCCATCGCATCGAACTGACTTCCGCCCAGGCCAACAGCATTTAACGCGCTTGTCAAGCTATTCTCAGAGCCGCAGTACCTCACGAAGGAGAAGGACGAGGACCCCGACGCTGGGCTCACGGCGATTGACTACGAAGAGCAGAACGCGGGATACCAGGCGGCGTACTCGCGGCTGGCGGCTTCCGAGACCACCAGTGTGGACCCTGTCGCGCACATCGCGCATCCACGTGATTTCCTTGGCACAGAGCTTGTACGTCTCACGAAAGCGGACCCTCGCGTCAAGGGGCTGCTGCTCGGTGACCCTGCCAACTCGGTGTTCCTGCAGGCGTTGGCAGGTGCAGGTTATGCAATCTAGGAAGGTTATTGTCATGAGTCTTGCATCGCATTTGTACGTGTATTCGTCTCTCAAAATAATATTGCAAGAAGGTTATTCTCTCGACATCTCCTCCCACTGCGCTCAAAGCAACCCACACGGAGGTACAGTTTTTTAAACCCTCTCGCATCCCGGTCTTAGCTGCTACAGGTTGAACTTTCTAGTCGCTTATCGTACCGACCATTACAAAGGTTAGCGCTTCGGTAGCTACTCATACGTTGCTGTTCTGATGCTTCTGCGTCTAGTGAGCTGAATGAAATGTTAGTCACTGAGTTCGGTTCCCGCCTTGGGCCTGACTATCGTCGCATGAGCGTGGACAAGCCGCGGGTCAAGAACAACACACAGGACGGCTCCCTTTGTGCTCGATAGCGTCGGTTACTGAAAAGTGGTGACATCCTATCACTTGGCGACCGTGAGCGGATGACTGAACATAGATCAGTCCCTTGATCCCACTCATGAGCGTTCGTTTGCGCTTCTCCCCGCGGTATGTGCGAATGCTGTTCCCATCGCGAAATAGATGCGCTGACGACCTAATCGGGCAAAAAGGTTTGTCACCATTCGTGTGCGAGGCAGTTCGTGGACTATCAGTGCAGCCACCGGGGTGTCTTGCGCTGCCACGAGCAGAAGTGCGCCGGCGGGCTGCATATCAGTATATCTTCGCAAGTCCACCACGCGATGGCCAACTAGGCCCGTTCGGGCCAAAGTGTTGGTCCGCCCAAGGCGCTCCGCCAAGGATGGACTGCGAGTAATGTTGATCTAGGTGTGTGCGCCTTGCCGAACTCCTGCAACCATGCGGTGGACATAATCTGCGTTTGCCAGGGCACAATACATAACCACTCCGCCGACCCCATTTATGAGTGCACTTTCGCGCCATTCACACACACCAGGCCATGAGTACAGGACTTACGTTGCAGACTAGCGGGCAACGGATCTTTTCTTTCAGGGTTTGTAAGGCACAGCGCCGGGAAGCTCTCAAAAAGAAAGTTATGTCGTCCAGGCGGATGGCATCACCCGCACGATTGCCTGTGACACCGCCTTGACGGCGTCAGGCGATCGACACCAATTCTACTCCTTTGAGATCCAGGCGCACAGCTGCGAGATATAGCGTGTTCGGAAGTACCGAAGGGACTCGACACCCTCTGTCTCCCCTACACCATGGATGCCCATCGGGCGGCCTACGATTCCCTTCCCCATTTTGAAGATGACTCCAAACGCGAGCCGCGCAGGAAATATACTGGCGAGGACGACGAGACGGTGTCCTCGGGCAAGAGAAGTTTCTACATCGAAGTGGCCTCATCGTCCTCTGCGTCCTGGGACATGTCCTCCTCGTTGCTCTCTTCGTGGCCTTGATCGTCGTCCGGAAACGCAGAGACGGACGCCCCCTCAATTTCGACCACAATAAGCTTGGAGAAGTAACGGGATACATCTACCAGCAGCTTGCGAACAAGCCGAGTGCAGTAGTGAAGGTGCACGTCCCACCTACTTATTTCCGCGAAATGCTCAAATGGCCTGCCGCAGTTCTACCTCGTCCCCTTGCTCTACCTGACACAGAAGCTCGCGCTGCGGAGGAACATTCGAGCAAGGCAGACGCTGACGGCGATGGATGACCAGGCCCATGCCTGGCTCGGTCTTGGTGCGACGGTCCCCGTCCTATGGCGATACAAAGATATGTTTTACAAGGGTGCTCGGGCGACGCGGCGCAATGATCTAAAGACCCTCGGCTTTCTCCTCTGTATTGTTTTCTACTCTGGTGCAAGTCTTCTGCTGGGTGTTACTGCGGCGGATCTTTTCGTCTTCGCGAATTCATCCGGCAGGAGCGGCTACCAGAATCTGACCTCCTCATCCCTGATGGCAAATATGAGTGACAATCCGGGCTGGTAAGCAAAAGAGCTATCTAGGTGTTATCGCATACTGACTACCGCTGTATAACAGGTTCGAGGAGGCTTTCCCTGTTATCAGCACGCTACCCCTGCTGAATTCCCTTGACAACGTCGTTATGACCACGACGGGTCTTGTCGGATCCGCCATATACGACGTTCCGAACTACTCAACTACTCTTGATTTCGTCAACGTCAGCGCCCTCGCCTTCCTCGCAGAATGCAAGGCTGTGCCGCAGGCAAGGCAGACCGACGACTTCGACCCCGAGGATCCCCATTATTACATCCACATCGAGGACGACTTGGAAGATTATGAGATCGCTGTCAGTACGTGATTAACGTTACCTGGTGTCGTCCGTCCTGATAACATACGCGCTACAGCTGCTCGGGCGCTGAGCATGAACTCGGCTAATTGGACAGACGGAGGCAGTCCGGCGACTGTGTTTGTTGCGACTACCATGTTGGTATCTGATGATGAAGGCGTTGTTGCGCCCAGCATAAGTCTTGCGCCCACGATCGTGCCCTTTGGCTGCAAGGTGGATCGTGACTGCGGTATGTTATACCATGAGACTACTGGACCCATGGCTATACTAAGCGCGTTCAGGCAATGTTTCTTCCGTACAGATACTCGCCTGCGACCTCAGCGTGAAGCGACAAAATCTTCTGCTTGATACGTCGGTGTTCCCTATCGCAGTATATGGCGAGATTCCGTACCCAAACACCACCTCATGGAAAACTTGGTCTGCCAAAGACGCGGCAACGCTCAATGCTAGTCTCCCGGTAGTGAGTCGAATATATCCTGCCACCTGTGCCACGGAAGTGACGCTCGCTACTTGCAGGCATGGCAATTTGGATCACTTTCGCATCACAGCCAATACACACAATATTGGACTGTAGGGAACGTGTCCGTGAATTACAGTCCGACCCTCCTCGAAGAGTACAATGACTTCATGTCCTTGCAACGTCCTATCTGACATGGTGTTCAGGACACTGATGGAAATACTCGGGTATTATGACGACGATGTGTCCGCAGTGCATCTGTGGCGGTTGGACTCATTGCTTTCGCAAGCGTTTGCACTGGTGTACTGGCGCAGTAAGCTCAATCATCGTCTGTCTTAATCATGGCGATCTGAAGATGCCCACGTTCTGTAGCTGCGGTTAGTCTGCTACTGAAGGAAGCTGAGCAGAAAGATCTCGTCCAGCAAAGTGCTTTATCACGGTCGCATGTCAAGGATCTCGTACAGGTGAGCATTGTCCGGTCTGCTTAAATGTGGGCATTCACTGGTATTGACGTGCTACAGATCGATCCAGTTGCAGTGAGTATGCCATCCACTCGAACTTGACCATGCTTTGTTGATGGCAGAGGTACAGCCGTGGTGGGGCCTGCTGCTTTCCATCGTTATGCTTTGCACGGCCATTGTGGTTATTCAGCAGCCCAAAGCCAGGACGAAGACCGGAACCCACCATGAACTCGATGGCCTCGGAGTGCTTGAGATGACGTGGCTTCTCGGTCGAGACGAGCGCGACGTCGCGGGAGAGGTAGCAGAGGTTCGCGAGCCATCACTGCAGAATCTGAGAAAGCGCGGAAAGCACCTTCTTAACCCTTACTGCGGAATTTAACGAAATTCTGGCTTGTAGAAATAGTATCTATGAGGTTGTAGATTTTCATGCGTCATAGTGGACAACATCGGACTAGCACTTGGTCGTGATACTCGAAGCTGTTTCGCACAAACAATTGTACGATTGCCCTGGACACTGTCAGATTTTGATATTCTGCAGATGACCGGCCGGTGACCTGCTATTCATGTTGAATTTCGATATGAATCTCCTGCCTTAATCTGTCCGTTCCGCATTTATCGTCTTGAACGTGCTCCGTGCATAGGAAGCCGACGGCTGGGCCCGTTGATCCGGCATCACCGTCGTGGCGTGGGAATGCCGTTGAGCGTGGACACTTTGGCCTGAATATTGGTTCAGCTTGGATCATAGCCTCCATCCTATACAAAGACCGTGTCTCCTCAACATGGATATGATCAACCTCCTTGGCGGTTTGGGTCGCGGTAGGCCAACACCCTCGAGCGACCCTCGTAGAAGAACTCTTCATGGTGAGCTCAAGATGCCGAAATTCGTCAAATTCCATCCAGAAGACCCGGCCTTACTACTTAACGAGGTATTTTGGGAAGGTTCGCACTTGTGTCTCGTTTACTGCTTGGGTGGCTCTTTATGATGATCTGCCTAGATCCGCACGAGTTCAACCCGTACAAATGCCCTGTAACAGGTCGCATCATCTATTGGGGCACAGTTCCTGTGAGTGAACGGTGAAGCAACCTCCTCGGCCTGGTTGCTCAGCGGCTCTGTACAGATGACCAGCAAGGGTCATGCAGACATCGATCCGATGCAGTTCTATGGCCGCACGGTACGCTATCTGTCGTTCATATCGCTTCGTGACCAGGAGAAACCCAAGCATCCGGATAGATGGAGTCACAGCTGGTCTACAACCTCGGACAGGGCGCTATGCCCTCACCGGAGATGCAGTTTATTAGCGTTTTGATGGATAAAAAGGTGAGTATTACTTTCTGTCAATCGTTCCTTTGCAAGTCATCGAGCTGTTGACCTCCGCTTTATCAGAGAGAGATGTTGAAGCATCTTGATACGAGTGAACTTGCAACAAAGGACTATATCCTCAAGATACATGTAGAATACATGCCCGATGACAAGAGAATCGAGCGGAAGATACGTTTGTCTGGCGGCCTCTCACTTCCTGTCTTCTCGGACAAAATCATGAAGCCACTCTTCGGACTGTGAGGCCTGCTGAACTTGCTACATTTCATTCTGAAATGACAATTCTTCAGCGTCCGAAATCTTCACGCTCACATTTTTCAGGACTTTTCGGATGGTTCTCAATTCGGTCCTCGCGATTGCAACTCCGTCGACATGGTACATCTGGATAAGACGGGCTACACTTACATCCCTGATGATGAGTATGTCCCCACTCCCTTTCAGTGTTTTGACTGCTGACCGTGTAGGACAGGTATACACTCGCACACTTCTTGCGGAAACCTGGGGATGAGCTAGGTTACCTGTACGATTTCGGTGATAACTGGCATTTCCTCATCAAGGTCCGTGTGATTGGTCTTCACAATGTGTCTACTGCCTTGACCCGATGACCGCAGGTAGAGGATATCGTGCCTGTTGAAGACAGTGACGGGAAAATTGTTGTCCTAGGCGGCACAGGCGCGCACCCCCCGGACGGCGTACCATCTTGGGTATGGGTCGACCTCATGGGAAAGGTCGACAGCAGTTCCCAGAGCCGCAAAGAAGCTCTTGACACGCTGTACAACTCCACGGGCTATGCCGCCCATCGTCGCAACCCAAATTTTGACTTCAACTACTTCTCTGTGGACGAGACGCAGAAAGCTGTCCAGGCTGCCCTGGATTCGAAGCTCTCCGTCTTTACAAGCGCAAAGCATTTCGTCGCTCCTCTGGCACCTGGTCATGACGATGACGCTCAGCTCTATCCTAGAAACCTCAAGAAAGGACAGAAGCTCGTTCGAACCCCCATAGTCAGAACAGACGGCGCACCCACGAGGGTCTTCATGGAAGAAGGCGTCGCGCAGAAGCGGAGAGACAACCCCGACACCACTGCCTGCTCGAATTGCGGAAGCCCTCATAATCTGAAGGCCTGCAGTGGATGCAAGCAAAGATATTACTGTTCCCGGTCCTGCCAGAGGGTGCGTTCGCAAATCTCGATTCATTCCACCCGATATGAAAGCCGCGCTTTGTGTAGGCTCACTGGGCACAAGGACACAAGAGGGAGTGTACTGGTGGCAAGAAGAAGTAGAACCTTTCCGCTATGCTGTCAATTAGACATCACATCCTGCATGTGTTTGGAGCAGAGTGCGATATATGAAGAACATATACTTCTCATGACTCGGTGTATTCCGTCGTGGCCGGCGCTAGCGATACGATCATGCATGCGTTTCTCGTTTCGCGGCCTGCACCCTACCTTCATCTGCACGACATCTGTATACCATTCAGCCATATACCGTTAGGCTTCCCCTGCCTCACCTTTTCCACACTGCACGTCGTACAACGACAACCTATTGTATAGGCCGCTGCACCGAAGTTTATGCCACCACGTCTCTCCTCCCTTCCCCGGAATGGCGCGTTCTACCCTGCAAGCGATCCTGCGACCTATCGAGATTTGCTCCTGTTTGAAGAGCGACTGAAGACTAATGCGGCGAGCTTGAACCGCAGAAAGCATCGCTACCAACGTGCGTCCGCCGCATAGTGCAGCAGGAACTGATCCTCGAGCTCATTCGGTGGCCGAACAGTATTCCTTGCCCAGCTTCTCCTCATTATCGCGTTTCTTCTTTCAGAAGTCCTTCTACAGACGAACTTTCTGTCCATGCCGTACACCTGGGTCCTACGCCGTGTGCTTCCCGACATATATGGTCCTGACGTCGAGGCACGGATCCCGCGGTACTTCGCCCTTGGCCTGCTGTGCGTCTCAGTCACGACGCTTGCACTTTTCTTCCTGAGCGGGATGTATTCAGAGAAGATCGGATACGCAAACAAGTGAGTGCTGATCCTCTGCATCCTGCCTAGCTCACGGCTCAGTCTCCCTGAAGATACGTCCCACATGCAAACCGCGCCCTGCGGAACCTGAACATGTATCTGAATGTCCGCCAGCCACCACTGCGCTCGAAGCTCCCCTTTGGTCGGTTCTTCTCGCTGCTCTTCCCGCGGACCCCGACCTCGCCGACGCCGACGTCGCCCATCGAGGGCCCGCCGGGGCGGCGGCGGCGCTCGCCCTCGCCGGACAGCCCGACGCAGCGCAGCTCGAGCGTGCCCATCGCGCCGATTCCACCCGCGTCAAACCCGCGCGGAGAGCTCATCTTCAGCTCGCGCGTCGACCGGCACTTCCGCGAGAGCTACGAGCGGTACCGCAGCGCGTTCGAGCGGCGCCGCCAGGCGCACGAGCGTGCGGCGTACGAGCAGACCTGGCTCGGCTGGTTCGCCACCAAGGTCCTGCGCGTGCGCCAGCCTGCGCCGCCTGCGGGCGCGGGCACGGGCAGCGGGACTGCGACGCCCATAGGCCTGGTGCGTGCGGGCAGTGCGACGGGGTCGGTCAGGGGGAGGGCAAGTCCTGCGGGCACACCCTCCTCGTCGCGTAGATCAAGCCCTGTGCCGCGCAGAACACAGCGCAGCTCGCTTGCGGGTCAAAGCTCGCTCAGCACCTCGATTGCGTCGGAACGTGAGCGAGCGGAGTCAGCGTCCGAATGACGCCAGAGGAAAGGGAGGGAGCAGAGAGAACGAGAAGGGGACAATTGACTCGTAAATACCATATGAACTGATGCATGACGAGTTTTAGGACCTTGATGGGGTGTTGTACAACAATCTGTGATATAGTACAAGAGCTTGCGATGCAAGTGTCTAATTCCACGATAACATATTCTGTATTTACAACAGCTACATACGTGTCTATATTCAACAATTAGACAACACTGCTCCCATAGACTCCGAAGTGGTATGCAACCAAAGCTGAACCCCTGCTTCGCTAGCGAGATAGTCCGCTTTATGTGATGGCTGCAAGACGATGTTAGGATCAGTAGGTTCGCCAACCTGGAGAGCACGCACTATACTTGGGTCCTCCTCCACCTTCCGGTACGGTCCATGTGATATCCTGCGTCGGCACCTTGATATCACAGAGCTTGCAGTGGATGCAGTTCTACGCCGGAGTGAAAGTCAGACCAAGTCACCACTCATTCGGCGGTGAAGCCTTACCTGCGAGTTAATCACAAGCTTTTTGCCGCCCCAGCCCTCGCCTTCGGGGCCCTGGCTCGCCTCGTCGTCGACGTACTCGTACACCTGGGCGGGACACGCGCGGCCGAGGAGACCGGCGTACTCGCCGACGTTGACACGGACGTGCTCGCGGCGCACGGCGTTGCCCTCGTCGAACTCCTCGTCCTGCTCGACGCTCGGGCGCGCACCCTCGGCGCCAGCGGCGTTGGCGGGCGTGCGGTAGCGGCGCACGCGGAGGTGCACGGGCTGGTCCTCGGCGTGGTTCGTGCCCGTGAGCGCGAGGCTCGTGAGGAGGTCCGTCGAGAGCGGCGGCTCGAACGGCGGGTACGCGATCGGCGTGCACGCCGCGGCCTTCTTCGTGTGCGCCGCGTCGCTCTTGCCGCTCGTGTTACGGAACGTCCATGGCGTGCGGCCCTTGAGGAGGAGCGTGTCGATGCCCGAGTACGCGATGCCGCCCCAGATGCCGAGCCCGGTGTTGAATGACGGACGCACGTTGCGCACCTCGTGCAGGTCGCGATACACCCAGCTCTTCTGGAACGCGTCCTCGTACGCGCTCATGTCCGTAGGCTTTTCGGGGTCGGCCTCCGACGAGTGGATGGCATCATACGCGGCTTCCGCTGCCAGCATGCCCGTCTTCATGGCGTTATGCGTTCCTTTTATCTTAGGCACGTTGACGAAACCGGCCGAGCACCCTATGAGAGCACCGCCAGGGAAATGAAGTTTTGGTACGGATTGCAGACCACCTTCGTTGAGTGTGCGACCACCGTAAGCTATCCGGGTCGAGTTTCCTGAGAGCAGATCGCGGAAATATGGGTGGTGCTTCATGCGCTACAGAGCGAACATCAGCATTTCCGCGTTTCAGGATACTCGAGCATCAACACACCTGCAGCTCACGGTACGGACTGAGGTAGGGATTCGCATAATCCAGCCCTATCACCAATCCTAGCGAGACGAGACCATCTTCCATATGGTACACCCAACCGCCGCCATACGTCTCGTACGTGAGCGGCCAGCCCATGGTGTGTACAACCTCGCCGGGACGGTGCTTACTCGGGTCGACGCGCCAGACCTCCTTGACACCCATGCCGTACGTCTGCGGGTCGCGGCCGTCGCGGAGGCCGAAGCGGCGGATGGCCTCCTTGGAGAGCGAGCCGTGCGCGCCCTCGGCGAGGAGCGTGACGCGAGCGCGGAACTCCATGCCAGGCTCGAAGTTGTCCTTCATGCGGCCCTCGCGGTCAAGTCCGACCTCGTTCGTGCGCACGCCGAGCACGCCGCCCTCGCCGTACACGAGTCCTGCGCCAGCGAAGCCGGGTAGATCTCGACGCCGAGGTCCTCCGCGATGCCCGCGAGCCACGCGGTGACGCGCGAGAGCGAGACGATGTAATTGCCATCGTTGCGCATCTGCGGCGGGTGCGGGATCGGGAAGGAGAAGGTCTCGGTGAAGAAGCGCATGCTGCTGTGGTGCGCGGGCTGCTTCAGCGGGTGGTCCATGGACCGCCAGTCGGGCAGGAGCTCGTTCAGCGCCGTCGGTTCGATGACAGCGCCCGAGAGAATGTGCGAGCCTGCGAGGAAAGGTCAGCGACAGGGGCCCGCGGCGGCACAGAGACAGCAGGACGCACCGGCTTCGCCGCCCTTCTCGAGGACCACGACGCGCACCTCCTTGCCCTTCTCCCTCTCGAGCTGTTTGAGGCGGATGGCGGCGCTGATGCCCGCGGGGCCGCCGCCGACGATGCACACGTCGACCTCGTCCTGGACACGCTCGACGTTCTTCGGGTCGAACTTCTCTCGCCGCCGGGTGTTCGAGGAGTGGAGCCAGCGTGCGGCGGCGCGGGGCGTGGCGCGCCGGCACCCCTTTACGACTGTGAGCATCTGCGCGGTGTCTCTTGCTGTGCGTTCACCGCGCGGGGCGGCGTCGAGGGGTGAGACAGTGGTAATGCGAGTGCAAAGCGGGGCAGGGCGAAATAATGGGCATTGCGGGCACGCGCGCTTACGCGGGCGTCGGCCGGAGCGCCCCACGTGTTTATGCGTCGGGTTTCCCAGTATGGAAGGTGCCGCCGCGTCGCCCGGTAATGTGTGCGCTCCCATTCGCCGGCGAGGGCCAGCGGCGCCCCGTGGGGCTGGTCACTTGAGCCGGATCTCCACTGCCCAGTGCAGAAGCAGACGTCGGACAGTGGCCAGCGTCGACCGGCACGGATGAGCGGACGTCCGAGACATTGCAGACGATTGCAGCACGCGTCATGACGGTGGCAAGGGCATCATCAAGTGCGGAAGGGGATGAGTGCACCCCTAAGCGATAGGACGATGTGGCGTACCGATATCCCCCACAAGCACACCGCGACACTTGACGCCACACCATTACTTCTCATGCCGCTCGTCAGTGCAGAGGCCAAGACACGGGCTCAGCCTGTTCAGGCGACGCACAACGAAGCAGATGACGTTACCCGTTCGCGACCGACGCGCTCAAAGCTTGAGCTTGAGCCATCGCTTCCGCCCGGTGATAAGGCTGTCGAGCCTCGAGCTGACCGCGCGCTGCTGCGGATCGTCGGCCACGCATGCCCAGCACACCAGCGGGAAAGATAGACGAACAAACAGAAGACATGCCATTCTATTAATACACTACATCGAACGTTTCATTTCGTCGCCGGCCCCGCAGGATACATAACGTGCGCAGGCAGCACCAATAGGACAGCGAATAGGAAAGATGGGCGAGATTAATGTACGCATATGGGATCTATGAAGGCGCAGTCGTGGCTCCTGCGGGGTCCAGACTCTGTGTGATGAGAGGGTCATGCGGCGAGATGCGTTAGAGACGGAGAAAATGCAGAGGGAACGGCAAACAAGCAGTGGGGTTGGGTGAAGTGGTACAGTCCGTGAAGAAGAATGTTGCGTCTCAAGATGACATGCAGATGGGGGTTGTCAAGTGCAGCGCAAACGTCTGCGCAGGGGCGCCGTGCATGGAAAGAAGAAAGCACGGCGCGTGGACAAGGTTAAATAGGTCTCTAAGAAACCAGAAGGGGACAAATGCCCCAATGTCAAACGTCCAAAGTCCAAGAGTAAGAGTCTGGTCGTGGCCCTCTGTCCCGAGAGAGCGTCCAATGTTCGTCATCACCCCTTCCCGCCCGTGAGCTTCTTCCACACCCGCTTGAGCGTGCCGCGGCGCACGGGCACCGCTTTCTCCACGTTCTTCGCCGGCGCATCCGCAGCAACGCGCGCAGGAGCACGCACACGCTCCGCCTTCTCGTTCAGGTCGATGATCTCGACCGTGACGTCGTTCACGCGGAGCTCGACGCCCGCGGGGGACGCATCCTTGGCGGCAGCACGCCAAACTCGGCGACGTCTGGCTCGCGCGGCGTGCGCACCTCGTCGGCATCCGCGGAACCGCCCGACTCGCTCGACGCGCGGCTGAGGCTCGGCGTCGTCTGTACATCCGACTCCGCAGACGCCGTCGACGCGACGGAAGCGCTTGACGCGCTCGCGTCGCGGCGGAACGCAGGCGCCGGCGGGCGGACGTCAGACTCGTCCTCGGCGATAGCAGACGCGGCGAAGCTCGCCTGGCTGCGGCGGCTGCGCAGCGTGCCTGTGATGCTCCGCGTATCTGCGCCATCTTGCGACGAGACCCGGATCGTAGAGCGCCGCCGGACTTCTTTCGCCGTGAGCGGCAGCACCACGCCCTCGCCCTTGAGGCCAAGCCGCGAGAACTTGGGAGGCGCCGAGGTCAGCAGCCAGTTCTGCTCCGGGTTGCGTGATGAGCTAGGGCCTGCAGGAGGCACGGGCGTGCGCGGGTTGGGAAGGGTCTCGTGAGATCCGTACACTGAGGAGCGCCGGGATAACGACCCTGGTGACAAAGAGGACCCGCCAGATGGCGCTGTCGAGGGACGACGCAGAATGGGTCGGGGTGACGGGACAGGTGCCGCGGCGGGCTGCAGCGTAGAACTGCCGGCGACAGGACCGGCTTCGGGGGCGTAGGAAGGCTTCGCCCAGACGGGGATCGAAGGGACCGGAGGTACTGGAGGAACTTCGCTGCCACTTGGCGCTGTCGAGCCTGCGAACGTCAGGGAACGCGCACGTGAGATACACTGGGTCGAGGATGTCGGAGATGGTGTGTCGGACCCAGATGGCTTGGGCAACCCCGGCAGGGTCGAGAGGCGCTTGAGGCTCAGCGTCAGCCGGCGCATCGACGAGGTGCGTGCGGGTGATGGTGGCGAAGGAGGTGTTGGAGCCAGCGGGTCCTCTGGCTTCTGTTGCGCTGGCTCTGACGCGAAACTGGAGGTCATGCCGCGCAGGCTGCTCTTCGGCGAGGGCGGAGCGCTTGCAGAATCACGTCCCTCAAGCTTCATCAGGGTGCTAGTCGAGATGTCTGGTGTGGAGCTTATGCGGTTGGGTTTGAACCGCCGATCCTGTTCAGCGCTTTCGTCTGAGCCAGTGAGGGTGCCGTCGTCGGAGAGCGCGAGCGAGGGCCCCGCGAGGGGTGAGGAGCGCAATGGGCGGGGCTCGCGACGCGGGCCTGGGGCGGGGGATGGCGCGAGGTAGGTATGTCGACGCGACATTTGGTATCGCGCGGGTATGTGCGCGTTTGGTATGGTGTTGAACGAGCTTGAGGACATGGTTGTTGGTAGTGCAGAGGCACGGCGGGAAGCTGGGACGTCGGGGAAGATACTTCTCGGCATATGACTCTGGGTCGCCGTGCCCATTACCGTGCTCGTCGGACGAGCCTGGAGGAAGGAAAATGTAAGCTGCGAGACGAAAAGAAAGAGGCAAAGAGAGAGTGCGGGGGCAGGTCGAAAGCGGGGCAGGCTGGAGAGACAGTGGTAGTCAAGAACAAAGAGGAGACGACCGCCAAGCGAGGGACGGGGAGTGTGAGCCCGCAGGGAATGACAGCTTCCGGATGAGGCAAGGCACCCGAACTCTAATATGACGGCGGCGGCCTGCTGAGCGCTACAGGCGGCGATTGTGTTTTTACCCTCACCTCGGCCTTCGGCGGTCCGATCGAGGTCAAGCCCTCGCGGAACGACGTCGAGGGTGGCCCTCTTCATATCCAGCGGAATATCAAACATTAATTCCACAAAATTGAGGGTCGTGGAGCACACGCCCGGCGCCGCACCGCACAGCTCGCACTCTGCGAGGTTTCAGAAACACCAAATTTCACTCACCCGCTGCACGGCTGCTTTCGGCGGCGCGGCCTTTGCTGCAGGCATTCCGCTTTCCGCCTCGCCCTCGACGAGGGTCTCCAGCTGCGACTTGGAGCGCGACGGCGGCTGCGCGGACAGCGGCAGGTCAGTCGAGGGCGTGTACAGACAATGAACGAGCGAGACGCACCCGGCGGGCATGATGCTGGCCTGCAGGGGCAGCGCGCATGGGTGGCGATCCATGCGACGTAGACGGCGGTTGGGAACTGCTGCTGCTGGACATGGAAGGCGATTGCCACCGGGAGAGCGAGTGCTCTATGTATGTATGAGTGCCCAGTCGCACGAGCCTGCGTGAGAGCAGAGACAGGAAGAAGTGGTGGGGGATAAAGCAGGGGCGGCGTGGACGGCAGACGTGTAATAGGCCCAGATGCACGCCCCACCGGCAGCGCCTCGAAGAGCGGTTATATAAACTTCGCTATCGGCCTGCCGAGCAGTGTCTATCAGGGTCGGCGTGATGGAGATAGTAATGCAGCGCACGCAGCCCGATCCTGTCGCTGTCGGCGTGTCGACGCGTTGCAGACGTCGTCGCACCGCAAGGCAGGAGTGTTTCCGGAGAAACGCAAGACGTGCGAATGTGCAGCGGGGGGCCCGCACGGGAGTCTCGGTGCTGTTTGGGGGACGAGGAGCGCGGGCGGCGAGGCAGCTGTCGCGCACGTTGAGGTCTCGGCAGCTATCTAGGCGTCGCACTCGCAGAGGCGAAGAACGGGACGAGGCGATAGCTGGTGCTTGGGCTGGGAATTGCCTGGGGCGACGGGGGCGCTGGCCTGAAACGATGCTCCCGTGCAATCCTCGCAGCTTAGAGGATGGCAAGCGTGCGGACATCTTCCGCTCCGAGTATTTGAGGCGGCTGCAGAGGCATGAGGAGTCTGTCGCACGCTCTCGGATGGGTCCATATGCCGCCGCATCAGGCACCCCTCCGCCCTCGCTGCTTGATCCCGATGCCCATCTCTGATTCGCGCCTCTTGGCGCAGTCCCGTTCGCGACTGTCGCCTGCCCCGACAAGTTCGCGTCGTCTCTTATCGACACCCGCTCTCGCTGTGGCTGGTGCTGTGCTCGACGACAATGGCCAGCCTGTGCATCCTTGTGACCTCTCAGACGTCGCCAAAATGGCGTGTGCCCTGTGTGCCTCGACCGTCTTCTTGTGCATCGTGTCCCGCTGGCGCTGGCACACCGCCCACATCCAGGGCGCACAGGATGATCATTCAGCACACAGGAAAAGCCGAGTCATTCTCGGTACCTGTGTCTTGCAGCGCAAGCTAGCCATGATTCGGCGCGAGCTAGCCAGGTACACGACTTTTGTACGATCGCTCACGACGCCAACTTCCATAGTCTGGCCTCTACTTATCATGACTTCAGCCATCTTGGGCGATACTTTCATCGTGGCGCGCGAATCGCGTTCGACGCCCTTTGTATGAACGCTGGAAATTGGCCTGGAGCATACAACTGAGTACGTGGCGCTTTGCATACGGTGCCGTGCAACTGATCTGCTGTGAATACGGTGCAACATACGGGCCGCCATGTCTGCGCTCCTGTTAATCAGGCACAGCCGGGAACCCCGAGACGTAACTTTGTGCTCTCGCACCCTGCATGTGAGCCTAGGTGGCGCATGGTGTGTGCATGCTGCAGGCTGTCCGGGTGCAGTGAGCTTGCAGGACGGCGCGGGTCGCTTGAAGCACCGACGACTTCATTCAATGCACGTCCCGGCGGTAGCCCGATTTTGCAGAAGTGTCCGCGCTCCAAGGCACTGGTAACAGCTTGCCGTTCTCAGCGACGACACGGTGCTGCCGTTCTGTCTCGGCAGACACATATCCGCACAGTATCATGACGTTTACCGCTGCTGCGCTCTTGTGCTTGTTGTCTAGGGTGACGTCCGCGATGTCTACAGTACACTCAAGTAGTCTTGGTTCCCGTTCATTGGAATGCCGAGACACACGCGTGTATGTCGGGGATACTCTGCATCTCTATCGACAGTCCTGTCACACGCAACCCGCACTCTCTACTCTCAATTATTTCATCAGCATCATTTGTAGCATATCTAGACTACCATGCATGCCAAGTTACCTCACTCACAAAGCCATGAACGCGCCTCGAGGCCGTCGCGCGCGCACGCTGACGCAGTGCTGCTTAACGCGTCGGGTGAGTCACGTGCCGGTGACTAAATTGTTTCCGAGGCGTCGCGCACGGCGTGCCGAACGAACTCGTCCTCGATCCTCGACGCCTTCAGCGCCGCGCCTCCTATCCTGTTCGCTGCTGCTCTCGTTGCCGGCACACGCACCTCTGCTGTCGCCTGCTCTCTCACTCGCCTGTTGCTTCCGACCCCTGCGCAGCTCGTTAACGCCGCTTAACTTCGGCGATTGCTCTCGCTCGAACTCTTGAGCAAGTTCTCCGAATACGAACAGGAAAACGACGATGAACCTCGCAGCAAGAGCCGCACATCTTATGTCCGCGTCGGGCAAGAACTCCGCCGCTAGACTCGCAGGCAGCAGCAAGCCGTCTGCACGCTTTGCGTCGCGGGCGTACCACCTTGACTCGTCTGCTCGCCCTCAGGGTGCATCGAGGATACAGGTGCGGAGCATGCATGCTAGCGCAGGTACGGCTCGCACTCGTTTTTCTGTAGAGACTTGTGCTTCATGGAGGAGTTAGTCAGGCAGCACGGGGATGTGAAGAGGCCTGCTCCAGGTACCGGGTGCGTGATACGACGCACAGGATATCCTTATGTGCTGACAGCGCTTTGCTGCAGAATCAAGGTGCACTGGAAGGACTCGAAGGGCAACCTTATCAAGACTACGGAGGCAAACGAGGGCGACGACTTGCTGAGCATAGCTCACGAGTACGATATTGACCTTGAAGGTGAGTCCCATTCTTGTTCACAGTTCTCCCTCACCACGCAAGCTTCGTCGCCCAGAGATGCAAATACTGAGGTATTCTCTTTCTAGGTGCATGTGAAGGCTCGGTTGCATGCTCGACCTGTCATGTCATCCTCGATCCGGAGCACTACGACTTGCTTCCCGAACCAGAAGTTCGCATCTCATTCATCACTCTCAATTCAACTCTGCTAATCTCCGCCCATGTTTAGGATGACGAGAACGACATGCTTGACATGGCGTTCGGGCTCACAGACACATCCCGCCTCGGCTGCCAGGTGAAGCTCACGAAGGAGCTCGATGGCATGACTGCGACTCTACCGAGCGCGACGCGGAACATGTTTGTGGATGGTGCGCTTGACCCACATACATCTCGCAGTGCACCCCAGCTGATGGCCCACAGGCAAGAAGCCGACACATCATTAGCACCCGTTCTGTCATGCTATGATATGCTCTTTGTGCGCTGCCTCATGTTACAGATTGCTTGTCGTGGAACAACGCTCCCTGCTCATCCGCATTGCCTCGAAAGTGCTGCCCTTGGCTCATTGGGTAGGCTCTCTTAAGTGATAGCTTTGCGATGAAGCCTTTGCGCTTCAACGTTATCGGGGCACAGGCCAGACTGGTCTATCGCTAATTATCTGGCGATTTGCTTCCAATCCCGCAGATTATGTCACTCACACAACCATCCCCAACGAATTCGATATTTCGGAAGAAAGACTGCGAGCATGACACTGAAGACACCTACGTTGACTCAGATCCGCCACGTCTTCCTGTCGCCCTCCTCGCGACACATCGTATCGACTGCAAATCGTCTCAAGTTTATTTCGTTACACAGTCGTCATACATTTTCATGTTACAGCGTCATGTTCAAGCTCATAGACCTGTCATGGCTCGCATTAAGCACGTCGCTCTGGTCATGGCTTCTAGATGGCCTGGTAGTAGCTGATCGTTGGGTTTCCAGTTGCAGGGAACGTGATGTTGCCAACCACGAACTTCCCGTTCAAGTCCATTCGTGACGGGGAGTCGGTCTCGACATGGCTACACGCTGTGGTCAGCTTTCCGTCGGCACCGAGGCTGCAGGTACTTACGCAAACATCAGACTCGACTGGTGAAGTTTTCTGACGCGGATCCAGCAGTAAGCTCATGTCTCTATCATAACGAACAAGGTGCCACTCACCCGACGCCGGTGATCGAGAACGACATGAGGCTCTGGTCATCAGTGAACCGCAGCGCCATCTTCATGTCCGGGAAGAACAGCCCGGCCGACTCGCTCACGAGCCCACCATCGATCGCGCCGCCGAGGACCTCGGCGACGGGCTTTCCGGTCGCGTCCCGGAAGCTCCCTCTGCAGGCCGCTGTCATCAGTCTCGCGTTCTCTCGTGAAGACATCCAAGGGAAGACGCACTCGGGGAGGAGCGGGACGTTGATGCGCGTCCCGAATGGGCCCTTGAACGTGTCGAACGGCCCGAGCACGAGCTCGCCGTAGAGCAGCAGCTCGAACTTGGGCACCTGGTTTGGCGGCGGGCCCGGCAGTGCGGCGCCGTACGCGGCGAGTGCGGCGAGCAGGAGCGTAAACACGGCGACGAGGACGCGCATACTTGGTCGTTGCAGGGTGGGAGGCGGGGGCAGGGACGTAGTTCTGACTGCCATGCGCTATAAATGTTGGTTTTGCGAATGTAGGGCCGTGGCAAACGTGCTGGGCCTGACCGGCGTCGTGTGTACCTCGCTGATCGACTGTATGGAAGAATTTTGGCCTTTACTCACGGGAGCCCGAGGACGCGGTTCGCGCAAGCGTCGCGCTCACGGTCAAGCAAGGTACATCGCGTGGGGAACTATGTCGAGAACCACCTCGGTCGCGGCATAGCCGACGCGTTGATCAGAGCCGACAGCCACCCATTGAGTCCCTGCTACTATTTACTTTAGACGTAGCACCGCCGCCTTACCGGCAACGCCACAAAGGAGCGCGTCGCAGCCGGAAAGACAGAGATGTGGACTTACACACGGTTGAGGTTCCCACAGCCTGGACGTTCGTGTGCCTGTGCTCATGAGCTATATATATTGCGAGCCTGATACAAGGCACAATTGGCAACGAACAGAAGAGAACGCGGTTGTAGTCCGAGACTCGTGTCCGCGGATGCCCGACCGCCATAGATTCTGTGGCTCCGAGGAATATCCACCGCAAATCTGTCCATATGCACGTCTTCTTCGGCTCTTACGCTTTCTTGAGCCGTATGAGGATGGTCAGTCGAGCAAGCTCGGTGACCATGATAAATATTGTCAGGATTGAGTCTTCAAGCTGTCTTCGTGCGCCGTACCCGGGCATCACGCCATGCACAAGGCACAGATGGAAATCTGGATGGCTTCGTGCACATGCGGATACTTAGAGACCCTGGTTATGAGGCTGGACGTCAACAATACGAACAAAAGCATGACATGCTTTCAGGTCCGCGTTCTTCCCGGCGGCTTTGCGACAGCAGGCATTCGAGGCTGGCTAGGACAGCTGTCCAGACGCGAGATTGGAAGCGAGATAGACTCGAACTCCTGCCGATTCCCATAGAAGTCGCGCATATTGAGCCTGCAGCGGTCGCTTCTATGTCAGCGAGGTGTAGGCGCACGATCACGGCGGACTTACGAGGCGAGTAGCGAATTCGCGTACAGACTTGACATCGGGAAGTAGACTTCAGACCATCAGCAGTTGGCCTTTTAAAGTAGAGCCAAAGGACACGTACATGCTACAAATATGAAGCTATGCTCCAGTTTGACGAACTACATGGAGGTTGTGAGTGTTGCACGTGGAGAAAGAGAGCCCAAAGTCAAAGTTACCGTGATGAGGCATCCCATCGCTACCATGCTGCTTTCTCGTTAGTTGCAGGATTTCAGCGACATGTCTTTGGCGACGAACCTCGTCAAGAGGCCGGTATTAATAGTGTACACCAACAGCAGGTTGAGGTATGATCCAATTCTGAGCAAGGAGAGATCAGCCGCATGGTCGGGCTCATTAGATGCATCAACCAACCTCCTGCTGCAAACCTTGTTGCGGGAGCGTGCAAGATAGAAGCATAGGAGCAATGCCAAGATGACGTCTGACGCAAAGACCAGTGCCATGTCAGCACTTAATACCCACTGCGAGTGCGAATCATTAGGGACAAGAACGACTAGACAGTGCCACACGGACATACCTGGCTGGTTCTCCTGAATGCTGAGAACGTCCCAGACCTGTGCGATTGCCCGCTGACAACTGGAGATGCACGACGACGTCAGCAATACGTTTCCAAATCATCGAAGGCAACTGACGCATTGTGAGAGCTGTAATAAACGTTTGGAGTGAGAATTCGTGGTCAGACGCAGTGAGATTCGTCTATGTACCGAGTGCAAATGCTACGCAGCAGGTCTAAACGAGAAGTCAGCCTGGCGGTAGGAGTGACCGGAAAATGAACGTACTAAGAACGCTGTGAGTGGCCGGTTTCTCTGACTTACTGGATAATGCATAAGGTAAGCGTACTGCCTGTAGTTGTAACAGATTGACCTACAAATCCAAATTCTGTAGATATAAGAACTACGGTGCGTAGTTAGCGCTTGATTCCGAAGTAACATTACGAGGGTACGGACCTTCGGACAAGAGCGTCGTTGAGTCCCTGCGTGATTAAGTGAGGACCGAGATGAGCATTTTCGATTTGTCAGAAAAGGCCGCACTATTCGAGTACGCACCGTTAGGACGACCCCAGCCTGCGAGGCAGGTCAGCGATATCTGTCAGTTCGAGTAAGCTAGAGCGTGACTGACCGAGATACTCCTGCAAGTGAAGTCTGATCAGATTGCGAGAATTGCCATAGTAGAGATCCATTCCGTACCAGGTAATACGATCGATGGTATCAGGATGGAAGTAGTTGGATACCATGTACCTTTAAACGCGAGCCAGGTGAATATATGCAGCGAAGCGAGTGCAGCAAAGGTCGTACCAATAGCAAGGATGTATTGTCAAAGCCAGATGTGCGGTATTCACGACCCTGATCGAGTCGTACTGAGGAAAATGCGTTGTGCCGTGACTCATTTTCAACTCACCACAGGGTCCATACCTGAATGCAGACGAAAATGCATTAAAGTCCGAGTGTGCCCAGATCAGGTCATACACGCACAACGTATCTGATGATGCATTCATCTCGTGAAGTCCTCCGCAACAGAAGAAATGTCTGAAGGCAGACTATGCCATAAAATCTAGATAAAACGATGATCATCGCTGTGAGCAGGGACAGTGCAGAGGACACCGGATGGAAGTGGAAACGCACACCGCGCATATGAAGCCCCCTATCAGCAATGCGCCTAGGGTGTTATCGAGGGCAGGGAGAATTTCTGCCGGGTCCGCTGTTGTGGAGGGAGTGGGGGTCATCAAGGTCGTCATAATCGCAGAGAAAGTCCAGGCTAGTAGACCTCGTCTGCCGGTGCACGCCCTCGTATATGTACGGCCTTGTGGAATGTAGTCGCCGTGGCAATCTTCCGCCTAGACTGGCACGAGGCGGTGCACGAATCCGCCAACGCTGATTCTCGCATCAACGAGCGGGAAGGCTACTCAGGAACATGGAGTAGGAGGATCTACGCGCTCGCAGGCTGCCGCAAGGCTGTCAACCTGCGACTCGGGTGACCGGGCAGCCTGATCGGAAGGCACAAAAAGCTCCTAGCGTAAGAGCCAAGGTGCGAGGCGGTAGCATATCATGGGATTCGATGACGACGGGCATTGTGCGGTCTATGTGCTGCCCAGAATGGACCGAGTTCGAAAGCGACTGGCAATGCATGGAATAGCATTTAGAATCACGAGAACATCACACGGAATGTTCTGCTACATGTACCTTTCAAGACCATGGCATAATAAGTAAACCTTCTCCAGGACGCGGTCCTATGATCTTGCTCTAGATCTAGAGCATGAGGCTGGGCTGCAAAGCCTAGTTGGTCAAGCGGCGAGGGAATTGCCGACACATGAGATCAATCTGTATTGCACGGATGGGCCAGATAGACCAGAGCACAGATAGTATCATCTATTGGCATGCAATGTAGAGTATATCGTGACCAAGGTGAGTGCTGCAAATCAGTGTCGATATCAGGTAGGTCGAGGTTACGGGCGTGAACTATTTGGATGCATATGACACTCACGGCGTACCTCAGGTAGCTCTCGCTGACATATGTCGTGTTGGATGGTAGGGCAGCAGCGGTCTCTCGATGCCGACACGGCGACAAGTTGAGCGGATGGGAGCGCGCATCTCAAATAGGCAGTGAAACGGCAGTTGCCGAGCGCCGCTCATCGACGCCTCTGGAGAATGCATGAGCTTCCCGTACTTTTAGTACGCAGGGGTCGGTGTAGGCGACACGACCACCACCTCCGCCAGCCACGACTACCATGTCGACGGACCCGTCGACGACACAGCAGGGCTTCTCTGCGCCCCGGACCCGCCCGTCCTCGTCCGCTGGTCCCGACGCCCTCGCCCCACAGCGCACAGACATCTCCTTTCTCTCGCCGTCCGCGCGGACGTCTTTCACCCGAGTCGATGTTGCTGCGGGCGGTGACGAAGATAGCTCTGCCGCGCCGGACGACCTCCGTGTGGAACCCGCCACGGAAAGAGAGGGCGCGTTGGAGACCGAGGTGCCCCAACCCCCGCAGGTCTCGCTCACGTTTCTCCTTGTCTCGGGCAAGCGGCGGACGATGTCGTTTGACCCGGACATCACAGTCGGGCGGGCGAAGGAGCTGGTCTGGAATGCATGGCCAAATGGTGCGCATCGCTGCTGCAGCATCCTGAAGTTGCGCTTACGGTCTGCTCCGCTTTTCTAACGCGCCACATACTGGAATTTAGAGTGGCAAGACGAGCGGCCGCCAGCTCCGTCATATTTACGAATACTATATCTAGGCAAAATCCTTCAAGATGACGATACCCTTACTAGTACGTGGGCCCACGCTATGCTAGTGAAGCATCAACTAATGCAGTGATTAACTCGCTTAGAGGTCGGCTTCCCGACATATATACCCAACTCAACATCTGCTCAGTCAAGCGAGTCGATGACGCCTGCCCCGACGGTCGTGCACTTATCTATACGTCCTTGCCCGCCACCTGGGGCGAAGGACACACCGAAGAAGAAGAGCATCCGCCGTGGCGGCAGTATGTCGGAGGTGGACGAGGAAGCGGGTAGTCAGGGCTGCTGCTCGGGCTGCGTGATTTGCTAGGCCTTCTGGGTCATACGGGACGGATGGATATGTTTACGATCTGTATCTTATGTTACGTTGCTGATAGTGGACGGTGGAGGGGATACCCGTGCGGTCGCGAGGCGGGCCGCTGTCGCGTTACCGCAGTGCTAGCATCGATAGTTGACCGGCTGGACAGGACTCTGCGCGATCTCGGTGCGCCTGCTGTGCGATTTTGGTACACTACTGGATGTCATCTAGTTATGCTTGCTATGGAAGTGATCGCTGTTTTTACGGTCGTTGTACTATGTCGCAATCCATCCGGAGTGATGCATTACGCGAGGCCGTACGCGTCTGGAGGTGAGGACGAGGCGTGTCCTGCTCGCGATCACACGAGCTGGCGGACGCCGGGCGTGAGAAGATTGGGGAAAGCTGCTCGGGGGCGATGAGGAGGGCGGAAGAGACAGAAACGAGGATGCAGCTTGCGCCAGGGGACGAGTCGAGGCTGAAAATGTTGTCCGACTGTCTGGCCATGCGCGATTTCCTACGGATGAGCCCATCCCCTCGACTGCCGCCCGCACAGGATAAATACCCCAACGGACGTAGCGCGTTCAATCGTGTCCCTACCCCTCCTCCCTTCCCCCACCACCACCTCCCCTCACGCCCATAGACTGGTCAGAGCACGCCAAAAATGTCCGCCAAACGTGAGTGCACCGTCCCCGCCGGGCATCCGTCTCGTCCTCCGTCTTCCGTCCTCCGTCTGCGTCCCGTTTCCGCCGTCCGCTGACCTGACACTCCTTCCGTCCAGCCATCCGCGAGTACGACGCCAAGCTCCTGCTCGCGTACTGGCTCGAGCGTGCACCGGCCGTTGACGCGAACGCCACGGTCAAGACCAACTTCGTCTACCCATCGCCGCGCGTTGCGCAGGTTTCCTGGGATGCCGCGACGGACTCGATCACCCCCGAGTCCCAGCTCCCCGGCTGGGTCTTCAACACCAAGCTCGTCGCCAAGCCCGATCAGCTCATCAAGCGTCGCGGCAAGGCTGGCCTGCTCGCCCTGAACAAGACCTGGGACGAGGCCAAGGAGTGGATCCAGCAGCGCGCTGGCAAGCCCCAGAAGGTATGTCCGCCTTCCACTCGTCCCTGCGCACTCTGTCCCCGCGTTTCGCGCTCTTCTGCGCTTCTGCATCGATATCGTGCTTGTCAGCACATTATCGCCCTTGCTGTTCCGATCCTGTCCCCGCTGCAGTGCTGCGGCTGGCGTCCTAACTCCTTTGCCTACCTCTGCCCGCTGCTGACGACTATCGTCGTGCGATACGCGTCTCGCGACCCTCTTCGACCCGCGTCCTCCGGGACGCGACTCATCTCCGAGCCCGCGTGTACCAAGGCGTCTAACTAATTGCTTCTCGCACAGGTCGAGTCTGTGACCGGCACTCTGAACAACTTCATCCTCGAGCCCTTCCTCCCCACCCGTCCCACACCGAGTTCTACGTCTGCGTGACGTCGCAGCGTGAGGGTGACTCCATCCTGTTCACACACGAGGGTGGTGTCGATGTTGGTGATGTCAACGCGAAGGCTCTTGTCCTCAACCTCCCTGTCGGCGCGCCGTTCCCCTCGCGCGAGACTATCAAGGAGACCCTCCTTGTGCACGTCCCCGAAGAGAAGAAGGAGACCCTTGTCGACTTCCTCACCCGCCTCTACTCGGTCTACGTCGACCTTCACTTCGCGTACCTCGAGATCAACCCTCTCGTCTGCCTTGATGGCGAGAACGGCGCTCCGCCGACCATCCACTACCTCGACATGGCTGCCAAGCTCGACCAGACCGCCGAGTCCATTTGCGGCCCGAAGTGGGCGATCGCTCGCGATCTGACCGTCTACGAGCCGGGCTCGCAGGCGACGACCAGCAAGGGCAAGACCGTCTCTGCTGACCGTGGCCCGCCGATGGTAAGTAATATGTTAGACGCATCAACGCCATTACTCACGCTTGATATCATAGGTCTGGCCAGCTCCGTTCGGTCGTGACTTGACCAAGGAGGAGGCATACATCCAGAAGCTCGATGGCTCTACTGGTGCTTCGC
Source organism: Phanerodontia chrysosporium (assembly GCA_001910725.1). Classification (NCBI taxonomy): domain Eukaryota; kingdom Fungi; phylum Basidiomycota; class Agaricomycetes; order Polyporales; family Phanerochaetaceae; genus Phanerodontia; species Phanerodontia chrysosporium. The sequence continues at coordinate 988,508 of MJGA01000008.1, forward strand.
TGAAGCTCACCGTCCTCAACCCGAGGGTCGCATCTGGACCATGGTTGCTGGTGGCGGTGCTTCCGTCGTGTACTCGGATGCCATCGCTGCGCACGGCTTCGCGCACGAGCTCGCTAACTACGGCGAGTACTCCGGTGCACCCACCGAAGGCCAGACTTACGAATACGCGAAGACCATCCGTGAGTCTTCACCGTGATCTTTAGCTTGGGTGTGATACTCAATGCTCTGCAGTTGATCTGATGACCCGCGGCACTCCTCGCCCCGATGGCAAGATTCTCATCATCGGTGGTGGTATTGCCAACTTCACCAACGTTGCGGCTACCTTCAAGGGTATCATTCGCGCCCTCAAGGAGTACAAGGGCCCACTCATCAACCACAAGGTCCGGATCTTCGTCCGCCGTGGTGGTCCCAACTACCAGGAGGGTCTCAAGGCCATGCGTCTCCTCGGTGAATCGCTGGGCGTCGAGATCAAGGTGTACGGCCCCGACACCCACATCACCGCCATCGTCCCGCTCGCGCTGGGCATCAAGTCGGAGCCCAAGAACCCCATCCAGTCCATCCCGCCCACTGCTCCGGGTTCGCCCAAGGCGCCTGCTGTCGAGGGCCCCGGTTACACTGACCCCGGCGTCGGCACGATCCACCCCGACGGCGAGCGCACACAGCCCAACGACCAGATCGTGCGCTTCGACAACGTCGAGCACGCCCAGTCTGCGCGCCCCTGGTACCGCCCCTTCGATGCCAACACCCGCTCGTTCGTCTACGGTCTCCAGCCGCGTGCCATCCAGGGCATGCTCGACTTCGACTACTCCTGCGGCCGTGAGACGCCCTCCGTCGCCGCGATGATCTACCCCTTCGGTGGCCACCACATCCAGAAGTTCTACTGGGGCACCAAGGAGACGCTCCTCCCCGTCTACACGAGCGTTGAGGAGGCCGCGAAGAAGCACCCCGATGCCGACGTTGTTGTCAACTTTGCCTCGTCGCGCTCGGTCTACTCGAGCACCCTCGAGATCCTGAAGTTCCCTCAGATCAAGAGCATTGCTATCATTGCTGAGGGTGTCCCGAGCGTCACGCACGCGAGATTCTCCACCTCGCCAAGGCCAAGGGTGTCCTCATCATCGGCCCTGCTACCGTCGGTGGTATCAAGCCCGGCTGCTTCCGTATTGGTAACTCCGGAGGGTATGTTCTGATGCTACTTTGTTCATATCCATGCTAACATGACATGCAGCATGATGGACAACATCATCGCGTCGAAGCTGTACCGCCCCGGTTCCGTCGGCTACGTCTCCAAGTCCGGAGGCATGTCCAACGAGCTGAACAACATCCTCTCGCTCGTTACCAACGGTACCTACGAGGGAATTGCTATCGGTGGTGACCGTTACCCCGGCTCGACCTTCATCGACCACCTTCTGCGCTACGAGAACGACCCTGAGTGCAAGATGCTTGTCCTCCTCGGTGAGGTCGGTGGTATCGAGGAGTACCGCGTCATTGAGGCTGTCAAGAAGGGTCTCATCAAGAAGCCGATCGTCGCCTGGGCTATCGGTACCTGCGCGAAGATGTTCACCACCGAGGTGCAGTTCGGTCACGCAGGCTCCATGGCCAACTCGGACATGGAGACCGCCGATGCGAAGAACGCGGCCATGCGCAAGGCTGGCTTCATCGTTCCCGACACCTTCGAGGACCTCCCTCAGGTTCTCCGTGAGGCCTACGAGCGCCTTGTCGCGAACGGCACCATTGTGCCCAAGCCTGAGCGCGAGCCCCCTGTCATCCCCATGGACTACAAGTGGGCGCAGGAGCTCGGCCTCATCCGCAAGCCCGCGGCCTTCATCTCGACTATCTCCGACGAGCGTGGCCAGGAGCTGCTCTACGCTGGCATGCGCATTTCCGACGTCTTCAAGGAGGACATTGGCATCGGTGGTGTCGTCTCCCTTCTGTGGTTCCGCCGCCGCCTCCCGCCATGGGCGACCAAGTTCATCGAGATGGTGCTCATGCTTACCGCCGACCACGGTCCTGCCGTCTCTGGTGCGATGAACACCATCGTCGCGACGCGTGCTGGCAAGGACCTCATCTCCTCGCTGGCGTCCGGTCTCCTGACCATCGGCAGCCGCTTCGGTGGTGCGCTCGATGAGGCCGCGTCCATGTTCTCGAACGCCCGTGACACCGGCCTGACGCCGCGCGAGTTCGTCGACCAGTGCCGCAAGCAGAACAAGCTCATCTCGGGTATCGGCCACAAGATCAAGAGCGTCAACAACCCCGATCTTCGTGTCGAGCTCGTCAAGGAGTACGTCCGCAAGAACTTCCCGAGCCACAGTCTCCTCGACTACGCCCTCGCTGTCGAGAAGGTCACCACCTCGAAGAAGGACACGGTACGTCACTGACATTCGCGTTGATCAATCTTGAAGACTGACCTGTTCGCGATAGCTCATCCTTAACGTCGACGGATGCATCGCTGTCTGCTTCGTCGATCTCCTGCGCGACTCTGGTGCGTTCACGCCCGAGGAGGCTGATGAGTACATCAAGGTATGTGCCCTTAATTACATGCATCGCTAAACGGCTTTTTTAAACTTTTGCGCTACCACAGATCGGTACGCTCAACGGCCTGTTCGTGCTCGGTCGGTCAATCGGTTTCATTGGCCACCACTTGGACCAGAAGCGTCTGCGCGCGCCGCTGTACCGCCACCCTGCGGACGACATCTTTATCAACATGGCGGACCTCCAGCAGCCGCGCGTGCTTGGCAAGATGGCGTGAGAGGCGTCAGCAAACGCTCAGAGGGGACATCGCTTGCTGTAGGGTATGACACTACCCTTTGTCGTCGGACATTCTAGCCATTTGTTATCGATCGCTATCCTAGCCCGTGTAAAACGCAAACTGAAAGTATAATGTACCTAGATAGAATGTATACTTGCTCTCTCGACATCTTTGTGAGACAGTGGGGTTTGACTAGCCAGGAGTTAGAGAGGGGTTTCGGAGCATACTCGCAGAGTGCTCTCTTGGGTATGGCTGCGAAGAGGAGCGGCAAGCAGCCAAGACACTGGACATTGACAGGCCGAGGGTTGCTTGGAAAACTGGAGCTGAAGCCGAGTAAGAGGCTGTAGTGGGGATAGAGTGGGGTTTTGGGGCGGCGTGCTTGGATTGGCTCGTCTCGGAGCGGGAGTGATGGCTCCCGTGCGCCTCTCCGCTGTGTATATCTTCCTGCACGAGCATGATTCGTCCCACTCCTGCGACGCTGCCCGACCCGCAGCCCACGTCCTGCCCTGCCCGAGCAGTGCTCAGTCCCCGCCCGAGCCACATATAGCTCCCCGGTCATCCTCGCGCGCGGCGCTAACACTCGTTCACCATGTCTTCCTCGCTCAAGGACTCGCTACCAGCCCCCGGCTCATCCCCCGCACCCAGCGACAGAGAATATGCGCTCTGGATGTCGCCCACCGCCATCTTCAGCAAGAGGCACCTCATGCAGGACGTCGACGGAGAGAGGTCGACGTTCCCGCTCGCGGCGTACTGCTTCATGACCGGCTTCATGTGCGTCCCTTGACTCATGCTCTGCTACCCTCTTATCTGACCCGCTCTCGTCCCCAGCGATTCGGTCTGTTTCTCAGCGATCTTCGTATGGTGTGCGTTCCAGACCGGAAACACCGTCCAGGTATGTGCGATCTAGCAGTTCCCCTGGCTTCCTCTCACACCAGCTCCAGCTTGCCCTCGCGCTTGCCCGCCTCTTCCAGGGCCCTCCTGGCGAGCGTGACACCTCCTTCCACCTTGCTGATAAGCAAGCCCTCACGTCTGTCCTTACGTTCATCTTCGGTGCCTTCCTCGGCCGCATCGGCGACCGCATGGGGGCCAAGACCCGCGCCTGGCTCTTCCTCGGGACCTTCATCCAGACACTCTTCACCATGGCCGCCGCCATCGCCATCTGGAAGAGCGGAGAGCCGAGCTTTGCAGATGAGCGGTCGAACCCTGCGTGGCGCAATGCGCTTTCGTTCGTCACTATCGGCTTCATGAGCGCGAGCATGGGTCTTCAGGGCATCATGGGCAAGCGCGTGAATACTCAGTTCGCGACGACCAGTGCGTATATACGGCCTGCGGTCTGCTTGTCCCCGACTGACCGCCGTTTGTAGTTGTGCTTACCACCGTATGGTGCGAGCTCATGGCGGACCCGAAGCTCTTCCAGCTCCGCCGTGTCGTGACTCGCGACCACAAGGTCATTGGTATCGTGGCGCTCTTTATCGGCGGTTTTGCTGGACGCGCCATCCTCGACAGGATTGGATCCGCCGGTGCCCTCGGTGTTGGCACCGGAATCCGATTCCTCATCTCTGTGTGGTGGTTCTTCGTCCCAGGGAAGCAGACTCCGACCAAGAAGTAGAGGGCCTGACGCCCCTATATACTGCGTCTGCTTGACCTGACTCATTTCGCTGCTCGTAGTAGTGGAGGGCTGGGGACGTCATGGAGGAGGGGAGTATCCTGAACGTTCGTTGTGACCCGCAAGATGATACCAGGCAATAGAGCAGCCACTAGACACAAGACATTCACGTTCATTCATCCTTCTTCTTCGAGATTTCTGTGCTCTCCTGTCGTAATAGTTGTAATCGAATTTGTTGTTTTTGGATGGATATTGTGCACTCGATGACTGCTCGAACCAAAGCTTCGCAATGCTGGAACGTTTGGGCGCCGACGCTCACTCTGAATCGCGTGTGGGAAGAGCGCACGTGACTGATGCGAAGGAGTATAAAATTCTCGCAGCATGCGCTTTCTTTCCTCACTCATTTCTGGACTCGCACTATTGTCCCCCTGCTGATTCTCATCTCTTCTCGCAGGAGTCTACCGCAAGTCCAAGAGCAATCTTGGATGCCTCAGCTGGAGCGCGTGCCATCCATTTTCTGGAGGTCGTTCGACATGGCATCGTGTTCCTTACCAGAGGTATTACATACTGTCGTATACTGTCTCATGCTCTCCAATACACATTTTTGCCGTGCAAGTACCATTCGCTGTTTGTCTGCGCGATTTATTCGTGTTTTCAGGTAGTCCTAAGCCGTCAAAGCGTTGTATGTGCGGATTGGTCTTGGGAGGTATTCGTAGGTGGTCTGTCCTTGATAGGTGGTCTTCGACGTGGTGGCACTCTTCACAGTTTTCGATGGGATGTTGGGCAACGTCATCGTCATCGCGCTCGTCACCTAGCTTCGATTTCCTCCACAGCTACGTCAGGGTATTTCGATCGGCTTATAACCACAGCGCGTCGCGAGTTGGACTTGCTCTCACAAATCCGCCACAGTTTATTCGTCCACCAGCACCCTCACGACAATGTCCAAAAGCAAGTACAATGGGTCTGGAATGCCTGATGGTGCGTCGAACCGTAGTGGGTGTCGTGCTAGTGCTAACAGAAGAATGCAGGGAGCGCGGATATTGTCGTCAGCTTAGACACCGTGTCGGTGACCGAGCAACGCAAGCCGTGGACGGACTGGACCAACATCAAGCAGGCTGGTATTCCGCGGGCGAATCTTGCTATCACCAACGTCTCATCTGATGGTGCCACGGAGCCCCAGGGATACACCTCGGAGCACGCCCACGAAACCGTAGGCCTCCTATAACCTCTTTCCCGATGTCGATGGGTTGTCTGACATGCTGGGCCTCAGGTCCTCCAACAACACGTCGACTTCTTCGACCTGAACCGGGACGGCGTAATCAACCCGTACGAAACCTACATAGGCTTTCGGCTGCTGCAGTGGGGCATCCTGCTCTCGCTGTTTGCGACGTGCGTCATCCACGGCGGGTTCTCGTGGTTCTCGTTGCCCCCGGGGCACTGGCTGCCGACCCGCTCTTCCGCATCTACGTCGGGAGCATCAACGGCGCGAAGCACGGCAGCGATACAGGCACGTACGATCACGAAGGCCGGTTCCGCGCCCAGCAGTTTGCCGATTTCTTCGCGAAATACGGGAAGCAGCAGGCGGACGGCAGCTGGGGCATCACGTACTCTCAGGCGTTGAAGGGCGTCCGTGGACAGAGATGTGTCATGGACCCGTTTGGATGGTTTGCAGAGTTCTTCGAATGTAAGTGCCCGCCCGTCCTTGAACCAATCTAAGGTCTCACCAAGAGGTTATCACAGGGACGGCGACGTGGCTCACCATCTGGCCCGAGGATGGCATCATGCGTATGGAAGACGTCCGCGGTGTGTATGATGGGAGCTATTTCTTCAAGACCGCGGGCGACAGAAGGCAGAAGTACTAGAAGGGTGATTTGATGCTTATCATCTGAGCGTAAGAGGCTCACTCGAAGTTGTTCCACCCTGAGCTCCCGCCGCTCGCTCGTCACGGTATCTTACATGTAGAATTCTTCCCTGTAATTCATAGATGTGTATACGGTATATTCGCGTAGAACGTGTTTGTATAATCTGTAATTCATGTAACCCTGCGTACTGTGGGAACAAAGGACCTTCTTAGCTCTCTGGCCTAACCTAGTAACAGTCCACCATCCACGACAGACACTACGAGGAATTGCACTGTAAGCCGACGTCCAAGACTGCGTGTAGAAGTACTTACGAGTCCCCGTGGTATACTTCGCTCGGGCGTGATACAGGTACGCCTCAGCAATGTCCTCTGTTGTGCCAATGAAGTTCGTTAACAGCTTGTCAGCGCGCTTCTGCAGAGCAGCATCGCGCTCTGGGTTCGAAGTCTCATGAGTGGACTTCACAAATCCTGAGATGTCTTCAGAGTGAGAACGCGACAGACTAAATAGATAAGGATGTATTGACCTGGAACGACTGCATTGACTCGTACGCCCTTTGGCGCAAGGTCAATAGCTAAGCCTTTAGTGAGAGCGTTCACGGCGGCGTTGAGGGCGCTGCCGACCTGGAAATTATCTGACTAAGAGGCATGCTCATAAGAATGGACAAATCGCGGCTCACCGCAGTCGACGCCTCAGGCTTCAGACTAAGCGTTCCAGAGCTAACGGTATAGGACCCGCCGGGCTTTACGATATCATAATTGGCGATCGCCTTCGCAACGATGACTTGCCCCCAGAACTTGACCCCGACGAGCTCCTTCGCGTTAGCAATCTCGAGTGCGCCGATCGGACCGCGGATCCTGGCGTCGACCGCCGTGTAAACAATGTGGTCGATCGGAGCGAGCTGACGCAGCACAGCCGTTATCGCGGCCTCGTCGCGAGCATCGGACGTGGTGCCCCCGATAGTCAGAGACGGGTCGGGGTATTCTTCCTTCAGAAGCGCCACGGCCTTTTCGACATTCGCGGCGGTGTATCCGATGATATGAACGTGCGCGCCGAATGACAGAAAAGCCTCCGCAACGCCCAGACCGATCCTATGTATGACAGAGCGCGCATGACATTGTGAATCTACAGTCCTTCGGGTTGGATTCGAGTGGACGTACCCCCTGCTGCCTCCAATAATCACGACCTTGTGGCCGAGCAGCCTGTCCTTAAAGTTCGGACCTGGAGACATAGCTTCCACGGAAGACGCATTCTCGACATATCGCAGTCTTATATGCGTTTACCGTGTGAGATGACGACTGCTACGGAGCCTATTGCGTGTGAGGGTGTGCACTACAGCAGTCGACCCAGCAGTCAGCAGGTGCAATCGACGCTATCGAGCGCAATATCTGACATGTGTGCCTGTGAGATATGTTGGGCTGAGACGCACTTCTGAGCTCACCGTGCGTGCGATGGTTTGGTTCTAGTCGACAGCGTGAGCTCGAGCCGGATGAGGGGTGGGACCAGGAAGCCTTGACATCATCCGCAACTCGTACTGAGCGTCTACCAACCTTCAAGTCGCTAGAGGTTGCTAGAGGTTACCAGAGGTTACCAGAGTCGCCTGCAAAGGTCTGCCAGCATTGCTGCAGCGGTCATCGCGTTCCATGCTTTGTAAGTGATTTTACCACAGCCTCTGTAGTCGGAAGGCTCGGGACGCTCGACAATACTCCGGACGCCAGGGCGCGCTTTATCTTGTGCTACTGTCTCACTTCAAACATCAATGTATACCAGGGCCGCTCTTCTCCTCTGCATACTGCTTAGCGATCTCATTGCATGACGGCCATCCACTGCCTGACGCCATGTTGTTCGTCCTCTCCGTCGAGCCTCCTCGAGCCGCCTGTCGGATGGACTCCGAACCGTAAAAGGTTTTGCCGGGCCAATTTTGCTTCCAACAACGGCATAGGCATTCTACCAGTTCGATAATCGTTCTCTATCCTTCTCGAATTGGCACAACTCTCCCTCGACCGTATTGTCAGACGCATGACCACCTTGACTAATGTGGCTCGAGCGAGCCTTCAAAGGGCGGGCCAGTCGAGTGCGGACTGCTCCTCAACTTCTCCTCGCACTTTTCACACACTCTCCCGTGAAGCAACTCTCCCATACATTCAAACATGCCCGCGAAGATCGCCATTGTCATTTACTCTATGTATGGCCATGTAGCTAAAAGTGCGTACCCGAAAGACTGGATGTTCTGTGCGGCTGCTGATGACGTTCTTTAGTGGCCGAGTCTGTCAAGGCTGGTATTGAGGGTGCCGGCGGTGTCGCGACTATCTACCAGTAAGTACTTTTGCACCCCCCTCTACGTACGGGCGTACTCATTAGCCTGCTAGGGTCCCTGAGACTCTTCCTCAGGAGGTCCTCACCAAGATGCACGCACCCCCGAAGCCCGACTACCCCGTTATTACGCCCGATGAGCTTCCCCAGTTCGACGGTTTCGTGTTCGGTATCCCCACACGGTTCGGAAACTTCCCAGCCCAGTGGAAGGTATGTTCACCACCGTCGCGCCCTGTAGAAGGTGTCTAATGACATTCACAGGCATTCTGGGACGCCACTGGTCAACTCTGGGCCAAGGGCGCGCTCGCCGGCAAGTACGCTGCCGTCTTCATCTCGACTGCCACTCCCGGAGGTGGTCAGGGTGAGTGCTTCTTCCAGCTCTATGCAGTTCTTATCATGCTGAACGTACTCTACAGAGTCTACTGCGATGAACGCGATGTCGACCTTCGCGCATCACGGTATGATCTTCGTACCGCTCGGCTACAGCCACACCTTCCCTCAGCAGACCAACATGACTGAGGTGCACGGCGGCTCCGCATGGGGCGCTGGTACCTTCGCTGGCTCGGACGGCAGCCGCAACCCGAGCGAGCTCGAGTTGGAGATCGCAAGGCTCCAGGGCAAGATGTTCCAAGAGACTCTTGCCAAGGTGTCCTTCTAAGCGTCCCTTCGACATTGACCAAGGTATGTCAAGGTTCTATCCTCCATGAAGTCTTCCCACTCACCGTCGACTTCCTACCGGTACATCAGCAACCAACCAAGTCTGCATCCTCATGTATGGACAACTCACGTGTGCATTAGAACTAGAGGGTTTTCTGTGAATTATCCATAGTTAGTGTAATATAATCTTAGTGGTCTCTCCATCCTTGCCACCTTGCGCTTCGAGGACACGCGACCAGACGCCATACAGACGCGTGCGTACCGCGTAAATGGGCGTCTACGTCACTTCGATCCATACCTGCATCTTCACCGCTTGCGCGTGCCTTTCGTGCCTACCTTCCGTCCTAGAATACTGCCAGACTCCTCCGCGTTCTGCCTGCGTGGGTTGCCGAAGTGATATCTAACCATTTCTACTACATCCTAGTTGGCGATCTAGGACAGTCCGTCAACGTGAGTGGCGAATCACCTGCTATTTGTGCTTTTGCAGCCTCTTGACCGACTGCAGCACGCACAAGCGTATTCACGAGCAACACTCTGAAAGGCAGAAGAGGCTGATTGAGTACTTGTATAGCTATGGCACCGAACACCGCACAACAAGAACAGGCAGCTGCGCCCACACCAGCCCAGGAGCTGCCCAAGTCCCTAGATGACCTCTTGCAGTACTTGACAACGACCGCAGATGGTCCTGCAGCCGTGAATAACACACTGAAGAACTTTGGTACGAAAGAGACACGCGATGCGCTGCTTGCGAGTAAACTTGGTAGTGGGCAAGACCCTTGGAGATATTGAGTCCAGAGACGAATACGCTAGGCTATCTCTATATTCTGTGAGCACCCTCGGATTTAGCTTATCTTGGAAAGCCTGAATAGATGGTATGCAGGGCAGCAAGGCTCAACATCGCAGGAACCCAGCCACAAATTCATCACGTCGAATCGTTCTGCAAGCGATTTACTCCTGAACACGCCCGTCTAGCTCCAGATCGCGGTATGTTCGCGCTTTGTTTGTCCTATCGGTCCTGTCCTCATTCCGTGCGACCAAGTTACCTTACTCGCAAAGGGTATCGTGAAAGCATCGGGAGAAAATGTACGCATATCACGTCCAGCTATTAGATATAATGACCTGACCACTTGCAGCGCAAGCATGCTCTCGGACCTCTGCGAGACATCGTGCTCAGATATCCCCCGGATCGGACATACCTTACGAACATCCATCCAATCTTCGTGGAGGTAGATCTCCCAGACTCGCAGCTGCGTCAGAGATTTACGAAGTGCTGCAGGCCTGTGTCACAACGCGGCACTTTGCCCTTGCTTTGCCCGTACTGACTGTGCCAATCCTGACATTGACACGACCATATCCGATCTACACTACAACGACAATCTCATCTACCACTATGCCGGCGGTGTTATCCTGGCTGCTCTCAAGCGCTGGCGGGAAGCGGAGGAGTTCTTCGAGATCGTTGTAACGTCTCCCGCTCAGATACCAGCTGCGATCCAGTACGAAGCTCTGAAGAAGCTGACGCTAGTGCAGTTGATTCTATACGGCAAGGCAGGTATCATGCGATGCTAAGCACATCGACGATAACTGATAGCGTCGCACAGCCTATCCAACCACCAAAGTACACCAACAACCAGCTCATCCGGATGATCAAGAACTCGCCGTACAACACGCTCGGCAAAGCGTACCCTCAAAGAGTCGCTGCGCTGACGACCGTTGTGCAGAAGGATCTAGAGGCTTTCCGCATAGACCAGAACGTTGGCCTCGTGCAGCAGGTCATCGACCGCGCGCCGCGGTGGCTGATAAAGAAGCTCACGCTCACATACGTCACACTCGGCCTCGCGGACATTGGCAGAGAGGTCGGTCTGGACGTGGAGGAGGTCCGAGCGGTGGTGCTCAATATGGTGCGTGCCGCATATGGCTACTGCATATGACTGGAAGTAACAGATTTTCTCGGATGACAGATTGAAGTGGGAGACATCAATGCGAGCATATCTGTCGACGGTAATGTTACATTCGCCGACTCGACCCCGCAGTTTAGCAAAGCGGACGTCGACGCGGCGCTAGCGCGCGCACAGGAGCAGAGCAAGCTGCTCCGCGACGTGGAGAGGGCCCTGAACGCGAGCAAAGAGTATATCCAGAAGGTGCGTGTAGTGTATACGGCAAACCTGAGACGCATTGTTGAAATCTCGTGGTGCAGGCCCTCAAGCACAAGGAGGAAGCATGGGGCGGAGACGAGGAGATGTACAACACCCCGCCGTCCGGGGCGTGGGCTGAAGAATCTATGTATGCTTGATGACTGCTACGTATATGCTATCGAGACGAAAACCTGTACACTGTCATTCTGGATTGTATCACTTCATATTGACGTTAGATTGTAAGCTGGGCCTATCTTAAGACGTGAGTCCGCCAGTCTCAGAAGACATATTCAGCAAAAGTGGACATTCATGCCAATTTTCTGATGACAACGCTGACAGATACTGCAGAGGAAGTACGGCAGGTTCTGTACTAGAATCGATTCCAACCTGCGGTGGTGCTAATGGACGACTGCACGCGCTGCTGAAACTCGACACCTCAGTTCCGTGTATAGCCACAGAGTGTTCTGGTAAAACATCACGCGAACTGACGGCTCGAGCGACATTATGAGACGACCCGTGAGTGAGGAGCATGAAACTCCCAACACCAGCCATTCTTGCGCGCATATCATGCCCATTTCATCAGTCATACCGCTCCTCGCTCATATGTGGCGTGATGTCGACATCGTTGCAGATTGGAAAGTGGCCCAGTACTCACGGACTACTCAAGGTTACGCCACGGCGGCAGAGACCAAGCGCCACTTCCCCGGCATCCCCAGCATACCAACGTGTTCTTCGGGGTTCCTGATGCTCGGGCTGAGTCTGCGGCTCTGCGTGTACCACGATAAGGGCATCATCTTACTCAGCAACATGTTTTGCGCGGTCATGTCCAGCCAAGGTCGCGAATCGACGGGACTTTAGCCGTCAGCTGGGGTCACACAAGCCTCCGCTCGGCAAATACCTGCGATCGACCTCCTGTCCCGCGACGCCCATATGAATGCTCCGAGGCGGCGCGTGCTGCAGCCGACCGCCCCTCTTCTGCTCCGTGGGCCGTGAGAACCGCGCACCGAGGGGCGAAAGTCTGAGATCTGAAGAGTCGGGCTCAGGACGCGGTCGCGGCCGCGACTGCAGGAGCACATATGCGAGTCGGCGCGCCGTGAGCTGAAACGGCACGGTGCACGGCAGCCCGAGAGCGTGTGCAAGCCACGGTTTCATGGCGGAAGACGGCCTCCTCGGAACATGCGCGTGCGAAGCAGCTCTGAATGACGGAGGCGGTACCGAGGTGGAGTGCGTATACTGTTGACGAGCGGAGAATATTGAGATATCACCACGCGTGGCCGATAAGTCGCAAATGTGGAGCGTTGTGCAAGGGGAAAGGACCTGACAGAGGGTGCTGTTACGGCAGTGTGCTGGTGTAGTGGCATTGAATGTAGACATGAGGTTGGTCGTGCAAGTGCGATAGACAATCTGGCAAACCCACTGGCTGCTGGTGGAACAGTCCATTGCAGTAAAAGAATAAACCAGACATCAGGATGACGTCTGCATATGCAGCTCCTGCCGAGGTTCAATCAGACAGTATGCAGTCCGTGAGGCGTGAGGCCTCGCAACCAGGAACCTGATGCTCCAACGGGAGATATGGCGGCACGCAGAAGCTGCAATGGTTTGTGAGCGAATGGCTGCCTGTGGACCAAAGAATGCAATGAGGAGGACGAGCACGGTATATTGGGAGCAGGAGAAAGAAACAAGACCGCGGCAAAGCGAGTGGATGCATGACATACCGAGAAAGGGAAGATGGGCGCTTGGATGTAGCGTGCCGGGACGCGCTTTGGATGGCCTCCCATCTCGACTCTCGCCTCCGCTAGTTTACAGGAGTTTCCACTCCTTTTCAAAATACATAATATCGACAGTCCTTTTGCCGACGCTCCCTCTTCGTGTCCTCCCTCGCAGTCGCCCCTGTCCCTGCAACAAGTGCCCTGCCGACGCGAGCCGTCCGTGCTGTCCCCGGGCGGGATTTCACACCAGCCCTCGTGGAATGACCTTTGGCCGGTCGTTTCGAGTACCAGACACGCCGCCCTCCCTGTCCTGACCCATCCTTGCACATGCTCATTCTTCTAGGAAATAACAAACCCGGTCTCGGCACGAATTTCACGCCTCAAGACCGCGACCACTCTCTTCATGACCACCCCTGCCACATTTGACTCTGTACGTGTCCGTCGCAGCCTATATGCATCTCTCTTCTCGTTCCCCCGTGTAGCAGTCCTCGCGGTTGAACCATCGCCATGAAACCCGGATCGGCACGAAATGACCTGCGGTGTGCTAACGCCTTCCCGCAGGGTTTCTGTCCTGGGCGATTATTGCAGGGACCGAACAAATCCGCGTGTTGTTTGCCGACGTCGACTTTAGACTTTGAGGCTGTTCAAACGGGTGCGCATGGACGGGCTACGGGAAGGTACGAAGCTCGATCCCGCTTGCCTCTCTCCAAACGCGTTGACCGTCGTGATGCTTCTCCTATCTTCTCCAGGCATCATTCACCATGGTCTTCCATTGCTCTTGCTATTTACATGGCTTTGTTGCCTGCACTTGTTGCAGCCACGCCGGAATCCGCCTTCAGCCTCGCACCAACTCACTCGGCGGTCCCATCGACGAAACTTGCTCTCGGGCTTCCTGTACTCGAGGCGCGACGGCCTGCGGTGTTCAATCCCTCCGCAGATGGGATGAGCAGCGGCGAGAATGGACCTTCGGGTTCTGACAACCCGGTGGGTTTGACAGTAAGTGTCATGGTTGCATTCTTATCAGCACTGTTCACGAAGTTTGTGCAGCCTACGACCACATTTGCCGTGTCCACGACCTCCCCTACCTCCTTGTCCACTCCTATGTCGACCTCCCAGGCACTATCCAGCAGCAGTACTGCGCAAGCAGATTCCGACAGCATGACTAGCACGCCTTCGATACCGCCGTCCTCCACAACAAGCACTCCTGCTCCTCCATCAACTGGACCTTCGCAACCTTCACCAACTTCTGGAACGATACGGCCTACAGATACGCCGGGACCACCCACGGTGTCCTCTACCAGCGTGTCAACACAATCGCAACCGCAGTCGCAATCTTCCCAGGACCCGCCAACGTCGTCGCGTCGTCTCAGATTCCAACCTCACGGTCTACGGACCCGCCGACATCGCGGTCGTCTCAAGAGTCGCCGACTTCTGAGTCCTCAGTTTCGCAGTCTCCGACTTCCTCACCGACTAGAGAGTCCACGACGCTAACGACGCAATCTGTGTCGCAGACCTCGGAGAGTCATTCGCAGACGTCGCAGCCGTCACAGCGGCAGTCCTCGCAGTCAGTATCGGCTAGCCAGACGACGTCGCGCACGTCCGCGGATCCTGCGCCTCCCACACCACCTCCGTCATCTCGGTCTCAAAGCAATTCTGCGACCTCGACGTCCTCGGATCCTCCGCCAAGTTCTGCGTCGTCAGATCCACCACCGACATCTGCGTCGCCGGACCCACCGCCGAGTTCCAGTTCCTCGTCCGACGAATCCAAGAGTAGTGCCAGCTCGAGTGCGCCAAGCCAGCCACCTCCGACCTCCCATGCATCTTCGCAGTCGCAGTCACAGGCCACGAGCTCTAGCATGGTTACCAGTCCAAACAAGGAGTCGACATCGGCGTCGTCCACGTCCGCTTCCTCTCAGACAAGCGAGAGTCCGACCTCGCGGTCTACATCGGCCTCTGTGACATCCATGTCTCCGCCTCCCCAACTTCGCAATCGAGCTCAATTAGCGTCACTTCTCAGTCGAGTTCGAGCTCGGGCGCGTCTCAGAGCGGTTCGGTCATTTCCTCACAGAGCTCAGCACATCTAACGTCCTCCACGTCTGCGTCATCTTCCCAAGGAATGTCCTCCACGCAGGTGTCCCTACCTCGGCGTCGGCCACCACCTCAATCTCGGTTTCGTCTGGACCATCTCAAATTTCTCAATCCATCTCAAGGGTATCTGGATCCGCCACATCTAGTTCAACGGTCTCGTCAAGTTTGCAATCGTCATCGTCAGGAACATTCAGCCAGTCGGGTCTAGGTTCTTCATCGCCCACATCATTTTCGACACGATCCTCTACGACCATTACGAGCTCATTATCAACGCCTCTGCAACGCCTCTCTACCCTCCCACTCTCCAGGTTGTCACTCAAAACGTCCGCGGTCTCCACCAGTGGACCGTCAGCTACGATTTCATCGTCGTCTGCTTCAATGTCTCAGAGTCTCTCATCAACATCCCTCGGCATATCAAGCCCGTCCTCGCAAAGTACATCAGGATCGGTTTTCGGCATATCGTGAGTGTTTCTTCCCTCGCTTCTCCCTCTCTTCTTTGCATTTTGTCGGCATGAAGTCACACCTTTGTTTTGTTTGCTCTTCTGCTTCAGTTCGCAAAGCACGGAATTTTCGTCATCTTCTACGTCACTGTCTCTCGCATTTTCTTCAACAACTTCGCGTTCGGTATCGTCCTTTCAAAGCACGCAGTCAGCGAGCCTCAGTACCAGCACACACGCAAGCGTTTCGCGTTTGTCAATTTTCTCTTCGTCACTCGGTGCATTGTCCGCGCCAACTTTGTCATCTGGATCTGGGGTGCCTGTCACCGTCTCATTTACTTCCGCTACAAGTGCCGTTGGCTCCACGGCTTCTTCCCCTTCGTCTGGTGTACAAAATAGCCGGACGACGATTTTGTCGTCTTCGGCCGAGTCGACGCGTCTGTCGACGACGGTTTCTTTTCGACCGTCTCTGTCGACGACCTCCCGGCTCTCGTCCAGTGTGGCGCGTGTACCTTTGTCGTCCGGTGTCTCGACTAGTTTCTCTGTCGGCACCACGTCGGGTGATATGTCTTCTGCTTCGCCATCACCGACATCGAGATCTGGATCTCAGTCGACGTTTACACATGCACCCACACCATCCTTGCCGCCCGCGTCACTTTCCTCCTCGCCTTCATCTCTCCCATCGCGACCGCTCCATGTATCCACTACATCCCTCTCTCTTCTGTCCTCTGTAGCACCATCTCCACCTGTATCGTTTTCTCGCGCCTCGTCTTCGTTGATTCTGTCTTTTCCTTCGTCTACCCCTTCTTTTCATACAACTTTGCACTCTTTTTCTTCGTCTCTGCCTTCATTCCACTCATCATCCCCTCCTTCTGTTATGGACTCTAGTTCGTCAGCATCGCTAACATCTCTCCCGCCCGTATCGCTGCCGCTGTCGATCTCGCTCTCGCTGTCCCTACCACCGACGCCGACGCTCACGCTGCCTCTATTTCGCTGCCTACGCCCTCGATTTCGACCACGATGCCCACGCTGACGACGCTCTCCATCCCGGACCTCTCGTCCCTGTTTTCTGTCCCTGACTCGACGGATTCGGCATCACTGCTGCACACGTCCCCTATGACATCGTTTTCCCACTCCCCGATCACGACGTCCGCCGGATCGGCATCCGCGACTCTTTCCATCCCCTTCTCTCTCCCGACGTCGTTCTCGGACCCCTTCTCGCCGTCGATCTCCCTCTCGCTGTCCCTCCCGCCCGTGCTCACGTCGTTCTCCACGCCGTCGTCGTTGCCGTTCTCGATCCCGACGCTGACGCTCCCCTCGGTCTCGATATCCCTCCCGCTGTCGTTGTCCACGCCTCTATCCGTCTCCAGCCCGTCCGTGTCGCTGCCAGGATCGCCCCTCAATGGCACGTCGCTCTCCGCCACGATCACTCCGTCTGGTGTCTCGGCGTCCTCGCTGCCGTCGATGTCCGCGACGTCTGTCCCGGTCTCGCTTCCCGGATCCATCCTGTCATTGCCCCCATCGTCAGCGTCCGCATCGGTCTCGGGACTCTCGTCATCCGCATCTAGTCTCTCGTCACCGTCCATCTCGGCGAGCAACTCCACTGCCGTGGGAAGTCCTTCCATTTCTGGCTCTTCGAGTGCCATTTCGGGACCGTCCTCATCGCAAAGTGGGAGTATTGTCTCGCCACGGGATCCGTGGCTGCATCATCCTCGCGGTCGACTGGAACGCCATTAAGCACGTCAGCTTCGGAGTCCGCGAGTAGCTCGACTGAACTCGGTGTCACGACGACAACGACGACTTCGTCTCGCGTCCTCGTATCTGTGACAGTCACCACACGTCCGTTCTTCCCGGTCACTAGCGACAGCTTCGCCAGTATTCCCTCGAGCTCGTCGTCGCTGCCGTCCGGAAAGTTCCACACGTCGACGATCACAGCTACGACCACTGTAACGTCTCAGTATACCAGTGGTGGGGTGTTGCACACAACTGTGTACACGACTACTATAACCACGGGTACATTGATACCGAACGCAGGGACAAGTCACAACGCGTAAGGCATTCAGTTACGTGCAGATTGTCTAACTCACATTTCCTCTTGATAGTCTGGCTCATAATCCTGGAGCGGTGAGCGGTCTTGTGGTCGGAGTCATAGCTTTCGTAGTCTTGATCGGCGTATGGGTCGGATTGGCTCGGCGGAAGCACAACAAGCGGCTCCGAGAAGCAGAACTGGCTGCGCTTGCTGGCCCTGGGCCGTTCTTTGGGCCCAACGGCGAGAGAACGCGGACAGCCGTGCTCGACGATGAGGATGGCGATGACTACAATTCGCGATGGAGCCCGATGGCGGAACGCTTCCCTGGCGCGACAGTCGCAAGTAGAGGCTCTGCGTCATATGGAACACTGCTGAACAATCCGTTCGATCACCCTGACGATCCAGAAAACACAGCCGGTCTTCGGACTGGCGGGACAAGTGGTGCTCAAAATGGCGCAGGCGTTGCGACAAGAGGATACCCATCCAGTGAAGAGGGCTTGTGGGCTCGCGATATTGGCACGGACCCCTCCCCGCCTTCGTCATCAGACCTGCATGGCCTCATGTCTACGACTTCTCCGCAACTTTCGGGTCGACTGCGTACGGATCCAGGGCCTGACCCTGCCGCCTGGCTCGGAGGCAAACCTATCCCATACGCCGTAGACCTTGGGACAGACCCTCGAGATGCTTCCGCCTCTCCTACACCTGGCAGGCCGACGTCTTCAGCAGGCCACGGCAACGACCCTTTCGCCGACCCAAATAGCTCTGACGTGGAGCATGTCGTGATGGTTAGCCCACGGATGTCGCCAGTTCACCCTGCTGGGCAATCGGGTGGGATTGGAAGCAGAAGCGCGAGTCGTCTCTCCATCGATGAACTAGCGTATGCTGGCTCGTCAGCACATGGGCATACCAGCGGTTCCGCCCATGGACACACCGGATCCTCAAGCGGGCATGGGCATGCGACGTCCTCAGGCGGACACGGTACGTCGGGCTCAAGCAGCGGCCATCGCATGACCGCAAGTCCCGACGGTCGCCAATCGCCAGGACCGTCTAGCCTATTACCCACGCAAACCTTGCCACCACCGCCCCCTACAGCGTACCGACCGGTGGATGATGACTGGGAACCCAAAGACACCGCGCGGAAGCAGACTCCCAGTTTCCTCGGGCGGCCGTTGAAATGGGTGCGGGGCGGGCGCCCACGGAACTCGTCTTCGTCCTCCTCGATCTCGCCGCGGGGCTCGATGACCTCGCAGGTGCTCCTGAACAACGCCATGGCCGCGCAATTTGGCTCGCCGCGCCCTGGCTCTGGCTCTGAGGCGCTGCCGGCGGGCCTCCCGACGATCACGCGCACGGGGCCGAGCAGCGCGAGCCTGTCGTCCATGTTCCGCACACAGTCGCCTGTGCTCGGCGCGCTCCCGCCAGCCGTGTTCGAGCCGTACGGCGTCGCGATTCCCGAGGACGCGGTCGCGCACGGTGCGCCGGCATGGCCGGGCTTGGGTGTGCTCGCGAACGGCGGCATGCCGTCGCCTGCGCTGACGGAGCGCTCGAGCCACCATGCGCCCGAGGGCCTGCTCGATCCGACGCTTGGCACGCAGCTCGGGAGCCAGGGCATGGGCAGCTCGGCCGCCATCAGTCTGCGTGACGATATCGACTATTCGCGGCCGATTGGAGGGGTGAGTGTAGCACGTTCTGCGGCATGTGCAGTTGCTGACTGACTGTTGGTCTTCTTGGTACAGCTTGTGAACAACAGGATGTATAGCACGTCCTCGATACCCACCGTGACCACCACGCCGAGGCGACGCGCCGCAACTCGTTCGACTCGGAGCGGTCGCAGTACAGCGCTTCTCCAGGACTTTCTCCGCACCTGTCGTGAACACGGCACGAGTGCGCCTCTCACTCCTTGTCTTCATAAACCATATACAAGCATTTTTAGTCTGACGTGTTCCTTGTTTCTCTTTGCTCTTGTATGATAACCTAGACTTACTTACACTCTCGCTCTTACGCGTTGCGCGCACCACCCCTGTTGTATACAGCCCCTCGCGGGCCTCATGCTGCGCCCAGTACATACAGTATATCAATAGTAAAATAGTGCTCCGAATAATATGGGCCCGTGCCGCAAAGTTTCCGATTGTTCGAGAATGAAGGAGTGCTACTGTACAATCTCACATGCGTTCCATCCAAGAGAAGAACAAAAAAAGACTAGTATATACCAGCGAGTGCGAACACATTCCGCGCCTCACACCCCATGAGCAGCAGGCGCGACGACCCACCCATGCACGGCACCCCCCTCATTGCGGGCCACAGCATCGCGTGCGTCGAGGTACACCAGGACGGCGTGCTCCGCACGGCGGACGTCCGCGACGAGCGCGGCGCGCATGCGCGGGCCCAGCCCTCGACGGCGCCGTCGCGCGCGCCGGCGTGGTCCGCGAAGCTGCAGTGCGGCGGGAAGACGCCGTTGAAGTTGTGCAGGAAGCGCAGCGCGTTCTCGAGCGCCCACACGCGCAGCCGGAGCTCGACGTCGCGGATCGCGTCGATGTGGTGCAGCAGCGTTTGCACGCGCTGCGGGCCGGGCGCGGTGGCGGGAGGGGACCTGCGTAGGATCTGGCGGCGGACGTGATGGTGGAGGCGGGTTCTCCAGCTGAGTCAGTGGGATTCGGTGCGGCAGGATCAGGCGGAGCGAAGGGCACCATCGGCGGGCACGTCTGCTGCAGCGCTGCCGAAAGCGACGGTGCGGATTTGGGAGGCGAGGCGGGCCTCACGCGAAAGTCCGCGTTGTGGATCAATGGCTGTTCCGCTGACGCTGCCGAAGAAGGATCTGCAGGTAGCTCTGGGCTTGCGGAACGCTCGCGTGCGAGAACCGACGATGAGCTTTGTGGCGATCGAGGCGAACTGAGTAGTGGCGAGGTTGCGTCATCCGCGCCGGCCAGCTCTTGCTCTACGCGGGCCTCCTCAGATTCAGAACAGCTGCGCGAGGGCGTCGCGCTACGGATGTCTCGGGTTCTGCTTGCATCGCCTGGCTCAACGCGCGGTAGGTCCGCGGGAATGTCGTGATCGAGCGGCGCGTCCGGTTGCTGGGACGCGTCCCTGCGAGCTGGGGATGATGCAGCGGTTGGTAGGTCAGTGATGACCGAACACGAGGTAACACTCTTCAGGGACGAGTGCACGGCGAAGGGCTGTCGTCAACGGGTCGGATTGCGGCTCGATCCTCTTGAAACTCGTCCGCGCAGGGAGCAAAAGTGGCGGCGAACAACGCGACGCAGGCGCCACGCCCTCCAACGCGTCCTTCCGCATGTCATCAACGTGCGGCGGCGGCGGTAGCATACGCTGGCCGCGGCGCTGCCGCAAGGTTCGGGTTCCGCCATGGGCACTCGCACTGCCCAAGGGGAGGAACAGTCGGAATGGCGCGTGCGATGGGCGGCGATAGCGAGGGCACTCCGCTTTGGGCGTCGTGCTGGCGGATGCCTGCCGCCCGCGGCACGTTCCCAGGGCGTGAGAGCGGCGCCGCGTGCGCGTCTGCGGTGACATCCGTAGGCGGGTTGGGCGGTGGTGCGTGCGGACCGGCCGCAGACAGGGCCGATCTGTCGGACGAGAGCATGGCGAGGGCAGGGTGCATGGGCGGAGATGGCTCACGAGATCTAATTGTGGCGAGGCTATCGACGCCAGCCCGTGTATCTGCGCGGGCTCGAGTTCAGTTGGGCATTCCGAGCCGACGCCGTGGCGCACGACATACCGTGCTGAGCTGACGTATTTGCGATGCGCGAACTGTTGAGCTCGCCGATCGCTACGGAATGCGATGCTACACGCGACAAGGCGTGAGGACGCGAGTAGACATGAGGCTCGGAAGGAGGAGACGTACACGAATTATTCTTAGATATACGGCGTGAAGGCTTGTCTTCCTGCAGGTGACGTGATTTCCGACTGAGCCGTTCGCAGGTTTTGCGGGCTTTCTCGCAGGCCATCGCAAGATCTGCACCTGGTGTAGCACATAAGCACGAGCATGACAGCATGCAGAGGCGGTAACGCGCTATACCTGCAGTTCTGCTCCGCCTTCTACCGGGAACCTTGTCTTTGGACCCATTAGGCGATTTGTCTTTGGCGAGGGCGGGTACTTCCGTGGGAGGCGCCTGGACAGCCGCGGAAGAGTTTTCGACGCTATAAGCGGCGATGCGAGGTATGAGCTTGACGGCGATGGTGCCGCGGACTACATCACGCGCAACTTCGATAGCTTCGCTCACAGACTGGATGTCTTGGGTCGACACGTTGTACAAGTGTGCAAGATTTGACGTCGACATGACATCAATCTATGCGCTGGTGAGTCGCAAGGCGTGTATATGCGCGTAGTTGATAGCGTACACTGAACAGCGAACATGTCCAGGTAAAGACGGCAAGCTTGATGACGCTTTCAAGGTACTCGTCCACGCGCTTTGTGACAGAGGGACACAATCTGACAAAGATGTGCTCTACTTCTTCCATGCACGAGCGGAGAAAGTCGCGACTGGGGATGTCATGCTCGCAGACGAGAAAGTGGTAGGAGAGCCAAGGCAGGTCGCCGTCGTCGGCCATGTCGCGCGGGTGTCGTCGTCGTCGTCGGTGACGAAGAGGGAGGTGAGTCGTCGTGGAGGGGGCATGCCGGCGGACGATCGCGGTGGGACGCGTCAGGTCACGATCGCGGGGTCACGAAACACACCTGTGGATTATTTGGCCATGTTAGGATCGAAGGGCTTTGGACAACAAGGCCAAACAAAGGCGCGCAAGGCTGACGCGACGGCCGTGACCCGCTTCAACCGTTTTCGAGTACGGAGCTAGAGTCTGACTCGCCGGGAGGTCGACCAGGAAACGAAGCACGTGCAGGGAACACCAGCTTACAGAGCTGCTACCCACGTTATGCCCGTCCCATCGCGAGCCTTTTCTTCACAGACCAGCGAATGCTCGCAAACAAAGGCCTCGCACGGCAAATATCGGCAAGCGTGAGCTGTGAGAAGGACGAGGGCAAGAGACGGTAGGAGACGGTCTCCGCCCTCTGCCGTGTCCGCCCACCGGGCGTCTAAGGCCGCAGCGGGCGCGGTGACATCAGCCATCCCCAGATCCAGTAATGCAGATCTCCCCTCCCCCAGGTTATAAGTCCGGCCCGTCCTCCTCTCCCCTCAAGCCCTCTCTATCCTCCTCCTTCTCTCTTCTTCTCACCACCATGAGCGGCCGCCTCGCTACAGGTATGCACAAGTCTCCTTTCCCGTGCTTGCAGTCATGCGCTTTCGACGCGACTTGCCCAATGTTCTGGGCGACGCGTTCAGAGACCCGGGCTGCGTCGCCATTTCCCCTCGATCGATACGCCCTTTGCCTCTCAAATACCGCGCTTTGCTCTCGCTGCCAGTCGTGACAGACCCGCGATTGGCACCGAATTGCCATAACACCCTCTTTTGGGTAGCACTGTGGCTCGCAGCCATGGACACGGGATGAGAGTATACACCACTTCAGCATGCATAGGCTTGCTGCTCTGCTAGTGCCCCTGGACCGGCTGGCGATCCGGTGACGACCATATCGCGCGTCATAGCTTCATGACCTCTGATAATCGTAGCTAACGTCTTCTTGCGACAGAATACTCTGCTTGGAAGAAGCTCCAGCAGCTCTACGACTCCGAGAAATCCAAGCTCGTCCTCAAGGACCTCTTCGCCAAGGACCCCAACCGCTTCGCCAAGTTCAGCCGCGAGTATGTCTCCCCTGACGGCCCCCCGGTGACCTTCCTTCTCGACTTCTCCAAGAACCTCATCGATGAGAACGTGCTCGCAACGCTGCTCGAGCTCGTTCGCGAAGCAGAGGTCGAGACCTACCGCGAGAAGATGTTCGCAGGCGAGCATATCAACACCTCGGAAGACCGCGCCGTGCTCCATGTCGCCCTTCGTAACTTCGACGAGTGGAAGATCAACGAGGCCGGCGTGAACGACGTCAGCAGTGTGCTCGCACACATCAAGGAGTTCACGGAGGCCGTCAGGAGCGGTGCATGGAAGGGCTACACCGGCAAGACGATCAACACCATCGTCAACATCGGTATCGGTGGCTCCGACCTCGGCCCTGTCATGGTCACCGAGGCCCTCAAGCCCTACAGCAAGCGCGACCTCAAGGCCCACTTCGTCTCCAACATCGATGGCACCCACCTCGCCGAGACCCTCCGCGAGTGCGATCCCGAGACGACGCTGTTCATCATCGCGAGCAAGACCTTCACCACGCAGGAGACGATCACGAACGCGACCAGCGCGCGCGACTGGTTCCTGCAGACCGCAAAAGACAAGGCGCACGTCGCGAAGCACTTCGTCGCGCTGAGCACGAACACGAAGGCGGTCACCGAGTTCGGCATCTCGTCCGATAACATGTTCCAGTTCTGGGACTGGGTCGGCGGGCGGTACTCGCTCTGGAGCGCTATCGGCTTGAGTATCGCACTCGTGATCGGGTACGACAACTTTGAGCTGCTGCTGCGTGGCGCGCACGGCATGGACAAGCACTTCCGCACAGCGCCGCTCGAGCAGAACCTGCCCGTACTGCTCGCGGTACTCGGTATCTGGTACAACGACTTCTACGGCGCGCAGACGCACGCGCTCCTCCCGTACGACCAGTACCTCCACAAGTTCGCGGACTACTTCCAGCAGGGCGACATGGAGTCGAACGGCAAGTCGGTCACCAAGGGCGGCCAGCGCGTAACCTACCAGACTGGCGTACGTCCCCCCTGCACCGTATCTACATACCATGACTGACGCCTCGTGCAGCCGATCATCTGGGGCGCGGCGGGCACGAACGGCCAGCACTCGTTCTACCAGCTTGTGCACCAGGGCACGAAGCTCATCCCGTGCGACTTCCTCGCGCCTGCGACGACGCACAACCCGATCGCGCACTCGAAGCACCACCGCATCCTGCTCTCGAACTTCTTCGCTCAGCCCGAGGCGCTCGCGTTCGGCAAGACTGAGGAGGAGGTCCGCCAGGTGCGTGCTCCGTTCGCGTGTGTGGCACCACGTGTGAGTCGCTGACCTTGGTGCGTGCTGCAGGAACTCGGTCCGAACGCATCGGAGCCGCTCGTGAAGAGCAAGGTCTTTGAGGGCAACCGGCCCAGCAACAGCATCCTCTTCCCGGTGCTCGACCCGCAGACGCTCGGCGCGCTCATCGCGCTCTACGAGCACAAGATCTTCACGCAGGGTGTCGTCTGGGGCATCAACTCCTTCGGTGAGTGGATCGTGCTCTGCTTCCAGGTGCAGTGATGCTGACATGCCTGGGCAGACCAAATGGGCGTCGAGCTCGGCAAGGTCCTCGCAAAGAACATCCTCTCGCAGCTCGAGAAGCCCGAGGACGTCACCGGCCACGACTCTTCGGTGCGTTGTCGCCTTGTTTCATTTTTGAGACGACTTTTGCTGATGCATCACGCCCTTGCAGACCACTGGCCTCATTCACTACTACCAGAAGCACCGCAAGGAGTGACTTGTCCCAGCTGAGGGCGCGCGGTCGCGATTCTGAGCGTGCACGACAAAGAAAAATTAGACAAAGTGTACAAGGAGGAATGGAAAGAGGAAACAAAGTGTACATTATCTGGCCTCGAATACACGCTAGACGTTCGATTTCACTTCGACAGGATATACACGAATCGACTGCGAAGCGTATATTGCGGTGTGAATGGCATGTATTGCCTGAATGGTCTCCTTACATACATCTCGAAATCGGTCATATATAATCTACCTAGTTACATCGACGCAGGAGGAAGACACAGGCGCGGGCCGCCTCGGCTCTGCCAGCCGACGACGGCCGCGCCGCATGAACGCTCGGGCAGGACGGGTCTCGACAAAGCAATACGTGCGGCGTGAGCCACGACACAAGCGAAAGCTCGGGAGAGAAGAAATAAAAGGAGAAATATAGAGCAAATAGGCGGATCGTGTGGATGGGGGTGTCGCAGTGGTCGGGTATGTAGTGGTATAGGGTGTCGCAATTCGTAGAGTGGGTGTAGCGTAGGAATCGGCGTATCAAAAACAAAAAGGAGGGGACACATCGAGCCGCGAGGACGTGAGCGAGAAGAGCGTGGCAAGGAGGACACTGCACAGCGTGTGGTAACGAGACAAGGAAGGCGTGGATCACAGGAACGGGTTCTCCTCCGCATCCTCGACAGGCCCCCGCGCGGCCGCCTTCGGAGCCGCCTTGGGCTTCGCCGGGTGCGGCGCGGCAGAGCGTGCGGCACGCGCGACGCGACCTTGACGTGCGTCGTCTCACGGACCTCGTGCACCTCCACAACCTCACCGGTTGCAGCCCCACTAGGCTCCGGCGCAGCACTCTTCGCCCGCGTCTCCCTGCGCACCTCGCGCACCTCATCGACACGGGCGGCGGCGCGCGGCTCGGGGGCCTCGCCCTTGCCCTTCGGCGGCGCCGCAGGCTTGTCGTGCACGCCAAACGCGCGTTTGGCGGGGTCGCTGCGGTCCTTCTCGGGGAGGCGCGGCATCGCGCGGGGCTCGTGCTCCTCGGCGCGCGCCTTGCCCTTGGGCTGCACCTCGGCGGCGCGCGCAGCCGCAAAGCGCGCGAGACGCGGACTGCGGCGCGGCGGCGGCGTGCGCAAGAGCTCAAGGACCTCCTCGGGCTGCGCGGGGCCGTCCTCCTCGTCCGACGTGTCCCACTCGGTCTTCGGCTTCGGCGCGGGCTGCTTGTCCTTCGCCCGCGTTTCCGCGCTGCGGGCTTCTCCGCCGCCTCGCCCGGAGGCGTCGCGTGGCGCTTGCGCCGGCTGGTCTTGCTAGGTGCGGAGAAGAGCCGCTTCGGGAGGATATGCTCGTCGGGCTCGAAGTCGGGGTGCTCAGGAGGGAGCTTGGACCTGTCGTCGGGCCGCTCTGGGGCGACGCCTGTCTCCGGATATTCGGGGTCGTAAAGGGGGTTGATAAACTCGGTGCGTACACCGCGGCTGAAGATCACGATGAGAGATAGACATGCAAAATTGTGTGGGTACGTACAACACGTAGGTGATCGTGGGCTTCTCGAGGAGCCGGGGCTTCGGTGCTGAGCCCTCTGAGCTCGGGCCTGCGACTGCACCTTCTGCGTCAGGTGTCTCTGCCACAACCGAACTCTCGTCGCTGTCCAAGAACGGGTTGTTCGGTGTGTCGCGCTCGGGACCCCCTTCTTTGGTGCTTGGGGCACGGGTTGCGCCTTGCGGGGCGGCGTACGGAGACGTATTGGTGTCCGCGGCGCGCCCTCAGCCTCTTCCTCAGGCTCCTCCAAGATCAACTGGGGTACTGCAAACCGCTTGACACGAGGCGACGATCGCCGCTTGGACTGAGGTGGCGACAACAGGCCAGTGCGGTTGCGTTTGAGCAAACGCGCAGGAGGCGACGCTGAAGGGGACCGAGCGGGTGACTCTGAACGTTGGCGAGTAGACGTTGCCGCGCCAAACTTCCTAGGTGCCGCGTCTTTGTTCTCAGACTTCCCAGCGAGCGTGTTGAACGGGCGCGACCAGAACTCGTCCTCCTCTGCAGCCTGGCCGCTGAGCTCTGCTGCAATCACGTCGAC
Source organism: Phanerodontia chrysosporium (assembly GCA_001910725.1). Taxonomy (NCBI): domain Eukaryota; kingdom Fungi; phylum Basidiomycota; class Agaricomycetes; order Polyporales; family Phanerochaetaceae; genus Phanerodontia; species Phanerodontia chrysosporium. The sequence continues at coordinate 1,015,600 of MJGA01000008.1, forward strand.
CTGGAGTAGCTTGCGCTTCTTCGAGCCAACGTGCACGGCGCCCTTTGCCTCAGCCTTGTGCCGAAGCACCTCCTCTTCCTCCTCTGACGCGGTGCGCTCATCGATCTCTGAATCGCTGTCCGTGGCGCGAGAGTGAGTCGAGCGCGACCGCTTGCGCTTGCGAGTAGGCGGAGGCGTGGGCAGCGAGTGTATTGACGCAGCCGAGTGACTTCTCTTGAGAGGTTCAGGACGATGCGGCGGGAGCTCGACAGGGGACGCGGGCTGTGTGCGCGGCATATCGATGTAGTAGGTCTCCCTTCAGAGATTTGTGTCGTGTATGAAGAGCAAGCAGGTAACGGTCGTGATGAGATGAAACGAAGGGAGAAAAGGAGGAGAAAGGGGAAGTGGCCCACGATTGTTTTGTGAACGAGGCAGGCGGCGGCGACCAACTGGGCATTCCAACAAGCGAGGGCCGCCGGCAACTCCCGGTGACAAATAAAACACAACAAACACCGTAGCCGCGTTTAGGGCCTTTCTGTGCCTCTACGTCGCAATTGCCGACGCGGAGAACTACACGTAGCAGTATCTGGGACTGATTGCATCGTAAAGACATCAGCATGAGCTCTGCGATGTTCCGAACACCAAGAGTCTGCCCCACATCTGGGCACAATCGTATCGGACCACAACCAGCAGGATGTCTAAAACAATCTTTTCAGAAGCCTGTCTCCGCTCTGACAATGTTGTTCAATACTCATCAGGAGCTACCTTTGCAGATAAAGCTTTCTCGTTGAACACGATAGTACTAACTCGTAGGTGCACTGTGGAGCAAATACTCTGCTCCACCGTGGGTCCGTCTTCCGTCGTTTGATGCTCCCTCCAGCAATCGCGATGTTGCAGCACTGAAACCAGAAGCCCTCCCACGACGTATTCAAATGCGCCATACGTCAGTGACGTGTCTGTCAAGTGTCGCCAAGATTGCATCCGCTCACTAGGACGACCGAACCTATAAAGACTCTCTCCCCACCGCATCGCCTATCACCATAAGTTGCGACCAACACCTGGCCCCCGATACCCCAAGCACCCGGAAGGACACTGTAACATGTCATCCCTGTTTCCCCAGGATTCGCCCCAGTACAATGCGTTTAAAAAGGTGAGACTTACGGTCGTCTCTCAGGTCGCGAGCTAACCATTCCTCCTATAGGTCGACGAGAATCCAGACAGCTTAGACATTACCGAAGAAGACATTGCCGGTGCTGTGGCATACCAAGCATCGCAAATCTTCGATGCAGAGCGTGCAGAAGACATTCCTCCTGTGAATGGCACCGAAACCGAGAAAAAGATCCTGTAAGCACCGCCGCGGCACACAGAGTTCTGAAAAACGGAGCTGACTCTCTCGATCGTGGCAGTGATGTTTGTGTTGGAGACGCGTTATCGCACGGAAACCTGGACGATCTAGGCCTGCGTATCAACAGAAACATGATTGCTACCGATGGTGGGTACAACTGATTCAGACGAGATCACCAAGACACATGCTTATGTCTACTCAGCGGAACGGCAACTGCGTAGCGCGTACGACAGGCAGCAGAACAGGTCCTCAGAGGCATCAATCAAGCGATCTTAGTGCATGTCTACATGTCTACATTAAATACGTCTATGGTCTATGCGTGTTAATGTACAGGTATCTGCCAATTGAGCTTCATCTATCCATGTGTACAAGCCTCTAGTACCAGCCCAGCTGCTTGAACTGCGCAAGCGAGTCGCGCGTGCACTCCTCGATGGTGTGGTACTCGAGATCGAGCAGGCGCTTGCTCTTCGAGTTGTCGAAGTACTGAGTGTAGCGCGCCTTGCTCGGGTCGTACGAGGTGTCGCCCTCGGGCAGCGTCGGATCGATCTTGTGCGCGACGGACACGAAGTCCTGCCAGACCCACGAGCCGGCGGAGGTGATGATGCGCTCGCCGCCCGCCTCGGGCTTCTGCAGCGCACGGACGTGAGCGAGGCCGACATCACGGACGTCCACCCAGGCAGCGCTGCGAGAAGTGGTCAGTACGCGGTCGTCGGTACGACAGTGCGTGGGGAAACTTACCCGATGGTCGTCAGCTGCTCCTTGGTCTTGTTGCCCTTGACGACCGAGTTGTAGAACTCGAGGGCGGAAGTGTTGAGGCTCTCGGGGTTCTTGACCTCCTGGAGGAAGGGGCCGTAGACGTATGGCGGGTTGATGCAGACGAGGTCGAACTTGACCTCGCCCTTGTGCTCCTCCATGAACTTCCATGCGGCGCGCTCCGCGAGGGTCTTGGACGCGAGGTATTTGTCGACGTTCGACGAAGCGCGGCCCTTGGTCTCGACCTCGCGGACGGAATAGTCGTTCCAGTCCTTCTCGCTGAAGTGGCGCTCGTTCGGGTCCGGCGTCATCACAGCGGCGACCGACGAGGTGACGACGATGCGCTTGACGGTGTCGTTGGCGTTCTTGAGCGCGCTCTTCAGGACCGAGAGAGTGCCGGCAATGGCGGGCGCGAGGAGCTCCTCCGGGTCCTCGCATTGAAGTGGAAGGGCGACGCGGTGTGCTCGATAGCGTCGACGCCCTTGACAGCCTCATCGAAGGCACCCTCCTGCAAGCGACGTCAGCTCTGGACATTGAACAAGAGACTGAGGGGGAAAACATACCTTGGTGATGTCAGGGACGATGACGACCTCAAACTTGTCGCCGTAGCTCGAGAAGAGCTGCTTCAGGTAGGGGATGGCAGACTCCCTGCGGACAGTACCGCGGACAGAGAAGCCTTCCTCGAGGAGAGTCTTGACCACCCAGACCGCAACGTAGCCGTTGCAGCCAGTGACGAGAACCTTGCCCTTGTTGACAGCTGGCATTGTAGAAGTGGTCTAAGGATTATTGGGAGGAGTGGGTATCAGAAAGTGGGATATCGATGCGAGCAGATGTGAGTTGGTTGGAGGCTGCAACCCGGGCACCCAGACTGTTTTTATACTCTGCAGCCTCCGGGTAGAGGGTAGGGTAATATGGTTTGTGACCATGTCGATGACGCATCCTGAAAATACGGCACCGACTCTCGACCTGCCGTAGAAAATTCACGAACGGTCAGCAAAGGAACGCATACCCGGAAGTTGCTGAATCATAGACTGGATGTACATTTCTCCCTCTTGCATTCCTATGAGGTGGATACCTGTGGATAGCGCGCAGAAATTTTGCGACCCTGCGGCAACGCAAAATCGGCACCGGTCAATGCCAACACTACACCTGTCAAGGGACTGTAGGTTTCAAAGAATAGGCTGTTGATTAATCAGATGCGCCGATCCCCTTACGGGTGCGTAAGGCGGATGGCCACAGCGTCGGTACGAGGACATGCAAGAGCATTCGGCCGAGGTTCCGCTGCGTTCCGGGCCATCCAAACGGGGTAACCCTAACCTCGGCCTACAGTTGCTCCTCGCTACAAACGTCTTGCCAGTCGCTGGGGACAACGTTATCGCCACTCTGCCGAAGCACGTCCAAGCCCGATCCCGTCTGCCGCACTTTCCGGTATAATCGTAGGATGTCATGAGCAAAGCAGAGTTGACTATGCATGCTTCTGCGACCCGCGATGATAGGAAGATGCGAAGCGCGCACTTCTCGGCCTTCCAGCTCACCGCACCCCGCACCGCACCTCGGGCGGGAACACACGGAAATGCTGAGTAAGTATCTGAGTATATCCGTCGCCCTCTACAGAAAAAGTCCGGACGACCACTGACCAGCGTGATCGGCAGGAGTCCGATGATGGCGGAACGCCACAAAGCCCAGGAGCGAATCGCCACTGGCACAGCTTTCTCCCTCATCGCTGTTGGGTTGCCACAACAGGTGATGGCCCTTATATTTTGTACCATATGATGGACTTCTCAACTAGCCCGTGAAGCCTGTAGAAGATGGACCCAGCGCGAAATGCTGGTCACTATGTAAACCCTTCATGTCACATATTGACGCTGACCGGTCTAGCTCATACGCCGTGAACCGGTTCTTGTGCCGCCGTGTCCGAGCCACTGTAGCTGCGGAAGACGTCTACATCGCAATGGAACGGCTCGGGGATTCGCAATGGTACACCGAAGGCCATATATGCACCGTCATGACCTCTTCGAAACCTCGTTATCAGCTTCCCTCTCCTCAGCGAGCCAATTATTATATTTCAGCATTGTACTTGATTGCATCCTCATATATACGGTCTCGAAGACAAGAAAAAATGACACTCTGAGCATTGAGACTTCTGAAGGGGCAAAAAGTACTCCCTGGCGGGGAGTCGAACCCCGCTTTCGCGCGCGCCGGAAGGATGACAGGCGCGTGTACTAACCGATATACTACCAGGGATTGATAAACTTTTTCAGTACTACTAGCCTTATGTTATGCGCAATGAAACCCAATCCGCAAGGATACCGACGGATGAGCGAGCCTACTTGTGTTCACCGCGGCGACCGCGATTATCCCGTCCATTGCCGGCCATGATCTCTCTTTCTACTCATCTTTGCCCGCCCACGTCTCGCCCGCTGACAAAATATGCGAGTCGGAAACGCGTGCATTGACCACAGGTGCCACATCTGAGTGTCAGTATGCGTCATCAACATCGAAACTCCCACCGCCGCGTCTGCCGGGCGATCGCAGCTATATAAGAACAGCGTGCGACACTGAGCATGCGCACACCTGGTTATCTCGTGTCTCATCTCTACCGTCATGCCAGCTATCACCAAGGGAAAGGTCCTCGTCACTGGTGCCAACGGCTACATCGCTGTCTGGGTCGTGAAGAGCCTGCTAGACAGTGGCTTCTCCGTCCGCGGCACTGTCCGTCGTGAATCTTCTATCCCATATCTCAAGGAGACGTTCAAAGAACATGGCGACAAGCTCGAGTTTGTCGTGGTTCCAGATATAACCAAGGTCCGCTCTTCGCGTGCTGTAGCTTTCCGGTTCTTACGTCAGTCATAGGATGGCGCGTTCGATGAAGCCGTCAAAGGCGTGGACGCCATCGAGCACACAGCCTCGCCCTTTCATCTGAAGGCGAAGGATCCGCAGGAGCTGATCGTCCCAGCTGTGCAGGGCACGCTTAGCGTCCTCCAGAGCGCGCTGAAGTATGGCGACAAGGTCCAGCGTGTCGTCGTCACGGCATCGTGTGCCAGCGTTCTTACTGCGAGCCCAACTCCGCGCACATTCAGCGAGGCGAACTGGAACGAGCACTCGATCAAGGAGTGCGAGACCAAGGGTCCCAACGCGGCGCCTGTCGACATGTACCGCGCGAGCAAGACGCTTGCCGAGCGTGCTGCCTGGCGTTTCATGGAGGACAACAAGGACAAGCTCAAGTTCGACCTCGTCGTGCTGAATCCGCCCTTCGTGTGGGGACCATTCCTTCATGAGGTGGACAAGCCAGAGAATCTCAATACATCCATGCTTGACTGGTACAACACCGTGGTGAAGGGCACCAGGCCGGAGGAGCAGCTGACCAGCATTAGGTACGCTGTCGAGCATCTGTGAGCACTGCCTTGTCTGACACCATCACAGTTCTTGCTATGTAGACGTTCGCGATCTTGGCGTCGCGCACGTCCTTGCTCTGCAGAAGGCGGAAGCTGGCGGAGAACGTATAATCGTTTCTACTGGCGAATGGAACTGGCAAGACTGGAGTACGTACGCGTGGATATCTGTCTCCGAATACGCGGTTCTGACAACCTCCCTTTCACAGTCAATGCCGCGCGCAAAGTGGAGCCGTCCTTCCCGCCTGGCAAGACGTCGTACGACCCCAAGCAAGCAGAATATCTTGTTCACTACGATACCTCGAAGTGCGCTCGCATTTTCGGCCTCAAATTACGTGGGCTGGACGAGATCGCTGCCGATATTGTTCAGCAATTCAAGGAGAGAGGTTGGGTTCAGTGATAGATTGTAGGACCGTCGGTCAGAAATGATCACACATGTAACAATAATGGATGGATAAATACTAGCGTGCAGCAGGTCTCAGGATGAGGTCGGCGTAGAGTGGCGTCTTACCCGAAGCGCCTGTTCAGCTTTAAGGTCTATGGCCTACGGGCAAGCCTACGGGTCACGACGAGACGTCTACATGAGTCGTTCGCGACTGCTAACATTAGATATGATGTTCAGCTGGTGTTTGACGCATGTGAGATGGTCGCAGGAGAAGATGCTTGAAATTCTGGCCCCATCGTCAAATGTGGCACCCAGAAGTCAGAGAAAGTCAGAGGTCAAACTGCGAATAGCGCTCCCGGACATGTTCGAAGAAGCTTCCACATTTTCTGACATCGCAGCTTTCGTCGACGGTAGATACTGAATGACACTCATCACAGCCACAAAACGCCGGGGCGGTCACTCCGTTCATACAGTGGGCAACTACGGCATGGCGGAAGCTGACAGGGGCTACAGCGGTTACAGAGTGACCTGAATGTATATCTACAGCGACACAGAAGATTGCCTGCAAGGGGCCGGAATCATCGTCCCAACCTTTTTTATTGAATTTTTATCTCATTATTATTGCTTTTCAAGCAGTAGTCCTTGTGGCGCCTGAGGGTATACTTCGACTCTATGGCTTTGCGCACGGCAGAGATGACACGGCATGCAAGCAGGAGGAGGAGCAATAGCTTGTGACGTAAGTGGGCGAACGCACCGTACTGCCTACCGCCGATCACTTCCGCCGAAAGCGTCGCATCCGCGGTGGTGCGCCCCGCCTCCTCCCGAGCGGATGTACCACCCGTCGCCACCGGAGAAAGCGGGTTTAACCAACTTCTCTTGATATCTGTGCCTGATCGCGAGAAACTTGGTGACGTTGTGTGCAGAGCCAAGCAACGCCCTGCCCAAAGCTGTCAGCAGCCGCGCACTCCCTGCTGTATTCGTGTGGCGTCGGTCCAGAGTCGTAGCGTTTCCCGTCAGGAAGAGGTCGAACGGCCCAGGCACGTCACGGAGGTAAGCGGTGGATCCCCGTAGATCGACCATGAAGACGTCGGGGGTGCCTTGCGCGATCGCATTGCGTACATCGTTGTGAGTCGTGCCTGGCATCCCCAGCGCGGCAACATGACGAAGGACAGGCACAGGAGCACGAAGAGAGCAGAGATAAAAGGCTCACCTTCCAGAGGCAGAAACGTCACAAACAGCGACTTCCACCTTCCTCTCTCCTGCTCGACCTGAGAGCGAGTTAATCCCCTACTCTTCACGACACTTTAATTTACGCACTTTACGCTTTTCACGATAATCATGCACTTCTCGACGTCCTTCAGCTCACTCCTGGTCGCCGTTTTTGTCGCGATTTCGGCCACCGAAGCGCGCCCTGTGGGGTCAGGCCTTGTCGCCCGCAATCGTGAGTTTATCGGATCTAGCGCCACACATATACAAGCTGACATATCGCTTCCAGCCCAATATTCTAGCACGCCTTACCCCTGCTACCAGCAGTTCCAAGGCTTCGATAACGATGGGGCTTGCAACACGAGCGAGGGCAACACGGGCAGTGGTAGCGGCGAGAGCGGCTACAGCAACGGCACCGGCCCCGACCCCAACCAGACCTGCACCGACGGCACTTGTACCGGGCCCGACAGCAACGATGGCTCGACAGACACCACCGGTTCGGGTACCGGGAGCGGCAACGGTTCCGGCAACAACGACGGTTCAGGTACTGGTACAGGCAACGGCTCTGGCACCGACACCGGCACCGGTACCGGAAACGGCGCGGGCAACGGTGGTGGGAATGGATCAGGCAGCGGAGATGGCTCTGGCACTGGTACTGGCACTGGCACCGGTACCGGCGGGTCAGGCAACGGGTCAGGAGACGGGTCGGGCAGCGGGACGGGCGACGGGTCGGGCGCGGGATCCGGCAACGGCAACGGTGGCGGCCTCGTAGACGTCAACGGCAACATTGGCGGCTCTGGCTCCAATACCGGCGGTGGCGATGGTCTTGTCAACGTCAACGGGAACGTTGGCACGACGGGCAGCGGCGACGGTACTTCGGGCGGCGACGCCAGTGGCAACGGCGGCCTCGTCGACGTCAACGCCAACGCTGGCAACACCGACGGCACCGGTGGCAACACTGGTGGTGGCGACGGCCTCGTCAATGTCAACGCCAACGCCGCGAACTCTGGTTCCGGCGATACGGACACCTCGGGCGGCGGCTCTAGCGGAGACGGCGGACTTGTGGACGTCAACGCCAATGCCGCCAACACCGACGGCACAGGCAGCGGCACGGATGATGGCAACGGCCTCGTCAACGTCGATGCGAACGCCGCCAACTCGGGTTCTGGCAGCACGGATACCTCGGGAGGCGATACCGGTGGTGATGGTGGTCTCGTCGATGCCAACATCAACGCTGCGAACTCCGGCGGCACTGGAGGCGATTCCAGCGGTGATGGCCTGATCAATGTCGACGCCAACGCGGCCAACACCGGCTCCGGTACAGACACCAGCGGTGGCGACGCGAGCGGCGATGGTAGTCTCGTCAATGTCGGCACCGACGTAGCGAATACTGGCGACAGCACAGGGAGCACCACCGATTCGGGCAGCCTCATCAACGCTGACGTCGATGCTGCGAACTCGGCCAGCGGCGACTCCGGCGAATCCACCGGCAATAGCCTCATCGACGCAGATGTCGACGCTCTCAATGGCTCGTCGGATTCGGCTTCGGATGTAGACGGTAGTCTGCTGGACGTTGACGCTGACATTGCCGACGCGGAGGCGGGCTCTACTGGCGATGGGGGTGTGCTTAATGTGGACGCAGGAGCCCTCAACGGTGGTGCTATTGGCTCAGGCAGCAACAGTGGCAGCCTGCTGAATGTGGGAATCGGTGGTCTCAACGGCCGGAAGTAGTATGTTCTCGTCTATCGGTTCTGTAATTGTATACTTAGCAGAGGTGCTTGCGCTGTTCAATGCATACCTGTCGTTCTAACTTCTCCACTCAATGTATCTACGATCTGAGGGCCTCATAAAATCTTCATGCTGTAATGGCGATGAGTGGCGCCACAATACTAAGTTGAGCATTTAACGCTCACCAATGACAGAAAATAGGGTGCCTTGCAATATCAACCAACGACTGCTACTTCCGCTCCAGCACACGTCGGTAGAGAGCAACTTTGCAGCCGTCCAGATATAATCGAGGAATATGAGCAGTGTTACAGAAGGTACAATACTGGATCAACATGCGAGATGTATGCGATAGGCAGTCTACCGTTGTTCTCTCGGTTCTGTGAGAATGAGTTAGTAGTTGCGGATACACTTCAAGTGAATACTACGTACGCGACCACTGGACACTCAGAATCAAGTTGTCGTAACCACGTCCGTTGGTCTTCTCCATAGCGCGCTGAGCAACAGCCTTGTCCTCGAAGCTAACGAATGCGAAGCCCTTGCCCGCACCAGTCTCCCTGTCACGTCCGACGTAGACCCTCGCGACGCGCCCGAATGCACCGAAAAGATCGCGCAGGTCGTTCTCCTGAGTATCTTCCGAGATATTTGTAACGCGAAGGGTGGGAAGGTCGTCACGGGAGCCTCCTGGCCGGCCCATGGCCTCTCCAGGACCGCGAGCGCCGCCACGCATCGAGGGAGGGACATACTTGCCACCAGTGGTGGGAGCAGCTGGCTCCGGAGCGGCAGCTTCGTCGCCGCCAAAGGGAGGGGTGTCTGGCAAAGAATCAGGATGGGGCCGTTACGTGGGATTACAGGTAGATCACACACCTGCGCCGTCCAATCCGGAAAGGGTGTCCTTGAAGGGACATTTTGCGGTGAAGTGATCGCCTTTGCAAAGACGACAGACGACCTTTCCAGCACCAGCACGTGCGAGGTTGTTTTTCATGGCTTGCGATGCAGAGGGCTCAGGCTCTGACTGCTTGTTACCAGCACTGAGCTTCAGCATGACGCTTTCGCCGACGGTGGTGGTGGCCCTGTCCGGACCTGGCTTGTTGCCCTTCTCCTGACCGAACTTGGCCCATGCCTTGCGCTCTGCAACAGTGTGGTCTACGACTTGCTTCTGCAATGTCCGCTTGATCTTGCGCGTGATCTGTGACCGGGCGAACGGCAGACAAGAGCACAATTTTGTGAATGAATGAAGCGCCTCGCGAACACAAACCGCACTGGCGTACCTTCACTTTCTTTCCCTCGTCGTTGACGGTATACTCTACCGTGGTGCGGATGCCATTCTCATCAACGTAATCCTCGCCCTTGGGTTGCTCTATTGGAAGTCAAACCATGTCCTCATGAGAAACTCGAGGATCGAACGCACCGAGCTCGTCGATCTCATCCGCCCATGAGGTTTTAAGAGCACTGTAAATCGTTTAGCGTTTTCGAACGACAGTACGTCGAGTGATGAGTGCATACGTGCTGGCCATGGTTGTTGCAGGTGATAGTGGATGCGTAAAGAGAAAGGTCTGGCAGGGAGATTAGAAAACGTCAAGCTTTGATGGGTTATATACATGTACATGCATAACACAGTATCCCCTGATAGCTCAGTTGGAAGAGCGTCAGACTGTAATTGGATAACAACGTCATCTGAATGTCGCCTGTTCGAACCAGGCTCAGGGGACTTCTGTTTTTTTCTCTTTTCTCTTTCTTTTTATTCTCCAAGCCAGGCAGACTGTGGGGAAGTTTACAATACAATGTTGCCTGTTCTCATAGGCTGAAGCCTGAGTAGCTAGCGCTAGTTTGGTGAATACACAGTTGGTCAAGGAACTACAAGCTTTCGCATGCGTAATGTTACCGCATCTTCACCTCCTCCTCACACCTACTTCTTCGGTCTGTAGTCAGGATTTCGAACGCTACCGTTATGTTGCTAGACGAAGCTGGTTAATCCGTCTCTATTCCGCCCAATCCTGCTGACACCGATTATAAACGGCCCTGGGACAGCGACTTCACACTTGTTCCCCAGTACCTCCCGGATCCTCAAAACGTGGTCGAGTTTAGCGACACATCCGAAATCCTCGTCGACAGATTAGTTTCTAATCCTGCGGTTGAAGCCTTCCTCCCACCGGACATTCTGTCGAAGCGTCAAGCTTCGGACGAACAGATCAGAAGTCACATGGGTGATCTGGCTGGTAAGTGGTGCATATTCGGACTGTGCCCTCCGTTTGAGCATATTATTGCTATATTATTGCAGAGAACTGCCGCCTTGATATGCTCTACGCCGTCGGCGTAGTAGGAACAAAATCGTGCTTCCACTGCCTCAATACGAGGGACACCCTACCAGAATCGTCGATACCGCACCTGCTAGCGGATGAAACTGCGATATCTTGGGACTTGCTGGGGAGAGACAGTCCTGTGAGATGGTGCCAAATGTCAGAAACGGATGCAAAGCTTACTAGGTGGCATCTGCTACTAACTTTCTAAAGGTCTCAGGCTGCCAGGTCTCCTGGTCAGACTTGTCTTCGTTGCTTGACTATAAGCAATTAGGCGTTGAGACATCCTAATCTGTGTATTCAAAAGTAGGCTCGGAGGATGGTCGCTTTTTGTACATATATAAGCTCCCTCTGAAGCTGGCCGCTGTTTCGGAACATCGTCAGTAGTCTCCCCGAACAGACGCTTATGGAGTGTCGTCAGGTTATTGTTGCACACAATCATTCGTACTAATCCATCCTGGTGCACGCCATAAAATTCTATCGTAGTCTGTCATCCACTAACAAGATGAAGGTGTCATATGGAGTGCTTGCATTGTTTCAGCCGAAATTTGACAGCGCAGGAGCAGAGATCACGGTAGGGCAACAACGCACGTGGCGCTCCGAACGAGGCATCGGCACTTCCTCGCCACTTCAACCTTGTGCGAGAGCCGCCATGCGTTTCTAGCCAGTTCCAAATGTCGTGATGCTAGAGGCCCATCGCGGGACTCGCTGCAGCTTCTTGAGGTGCCAAGACTCTCACAGAAACAGTAGACTAACTCGGCATTGGGCGAGTCAGCTGGCGCTTGTCGAGGCCATTCCCAGCCGGTACTCGGAACCCTGGGATTGGTTTACGAGATGGATCGCAGGCTAATCACAGCTGGAGGGTAGGAGCACACTGTAAGTACTGTATCATCATCTGCTAAGTACCGTGCCTCAATATTATTCCGTGCTTGTAGGTGTACACACGCTAGTGTTACCTACCAGTCATCAGCAAAAAAAAGACTGCTAGTTCTAGCTAGACCTGCGATGACCAGGCTACCAGAGCAGGTCAGCGCTTTCAGGCTGGGATTGTAGTTGCCAGCTCAGACATGCGATCGATAAGCGTGACCATGCCCATCAGTCTGACACCGTAGACCAGGCTCGCCATTATGGTAAGCTAGGTCAGGCATGGCCAGGGCTGGCCATGCCTGGCAAGCGGTAGCGGTTCTGGGCGCACTTTTGGCTTCGTTGGGCTGCTACTCAGGCTCATTCGGAATATAATAGCAAATAAAAGAAATTAATTCGATTTCTCGTAGAGCGCAGTATGGTACAGAAGACGACAGCACGTAAGTATGGAGAAGTGGACCAGGAATTGATGATGGGCGGTGAGCAGAGCACTTGAGACTAGCAAGAGACATGCAGCGGCATGAGACAGTATCTGAGATAGAGGGGCTGCCGCGCCGAAGGCGCGCTGACTCAGAGGACAAGCGAGTGGGAACCAGTGGAGAGTCCGAAGAGGTCAAATGGGAGCATAGCAAGCGAACGGTTGCGAGGACTGAGGGTAACAAGCAGAGCGAGAGTGTTGCGCAGAATGGAAACAGCTAGATGGCAGGTCCGTGAGACAGCGACACTGAGAGACGGCGGGACCGAGCGATGGCGGGAGCAAGCGATGGCAAGACCGAGCGATGGCGAGACAGCGAGGTGATGGTATCGTTGGCTCTAGAACAAGTTAATGAGGTCCGTCCAGCTCTTATAGAGGGATATTACCTTAAGCGTCGCCAGCGGCACCAGACGGTGTTGCAGCTGCCTGGCGCGCGGCGCGTCGTTCGCGGATCCTATCTGCTGTTGTCTTGTGCTGTAGACGGTCGCTATCAGACGAATCGGACGAGCAGGGATCAGGCGTCTCGAAGATCCAGCTAGAAATTTTGTGATCAGTTCATATCGCACAGGCATGAAGTAGAGATGTACTGGTTCCAGAACCTCAGTGTGTCAATGCACCAAGGATCAGTGGGGTCGCTGAGGAGCTCGACGATCGTGCTATGCAAGGTGCTATACTTGAAGCTACGATCGTCTCCGCTCCACTCCTTTTCGTCCGAGATACTGTAGCGTGTCTAGCGTGATGTCTGTGATATGCCGACGTCGTCATCATGGAAGGGGAACGTACCAGGCAAGCGATGTATGCGATCATCTCCGGTGTCATCTTGTGGACACGATCACTGTACTTCTTGATGAGCGGCCGCTGACCTCCGCCCTGTGGTCCAGCGGTGGACTTTCCCGCAGAGCGAGGTCCTGTTAAAATGCACCTTCCGACCTAAAAGAGCATGTGTCAGTGTTAACATGCACGATCGAGAATGTGACGCACTGCAAGAACAAGACTACCCGTTAGGAGGCCCTTCTGGCAGTCCTCTGGGTCGTACTCTGCCTCGTCGTAGAGGCATAGCGGGAGGTCCTCTGCGATGATGGCCAGCCTTCGGTGCCGAGCTTCACGACAAAAGCTACATACGAGTATGTGAGAATGTCTGTACAGGTAGACGAAGTGCTCACGTTAAAGGGTCCTCGTCAAACTCGGCCAGGCGCTCAATAGGACAGAGCTGCCGGCCAGTTTGAATATTGAGCCAACCGCGGTCAATTTTGGGGGTATCGGATGGGATGGTGATATGCCCCTGAATGTCCGTAACGAAGCGTGGAACATGCGGGAGAACATGCCTAATCGCTGACGAGATGTTGTCTGACCGCCCCTGGTTGGCCGCCTCCTTGAGCTACAACAGAAGTGTGAATTGTACATGTGTGCGCGGGACAGTTCAATGTGCGTATCACGTCGATGAGGTTGTCAAAAGCGTCGGGATCTTCTTTATACTCGGGAAGGTCCTCTTGAAGCCCGGGAAGGTACTTCATGACCTTGTCGTACATTTTGCGGGTCTTGCAGCGGTCTTCAAACGACCTAGAGGAGAAATAATGAGCTGTCGACCTAGATTCGGGCGCATACATGAGCACTTGCATCCCATGTTCGTCCTCCTCACCCTCCATGGACTCCTCATTTGGGGGGATGGTCATGCCGACAGGAATAACCCAGTCTAGTACGACGAAGGGTGAACAAACACATGCAAGGAATCGGGCACCGTGCCGAAGCTTGCTCAGCTCCGAGCACGTTCTTAACGATGGTTAGTGCCGTTTCGCTTCACACGCGTATGCACGTACTTCTTCTTCTTCACGCTTTGAAGACCCGCAATGACCTCGTCTGCGCGGCGCTTGGACGCTGAGCCTTGGGTGGGAGTTAGTGTACCAGATGACTGGAGACCAGGCTGGACAGGAGCAGCAGATTGGGAGGCGGAGGCCATTATTAAAGGAGGGGGGAATGGTGGTATGAGCAAAAGAGTGGGTTCGGGGAGCCTTGAGCTTTATATTACGGAGGTGACTGTATGCTCAGCGTGAGGCGTCGTGTCACATCTCTGCCAGTCTTCGTTGTGGCGCGCCTGTCACACAATTAAGCAGTAGTAAGGAAAAAAGTGTCACAGTAAGCCGTGGTGTGTCACAATAAGTCTGTTCGCTTTCACACAACATTGACCCCTTCAGGCCGCCTTACCTTTTGCATTGATTGCTCTATGGACCGCTGAATCACTGCGTATCACCACCAATGTACAATCCAATATAGTACGAATTTATTATGCTGCCCATGGATGCACAGTACATACTGCCAAAGTTAGGGTCCGAGGACGCACAATACACCCTCGCCGCTTGTGAGCACTCAACAACGCCCACCCTTCAATGACTGTGTTCACGACGCTTAGGCACCCGATCACCACCTTGCGAGAGAGCGAGCAGGTGGCCGCTGCGAAGGCAATTCTGAGGATTCTGAGGGATGAAACGTCAGTGTCTGTCGCACGGGTCTGAAGGCAGCCGACCGAGGCATGCCATGGCCGTGCCGAGCTCGCGATGCAGTCATGTCGGGCCCTGCAGATGCCACCCAACCTGGACTGGGGAACGGCAGAGACAGATACCGTGGACATACCGTTGACCGTTGATGATTAATACATCGGAGGGAACATGCACTGCCAATGGCAAGGCTTTGCAGTGGGCGGTGCGGCGGCGGCGGCGGCGGCGGCGTCTCGCCAGACGTTGTCGACATTCTCTGCACTGAGAGTCAATATCTAAGGGAACGAAATCAACGGCTGGACTGCCAGTGAGAAATGTATGATATACATTTGGAGATTTGCTCTCGTGCAGCACTGCGCACGATGTGCACAGTAAATTTGCCCGCGTCGACCATAAGCCATCAGCGACAGGCCGGCGGCACTTCTGGGCCAAGGGCAACGGCGGGTCTGCACGGAGCAACTAAGCAGAGCAGACTTAAGCACATGGGAAGACTTGACAGGGATGGCAAGACGCACCGACTTGCGCGCGACACGCGCGACAGACTCAATCGCACCACGGTTCTCAGAGCCCTCCTCGACTTGTGCGACGGCAATCTAGCGCCAGAGCCTCACGCTGATGTCGCCAATGCTCTCGCCTGCGTACGTGTGCCCGCGCGAGTGGGGGAGGGGTGTTGAATGGATCTCGGCCATGTCGAGATGATGCAGAGAATGGCTGGACTGCCGCATTCTTCCCACCCGCGCCCACCGAGCAGGTGGAGCAGGCCGTCAGATGCCTCAGACCCGGCCTGTGTTAACAGACGCGATTAGAGACTGTTTTGACATGGGAAGGAAAGGGCGCCCTTGGGTGAGGAAAGGAGAAGTGTTGGCAGAGGGCTCGTGCAGCGCGCAGACATCTTTGATTTCAATCTCCGCTTGAAACCACTCCCAGTGCAAGGACCGACGACGCGACGCTGAAGCTCACGCGTCCTCATTCCTCGACATGCAATGAGATTGTCCATTCTCCTACTCTGCATCTTTATCTTCCTTTTCATGGCCGGTGCAAGATGTATTGAGTGTAAGCGTACCTTCAATGACGTCAAGGCCCTCAGTGCACACAAGAAACAATGCACAAAACGCACGGGGGCAATTAAAGTTGCTTTGGAGAAGGGTCAAGAGATTGTCCAGAAGGTAGCAGAGGCCAAGGCGAGGGCTGTAATATCTCGTGTGGGAGAGGCATCAATAGAGCAGCAGAGGGAGGATCTCCGAGATGCGCTGAACATGGTGCGTGCCTATACCCTGCCGTAGAACTCCTGCTCACATTGATTCAAGGACTTTGAACTTCCACACGCCAAACCGAGCCATGTCCCAGCTCCACCTGCAGAACTAGAGCTCCCCCCTTCTCGGCGTGGGCGGAAGAGGAGGGCTCCTCGCGCATTGAAGGACTATCTTCCCTCGACTACCGCGGGCGCGTTGAGCAAGCATGTTGCTCAGCTAGTTCCACCTCCACCACCTGCTGTCGAGCCTCCTCCCATGTCTCCTGAACCCAACAGCGATACAGGACCAGCCAACGCTACTATCCCCACCCCGATACCACCTGTCCACACCCACGAAACTGAGCCCAATCTCTTTGGGGTGTTTCGCCGATACTTCCGTGTTCCAGACAAGGATCCTGAAGAGAGCGCGACCTCCATCTCTCTTTCTGACTCTCCAACAATCGCCAAACCCTCAGAAATCCCTTCTCGTGGACCTGCGCAGTCGTTTGGTCAGGCGGCAGTTGCAGCGGCCGAAGATTCAGCTCGTCAATGGTTTGCCCCGTTTCTAAACGCCTCCGTCTTCCGCCTCATGCATTGGATGTACACTGGTGGCAACCTGAAGTCTGCGGCTGAGCTCGACCGGCTTGTGAGCGAGGTGCTTCTTGCCGAAGACTTCGAGGTGAACCATTTTCGGTCCGGTTTCAGTGCACAGCGTGAAGATCGCCGCCTGGACGAAAGCGAGAAAGCGGACCCCCTTCTGAGTGCTGATGGATGGCGTACAACCTCCGTCAAACTCCATGTTCCGAAGGAGAAGCAGGGGCACCTCTCAGAATCAGATGCTCCGACCGTCGAGGTGGAAGATCTTCACTACCGACCTCTAATAGGGGTAATCCGTGCCGCCTTCGAAGATCCTTCAGCCAAGAACTTCGAGTTCACGCCTCACCAGCTCTGGTTCCACGACAACCCGGATGCCGACGCAGCAGACCCAGCTGAAAGAATCTTCACAGAGGCATATACGTGCGACGCTTTCCTTGAAGAGGATGCTCGCCTCCAGGCTCAACCACGCAACACCGATGACGAGCCTGGCCTACCCTACGTGATCGCGTCGATAATGCTCTGGTCAGATTCTACACATCTGGCGAACTTCGGCACTGCGTCTCTTTGGCCGATATACATGTTCTTTGGCAATCTCTCCAAGTATGTTCGTGCGCAGCCCAGTACGTTTTCCGCGCATCACCTCGCATATATTCCTTCAGTACGTAACTACTATCTGGTCTGTTTGACTGTATTAACCCGAGTACATCTCTGTAGCTCCCTGATACGATTCAAGACGTGTATCAGAACATCTACGGCACGCTCGCCACTAAGAGCGTTCTGAAGTTCTTAAAAGATGAGCTAATGCACGCCGTTTGGCAGGTGCTCCTCGACAACGATCTACTCAAGGCCTACGAGCACGGCATTCTCATAAAATGTGGCGACGGCATCACACGCAGGATCTTTCCTCGGTTCTTTACGTACTCAGCAGACTATCCAGAACGGTATGTCTTAAGCCTTTCTTTCCAGTTACGCAGACTCACGAATGTTACTTAAAGTTCGTCTATCGTGTATCAAGTTCCTTGCGCAAGCGCCATGTCCTGCGTGCCTAGCACAGAAAGCCAACATCGCTGCCATGGGAACGAAACTCGATATGGCACGGCGAACAGAGCTGCGCAAGGACTCACCAACCATCTGGGACAAGATCTCGACGACGAGGCGGTGGATTTTCGAGCGCGGCTATGGTGTTGGTAGCGCCATGGTAGCCCGCTTGCTTGATAAAACATCACTACTGCCTACCCGGGTATGCTGCTTGTCGGGTTCGTGACAGAGACTTCTCTGATGCCCATTCTACTCCCATAGAGTGCGTTCTCGACACGTCTCGCCTCGTTCGGCTTCAATGCCTATTCAATGTTCGTCGTCGACCTCCTTCACGAATTTGAACTCGGCGTCTGGAAGCACCTGCTCGTGCATCTGCTGCGTGTCTTGTACGAAGTAGCAAACGAAAAGGTTGGCGAGTTCAATGAGAGGTGAGCTCATAATCAGCTCACTGCAGGTATTCCGTGACTTATCCTCTCGTACAAGGTTTCGCAAAGTACCACCCTTTGGATGGTCCACAATCCGGCTCTTCCGCGGGAATGTCTCCGCATTGAAGAAGCTTGCAGGTAGAGACTTCGAGGATATACTGCAGGTATGTCAAGATCCCATGGCGTAATATATTGCTGACATTTATGTAGTGCATTATTCCTTGTATTGAAGGGCTTCTCCCAGCTGACATCGAGAAGATCGTTCTCGACATGCTATGGGAACTTGCGCTTTGGCACGCGCTTGCCAAGCTCCGGCTACACACGGAAACCACTCTGAAGATTCTCGAGACTACGACGAGTAACCTTGGTGCAGCTGTACGCCGATTTGCTCGGCGATGCGACACAATTCCCACCCGAGAACTTCCAAAGGAGGTCGCCGCTAGGGGACGGAGGCATGCGAAAAAGAATGCGACAGCGGCATCGACCAGTCGGGGTAAGGCAAGCAGTGCGAGCACGGCTGCACGGCGTGTGTACCTCAACCTTAGGACCTTCAAGTACCACTCGCTCGGACACTTCCCGCACTTCATCCGCCGCCATGGCACGTCTGAAAGCTATTCAACACAAACGGTTTGTCCTTCACCCTGCTTTCGGATAGATACTATTCCGAATCTTAATATCCTTTCAGGGAGAACTCGAGCACCGTTGTGTCAAAAAATTCTATGCTCGAACGAACAAGATACGGCACGCTGCACAAATCGCGAAGCGCACTCGCCGTCAGCGCCTCCTCAAATCCATTCACGCGAAGGGCATACTCGCCGCGGAACAGGCGAAGGCTGCCGCACTTCATACCGATTCAGCTGGCGCGCAGCAATTCGAGCCGATTTCGGAGACTCTGCCGTCTAACTACGCCACCCCTCTGCAACCAGAGGCCCCACGTCGACGTGGAAGACCGAGAAAGTGCGGTCTTAGTGCTTCCGACAAGGATCCTCTGCCGACGACATCTTTTACGGCTCATTATCATATTTCGGACACCTGCGACCACTTCCTCAGTCTTTCTAAATGGCTCCACGAGAACGAAGGCGATCCAGCGTTGGAGGTGCGAGAAGTCTTTCATTGGTGGAAGTAATGGCTCATTGATGTACGCCCTAGAATTTCATGCCGTTGTTGCAAGACCATCTTATTGCACGGCTCACCGGTCGGGAGTACGACCCTGACGAGGATCAGTTCAGCAACGAAGAACGTGACCAGCTACGGATCCGCAGCGACCGTCTCTACCGCCACAAGGTCCTCCGGGTCAACTACACGACGTACGACATGCGGCGCGATCAAGATTCCATCAATCCGAGGACGCACCCCGACATCATGGTCCTCTCGCAGGAGGACGAAAATCCAGCCGCGGAATGGGCTCGCCACCCCTATTGGTATGCTCGAGTAATCGAGGTCTTCCGTGCCGTCGTCAAGTACTCCGGCCCTGGGTCGCGCAGTAACGACTGGGAGACGGTCGATTTTCTCTGGGTCCGATGGTTCGGGAACGACGCTTCAGCTCCCGATGGCCGCGGCTTCAAAACTCGACGTCTCCCGCGCATCGGCTTCCTCCCCAACAACGTCCCTGGTGCCTTTGGCTTCCTCGATCCAAAGGTCGTCATCCGCGCGGTCCATCTCATACCGGCATTTGCTCATGGACGACGCGACGATCTTCTCGGACCGTCTATCGTGCGCAGCAGAACGAAGAACGAGGAAGCGGACGACGACTACACCTATTACTATGTTAGCATGTGAGTACCACTTGTTATATAGCTGCATGACGTTCACACTCTACTCTAGCTTTGTAGATCGTGACATGTTCATGCGGTTCCTCGGTGGCGGTGTTGGGCACAAGGCAACACGGCTCCTTGTCCGCATTCGGGACGCAATGCAGTGGATCCGTGGCTGTTTCTCTGGCAGTTCGGGAGACGACGCAGACTCGGACACGGAAGACGACCATGCTGCCGCCGCGTCAGCTGCTCCGGAGACTGACGTTTCTTCTCAAGCAGATGCAACCGCGGCCGCCGAGGTCTCGGAGCCTTCACCAGAGCACGCCGACGAGACGATGGGCATCGATCATCAAGACGTCCGTGAAGAGGACATTGTCGATCAAGATGACGAGGACGAGGTGGGGTGCAGCGACGAGGAAGATGACTCAGAGCACGAGAGCGACGCAGGCAATTCCGACGAGGAGGGCGGCTCAGATGCAGGATGGCTGGGCCCCGAGGACGGCGAGGATGGAGTGGTGATTGATTTGGACATGGAGCCCTCGCTGTAGCTGTATACCAAGTTTAACTTGTTTATTAGTACTAAGATACATTTCGTTGCACCGTCTGTATGCTAGCTATGGACTGAAAACCTACGCCCTGCACGCACCCTCCTTGGCGTCGGAAGGACAAGACGGCAAGTCTACCACTTCAGATCGGAGTCGGCCAGTGCCTGTCACGCACATATCACCGGTACTCAGACTGCAAACTCATGGAACCTCTATTGCCAGCCAAAATCAGAGCGACGAGCCATGGCCAGGCAATGCCAGGCAATACCAGACTGGCGCGCCATTGCCATCGCAGGCCAGCGCTAGTCTGGCTGCCGTCGCCTTACCATCCCTACCATACCAGATCTGCGACCCATTTTTTTGCTGATGGTTAATGGTCATCAAAACGTTCCACCCGGGATGTCGTGAGGTGAGAAAATATCGTTGTTGCTCTCAAACGTGGTTTGCTGCAGCCTGAGGCGTGCTTTGGTATGTCCAGAACAACCCAGTGAGGGACGTGTCAGCTGAAACCTACCGCTATGTCCTCGAAAACTAGACTCTACCGGACGTCTTCACGGCAACTGGTTATTGTATCCAGATGGGAGGAACTGTCAGCCACGGTTGAGGAGCGTGGGGCCAACCTAGGTCCCGTCTTGTGAGCTGTCTCGAACGATCATTCCACTAGCGTCGTTCCCCGCTCCCTCCCACGGCTTGCAGCGGTCCCGCCCATACGCGGGCGCAACAAATCATGAATATTTCCCCCGGTGCCCGCTGTCTCTCTCCCAAGCGTGCGGAACAAGAGCACGCCCAGCGCGGGCGACAGCATGGTACGCGTCCCGTCGGACTGGGTCGGGCCCACGACAGAGCACGCTGTGACCCACAGTCCTGTGAGCTTGCATAACCGGTCTTTCGTTATTGGTGCTCGCCCAGGTAGCGCACTGCCCCGAGTCATGCTCAATGCCCGACGCTCTGGATGTGCGCACGTTGGGCTACCCGACACAACGGTTGTATCGCCGCCTCCGGACTCAGTAGCCCCACGATCCTGTGAGCTCGCGTGAGTACGTTCGTAGTTCGCCTCCGCAGGATATTGAAGGAAAAATCAGGCAACACCTTGACGCAGAGCCCAGAGACCTATAAAAGCTGGGCTGTGCTGGAGCAGAGTCTGCAGGACATCGAGTTCCCTCTCAGCTCTCAAGGACATCCGCACTCAAATATCGCAATGGCCTTCGGTTCTCTCCTCGCCTTCGTGGCTCTCGCTGCCATAACTCGCGCCGCCCCGACTGCGGAGTCTGCAGTCTGTCCAGACGGTACTCGCGTCACCAACGCGGCGTGCTGCGCTTTCATTCCGGTAAATCCTGATTATTTCTTTGCTCGAATCGCAATCCTGATTCCTCCCCTTAGCTCGCACAGGACTTGCAAGAGACTCTGTTCCAGGGTGACTGTGGCGAAGATGGTAATTCATCCTTCTAGTGGCGCCGCCCATATCCTAGCTAACGTGTTGTATTTCAGCCCACGAAGTCATCCGTCTGACCTTCCGTGAGTAAATTGATAGATAATCCCCAAGGTTGTACTGACGGAGGCCTTAGACGACGCTATTGCAATCTCCCAGAGCCTAGGTCCTCAGGCGTGAGTTTCACTTTTGTGCACCCTCTAGAACCAGTAAACTCACTATGTCACAATAGTGGCGGCGGTGCTGACGGCTCCATGCTGCACTTCCCGACAATCGAGCCCAACTTCTCCGCCAACAACGGCATCGATGACTCCGTCAACAACTTGCTTCCCTTCATGCAGAAACACGACACCATCAGTGCCGCCGATCTTGTACAGTTCGCCGGTGCGGTCGCGCTGAGCAACTGCCCAGTAAGTCGCATACCAGTCTAGATTGGCTCGCACAGCGTCTGACATGCGATCAGGGTGCTCCTCGCCTCGAGTTCATGGCTGGACGTCCGAACACTACCATCCCCGCAGTTGAGGGCCTCATTCCTGAGCCTCAAGACAGCGTCACCAAAATCCTGCAGCGCTTCGAGGACGCCGGCAACTTCTCGCCGTTCGAGGTCGTCTCGCTCCTGGCTTCACACACCGTTGCTCGTGCGGACAAGGTCGACGAGACCATCGATGCTGCGCCCTTCGACTCGGTAAGACTTCTTTGCCTTTGCCTCAGTGTCGCGCTAACAACCATCGCCAGACACCCTTCACCTTCGACACCCAGGTGTTCCTCGAGGTCCTGCTCAAGGGCACAGGCTTCCCGGGCTCGAACAACAACACCGGCGAGGTGATGTCGCCGCTCCCACTCGGCAGCGGCAGCGACACGGGCGAGATGCGCCTGCAGTCCGACTTTGCGCTCGCGCGCGACGAGCGCACGGCGTGCTTCTGGCAGTCGTTCGTCAACGAGCAGGAGTTCATGGCGGCGAGCTTCAAGGCCGCGATGGCGAAGCTCGCGATCCTCGGCCACAGCCGCAGCAGCCTCATCGACTGCAGCGACGTCGTCCCCGTCCCGAAGCCCGCCGTCAACAAGCCCGCGACGTTCCCCGCGACGAAGGGCCCCAAGGATCTCGACACACTCACGTGCAAGGCCCTCAAGTTCCCGACGCTGACCTCTGACCGTGAGTGACTTATTCGTTCACGAATAAGAATGAACCCTGACCCAAGATTCTCTAGCCGGTGCTACCGAGACCCTCATCCCCCACTGCTCCAACGGCGGCATGTCCTGCCCTGGTGTTCAGTTCGATGGCCCTGCCTAAACCACTCACCTCCGGCAATGCACCTTTAGTAGATGTCGATTCTATTTGGTTGATTAGAAGTACTGGGTTCTCGTGTCATATACCACCAAGTTTTCAGAATGCAAGTCTCCTTTCTTTCCAGGCACTCTGAACGATGGTGATCTACGGTGAAGTGTCATTGATGTAAGGTTGGTCGAGTACAGGGTACATCTATAGTGTCATTGTTGCGAATACGAGGGTAACAGGGATCATGAATAAATTAGACTGTATTACGCCTTCAGTGTCGCAGCAGCAGCCTCCAGAGCCTGCTCCACATCTGCAATGAGGTCCTCCACATCCTCCACACCAACCGAGAGACGGACAAGGTTATCGCCAATGCCGAGCAGCGCACGCTCCGCCTCGGGGATGCTGCCGTGCGTCATCTTCGCGGGGTGCTCCGCAAGGGACTCGACGCCGCCGAGCGACTCCGCGAGGGTGAAGAGGCGTGCCGAGGTGAGGAACTTGTCGGCCTGCTCCGCGCCGCCGCGGATGCGGAAGGAGATCATGCCGCCGTAGGGGAAGCCGCCCTCCTCGCCATGCGCGGCGACGTAGGCGTCGACGAACTTGCGCGCGTGAGGCGAGAGCGAGCGGTACGCGAGCTCGTGGCGCGGGTGCGACGCCAGGCCGGGGTACACGACGCCCTCGACGTACGGCGAGCGCTCGAGCGCGCGTGCGACCGCGAGCGCATTCGTGCCGTGCGCCTTCATGCGCAGGTGCAGCGTCTTTGCGCCGCGCTGCGCGAGCCAGCAGTCGTACGGGCTCGGGACCGCGCCGATCGCGTTCTGCAGGAAGCGCAGCGTCTCCGTGAGGGCGGCGTGCCGCGCGGGAGGATCAGCGCGCCCATGACGACGTCAGAGTGGCCGTTCACGTATTTCGTGAGACTGTGCATGACGATATCGGCGCCCTGGAGCAGCGGAGAGGAGTAGAAGGGCGACAGGAAGGTGTTGTCGACCAGAACGAGCGGGTTGGACGGGTGCGCACGTGCAAGGGAGACAATACGGGGTATATCGATTAGGCGAAGTGTAGGGTTGGTGGGAGACTCAATCCAAATAAGCTGCGAATGGTGAGCGGGTATTGGACGAAGTAGTGGTATAACGGACATACCTTGGTATTAGGCCGGATAGCGGCAGTTATGGTATCATCATCTGCGTTCTCCAAATCGAGGAAAGTGGTCTCAAGGCCCTGGTTCGCCTTCGCGACCCTGGTCATGTAGCGGAAAGTACCGCCGTAAACGTCGTTAACACTGATGATATGCGCGTTCGGTCCCAGGGACTGGAGGACGGTCGCGGTAGTAGAAGAGCCCGACGCGAACGCGATGCCGTACGCGCCGCCCGTCTCTATCGATGCCAGGGTCTCCTCGAGGGCATTCCGGTTGGGGTTGCCAGAGCGAGAGTACTCGAAGCCCTGCAGAAAAATTGTGGTCAGCGCACTGCCGACACAGGAGCAGAAAAAATGACAGGAAAATGTGCAAGAAAAATGCAGAGCGCCCACTCACCTTGTGATTGCCAATGCCGTCCTGCTTGTACGTCGTGCTGAGCGAGATTGGGGGGATAACAGCACCTGTCTCGGAGTTGGGCTCTGAGCCTACATGGATGGCACGGGTGCCAAAGCCGTCGGGCTTCTTCACGCCGTTGGTGTGTCCATTAGTGTGGTTGGCTTCGCTGCTGATCAGAACCGGAGACATTTTTGAGCGAGAGACGAGCAGTTGGCGGGGGTGGTGGGTGGTGGGTGGTATGTAGTAGTTATGGGGAGAGAAGGGGTGCCTGCGGGAGGAGGCTTTTATAGGGACGCGATGGACCGAGGTGGTTAAGAGATGGCGAGCGAATGCGCGAGCCGCTTACAAATCGGACAAGCAGGCGCACCGCCGTTTTATACGCCGCCTTCTGCCTCGCTAAAACGACCAACTAAGCATGCTCCGAGGCCGGCGGTGCTGATCCATTCCAGCCTTGACAAACGAAATTGCAATGAGAAACCGGCACGGTCTTCTGAGCAGAGGGGGTTGAATTGTTCCCCCGTCAGATGATGCTCGCTCGTCCGCTTAGGCTTCGGTTATCCGAGGGAGTCCTCGACCCGAGAGCACGGCCAGGGGGAAGCCTAATGTAGACGGGTGCAATAGTGGTAAATGAGAGGCGTCGAGGGAAGATGAACACCATCATGGTCAGCGTGGAGTTGCAAGGAGCACATGCAGTTTAACTCAAAGACATCAGTAACTAACTTCTGTCCGAAGCACGCGGGCAGCTACCAGCATTTCATAGGCTATCGTGCTGGCGGTGGCTGGGCTGTTGGCGGGGCAGAGTATGAGACGTCAGTCATGTCGAGAGTACATTGACCACCTGAACAGCTCAGCCCGAGGTGCGTGCCCGCATAATACCCACAATGTTACGTCGTAAAAGGATATCTTCCAGATTGTTACATTCCTCCAATGATACAGCTACTATACAGCAAGAGAGTAGCGACTGTTGGTACAGGCATTAATAGAAGTTGGAACCACCACCACTCTTCTTGCCGGCCTTCTTGGCCGCGGTGCGGGCGCGGGTGATCTGCTTCTTCCAGCCGAAGCACTGGCTGCAGGCTGCGCGTGCCGCGTGAGCAATCCGTCCAACGTGAGCAAGAGGATCAGTACGTACTGGTAGAGCTGTGCTTCTTGCACTGGTACACGCCGTCCTTGTTCGGGGACGCCAAGGGAGCCTCGAGGCCCTCGCGATCGATGGGCTCAAACTGTGCATATATGCAGGTCAGGGCAGGGCAGCAGGCCAAATGGCAGAAATCACGCACGCCAAAGAACGCATCGTTCTCTTCCCTCCCGTCGAAGGAACAGTCCCCGCACTAGGGAAGCGTTCGTCAAGCCAGGCACGACGCTGATCGGGACGATCACGCAATACTCACAACCTCCTTGAGATGCGACTGGCAGAAGAGCGCATCATTGATCTCGACGGAGGTCGCGCTGGTGTCCGACATGGTCGACGGCGAGGGTGAGGGTGCTTGCAAGAGGTGCGAGAGTGGATGGGTGCGGGAGAGAGCGAGCTCGACTCCTGGGGTGCTTGGGAGATCCTGAAACAGAGCTAGCAAGGGGTTATATAGGGTGTCGGAGTCGTTCCCATGTATGGCACGACCTGGGTCAGTCGGCTGCGACTCAATTGGGCACCTGACGTTCTGCGGGGGCAGATGACCCAAAGGGCCGCGCCCGCCACGTGAATTGGCACCCAGGCGTATCCGGCCGTTCTCTCGAGCACTTGCACACGACCACCCGTGCTGCGTATATATCCTACAGGCGGCGGGCATCACGACGCGTACACCAAGTCCATGGCCAACATAGCTGAGATCATCGACCCAAGTCCGAGGTGCAATCCCTCTCGTTCAGCCGACCATAACACAGAGCGAAGTCCGGTCCGACGCGCAGTATCCCCCTGACGTCGGTTGAGATCAAAGGTAGCCTTGAAGCTGCTGCAGTGGGACCTCCCCTTCCAAGACATGTGCACGGATACAGCGCCAGAATGGTCACAAGCTCTGGCAAAGACGTGAGTTTCTGATTGATTGCGCCAAACTGTGTATCGCTTTGCCACTTACCGCCTCCCCTCAGTCGCTCTTCTGCCTTTGCAGGACGAGATGGCTGAACGACCCGCCGAACTCCAACGCCGCGCATGGACGACCCTCTGATGTGATTCCACAGGGACCGTCCTCCACGAGCTTCCACGCTTGCCAGGGATACGCCCGCTCCCACGCCTCAATGTGAGTCCGTGCGACGAAGCTTTCGTATGCAAACATGGGCTCGTGGCCACTGGCTAGCGGGCACGCGAGGCCCATGAAGGAGTCGGTGGGCGCGCGTTGTGTGATGACGAGTCTACGGGTGAAGGTGCGCACTTCAAGCCTGAATGTCCCTGCTTTGCTGTCGTGCTCAACCTGCATGAACGAAGGGAACGGCCAGATGGACATGGCGAACGGTGGGCGGAAGTCCCAGTGCAACCTCGACGAGCGATAGCCAACGAGATATGCCTCCACGCCCGGGAGCGCGGCGCCGCCCGCGAGACAGAGACTTTTCTTTGGTTCGGTGTCAGCGAAGGATTGGCTCCAAATCCAGCCCGGCGGGAACGAAGAGCCCCAGTTCTTCTCGACGTGGGACGTGCCGGAGCCAGATTGTGTACGCCCAGCGTGAGTGAAGGAATATGTTGCCTTGCTAGAGGTGCAGAAGACGTGCCAGTTGAGAGGCAGGAAGCGGGAGAGAACAGCGATGATGCCCATGGGGCCAGCAAGAGGAGTGACGTCTGACCAGGGTACGCGCTCTGTCACTTTGAGAGAGAGAGACAAGTCCGGGTCTGTAGTCTTGACAGCGTACTCGACGACATTATCATGCAGATTCATGGTACCGACGCCTGGCATGTGCACGGTAAATGGCAGCTGCCCGTCTGGCTGCTTGGGGTGCGTCGTGATTTCGAGACGGTCAGGATAGAACTCGTGCTTGAATGCAGCGGAAGAAGAGCCAGTCGCAGGCGGTGTATACGAGACATGGACGAGGTTGGCGCGTTTCGGAGCGTGCTTAACCCAGCAGAAGATGACCGCGAGTGTCCCTCCGTCGTCGAGCTGGGTGCGGGAGTAGTAGCCTTCGAAGCGAGGGTAGGCGTGTGGGGCGAAATGGTCGCGGTTCAGCGCGGCTCTATAGAACCTGTGCCAGGTCTGGCGGGCGTGCGAGAGCAGAGACATGGTGACGGCAGAGAATGAGGAGCTCGAGCGCTGCATGAGGCCGATGTCTGTTCACCTCGCCATCAGATTCAGAACGCCACGATCTCGGCGCCTGAGCTGCAAAGCGACTTGTTCTCCTGCCGCCATCATCCGCGACGACCAGCGGAATGCCCGACTTACACGCGACTGCGATTCTGCACAGAGCATGCTGAGCGTATGATTATTCAGGAGATAGGTGCGAACTTTGCGATGCCCACAAGGAGCTGTCAAAGCGCTGACATGTCGAACAGGCTCGAGCGACATGTATCCACCTTCCATCATCCTCAC
Organism: Phanerodontia chrysosporium; assembly: GCA_001910725.1. Lineage (NCBI taxonomy): Eukaryota > Fungi > Basidiomycota > Agaricomycetes > Polyporales > Phanerochaetaceae > Phanerodontia > Phanerodontia chrysosporium. The sequence continues at coordinate 1,043,848 of MJGA01000008.1, forward strand.
CCCTCAAAGTGCGACGTTCTATCTGTGGTACTCTGTAGCGTTGCAGATGGACCTCCGCACATGTGGTGGACAGACCACCTGCAAGCACGGGGAATTCTCCCAAATGTGTGTGGCGCCATACGCTGGCAGAAGCGCTAAGAAGGTCCATGAAGGGGTATATATATGCCCTACCTTTCAACCTTTTCGTTAGCTCTTTGTTCGTTCGGACGCAGCATGATGCGCGGGGTATCTGCTTTTGTGTCCCTTTTCATCGTCTTGGCTTCTACGATTGAAGTCCAGGCGATCAACGAGTACCCTACAATAGGTACGTTTGAAGTTCCAATATACAGAAATCTTTACTGAAGATTACACCCGTTATGTGTAGCAAATGCCCCAAAACCTTCCGCATGTGGGAATAGCGGGGTCGTTCCTGCTGGCGGCTGGCTCGCTAACAAACCCTGCGGATATGTGATGGGTACGCACCCCTCCTGAGCTTCGCGTTTGGCCTTATCTCATAAGATGTTGTAGGTACAGCAAGTGCTGGTCAGCACTTCGATGTAGAGAGCACATCCTCTGCTGGGTTTCACTTTGGTCGCTACCGCGGTAGCAGCAATTGGTGCACGTGGATCTTACCTTCGGTGCGAAGAGTTCTGTTTGCCGGGAGGCCCTTACTCAACCATTTACTAGGCACTGGATACTTCACATCCTGTCTCGGTATCTTCTTCATGCTCCACTACAACCCAGTCGAATCTGTGCAATCGGCAGGCATTCGGTGTCGACTTCGACGCTCCGCCTCACGTAGGAGATGGAGCTATCATCATTCCTCTGAATTTATCCGGATGTACCGGATACTACAACTACTTTGTTGTACGTTCGCATTGCATTGCTGCCGTTTGCTGAGCTGATCATGTCTTGTCATCTCAGGATACCAACTTCGTCACTGGAGCCTTCCAAGACCCCGTGCCCTTCGCTCTGCCAGCTAGCGGCGGAGGCTACCGTTACAGCTCGCGGGATCGTGTTGCAAGTATGGTTCGCGCCCCCATTGCTGCGTACGGCGGAGAGACTGTGTGGTTCTGGGTGCCGAGGTCGTGTATTGCCGGCCAGCTGGCTGGCCATACCTTAGATAACTCCGGCGGCGACAGTTGCTGAGCAGAGTCCCGATAATCCTTCCCATATGCCGAGGATTCGGGTCACGTACGTACAGTCAGAGGCCTTCTCCGGTCTGCCAAACGTGCAGGTATTATGGGCGCCACCGGTCAGCGTGCATACGTGAGAGCCATGCGTGTTGTCGAGTTTCGCTGTACCCTTTTGTCCCACTCACGGAGGCTTGCACTATACATCACGCAAACGCGACGTATCATGTTACAATACTGTGCTATCACGGAGAGCGTCCATACCACTTTCCAGGGGCAACTCCGTCAGCGGCGCGACGGCGATCGGCCGTGCTTATCAGAGTTGCGGCTGATACGCCTTCTCGCGTACGCCCATCTCACGCGCCATAGCGAAGTCGTAATCCCGCACTGCATGGGGTCCCTTATACCCAGACCACGACCATGTCCCGGCCCAACGACGAAGAGGCTCCCCTGCTCGGCGAGCAGCAGGCAGTGGCCTATGGGACGAACGGCGAGCTGGCGCAGGCGGACGAGCCCGTCATCCATGCGGCCCTTGCGGATAGCACAGACACTGCGGACGGGAAGGTGCATCGCAAGTCACCGTTGACTGTGGTACGTCCCCAGAAACCTGAATGCTGTGGATATCTAGAGCTGAGGAAGCTGGCAGATTGTCCCTATGTCTATTGGCATATTCCTGGCTGCCATGGACGGCACAATCATTGCAGCTTCGTACGCTAGGATCGGGAGTGACCTGAACCACCTGCAGAACACGAGCTGGATCGCAACGGGGTATATGCTCATGTTGACGAGCTTCCAGTGCGTCATACCGCTCTTGCAGGCCTCTGTCAGGTACTGACCCCTCACCCCTCACCAGACCGCTGTACGGCAAGGTGAGCTTCGGAATGCGCGCGTCCTGGGACTTCGCTGAAGGGACATGTCGCTAGCTGAGTGACATTTTCGGAAGGCGGAGCTGCCTCATCTTCTCCTACACGGTCTTCGCCCTCGGCTGCCTGTTTTGCGGGTTGGCTCGTAACATGACCGAGCTCATCGCGGCGCGAGCTTTGGCGGGAATTGGCGGAGGTGGAATGTCGACGTGAGTAGAATGCTCAGTGCAGAGAAGTAGCGTCTCATGAGGATATTACAGAGTGGCATCGATTGTCATGTCGGACGTCGTGCCCCTGCGGGAGCGTGGAACATGGCAAGGTGATTGCGACTCAGTCCATCCCACCTCCAATACACTGTTAACACCTTGAACTAATCGTTAGGCGTCGCAAACATGGTCTTTGCTACCGGGCAAGCGGTCGGCGCACCTCTGGGCGGATACCTCGCTGACACTATCGGGTGGAGATGGTATGTTTCCGGCGGCGGCCGGCGGACGTGAGATCGAACTGACCCGAGTACAGGTCATTCATCCTGCAAGTGCCCCTTGCCATTGCCGCCATCATCTCCGTATCTCTGGCACTGAAGCTCCCGAAGCGCGAAGCGGAGCACTTCCTCGCCAAGCTGAAGCGCATTGACTTTGCCGGTGCCATCATCCTCGTCTCCGGCGTGTTCTGCCTGCTGCTTGGCCTGGACAGAGGTGGCAACGTCTCGTGGAACGACAGCATCACAATTGGCTGTCTGTCCGCATTCGCGGTCCTGTTTCTGCTGTTCGTCTTCGTCGAGATGAAGGTCGCATCCGAGCCCTTCGCACCAAAGCGATCGTTGCAAGTCCCGCGCTCGTCGCCAGTTACTTTGCGAACTTCTTCGCCGCGGGTACTGGCCTCACTCTCTCCTTCATGGTCACGTTGTACTTCCAGGCAGTGCAGGGCAAGACCGCAAGTCAGTCGGGCATCGTTCTACTGCCAGCAATCCTCGCGGGTGTAATGGGTAGCCTCGTTGGCGGTCTCATCATGCAAGCAACGGGAAAGTATTATTGGCTGACCTTTGGCGTGTTTGCTATCATGGTGTTGGGGCAAGCTCTGGTACCCGGATTCTCAGGCGTATGGATTTATTCCTACGCCGGCATTATGATTGGCAAGTGCACTAGTGTGACCGAGGCCTCGTTATCTAATACGGGAATCTCCAGGTCTTTCTCTGAGCTCCTTTGGCGTCGGTGAGTCACTGATACTGCACCGTCGGCCTCGATCGATATATTGACAATCATGCCAGGCGCTGGTATCACGACGACCTTAATCTCTCTCATTGCCAATGCCGGTCCCGAAAATCAAGCTGTTGCTACTGCAGGTGCGATCACCCTAGTCTCGGCGGGAGCTACACTTCGCTCACGATTGGACTCGCCGCAGTCTCCTACCTATTCCGTTCGCTGGGGACAGTAGTGTGGCTCTCGGTGTCCACCACCCTCATGCAGGATTCGCTCCGTCATTACTTACGTGAGCGGCTGTCTGGCGAGAACGTCGACGAGGTAAGTGTTCTCTGCACCACATGAGTGACGTTGACGTCGTGCTAAGATCATCAGGCGCGTCCGCGAGTCTCTCGAATACATTGGAGAGCTGGAGCCAACAGTGCGGGCGAAAGTCATCGCGTCTTACGCAGACGCGTTGCACATCGCGATGTGGTTCACCTGTGCGATAACCATTTGCGCTCTGCTGTCATCTTGTTTCATCAAGGAGAAGCCCTTGACGAAGTAAATTTGGCCATGCACGCAAGAGCTTCACGCCCATGGTCTTACCTTCTCCCTGGATTTAGTACCCTTGAGGAAGCTGTTAGCTACGCCGACCCAAAAACAATTTCCATCATCGCCACTTAGCTGGGCGCGACATGAGCCACATCGGTGTCTACAGGTGTGTATGGTCGCCTGTTCTATACACCTGTCACATATAGCTTTATGGTTGCGACGACAACGCTCAGTACATAGCTGAAGCAGAGGAAAACAATACTTGCCCTATCGCAGTGAGCGAGCGAGCGCTCTCAGGCACGCGAAGCCGGAACTGATGACACAGGATTGACGCGTCGATGACTCGTTAGTGACCTTGTACTCGTTTTATTGAGACTGCATTTTAGACGAATACTCTCTCCGATGTGAGTCTGTGTACGTCTATGTACGCGTGCTGTGAAACTAATACGACCGTGTTGCACGACTAGTAGATGACTCAGCGCTTCCGACGAGTCCATGCAGACGGCCCGGCCGCAGATAACCAGCCCGAATGTTCGTGAATGGCGAGAAATCGCGGAACAGGAACAGGCGGTGTTGACAGGCTGTCAGATATGCTCGAGCGTCATGAATCGCACGACCGATATTAACATTGACAGGACATCGTTCACGAGGTGGGCCAAATGCGTGAGACAAGAATGGCCGCCTCGAGGCGGAAGGCAATGCATCATATAAGACTGAGACTCCGATGCTATGGCCACGAACCACACAACCAGCTCCCTCGAGGCCCCGACGAGTGAGAATGGTCTTCGGGACATTTCTCACTTCTCGCGGCGCTGTCGCTGCTGTGGACACCGCGGTTGCACTGAGCAGCCTGTCGCCGATTCCAGCTGTCTCCGTCATACCGGGAATTCTGCAAGAAATCCAAAAGGTTGTACAAGACGCGAAGAATAACAAAGTGCGTGGTCTTGCCTGCTATGTTTGAACGCCATAAGTTGATGTCGAGGACGAGGACGCATGCCGACGGTTGGCTGAAAAGTGCTCAGCCTACGCTGATATGTTCATGAAGCACGTCGAAGACATCAGTGGCACTGCCATGCATTCACCGGTAGTCGATGCTGAAAGGTGTGTGCTGTATGTCATTTACTCCGCTGTGCTCACATGTAGAACGCAAAGGCTTCTCACAACGGCAAAGCAGAAGATGCAAACGTACAGTGCTTGGGGTTTCTGGCGGACTCTATGTATGATCAACACACTTCTTCACCTCCCTCTCTCGCTGATTATTCACAGTCCACGGCGATAAAATGGAGGACGAGTTCAGACGATGCTCAGAGGACCTCGATCGTGCAATGGCGGACTTTTCGGTGAGTTGCACACATTCATGCACACTGCCACCATGCTGATCACCTTCCTAGGTCACTAGCTTCGTCCAGATATATGTGAAGCTGGATGATATGGCTGATAGTCTTGGCGGAGAGCTGTCCGAGGTCCGTAAAAGTTTCGCTGAGGTCCTGAAGCGGACAGGGCCATCGCTGCAGCCTATGTCGCGCGATGAGGCGATCGACTACATGCAAAAAGCGAAAACGGTGGATAGCTTTCCTGTTTCAGTGCAGTGTATGCGGACTGAATGCCGTCTTGTAGATGCTAGGAACACTTGGTGACCTCTCTGATGAGAATGATTCGCAGCTGCAAGTCGCCGGAGTACATGTCAACCGCACACAGTTCAACGTCATTGTCAACCAGATCGCTCAGTCCCTCCTCGAAGTACAGCGGCAAACCCTGATTGCGCACAAAATTACAGTTCTTGAAGACAAAGTTAGGCTTGTGTCCGATCGCCCCGTTTCCAGCGATTCACGCTACACCGACGTATATCGTGGATTGTACATGATTAAGCAGAAGGTGCGCTCGATTTTTTTCAACGTTCCCTCCTCGTATGATACCACGTTGAATAGGTGGCAGTAAGATGTTTCCGCGACAAGACAGACGCAGACAAGGCTGTCACGGTGCGCCGTCCTGCATGCGAGTTTACGTATGGGATCAGCTCTAAGTAGTGAGATACACGACAGCGTCTCAAAAAGGAAGCAACAACATGGTCGCAACTGAACCACCCCAACGTTCAACCACTCATAGGCATCATGGAAGTGACTATTGGCAGCCTTCCGCGCGCCGCCCTGGTATGCGCATAAGCTCACCCAATCATCACGACGCTTGCTAATTCTGCTCGAAGGTGTCACCGTGGCACGAACATGGCAATATTACAGAGTAAGTCCGGTCTTTTTTGTGGTATATTAATGCCGCTGAGACGGGTGAAGGTACACCAGGAGGGATCCAACATACAACAAATTCAATCTTGTATGTGTGGTCTCGTGGAGGCAAATATATTACCATACACTAGCAGCTGACAGATAATAGCTCGCGTCCGCAGCAGCAGGATTGGCATATCTTCACGGTCGGCGAGTGTTTCATGGTAACAGTACGTCCTTACATATCCGCCAGGAGATCTCATGCTAACTAGCATCGCAGTCAAAGGGGTATGTCGAACGGTTCAATCTCCCCCACGTCTAAGCTAACGTCATATGTCCTTGCTCCTCTAGACCAATGTTCTCATTACTTCTGAGGTGAGCTGATTGCATGTGTGTGAAACACGCTCTCACGTAAGACCTGCTAGTATGAAGCAGTCATCTCGGATTTCCACATGTCCAAGATTGCGACCGAACTTACTCGAGACACATCAGCCATCCTTTCAGTGACTCGAGATACTAGTCCTCGGTGGATGGCACCGGAGCTCTTTGATCCTGCAGAAAATCCAAAGACCCCCGGCGAGCCATATCGTCCAGATGACAAAACCGATGTGTGGTCTTTCGGTATGGTGATCCTAGAGGTCCTGACTGGCAAACAGCCATGGGAAGAGTGCAGAAATCCCCACTCGATCCCAGTTTCCCTTATACAGGGAAGAAGACCACGCCGCCCAGATAACGTATGGATCACGGATGATGTATGGGATCTCCTCCAGCAGTGCTGGCGGCCAGGGCGCGAGAGAGAACTTCGTCCAGATATGACAGCACTGCGAGAACATTTGCTCCGGGCTAGTGCCGCACACGAAACACGCTATCCACCTACCATAATCAAGATATAGTCATTGTCGTCCGTGTTATCGCTTGTAGCCATCGTAGTCGCAAACCCCATAGAGGCCCACAAACCTAGATAACTTCCATATTCGATGTAGCATGCATATTTGATCCCATCAAAGCCATCCCCGATCGTCTCTGAATTTCTCGAGCTCCGAGCTTTGGCAAAGTGCGCAATGTCATGTCTCGCTGAACCACACATACAGCCCTTTGTCCGTCTAAGCATCTTCGCACTTGTAAAATAATCGGGAGTATGGCCGCTTCATTGAAGATCGAACCGAAAGAGGCTACGATCCCAGCACCGGCGAAGCCCAAGGTCGATGAGGGCGAACGCAAAAAGGCTCTGGAAGTCATCTCAAAATTCCGGCAGGCAACCGCATGGCAGGTTCACCGCTGGCCCCTCGAGAAGAGAACAATAGACCGCAAGACGAAAATCCATCTTCCCCGGTCGTATCTGCCACAGCCGGAGAAGACGTGGAGACCGTTTGGCCTGGCTCTGACCTCAACCAAGTCGTGCACCAGCACTACATCCAGCCGCTAGACGCAGATTCGGAAGGCTTCCCCGAGAGTGCTAACTTTGTGGCGCCGGATGCCGTCATGGTCAAAAGGTACGTTCAGGTTATTGTCGAGAGACCGGGTGCTAACACAGACATGTCGTTAGGCATGAGTACCTCGGTCCAGATCCGCGGATAGCTGGATATCATTTTGACGTCGACGGGGAGGTCCATGTCAAGTGGTGGGATAGCTTTCTTGGAGATCTGTGGATGGATAAGGGCAAGTGGAATTGGGACGTGAAGATGACGGAGGATGGCAAGTGGGTAGAAATAGACGACTGAGACACCAGCAAAGGCACGCACATGCATCCATAACATACCGTACTCCCTTGGATATTCTGGCACTGTTGCATAATCACAAGTATTGCACGCACACATGTATTTCTAGTATCCGAAGCCTCGTCCTCCAGCGTTCTCGCCTGTGGCCGCTGCAAGATGCAACTTCAAAGCATCGGTCATAGCTCCCACGTCGGACGTGACATTGATCTATTCATGGCGCTATGAGGCATCATTTGACAGCCATCAACAAGTGTGCACGTACCATATCAAAGCCCTCTTTCGCCCGCCTTGCCGACTGCTCGCCCGAGATGCAGTAAATAGCACTGCAAATACCTTCAATATCTCGTCATCGGGATCGGTGGAAGTTGCATACCATTTCCTGCCTGCCTGATGCGCAGCTTTCAGGATCCTTTGGATAGCCTCTTCCACCTTCGGGTGCGGGTCTGGATTCGGTGGAGGGTAGCCGAGGGATAACGAGAGGTCATATGGTCCGATGAACACTCCGTCTAGGTTACGTCTTTATGAGTGCATGGATGACATGACACGGCAAGCATACGTACCCAAGCCCTCTACCGCACAGATTGCCTCGATATTATCGTACGCTTGGCGGGTCTCGACCTGTGTAAGCACTAGAATGCTGTCATTGGCTAACTTGAGGTAGTCCGCCGCAGATACGCCCCAGGATGCCTGTGTAAAAGGGCTTCCGAATCCGCGAGTGCCAACAGGAGGGAAGCGTGCAGCCGATACGACTGCTTGCGCTTGTTCCGTGGTAGATACCTTGCCGAGACCTCAGCTGACCTACACGCGTTCACTAGCCACGAAGGCTTACCATTGGCACTATGATACCCCTAGCACCTGCATCGAGAGCATACTTGATCTGCCAGCTCGCGCTTCCATCTGCGGCTGCACCGGTAGCGGGAATGCGGACCAGGACACTCGGAGCGTTTGGGCCCAAGCCCGATACGGCAGCGACGGTCTCGGCTGCGCCAGGTTGAAGCGAGGTGAGGCCATGTTCGCAGTCGACAACCAACCACGATAGGTGCGGCGATGCAGCTGCGACACTGCGCGCTGCGAACGATCCCGGGAGTGTGATCCACGCTCCAAAGGCCGGTTTGGACGCCCGGAACGATTGTAGCAACGGGTGCGATGCCATAGTGTGCAGCGATGAGGAGCGCAACGGCGGGAATGCGACGCGCAGGAGGCTCAACATCGAGTGTATATATGTTGCGGCAGCCGCCTCTGCTTCTCATCCTGCGGTCATGAGATGCCACGCACGGGCCGCTCTGGCGGGGAACATGATGCAATCCTGCTGCCCAAAATTATCAAAATTGGGTGGAAATAATGCAGCAGGAAGCACCAACATTTCCGAACGACTTGCGTGCACACCTGCGGTGTCTGCTGAGACGAGGGCGGTACAGGAGGTTGCCCCGCACGAGCCCCCTCCGCCCACGTGGTTGGGGAGGCGCCTGGACGCTGCGGGGAACAAACGTTGAGCAGGCTGCACGACGCAGCAAGCTGGCTGGATTGCTGTCGCCAACAGAGAGGAGATCGCCACGAGCTGTGCAATGCATTCGCGACGGCTGAGGCTGGGCAGGCGCGAGGCTCGCGGGAAGCGGCGTGGCTTTGAGATGTCGAGTGGCCCGGTGTAAGTGGGCGGCAGCCAAATCACGGCCAAACAAAGGCCTCTCTCACTTGTTCATCGTTGTCGACGGTGTGCACGATGCCTCCATTCTCGACTACACAACCTCCTGTACCACTCCCGGCCCTATATCTATACCCACTCAATGATTCCTTCGTTCCAAAGCACATTTCCCTCGTCAATAACCAACGTGTGAAGATTGGTCGACAGACGAACGCGAAGACTGTGCCCGCGGAGCGGAATGGCTATTTCGACTCAAAAGTGCTATCGAGACAGCATGCAGAGGTGTGGGAGGAGAACGGGAAGGTGCGTGTGCGATTCCTCCTGCAGACGACCCGTTCGTCTGCCTCCAGTCTCCCTTGATGGACCAAGGGCCGTCTCCCACCTCCATCCTCATGGCTAACACGTATCACCCTAGATTTTCATTAAAGACGTCAAGAGCTCAAACGGAACGTTCATTAACGGTGAACGGTTAAGTCCAGAAGGACTTGAGTCACAGCCGTTCGAGCTCAAAACTGACGACATCGTGGTACGTGCACGTCCGCGTCACAAGTCATATGCAACTTCCAACCGCTATCTTAGGAATTTGGTATCGACATTGTCGGCGAAGATAATACTACCATCGTTCACCACAAGGTCGCCGCTCGTGTCGTTTGCGTCTTCACCGACCAGGATGCCCAGGCTGCCGCACGCGCAGAAGCGCAACAAAATCCCCCGACGTATGGCACACTCGGAGGACAGGGCCCAGGCATGGCTGGCCAGCCGGGTGCGTTCGCTTTTGCTGGTGCGAATGGTGCTGGCGCGAGCAACGTCATGCCAGGTGCCCAGCGGAGAACGACAATGCCGCCCCCGACTGGTCTCGTCGGCATGGGCGGTATGGGAGGCAGCGCCCGCCCACCGGGCAAGAGCGGCCTCACGTTCGATCACATCCTCAGCCGCCTCCAAGGCGAGCTTCAAAAGAGTCGCGAGACGGGTGCTGAGCTGCATTCGTTGACGAATGCTATGAACGACATCCACGAAACACTTGGCGGCAACATCGTGCGTCACGCCACAATATCTCGTCGTCGTCGTGCTTATATGCGTTTCATAGCCCCCGTCTGCAGGTCCATACCTCAGTCTCTTCCTCCGGTCGTTCCTCCGGCACAACGAGCGAACGACGCATCAGCTTCCGCGCAGGCGTCTAGATCCCCCGACTCGTCTTCATCGGCGCTCACTGAGCTGCAGTCGCAGCTACATGAGACCCAGGTGTCCCTGGCGAGCCACATGGAAAAGATACGTACCTTGGAGGGCATGCTTGCGGAACACGAGGCGATCAAGCAGGAGGTATCGGCCATGCGGGAACTCATGGAGGAGCGCAAGCGCGAGATGGAGTTGCTTAGATTGCAGACACAGAGCCCGACAAACCTCCGGAGACAGCGTTCCCACTCGGACGACGACTTTGCTTCAGATGATGACGATGCCCGCAGCGTCTCAACTGTCGTCCCTCATGAGCTCGAGCGTGTCGACGAAGAGGATGAAGAGTCAATGGCGGAGGCTGAGGAGGCCGAGCGGAGACAACGCCAAGATGAGGTCCGGCCCAGAACGCCGGAGCCGACTGGCATGGGCATGCACGAGGACGACGATGAACCTTCGAACACGTCGTCTCATTTGCGTCCGCAGTCCCCCCTGCACCTGCCATTCCGGACGAGCTGGCGCAGCGGCTCGCGACATTGTCCAACCAGCTTGAGTCTGCACTTGAGCTCTCTCGGTCGCTTCAGCAGCAACATACGACTGCTCAGACCACGATATCTCTCCTGGAGTCAAAGGTTGCGACCCTGGAGTCCCTGGTGCAGGCCACGCAGTCTCAGGTGCAAGCACAAACTGAGACCCAGCAGGAGCTGGTGCGATCTGTCGAGGACGTCAAAGCAGCAGTTGCTGCTGCTCCGGCCCCTGCCCCGCCGGTAGAGGAGGAGCCAAGGGAGTCCATTACCGAGATGCTCACACAGTGGAAGAAAAGTGTGGAGGGACGGTGGAGTTCCGTCCAGGAGGAGTGGAACGACGAACGGGATCGTCTCCGTCGTGCCAAGGAGGAGTGGGAGACTCGCATGCGCCAGGTGGAGACCAGCCTAGAGACTACGTCTGCGAAGCTCGACAGCGGGCTTGCTTCGATTGCGTCGCTCCAGGTACAACATCATGCACCAAACGGACATGCGAAACTCGGTCTCGTCACCCCTCCCAGCCCGCGCAGCCTTTCCGCTGAGTCGACGCGTCCACGACAGAAGAAGCGGCGGTCGAGCACGTCCCGTGGGCGGTCACGGACTCGCTCGGAATCGCGGACACGCGTCAACGGTGACGAGCACGACGAGGCATCCTCCACCAGCTCCCGGTTGCGGCATCGGTCATCGTGGACGACGGACGGCTCGGACGACGCACACCATGGAAATGGGTCGGCGAAGTCGATGGACGGCTCCGAGGTGCGCTCAAATCCGAACATGCAGCTTCCAATCACTCCTGAACCGTCGTTACTGGAACAGCCGATATCCGGACGCCTGCCTGCCGCGCTCACCGAGGCCCGTGCGAAGGAGCCGCCGAAGGACGTGGTAAGCCCCGCCCCGCATCCCCCGGAGACCCTGGTTGACCATGCTGTCCAGCATCCGCTGAACAACATGCAGACAGCCTTCGGCGTCCTCGTCGTCGTGGCAGCCGCGGCGGCGGTGATGTGGCGAGTAAAGCCTGACGGATCATGAGACCGGAAAACCTTCTGCACTGTATGACCCCTTCATATCCTCGGATGGTTTACTCATTACCCTCAAGATCTCTCTGGAACTTGCGCCTTTTTGTTCTCCCAGCTTTCATCTTCCTCCGTCTTGCCTAGTTTGTGCAGCCAGCCTAAGTGCGAGTCGTTCGTTGTTTTGCGTTGCATATATGTATGTCTCCTCTCCCTCGCCCCTCTCATCCGCATTTTACGTTTACCTCGCCAGTATAACTTAACCATAATGACCTTTCACGACCTATAAACCTAGTTTGTCCGTATATGATGCATCCGGTGTGGGCGGACGTTGATTCGCTGACCCCCCTTGTGCAATGCTCTGCTGCAGTCCTTCGGCACAGCACAATACGGCTCGCTGCGGGGAGACGTATGTAGTCATATGGTCGTCGCTGTGTAAGGCTGTCCAGAGTGTACGTGATAGATAGACTCGTATACCATCGTAGGAGATGTTGGCCTGTGCACTCGCAGTTCTTTCCGACATTGATGTGTCCCGAAATTCAAACAAACAGCGGCAGAAGGAGCGTGCATAGCACGCGATGCAGCTGCGAAAGTTGCACAAAGACTGACTTTCAGGTCTGCCTGCCCACAGCTGAGGGTTTCGTGGCGATGCCTTCCTTTGCTTCTCGGTGTCACATATCGACGTCAGCGGGAACCCCGTGGTCCACAGTTAGAGAAGCCCAAGGCGGTGCGAGAGAACGTCAAACGTGTGGTCATCTCAGTCCCCGACACGGCCACCCAGGGGCAGCTGCGTACCCGCGAGGATAGAACGACCCCATCGAATATTTCATTGACGCTATGAGTACACATTCCAGAGAGACGATTACGACAGAGTATACAAGTGCGACACTCAGCCTCCTACGCAGCAGCAACACCCCCGCGCCGACGGTAGCGGGTCCTGTTCCGCGCGCGGCGGACTACACGACGGGTTGATAAGGTGTGAAGGCGGGCCCGGGGCCGGCGGCGGGTCGAGATCCTGCTGGGAAAGGAAGGCGCGTCAGCCATGCTGTGTGGACGGGCACAGGAAAGACGGGAGGTGCGAAGGGAGTACGAAAAGGTCCGGGGACGTCTGCGACGCCCGCGATAGAAGCAGAAGAGGCCCCAGAAGGGCAGCGATAACGCCACGGCGGCGGTGCCACAAGGACGCGGGCGTGGCCCGTGCCTGGGCTGTTTGATAGCGTTCGTTGCTAGCAGGCCGTGGGGAGCTGCAGAAGGATGTGCCCTGGAGGCACGGCGCCAGATAAGCAGAGAAGATCCAAACTAATTCTACAGGAAACAGTACATCCGGAGTCTAGGTGAAGCAAAGCAGAGATAAGGCAGCAAACCCAAAAAGAAAAGCGGGGTAACGCGAGGCTATGACATGTCAAGGAAAGAAACATACTCTTGGTCTTCGTTGAGGGTTTGTAAGGAGGGGGTAGACATGGTCCGCCACGAGCGGGATTCGGGCACAGACAGCAGGGATCCGGAGGGGCTATGCATAGGGGGGCAGGTAGCTTGAAAACGCGGTGTGTGAGTGTCGACGGGATAGAGCTGAGGGAGCTTGCTACAGAGGACGGGGAGCTTGGGGCTGAGAGAGACGAATCAGACACAGGGGAGGGCGGCGAAAGCCGCGTACGGACGCCGAGCCACGAGACACGCCGGTGCAACGACGTCGAGGACGACAGCGAGCTGGGTGTCGAACCGGACGCGCGCAGGATTTCTTGCTGCTGGCGCTGTGCGGATGCAGTCTTCTGCGACCGCGCACCGGTATGCCTCGTAGCGAGTCATTCCTTGGGGTGGTCGTCCAGGGAGATCGTCGGCTCCTCCTGGATGTCGTGCTCCTGAGGTGTGTGCTGGTGCGTGATCTTCTGCCAGACCTTGGCGATGCGGTCGCGGGAGCTGCTCCGGTGCTCTGGGTCGCGTGAGTGCGAGCGCGAGCGGACTATATTGCCAGCTCCGCCCCGACCGATGGCCTCGTACTCCCCGTGATGGTGCACTGGCAGCGCTTCTGGTGGGGGGCTCTGCAGATCTGTCAGGTTGGCGACACCGCCCCTGCCTGTCGAGTGGCTTTCCAGGAGTCAGGTGGATATCGGGATGGAAGCCGGATGGCACTTACATCCCCTCGTGCTCGTGCTGAGCGCGATAGAGATCGCTTTCGTCCACGTAATCTCCATCGAGACCTGGTGCGATGTTTCCCATTCCCCCGCGCCCGGTAGAGTGGCGAGGGCTATCGGGCGCACCAAAGAACCCTGGGCCACGGGAGCGGGAGCGCGAGCTAGATATGTTCCCGACGCCGCCTCGCCCGCTGGAACGCTGGGCGGGCGAGATAAGCACAAAGTCCGCGAGAAGCCATGATCTGCAGGGTGACGTACCACGCCAGACGCTCTGGAGTTCGCTTCCTCGATGACGGCGCGTTCGTACGCGGCTGTTTGTGCAGAGTTTTCGGACAGAATGGAGGCGGTGTGCGGATGGCCATCGGGGACATGCGAGGCGGCGCGGGCGCGCGACTGCGACCGGATGTTGCCTACCCCACCTCGGCCCACTGATTTGGCCTGGCACGGAACAAGGGGTCAGCAGATGTCGCACACGATGGCTGCGGACCCAAGGACGAGCGTACCCGGTCGCCTTCGACGGACAGTTCGCGGCCGCGCAGGGGGGAGTAGTTGTCTTCGCTGTCGCGGGTATTGCTGGGGGATGGCTTGATGTTGCCTGCTCCACCGCGGCCAGTGGACTTCTGCAGTAGGAGGCGCGGGGTCAGCACACCGCACAACGAGGCGCGGGCTATGTGCACGTACAAAGGCTTCACGGCCACGGGGGACGGACTGTCTGCGCTCTTCGAGATCGTCTTGGGCTGACATTGTGGGATGGTGGTGTGGGAGAGGAAGGAGAAGGACGAGGTCAGCTCAGGTGTGCGGAGCACGGGGAAAAGAGTGGAGAAAGGAGTCAGAAAGAGGCGAGCTAAACTGGCTATGGGTAGGCTCAGGATGCCGGCAGGGGCCGTCGGAGGGCAATAGATGAGCGGAAGGATTGGCATAGCGGGGCTGGGAAAGATTAGATGTGTTTCAACGTCGAGCTTATCGCCTGGCCTGCGCTGGCGCTTCAAGCTTATCTCGAGGAGTCGCATCGAGGTACGTGTGCACGATAAAGAGGGCCAAATGTTCGCGGGAGAAGTACTCACGGAGGTCCGCCAGAGTGTCCGAGTCCGTCGCCGTCGCGAACGACGCGGCGTCGCTGTCCGCGGCCTTGCTCGCGCCGCCAAACCACTTGGCGCTCAGGCCTGAGAGGCGGCGGGTGAGGGGGGCGACGGTCGACGCCCTCGACGGCGACTTGGACGGTCTGCGCTCGATGTCGGTCATGGTGGAGGGGGCGGGAGGCGGGGCGGCGAGGAGGTGAGCAGGAGCAGTGTGGGCGGGGGAAAATTGGGTCTTGTACCTCGCCCGCCCCGGCGCCCCTGGGGGTCATGCCTCGATGGTCCGGATGGTGCAAGCTTGTGCTCGTCCGGCGTCATGGGATCGGCCCTGCCCTCGCTTTCCCTCCGCGGTTTCGTGTGTTGTGACCAATGGCCTCCGCATTCAGTACCACGTTCCATACGTGTTCCATCGCCCTTGGCCTCTCTCCTCCTCGTCGGCCAACATGCCGGCCCCCAAACAGCGGAGATGACTTCACTCACTGCCAATTCTCAGCCGCGCTCGCCTCGACTCAATGGCCACCAACTCAGGATGATTTCCAGCCCCCTGATGCGCCCGTCTGCGCAAGAATACAGCGGGAAAGGCTAAACATCGCCCGCTATGGCGTGGTGAGAGTCCACCACCAAGACGCCAGCCGTAGCCGAGGCCGTGTGCATGCACCGTCGCGGTGCCCAAGGCACCTCGTCCCAGCCGCTGCCTAGAATTGCACCGCCGCGGTCAGATGACCGGACGCTGACTACCCGCGGTGAAGCATGTTCGTCGCTGCTTTCCAAGCCCTCACACATGTGCCTATGAACGTTCCTAGGACCTCAGGGCCCGCTGCCGAGAGAAGCCTCCACGGGTTTCGCAAAACGCGCTGCATGTTTCCATTCCGCTATACAATGTCAGAGAATTCCCCCGCCTACGACGCAGTCCACCCCCGAAGCCTAGCCACCGTCGCCAGCACCACGTCGCCCGCGGCGTCCTCGCCCTTGAGCCGCTCGCGCCCCGCGGCGTCGTCCAGCTCGACGTACTCCTTCCACCTGTCCAGCTCAGGATCCTCGATGTTCAGCGCCATCACAATGCTCGACAGGTACCCGAGGTCGGACGCGAGCTGCGCGGCGCCGCTCGCACTCAGGAACCGGATGCCCGGCAGCACCTTCGCCGTGAGGTGCGCGAGGAGCGAGAGGCCCAGCGAGGACAGCCACGCCGCGGAGACCGCCTCGGGCGTGAGCTCGGGCGCGGGCGCCGCGAGCACCGGCGGCGTCTTCAGCGAGAGCGACGACGTCCGGCGCGAGTGGTGCGCGGGTGCCGCCGCCTCGGGCGCGGGCTCCGCGAGGGCCTTGAGCATCTCAGCCTTGATGAACGGCAGCGTCTCGAGCGAGAACGCGAGCGCATCGTCGTCCGCGTAGACCTCGAACAGGCGCGGGAGGTTCAGGAGGCCCTCTGCGACGCGCTGCATCGTGTCCGTCGGCGAGAGCGAGAAGGTCGGGACGTGCACCTCGCTCAGCGCGCTGCCGGCGCCGGCGCCCGCACATCGCCTCGCGTCCGCTTGCGCGACCCAGACGGCCAATGACGGGTAGCCCGCGAGCCGCTTGCGCAATGGCGACAGAATGGTCTCTTGCAGCGCCACCTGGCACGCCTTCGCGAAGCCGGAGATCGCCTCGCGCGAAGCCACGAGCAGCGGTGCTGCCTGCGCGGCCCCTGGGGTCAGGTGGAAGACCTGTGACGGCCGGCGGGCTTCTGCACCGGACGCAGGAGGCGTGGGCGTGAGGAAGGGGTCGCCACGGGACTGGCTCTGTGTATTCAACGGATCTGGGTCTACGCGCTCGAGGAGATCGTGCAATTCCATGCTGTTCAGGCTCGATTGCGCCAATAGTCGGACGGCGCCTCGTGTCGTCCCAGAAATGTGCAGCCCAGTCGGGTCGGCACGCATCAGTCTGAATGTGTGAGACACCTGGACGAGCGAGCCGCGCAGCTTGCTCTCAAACTTGAGTACTCTGTCGTGCAGGTCCCGGACGGCCTCTAGCGTGTGCAACAGGGCCTGGATGTCGGCCCAGTCTTTCGGCGTGTAGTCCAAGTCGGAGAGATCTCCAGATGCCGAAGCCATAGGATTGGCTAGCGACGACTGCGTGGATGATACCTCCGCTTTTGAGTTGTCGACGAACGTTTTGAGGAGGGTGTCCAGGGCGTCAACCAGTCCCGCCGCTGCGTAGCCATGGGTGAACGCCAGGCAACGGGTGATTGCCTCATCTGCCGCGCTGAAGACGTCTACGGACCGCTCCCTGATTAGCCGTGCCCTGTCCTGGCTGGAGCCGGGCTCCTCGCGCATTATTTCCCGGAGGGCATCTTTGAGATAACGCCGCTCCCAGGAACCATAGTCGTTTTGGAAGTCGAGGAACGGCTCAAAAAGTTCCTGGTCCCAGGTAGGCTGTGACGCATCGACAGGGTTCGCGAGTGGGTGTCCGCTGATAGAGGCCCGATGTGGACCTATACGCCTCGACATGGACATACGGGTGGACGAGCGCCTGCGAAGGTGGCCCTTATTCTGTGATCCGTCGCCCTCGCCCTGTGACGGAGCCGGCTGTGACGCGAACCCGATCTTCTCCAGGATCCTATCTGTTGCGAGTGCAAACTCCTGGGTCGCCTGGTACGCCGCGATAAGCTGGGGAAGGGCCCGCGCGCCATGATGCCCGGCGACCGCAGAGAGGCGCTCGGGGAAGCTTGGCTGGAGGGAAGATAAGGTGGACGTGATCAAGGTCGACAGCGTGTGCTGGGGATCCGGGAATATGGCCGAGATGGCAGTGCGCTCCGTCGCGAGCATTGCGAGGAACGCCTGGAAGAACGTGGGCAGGAACTGCGTGAACGTCGGTGCGTCCGCGGCCTCGTGCTCGCAGTCGCGCAGGCGCGCGTGCTGCCACAGCTCGAGCAGCGCGGCCTTGCGCGAGCCGTAGTAGTAGTTCCGGAACTCGCTCTCGCGCTGGATGTTGCAGAAGATCGCAAAGTAGTTGCGGCAGACCGCGACGTCCTGCGAGTTCACGGCCGCGACGAGTGCGGAACTGAGTGCGGCCTCGAGCTGGTTCTGGAGGCTCACCATGAGCGTGCGGCGCGCGTCGTACTCGGGCGTGCCCTCAAAGACAACCATACTCTTGCTCGCCTCGGACAGCCGCTCCGCCGCACGCTCGTACGCCTGCTCGCCGAGCAGCGAGATCACGTCGGACTCGAGCGTGCTCCAGCTCTCAGCCTCCTTGAGCACCTCCCGCGCGGCTTCCATGTTGCGCTTCACGGTGTCGAGGAAGTGCAGGCGGTCCAGTGCAGCGTTCGTGTCCGCGGCGACGGATGCCGTCGACTTGGCCTCGACATTGTGAAGGAGCGCTTGCAGCGAAAGCGCGCCTTCGCGCATGAAGTGCAGGTCGTACGTCAGGCGAGACGCACCGCGAGAGATGTCGTCAATCAGACGTTCGACTTGCGTGGTCGTGTCTTCGCTGGCGAGCTCTATCGTGCCGACGAGCTGCGTGACGCGTCTGTCCAAGTCGACCAGAGCAGTAGGCTGCGACGCCGGCGCAGAGGCCAGTGTCTCATCCACGTCAAGGATGTCGTTGATCCATGATACAACGTCTTCGTGATTCTCCAGAGACTCAAGAAGCTCGTCTGCGGTGAGGTTGAGAGTCGCGTCCTCGGAGGGGCTCGCAGTCTCCGCGACAGCGTCCATCTACGAACACGCTCTTCAGACATTTGACGGAGGGGCGAATGCGGCTGGCCTTCTCGCTCACGTTTGCAAGACTGAGCACCCAATTCTAGCACCTGAGCAATGCGCGCAAGGCCTGCGAGTGTTCAAGGTATCCAGAAGCTGTGGAAGGGTATCGAGCGTAGTAGACGAAGGCGGTCGGTGTCAAGATAGCTATGGGCGCTTACACGCGCGGATCTGCGATTGGTCCTTCTTACAGTGGACCTTCGTCCGCTGTAAAGTTCAGTCCATGGCAAGATCTGACATTATGCAAACCAGTAGAAAATGAAAGTAGACAGGGTGTATATAGTAACAGGGCGACAAGAGCTATGTAGCGACCTGGACATGCCCGCTCTGCTCCCTCCACTGCCTGAGCCAGTCAAACGGCTGGTTCTGCTTGTTCAGGGCCTTTTCAATTTTGTTGAGCGTCCAGGTCAGCCAGGCCTTGTCTTTCCGCTGGTTCCGCTGGAGCGGGTCAGTCGGGTACACCCAGGCCTCGGGCTTGGTCTTGCTCAGCAGATCCTGCAGCGCGGGCACGAGGGCGTTCGCGACCGTGAGTGACTCGGGCGTGGCGGCCTTGAAGCATGCCGAGGTAAGCATCGCGCACGCGACGAGATCATTCGATATCGCAGGCAGCTTGTAGATGCCGTAGAGCGCAGAGAGGGTGATGGACTTCTCGAGCGGGTGCTCGACGTGCAGGGAGTGAAGCAGCTGGCGGGCGGCCTTCGGGTCCACGAGGTCAACGCCATACTTCGGGTGGTCGCTGAACACCTTCAAGGCGAGGTCAGGGCAGTGGAGCTCTTCGCAACGACCTGCAGCAAGCGACATGACCTGGTGAACACGGCGAAGCAGAAGGACGGAGGCGTGGTACGCACGGATAAACGCCATAACCATCTTTGGCTTCCACTCCCGCCGCGACTCACGCCACTTTGGAAAGACCTCCGCAACCTGCTCGAGCTGCTCCTTCGTCATCGCGAGGCCGAAGAGGTGCTGCCACGCCGTGTCGCGCACTTGCTCGGGCTTGTGTGCGGCCTTCGCGGGCGGGTGCAGCCCGATGCGCTCGTCAACAAACGCTAGGAGGGTGTTGAACCGCTCCAAACGCTGTTCAGCATCGAGCTTTCCGCGCAGCTTGGGGCCCTTGCGCTCCGCGGGCGCAGACGCAGCCTTCGTCTTCTGCGCCGGCTCGCCCGCATCAAAAAGCGAGCCGCTGTCGCCAAACAGGGAGTCGTCCTCCGTCGCAAAGAGGTCGTCCGACGCCGCGGCCTTCTTCTTCTTCAGCGCTGCAGGCACAGGAGACGTGTGAGCACGGGGCGAGCCAGCGGGCGAGCGCGGCAGGAAGGCGTACCGACGGGGCTCTGGTGGATGCCGCGCCATGCGGGCACGCTGCGTGCAGCGTTCCCGAGGGCGTGTATGCGCGGCCGTGCGGCCTGCTGGGCGCGGACGAGGGCGAGCATGCCTGGGGTTTTGGAAGGAGTTCACCGCACAGAGCGGACGAACGCCGAGAGTTCACACGGGCGTTGCCGAAATAGGGCGGGTCGCCAAACAGCGCCAAATATTGGCCGACGGCGGGGCGGGCGCCTACACGTGGTAATTTTCCTCCCCCGTCGCCCGACGCGTTCACCGCTGCATGCATGCGCAGACCTGCTCCCCGCAAGTCAGGCCGCTGGTTGCTAGAGCTAATGTCACAGTCTTTGGCTGCGAAGACAGAGTATTGGCCGCAGCGTGTGCCGTCAGAGCTCTTATCAGCATTATCGAGGGCGCATCACCGAAGCGAGCACACCCAGGCGTGGTCAGACGCGTCGGAGACGTGACTCTTTCGGTAGGCAAGCATAGAAACATTGAACATGCTCTAAGAAGGCCCTGCAGCTGTACAGAGCACGCAGGGTTTATGTGTCCATGGCAAGTGACCTAGATTCTCCATGTAGCGAAACGTACTCACGACCTCTCGACCCCCCGACAGACCCGGGGCACGCGCACAATCGAGAGCGGCCTCAGGGCGCATGTTCGCCTGCCAACTCATGACACGCGCGGAAACCTCGTCCATACAATGACCGTCCGCTGCCGGCGCTTTGCCCCAACGGGCCTCTTGCACCGGTGTCGTGCGACCAACTACCCCAAAGACGATGCGCAGCCCGTGAAGAGACGTACACGCGAAGGAACAGCTGTGCTGTGCACCTCGCCGTGACCTGCAGTTTTGCTTCGAGCGAGGAATGACCGTGTCGTGACCCGTTGAAGTTCAGGGTCTCGAGCAACTACGGCCAGTCTCGCCCTTGTACTGTAAGTGCTTGGAAGATGGCTAGTGCCTGTGGCTGAGCGAAATCTTCTTCCGTGGCGTTTGACTCTGGCTGACTCTTGCCCGGGCGTACAGAGATGGACATGCCAAACATCGAGGGACGCCACTGGGAAGGGATGCCGCGACGGCTTCGCAGGGCTAGGGACACGCCAGGCACGCATCGATATCTCGGACGAGCTTCGAAGGCACTCAATCAAGTTGAGTTTGGAAGTTCCTTTCCGACGGTACGTACGCTGTGCAGAGATAAGAGGGCGCGCGACGATGACATAAGTCCTAAGCAATTCCAAACTGCGTGAGCAGGGCTCAGCTCGAGGGCGGCGGCAGAATGGCGTTCCAGTGATGGTGGCTTGATGGAGCACGCGGAAACAGTGCTAGCGATGCTGCAGCAGTAGAGAATCCCAGGCTAGGGTTAGAATATATTGTTAGGGTTAGGAGTAGCCTGGAGATGTGCGACGAAACTGAGACCATGACACAGAGAGCGACGTGCAAGCCGGACATTGCAACAGCTTCATAACAATGGATAGACAGCCTGGGAACATGCCCCCTCGGGGTCCCCAGCTCCCCCATCTCTACCGAGGAACCTTCCGTCAGGCTGCGTACCCGGCCAACCCTTCCATTGACAACTCTACATTCTCGCATAATCGTCTCCATTACCCGGCATCTCAAGCTTCAGCCAGTCCTCACACCCCGAGTCAGCGCGAATATACTCACCGCCAGTTACCCTACCCTCAAGGCCTGAATGAGTTCGGCGGCAACCCAAACTACTATCCAGGTGGTCAGTAGTGACTCAATTTGTGCGACGGCTTTAGTCTTACCTCAAGATCTCTCCGGGGCGATGGTCATAATCAAGTCGAACAGCTGGTGGGCCCTATCTGTTGTGTACGGCCCGCGCCGACTGCGAGACCTGCGCTGGGAACGGGCTGTGCGGCGTTCCTCCAACGCGAGGAGGGCGATGAGAAGGGCGGTGGTCTCCTCGAGCTCGTCCTCTGCCTCAGACAGCAGAGCAACGGACACAGCGAGTATGGCATGGAAGTGTCGCTCGGAAGGAAAAGGATCGCGCTGCCGCGCTATGGATTGACGTCGCCGGCCATGAATGCGAGCCATGCACGACGTCGGACGGAGTACGCAGCAGGCGCCGGCTCAGGTAGCGCGCTTCCTGAGGTCGCTCGTAGGCCACATGGCAAAATCCATATTTGGAAGACTACCTCGGGATATTTCTCTCAATAATCTCGCCCCTCAGCGAGTCTCAAATTCCGCCCTCATCAAGCCACCATCACCGGGTAGTCTCTTCCGGTGGTTTTCCCGTCTCTCTCGAGCTGAGCCCTGCTCACGCAGTTTGGAATTGCTTAGGACTATAGGCCGGTAGATCGCAATCGCCAATAGAGGCGGGGAATCTTCCACGGACATCCGGGTTCCTGCGAGGCAGATCCTGCTCTTGGCGGCTGCTAGTCGAGGCGTCCTGACCCACCTCCTGAGAGCAATCGCGTCGCAAGGCTGACGACACGACAGGTACGGACGACTCGAGGCTGGCGTGTGGCGCTCATGTGACCCGGTGTCGTCTCCTGTAGATCGAGAGCTCAAACGGTTCGGAGACGTCGAGGAGTGCGCCGTCGGTGTGGGACAAGAGTGTTCGAGTGTTTGGGCGCTTATGTAAGCGTGTCCGCGGAGCCGGTTCGTTTGCACTGCGCGCGTCGGGAGCACGCGGAGGGACACCGACTGACTGTCGCGCGGGAAGGGAGCCGACGCTGCGACTCGTTCCGCACGCGTGCGGGGACGTCGTGACCTGCAGAGCGACGGACGAAACACGGGGGACGGGCGCCTGGAGGGTGATCTGGGGACGCCTGGTGGCGCGTGCAGTTGGGCAGTGCGTCGATGCTGTCCGCGACGGGGCCTCTCTCTTGGGTTCTCCTGGCGACGGGTTGGGCAGCGGCGGGCGGGCAGACGGTGCGCACAGCAGGCACACGCGGCGGCCTTGTTGGCTTGGGAAGGCAGGGAGTGATAAGGAAAGGCGGTGGGGATTGGACGATAAGTGAGAGAGGGGCGCACTCGGCCGTGTCACCGTTTGACATCCCAATTTGATCCCGCCCACCCGCCAAGTGCCCCTCCGAGGGCGCTACACTGATAACAGCTCGTGCACATAACACAAAACCGTCCCTGCCACTTGCTCTGCTTCTTGCCACGAACCTTCACCATCCACGGCGTCTGCCCTCCAAGCCGCTAGCACATCCCGCAGCGCACGCCCGCCATGGTCAACGTCACCTACGACGGCTGTGAGTGCCTTCTCCCCGTCCTCCTGACCTATCCTCACAGCGTCCCCCTGCAGCCGGTTCCCTCGTGTGGTACGACCCAGATACGCAGGAGAATGTCGTCTACAACCTAGGCGACATTGCCTGGGTCCTCGCCTCCACCGCCCTCGTCTGGATCATGATTCCAGGCGTCGGCTTCTTCTATTCAGGTCTATTACGGAGAAAGAATGCGCTCTCCATGATATGGCTCTCCATGATGGTCCTCGCAACCGTGTCCTTCCAGGTCAGTACACATCCTCCGTCCGTCGGCATCCGCCCGCTAATACACCTCCCAGTGGTTTTTCTGGGGTTTCTCTCTGGCGTTCAGCGAAACAGGCGACAAGTACATTGGTGACCTCCGTAAGTTTCGCTCAATGAGCGCGTCGCAGCACCCCGCTGATTGAGCGACACAGGATACTTTGGCCTCAAGGGTGTGCTCGAGAAGCCGTCCATTGGCAGCACACGCATCCCCTCAATCGCCTTCTGTGTCTTCCAGCTCATGTTCGCGGCCATCACGCCCATGCTCGCGCTCGGCGCCGTCGCTGAGCGCGCACGCCTGGGCCCGACCATCGTCTTTACCTTCATCTGGTCGACGATCGTGTACGACCCGATCGCGTGCTGGACGTGGAACTCCAACGGCTGGTCCTTCGTCATGGGCGGCCTCGACTTTGCGGGCGGCACACCCGTCCACATCTCGTCGGGCACGGCGGCGCTCGCGATCTCCATCTATCTCGGCAAGCGTCGCGGCTATGGCACCGAGCGCCTCGCGTACAAGCCCCACAACACGACCTACGTCGTCCTTGGCACGGTCTTCCTCTGGTTCGGCTGGTTCGGGTTCAACGGCGGCTCTGCGCTTTCCGCGAATCTGCGTGCGGTGCAGGCGTGCATTGTGACCAACTTGGCGGCGTCTGTTGGCGGCCTCACCTGGATGTTCTGGGTACGTTATACGGGTCTTGGTCCATCACGCGGGGCATGTGCTGACCTGTGTCGTGATGAAGGATTACCGCCTCGAGCGCAAGTGGTCCGCAGTGGGATTCTGCTCGGGAGCCATTGCTGGTCTTGTCGCCATCACGCCAGGATCAGGCTTCGTCGGATCGCGTTAGTCCACTTTTCTCACCATTTGCGGGCTTTCCTCTGATATGAGTCTTCCAAACAGCGGCGGCCGTTCTCTTCGGCTTTATGGCGGGCACACTCTGCAACTTTGCGACACAGCTCAAGTTCCTGCTGCACTACGACGACTGTCTTGATGTACGAATGCCGTAATTTCCTTTTTCTTGGCTCCCGCTCACGCGCTGTCGTACCCCATTAGATCTTTGCGTCACATGCTATCGGTGGTGTCATCGGCAACCTGCTCACCGGCCTCTTTGCGCAGAAGAGCGTCGCAGGCTTTGACGGCCTCACCGTCATCGACGGCGGCTGGCTCGACCACCATTACATCCAGCTCGCGTACCAGCTCGCGGACTCTATGTCCGGCATGGGCTACTCCTTCGTGATGACCGTACGTACCCTCCCACGTTTTTGCACCGTACGCGCAGGCGCTGATCCCGTTAATCCGCTGCAGACGGTCATCCTGTGGATCATGCACTACATCCCGGGCATGCGCATGCGCTGCGACGAGGAGACGGAGATCCTCGGCATGGACGACGCGGAGATGGGCGAGTTCGCGTACGACTACGTCGGCATCGATGCCGGCGCGAACCACAACTACCGCGACGACACGCACTCGCACGGCGACGTCCTCCCGACCACGGGCGGCCGCGAACCGATGCACATGCACTCGAATACGATCATCGTCAATCACAAGGACGGAAAGGAGAGCACGGGTGGCAGCGACGCGGAGAAGTCTGCCGAGCACCATTGAGGGCTGTGCTGCCCCCGACCCCCCATCCCCTTTCATTCTTCGTCCTAGAGGGCTATTTGGATCTTCTATTATTATATCTTCGTCCGCTGGTATCGCATGTATTCTACACTTCGACCTCTGGAAACCCCCATCGTTCCTCTCTTCATGTCTTGCGCGCCCCGCCGGTGCAACATCAGGGTCCCTAAAATCAACCTTGTACAGATACAATCGCTCGTGTAATTCCCAGGCCAAAGCATATATATTTTCACAGGAAAACCTCAAACACACTGCTATCGGCAGTTGCGCCGCACGCACAGCGCCTCGACAGGACCCTTATCGCGCCTGGGGCGCGGTATCAGGGTGTGCCTTGCAGCGTGGGACACCCGCGCCCTATCGCGGCACCAGGCCGCGGAGCCCCGCCCCCCGTCGCGGCAGCCTGGGCCCGCCCCCTCGCGACGGCGCCTTATCGTCCGCCGGGCTATCGCGCGCCATGCGGCGTGCGTGCTAGGCGGAGAGGCTCGAGGGCAGGCCTACGCGATATCTGGTGTGTCGGCCGAACGGCGAGGAAGAAAGGTTGGGGCAGAAGGGCGTGCTCTTCGAGTTGGGGCTCGCCCTTGTTCGGTGGGATGCATGGGAGCGGGTGCAGAATGTCGAGGGGGAGGAGTCAATGTGCATGGGACAGCAACACGCTGGCGGACGCGTCATAGGGTCGTCTTCTCGCCGGCCGCAGTTGCTGGCCTGCGATGGCAAGATGGCTCCTAGGCAGGCCTGGAAAAGTCGGCTCGCGTAGGAATATTGGACCTGGTAGGATGCTGCCGAAGCCGAGATGAAGCATCTCAACATCCGACTAGTAGACACGGTGTCAAACGCACGATGATGGCTAGCGAGGTTGTACTAGGACGCGACTGATTGGCGTCTGTCGAACGACCTGTGCGGGTACTAGGACGAGTGACACGGCTGCTGTCCGCAAGGGTATAGGGATATCTACTGTTCCTATTGCGGCTCAAGACAGCCTCATGACTGGCAGCTGTTCAAGTAGTGTTCTCGGCAAGACACGACCGCCATGTCGTGTTGAGCCTTCGGTGTAGAAAAGCTATAGCAGTATCAATGTACTCCATTCAATTATGAGCGAGTCGTGCAACGCGCTGTATATACAGAACATGTCCCCAATATTCGAGGAATAGCGCCGATGTCATCACTTTGCAGGGTCTTTTGAGTTCAATACGGCCTCGGACACACTACATGTGTGACTGATACTAGCGCCGACTATGCTTCTTGCGATATTAACCACGCTTACAAAGCTCTATGTGGATGTCTTATGTCCAATGTAATCCACGCGCTGCTGGATCTTGCGGTCCAAGCTTCCATTCATCACAAGTAGGCAGTGCTCGGATCTCGAGAGGCCTGATCACACATTGATGCAAGATATTCCTTGTGCCCGTTCCGATAAACACGACACAAGTCTGCACAGCAGGCATGCCACGCCTTGGACTCGACAAACGGGAGCACAACTCAAGGCGAACGTTCCCCACGGTAGACGCCGGCGTTGTGGCGCGATCCCGCCATCACCGGCGCGCCGCTGCGGACGATCGTGCGCCGCCCGAGGCGTCCTCCGTTGCGGCCGCCGCCCTGCGCTGTGCGCAGAGATCGCCGCACCAGAAACCTCTGCACGAGCGCCACACCTGCTGTTCGGATCTATCAAGGCCCTCGCCGGCGGCGGGGATAGAACCCCAGTCGGGCTCGCCATGATGCTCCTGCAGGCACCGGCTGATAGGCACGCCTTATATATGTGCTGCCGATGTCCTCCAACTCGAGCAGAGCGCACCGCCGCGATCTGCTGCTGGCAACATGTCCCTCCCAGACGGCCTGTACTTCATCATCGCCCGCGAGTCGGCCCATGCGTGCGCCGTCGGGTCCAACGACGTCTACGAGACGATACGCACGCTCCCGAGCTCCCACTCGCCCCAGCCGGTAAGCCTACTGTGGGCCCAAGCATTTGCCAGCGGCTCAACAAGGTGCTGCCTTCGCAGTGGCGAGTGACGCGCACCACGAGCGGAACGTATATGCTGGCATACTGCGATAGGCTCGCCGCCAACGTCAGCGACGCGGCCGTCGCGCTCGTCTTTGAGGAGGAGCAGGCACAGAATGGAGGATCACGCCTGCCAGTCCGAGGAACCTGTACATGTAAGCAGCATTCCCCAGGCCCAGCCTATGCATCGTGATCGGTGCGGGCATAGCATTCAGGATCGCGACACTCACAGAGCGTGGTACGCGCTGGACCGAGGGATCAAGGACATTGTGAGATCTCTGTCAGAGTCCTCTCTCTATCACTGACAGTCCCTAGATATCTCTCGCATACATTGATGTACAAAGGCCACCGGGTCGAGCCTTGTTTGAGCTTCACAGAGTAGATGTTTAGTCGTATGTATGACGTTCCTGCTTTCCCCTGGTGACACATGACACTCTTCATTCAAGACTCCATCGAACCGAGTGTGGCGTTCTCTGGTGCGAGCCGCCTCTGAATCAGCCTAAAAAGTACAGTCAATCGTATGCACGATAATAACTGGGGGGAGACGTACCGCTCAAAGACATCCAGAGGCCCCTCCACCGTCACGATGTTCTGCGGATGTCCAGTGACCGCGTCCTGAGTGTAAGCATGCACGGGCACCCAAAGGCTCAGAGGGCTTGTCCCCGGCTCGTAGGTCGCCTGTGCAACGTAAAGAAGCATCCCGTCCGACTTGACAGTCGCCTCCGCTGTCTCGAGCTCTACAGTCATCGCCGAGTCGACTTCCATATCTCCTTGCTCTTCCGATGTCTGTTTAGGCACAGATATCGTGATAGTGCGTGCTGAGCGTGACAGAGGGATCAGGACGTTCGCCAGGTGGGGAAGGGTTAGATCCGTGTGGTAGGGTATGGGAAGCAATGTTGTGGGATACGAGAAGTGATATTGGCTCGAGGATGGCTCGGGGTTGGCATTCGCGGAAGGTGGGGGCGAAGGTGGAAGCTCAGCCAAGCGCGTGTCACGCCACCAGAATCTGTCTCGAGAGATCAAGCCATGCGAACACAAGTCGAAGAGGAGACGCACCGAAATGGGGTCTCGCAATCCGCAATATCCTGCCCCTTCCATTTGATCACGTCCAATATATGCAGGATGCCATTGTCCCGCCAGTTCTCGTCCAGAATGCAGTCCAGCACGGTATGCGGCGGAAGACTTGATGGGAACGGTTTCATGATGCACTTCCCGAGAAGTCGTGACCGGAGGGTGGTGTTTGGGACTACCAGCAGCACAGAGCTCAGCCCAAGCCACACGGTACTGAGGACGCACTCACCGACCCCCGCAATCCCAGACGGCGCATGCGTGATCGCGAGACACCGCTTGCCCGCAGGGACCGGCGCCACCGCGACCCAGCCCGACTCGATGTCGTGCGGGATGCCGTCGTCGCGCTGCCCGGTGCCCCACTCGCCCATCTGCGCGTCCTCGGCCATCTCGAGCAGCTCCGCGTACATGCACTTGTCCGCCCACTTGCTGTTCGGCTTCGCCGCCGCCTTCGCCGCCGCGCCGCGCTTCTTCTTGTGCTTGCCCTTGCGCTTCGTGCTCCCGAACGCCGCCGGGAGCGCATCCTGCGCGGGAGCGACGGGCGCGGGAGGCTGCGAGGGGCCAGCGGCAGGTGCGGCAGGTGCGGCAGGGAGGAGCGACGCGAACTGCGCGATGCCCTCGCGCACGGGCTCTGCGGGCTCGCCGTGGGCGTCCTCGTCGTCGGACGGCCCGAGCGTGAGGTCCGCGAAGAAGTCGAGCTGCCGCGAGGAGTCGAACCGCTCGGCGCGCCGCTGCAAAAATCACGCACGGGGTCGATGGGGATCGTGTCAATCGCGCATCGGGTGCTGAAATGGGTGAGGGCTGCGCACACGCTTCTGTTCTTCCAGGGCCTAGTCGCGGGGTGTCAGCGTGCGGGCTGCCCGAGGGAGGTGGTGGGACGTGCCTTTTGGCGTCGGGCTTCCTGGGAGGTCGAGGCATTGCGGACCGTAGCTGGAGGAACCTTGTAGCCAGCCTTTCGATCCTGTGCGGTACTGCGAGGAGTGTGTGACATGGCGGTGTCGAAGAACGCGCAGTGGATGAGAGTCGCGCTCAAGGGTGCGCACCTCGCGAATGCTTCATGTCCCAAAGCGCGATAACCACGTGGTCTGCTAACATCTCATCTTATCAATATTGTACGCCATTTACACATGTATGACTTTTCACGAGGATATCAGTGGAAGGGATGGAAAAGCGATAACAGGACGCAAAAAAGTGGAAAAGATCAATTCAGGTATATAATCGGCCGTCGTCGCTCAATTGAACTCGGACAATCCCT
Source organism: Phanerodontia chrysosporium (assembly GCA_001910725.1). Lineage (NCBI taxonomy): Eukaryota > Fungi > Basidiomycota > Agaricomycetes > Polyporales > Phanerochaetaceae > Phanerodontia > Phanerodontia chrysosporium. Next base: position 1,073,521 of record MJGA01000008.1, read on the forward strand.
CATTCTCTATTGAATCCATCCTTTCTCCTTGAGCTGCTTCACCATGTCGACAGCACTCTCCTCAACACCACGATATTGAATGCCGAGGACCCGCTTGCTCTTCGCGTTGTCGTAGCAAACCTTGTACACCGCGTTCTTCGGGTCGTACGAGGTGTTGCCGGCGGGTAGCGACGGCTCCGCTTTGCGTGCTGCGTTGACTAGAGTGAAATGTGAACGGTCAGCAGGTGCGTTCAAACGTCACAGGCGTATCCACGTACCCCAGTCTTGCCATGTCCATGCGCTCGAAGAGACGATGATGCGTTCACCGCCCGCCTCCGGCTTCTGTAGCGCGAGAACGTGGGCGAGCGCAATGTCGCGGACGTCGACCCAGGACGAGCTACGAGGACCGTTAAGCTTAGGTAATGTAGCACAAAACAAATGACATACCTGATGCTCACGAGCTGTTCCGGAGTCCTGCTCCCCTTCACAATGGTGTTGTACCAGTCAAGCATGGAAGTGTTGAGGTTCTCGGGTTTGTCAACTTCGTGCAGGAAGGGACCCCAGACGTAAGGCGGGTTGAGTGCCACGACATCGAACTTTAACGTGTCCTTGTTCTCCGCGGCGAATTGCCACGCGGCACGCTCAGCAAGGGTCTTGCTGGCGCGGTACATGTTGTGCGGGGCGGCGGCCGCGCCCTTGGTCTCGACCTCATGAATCGCGAGGTCGTTCCAGTCCGCCTCCGTGAAGGTGCGCGGCTCGTCGGAGTCGGTGAGCACACTTGCCGTTGAGGACGTGATCACGACGCGCTGCACCTTGTCGCCGTACTGCAAAGCGCTTTGCAGGACGCTGCGGGTGCCCCGGACGGCAGGCGCAATCAGGTCCTGTGGGTCCTTCGCGTTGAAGTGGAAGGGCGACGCGGTGTGCTCGATCGCGTCTACGCCCTTGACAGCCTCATCGAACGCGCCATCCTAGCCCAGCGTTAGTTAGAGCGCAACGACAACGAAAGAAATCGCACCTTGGTAATGTCGGGGACGACGACGAACTCGAGCCTATTGAGATAGTCCTTGAACGTCTCCTTCAGGTGAGGAATGGACGATTCCCGGCGGACAGTGCCCCGAACGGAGTATCCCTGGTCCAGAAGAGTCTTGACGACCCAGACGGCAATGTACCCGTTGGCACCGGTGACGAGGACCTTTCCTTTTGTGACGGCTGGCATGACGGTCAGTACGATAGCGAGAGGATTGCTTAGCGGGACCTGGATGCAAGCCCTGAGAATGCATCCTGCTTTTAAGTGGCTTCGAAAAAAAGGGTTCATGCGCTAGTGCGTGCTTCCTAAGCAATCGAATGGTGGGAGAGTTCGCTATGATCACATATTTGCGTTCCGCGAACGTTATTGACTCGCGTGTACCAGACAATGCGCACGGTCCCGACGCCCGACGAATGTCATTGGGCCGTTAAGGGCAGGACGAGCGAGGTCCGGACCGCTGAGTCTATTACTAAGCTATCGATGACATAAGAGACCACTTCTCCGGCCTTCGCTACGATCTTTTTAGTGAGCACTGGAGCAGTATTCAGTGCCCAGGGGAATTTCCCAGGTGCGTACCGTGTCAAGGAGGCTAGGTACGGCTTGCCAAAGCCTGGTGGTGCGATAGCAGCTATCTTGGGTATCGTTCTGCGTTCAGTTGCTGGCAGACATCGCGGTGAGGTCGTGTGAAAGACATATCTCGACGTCTGTGACGTTCAATTGCGCTCCGCTGGGTCGAGCAAACTTTCTTGATATGACATTTGCGTCGTGAGATGATGATAATTTTACAGCGAGAACAACAACCAGTCCCTGGTAGTATATCGGTTAGTACACGCGCCTGTCATCCTTTGCGGTGCGCGCGAAAGCGGGGTTCGACTCCCCGCCAGGGAGTGTTTTTCTTTTTCTTCTACGCCCGTGCGGAATTGATGGCGGCATTGGCTTTGTGGCGTCCCGCCATTTCCAAATTTGGTGGGCGTCGGTGCGGTTAACTGAGCTTCTCGGGCTGGTACAAGGGCTATAATGAGTAAGCAGGGCACCTCAGAGTTAGCTAGAGAGGAGTCCTGCTAAGCATCAGAAACTGTGTTTGAGTCTGAAATTGGGCTATAGACATAACTCGATCTATTCGTGGAGGTGTATTTCTTCTTCTCTTCTTTGATGTGTGTACACGAATGTTGCCTTGAAGCTGAGCCATCACGGTTACCATTTGGGGTTCATGGTATGTGTCGTTTTGCGACACGGTCTGATGAACAACCCCGTAGGCGTCTACGCTCTGCAGACGCGCCGCTATTGACGCCCGAGCACCAGCTCGCCCCTGCTACGCTGAACATCCTACACGGCCCCTCTAACATCACCTCGACGCGCATCTGGCCTGTACCCAGAGCCGTCTCTTCGGTATTACATGCTTCCGGTCTGCTCTCTGTGAGCCAGTATGCCTTCCTTCGTGCCAACTGTCCGAGAAATATTCCTGCTCGGAGGCCTGCTGGTCTTCCTCCTTACCTTCCCGACGACATACAAAACGCCATCTGTGTCTCTATCAGACATCGCCCAGCTACGCTATAGCTCGTATGGAGAGGAAGAGGATGTCGCCCCTGCTACGCTGGAGTCAAAGTTCTCCTTGCAATCACTGAACGCGCCCTGGTGTGGGGGACGGGCCAAGTGCCCAAGACCGACATAGTCGTACATGTTCCAGGTAAGTCATACCCTCTCTCTGGACCTCTCTGTGCCGTAGCGACTTGTCTTGGCTGGTCTTGTCGCCTCTCGTCCTTCATATGAAGCCCTCTTTGACGGTCAAACTCATTCATGACCCTGCCCAGGATGGACTATGTTCGACCGGCTCTATTTCAAGAATGGAACATTCTATATCGTGACTGACAACAAGGAGGAGGTTCCGGAAATGAAGCTCATAATCTCGAGTGGTATCTATCTCACAAGTGGGGCTGCCGACGAAGCGAAGCGACTTCCTACCGACAAGGATATGAAAGTCATTACCACTGACGAAGCTCGCAAGCTCCTTGGCACTCAGGCAGAACGGTTGGATGGTGTAACGGTGCGTAACCCATCTCTTCTTCACGAGTCGCCGCTGACCATGACATAGTGGGTAGTGAACGATCCAAAGCAATTGTGAGCAGTCATCTACGTTCTTCTATCTCGACGAAGTTGACTCCTTGTAGCATCACTCACTACTACCATTGGTCTGCCGAGTTGATTTTCGGCTTCTGGAGGACATACTCCTCTCTTGACCCTTCTATCCCGCCAAGCGGCAAGACGGACCTCCCTGCACCACGTCGCATGCTCATGACCCGCATTGACGCTGCCAACTGGCGCGACTATGCTGCTATGAACCAATGGGTCCTGTTCAATGCCTTCCCCTCCATTACGATGGAGTTCATGGATGACTGGAAGGAGCGCGCGAACAGCGGTCACACTTATGTGCTCGACCGCTCGATCCTCGCCGACCGCGCTGCGGCCATCCATGGCCAGATCTTCCTGCGCACCCAGCGTACCGCGGCGAACGCCTTTGCTCTGCCGGGCAGCGTGAACTGGTGGCAACCCATCCGGAACAACGTCGTCGGCGCGGCGGGCTTGACTGACGACACGTTCGTGAAGTACGGCGAGCAGCCGCCTGTGATCACGTACATCTCTCGTCAGGGATGGGGTCGCCGCATGCTCATACAGGAGCACCATGAGCGTCTCGTACGGGAGCTGTACAAGCTCAGGGACCACTACGGATACGAGGTGAACGTCGTCAGCATGGACAAGCTCTCGCGTGCGGAGCAGATGATCCTTGCTGGAAGGACTACGGTGCGTAGGACCGCCCCTCATGATCTTTCCCATCCTGAGACTCCTTTTAGATCATGATGGGTGTACACGGAAACGGTCTGACCTCGCTGTTGTGGATGCGACCCACGCCGCGGTCGACCGTCATGGAGTTCTTCTACCCAGGCGGTTTCGCGCACGACTACGAGTATACGACGCGTGCACTGGGCATGGTCCACTATGGCTTCTGGGGCGATAGGTACCTTCACCCGTCCAGTTTTCGTCACCGCTATTCTGACCGAACGGCTGTAGGGCATTCACCCGACCGGACGTCCCTGAAGTCGCATACCCTGAGGGCTTCCAGGGCAACGAGATCCCCATCGACGGAGAACTCGTCGCTCGCATCTGCATCGAGCGACTGTCGCTCTCGGAGGAGGCCGACGACTAGAGCCAGCCAGTCTATCGTCCAAAATTGCAGGGTAACTTCTATGGGACATTGTTGTGCACTTGCTTTCACCGATACCCACATATCAGTATAATCGCAGCGCTGCGCGCGCCCCTAATGGATATACTTATCTATCAAAGTCCAGGCATCCTCAGCTCTGTACTATTCTTTGCACTCACCTGGTATACACGGTGTGAAGTTTCTCGGTTGCCAGCTGTGCCGTCCGCGTCTTGGACCGGAGGGTGCATAGGTGTTTGGGCTGACTGTAGGTTGGCGATAACGCACAAGCAGCGTGTCCGATGCTCACAAGGTCCGTCCTGACAAGCTAATCATGCTATACAACAATGACGTCTCACTTCCTGGCCATGAAAGTGTTACCCTCTGTACGCGTTCCAAAACAAGAACACCACCTGACGCTACGGAGCAACATATTGCACGATCGAGTACGTCAACCCGGATCGAGGAGAGATTCACCCTCAATATTGTATACGTCCGCTGAGCGGACATACCCTGATCGTCCTGCTCAATGAACTACGATAGACGGAACTGGAACTGTCGCACAGCAGATCGAACCAGGTCTCATCGACAGTCTTAACCGTGATCCGGGCAGCACAAAACCACCCGCCAGATCGACAGGCCTGCGGACAATACTGCAGTCGAGCAATCGAGCCAATCTGCCTGGGCCGTCGATCTTGAGCTGCTTCGCCCCCTGAAAGGCCTGTGCGTCTAGGCACCAGGCCTGTTGCTGTTCTGCCCCGTGTGCTGCGGCGTGTGGTCAATGCGCCATGGTACGGGCATATGCCCCGTCGCCTACATTGTCGATCGAACCTCCACACCCGCCGCCCAGTACCCTAATTGAGCATATGTCTGTGTCCCTCGCGGATCATAGCAACTGCAAGCTGCTCCCTATCTTTGCCACATAGGGTCTGTAGACGGTTACACAAGACTATCCAGCTCTACCTCAGCCCGCTGTTGATTGATGAGAGGTCGACTAGGATGCTTGCTGCGGGTGCAATAGCAGCCAATACCCCTGAGACCTGCAGTCCATACATCGATCGCACAGTACAGTTCGCAGAGGGGTATCAAGGGTAGGATTAACGTCTACACGAAGATTACATAGGCCCGTAGAGTAGGAGGAAGCAACGCGCGCGCCAGTGCCAGACAGGGTCCGACTTTTCATGCTGAGTTCCCTGAGAAGAGGGACTTCAATACGTCCGGCAGGCGGAAGCCTGCGCGTTGCTGCCGCCGCGGGCTCGGGGTGCGCGCAGCAGCGGGACGGGCGGAGGGGGAAGAGGGAGCCGGGGACCTGTCTGATACACTTTGATACAACCATTCCGTTTAACTTATACCCACTTTAAATTAGTCAAGCCAACCCTCACTTCAGCAGCAGCGGGACCTCTTGCAGCGTCTTCACAGCCTCGTTGTGGATCTCGTCGAACACCTCCTGCAAAGGGCGTGAGTGACGATCCCGACAGATGACAACAATGTGACTTACAGCAGCAGGACGAATCTCGTTCGTCTGCGCGACACCGACACCAGCCCACATGATCAGGTGAGTGTCTTTGCCGGCCTCGGTGGCTTCCTTGTAGCGGTTGATGCGCTCCTCGAGCGGGAGGCCAGCCTTGTAATCCTTCATGACGTCGTTCGTGCAGATGGCGCGGCCGTCGACGTGCGAGGGCCAGAAGTCGGTCTGGAACGCCTGGTCGTACGCATTGCTGCGCTCGGTCGACTCCCAGGTGGACTCAACGAGGACCTTCTTCATCTGCTCGGTGTACTGGCACTCGGGCGTGAACAGGAAACGCGTCCCGAGGACGACGCCGTCGGCGCCCATCGTGAGCAGGGACGCGACCTGCGAGCCGGTGGCGACACCGCCGGCCGCGACGATGGGAGGGCCGTTGGGGAGAGCAGCCTTGACTGCGGGGATGAAGTTAAAGAGCGGCGGTGAGTGGGAGCTGCCGTGGCCACCAGCCTCGACACCTGCGGTGGGCGTGAGAACCAACTTTGTGGATCCTCAAGTCATAGAACAAACCTTGGGCGACGATGACGTCGACCTTCCACTCGTTTGCGGCGCGGAGCGCCTCGTCGACGGAGTTGCAGCAGCAGAAGATCTTGGTCTTGTGCTCGCGCTTGGCATCGTACTCGCGGACGGTCTGGATGTACTTGTAGAGGTCGTTGCCGAAGGCGAACCACACGGCAGTGACCTTCTCCTCGAGGACGGACGGAATACGCGGGTCTTCCGAAACCTCGGTCATGTCGAGGATCCAGCCGAGGAGGCCAACGCCGATGGGGAGAGGGGCGTCGTCGGCAATCTTGAGAGTCTTGCGCGCTGAGCGCAGACTCTCCTTGAGTTTCTCGGATGAGTCGAAGCCTGAAACGCCATGTCAGCATGTGAAATCGATGGGAGAGTGGTGATCAAACGCTTACCAGCTCCGATGAGGCCATAACCTCCCTTGCCAGTCACAGCTGCAGCAAGGTCAGCGGTCGACGCGAACGCCATAGGCGCCGCAAGGATGGGGCTCTGGATGTCTGCGGGGGCGTGCGGTCAGCGAGCAAGCGGCTGGAAGGGATTGAGGCCTACGCACTAAGGAGCTGGGTGAGCTTGGTGGTGATGGGCTGCATGGTGATGTGTGGTGTCCGAAACGATTTCTGTACAAAGCAAAGGAGTGACAGAGAAAGACAGACTCGATGGAGACCTGCAGCGCGGGGCAGGGCCGTCTTATACCTGCGCGCGCGAAGCGAATTGAATCCCCGGGGCGGCTACGCACGGTTTGCATCAGCGTAGGCATCAGAGCTCCCACTAGCGAGAAGCGGACCCTTCACGGAGTGCGCGCGTGTGCCTGCCGTGCGTGCGGATCCGCATCGGGCGCTCTCGAATCACGTTGCACGGTCTCATGCGGGCTTGGGGCTGTCGCGCGCGACGCACAGGGCGCACGTAGCAGCGAGCTCGACGGCGGGCGCGGCGAGGACGCAGCGCAGACGCGACGGGCGGACGGCGCCTCCGCCACGCGCGTGCGGGAGGGAGACACCATGTTCCGAAAAAGGCAGGTCCCTTGTTTCTCGAAAGGCTAAGCCCTCGACAGGCCCCGTAATTTGTCTCGGGCTGCTGATGCACGTCGTCGCCTTACGCGAGCCCGTCGCGCGACAGCGAAGCTCGCGCCGCAGGAACCACCCTCAGGAGGGCCGCACGCACCCTGCTATCGCGCACAATCTGTGATCCCACGCCAGAGAGCCCAGAGCGCGGCCGCCCTCTCAACAAGCCCGTTTCCCAGAGCAAAGACAAAGTCGGTGCCTCGCCGCGTTGTGCAGCGCATTTTTCCGTGCTCTTCCCTCGCTGCCATGGTTGCGAACAGCGGCAGCTTTCAGGGTTCCGCGGGCTATCCTGAGCTATCCCCGGAGCGGCAGCCTCGAGGCGGGTGCTTCGCAACCCGCTGAACTTTGCTCTGCGCGCATGAAATGTTGCCGAGACGGACTCTTCACCCCGGGGGCGCTCTGCGCCGCACGCCGGCGGGTGTCTCATGCTCCGAGCAGGCCTGCCAGTGCTGCGCGGGCGTGCGCGGTCATCTGTACGTTTCGCGGCGGGCCCAGAAGACGTAGGGTGCCCGCGGGCCAAGCGCGTGCGCCGTCGACGGGCTCTCAAGGGAGGCGCGGGCGCAGGCTAGCGGTGCAAGTGCGGATGGCGGGTTGCATGGTTCGTCACTCGTGCTGATCGGCCATCAGCCCTGCACTTTGTCACCTGCGACGGTGTGAACGCAGTCGTTCCCATGGGCATGTACGTTTAGGCATTGCCCGTCCCCCGGCATGCCCCAAAGTCCGTCGCACGCACACTGCAGCAGCGAATGCGAAATTTCCTTGTATTCCAGATATCCGAGTCCATTGCGATTAATCTCCAGGTTGTGCACAGCATACTAGATTCTATACAAGAGAGCCAAGCGACACGAGATGCCAAACGAGTGGGAATGTAAGAGAGGGAAGACCAGAGCACGATGTATACAACACGCAGCGACAGAAGACGAATGAACGATGGGTGTGCGGATGGCTATGGCGAGGGGCAGGCGGCACCGGGCGGCGGAGGGAGGAGGGCAGGGAGCGGGATCTACTGGACGTGCGCAATCTCGTCGTCGTGCTGCTCGCGCGCCTTGCGCTCGTACTCGATGTACTCGTTCTCGCTGCCGCGGTCGCCGAACGCCTCGACGTCCTTTTTGATCTGGATGTTGATCGACTGCGTGTGGCCAGCCTTCATGGGGCGCATCGGGATGCTGCCGATCGTCGCGGTCGGGTTCGCGTGCGGGATTGTCGACTCGGCGCCGAACGAGCGCGTCGCGTTCTGCATGAGCTCGCTCTGCCGCAGCGCGATGCGCACCGAGATCGCGTTGAAGGTGATGCCGACGAGCGGCGTGACGAGCTCGAGCAGCAGGTACTGCGCGTTGTAGCCCGCGCAGTACAGCGAGAGCAGGATCACCTCGGTGATGAACTGGATCGACGCGGACTCGATGAGGATGCGCAGGATCGGCATCAGGTTGCCCTCCCGGTTCGTGCGGAACTGGATGGATCGGCGGTCGGTCTGCCAGATGCGGAAGGCCATGAGGCCGGTGGTGAGGCCCGACTGTACGACCGAGATGGCGTAGAAGGTCGTGATCCAATGGAGAAGACGGGGGTCGAAGACCGTGGAGTTCGGGTCCTCAGTGGGGTAGAGACCGCAGACAGAGTAGCCAGACACTAGGACGGGCGTAAGCGTCTGAATGGCTGCATAACTACCGGGGGAACGTCACCCAAGCTGACGACGAGCAGCATGCAAGGAACGATGACGGGCCTCCAGTCCTTGCCCCAGACGACCCAAGCACGGTAGATCTGTCGGCAATGAGTACAGCCTTCGTAAAGTGAGACTTGTGATACTTACTGCGATGGCATCACCGAGGATCTCCTGAGTGGCGTAGAGGGTGTCCTTGAAGACGTGATCCCAAGGAGCCAGGGCGCCGATGTAGCCAGCGGGTCCTCCGGGGCCATTGCGCTTGACCACGTACGCCATAACCATGCGGTAACAGTTCATGGCTATGCATAGATGATTGGCACGTCGTCCCCAGGTGCAGGACTTTCGGAGGACTCACAGACGTGCAGTGTGGCAATGAAGAAGAGCAGGATGCCGATGCCGAACATGACTCTGCTGTGCAAGTCCTGCGCCCTGCGCAACGCCAGGTTGACGTAGACGGACGCGCAGAAGAGACACATGAAGAAGCCTGGGGTAGAGCGATGAGTGAGCTCGTCCTTCGTGCATCGGAGGCTGCGGTGGCGTACCATAGACCAGAGCCTGCAGCAGACAACGCAACGGTCAGAACTGAGCGATAGCATGCACACGACCAGAGACACACACCTCCAGCCAGATCGACACAAGGAAGGTGATGTCAAGGGGGACATCGTGCTTAGGCATTGTGACGAAAGGTTGACGGGTTCACACTGTGAGGTCGCAGGGGTGAGATGTCAGCGACTGATCGTCCGACGTTATGCATGGAAGCTGGTGCGCACCTCTCGAGAAATAGGATGAAGTCAGTGCCAGGGCAACGAACGCGTGCTCCGAGTCGGAGTGTCGGACGTTGGGCCAGAAAGCGAGAGGTGAAAGCGACTTGGGGAGCGTCGGTGGCAGGCGGGGCATAATATACGGGCTGGCAAGGCACCTATCACCGATGCAGAATAAGGCAAGTCCGTAGTGGATTTGCTGGAAGCAGGCTAGAGCTCATGTCGCTGATGGACGCCTCGGTATGCGAGCAGGTTCACTACAAGCTAACGTCCAAGAAAGGAAAGTCTTACATACCAGCGGCTTGATGGCACTGAATGCGAGGGTTGCTCGTGTGGAGAATCACTTCTGAGGAGAACGTCTCTCGTGGGTTGAAGCGAGCCCAGTTGTCAACCTCTTAGATGGGAGGTTGTTGTTAGGGCCTGGAAGTACGCAACATCCCGCAAGACATCAGAGGAAAGCGCAGAGCTTATGATTGACGAAGACATGGATAACAAGCCGACTACCCGGATGGGCTACGATGGCACGTATGCAAAGTACAAGTGTAGGACTGGTAAGGCAGCTAGAAGAGAGCAGCGAGAACGACCTCGAGCACGAGCAGCTCTTTCGCGCGGCGCGCGGCGATGCGCGCAGCGCTGCCATCAGGGCGGTCAATGTCGAGAGGGCGGGAACCAGGAACGAGATGCTCGCGCTGTTGACTCGCGTCGAGTAGAGAGAGAGAGGGAAGCGGCAGCAGTGGGTTGCACGGTGGGCAGCGAGTGTGAGGAGAGGCAAGGCGAAGAGGACAGAGAGGGAAAGGAAGCAGCGGGGAGGCTTGGGGAAAACGTTGCGGCACTCGAGCTTATAGAACAAAGCCGAGGGTCAGCAGACAGCGGGCCGCTCGACGGGCAAAGTCGAGAAGATTGGTTCGCGTCGGGCGTTCCGAGCGGGCGAACTGGCGGCGGCTCGCGGGCGGCGGAGGCGAACCGAGCTGGGCGGGGCGGGGACAATGGAAGTTCGGTTCGGAAGCAGTTGGGCGGCGGTGATGGCTCCCACGGTCACAGGGTCCCGCCCTGGTCGCCGTGGGGACGGCTCCGAGCGTCCGCGTGCAAGACCGAGGTTGGTCCCGCCCACCATCGTTGCCCAGGCAGCCAATATCACTCCCCGACGCGTTCCCACCCGTGAGCTGCCCTCACTGTAGCCCACGCTGCGGCACTTCACACACCCACTCACGCTTCGCTTAGCACTCCCCGCCCTGTGCTTGGTTCCGTGTCATGACGATGTCGACTTCTCGCGCCGCGGCTCATTCCCGCCCTGTCTTTCGCCCATGACTCACGTCCTCCTCGTCGGGTCTCTTCCAGTGGCGGCCGCGGCCACAGCCACTGCTGTCTAGGGCCGTCACTCTCGGCGGCCTCCATCGAGATTGCTCCTCGCCCTAACGCTGCCCGAGTTGTAGCCCAACGACAATACAGACTCATGTCCGTCTCTCGAGCGTATTGTGTGTGCACTCCTGTGGCGCTGGCGGCTCGACGAGTATCTTTTATTCCGGTTCCTTCGGTCATAATTGACTGCGCTAGTGCGGATCCTGCGGTACGCGCTCCCGCCAGCCTCTGCAGCGTGCCACAAATTCTGCAAAAATTCCCGCCGTCATGACATCGCTTCACAGCGTCCACACGACGCTGAAACGCCATCCGTGTGACGACTGTCAGCCCGGGTATTCGGCCGCAGCCGCCGCATACCGTAACGAGCAACTTGGCGTCGGGCGATGCGCTAATCGCGCCAGCTCCGACGCGGCGCGCGACCCTGCCGCCCACCTTCACGCTCGTCACGCCAGATCTGGTGAGTCTAATTTTTGATCTTATTGTCCGTTAAATGACGATGTGCCAATTGTTTTTTGCACGCGCAATGCGGGCTAAAATCACGCTTGGCGCCGAGCGCGGACAATAAGGTCACGCTTGGGTTACGATCAGTCCCGTCCGGAGGATCCACTCGGATACACAACCAGAGATTCTGCCCAGATATGCGTCCGCAGCGCCGGGGACTTGCTCGCGCTCCTCCTCGGACGCTCTTTTGACGGCGTTCCTAGCCAATGGGGATCCCTTCCTCTCATCGAGATTGCCTCGCGCGATCAGGTCGCACCTGTCTTCGACTTCACATGCCTCACGAATCGGGGCGACCGACATTTGTGTGACTATGGCGCACGCCCTGCGGTTACCTAAGTGCTGGCGTGGGGTCCTCAACGTATAAAAGCCTTGCTGAGAACACTCCCATCTTTACGGCCGTCGCGACCTCTTCACCCTTCTCATTCTGTCCCATTTCTTCTTCGTTCCGCCTTTCCTCTTCACCATGAGCGTCGTGACAACCGCGCCCCTCCACCTCCGCGCCGCGGTACGTGCTTGCTACTATCTTGACTTACTCATAGTACCATGCTGACGTCTTCCTCCTGCCTTAGAACCTCGATGCGAACTTGACCTTTGTCCTCCTAGTTGCGGGCATCCTGTACATTGTCCTTCCTTTCTTCTTCCGTAAAAATCTGGTCGACAAGAACGGCAATTCGATTCCTCCCGGCCCTCTTCTCCGTCTCCCATACCTCCCAGATTACCCTGAGCGCACTTTGCACGCTTGGGCGCAGAAGTTCGGCCCCCTCTACTCCTTCTTCATCGGCAACCAACTCTATGTTGTGGTCTCCGATGCCAACGTCGCGCGCGAACTCCTTGTAAACAATGGCGCCATCTTCTCGAGTCGTAAGCAGTACTTCACCAAGAACCAGACCATCCTTCGGGGCCGCGCCATCACAGCCTCCCCCTATGGCGAGACTTGGTATGTTACCCCGACTTACTCTTGACACTTGCGGACTTCTCTAATATCACTACCTCCGCCAGGCGTCAACATCGTAAGATTGCTGCTCAGCTCTTGACGCCTAAGGCGATCCAGAGCTACAACAATGTCCTCGACTACGAGGCCCGCATTATGATTAGGTCCATGTACAAGGAATCTATGCAAGGCGCTGTACCGATTAACCCCGCTCACTACACTGGTCGCTATACGCTCAAGTTCGTGCTTCTCCTCTCGTCAAACGCGCTGTTACTTACCCTGGCTCGTAGCAATATGTTGACTATCTCGTTCGCCATGCGGACCGAGTCGACTCAGGACCCGCTCATCCAGCGCATCCTCGCAATGGCGATGGAGTTCAACGATCTCACTGGTAAGCAAACTTATCTTGGCCATTCGCGCCACTCGCTGACGTAACGATGCTCTTAGGGCCGTTCTCCAACCTCGTCGACTTCATCGAGCCGCTGCAGTGGCTACCGACCAAGACCCACGCACGCGCTGCCAAGCTCCACGACGACTTCATCGAGGTGTATGGCTCTATGGTCATGGCCGTCAAGGAGCGCATGGACGCCGGCGAAAACGTGCCGCACTGCCTTGCCAAGGTGCTGATCGAGGGCCAGCAGCAGGAGAAGCTCGACTGGGAGGACGTGTGCATGCTCTCTGCCGCGTTCGCGCTCGGCGGCGTCCACTCGGTAAGCGGGTTACGTGTCTGGAGTACAATAACGGGCGGCATGCTAATTGTCATTGCTCTCCCGCAGACGTCCGGCATTATCCAGTGGTTCCTCGCACTCATTGGCAAGCACCCCGACATCCAGGCCCGTGCCCACCACGAGCTCGACGCCGTCGTCGGCAGGGACCGCTGGCCCATGGCCGAGGATGAGAAGGACCTGCCGTTCATCCGTGCGATCATCAAGGAGGTTCTGCGTGTGCACGCTCCGTTCTGGAACGCGACGCCGCACAGCTCCACCGAAGACTTTGTGTACAATGGCATGTACATTCCCAAGGGCGCGGCGGTGATCCTGAACTGCTTCACGCTCCATCACAATGAAGCGCGGTACCCTGATCCGTACGTTTTCCCGCATTGCGCCTCCTATTGTCTGTGCGTGCTGAGCCCCCACGCGCAGGTATACGTTCAACCCTGATCGCTTCCTCGGCGACGATCTCAGTTCTGCGGAGTCTGCGCACCAGGCAAACGCCATGGAGCGTGACCACTGGTCGTTCGGTGCAGGGTACGTCTTCCCTTGTCTCACCACAACAAAAAGGCGGACGCTCATGTGTGTGTGTTGTCCAGTCGTCGTATCTGCCCGGCATCAATGTCGCCGAGCGCATCCTCTTCCTCGCAATTTCGCGCCTCCTCTGGGCGTTCACCGTACACGAGCTCCCGACGGAACCGATCTCGCTCGAGGAGTACGAGGGCACCTCTGGCCGCACCCCGGTGCCCTACCGCGTGCACCTCCTCCCCCGGCACGAGCGCGTGCACGCTGCCCTGGAGGCCGAGCAGGAGATCGCCGCGTGCGAGCTCTGAGTGCACGCGCCTCGCGGCTTAAGCTATCTATTCGCCCCCTATGGCACACTGCCTCCGCTGTCCCCCATCTCTCTCCCACAACTCCTTACGTTATCTGTAACATTGATGCACATTCCTTTCGTCCGTTGTAGCCTATATTCCGCTTCGCCCCTCACACTATCTCTGCGTTCTAGATCTTCTCATTAGCATACTCCAGCAGGCTGCGTCCTCACCCATGGGTAGTCGCCTTTTTCGTTCTAGATTACCCCTGTTTTTACTGTGTTCTTCTAGTTAGCGTACATTCCCCCTCAAAAACCCCACGAGCTGCCGCCCAGCCCGGCACGGCTTTCTCTTCTGCCATTCTGCTGTACCATTCTTTGAACACTCGCACGCGCACACACACACACCCTATCCCCCCATAGTATGACACTCTTCCGTACACATCATGTGGTAGCATCAGATTCCTTCAGCTGGAGACGACCCCCGGTTGACTTAGTTGGGCTTTTGGCAATACAATAAGACCGCTTCTACGTTATTGTTCGCTCGTGTGCTGCCGCAGCGGGATTCTCTGGCTGCGATGGCGGCGGCCTTCGCGCAACTCCGCGCGCACGACATTGCCACCGTTCGGCGGTGCTGGACAGCATGCCTTTGACGTCGGGCACAGCAAGGTTCGCTTGCCACGCTCAGACATGGGCGTTCTCTTATTCTTGTGCGCGCAAAGCGTGACGCACGAGCTTCGCGGAAGCATTGACCCCCCTCCACTTTGAAAATTGCCACGGGCTGCCGCGTCCGGACGAGCCGGGGGGCAAGGGCCAGGGGGCCTCGCCCAGCGCTGCGCATTGTCTCCGCCGCACACGATCGCCTGGCGCAAAGGGTCCGCGAAACTCTGTGTCCCTCGACGCCGTGACAAGTGACACAAAAACACACCAATTATTGTAAAATCAGCCCTGCGGCGCGCAGCCGCCCGAGCGCAATTGTCAGGCCCTGGTACGCACACCAGCGTTTGGCTCTCGCCCGTGCGCCGCGGCGGGCCGCCACGCTGCCACACGTCTTTTTGTGTGCACATGGGCCAACAGTCTGTCGAGCCGAGAATCGTCGCGCTCGTGCGGGCAACCGCACGCCACTGGCATCACCCTGCCAATTATCTTTTTTTTTTCTCTGTCAGAAGACGACAATGGGGGGCGCACGACCTTGGGTTTGCCACGGTCCCGCTGGGAATCCAGGCGCAAGGCCCTCCGACGCTTGTTTGACAGGGGGCTGTATGGCGGAGCTGCGCGTGGATGCGGTCGTTACGAGAGGGCCTCACGCCTGCCACAGGACTGCGTGCGAGCCGCAGTACACACCGTGCGCGAGTGCAGCGTCCGCCGACGTGATCTGGCCCCGCGGCACACGCCGAGGCCTCTCGGATGTTCTACGTGAGGCAGACGGATCGCCAGTCATGTGACCGCGGCGCGTCGCGTTAATTAGCTCCGCGCCCCTCTTCTTGTGTGAACTTCCCACGCTGAACTGCGGAGTCGCCCATAGAGCATTCCAGACAGAGAAGCCACAACGGACGAGACCGCCATGCGTGGGTGCGTCAGCGCGAGCGTCGCAAGACGCGCACGCCCGAGACGGAGTGCAGGGTAGCGATTCTTTAATGACAGAGTTCAGGTACAGGCGTACGTACCAGAACGCATGGAGGTAGAATGAAAGACCGTAGAGTGCCCGCTGGGTTGCGGCCGTTTCGATCCTGCAGGGGAATCGAGAACGGCGACCGAGCAAAGTTCTGTATATCGACGGTGTCTTCCTGCACTAGAAGCGCCTGACGTGGCGAAATTACCGCCAAGCCTACACACAGGCGTCGCAACTCTTCGAGAGCTGGCTTCTCTCTAGCGCAGTAACGCAGGATAGCATCAATTCAGCACCTTACAAGCCCCTAACTCCGTGCATTCAGTAGACGAAAAAAAAGCCCGACTCCACCCTCACACTCACAGCAATGTTCTCGGAAGTCGCGCTCGACGCTGGTCTCGGCGGCGCTGCGGACTGTCACGCGTGAGCGCAGCCTGCCATTCGCAGTAAAGAATCGATTCCAGAGGGTCGCTGTCCGTCACGGCCTGGGCTCGCCCTTGAGCTCAAGTCATGACCGTGACTTTGGGAAATATTCGGAGCGAGAGCTCGCTGTCGCGCACCATCGTCACGGACGGCCATCGCCGGGCAGCCCTGGATGCAATATGCGTGGCCACGTCAATCACTTGTCACGCCCCAGCCTGGGAAGGACACGTTGCCCAAATGCGGCAGCGTGTAGCAACCCTCCCCTTACCGTGTCCTTCTCACGCCGCGTGCCGTCACCGTGGCCAAGATTCCAGCCGTTGCGACAGACGTGATGTGAAGTGCGAGGGCAGGGGCTCGCGAGCCCGAGATGGCAGCGATCTTGCCCAGGCCCTGCGGCGTCGTAGCACCCTGCCTGCGTGCCTGGGACGGAAGAGGACGCATCCGCGAGCGGTGCCACAGGGTGATCTAGTATCGCGGCGTTGCACACTGCCTGTTCCTGAGCGCGCATGCCGAGCGTCGCATCGCGCGGTGCATTGCTCTCGGTGTTCTTTGATGGCTTCAATTTCCGTGGCAAAACCGCGCTGATTTACATTATGCTGCGACGCCGTTCAGCCCTGAGAAAAAGCGGGTCGCCTCGATACACACGTGGTGCTTACCTACAAGCCAAATTGGGCACTGATGTAGAAGCTGTGTATGTCATCATGTTCTCGAGTCAAAAGTGTAATCAGTGATCTCACGCATGGGAACGAAGTAAATTGACGTGGCCTTCTCCACTAGCATGCGAAGCAATCGTGGGCATTGAGCGAGTGTTGCACGGGCGACGGTTTCTGATGTCGACACGGGAAATTCCTGCCGACGTCGGTGTTGAGGCCACATTTCAGACGACGAAAAAACATTGGGAAGATTTTCGGAGTAGATAATTTCTTGGTTAATGAATGCGATCTCCCCGCGGTCGCAATGCCATCGGTCCCTCTCCATCGAGGTCTTCTAGAAGGACGCGCCGGCCTCGGACACCTGTAGTCACGCACGATTAATATCCTCCTGCACAGCCTATCAAGGGCTACGGTGAGAATCTGCCACTCACGGCAACGACAAGATTCAAACGGTACCGCTCGTTCCGAGTCGGTGCGACGGGCAGCCCCTCTACGAAGCGGGTCGACCTCACGGTCAGATCGCGGATTTTTCATCTGCACGGCGGTTCGACTCACCATGTGCGGTGCGGCGCTGACAGCCCGTGCGAGCACCCATCACACATCACGCGTGACGCCTCGCAGTCCGCCACCGCAGCTGGAACCGAACCAAACGGTTCGAACTGAACCATGCGTCGACGGCCGCGCTCCGCAGCCCCACGGCGATACAATGTCAGCGAGGCTGAGTGCCTGGCATCCGGCCGAAGTCGAGAATGAACGGCCTGCGCCAGCCTGGTCGTCCGAGTCGTTGCCGTCGCTATTCTTGGCCAGCCTGAGCACCGGCGCAAAAGCCAAACCTGCAAAAACTGACTGACATGTGAGCCGTCGCTTGCGGCCTTCATGTCCGCTCTTACTGTCCAGGCGGGCGGGGCTGCCCAGTGCAAGACGGAAAGCCCACCCGTTGCGGTCCTGCGCGGATGTGACGCCACGAAGGTTTCTCTACCGTAGCGGATTTATTATCTACATCCAAACTGGACAATAAATCAATCCCTGGTAGTATATCGGTTAGTACACGCGCCTGTCATCCATTGCGGTGCGCGCGAAAGCGGGGTTCGACTCCCCGCCAGGGAGCAGCACATCTTTTCCCTGTCGTAACTTTTTTTCTTCTCTCGAATTCTCAATCCGGATTATGGAGAGTTGAAACCAGAGAAATGCCCCCCAGTTCCACTCGCACCCTACAGCCTGGCCCGTTTATGGCCGCGCTGGTCCGGGGAGCCGCGTGCGCCGCGCAGAGCGGTAAGTCTTCAACAGTCGGCGAGGGCGAGCGCCACCCAAAGAACCGGAGCGGGGCGTATCCAAACTTGACTTACCACAGCGTCGCGCTCGAACGGAGGCCACGAGTGCAAGAGCCTGGATGCCGGGAAGCGGTGGCAGCTACCGACGTACGGTACTAGTGAAGGCTAACTGCGGCAGCGCCGCCTGGCCTCCGCTCGACACTGGCCAATTGCAAAGAGCCTACACATGGGTGTACCGGAGCCCCTGCGCTGGAGATCCTCTCGCTACGCTCCTGCACCTGCACACGCGCAGACCAATGGCAGCCGAGGGTCAACAAGACAATATATACACACATGACTACACATTCTACCCTAGTTGGACAATTTAACCTACACCAGAAAGAAAAATCCCTCTGTGGTACGAAACAGAACAAACGAGATACAGTAGTGTATGGAAAAAGCGAGGCGTAAAGTAAGGAGAGGAGGGGGAGTGAGCATGCTACAACAAGGAGAGCGAGGCAAAGCAGCGCCCCTGCCGAGGCACGGCTAGATCAAGAGGCCAGGCCCAGTGATAACCAGTTGGGGGGTATCCTATTTCGCAGTGAGCAGACGCTGCGCCGCCGCGGCAGCGGCGACGAAGAAGCATGCAGGGCGGGGTGCGAGTGCGGCGGCTCGGGGAGACAGGAAGAAAGGAGGCAGGAGCGTACAGTGGGTGGGGGGTTGTTTACAATGGAGAGTTTACAGTATTGGTTGCGATTGCGTCGGAAAGTCCTTTGGCAGCGCCGCCCTGGGTTTAAACACAACTGTCCGTCTGCGGAGGTATAATAATAATGGGAGAGTCGTGGCTTCGCGCGGTGGTGGTACAGCGAGCGTCGCGGAGCGCGGACGGCTCTTCGTCTACTTTGGCTTCTGCAGAACGGCCATGATGGCCTCTATGCCGCGCACACCTAGCAGAGACAAGACTGTCAGCACTCCCTTGCATGCCGAGTCCCCGAGGAAGCAAACGCACCAAGGCTGCCCTTGGGATAGCAGATGTACATCGGGTCCTGCTCGATGCCAAACTTGCCGCGGAAGTCGCCCTTGGAGGTGAGGTGGAACGTCGAGCTGATGCCGTTGTACGCCTTCTCGAGCGTCTTCATCCGGAACCCGCCCACGTTCTCCGCCCCGAGCAGCCGGCTCGACGCGCCCGCGCCGAACGTCGCGCTCCGCACACCTGCGTCCCCGAGCTTGCGGATGACGTGCGCGACGATGTACTCGATCGCGCCTAGCGGCGCCCCCGGGAACTCGAGCGCCCACTTGATCTGGAAGCCATGGATCGGCGCGAGCTGCGCGAGGACGACGAGTGCGCAGATCTGCAAAGAGCCCGGTCAACACCCGTCTCAAACGGTCGCGGCGGCAACAGACGCACCTTGCCATGGTTGTCCGTGGCATAAAAGTACTTGCGGTGCTTGATGTCGTCGAACGGGCGCACGCCTGTGAGGTGGATCTGTGTGCCCTTGCGGCCGGCCTCCCAGTCGCGACAGCGCTCCTCGATCTGGCGGCGGAGCTCCTCGTCGGGCTCGCCGGTGACCTCGTGGATCTTGACGCCCTCGCGCTCCGCGCGGTGGATCTTGCGCCGCACCGTCTTGTCGTCTGCCTCGGGGTTCACCGCCATCGGGTTCACGCGCTCCTCCGCGACGGCAATGATCGCGCTCCAGCCGAGCTCCTCCGCGAGGTACCGCTCCGTCGCCTTGTCCACGCAGCACCAGATCGGCTTCAGGTCGACGTGCGGCGAGCGCAGGAACGCGAGGAACGCCTTCACCACGCGTGGAATCTGGTTCGGCTCGCACAGCGGGTTGCCAAAGATGACGGCAAAGTGGCCTTGTGGTATGTAGCCAATGGCCGCCCCTGTCGCCTCGTCGCGCCAGACTGTCCATGCAGGATCCACCCACGACGTGTTCGTCGCGTCGCCGTACCGCGCAATGAGCTACAAAACACGTATCAGCCCCAAACTGACATCCAAGAGGCCGAAACGACGTACGTTCTCCAACGGCGGCAACTCGCCGCGCTTCTGGCCGGCTGGAACGTCTGGCTCTCGGGGCCGTGCAAGACGAGTTTCGCGGCGGCGGCCATGCTTGCCTCTGCGGGGTCCTGGCCGCGGGTCGCGAAGCTGCGCGGGTCACGCGGGAAGAGGCTCGCCCACCGGATGTCGCCGAGCTTGAGGAAGAGCATCACGACGCGTTCGAGGCCAACGCCGCCGCCGCCGTGCGGCGGGCAGCCCCAGCGGAAGCCATTGATGTAGTCCATCATCGTGTCCATCTCGATGCCGGCCTCGCGGATGCGCGCCTCGAGCATCGGCGCGTCGTGCACGCGCTGCCCGCCCGACAGGATCTCCTCGCCGCGGACAAAGATGTCGAACGAGTTCGAAAACTTGGGGTTCTCCGGGTCGGGCATCGTGTAGAACGGGCGCACTGCAAGCGGGAACTTGTCGAGGATGTAGTAGTCGGCACCGTACTTTTTCTTGACAAGCTCGCCGAGTTTGCGTTCCGCGGCTGTGGAAAGGTCGTCCTCGTCTGTGAGCTCTGAGCCGTCGTCCTCGCGGAAGCCGGCGTCCTTGAGCATCTGGATGCCGTCGCTGAAGCGAATGCGAGGCGTCTCGTCCAGAATGACAAGGTCATCATGCGGGAACACGCTCTTCACGGTCTCAATCTACAATCATGTCCAGTCAGCAACATGCCCTGCAACCACAAACGGTGGCTGCTCACCTCGGTCCTGAACCGTTCCTGCAAGCCCTTGAAAATATACTTCAGGGTGTCATCAATGACATCGAGGACCTCGTGATAATGGTTCTCGAACGCCATCTCGAGATCCATGCCAGTGAACTCGGTCAAGTGCCGGTGCGTATTCGAGTTCTCCGCGCGGAAGACTGACGTGCACGCAGTCAGGACGCCGTTGCAAAACGTGATGCGCAGCAGCTTACCGGGCCCGATCTCAAAGACGCGCTCCATGTCGGCCGCGATACACATCTGCTTCGCGAGCTGCGGACTCTGCGCGAGGAACGCCGGGCGGCGGAAGTAGTCGACCTTGAACACCTGTTTTCGACGGAAAGGCCCCTGTCAGCAACGCACACACGTCGGAAGGACGATGCCGGGCCACGCACCGCTGCACCAGACTCGGTCCCGCTGCCCTGAAACTTGCTCGACTGGATCTCGGTGAAGCCGCGCTGGAGCAGCGCCTCGCGCCAGAGCTGGCAGACCGCCGCGCGGATGCGGAAGATCGCCTGGGACGCCGGAGACTGGAGGAGGCGTGTCGGTCAGCGGCGCCGCCATTTAGCACGACGGGGTGTCAAAGGTGCTTACGCGGAGATCGAGCACGCGGTTCGCAAAGCGCGTGCGGTCGCCGACTTTCTGCGGGGCGCGCTCCTGGAGGTCACGCGGCCGTGAGATGTCGTCGACCTGGAACGGGAGCTGCGACGAGGGCTTGCTAATCACATGCAACTGGCACACCGTCACCGTCAGGGCCGCTGCGTCATCGCGGGGAGGCGGAGAACGTGCACGCACCTTCTGGACGCGGACCTCGCGCGTGTGCACGCTCGCGCTCTTGACCTCGTCGTGGCCCTCGTCCTTGGGCGGCGCCTGGACGATGCCCTCGACGCGGACGATCGTCTCGCGGCTGAGGCCCTCGGCCCAGCGCACCATGTTCTGCGACACCGCGTCCGGCGTCTCGACGAGCACGCCCTGGACGGTCGTCTGCCGGTAGCGGAAGAGGATGAAGACAATCTTTGAGCCTGCGCAGCCGCACGTTAGCGCTGCGGCCCCGGGCAAAGCGGGTAATGCAGGAGAGCTTACCGAGCGGGCGAATGTGGTGGACGCGGGCGCGGAAGGCGACGCGGGAGCCCGGCGCCATGTTTTCGATCTCGCGGAGAGGGGTCAAGGGGAGGTGCTCGGCGTGCTCGCCGCCATTGTTCGGAATGCCATTGGCACTGCCGCCGTCGTTGCGGCCTCGGGGTGCGGCAGCGGCAGGTAGTGGTGGGACTGGGACTGGTTGATGGGCAGGTCGCCGTAGTTGTCCCGGAGGGGATCCTATCAAAGCGGAGTGGGTTAGCGATGGGGTGTAGAGCGGGACATGGGTAAGGGGTGCGCACGTCTTTCCAGGCTGCAAGGTGCCTCTGCCTGCGGTCCTGCGCCTCGTGCTTCTCCTGTTCCTCCCTGACCTCCTGTCGCTGGACCTTTTCCTCGGTCATGGAGAGCTTGCGCTGTGTGCTCGGACGAACGATCTCGTGTGCATGGACGGTGTCGTCGTGGTGCGGGTCCTTGCGAGCGTCGCCGTTTGAGAGCGAGTGATGGTGGCCATTGGGGTGGTGTTTGCCGTTGGTCGGGGAGAGGGGCTCGCGGTGCTTTGCGCTCGCGCTGTGGGAGCGAATGTGGGAGATGAGGGTGGAGACACGGTTGGACTTGCGGCTGCTCCTCTCGCGCTGGAGACCAGAGTCGAGTTCTAATGAGCCAGAGGAGTGAGTGGCAGAATTTCTGGGAGAGGGAGAGCGCGAACGGGTCGCGGAGTCGATGGAGGCTTCATGGGTGGAGGAGGTCGGGGAATGGCCGGGAGAGGTGACTTTTGCGATAACCTTTTTTATCGCAGACATGGGACAGGAGGAGGGAGGACTGGTATCCTGAAGTGGAGGAGAGAGTCTTGTGGAAGGACCTGGGCGTGTGAGGGTATCTGTGAAAAGGGAGAATAATTGCGGTTAGGGAGGTATAAGACGAAACGCGGGGGGTGAGAGGAGAGCTGAAACACGGGATAGGATCGACTTGGCGGAAGGGCTACTGGCGGCGTCCTGCGCGCGACGCTGGGTTTTGAGCAAGACTGGGGTCGACGTCATCTCGGATTTCCATGGAGCATCAGCAACGCGCTCGAATCCTCCTGGACCATCCATCTCCCGCCAAGCCAAGCCCGTACCCCGCTCTCCCAGTCCGGACCAGCACCAGCTCCGTCGCCGGCATGACAAACCGGACCCGCCGCACCACCACGTAACCACCCGTCCGTAATGGCGCTCCTTCACACTCTCCCCGTTCGGCGCCGTGCTGCTACGGCCTCGCGCGAGCGATTAGCAATGTGGTAGAGGAGAAAAGAGTAGTCAGCAACGATAGCCGAGCGGACGCGCGGGAGCGACGCCTTGCCCGTCCGACAAACGCCACAAAGCCGCCAAGCGGATCGTCGCCCTCCGCCGTCGCCGTCGCCAGCCGGCCGCCGCCAGACTGCCCCGCGTCGGCCGCTGCGAGCCAGAAATAGCCTACAATGCATCTCGATCCTGTCCAACAGCGGGCACCGCGTCGCCCTCCTCGACAATAGAACCGTCCCTGCCCTCTGCCCAACACCAACTCTGTGCTGCAAGCTAATCGTCCAGCCCGCCCCCTGCAGCAGTGCCACCGTCTATTTGCAGCCAGCCTGCTCCTTCGCTCAATGCCACTCCTCGACGCACCGCCGCCGCCCGCGGTCCTGTGCAGCCCCGGATCTCGCCAGCTCACGCGCCCGTGCAGTGTCGCCCCCCAGCTCTTCGTGAGGGCGGCCTGGGGCGAGGCCCCACCGCGCCCGCGGATCCCTGTGTCCCGCTCGGTCGAGCCCGACCTCTCCGTTTTTGCCAACTCGTAATCACGCTCCCTACCCCAGCCGCCCGCCTCGAGGCCCGACTGCGCACCCGCCAGGGGGGCGCAGCCTCGGTGGTGCCCGCCGCCCGCCATCAACTGCCCAGCGCGCGACGCGTCGTGTGCCGCCGCTCGCCACGCTCTGTGACACCGCATCATGAGACACAGAGGCGACCGTCGTATGCCCGCACCTTCGCTGTCGCCCCCAACCTGGCGGCCCTGCGTGCGCGGGGCCAACAACTGGCGATTAGTTGGCTGTCTATGCAGTGCTGCATCTAATCTATCATGCTCATTATAGCTTCCTGCTGTGCACATGTCAAAGTGTTGGCGTTGTGACTTGCTACTTGCCTCTGCTCCCGAGGCGCGCCTTCTAGCCGCTGAAGGGCACCCAGCGTCGCGCCAGGTGCTTCGGCGTTCCGAGTCAGTCCAACAACAAGCAAGACGCGTCCAGCGTCGCACATCCGGTCGGAATCGCTGAACGAAACAGAGGCGAGCATCCGCGTAAGCTCGTCCCACATCTCAGACCAATTCGTACTGTACATCACTCGAGACACCCGACTCGCTGTAGTACAACCAAACCCTTCGTCGAGAGACCGCGGCGCTCACTCCGAATCCCTCGGAACAGGGATAAAGTCAAACATGACCTCCTCGGGTGGGTCAAGCTCAGGAATCTTCATGCCGAGGTCCCTCAGTTCAATCTAAGCGGACACACCCCATCAGCCAGCTGGACACACCCGTCCGACAGAAACACAACTCACAGGCGTGTAAGCCACATTCTCCGTGAGCTCCCACGCAAGCGTCTTGACACAAGGAGCTGCGGTAGTCCAAGCAAAGACACAGGGCTTTTATACTTGCAGCCGCCCTCGCGATTGCCGCCACGGTGGACCTAACCAAGGCGGTCGCGCACGGGAAGTCGCACGTCCCGTGTCGCTGCCCACCTGCCGCAGCCGGTATACGTCGCCGCGTTCAGCAGGGGTTGGGACACCACCGTCATGCAGGCTCGTGCTTCCCGCCGTCGGGAAACTGCGTCTGCAACGGTTGTTTGCCTGACTGTAAGGCTAGAGCGAATCTCAGGTGGAAGCCACACCAAAAGAGGATGGAAATTCCTGGAAGTAGGAGCAAATCGAGGCTGCTTTTCAGGTATGTCTCCGCAGAGAGTGGCAAGGAGAGACCTCGAAAGCGCAAGCCCTTCCGTAATGTCATGACAGCGGTGCCTACCCGGGGGGGGGGACGCTCGTGGAGCCCTAGCAGGCTCTCAGGTGCAGACGCCGTCAGAACCAACAAACGCGACGAGCTAGAATGAAAGCAAAACAAGACAGAATGGAGAACTGGCATGAATGGGATGCGCAAATTCAGCGTTGGGGGCGGTGAGCAGACGCTGCTGCAGCGCGTTAACTCGGTACCACGAGAGGCACCCGTGCGCGAAGCACCATCGCGCGCCCGACAGCGCAGTCAGGCTCTGTGCGAGAACGTTGCAGGCACGCCTGGGCACAACCGTGAGGTGCACGTGGTCCCGCGAGGTGGTGGCGACTCACCGGGGCTGATGCCAGCCTGTATTGTTAGGGACGGAAGTGCGGTGCACGAAAGAGGGTTAAGACTAGCAACGTGATCACATGCAGTTCCAATGTATACGCTCAGGACGCAGCGGCGCCTGGGCGGGTGAGACGCCATCCGTGGACAGTCGCACGTACTTCCTCCTCTCCAGGGTCCTCCGGGAACATGGGCTAGGCAGGGCGAGGCGCGAGTTTAACGTGATGCTTTGTTTGTAGCATGATCCACTTACTGGGAACTTTTCGGTGACAATGTTTTCGCAGAGCCATCCGCTCTCCTTAGCCTTGCTGAAAAACTCCATGTCGCGGTGTGCGAGGTGCGGGCGGTGGTGAGAGTAAAACACTAGCACGCATGGTGGATGGGGCTCGCCAGGCACCGATGCGCGTAATGCATCCTCTGCAGTTTTCAGCAGCGCATCATGCTGGTACGGGTATATGCCATGAGCGAAGTGACATGTAGCCGAGAGCGACCTGACATACCTGAGAATGGTTGAAGATGAGGTCTGACATGATAATGACATCGAACCCTCGGGTGCCTGCTATTCTTTGTTGTGCCTCAAAGACTGGCTCCAGAGACTGGCCCCAAATGTAGCCCTACAGGAAGGTCATCAGAATTAGATCAGGGATACGATACAGAGTCTCAGCCTCGTACCGTGACCTCCACGTTTGCGTTCGTCTTCGGTATGTTCCGTTCTACGTTGTGCCTCAAGTTCTTGAGTAGAGGCTCGTCAGGGTAGTCGGTCAATATGACCTGGTAGGTATTCAGTGATACACCAACTGCGTAACATGGGTTTCACGCACGCATTTGGCGTTGTTCTTCGCCGCTACCAACCCAGGCAGACCGCCGCCTGCACCAAGCTCGAGCACCGAGCCGTTACGGTAAAGTTCCACATGTGCGTCCAGATACGATGCAAACGATCTGGCAGCATTCCACCTTGCATACAAAAGGGTCAACTCTGCCTTCCTGGACTCGGGCATGGGACGTACAGGTAGTGTCCCCATAGCGGGTGTGACCCCACCAGCCTGATCTCAATATCGGACCAGACACCATGGTCTGCACTCAAAGCGCTGGCTTGCAGTGCACGCGTGTAGGTCGAGATGGTCGGCTCAGGCGACGGCGGCCGGGGCGGTTCCTGGGCAGGGCAAAGCAAGAGGCATCGAGCGAGGAGATGAGAGACAGAAGAGTAAAGTGGTCACAGGGACTGACAAGAAAGACGGCCTCGAGGTCGAGATTGGCCTCGTCGTCGCTGCTGGACGCGTGCTCGTGGTCATCAGGCATGATGGGAAATTGAGAGTGAGAAATCCCCGACGCGCTTCCGGAAACGGAAGTGTGGCGGGATAGCAAGCGCCGTCTCGGTACCGAGGTGACGTCAAACCATGGCCCTTATATTCGACTGCCCATGTATTCGCCGTCCTCAGTCCTCCTCTGCTCCCTGGCACCTCAACACCATCCCGAAATACTACAAAGTCTTGACCGTGCTGCTTTGGCATTCAGGTAATTCCGTCTCCTGCCAGGATTCCTGACACTGTGATGACAAAGTCTAGACCACTAGGAGATCCACTATCCCGCCCCCACCTCGCACGTCACGTATGACCATGTCCTTTCTTTCCGTAATATATATCCGACGTTCTTTTGTGGCGTCATAGGATAAGCGATATACCCATCATGTCCGCACCGAGCATCACCCACTTCAAGGTTCTCCTCTTTGACGTCTACGCCACGCTCGTCGTAAGTGGCGTTCGCTTCTGGCCGCTGCGTATTATCCTCTGACGTGCCGTTCGTCAATTTTTGCAAGGACTGGGAGACAGGCATCTTCGAGGCCATGAAACCGATGCTGGACCGCGTCGGCTCTCCGCTTGCCCAGTCGAAACGCGACACGCTCCTGGCATTCGAAAGCGTCGAAGTCGATCTGCAGGCCAAATACCCCACGATGCTGTACTCCGATATCCTCGCACATACCCACGCAGAGCTCAAGCGCCGGCTGACGAACAAACCGTCGCTGGCCCACCCCGACGGCGCTGCTACGGCGCCCGTCGAGCAGTCCCGGGGAGACGGCACCCAAGCTTCGGGACTGATACAGGCCGGGACGTCCGCCGCGGCCGGCGAGCCCGCAACTCCGGGCCTTGAGGAGGACGACATTGCCTTCGGGAAGAGCATACCGAAGTGGCCGGTCTTCCCGGACACGATTTCTGCGCTCGCGCGGCTGTCGAAGCACTACAAGCTCGCCGTGCTCTCCAACGTCGACCACCAGTCCTTTGCCGCGACGCGCGCGATCCTCGAGCGCTCGGACCCTGCAAATACGTTCTCCTTTGACGCGATCTTTACCGCGCAGGACATCGGGTCGTACAAGCCGGGCCCTGCGAACTTCCAGTACGCGCTGCGCAAGCTCGACGAGCTATTCGGCGCAAAGAAGGACGACGTGCTAGTCACCGCCGCGTCGCTGCTGCATGACCACGCCCCGGCGAACCAGCTCGGCATCAAGAGCGCGTACATTGCCAGGCAAGGTGCGGTCATGAGCCAAAGCAGCCCTGCGAAGTACGACTGGAAGTTCAACACGCTTGGAGAGATGGCGGATGAGGTGGAGAGGCAAGCAAAAGCCTAGTCGTTTACACAACTTGTATTGGAATTGCTATGATGCCAGCGAGTGGAACTAAAGAGTGCGACTAGTCTGACGCGCTCTGAGGGATGTAATTTTGCCTGTAGACTTGAGGCCCCCAAACTCCGGGCCATGAGACAGCTCCAGCGGTAGAATATACATACACGAGGCAATGTATTACAGCACGATCCTAGATACTCGAATCGCGGTTCCCACACCAGTCCCCACGTAGTGAGGTGCAAGTCTGGGAGCAGGTACGAAAAGACTAGCAACATCTACACATGTCCAACTAAAGCTCCGTTCGACCCACAGCCGCTAGGTTGGTATGCTTCTTCCGTCAGGAGGGTGCTGCACTGCCCTGATCGGCCGATGTAGTGTTTGTCCCCTTCCCAGAGCCTCGGAAACGTCAGTGCGCCGGTGCTGTCTGACGGAACTGCGGTGAGCAATTCGGATGTGAGACAGACCGGGGAAGAGGACGTGTTGTCGTGGCACTCGCAACACGGCGTAAGTTGATGAGGAAACGCGAGAGCAGCAGCGATGTTACTCTAGAGCTCGTCAGCAGTGTATATGGGCAGACAACGCAAACAAAACCTGGCGTACGGCGTTACATAGAAGGACACATAGTTGTTTCCCTGATTGCCCCAAGCGTCAGATAGTGAGAGGTACTGGTCTCGATGCACATACCGGGACTCGAGCGGTGACAATGATCTGTACCACATTCAAAGTGAATAGCGCTCTGCGAGGACCGATGGAGTGAGTGGGGACTGAGCAAAATGAAGAGTACATACAGGAAGCACACGGTACCTGCGGAACATCAGATATCACTTTGCGTACGATACGGAGGTAGGTGCGCACCGTCTTTTACCAGCATCTCCGCCAGCGCGGACATGTTGGACAACATAGACGTCGGCGACCCGAGTCGAACCGTCCGCAAAAGCGTCAGAAGAAATATAAGGCCATCGGCCGCGGTAGTGCTCGCGCGACTCGCGATGATGACTGTGTTGTTGTCAGCTGCGGGAATCAATTGGACGGGCGTAAGCTCACATCTATCAAATAAGTCGTCAGCGACAGAGCCGCCAGTGCGAAGGATACGTACTTGCTATACATCGGGCCTGGAAGCCGTTCAAGCGATATCGCGCAACCCGTCGAAGGCGGGGTGCGATCCGAGTGCCCTCGTAGCTGTCCATGATCTGCAAGCAGCGAGGATACGAAGTTAGAACGACAAAACGGAGGAACACTGGAGAATGACAATATTCAACACCGGTGCAACAAGAGATAGGATCAGAACAGGCGCAGCCGGTCTCCAGTCTTGATTCCAGAGCGCATATATACGTAAGGTGTTGAAGGCTGCGATCCGGTGAGTCCAGTGAGATAGGGCTTCGGCTGCGAACCTACCTGCGACAGTGAACAATGCAGCGATGAGAAGCGACTGTATCAGGCGGACAAAAGGACCGCAGCTGAAATTGCGTTGCGTAAACGGGATACCACATACGAAATCTGTAAACTCCATTACCTCTGCGATAGAAACTTGAATGAGCCGAGGCGTATGACAGCGGCGCAGGTATACGGACCTTAGAATTCTGAAAAGCGGCTTGTTCCAGAAATTCGAAGACCGTGATCAGAAGATTGACGTAGCGGTTGGCCAGGAATAATATCGTCGCCAGAGATACTCTCCTGGTCCAGACCCAGCGAACCTCGTCTCCGAAGGTAATGCAGTAATCCCATAGGAACAGTGCTGCGGTTCACGAGAGTGAGATAGTGTAAAAATGTGGGTGGACAGAGATTGTGTACCCCGCACTGAGACATTGCAATAGTTCTGTCGCAGACTAGCAAGTCATCAATCAGCATGAACAGCAGGATGTGGAGCAAGTCACTCACAAGTTCTGGTAGGCCGCAGGAGTCTGGGATGTGGGTGACATGGGAGGGGACTTGAGTTGCCCTACAAGCCGTCGGAGCATATGGTTTTGTAGGTGTCTGAAATGAGAGCATACCGCTAACCTGACTCAATCTGAGATATCCTCGTTAGAGTTAGTGCAGTGCGACCCTTTCCACACACACGAGCTGAAGCGGGGAGAAACCTTGATTGAGAGCCACGGGGATCACAGAAGTCAGCTCAGCATAAGGCTGCCCAAAGCGACGCTGCCTCCACACATAGCTTCCCGCCTTGCGTCTACGTGTTCCCACCGGCTCATCCGGGCATTGGAGCTTAACTAGCGATTGTTCGTCAAGGCAAAGACATCTGAAACAGACAGATGGGGATGAAATGCAGTTAGTCAGTCGGGACGCCAACACTCGTAGAATCTATGCGGTCACCGTGAGTGCTATGAGTTTTCACACCACTGTGAACAGAGCAGACACATCGCCAGCTTTGCTCTCGCGAACGCAGCGTACCCAGTCAGAGTCAGAGACGCCCTGTACGATGACGCTGCGCGAGTTCCCAATTTGGCTATCGTTGTTGTGCGCATCACAAACTCAAAACTCACTTCCACAGGGTGCATGCCTTGATACCTTCTCGACATCCCTTTTCCATTATTAAGTCACACGTACAGAGGTACTTTGCGCATGCCTGTTGTGTCTGTCCGAAAGCGGGCCGAAAATCTCCTCAAACTGCCGGGACTTCGGAACTGAAAACTTACGCGGTCGCGGAGTCACATCTAGGCAACGACAAGGGCTCAGCGCTCAGGTCTAGACACCACCCTCCTGTTCCATGCAGCGTATAACACTATGGCGAACTTTCGAGAACTTCAAGTTCAAGTTCGCTCCGCGCTTTTGGGACGCACGACTTCCTGCCCCCAGTACGGTGGGCGGCCAAGAGAACAGTCGCGTTTCTGGAGATCTAAACAGCTTCTGCCTTTCAGTGCAAGCACGCGTCTTCTTTGCTTTTTGAACAAGTTCTTGACCGGTCAAATCTACGCCGTGGTCCGACGCCGCACCCGTAGCGCCCAGCATTCGGAATCTAGTCAGCGACAGCAGGTACGCACTATACCGTTCCACGCGCAACCCTTTGGCACTTGTCGCAATTAGATTACCATCTAATTAATTCTCTGTTGCAGACGAGTGGACCCATACGAATCTAACCTTGCTGCCAGACGTTGATGTTGCCTTTGAAGCGACTATAAAGACACACAAGACAAGTGAAGAAGATCTCATCGCCCCCCTCCCCCAGCTGAGCATTGTAAGCCCAAAACTTCCTACCACGCACACGTACATTCCCCTGAGATATTACCCTGCAGCACAGCGTTTGTAGTTGCCAGTCATGCACATCAAATTCATCATAGCGTCCTTTCTGCTTATGCTGGGTATCGGCGTTACTGCCGTGCCCTTGTCCGATAACGACATGAGGCTTTGCAAGCGGTGTGTACCTAACGGCTCGCTCCATGTGTTCTTGCTGACCTTCATCTCCTCAGCGACCCTGCTGACGAGTCTGTTGGCAAGCGACAAGGTGCCTGCTGCTGTTAGCCAGCTAGATATGACGTTCAACGTTCTGTACAATATTTGAATTACACTCGAGTGATAGCCTCTGCCAAATTTCTAGCCTTTCTGCCGCTAACACGTCTCCGCGCGTGCAGACGGTGTGGCCTCCCCCGTCATTAGTGGTTTTTTCGGTATTAGATCCTTGAAACATCCCAATAATAGCCTGTGCCGTTCCAACTCGTCAGACTCGACACCATTCTCCCTTCCTCTTTCCATGGACCATCTCTCAGAAGACTGGTACAGAACACCGCAGCGAGATTGAAAAGATATAATTCCTATCATGCGAAACAATAATATCCCATCCAGTCAGCATTTTCATTGAGCGCCATATCCGAAGTACAAGCGAGTAGCTAGTCTGGACGGCATCTGCAGCCGCCGAATATAGCAAAACGGACGCAGCTCTGTAGCCACGACATGAGTGGTATTGTCATGTCGTCCATGCAGCGCGCGCAGGACCAAATGCGACACAAGGCCGGGCGGTGCACATCCCGCTGCAAACTTTCTCGCAGCGCCTACACCAGGAGTGCTTGTGTCCATCTGTCCATATAGGAGCATAAAGAAAACGTTAGGTCTTGTGATGATCCACCAGATCGGACCTCAAGAAGGCTTGCAGGCGCGCCACGTGTATGCGCACGCGCCGAACGAGCGATCCTGCCTGCGTTTCGTTGCTCTTGAATGCTTGATATCTTGGCGGTCGAAGCGTCGTACATTTCGCGATACGCTGAGGTGCTGACCGGCGCGCTGCAACGTGACATTGACCAGACGCCTCGGTCGGCTTCAGGACGTTATCGACAGCGGTCATGGGCAGACTACACTGCTCCACAGATGTCCTGAGAGCTTCTAACGCCCATCCACGTCAGTTTGCGCTCGTAAACGTCGACTATAAAAGCCGGCGAACGATGTGAATAGGGCTCATCGCCTCAGTGAGCACATACCTGTAAGCTCTAAGGCCTCGCTGTGGCGGTCATATCCTAACGCAGGAGTATTTCTTCTGTAAAAGAGCCGTCGATCGCCATGCACCTCAAAGCTGTCATCGTTTCTCTCACCTTCCTCGTCTTAAGCCTCAGCGTCGCAGCCGCATCCACGCCCGGCACAGATGGTGCCAGCCCTTGTAGACGGTAAGGACATTGTTGTCGAGATAGCACTAACCTATTCTGATATTCGGTGGTGCAGGCAGCTAGCTGACGGGCTTGAAGGACGCCAGGAGCCCTGTTGCTGCGGTTGATAGCATGACGTTGAGATATCTGACTGAAGGACGATTCATGTAATGCCCACGGTCCAACATTATGATACATGTTTCCTTTTTCCAAGGACAACAGCTCAGCTCGTCGCTGCACACCGGTCGACCGAGAGGTTGGCCGGATTGCCCCACCAGTTTGGGAAGTCCACTGCGCGGCCGCTGGCTCCGAAGACGGCAAAGCTCTGCAAAGTCTTTCAGCAGGACGTGACAAGGCAATGGTCAGAGCACTTACCAGTATGAACATGATGACCTGACTACCGCCGTCCAGCGCTGCGCTGGTCAGATAGTTGTACTTCTTGAACCATTTGGGGCGACGCGAACGCGCCCACCACTGCGAGGCAAATCCAATGACGACGCAGGACCACCACTGGCCATTGACTGAGTATGGGAGGTAGCCGACGTAGAGCGCGACGATGGGTGTGTTGATGTACGCCGCCGCGCGACTGACCCAGCTACCCCGTGGTGCATACCGATGCACAAGCCAGAACGGCAGCGGGAAGACTAGCCCGAGAAGAATTGCAAAGGGAACGAGCCAATAAGGCTTTCCGACGGTGAAACTGGGGGTGTCGGGGTGAGGGAGAGCTGAGGAGAGAAGCTTCGGTAGGAACGTACAGTTCCTTCCCTAGAGCGCCCATTGCAACAGATGCAGAGTTGTACTGCTGGATGATCCAGCCGCTCCACTGCCACGCAGCGAGTCAGCAGTCAGTTAGCATTCTTCGGATGCTTGCAACATACCACACGTGTGCCTACAGGGTCGAGAAGCACCTCCCTGTTGTTGTTCACAATCGTGATCATCACTGGGACACATCAGTAAAACGCACACCACCCGCAATGATTGTACGCGTACTCGTGTAATTGAAGATGGACCCGACGATGGATCCCGCCATTTGCGCGGCAAAGGTGACTCGCGGCGGCAATTTAGTGTATTGGCCAAGCTTGAGATCTGCCAGTGACCGTCGACTCGAGTCTCAAAACTCTTCTTCCGAAAACACGAGCGTACCTTGCAGCATGGCTAGAGTCTGGAAAGCAGTGCTATTCCCGTACAGGTTGACGTACATAACCGTGCTTTGCCACATCGTCAGTCACCCTACAGAGCGATCCTTAGAGGGAAAAAGCACGTACATCGGCTTTCCGGGGTGTATAAACGCCGCTAATACCTGGATTGCGTATTTGATGGAAATCTGGAAACCGGTGGTCGCGGCGACTGATAGACAATAGTCAACACAACAGTATAGGGACCTTCGGTGAAAGACCTACTAAAGCCGAGGCAGACAGCGATGACTGCACTGATGGCTGTGAAGAGGATCACGCTCCACCAGGGCATGAGCGGCGTCGACGTAGTGTACTGTGCATTGAGTCTCGTTTAACAAATACCGCCTGTCGAGAGATGAGCTGATTACATACGCTGCATCCTATTCCGACGCCAAGCGATGCGAGGAACAGCAGGCCATACCACCATTGTGGGACTTCGGGGTATTTCCTCATCTCTGTAAGCGACCGTCAGCCGCTATGAAGGTCTCTGACAGGGTGTAACTCGCCTTTGTAATGCGGATCGTCAATCTCCTGACTATTTTTGAGGAACTTGAAGCCCGCAAACGCTGTTCCTTGCGTGAGAACGCTTCACCTGCTTGACTATAAGACAAATGGCTCACCAGCTTTCAAGTCCGACCAATGCCATAGCAGCACATGCACCAAGGCCGCACCAAGGCTGAAGTTGTAGCACATTTGGCTGACGACATAGGTTGCGGTATAACGCGGGAGGCCAACTTCCGCGAGCTTGCTCTTGTCGAGAGAGTTATCTGGTGTGAGAATCGCGCTCTGGTTGTACGTGTTCCCGTCGGAACCAAATAGCGAGGTTGACATGAATACAAGGTCCCGGGCATTGAAGCTGTTCTTGTAATATGCGAGGGTGAGAACGAGATAGCCGATGGCCATTCCCACTGGAGAGCTGACGTCAAATTGAGTGTTTAAGATGTAGGTTGTCTAACATACGATATGAGTTGACCTGTGTCTGGAGCGGCCAGACCAGCGGGCTGCCCTGCGTGATGAGCGTCCAGCTGGTGCCGAAACTCAGCAGGCCGATGCCTTCATTACTAGAGCCAGCGCCGAAGAGATTGCGGACAAAGGTGGAGCGACCATTGTCGATAAGACAGACGACGGAAATGGCTGTTAGCAGCGGGAAAGGATACTGCGGGATCCTGTAAAGGTGCCATGAGCGGACGTTTACCCAATCACGATGACGTGAAGACGTGCCATTCCCACAGGAAAATCGCCGCGAAGACAATCCAGAAGTATCTCCTCTTCTTATGGTTGAGCGTTCCCTTGAAATGCAGACTCTGCAGAAGTGACACGACGGAGATGTACGATGGATAGAACGCGTATGTCGGGTACACCAACAGAGTGCGGACTATGACTTGTGAGACACATATACTGTGAACGACAGCGTGGGCAGACTTACGGATACCTGCCATACCATACCCTAGCATTTGGCTCGCGAATATTTGGAAAATGGCGACCGCGGCATTTAGCTTCTCATTATAGAAGAGATCTGTCACAAATCAATGCATCAAGGTCACTAGCTCTCATACTATCACATACGCACCGATAGCTGCGATGACTTCCATTGCAATGGCTACAGAAGAAGCGGTGGAAGCCATGATGACGATAGCGTGTGCTCTGGAAAGCGAGCATCAGAATATGACTGTCAAGAGAAACGGAGAAGGCTGACCCTTGATGTTGAACGGCCGGGATTGAGGTATCGGAACCAACCCTTAGTAGGGATGAACGCTGCACACTCAGATTGTTAGCATGCTCTCGCTATCTTCAAGAACAGTTAACGCACTGGCCATCGCCTCCCCAAGCACGTATGCAATGATTAGACAGAAAAGCTGAGAGACGGAAGCATTCTGGTCTGCTGTCAGCCCATACGTCCACTAAACAAAGTCATGTGGACTTGCCTGAGGTTTGAAGGTGTAAATCGTTGCAAGGACAGCGCTGAAGACGCTTAGACCCAATCCCAGGAAGACGGTTCTGAACGTGAACGCCTGTTGCGTAGGATCATCGTCGGTCGAGATAACCTGACATGGCGCGTTCGTCAGCAACGAACAATCACGAACTGTCAACCATCGGCAGACCTGCAGCGCAACATCCTCCGCCTTCTCGATGACTGCCGAGTCGGTGTCGTCGAAATCATCATCCGAGGCCTCGAGTACGTCGACCTGCGCAACTTTCTCCGTATCGAGCTTCTTGAGCGACGAGTCGCTCTCTGTACGCTCGCGTCTGAGCACCCGCGAGTCCTCGAGAGAGACCGACATGGTTTGGCTAATGTGAGACGCAGACAGAGGTCGTACCACAGGTGGTGCCTCCACTTCTAGTTCTCACCCGTCCACCGTCTTAACACAGTAGCATCTCTGCACGTGCATACATGGTCCCATGGATAGTGCCGTAGGAAAGTGCACACGACTGGAGAGCGATAGAGGCTTTCGGTCCGCTTATCTCTTGGCGCTGTCCCCTAAGCGGGCGGGAGTGCGAGGATAACGAAACGTATGCCTAGATATGGTTCTTGGCCCCTGCGGGGGCAAACCATTGTGCTAAAGGCGGGGTTATCAGCGGTGTCAGGGCGCCTTGGAATGATAACCTTTCTGCTATCGACAGCACACCTCGTGGGCAACAACAGCTCTGGTGCGAATGAGCGGGACAGACCAGAGCTTCCCATCACATAAGAAGCCCGTGCTCATTGACTTATCAGCGTTGTACGATAAGTTCTGGTCGGCGTCTCTTGCATGGCACAACCCTCTGTGTTGAAGTTTTTGAGTCTCATTTCCGAAGAACGTGTCATAGTGTAGTCGTACCTTACATGTACCGATAGCAAAACCAAGGTTTGCTGCGCGAGCGCCACCAGTTTGCCTCTGTCGGGGCGTTATCACGGGCGGCAAAGTCCGACTTAGGCAGGAAGTGTAGTTCAGCTTGGTGGTACGAAGCCCTGCACTCAGACGATTCTACGCAAAGCCATATATCGGCGGGGTGGCGAGCATGCCTACAATACAAGCAAGACAGATAACGGAGTCTGAAGATGGAAGAGCAAATGAAAGCATATCGAGTAGATCGCAACGAGAAGCCCGCTCACAGACGTTTGACCCCTCAATTCGTCGCTGCTTGCGCTCTCTCCGCATCGTAACGCGCGGTGGCCTTGCGCTCTGCCGCGAGCCGTTGACGGACCTTCTCGACCTGATACTGCCAGTCCGTGCGAAGACAGATCCACGCTCCGACGATGGCTTCGTAGACGAGGGCCAGCGTAAGCCCGACCCAGAGACCGAGAAGCTGGTAATCCCTCTTGAAGGCAAGCCAGATACCGAAGGGGATGCCAATGACGTAGTAAGCACTGGAGGGCGGGATGAGCGGCGCGAGGTGGGGGAGAAAGGAAGACACACCTGAGGTTGAGCAACGCTCCCGTAAACTGTTTGCCTTCCGCGCGGAGGATACCGGAGATCACAGCACCAAGACCATCGAAAACCTGGAAAAGTGCGACGCAGGGCAGGATGTATGAAACAAGATACACGACGGCTAGTGTGGGTGCAAACGCTCAGTTCCGACTGGACGCAGCACAAAAACAGAGTTGTACGTACTTGGGTCGTCATTGAATAGGTGGCCCCATGAATGCCGGAAGACCATGAACATCGTGCTCCAAACGAGACTGATCACGAGCGCCATGAGCATCGATGCCTTTGAGACATATGACGCGCGGATCGCGTTCTCCTCGCCGAGCAGGTTGCCAATTCTAGGCTAGCGTTGAGCGAGGTGGCACGCAAGGCTGATCGGGAAACACTCACCGGACGGAGGCTGCGACTGCGAGCGCAAACGGTGCCTGATACGTTGTCGATGCCGAGACGAGCAGGACGGACTGGGCGGCGAGGGCGGTAGGCCCAAGCAGACTGGCCGCGACTAGCGGGGCCGTTAGCTCCATCACTCATATTCCGAAGGGGCAAATGACTCACGTCCAATGAGTTCCCAGGACCACCACTCGGAAGCAGTCTGACCAACGCCCGCCAGGCCAAGCTGAACAAGGACACCGAGGCTCGTAAACGACCTCCGACAGATCGGGTGCCATGCCGTATGTGGGACGAAAAATACGCCGTAGACAATTGAACACAGAGATATGAGATTGAACGAGATTGCCGTCGCTATTGGTGCACCGATGAAACCAAGGCGGATAGGCTTAGGGCCCCAGACTGGAGGAAATGGTTAGTCTCGATATCAGAATCATGTCGGACCAACGTACCAAGAAGCCAGTTCAGGAGGGCGTTGATTGGTGCGACGCAGATGATGACACGCGTTGGCACAGCGAAGAGACCTGTGTATACTCAACACCGCGTTTTTTCGCACAGGACGATAATCACGTACCCTGTGACTGGAAATACCGCCGAGAAATGGCGTTGAATGTGTATGCGGGCAGTCCGACGGCTGCCCACTTCAGGTACGTGGCCGCTAGTTGCGCGACCTCAGGCTCCTGCTTCAAACCGAGAAGAATAGCTTCCGAGTTGAACCAAATCAGGGTTATCGGCTGAGGGCGGGACTTTTAGTGAGGATCTCGCCAAAGACGTGAAACGTACTCACTACCAAGCAAGCGGCCATGACCACGGCTGAAACAGAAAAATAAGGAGAAAACATTAGCGATGCCCTGGATGAAAAACATATGCGAACGCACCCATTCGCTGCGCCCAAAGTCCGACTAGCTGCGGCTGTGGTGATGTCCACGCACTCGGTAGCATGGTGTCCAAGGTACTTGCGAAACCCTGGATGATACTGTAGCCGGAAACACTGGCGGTCATCGAGCCGAGTGTCGACGCCGCCAGAGCTGTTGTTGACAAATGGCCTATCGACACGACTGAGGCAATGACAAGCGAGTATTCCAGAACGTGTGTCCTAGCGTATTTCCATGATCAGCCTATTCTGGGGAGGACGACTGACACGGCCATGAATCTCTAGCTTCGACCCGCACATTCGTTCCCTGGAACGTGTAGACGTATTGAGCCCGGCCACAGCACGTGCAAAGCCAATGGGGAAACCTGATAGAGTTCTATCAAAGTGGCTTGACGTCACATATTCACCAGGGATGGAGTAAACAGCCAATGGCAAGTGTGGAACGTTGGACCCCAATGAACATGATGGACGAACGGCACGATGGCGAAGACTCTTCCACGGCGGACAGCATATTCTCCATTGAAGGCACATAGACAGGCTCTCAAGGTTGCAACAAGGAAAAGATCACTCACCCAAAGACAGGTAGTGTGTATTTCGATAATATACACATCTCTTCCCAAATGATGTTCGAAGGCGAACTCGCCTCTGACGTGACGTCCTCTTCGTCGACAGCCTCGGGGATTCGTGGAACTAGGGGCGCAAGCAGCGGGGTGTTTTCAGTGGGCTCAAGTGCTGGGCCAGTACGATGTCCGGTTCTATCCGGTAGGGGCCCCAGACTTGTTGGTTGGAAGGGAGTCACATAAGCTGTTGGAAAACTGCTGCGACGAGCACGCTTTTGTGCGAGGAGTGAAGACGACTGCGATACTTCTTCGTCATTTTCGTGCGCAGCACTTTCATCCGCAGGAGGAGCCTGTGCTTCTTCCGTGCCTTCCGCGCCTTCGTCGAGGCCTCTGGCGGCAGCGAAACGAGAAAGCAAAGCATAATCCGAGGGTAGGGAGGAAGGGGTCGAGTAGTGTACGTAGGTCGAAGACATGATGGTGCGAGAGAAACCTTGGACAGTCGGCCCGCTGGCAAAGTTTGGTAGTCGACGTTGACGCCCTCTGCGCTCGACGACGAGTCAGGCGGCGAGGAAGGAAGAGTCAAGAGGTTGGGTCCGGCGTTGGAACGCTGATCCGCCACACCCACATTGGGCTTAGCGAGGCTGGGCGCTCCTTGGCGTCGGGATCCCGTCACATCTACATTTGGAAAGCGGCGGTGATCCTCGTCTTTCCTCAACCGCCCGCCGCCGAGTCCGGCCAAACACCCATGTCCAACCCAGACTTCGAGCTCACCACCCCGCCTCTCAGGCCCCCGCTGCAAGACACATCCTCTCCGCGCGACGGCGAGATTGTCGTTGACTTGACCAAGCTCAAAAAATGGCAGGAGGAGCGCATCGCTCGCCGCTTGAGGGGAGAGTACGAGTCTGCCGTTCTTCATCTCGCCGAAGTGGTGCGTCGCGGTGGCATCCTGCAGAGTACCTTGAACTGAACGGCGATAGGTCAATGCAAACATTGACACGCATATGCGTCTGGCTGCGGTGCGCATCGAAGGAGCATCTCACACGCGTCCGTCCTTCCTCGGGTCTCTCGTCCATCCCTACCTTGAAAAGCCCAACCCCGACCAGCAGACCCTGGGGTCTGTGCTCCACGATGCCCGCGCAATTGGTAGCCTCTTACAAGAAACGGACATCTTTGAATCCGTATTTGCGAAGGTCGAGCGGAGTAGGGAACCACGGGCTCAACACGGTGACGTCGAACTCGTGTTCAAAACCAAGGAGAGGCCGCGTATGTACCTGAAAACCTCGACGGAGCTCGGAAACAACGAAGCAGGCGCTGTACGTATTGCCAGTGGTGGTTTGGTCTCCGGGGACTCACGCGTATCCGCAGAGCGCAACATGCAGGGTCCGCAATGCTTTCGGCGGCGCAGAGGCTTTCGAAGCGCACCTCGCATTTGGCACCACGACTCGCGTCGCGTACAATGCCACGCTCACCGCGCCCCTCACAAACACGCTCAAAACTCGCGGCGAGCTGAGCCTGTTCGGCTTCGAGCGCGACAACACGCCGTATTGCAGCGCCTTCGAGGGCGTGCGTGGCATCCGGGCCGTCGTCAGGGTGAGCTAGGTCAGCCTGCATCTTCAAGCCGGCATGATGGGCGAGCTGAACGCCTCTCCCGCAGAATGGTACTCTTGGGCGCGGTCTGCACGAGCTCGGTTACGAGGGCGTCCTCCGGCACATCGGCAATCTGCAGCCCGCAGCGTCTGTCAGGTAGGCCGCGGTCTGAACTACGATCCATGCCATCGGCTCGCGCTGATGCACAAGCCCCGCAGCATGCGCGAGGCCGCGGGCCTCTCGATCAAGTCCGCCGTCTCGCACACTTGGACACGCGACACGCGCGATGACAACATCTTCGGCACGCGCGGCGCATACCTTCGCTTCGCGCAAGAGCTCGCGGGTCTGGGCGGCGACGCGTCGTTCTACAAGACTGAAGCGCATGCACAATTCGCGCGTGCATTGGTGCCGGGTGTGTCTGTCTCGTTCGTCGCGCGCACTGGGCTTCTCTGGCCGCTGGGCAAACCTGTGCCCTTCTCCGATCGCTTCCAACTCGGAGGCCCGACGAGCGTTCGTATGTTCAGGATGAACAGCATGGGACCACACGACGGGCGTACGTGAATCAGGCGGCACCTTCAAGGCAATATCAAACTAATAACAATTATATAGCTGATTCACTCGGAGGGGACCTGTACTGGTCTGCCGGCTTGAGCCTCATTTCGGATTTACCCCGAAAGCCTCATTGGCCAGTGAAATTACATGGTTTCCTGAATGCAGGCAGACTGGACTCTGTCGATCGGTGTACGTCGTCCGTTGCTGCGCTCATCGTCTGCTGCTCAAATGCTCCTCCTCTAGCGCGGCCGCTCCAACAATCACTTGTATCAGCGCTGTCGTTGCCGTCGGTATCCGCAGGTCTCGGTATCGTATATCGACTTCAGGGAATCCGTGTCGAGATGAATTTCGGGCTACCTCTGGTTGCTGTGAAGGCCGAGGGAGCAAGGAAAGGGTTCCAGCTGGGTATCGGCATGGAGTTCCTCTGAAGTGTGTTTGCTACCCGTGCGAGCAGCTACCGCACGATAACTCTGCCCCGCTGTTCATCGTCGGGAGAGTAAGGTTGGGGACCCGCCGCCGTGAGCCCCCATACGCCATAAGGCAGCGAGAGACACGTAGAAATGTGTTCGTTGGCGGCTACATTAATATCTAGCTCCTCTAACTCTGTCGTCCATGTAATCGAACTGCCTCATTTGCCTCGCAGTCACCATGCCAACTGGCATCCATCGATGGACTTCCGTCCATAGAAACATCTGCGCAACCTTCACCTTGATTCCAGACTTCCATCAGGGACGTTGTTCCAGGACCTTGGGACGCATTCACGACCGCATGCCATCATGCTCATCGTGGCGCTGCCTGTCGGCTGCAACGCCGTTTGACATGTAACCTAACTGATCGCGTCCGGTGTCGACCGGCATTCAATGGAATAACGAACGAGTGAGATGCGAAGAATTCGGGCAAGCTGGCACTAGTCAACGAGGATACATGACATTGTTCGAACCATTGCATCGTCACACACCAGCAGCTACATGTCATAGTACAGAGATACAGACTTTGATACATCTGCTCCACATCGTACAACCGGCGTTCTTCTGCCTCTGCCTCAGTCTGACTCGGACTCGGGGTGAATAGGAATACGGATACAGCATGACGTCTGGCGTTCCTCGAGAATACCCTCGGGATCGCGGCTATGCAGGCGTCAGCAAAGCAGCACGTAAACCTCGGTTGAAGAGACCTCACATCTCAAGAGCGAGTGCTACGGGCGCGGGTGCCGCCGCGACCATGGAGCTCACGGAGAACAGCGCGAGCGTAGCGAGGACAGCCTTGAAGAGCATTAGGGGGTCGTTACGGGATGCTGCGGGAGAATCAGTGCAATCCGGCGTTGAGAGTTACATCGTGCTCACGAGGTGTTCGTAGCGTTCGTACTGAGCGACAAACACAGTCTTCTGCGTCTTTTTATACGATGTGGCCACCCAAATTGTTCCGTAACCACGCGTAGGA
This sequence comes from Phanerodontia chrysosporium, assembly GCA_001910725.1. Lineage (NCBI taxonomy): Eukaryota > Fungi > Basidiomycota > Agaricomycetes > Polyporales > Phanerochaetaceae > Phanerodontia > Phanerodontia chrysosporium. The sequence goes on from MJGA01000008.1 coordinate 1,115,805, forward strand.
CACGGACAGCCTCATCGATGTCCGAGAAGTGCTGAACTGTGTACCTCCTGGACTAAACTCCATCTGGCAACGAGCTGTTCGTACCCCTGTAAGCAATAGCTTCCAACAGGTCTCACATTGACGCATGATGTAGGCAACAAGTGTTCCGGCAGCGGCACGAGGAACCCAAGCGATGGCCTAGCGGTGATGCAGTGATCAGCATGGCGCAAACCGAACGTTTGGCACGACTTTTCCCATCGATAGAGCCAAACAATCACCCTCGCGGATGATAAAGAGTAAGCCATACGTACTGTGGTTCCTGAGCATCTCAAAACAGACATGCAAGGGCCTATACATCCCCAGGCCTTTCACAAAAGTCAGATAACGCACGAGACAGCGTGGTTGGTTCGATACGTACAACGACGTTCTTGATTCACCGAAGTAAATTCATCGGACTCGCTTCTTCACACCGTCCGTATCATTTCCCGCATTCCAAAATCACCGGTTCAATTGCTGCGGCAGAGATATGGTATCGATTGCATGTGTCTTCGAGAACACAACGCTAATGTCTCCGGACGTGGTGAGAGTACTACGACCGGGGTCGTAGACCTGTTTCAAGTCATTGTCGTTAGATATCAGCTCTTCGGAGAGGGGCCGCTTGTGATGAAGCGGCTCGGAAGGCGTACCTATCGCGAGAGTCGTCGGATCGGCTCCGAGGGCGGCGCGTGGGCGCGGAAATGACACGTTGCACCGCTCGAAGCCGCACGAGCAACGGGGTCGTTCTACGCAGAATCCAGAGAACCCGCATAGGCGGCGACGCTCAGGGGGGCTAACGCGGCTGCGTCGGTTGGGTTCTGGCTTATGAGACCAGGGAGAGCAAGGTCTTCGCGACTCGTCTTGATGCGCTAGCTAGCGTGGCATCAGCGGTCAGTGTACTGCAGGGTCAGTTGCCACATGCATTTCACATACCATCCTTGAAGCGGTCCCATCCTGAGGCCAGCGACCCTCGGGCAAGTCTTGCCCCGAATCGCGAGCCCTTGAACCTTTACGCAAGTCGAGAACTGGTATCAGGCGAGCTGATGTTGACCATACGTCGCGTGGTAGTTCGCTGGAGAACGGGATGTGCGTCACCGGAGCTGTCAACGACCTCGGGCTGCAATCGCTACATTGTGAAGCTTGCGCAGGCCCGGATACTGGTGGGGACTTGTTCGTGCCCTCGGTTTACCTTAAGCATGGTGGGCCTTGCGGGACTCACCTCGTAGCGTTATGTGGTCCAATGCACTACAGCCTTGCTGAGTTGAGTTCGAGTCACGGTGCCATGGTCAAAGTATAGAAGGCGCACCATGTCATATCTCTCTCAGACAGTCGCGGTCTTAGGCAATGATGCCTTCTTCGTGCTGGTTTGCGAACCAAGGTCTCGGCGAAAAGATGAAGTATCCTTTCTATTACTCGTGCGAGAAGGGGTTCCTTCTACGCCACATGCCCCAGTGGTCTTTTAAGTGGATAGCTGGCTGTCATGCCAACGTCTCTCGTCTCGGCATCACGTAGGGCTGCCCGGATCGTCGGCTAAAGGAGCGGCATTGCGGTCCTTCGCCCAGGCACCGCCCGTAGGTGCGTTGGCATGGCGCATTTTCTGGCTTTCCCCATGTGCTGCTCCCTGCAGCTCCCTTTCCAGATGTAATATCTTGTGCGGCGCAGGGAGAAAACCTAGGCGGACTGAGCGGAAGAAATGTTGTCTCTGTAATAACCCGTATTCCGAAAACATGCGCCCAACGGCATGTTGTTCCTCCCATCATGATCGGGCAGATCTGTGGAAAGGCACCGGGAAGGGCAGACGCGTTGTCCTTCATCCCCCGTTCATCAAACCTAGCTCCCCTTGCTTGTTCTTCTCGTCGTAGCATTCGACCCAGGTGCCTCTGTACGGTGCTGCGTCTCTGGGGCTACTGTTCTCCTCTTGCCTTCGCTATGCCCTGGGCTCGGTAATCTGCTGCAGGTCAAAACTAGGTACAAGTCCTGCTCCGCATGAGTAAGCGTCTCCATGAGCCTTCGAATGCGTCGCTCAAGCATGCCTCGTTCAGCAGCAGCCAATTCAACATTTGTTGCAGCCTACGCCAACTTGTGAGTCGTTATTTCGTTCAGGCTAGCTTGTGCTCACCGCATAGTACAGCGTGCGGTCAAACTACTTCAATCTGTCCTCTCGTGGTGTGTTGCGACCAGCTCCAGTCGATTCGCCACACTTGATACTTAACTCAGCTTGACTTCGCTTACAGTGGTGTTTTTATGGGACTATTGCATCACGTTTGACGACGAAGTTCGCTATGTGTGGGGAGCAAGACTCACGCCTGCAACGGCCCTTTTCATGGTCAATCGCTACGTGGGACTGGTCATCACAATCCTGGAATTTCTTGAGCAAGCCCCTGTTCAAACTGCACAGGTCCGTTCTCCTCTTATGCATGCATACAACTGACTAATGAAGCGCAGAGGTATGCCCAGAGGCTGCTGTGGCGTCGTCGATACTGAGAAGCTCTGCAGTTGTGGCCCGTTCATTCGCCTGATACAATCCTTACTAGTCCTTGCTCTGTTTATCTATGCGGGTGCGTTACAACCATATGTTTCTCGACTCGTTCTGACAAGTGTAGTTTTTGCAACATTACGGATATACGCCATCTGGGGCTGTGACTGGAGGCCAGCTGCTCCGGTTCTCATCCTCGCGCTAGTAGCGCCGATATTCAATATTGTGAGTTAACCATCCTGTTTCAACACCAGCTGCACTACACGTATAAGTAGGTCATATACGCCAGTGAGACACCTGCAGTCGCGCCACCGCCGTCGGTCGGATGCGCAGTGTACACGAGCATCGGCCCTTCGACGTACAGCAAGTAGGTTTTCCAACCACTATCTCTTCTGTCTGCTAACGTAGAGCCTTTCTAGACGTGAGTTGACAGAGTATGCTTCACTACTCATTCCCTTACACGTCCACAGTAATAATTGCTGCACGTTCGGCCACGTCTGCTTATGACGCGATTGTGTTCATGCTTACTCTGGTAAAGACTATCGGTTTCACAAGGAGAGGCCACCGGACTGGTGTCGGTCACCTCCTCATCAAGGATGGTTCGTCATCCGTCTCTCAAAGTGCTATTCTTAGCTCACCGGTCTCTGAAAGGCGCCATTTATTTCCTGTACGATATTCTTGGATTATTCGGTTGCAAAGGCTGATTGTATGAACGCAGAGTCCTTCTTTTGATTAACCTAGCACAAATCGTCATGTCAGCTGCGCTCCCAGTAAGTAGCTATCTGGCTTGTGAATCGGTCACCTGCTCATCACTACTGACCAGGGAAACGACAACATCTCCTATTATGTCTCGCCGTACGTCTGTTGTTCTATATTGGGCCCACATATTGCTCAAACAATCGTGTGAAGGGTAACCTCTTTGCTCATTTCGCGGTTCCTCTTCGATCTTCGAGAGGTCGCAGGCGAAGTAGACGGCACAAATCGTCGATCAGGAGCTTACTTGACGTCAGAGCTTCCGAACGTTTACGCCACAAACACCGAGAGGCTGGGAATGAGCGGCCTCGCAGGACCTCTGGATGTCGATGACGCTGAGTCTGACACGGCGAGATACTTGGAGGAGAGCCACGAGTTGAAGGCTATCTGCAAACGGACCATCAGCGATATTTCGAGTCTACGGACCGACTCGGAATATGTGTAGTGCAATATGTCTTCACGCCTCATGTGCTAGTTCTACGCTCCTTGAAGCCTTCATTCGTTAATTCACCGTTGACTGGTGTACCTTTAATCCTCGTAAATGATGCACCCAAGTAGCTATGGGGCGCCGATCTAATCAGAGGTTAAAGGTCGTCGTATAATACGGGGAAGAAGACCGGGATCTTGGCGAATTCACCGTGACGGCGGAATATTGGAAGAGTAGCTGTGAGGGGAGGGCATTCATCTCGCTATTCCTCAGGCTAGACTTGAGACGTGATGGACACTGGAACGCAGACCACAGTCAAGTCACAGAGATCCGTGCCATGGCTGAAGGAGACCAAAGGACATCGATAAGGTCACAAGTCTAGTTGTTGCGAAATGCTATGGAGGTTCCCAGCACAAACCTCTCGCAGCCTCTCGCCCATTCTGTAACTTAGCTGAGGCGAGCTTCGCGGATGCAAGTAAGTGTAAGCCGCCGTACGTAAGCTGTTCCGCCGTGTCATTGACGGGCACGTTCTCGAGTTCCAGTCCATTGTCGGCGTTGGTTGACTTTGACTATTATAATACTCCGGAGAGGTGGGCATGTCATGGTCAGTCAAACAAGGTATGACTGCGGTGGAATGATAATGATACGGCAATTTACAGGGACAGACAGTGATGGGTGATTTCTTGCAAATTTCTTGCATCATCTTGTACTATCGCCCGGCGAATTGCAAGGGCTGCGCGTTCAATCCACGCACTCGCGACATAGCTGTCGACATAACCTGCGCGATTCCGGGCTGCCAACCTCGCTCGGAACGTAGTGGGCCTCACTTTGTGTAGCTACTATTTTCCGACAACCTAGCAGTCTCTCCGACCTTACTAGCCTCAGGGCGCAGGCAGACCATGACCTCATGTTTTCGGACTCGAACACCCGGACTCACCAAGTTGAGTTGAATTGTACATGCTGATTTCGGTGCAGTCCGTGAGATGCAGTGTCTCGGCACGTCGGATCGTCCGTGTCGCTGCCATCAGCGGTTTCCATATCACTGACACCACATGGGGAAACGTATTCTGCTGGAAGGCTCCGATGAATCTCAGACAAGACGCTCGCAGTTTATATCGCGGCGTAGTTGCTACGGACGCGGCTCTCTTCTTCGCCTTCGCAGCACCTGCGTTCGTCTTCGTCTTCATTTCGTGGAAGAAGCACTCACGCTCACCCCATCCGACTCAAGTCCTTTACCCACCATAGTGCCATGCGCCGCCAGTAACTCATCTCAAGCACTGTAGTTGCACATACGCCTTCCCGCATGCTAGACTATCGAGGCTGGGTACGATGTCAGGCTCATCTTTGGAAGATTCGGCATCAGGCGCGGATACTACGTCTAGTTACACGAATTTGTGAGTTACTGAATTCTCGAGGGCTCTGCGCATCGCTCAAATCATACTCGTTAGCCTACGAGAGAACTACTGCAACCTGTCGGCAAGAGGTAAGGCGATTTTCATAGAAGTCAACGGGTACTCAGTTTGATGAGTCTAGTCCTATTTCTTTGGGACTTCTGCGTCACATTCGATGATGAAATTCGATACTTCTGGAAGCGTAAGACCACGCCAGCTACGGTGCTGTTCATGGTCAACCGATATGTGAATTTGGCGATCACCATCATGGAGCTGCTGGCGCAGGCACCATTCCAGGACTCCGAGGTACGCTCCCAGCCCACCGCTGGTATACATTGCTCACTAATCGTTACAGAGGTGATAGGTTCATCCACGTTCGTCTGCCATGTGCTGATCCAAGCCCCAGTTGTGCGTCGTTCGTTCGAGTGTTGCAGGCCTTACTTGCACTTGCTTTGTTCATCTCTGCAAGTGAGTGACCCCTTTCCCGTGCGCGTCCACCTTGTTGACGACGAGTTCAGTATTTGCCACACTCCGTATTTACGCAATCTGGGGGTGCGACTGGAGACCAGCATTACCCATCCTTCTACTAGCTCTTGTTTCTCCCATTTTGACTATCGTACGCGCTCACTGTCTAGGTCCTGAGCGTTGCACTTGACCAAAGTTTCCGCAGATTATAGATACAAATCAAGTTGTACAGCTCGCGCCGCCTCCATCAAGTGGATGCGTAGTGAACATTTTAATCACGGATACAGTCTACAACCGGTATGCGAAAACCTTCCTCACATATTGAATGATCCACTAAATGATTGCACTCAGCCGTACGCCGACTGTTCCTTGGCACCATAAGACTCACGTTAATCTTCGCGCAGTTGTCGCCGCTAATCGTGCTACAACCACGGCATACGATGGGATTGCATTGCTGCTGACATTGGTCAAAACAATGCAATTGCGGAAGCGAGAGGTCAGAAACAAGGCAAGGACGAGCTTGCTGCAGTTCTTTCTCAGAGACGGTAGGTCGTTTTGGCTTATCTCATCGGCAGTGTACCTGACTATTGGGGCATAGGTACCCTCTATTTCTTGTAAGTCGGGCCCATCAATTCCGAGGGCTTCGATTGATCCCAATTGTACAGAATCTTCTTGTCGTTGAATCTGGCCCAGATTATCGTGACGTCTGACGTTGTGGTGAGCGGTTTCCATTGTGGTACATCTCATATACATGCTCACAGCCAATAGGGCGTGAACTACCTATCATACTATGTGTCTCCGTATGTTCCCTGTCTATGCCAGTTGTTGACTTGTACTCACACGCAGCAGGATCACCTCTGTACTCATGTCACGCTTCCTTCTCAACCTACGCGAAGTTGCGCAAGAGCATGATGCTACTCGGCGATCATCGGTATTCCTGACATCGTACCTTGTCAGTGTAGGATCGGCCTCTGACAAAACCGCAATGAGGAGCCTCGGGGGGCCTCTCGGGGACGCTCGTTTCTATACTAGTGTAGAGGGGCAAACGGTGGACGAGATAGAGATGGAGCAGCATGATGGAGACTTCGATGAGGCTTGTCACGGTTCGATATATGCCGAAGATGTTGTCGAATACTCACCGTTGTCGGATCGAACGTCGATGTGTCGCGGCTTGTCGCGGCTCCCTTGAAGATGTATCTGATTCCCTTCACGTTTTGCGCTGCCTTTGCTCATACATTGGCTCACAAGGCCTCTCGATAGTGCATATCATCGGACTCAGAGTTCGCGAGCTTTGGAAGTGGAACAAAGCGCTCTGTCTAGCTCTACTCACCCGGCTCATGTCACGTGATTTATCCCGGGCGTTTAGGAGCAATGTTGTCGGGATTTGGGCTTGTCTTTGGAACTCTTGCAAGTGCGGCTTCATACCCTAAAGGCAAAAGGTGGGAACCAGTTCAGGATGCTTGGGCAGTATATAAGCTGAACCAATGTTCCCAGCTAGCTGTTATGGTTCTTCCGCACGAACTCTGCTCGCACATCCAAAACGCCTTCCGGGCACGGCACAGACACATCTGCGTCCCACACACGACCCAAAACCTCGGCATCCTGTCCATCCTCCTGCGGGCGGGCTTCCTCTCGAACGTGACACGCGGCACAATCGCGCAGCCGTCGCCGGAGCAGTTCCATGAGGCGGGCGAGCAGCAGCGGCGGATATGGGCCGAGTTGAAGTACCGCGAGGACCGCCCGGTGCTCAGCGCGATGGAGCTCGTCAGCAAGCCGAGCCGCAAGATCTACCTGGACGCCAAGGAGATCCTCCTGCTGTGCACCGGACGCCGGGTGCAGCGCCAAAAGCCCCTGCGCATGGGCGAGATTGCGGTCGTGCGGACGGAGGACCGGGAGCATGAGTGGTTGGAGGCGCGGGAGGCATTGCAGCTCAAGCTGGACGGCGAGGTGATCTGCAGGGCACGGTAGCGGGTTGAGTTGAGTTGCATTGCTGTGAGTACCATGCCTGATGTTCTGCTCGCGCTGTGCTGACTGCCTAGAAGAGACCTTCTACTTAGTGCTTATTTTATTGCTTTTCCCTCAATACTACCCGGCTGCGAACTACCAACACGATACCTCATTCCACCCTATCCGTGAGAAGTACATTGAAAAATATGTTACAATGAGCCTGGACCATTCTCCGTCGTACCCGAGACCGGCCGCTCAGGCGATGTGCCTGCTCTTCCTCGACTGCTTGTTCGTACCCGACCTCTCCAGCTGCTGCTTCAAGCTCCGGATAGTCTGTACGATCTCGGCTGTGAAGACATCAGTACCGCGTTATCGACATATGTCAGGCAACAGTCCACGTACCGGCCATCTTCGGGTTCTCTGCCTCGAACTCGTACCGCTTGTTGCGCTCGGCATCCCGCGGGACGACGAGCTTGAACGTGGCGCTACTCTTTCCAGACTGCTGCACAGTCACAATACTCTTGATATCGTACGACGCTGTCTTGCCGCTCTCGAAGACGTTCTTCGCCTTGTTCGCCTGCGGCATGATCTATCACAGCCATGTCAGCTTGCGTCCGACACCAGCCAGAGACTCGCCGGTACGCACGTGGATGTATCCGCCGTCGATGGCGAGCAGGCGTGCACTCCGTGTGACGAGCATGGGCACTTTGCGGTACACGGTGAACCTCTGCCAGACAGGGTCAGGTATGTCATCGCGGGAAAGTCTGTCTCACCTTGTACGCAGTGGTGTAGTCGAACGGCGAGCTATACGTCGACTCCGGTGCCTCGGAAGCCCGTTTGAATATCGACGCTTTCATGCCTGTCAGCACCTTGCCCTCACTCTAGATGACGATGAGAGCTCACCATTGGGGTCGGTCGAGCGTCCGGTGATGCGCTTGCCCATCTCAACGCCGTACGTGGGGAGCATGCTCTTCTTGATGAGCATCAGGTCACGCTTGCCCTGTAGCGACTTGACCGTGCGGTCGAGCGGGATGAAGAGCTTCGCGGGCTTGAGGTCAAGCACAAGCGCGTAATCCTTCGGGTTGCTCAGCTTGCGCTTCAGGCAGACCGCTTCGAGCACCTCGGCCATGTACATCCCACCGTGCCTGCGACAAAGTATCAGCCAAAACGTCTAGAGTGCGAGCAGGACATTGGCACATACGCTTGGATCGTCGTTGACACATGTCCCGCATCAGCATGGTCTGCGATACGGATACGCAAGAACTGCGGTGGACCCTGTACGGACGACGGGCCAAACGAGCTCGGGAACAGACCCAGCGACGAGCCTAGCATCGAGCCAGGACCGACACTCGCGCTCATGCCTGCGGCCGCCGCGTCCGGCGCGGTCAAACCGCCAGCACCTGTGGCTGCACCCGCACTCTTCAGCAGCTCTGTCGACTTCTTCTTCTTGAGCACGATCCGCGAGAGGCGGCGTTGGATCTTGGATTCGGTGATCCTATTTTGTGCAACTTGAGGGGCGAAACATGATGAGCTTATGGCGAATTCGGATGGAGAGACGCTTACTTTGTGATTCGCTGGCTTTGAGGACTGCGAAGGCGGTGAGGGCAAACTTCGAGACCTTCAATGTGCGGTCAGGAACTGGACAGGCCGTCAGTACCGAAGAGTGGATAATGGAAGTACTCGGCTTACTGGGGAAATCCTCGTCCACCTCGCCATCGTCCTCCGCGATACGCATAATCCAGCCAAGTGCAGAGCACATGACCGGCCACTTGGGGTCGTCCTCGCCACTGAGGCCCTCGTCGATGCGAGGCTGCCATCCCTCCTCCCAGTACGACCACAGCGCGAAGCCGAGCACCTCCTCCATCGTCGCGTCCTTGCGCACGTTGAGCTTCAGCGCCTTGCCCGCGGGCTGCGTCGCGTGCGGGAAGAAGACCTGCACGTTCATGCTGTCCGGCTCGCTCCGCCCCGCGATCGCGCTGTAGAGCTCCGTGAACGGGTTCTCCGACGCCTCGTCGTTCTCTGCCGCGAGCAACGCCGTCAAAGCGCTCTTCCCTGCGCGCGCCGGCGCCACGGGCTTGCGTGCGAAGAGGCTCGCGCCGGATGGCGACGGCACTGGCGGAGCGACCGCCAGCGGGCCGGGCGTCGCGGCTGCCTTTGGCGCGTCCTCCTTTGGGGCCTTGTCGCTCACCGGCGCAGTGACCATCTCGAAGTACGAGTCGACGTTTGCTGACGTCGACGCGCGCTCTGGCGTGACGTTCGTAGACCGCTCCTCGTTGGTGTGGCTCTCGCGCACGGGACTCAGGCGGTTGCTATTATTCCGGACGCTGCCCATCTGCGGAAGGGAGGAGTGGGTGACGGAGAAGTCGGAGGCAGACGTCATGGATTGGGAGCCAGACATGAGAGACATGCCATCGGAAATGTCGTCGAGCATTGTGCCTCTGCTACCTGCAAATTCTCTGGAGGACAAGTCAGCGAACAGCCTGCCATAGGGATGTGAGTACACTGACGGATCGAATTCGTCGTCGGCCATCATATCAACGGTCGCGTCAACGACGTCGTCATCTTCGTCGAGGTCGTCTTCATCCTCTTCTTCTGGGATGGGCTCTTGCTCTTCCACGTCAGATATCGACGGCGCCGAAGATGACGACGATGACGAGAAGAGTCAGGATTCAGATTGGTAGCCGCGGTGACCATCGCCCTCATCGCCCCTCCAGGAGGCACACGATTGCGCATCCTGGCCTGCCTCCTCGCTTCCATCTCTGCTGCGCCTTTAAACTTCGGAATGAACGCGATAGGGATGTTCATCGGGGGTGCAGCATTGCCCGCCGCAGCCGAAGGTGCAGCACCAGGAGCTGGCAGAGGTGTAGGAGGCTCCTTTTGCACGGGTGATGCCTCGTCCACCTTGATCTCGACCTCGACAGCGCGCCGGGCGACATCCGCCTTGCGCGGAGACGACGACGCCGGAAGCGTCGGTGTCGCGTCTGTCTCGGCCTTGCCATCGGTAGCCTCGGGCACAGCGCGAGGCTGGGAGAGGGAGCGGCGCACGGACTGGCGACGTGGCGCAGAGATGGACCCGCGCTTGCCATTTACGCGCAGACCGAGAACACCAGTACGCGAAGGGCCCATGATGGTCGTCGTGTACTTGAGCCCGGGAGCGCCCGGGAAGCCTGATGGTCTCCCACCTCGTCCACCGTTGGCCTCGTCATCGCTCGGCGGCGGACTCGAGGGCATGGCGAGCTCGGGCCACTTGTCCACGTCTGCCAATCCCGCATCGACGACATACGGGTTGGAGCGATAGGACGGGTCGAGAGAGATTAGGCGAGGACCATACGGGTCCTCCACATTGCGGAGATATTGAAGGCGTATGCTATGTATGAGAAAGCTACAAGGACATTAGCATCAGGAAACAGTCCACAGTTGCAAGGCTCGTACTCTGGGTCGCTTATCAGGGACATACGGTACGACCGCGAGATTCAGGTCCTGCATGTCAGTCAGCAAACATCCAGTCGATGTACGATGACTGAGTAACACTTGCAGGTAGGAAAGATGCCAAGCGAGAGCCGCGTGAGCTGGACTCTTGTTCTGTTTGTCGCGGCGGATGGAGTGGTTGTCGGCGAAGCAACGCACGTGGCGATCCCGTCCGTGCCGAGATCACGATCTGGATTCTGAACAGGATTGTGGCGCTGATAAGCGCACTCTTGCCTCCGCAGCCAGCAGGCCAAACATCACAGTTACGAGTGTTATTACTGTATTACGATGGACATAGAGGTAGTAAACAAACAAGGCTAGTCGTAGCAATGTTCGTAACAAACTAGACAAATCCAAAGAGGGCATAAGCTACATACAAATGTCATAATCGTCGTGCATAGTTCGTAAATCATAGAGAGTAAATGGAAACCACGCGGCAGCCATTATGCTACCGCCAGGCAGGCCTGCTTGCCTTTGCGGTCTGCGCGTCCCTCCACTTCTTCGCGCTCTGCTTCTTCTTCAGCTGCTCGAGCCGCTTCTGCGCCGCACGCTCGGCCGCAGTCAGCTTGTCGAGCTGCTCGAACGTCTGCACGAGGTCCTTCACACTCGCACCGCTGTCGCGCCGCTCCCGGAGGACTGCTGCATTTGCGCCCATGGACGAGGAAGGCCGCGGCTCGACATGGTTCAGCTTTACCCACATCTGCGGCGGCTGAGCAAGTCGTGGTATCATCGACGGCTTCGGTGGGGGCACATGCTGGAGCTGTACGAGGGCTTTCGGGGGCGCAGGCTTCTCAGCGGGCTTGGGCACAGGTGTAGTAATGGGAGGGCGCGGCTTCTGGAAGACCTCAGGTGGCGGCACAGGTAAGATCGGGCCATTCACCGCAGGCTTTCCTGTCTTATCCTTTGAGGAGGTTTTCTGCGGCGAGCGAAGGTAGGAGAAAACCAGGCCTTTGACCTTCGTTGCCAGAGAATGCGCAGCACGCCCGGGGAGAAGTGGGCTGATGAAACTTCTGTCCTGCTCCTGCGGTGGAGCATCAGTTTGTTCCGCCATCGAAACGTCAAGGTCGCGGTCGACAAGCTCTCCCCGTGCAACCGCACCCTCCTTCTCAACTTCCACAGCCTCCTGCATCAGCTCGTTGTATCGGACATCGTCGGTGCGGAGGGGAGGTTGATCATGGACAGCAGGCGAACGAGACTCAGGTTGTCGAACACTTCCCAGCATGGTAGCGTTCGGCGAGAAGAACGTGCTATAGTTCGGTGCCGGTGTCCGCATGCTCTCGTCCGGGTTTACAGCTGTATGAGATGGGGGTGCATGGTTGCCTGCGCTTTGCTTGCGACGAAGCGCACGGACCCTCCGCAACAAGTTATCACTGTAGTAATAGTGTCAGAAAATCTCGCATTCGATCGGCATCGAAGTCGCTTACCGTGACCAAGCCTCCCCCAATGTCTCAAGCGCCGCCACACCGCCCATCCGCTGCACGAACCTCTCAACCACGCGCTCCTCGTCCACTTCTTCCGCAGAAGCAAGGCTACCGATTCTAAGCCTCTATCTTTCCCGAGATCGACGCGCTCGTCCGTATAACACATGTCGAGCGCTTTCCAGTCCGCCTTCGACCACTGCCTCGGTCCACGAGGTGCATCGAAGACCGAGCGTGCGGCCTCAAACCGCGGGTTGGGCGGTGACGTCCATGCGGGAGTTTTAGTAGGGGGCGCAGGCCGCGCCTTTGGCGGTGAGAGCCCGTGAAGCGATGATTCCTCGAGCAGAACGGTCTGCTCCGCCTCCTTGAGCAGTTCGGTGAGCGTCGTCGGGGGCGCGCCGTCCATAATAACCGTATTACCGATCACACCACCGACCGTGCCGCGCCGCGAAAAAGACTTGCTGATGCCGCTTTGCAGTAGGGACTTGCGTCGAGCACTCTTCAGTGCGGATTGGAGGCTCGCATTGGCCTGTCGGCTTGGCGAGCCTATGGCTTCGACGCAGTCGTACTTGTGCTGCAATTGGCGTTAGTATTCAGTACAGAGAAAGACATCAAAACGGCCTCACCAGACGAAGGATAGCCGCTGCTCGTGCTGCAGCCATCGGGTCGCTACTCGAGATCTTCACAATGCCAGGGTCAAGCAAGGACTCGTCGATCTCGTCCTCGGGCAGGTCAAACTGAGGTGTTGGAGCTGTTTGCAGGGGACGGAACTCTCGAGCGGCAGCTGGCCGGAGCGCTGAACTTGTTTGCGTTATGCCCGGAGTCTGGAACGGATTGCGCGGGCTAAAGGTGACTTCGGGAACACGGGACGCAGGAGGAGCGGGCCGAGAAGCTTGCAGGGGCTTGGAGGGAGGTGTTGGCACTGATGGCCGAACTGGCTTGGAAGTAGACGCAGGCACAGCACTGGATAGAGATGGCTGTTCGCGCTGGAGTCGCGACCACTGCTCCGCGAGCTGTTGGACGGTACCAAGAGGTCGCCGTTCCCCGGCATCGGTTACTGATGCGAGGCCCTGAGATATATCAAGCGCGCTGGGTGCAGCCTCGCCCATAGGCTGTTCAGGTAACTGAGGCTCTGACGGTCTGTTGTCTGGTGCAGGTAAAGGGGCCTTTGGGTCACCATGCTCGTCGGGTTCCCTTGACAACTCGCGTACGACAGTAGCTGCATCTTCCTCCTCCACGTCCTGCATTGCTGCATCTCGGTTCTCCAGTTGTGGGACGCTGAACGACCATTCGGTCGCTCCACCTACAGCTTCTCCGGGTTCTTCAGACGCTTCGGAGCCGGATGGGAAATCGAAGCGGGAATCGACCGTCCCTCCTTCGCCATCGCAGGTGTCTCGACGCTGGGTGTCAGAATGGATTGCAGACCGAGACGCATCTTCGGGTGATGCCTCAGAGGCATCGCTAGACTGAGTTGTACCAGCTTCTTCAGCTCGGGCGGCGGTAGGTTCGGCATTCATGTCCATAGCAGGGCCTGACTCTTCTGAGAGTTGAGGCACCGGACGCGCCAAGTCTGCGGGGTCGACGTAAGACAGTTCACTACGTTCCTCTTTGGGGTAGCCTCCTGGACTATCCTCCATGGGCTGCGCCTCATCGACTATCCTCTCCTCGGATAGTGCTCGAAGACGTGAAGAGGCCGCGGGTGACTGGCGGGGAAGACTAACATCGACCTCTATGTCGACTTCGACTACAGTCTCAACGGAAACGGTGGTTTCTACTCGCTCAGGCGTTGCCGAGTGTCGGGATCTAGAGGGCCCGGCGACATCTTCAATAGGCAGAGGAGACGGTGACTTGCGTGGCGAGGAACTAGGAAGCGAGGAACCGCCGTCGTCCCGTTCCATCTCGATGTCCTCGTCTTCCACGTTCTGAGAAGGACTTCCATGTGGCGGAGGCGTGGGCGAACGCCATCGACTAGGCCCAGGAGGCAGCTCTTCATCATCGTACTCCGCTACAGGCAACTCTGTCTCTTCGTCTTCCCCCGTCTCGCGTACTGGAGATTCCGGTATTGGACTGTGCTTGCGCGCAGCAGCACTGGGATGCCGCTTCTCGTACGGGAATGGGCTGATAGGCCTACCCCACATGTCTTGGCGGCGACGGGTTATGCTGCTCGGTGGGTCCTGCTTCGTGGGCACAGTGATAATCTTGAACTTTCCGGTATACTCCCCAGCATGGTCAAACTCAGTGCCCTCGTCGTCATCTTCGTCCGTCCACTCCTGTGCGTCATCCACCGGTACAGCTCTGTCAAAATGATGGAATGGAGGCAGAGGCTGATCGTCCGAACTGCTGTCAGGGCCAGCGTTGGCGAAGTCGAGGTCTCGAATGGGCGAACGTGGTTGCGACGACGCACGCACTGGCGACGAGGATATAGGAGGAGTATCTCGCGAACGGGCGGAAGGAATCGAGGCAAGACTGACACGAGGAGCCTGTGGTTTCCGCTTTGTACTTGGAGGAGGACCCTTCAATAAGAGTGGGTCCTCGGTCGGAGAAGGCGGAGGCGGAGGCTCATTAAGGTTGACTTCTGGGGGCTCCTTCTTTATTTGCAGAATGAGCCTCTTGCCGTTCACGCTGCCGTGAAACAAAGACTTCCGCTTGCTGGACTTGGAGACCGAGGGAACTGGAGTAAAGACTTCCCGAGGTGGTGTAAACCGATCGGCTGGTGGTTCATAGGGTACGGGCGTAGTGAGACGACGATGGCTAGTGGCACGTTCTCTGGATCTAGGAGATGTATAATCGGCCGGAGGAGTAGCGGCATGGGAAGACGCTTGCGAGGAACGTCTCGTCGAAGTAGAGAGACGAGGCGTCCGGCTTGGGGTCTTCGTAGGAGAGGGTGGATCCTCCGCAAAAGAGACATGCAACTTGGGTTGCTTCCGCAGTTTTGGATTGGGAGTAGCATCGAGCGTGACGCGAGAGGAACTGGCTACAACACCATCCTCATCAAGGGGAGGGGCGTCGGCCTTGGGGGTAGACCGGGTTCGTTTGCGCTTTGGCGTTGGGGTTGAGAGAGGATTAGGGACATCCAGGAGGTCCGTGGATGAGGCACGCGTCGAATTGGACTTGTTACGGCTGGTCTAGACGCAGCTGCCTCAGTGAGACCTATTCATACATACCACGCAATTGTCTCACGTACCCTGAGCATCTCCTCTGGAGGTGGACTCATCAACATCCTAGGCGGTTCCTCCTCTTGCTCTCCGTGTTGAGAACCAGACGACGGCGGGGTCAGGCCTCCAGGACCCAGACTGGACCGCGCATCAGGACGAGCTTGCGGGGCGCGTTTCGGTGTCCGCTGTGCTCTACGAGGCGTGTTCGTCGCGCTACGTGTCGCTTTGCGAGGTGGCATAGTGTATTTATCAAGAAAGAAACCAGCTTTACATGAGGTCAGAGATCAAGGTGATAGTTGAGGACAATCTGCAGCGAGCTGTCTCGCAGGATATCGGGCGTCTGCTGGACCGCAATCCAACCGGGCGCTCTCCGTTTCCGTCACTCGGCACTAGTGACTGGCAGTGAAGGTAATATACGCTGGTAGCTGGTATGAATGAATAGCCCATTAGACATCATCTCTGTGTATCCGCTATTTATCAAGTTCGCTCTGAGCCTCGGTCATGGGCTCATAGAGACCGTGCTGATTACCCAGGCCGTAGGTCAAGGTCAGTCTTTCGAAGATGGATGGGCCTTCATACGAGTCAGGGTCGAGCTCGAGCTGTAGAGCACCTTAAGAGAGGGCACAAAGCTATACCACTAGATGGCTCACCAGCGAAATGATATCGTCTAGCAGATGTGCCTGCCCAACCGTACTGCCCATTGTACCATAGTAGTTGGCGTTGACTATATGGACGTGGAAATGATCTTCAAAACGCGTCAATTCCTTGATGGATCGGTTTAGAGCGTGCTACTTACAGTAGGAAGGCTGATAGTGGACGAAGAAGCGCAGTGCGCCTTCACTAAGGCCCCACTTCTCCTTGACTATCCGGGCGGCTTCAACTCGAATGCTTCGTAGCATGGGCAAGTGGATCTTTCGAAGATCTCGCAAGCAGCGTATGGTGCGGGAATTTGCAATGGCAACGAGGTAGAGGGCTGGAATGGTAATGAGGTCCCACTTCATGTCCGGGAGGATAACATAGCCATAGTCTGAAGATGGAGCGCGATGCAGCACCTTCTCGGCCTCGGACTTCCCGGAGAGAATATCCTCTACCCTGAAGTGCGTATGATCAGAGCTCAAAGTTTAACAGAGACGTAAACTGCACGTACCATTGCGTTCGCGAAGGCGGAAACGCTTCTATGTACGGCTTCACTATTCTCTGGTATAATTCGGGGGTTTCTCGCACCATGACAAGATCTTGTTTAGTATACTATGAGACAAGATGATAAGCAACGAAACAAGGGATTGGCCTAGTAACTGACCTTGCGCACATGGACTTCGGTCGCGGGGCATACCACGTTAATCTTTAGGTCGGGATGTTCACGGGATGGGGCAAGCCATCCCATGAACCATGTATACTATATGGCCCATCAGAAGCGCATAGATTCGTGAAAATGGTTAACGCACAATATCCGTGCTCTCCATAAGTTGTACATCCTTCACAAAGTGCGCGACGAGGGTGGTAGCCTGTTGAGCAGGCAGAGCAGTCTTCTCGACGCGTACTATCGCTTGGACCGTTCTAGTCTGGTCGTCTGCATCTGGTAATGTTCCCAGCAGAGTCAAGCTGTGTGCAACAGGATCTGGCGTAAAAAAAATGCAATGCGTCAGTTGCTTTAAAGGAGAATACGAGCAGCATTGAATACCTTCGTTCAGGATGCGCTCGAACTTGAACAGTCGGAGCGAGTCGACACCCTTCAGGACCACGCGGCTCATCCTCGACGGTTAATGTGTGTGCTGAATGTTGTCCCGCGAATCCGTGCAGGTATAAGTAGGATACAGGACGGGGCATGGCCGCATGGCTGCAACGCGGAGCCTCGGGCGGTTCGTCGAGTGGGTTCACAATAAGAGATGATCAAAGTCGATACCCGATCCGTCCTTTCTCTCAACCGTCATCGTTCGCCTTGCGCACATGCTCCTCAGCGCACATGTGCCCGAAGCCGGAGAAGGGGAAGTTCGTAAATATAACACGAGATGCTTCGCTGCATGCCCTTGTGAACGTGCGATGGTAGAGGACACTGGCACATCACCCAGAATGCACGAGGCGTCTCACTCTCAACAGTCTATAAGACCGCGGCACTCTTTCACCCACTTTCCCGCCGAACCCTGCTGTTTGATCTCCTGACCGTCGTAGACAGGATAGTGACTGCATTGGAAATGCTCCCGTTCGCTAGGCCTGTTCTGCTCGCGGGCCTGGCCATGTCCGGTCCTAGCTGCCTTGCTGCACCAGCCATGGATCCTCGAGGTGAGTCTATTGCCAACATAAGCTCGGCTGCGTACTCAATGCCACCTTTACCAGTCCTGTCCGTTCCGTCTTCTCTCGACCCTTATCCTACCAAGCCTAGGCTAACATTCAAGCGTGATGGCACTTTCAAGGTTACTGTGTTTTCCGACTTGCACTTCGGTGAGAACGCTTGGGATGTCTGGGGCCCTCAACAGGACGTGAATAGCACGCGTCTTATGAACACAGTGCTTGCAAGCGAGAAGCCGGACTTCATGTACGCTTGACTCTTGCATCTCCGTAACGGCGATTCACCAGGCCTTAGTGTGCTAAACGGTGATCAAATCACCGGGGAAAGTGAGTGCACGAGCTGCATCTGATATGTGCTTTAACGTGCAGTCATCCAGACACGTTTCGGGAGAATTCCACTGTGTATATTGACGAGATCCTGGCCCCCATCAACGCAGCCGGTATTCCCTTCTGTTCGACCCAAGGGGTACGTGTCTGGTTCAACTCGTAGTATCCAGTGTTGATTAAGTAGTGATAGAATCATGACAACCAAGTCAACATTACGCACATAGAGGAAATTGAACGAGAGCTCAGCCACACGACCCTTTCTTACACTCGTATTTCGCCTGCTGGTGGAAAGTATGCTCCCGGAACCTATTGGGTCCCTGTAAGAGTCATCATGATATACTTCTTCGGATTATTCCTGATGTTGCTCAGGTCTATGCCTATCAGAATGGTATGCATCTACGGCTGAGATAAGTTCACATCGACTCATCCCCCTAGACTTCCAACCTGCGCTCATTATATGGGCTTTCGACTCTGAGGGTTGGTCCTTTCACTCACGTCCCGCCGCCGCCATCAATTGACTTCGTATATAGCGGGCGTTTCTGAGGGTGTCAACTCTACAGCCTTACCAGACTACGTCTCCTCATCCGTCGCTACCTGGATTGAGCAGGAGACCAAGCTTATGGACAGCGTCTGGGGACCTGCAGACAGAACTCGCGGTGCCCTTGCATTTGTTCACATTCCCCCGTACGTACGCCGATCATCTCGACGTCGCTTCAGGACGCTCATGCGTGCGGATTAGGCATGCCATCCAAGCCGTGTGGCAGAACTTGAACAGTACCATCAATCCGGGACTCAACGGTAGGTCGTTGTTGTAACAGCGAAGCATCATATGTGATCTGTGTATTCGCAGCGGACGCCCTTGGACAAGGTTCGACGCAAGCTACCGCTGATCCAGCATCTTCCGGCAAAGATCAGCCATTCTGGGACTCTCTCAATGCGAATGTCAAAAACTTGCATGCAGTAATATCGGGCCATGGTAAGTTTACGTGAAAGCTGTTGTCAGCGAATCACTGCCACACGAGTCACAGACCATGGCGATGAGTGGTGTGCCAGAGAGCCGACCAAGAACGTCATCTTCTGTTTCGACAAGCATTCTGGGTAAGTTATCTATTACTTACCCTTTGTTTGACTTGTATTGAAAGGCAACGCCGTACTAGGTATGGAGGGTATAGCTCTACAGGATGGGGCCACGGTGTGCGCAATATCGTCTTTTCCACGCCTGATCCATCGGTCGGTCCGGAAACGTGGATCCGCCTGGAGGAGGGAGAGACGCGCGCGCGCATTACGCTCGATAAGAACTATCAGTGAGGTTACACGTCTCCCTGAATTGTGATGCATAGATGCAGCCGCCCAGTATAGGAGCATGGCCTCGGGCATGCTCTATAAGCTGCCTCGGACAGGGTCGAGGATAGTTCCATGCTACCGGCTGTACTTGGGGGGAATATAGCCTGAACGCCTCGCCTCCGACACGGTATCTGGGCGCGATCAATAAGTACCATCATGACCTCCGCGAGGCCGTGAGCGGCATAGGGATAGGGTGCCCTTCGTTGTTGCGCCCAACGCACATGTTGCCTGCATTGCGTGCCCCGGTCGCGCAAGAGAGTCACAGCCCGTTATAGCGTCCCACCTCCTCCATTCACCGACCTCGTCGACGAATTGGGTCTCAGATCCGGTCATGGCATTCCCGCGATGAAAGATGCCGGCAATGAATGTATTAAACCTAGTAACTATCCCTTGATAGTCGCCGTCTTGAACACCGTCTTCTGACCGGAAACACAACAGGTTCCCCTGAAAGCCGAGACGTGCACTACACCGCAGTCATGAGATGTATAAAAGGATCGTGGACGCGTTCACCGGCTACCTGAGGTGTTTGGAAAGTCCCCGACGGCTTCCCTTCGGTACCGCAAGTCATGATCACCGTCAACCGCCCCTCCACCCAAGATTCTGTAATAGCCACTGTGGCATGCGCTATAGTGAGCAGTACCCGTCAGTAGCTTGTTCATACCTTGAACCCACTGCGCAGATCGTGTATCTCGTCTGCAAGCGTTGGGAGCCATGGCGTCTTGCCGTCGTGGTACCACTGACCATGTTGCCACCGTTGGTCTTATCACTCCCCTTGGCGGCAAGCGTCGGATTTCTGAACGCAGTTATAACAACATCTTCTACTTTCGCTTCTGCGCTTGTGGCAATGTTGACGTTCTACCGATTGTCACCCCTCCATCCACTGTCTCAATTTCCAGGGCCTCTGCAGTGCAAAATCAGCGGTTTCTGGATGGCTTGGATAGTTAGCAGGGGCAAGCGACATGTCTATATCCAATCGTTGCATGAAAAGTACGGAGACTACGTGAGAATAGGTGCGTCCGCTCGGCAGCCTCATTAGCGCTGGGGGTCATGTAATCTTTCGTGACAGGTCCCAATGAAGTCTCCATCAACGACCCCACCGCTATCCCGCAAATACTTGGCTCGTATGGCTGGCCGAAAGCATCGGGCATGAGTGGACGAGCCTTGCACCAAGATCCCCTCCCGTTGATATCTCTTCTGGACGACGCTGAGCACTCCCGTCGCCGCAAGTCATGGAATCGGGCGTTCAGTTCAGCGGCGGTCAGGGAATATCAGCCGGTCGTTGCTCAGAGAGCTACGCAGCTTGTCCAAGCGCTTCAAGAACAGCGTAGCGTAGTAGACTTGTCCCAATGGATGAGTTATTTCACGTGAGCCACGTTTGATTTCAAAGTAACACATACTAACTCAGTGTCCTCGACAGCTACGACTTCATGGGTGACATGGCGTGAGGGCTGCCCTCTGATATCGCTTTCGTAAACTTACACGACTTCCTCTACAGCTTTGGAGGAGGCACTGAGATGTTGCGCGAAGGTGACAAGGCCGGACTATGGCAACTTCTCAAAGACGGAATGAGGTCCGTTGCACAGTTATTGCCTGGATGAAGTTTCGTATCACTCACACCGTCGTAGTACGGCAGTGCCATTCGAACATGTCCCCTGGCTATCGCATTATATCCTGCACTTTCCTGCGCTGATCCGCAGCCTTACGGACCTGCGGGCTCTAGCATTCGGGAGGTCGAAATTGAGGTATGAGAGAGGTTCTACCACGAAAGACCTTTTCTACTACTTGGTGTGTAATGCGCTGCTCTCATTGTATACATCGCTGACCTCGTATACGGTTACAGAGTAACGAGGATCATGCGGATGCGGAGATGCCTCCAATGAAAGTGGTCATCTCGGACGCCGTTTTAGCCATCGTCGCGGGCTCCGATACTACTGCTGTGACGCTAAGCAACATTTTCTACTACCTGATTTCTCGTCCGGACACCTATAGACGACTCCAGGAAGAAGTCGATAAGTACTATCCGCCAGGAGAGGATGCTCTCAATCCGAAGCACTACGTGAAAATGTCATATCTGGATGCTGTACTGTAAGTCGCTGTCGGCTCTGGTTGTTCACCGGTTGAGCTGGTTCGTAATGTAGCAACGAGGCGATGAGACTATATCCCGCACTTCCGAGCGGCAGCATGCGCACACCAGCGAAAGGTTCCGGAGGCCAGGTAGTCGGTCAGCGGTGAGCGGCCTTCAGACACATGTATGTTCCATGCCTGAGCTCAGTGCGCGATTGAATGCAGTTTCATACCTGAAGGCACGCAAGTACGGGTGCACCCTTACACAATTCAACGGGATCCACGCAACTTCTCCTGTCCAAACAGATTCTGGCAGAGCGGTGGATGATCGCGAGCGGGAACCAGTCACATCATGAGAAGATCGCGCACAACCCAGACGCTCTCATACCTTTCTCTACTGGACCACGCAACTGTGTCGGAAAGAATCTCGCATTGCTTGAGATGAAGATGGTGACTTGCCATGTTATGCAGAGGTTATCGCTTTGCTTCGCGGACGGATGGGATCCCAGCCGTTGGTGGGACGACCTCGAGGACGTCTTTGTGTCACGGATGGGTCAGCTTCCTGTAATCGTTCGATCGAGATGACAGAAGGGGCACTGGACGCCCGATCACCTCGATGCGGGTACAATGGGACGTTCTGTATATCCTTGACAGGCGTGAATGTGCAACAACAGTGAATTTTAGTGGAGTGACAAATCATTGTCTGACCCGGATGAAACGCAATGAATGATAAAAAGTTACTCCCTGGCGGGGAGTCGAACCCCGCTTTCGCGCGCACCGAAGCGATGACAGGCGCGTGTACTAACCGATATACTACCAGGGACTTCTTTCCTCCAGTTGAGGAACATTCAGAGCAGACCAACCACAAATGCAACAAATACATATACATTGAGGCTAGCTACTCTAAAGACATTCAGTGATGTCCTTCATCCTCCATACACGCACATTCCCATCATCCGAATATGACAGCAACGTTTCATCGTCATCAGTGAACATAAGCATCCGAACCCTCCCATGATGGCCTTCGAGGTCACCGATCAAAGTCCCTGTGAGACTCTCCAGTAGCGTGATGTGTCCGTCCTGTGTACCGGCCGCTAGTACCTCACCAGACCTTGAGTAGGCTAATGCATAAATTGCGCCGCCTTCTCTCTCAGCCTTGTTGAGGATGGCACTGTTCTTGCCAGTACGAAGGTCCCAAACAGCGACAGATCCGTCGACAGACCCTGATGCGACGTATCTGCCATCAGGAGACAAGACCAGTGCCTCAACCGACCTGGTATGTATAGCATGCCAGTCCCATTGGCTACCTGTGCTGGTCTCCCAGATCCGACAGAAACCGTCCAGGGCGCCAGTGACAGCCCATTTACCGTCCGCGGTGAGGAGCATCCTCCAGAAGCCGTCAATGGGACCGTTCATCTGGCTACCTTGCTTCGTCTGTAGGTCCCATAAATAAGCTCCCGAGAATCCGTACGCAATGAGAAAGCGGCCGTCAGGGGTGAAGAGAACGCGTTCTATCTCGCCAAATGGGTGCCTGAATGCGTGTAGGACCTCACCCGAGGTGCTGCTGTACAAGGTGACCGTCTCGGTACTGTGGGCTGTTGCGAAAGTGCTGCCGTCTGGAGAGTAGAGTGCGTGGAGGACCTCGTCACTTCGCCCGGTTGAAATCCAATGTAACGGTTGCAATTCGTCGGGGTCGAGCGACCAAACGCAAATATGTGCGTCCGCAGATCCTGACAGAAGTTGACTGCCATTCGGCGAGAGACATAGGGAATATACGGGCGCGCGGTGGCCTCGCAGGCGGCGGTCGAGCTGCCCAGAGGACAAGTCCCAAATGTCTATGGTTTGTGAGCTGCCGACGGCAAGGTATCGGCCGCCTTCAAAGAGAACCATGGGCACCGAACCTCCGCCTTCTGTACTGCCATGTCGGAGGAGGAGCGTGGGGAACGCGATCGGTGTGTCTTTATGTGGGGCTAAGAAGGAGCCGGCCGGTGGAGGAGGAGGAGGTATTTCATCGGGCTCCTCCCAGGGAGGAATCACCGGCTGTGACTGATCCCAATTGTCTCGGCCCTCGACGATCCAGCCTGTGTCCATCGCGTATGGCTCTTGGTGAGCGGGAAGAGGGTGTAAATATGGTGAGGAGAGGCTCACCAACTACATCTCAGCGTGTATAAGTACTTCTCCCAGTCTAGGTGGCCCTGATGCATCCACAATCAGTAAATCCTGCGCCGTGGCCGTGTGATCAACAACTGTTGTTAAGAGGACAATGCAGCTTATAGAGCACAAGTACAAACCGGAGCGGCCCCAGAGATCATTTCGGTAGTCACTGTGACAGTAACGGGACCACGTTTCTCTTTGGTTCTGAATTCTAGTGGCGCGATTTCGGAGGCCGACTATGATCATGGCCACATGAATGTCCGCACCGTCCGCACAAGTCTTGAATGTTTCTCGGGGGCTAAAGCCATGAAGCGACAAAGATGTGGTACTGTACGCAAGCCTCTCCAGTTTCTGCGGATTTTCAAGCTCGCCATTCTGACGCTTGGGGCAATTCTTCGGGTGGCGTGCTATTGTGGTGCGGACTCAAGCTGAGCCTTCGACTTCGCGTCGATTGCGTCAGTAAGCTGACCATCTACTCCATAATGAGGCGCAGTTTTACAATCCCTGGTAGTATATCGGTTAGTACACGCGCCTGTCATCAATTTCGGTGCGCGCGAAAGCGGGGTTCGACTCCCCGCCAGGGAGTGCATTTTTGCAGCGTTGATTAGCCGTCACGGTCTACGGCTCCGGACGCGATGCGGCTTGTCACGACTCACGACTTTCTACCTTTGCCAGGTTCCTCTTTTTTTTAGCCATCCAGTGCTGGTGCTGAGCTCTGAGCGTAGTGGTCACGACATGCTACGACGCACCGGGGAGCCAAACTCCTTGCACAGAGTCTTCCCCTCTATCTCGCGTCGTCATCGTTTGATGTCGGCACCGTCCTGGTTTTGTTTCGCCACGGACCAGCTCGCTCGACACCTTAATGCACTGTACAATGCAGGGCGTATTTGGGCACAGATAACCATGAACATGTCAAGAAGACTCCTCGCTATCAGGGCTGAGTTTGATTGGAGACGACCTCTGCGCGGCGGTGTGGATGCTTATGCTGTACGGTACGTACGCATAAGCAACTTTGTTTCTGAGACAGCAGCTGAGAGATACCTTGGTGCCTGACAGCGACGACAGGATTGCAAGGGTGCGTTCGTCTGCATAGGCTCACCGATCGTAGCTGCGTCCAGCCCGCCATTGCCCTGCGCCACCCGTCTCGGCTCCCATGTGCAGCAATGCGACCAACTCCCGCTCCAAATTGTCATGGAACCCTCAAATACGTGTAAGCGGTGCCCAAAAATTGCACCGCTTCGTGCATTGTCCCTTTGTTCGGGATTCTCACCCGCAAAACGTGATGTGGCCACCGACGTTTTGACCCTGTGTGGGCCCCGATGTCACCGCATCACGTTTGGTGTATAACTACGGGGCAGGCGTCGTAGGTTGACGTACTCTGTCGCCTGGCCCAACGCGTGTCCTGCCGTCGTCGTTCGTCCTTCTGTCGGTAAACCTCTCGGTGAGTGCTTTCACGGCCCAGGTACGTCCTTTCCAACTGCTTGGAAAATTTCCGTGACTCAGCGACGCCCACCAGTTATGAACTTTTTCAGCTTATTCTATCGCTCCCCAGGCAAGGTTCCGAGTACTCCTTCCCATGCCGCGAACCGATACGCGCCATATCATGCGAAATCTCCTTCGAAGCCATCTCGTTCTCGCGCCGCGCCGCTAGTCCGGTGCAACGCTATGTTCATCGACCCAACCCCATCACCATCTTCACCGGAATCTAGCGAAGGACAGAAGCACGCCTCCAATAACGAAGCACTCCCCAATGTCGACGTCGCCCATCAGACCCGTACCCCTTGTTCACGCCTCGTTCCCCGCCGTGCGGACGACGGCTACGATAGCGCGGGCGACTACACGTGTTCCAGCGGCAGCGAGAGCGAAGACGAATCTGGGCCATACACTCCTCAGGACACCTGCTCACTACCATTCGAACTTGGACAGGAGAAGATGAACGATTCTCACGCAGCTCCCAGTGCCAACGAACCGAATGCGGCGGACTTGAAGAGGAAGCTGGAAGAGTCTGTCAGACAGCTGGAGGAGCAACGGACCCAACTAGACCAGGCCCTAAAGGCCGCTAGCGATGCGGAAGCTCGAAGGGAAGAGGAGGAGGCGCGTCTTCGCCGGACGATGGAGACCTACAACTATAAGATACAGACCCTCCAGACAATGCGCCACGAGGAGCAAGTCGAGGCTGAGAGACAGCAGAAGGAACTGGCGACCACTATCGAACAGCTGACCAGCAAGCTCGACGACGAGAAGTGGCGATCGCAGAAGGCCATAACCGAGCTGCTCGAATGGAAGAAGAGGGCTGACGACGCGGCCCAAGAATGCGAAAGGATCCGTGCGGAGTGCATGGCCGCTCTCCAGGATCGGGAAAGAGTCTGCGCCTCCATGCAGGAAGAGATCCTCAGGCTGCAAGGAGAATTGCAACGTCTACGCCCTCCGCCGCATCCAGAGCCTATGGACGAACACGCCCTGCTTCGGTTCAAGTTCCAAGTCTACGAGGAGAAGTGGCACGCGCTGAAGACCAACCCGATGCTCTTCAACCTCCAGTTCTCCCATATGCCCTGGCCCGTGCAGGACGAAAGGCTCCTTGATGATCTTGATAACTTGACACACGACGCCATCCAGAGCTTCATCATGCACGAATACCGCCCGAGCCCATTGCTACCTTGAAGCCCCGGGACAGGATCAAGGCAGAGATATTGCGCTTCCATCCCGACAAGTACACTGCTGTCTTGCGTAAAGTTCATCCTGATGACCAACAGAGATGCCAGGCTCTTGCTGAGCGTATCACTCAAATCCTGAACGATCTTCTTTCCGCCTCTGAACGGTAACTCACTTCTAGGCATCCCTCGGTCTCGCCGTTTACTCGCTATGCATCTCAACTCATCAATCTATGGCTATCTTACGCGCTCTATGTCTTACTACATGCCCCAATGATCAATGCTGCCTTATGCGACCTCTGCCTACGACCGAAGCCCGTTGATGCTCGTGAACGCCCCGCGTCTGACCGACAGTCACGGCGCCCGTGCGCGAAAGTAGATTGCTATGAGTACGTCTTCCCAAAACTATATGTTATCGACTGCGGTTTCACCAAATATCGCCCTTGTCGTCAAATGTGTAGCGTGGAGGAACACGACTTACGTACCGTGCACTTGTCGAGATCCTCGTGGTGGTCTGCCCACGCTAATATCTTATTCGTTGCTAGGTACTAGCCATGGAGCGCAGATAGCGCTGATGTTGCCACGGCGTCCGTGCAATGCACACACATCTATAACCCTGGGATGTCCTCGTCGTCGGTGTCTACGAGTAACACGCCTCTTATGTCCGCCGTGACGCCCGTCGTCAGGCTCTCTCTTCGCTCTGAGAGCGATGCTCTTCTCTTCTGCCTGTCTGTCGTTGCTAGTCTTCTTTCTGACATTGAGTATGAGCCAGGTCATCCGGGTTGATGACGCCGACGCGAGAGTCCGTTATACGGGGCAGTGGTTTCCTGGAGGGCAGCCACCCCAAGAGTACAATGGGTGAGTAGACCGGCTTCGCGTGCGTATGGGTTGGCTAACATATTATATTGCAATGTGTTTAGCACAACCCATGGCGCGATATCAAACGGCTCTACATTATCTTTCGCTTTTAAGGGTGAGTAGTCCGTGCCTCTGCGCAGAATGGTCTACCAACTCCACACCAGGCACAAACGTCGCGCTCTACGGCACAGTGGCCCCGGTTCAGTCAGGCACTGACAACAAGACCACCACGGCGCTATACGTCCTGGACGACGCGACCCCAGTCACGTTGACTGCTCCGGCATCTCTGACAACCCAGTACGGCTTCCCCTTTTACAAGTTGCCACCGCTCTCCGACGAGCAACATACGTTGGTTGTGACCGCCACCGATGTCGTACCGCTTAATACGTTGTGGGTCGATTATATCGAGTTCGTGCCTTCGAATTCGAGCTCTATCAGCTCTGTCACGTCGCCCTCGTCAACTGCTTCTCTTCCGGGTCGGCTCCGCCCGCATCGCCCAGCAACGGGGGTGAGTCCGCAGACAATGGGATTCATCATCACCGTGGCGGAGACCATTCTGGGACCATCGTCGCCGCCGTGCTCGTCCCCATCATAGTGCTCCTCGTGCTGGCAATCGCCGGCCTCTTCTTCTGGTGGCGTCGCCGATTCGCGCGTCTGAGCCGCGCACAAGGCGAGTACGACAAGGAGGGAGGAATGGTCGACCAGTCCAGGCTCAGCGGTAAGTCTAGCGAATCTCACGCTTCGTGCTACCGCTGACGCGCGTGGCCCCAGGTTGTCCGGATGCTTACATTGTCAATCCGTACACGGTGGGCGAATCCTCGGCTTCTCGCGTCCGTTTCTCGAAGGAGGCGGTGCAGGTCCCTCAGGAAGCTGTCGGGGAGCGTGTGATAAGTACTGTGACTGCTGGACAGTCTCGCGCAGCCGTTGAACCGGAGCAGGAGCCTCCTCCAGCGTATGTGGGAGCGTAGTCAAGCCTGACATCGTTCTTGTCGCACCCACCCGTTGTCGGGCTATGAGCCTCATTGTCTCTCATGTAAACTTATCACACAATTCGTTATCGCAGATGTCGTTGGAAGAGTACAGCCGTGCATTCCGATGTATCCTATGCGCCAGTACATGCTATACAGGTGGTGTTACAGTGTTTCCGTTGTGCTTCTTCAGAATTGACCGTCGTTCTGGTCGTAGGTATCGTGGAGCTGCCTGCGAGCTAATGGAGAATCGTCAGCACCTACGTCGTGACCGCGCAAAGCAAGATGTACGTACCCTCGTACTTGGCCTTCTCCCTGTCGACGAAGTCAAGACCCTTGGTCTCGACCTCGCGGTCGATGAAGGCACCCGCGAAGCCAGCCAGGAGCTCCTTCGCCTCAGCGTGGCTCGCGGGCTTGCCATTCTCGGCGCAGTGCCTCTCGTAAGCCTTGGCAGCCTGACGAAGACGCGATCAGTCCCTCCCGTATTGGCACGACCGGCGACGGCGAGTCTTACCTCGTAGGACGCAGCGCCAGCAATCAGCTCGTGCGAGAGCTCAGCCTGGTGGGGGCTGTCGTACTGCAGCGGTAGAGGTCAGCGAGTTGCACGACTTCGCAGACGGGATAAGGACACGTACCGACTGGTACTGGTTGTAGGCCTGAGCCTGGTCAGAGTCGCCGCCGAACCAAGAAGACATGTTGACTGAGTCGGTAGTAGTGAGTGTAGGGGTTGAGTTGTTGGTTGGATGGAAAGTGTGAGAGGTGCTTGACAGGAGGCAGGCTGCGCAGCTGGTGCTTTTATACCTTGTCCAGGCACGGAAGCCAGCGCTGACGACATGGTAGACCAAAGTTCCACTTTCATCATAGCGTCCGCGAACGGTCGGTGCTCGCAGAGACGCACCTGTTATCCGGTGGTGTATCACCATGGCTATGCCAGCTTAATCTATTTTGGGGCTCCATTAATCCACCGGCATTACCCCACATCGCAGCCTGGGTGTGATCTGTCCGGACACCTTTCCTCTCCGATGAGCAGACTCGTGTTGAGAAGGCCGAACGAGGCTAGAATCCTGCCACTGCCTACACAACGTTATCGAACAGGCAGGCCTGACCTGACCTGCCTGGGAACATCGATGAGCTTGAGACGCTTCCGCCTCAGTGTTGGAGGGACACTGGAGGACTTGACCGTGACGCAACTTGCCGACTACGCGCATGCGATGCACGATTTGGAGCAAGTGCATGGCGACGAGTGCCACAGCAAATTAATTATGGACCTGGAGGTTGGAGGGTGGAAGATGACTGCGAGGCTGAAGTTGGCTCTGCACCACAGAGGGTCCTTGGTTTGTTCCTATCGATGCCTGCAACGCGCCTCGAATATGTTCCGTGACGTCAGCACGCGTGCAGTCGCGACATCCATGTCCAATTCTGCAACACGGAGACTCAGCAAGCACAGCCGACCAGCGTTGAAGGTGACCACTCACTGCTTTGCACTTCGATAACCTGCAATGCATAAATTGACATGCGTACGGCTTTGTTGCACAACTGCTGCAAGTGCAAACCTTACAAGGCCTGCCGCGCAGCGCGCGCCACGTCAGTACTCCCTCCGCGATGGTGCCTTGGAGCTCGCACCGGGTGGGTGAATTGGAGGCTCATAAACACCGCGAACGACATGCAGTGTGCCAAGAAAGATGGAGTGCAGTCCTGCGTGGTGTCTGATTGCCGTGACGGAAGGATCGACCGGTGTGCTTGGCTGGAGATCCTGGGGTCAAACAGTCGCCCACAAGCACAACCCCGCCAAGAAAGTTCCCTCCTGCAGACATCAAACCGAAGGGACCGTTTACAAGTATACATTCCATTGGTATTCCATTGTTACGACAGTAGTGTGCCCAAATATGTGATGGTGATCAGAGTCCGGACCCGAAGATGAGAGTGCTACATTTAGTTGTTGTATTGCTGGTCGTACATGCTCTCGAGCTGCTCGCGAGCTGCGGCGCAAGATCTACGTCAGCATTGAGTCAACAGTAGGTGCAAGGGATGAGCGTACCTTGCCACTTGGCCTTCTCCTTGTCAATGAAGTCAAGGCCGCGGGTCTCAACCTCACGGTCGACGAAGGCACCGGCGAAGCCAGCCCTACAACAGTAGAATGAGCGAGAGTCATAGTGTGAGCGGGGCTTCGTGCAACGTACAAGATCTCCTTGGCAGTAGCGTGGTCGTCGGGGCGGCCGTTCTCAGCGCAGTGGTTCTCGTAGGCCTTGGCAGCCTGGGGCGGATGACGTGTCAGCGATACGCGGGCGGACCCTAGGACGAGGAAGGGGCCCACCTCAAAGGCAGCAGCGCCGGCAATGAGCTCGTGGCTCCAGGAAGCCTCGTGGGGCTTCTCAGTGACCTGGACATCAGGGCGAGTCGTCAGCACGCCATACGCACGTCGGCGAACGGTGCACTCACGGTCTGGTAGTAGGTGGCCTGCTCGGAGTCCTCAGCGAACCAAGACATAATGATAGTAGTGTGTAGGGAGTAGATGTGTGTGGGGTGAGTGTAGTAGTTGTGATGAGGCCGCCACGTCCACCCCCTGGCTCTTATATACGCTGAAGGCAGCCGCGGCCAGGCCGTTCGTCGAGCAACGTTCGCCTATAATTGGATATGCATAATCAGCTTTCCGGGGCGTGCTAGATCGCACTGCCCCAGAGACACAGCTCATCAACGCGAGTGCTGCGCTGGCAGTCGGGGAACGCGACGATAATGGTTGATAATATGATCGATTGTGTCGATAACATAACGGTGCCCTGACCGTTGCTATCCGACCTTCTGGGTAGTGGACGATGGTCGTCCGGAGTACGCAGATGACCGTGATGCTATGCTGCGCGAAGGTCTCGCCAAACGACGAGGGACGCACAATCAGTCGGGTTTAGGGTCCGTTACGGACACAAAGCATCCCATCGAAACGTCTGGAGAGATAAATATACCCATGACCGGCGCGTGCATGTAGTGCTTACTGCAACGAGTTACGATGATCACCTTTGCTGAAAGTCGAGATTGAGAGGTGGCAGAAGTCACAAGAAGTTACGGGCCGTGTGCATATACCCGTCATACGTACAGAATATGAGAGAAACGCACCATGTGCTGCGCGACTGTTCGCAGCATGCGTCCCTCGACGCATACGTGGACCTATCGCCTACAGAGCTGTGCAAAGCTAGAGCTCAGTTAGCTCTGGTTAGCCTTTAGGGGAGAGAAACAGGCGATCGACTCTCGGAGTGATCTGCAACAAGACACGAATTATCGCTTATGCGGCACGGGCCGAAGAACGACCTGAGGCACGTAAAAGCTGTCCTTGTGAAAGGATAACGGTCAAAGGACGGAGCGGTGATCCAATTGCAGCGAAGGAAGTGCGAGGTGCAACGACAACAAGGACGACAACGTGACACAAAACTAGTGTTGCAAGTATGGACGGAGTAAATAGAAAGATATATATCAGTCTGCGTAGATGCGGAAATTTTTGTTAAGTGGGTATTACTAGTGCATGCTCTGACTACTCACATACGAGGGTAGTATACAACTAAGTTGCCGAACCAGTATACTGTTGATAGAGTTTGTCAACGAAGCCTGGATCAGTCTACGAGGGCACACGTCAGCAAGTCGAGCAGTGCCGAGAGACGGGGCTGCTTACATAGATCAGTGACATGAGTTCCTGCATGAACTCTTTACGTGAAAGGTTCCGCGCTGGAGCTTTAGGATGGGCGGCCAACGTATGGAGGATAGCTTCACGGGCCGCGTCCGCTGTACTCTTCTCCCGAGTTCCGTTGGGAGTTGAGCGGTCGTGGTCGAGTGTTGCGTCGCCACCACTGACCTGCTGGGCGGACTGATTGGCTGCGGACTGCAATAGCGCAGCTACGGACAGCGACGTCCCGCTCGTGGAGGTGACGCCATTCACGGTGACTTGTCCCTTCGTCGGATCGTCCCAACCGTTCTCGATGGCTTCGCGCTCCTTCTGTCTCTCTGCTGCGCGCTCCTTGCGGGTTTTCTTCTTCTTCTCGCCACCTTTGGCTTGCTTCTGCTTCTCTTTAAAGAGTGAGGGATCGCTCAGCGCCCGAGTATCCGAGAAATCGAGCTCGACGACGTCAGCATCAGACCCGTCGTTGTCGTTCAGGGGCGCCCGGGGATACGGCCACAGCTCGGAGTCCGCGGAGAAAGGAATGAGAGAACGCGCTCGTTGCGCAGGATCAGCGGCGGTAGGATGCGGGTTCGTTGAAGGCGCGTCTACGGGTTTGGAAGATGTAACGGAACTGGCTGCTGCCGCATTGAGTAATGTCGCCACGGATAGCTGGCCATTGGGCATTGGCGAAGTCGAACCAATGCCTCTTGCATGAGCGCGAGGCGTGACGTCGCCTTGGCTGCTTGCGGCCACGCCGTTCTGAGGTACAGTGAGGTGAGCTGGGCCTTTGGCGAGAATAGCAGGGTCTTGTGGGGGCTCAATAGCAGTGTTCGGTACGGAAAGGTCACCCTCTGAATTACCACTCGACTCGTTGTCGCCGTCATATCGCACATTGGCTGAGCGATGCGAGCTACCCGAGCTAAGAGCAGTCGACGACGCACGAGAGCCAGCCGAGTTCGGGCCGAGTCCTAGGAGCGACGAGATGACATTCTGGGTAAGGATCTGAGGTAATGCTGAGGATTGAGGCTTCGGTGAGACGATCTGGATGTCCTCGGGCTGCGACGGAAGACGAGGAGCCTGTGGCGTTTGGTTCTGAAGATGAGGAGTGGGCGCGCCGTTAGTGGGTTGAGAGACAGAGGCGAAGATTGAGTCGAGAAGTGCTAGCCCGCGCGTTGAGGTACTCTGAGGCAGGGTGGCAGCTGGTTGAGAGGGTATTTGAGGAGGAACTACTGTAGAGCTCGGTCCAGTAGGTTGACGAGTGACATCGTGTCCTTGCAGAGCAGCCAACAAGCTCTGCACGGACATGTTGGGCGTGGCCGAGGACGCGGGTACAGCATTCGGAGAGGACTGTAACTTCGCAAAGAGTTTGTCGACTTCTGAGGAAGTGCCAGCTGGCCCATTTCCGTTCGTCGTGTTGCGACCGAAGTCTGAGTCGGCGGTGAGTCTTGGTTCTACTGCAGGAGATCGGTGACGTACCATGGCTTTGACCACTCCTGTGCGATATCTCCATCTGACCATTGGGAGGAGGAGGAGGGGGAGGACGTCCGGGACCGTACCGGTACTGCTCAGGATAGGGAAGACCTTGCTTGACGTAGGTGTGCAAGCTGTACGGAAACATGAGTAATAAGACTCGAACCCCCAGAATCAAGCCAATCTACCGTGTCATGACGTCCTTCAGAGATTCAATTCGACCATCCTGAGGGAACTGCCAGATCCCCAATGTGACCGAGGTGCCTTTCTTGTACTTCTCGGGCTGACCTGGCTGCGGAGGTTGCTCCGGTTCCTCAGGAAGCGAGTAGTCCTTCGCAAATTCCTGATCAAACATAGGACGGAACTGAGGGGGTAAGGGGAAGGGGAGATTCATGGCAACTCGCTTCTTCGTGAAGTCGGAGTAGTATCGATACATGAGGTAGTTGCCCAGGATCTCGACGTCATCCTCAGGGTAGATTCGTCTGCTGTAGTCGCCTGTTCCTAAGCGATTGAGGATGTAGAAACCGTACACAGGTGCGTCCGAGCTGAGGATGGATATCAACTATCTGAGCTGCAAGTGCACCGGCTCGCAACGTACTGCTCCACGATGAAGATGCTGCCTTCATAACCTTGTCTCTCCCATTTCTTTGTCTTGCCGTTGAAGTTGTACAAACATACATGACTGAACTGATCGAGGATAGAAACTATGGAAGGGTCGCGGCGTTTGATAACATTGAGGTTGTGCTGGTAGATGGAGTCGAGTGCGAGCACGAATTGTTTCTTGAGCTGTGGAGAAGCGGTAGGTGCTCTTGCGATGTTGTTGCTAGCAGATACATTGGATGTTGAGCGGGGTCGTCTAGGAGCCATTATAGATACACAAAGAGCACGACGGGCACAAAACCGAGGCGGAGAGAGTGAGAGCAGGTCAACCCACGAAAGCGTCCGCCATCGACGTCGAATCGTTCACACGGCACGTGCACTCGGCGTCTTGGCGCTTGCTCCTTGCCCTCAACCTTCTCGCCGACGCCTCTCGTCTCGTACTCAGAGGCTGCCGAGGTCCAGATATGCACCTACATCGGCATCTATGGTGCAACAGTGCCACTGCTGAGGCTCTCCGCATCGTCCGGAACGTCATATACTCGAACCCGAAGCCTCTCACAGCTCATGAGGTCTACAAGCTTGCGCTGAAAGAGCCCTCGACGGTCACAGGGAAGAACCCAATCAAACACGAACGTTCCACTGGCGAGAAGGTAGAACACGATGGTCCACTTCCGCCAAATATCGACCACCCGGTTCGTTCGATGAGGTATGTACGATTCTGGATCACTTGCAACAAGTGCACTGAAGCGCGTGTAGCTATTTGAAGAAGTCTATTCTTCCGACGCTCGCAACGAAGAAAGAGATCGAAAAGGTCCATGCTATCTCGACTTTGACACCAGAAGAGGTCGAGCAGCGTCTCAAAAACTTCTCGAAGGCGCAGCGGAGAACAGCAAATATTCAGACGTCGAAAGACGTGTGGGTCTGGCGGCCGAAGGCGCCTCAACCAACTCCCAAGCCGAAGCCTGCAGTTGAGGTGTTCGGGAAGGAGGTCGGTGTAGGTGAAGATTGGGGCCACTTGAATAGACGCAGAAGAAGG
The DNA here is from genome assembly GCA_001910725.1 of Phanerodontia chrysosporium. Taxonomy (NCBI): domain Eukaryota; kingdom Fungi; phylum Basidiomycota; class Agaricomycetes; order Polyporales; family Phanerochaetaceae; genus Phanerodontia; species Phanerodontia chrysosporium. The sequence continues at coordinate 1,150,721 of MJGA01000008.1, forward strand.
GCGAGGGAGGAGAGCGTAGCCAGGGACGTGCGATGGCTCCGGGAACTCGAGAAGGTCAAGCAGGAGGCCCTCACGCAGTCTTTATGAGCATACCGTTCGATATGTTTTCCATGCTTTACACGCGTCCGTGCTTAAGTGGTGATTGACTCTCCTGCCACTCTCCTACCGGACTTCATCTCAGTAGTTGGGACAAGGTTTGAGCGGTAGTTTCCGGCGGAATGCGAGGTGCTCGATTGTGACACGCTGCATGCAGGTTGCGCACCATCTCGAATAGAACAGGTGTTACAGGCAGCATGTGTGGCGGAACCCGTGTACTAGCATTGTCTAGTCTAAGCTGACGTAGTCGCAGCCTCACTCGATGACGGTGCTTCTGGCTGCAAAACGAGGTTCCCGAGACGTGGTGGTGTTTTGCGGTCAATGAATTCCATGATAGTGGGGAGCTTGTCGCTTGCGAGACGCATAGCTATAAATGTTGTTCAGTAACCAACAAATTCATTTCAATCGGAAGGCTTACCATCGCGTGCCAGCTCCTCTCGAACAGGAGTGCCGCCGATCTCGAAGAGTACGCGACCCGGCGCGACACTGCGCACGTGAACTCCAGTCAACCGCAGATAACGCCTATGGACCGATTCACTCACCGGGTCGCCCAGAACTCGAAAGTTCCCTTGCCCTTACCCATACGTGTTTCGTTACCCTACACAACATGACTGCACGTTGAGAGTTGTTCCAGATTTGAGACTGCGTGACAGACCTTTATGCAGACAGGGATATCGGGAAAGACCCTCATAAAGATCTTTGCGCCTTTAATAGGCTTGATCTTCTTACGAATAGCGTCCTCGGCGGCGAGGAGCTGCTTTTGCGTGATACGAGCACCGTTTCCCTTGATCCGGATGCCCCACTCTCCGAAAGCGAGAGTGGTACCCTTGGTAGACCCGCCAGTGGGCACAGGAATCTTGCCCTTGTGACGCTTCAGCCATTCAACATGTCGTGGTTGTAGTTGAGACCGGAATCGCGCAAATGTGAGGCCCAGGTGCGGGCTGTTGAGAGGAGGAGAGACCGAAGGTGCTGCTGACGGCCTGCATGCCGAGAGCAGCGACCGGGAGGAGGACAGGAAGTTCATGACTGTCCGGAAGGAAGGTCGGAGCGGAGAGACAATGACTGACGCTGGAGAAGCATGTCTTACCCGGTCAGTGAAGTGGCTTACCTGACTTCAAACTGTTTGAAGCGCAGTAAGAACCAGTTGTTACTCCGCCTAGTTCAAGCCTTACACGCGGCGTCACTTCCAGCTTGTCCAAGACCATCACCACTGCTCCTCCAAGCTCGCACGGCGTTCCAACATTGGGATATCATGAGCGACAGGAAGAGGGCGTTTGAAGGCAATGGCGACTCTGGGGTCGCCAAAAAGGCCAGGAGGTGCGTAGACTCACGGTGCAAGTTCAGATTGTAGCTAACTCATGTTTATCCCAACAGCGAAGCTGTGAGTGTCCTTCCTTCTCTTCTGTAAGGTGAATTCGCTTCTTACCGTGTATACCACATGTCCTATAACCTGTTGTGCCATTCAGAATACACCTCATGCTCAGTCCCCAGCACCTTCAGTAAGTGTCAGTCCCGCTAATACATCCGTTCTTCTAACATGGCTGCCTGCAGGCTACTGCGGATCTCATTGCTCAGAAAAGGGCCGAGATAGCTGCGAAGATAGCCGCTATGAAGAAGGGCGCGCCTTCCACATCTACTTCTACGTCCGCAGTCGCGACTCCGAGCCCTGTGTCAACGCCGCCTGTACCTGCTACCCCGCATTCAGCTTCTCCCACACCAGGTGGAACACCCACAGATGATTTGGCTCGGCGCGTTGCCGAAGCGAAGAGGCGAGTGGCGGAAGCTCAGAGCAAGCTTGCGGTGAAGGATAACCCTTACATGGTGTGTGACAGACGTGTCTCTTTGCCGCAGTATATTGCTGACATGTTTTCAGAGTCTGGCTCAAGCTAGCAAGAGCAAGAAGCAGCCAACTGTCGAACCGACACAACAAGGCGCTGGTTTGAAGATGGCTGCTCATCCTCTGCTCTTGGATAACACGCCAGTCGCTCCGCAATCCAAGAAGGATCGCTACAAGCCTATGCAGCCGAAGTTCGCCTCTATCAAGGCTAACGTCCGGAATGCACCGACACCTCCCCCAGCTCCAACACCTGTGGTATCAGTTGAAGTTACTGCGAATCCGTATGCTTCGGGCGCGGCGACGCCTGATAGTGGCTTCGAAGGTGCTCCGAAAGAACGCGTGGGTCGCCAATTCCGTTTCAACCCCAAGGGCAAGTACGTGCAGATTGCAAACCAAATACGCCAAGAGGCCCAACTTGAGCAACTTAAGCAGAGGATTGCCGAGAGCGCGAAGAAAGCCGGCTTGGACACAGAGTTCGAGACGCTTGAGAAGAACATCCGGGTGCGTCGGCCTAGCTTTGACTTGCTATAAGCATCGTCTAATGTCCTCCAATAGCGCGAGCCACCCCCAGAGGCGGAGTGGTGGGATGCTGCGCTGCTTCCGAACAAGACATATGACGACTTGGCGCTTGGCATGGAGAACTTGAATATCCGCAACCAAGGATCGCCGATTACAATCTACATTCAACATCCTATCCCAATTCCCGCTCCCGGTGACAAGAATAAGCACGCCCTTAAGCCGCTTAAGCTCACCAAGAAGGAGCAGAAGAAGCTGAGGAAGCAGCGCAGGCAGGCAGAGCTGCAAGACAAGCGCGACCGCATTCGTATGGGCCTCATTCCCCCTGACCCACCAAAGGGTAAATAATCTTGCAATTCGTGTAACACATTACTGACATATAGAATAGTCCGACTGGCCAACCTGATGAAGGTACTTACGTCGGACGCCGTTCAAGATCCTACTCGAGTAGAAGCTCGCGTGAGACGCGAAGTCGCGATGCGCAAGCATCAGCATGAGAAGATGAACGCCGAGCGTAAACTAACGGACGAGCAAAGGCGTGAGAAGATCGAGCTGAAGAAAATGGAGGAAGAGAAGAAAGGAATTTGGGGTGCTGTATTTAAGTGCGTATACTTCACGTCAGCACGTAAACAGCATATTGACGAAGAGCTTTCAGGGTCAAAACACTTTCCGATCCTTCACATCGCTTCAAGGTCAGGAAGAATGCGGAACAAATGAACCTCACAGGGGTGTGTATCTTCCACCCGCAGTTCGCAGTGGTCTACGTCGAAGGCGCACACAAGTTCATCCGGCAGTACAAGCGTCTGATGCTACATCGTATCGCGTGGACAGAGCGTGCACGCGAGCGCGGCAACGAGGATGTCGAGCTGGACGAGGGCGACGAGGGCGAAAACGGCAACGGAACTGACAAAGGCAAGGCTCGCTCTGTCACACCTGCTGTCGAAGGAGAAGCTGTCTCCCTCGAAGACAACAAATGTTGGCTCGTGTGGGAGGGTCAGCTCCGCGACCGGTCGTTCACGAACTTCAGGCCGAAGAGTTGTCCCACAGATGCTGCTGCGAAGGAGGTGCTTGGAGCGAAGCTTGCAGGATATTGGGACCAGGCAAAGAACTGGAAGCCGGAGGAGGAAGAATTGTTCTGATACTATGATATGCACTCCGATGTTATACATCTTGTCCTATGTCGCTTTATTACAGCTTGCGTCAATATGTCTCCTTGCCCCACCCGGATTTCCATTTTGTGGAAGGAGTTCCATATCGTTAGCCTCTTCTAATTCTTTTGCTGCTCTATAAATGTCCCGTGTATCGTCTGGGTCTTGACGGCACCGACCCTTGTATGCGCAATCGCTGGTTGGCCGCAGGGCGCTAAACGCCACGAAGCCGCCGAGTGCAATTCCACGTATGGCAAGTCCTGTAATTCCATTGCGGAAGCAGGCGTCCGCGACGACCATCCGATAGGTCCATCAGCGCATGTCTCTATGACGAGACCGACTCCGCTACACATCAAATTTTTCTCTATTGAGTCAGACCCATCCGGGGCATTAACGTAAGCACACAGGGCTCTCTAGCAGTCGGAACACCGTGGAAGAACACCGTGACAGAGGCCCACTCCTCCGTGCGGGACAAAGCGTCCAGTACAAGTTATCTAAATCGTTGCGGAATACGCCTCGTGCGCGAAAGTTGACAACAGTGGCTCAACCTGCAGAGTGGCCGCAACAGGAGGTCTTCTTCTCGGGTCGCTCATAGAGCATGTTCTAGGCCGTGAAACGTGTTTACGAACAAACGCTTCACATGCGGCATGTTAAACGAGTGGCGTTGCTAGGGACTGGCCATACCTGCGCTTTAGAAGAACAATGGGAATTCTGGGGTACACTCTTCGCGCGCCGCTGTGATATCAGGAGCAATTCTGCACATATAAGCAGGGCCGTCATTGAGCTCTCGTCAATTCTCAAGCCGTGAAGCACCCACCAGCACACGCGACCCTATCGCAGCTATCGCCCCAACTAGTCAGCACCGCAGAAAGCCCCAAGATTTACCACGATGATTCAGGGCGTAAAACGCAAACGCGTTAGCCTTGGCAATACTGATGACCAACCTGGAGAGACCCCTCCTGGGGTGCCATACACGGTGTCACCTTCAAAGGCCCGGCGTACTGTGGCCCGCATCAACGGTGAGGTTACCCCACGGCGCTCTCCACGGCGTGTGCACCACAACGCATGCTCGGTCCCTCCAGTGGAGCCGTCCCAAGTTTCCAAAGTGCGGACCCCAGCGTCCAAGAGACGCAAGTCGGAGCGGGCCACCCCACAGGCGCCTCCGGTTCCCAAAGACAACGCAAGCTTCTCGCTGAAGTCACCGACGAAGCCGAAGGAAGTACAGATGGGCGAGAACGGCGAGGACGGTCAGTCGCTCGCGTCGAACATGTCGGTGGTTTCGGAGAGTACCGTCAAGGCGAAGGGGAGAGAGATGTCTGTAGATGAGGAGACCGTACGTGGCGGGCCTCACGACAACGAAGGCGGCACCGAGCTCTACCGGCCACCGCCTGGGAGGGCATACGTTGGGAGGCCACCTCCGGGGCTGCAAGCAACTGGACAACCTCGTCGGGTTCTGCAACACGACCAAAATTCTCCAGTAGCCAGTAGCTCTCGGGACGTCCACATGCGCGAACGCTCGGTGACACCGGTCTCGACAGGCCAGCGCATGTACATCGGCTCCAACGTTCCGCTGAAGATCCACGACGTCTTGGCTAGGGCCCGCGACCGCGATGGGGACGAAGACATGCGCGAGGCCACTCCCACTCCGTGTCCTGCTGTCGAGTCGTCTGACATGGACGGCGAGTCTGTCCACTCTGTCAAGACCGAGACATCGTACGTCATGGTCCCCCGTTCGCTTGTCCAGCAGCACATGGCGTGGTACTTGGCCAAGAATCATTGAGGTTATGCCGTATGACAATTTATACCTTGTACGCTGGTGAGTATGGGGCGTTCAGATCTCGCTATTTCAACTCCTACTTGCCTGTTAGTATTTATTACAACTTGCATGTGTCGCCTCAATATATGATTTTGACTGCTTGATAGATTTTGTTTGAGTCCTTCGCTCGCGTTATACTTCATCGACTAAGCTGAGATCAGCTCAGTAGGAGATTGAACGTGAAGGTCACAAGGTAGTTTTTGCTATATCCTGCATGAGCGTATCGGTAACAATGGACAGTCCATTATCGCTTTGACGGGCAGCTGCCCCAAGTCGGACGCACCTACACCGACACATCTTCGTCGAGAAGAGAAGCGCACAGTAAGAGAGCACCGGGTTGTTGGCTGCACTTCGAGCTTTTCCGTTGCCCAGGTAGCTGTCGAGATGAAGGTAGAGGACAAGGAGCGTGTGTCTCAAGCGCCGAATCATCCTGAATTGCATTGCACAATCACACACAACATGAATCCATTCAAATAGTTGATACATCGGAAGATTACTAGCAACAGCTTCAGATAAATTACACTCTAATGAACCAAGAAAGAGAAAGAGTTACAACAATGACATCAATCCATTTCAGTACGAAACCCGAGATAACCCAGAACGCTGTACAAAGGACCGCCTAGCACGACCGCAGCGGCGAGTCCACAGGGTACGTGATCGCCGTCGCGCTGAGCAGCGGTGCGAGGCTCGGCACGGGGTCGAGGAACTTCGCGTCCATCGGGCTGATGTACTGCGTGCGGTGGTACGACGTCTCGGGGAGCGGCTCGACGAACTGCTCGCCGCAGATGAGCGCGAGCGCGTCGTAAATCGTCTTCTTGTAGCGGTCTATGCAAGAGTTAGGCAGGCGTAGCGAGCAAGAACGGGACAGGACGTACAGGCGATAGGCATCCGCTCGCCGGCTTTGGCGAGCATGGAGCTGGGCGTGGGTTAGCAGAGGAAAATTCGGCGAGAAAGAGCGGACGTACTGGACGAAACATATCTCTGAGTGAAGGACGAAGATTTGGTCGAGGTTATTAGTGTCAATAGCAATCTTCAGGAACTCGATCATGGCGCGCCCGCGAAATTCCAAGAGAACTGCGTGCAATGTTTAGTTTCGTGGATGGCTAATGAGCGAAGGGAAACGTACATAGACGAGTTGATCCATGAGCGAAACGTCGTAGCTGGTCGCGGACAGGCTGTACATGAGGTCGAGGATGGCACGGGCGGCTTTCGAGATCTGGTGCAGCGAGGGGCACATCGGGTCCTTGACGTTGACATGCGGGTCGTGAAGGAGCAATACCGCACTGCATACGAATTGAGAACTCTTTCAGCCACAGAATACTCGGCGGCACTCACAGATGCGCCCCAGAGCACGCCGCGAACAGGTGTGGGTCGACGGTCCCGTCCTGGATCGGGTCGCGGAGGTGCGGCGGGAAGGACGCGCGGAAGGAGAGCACGGTGTGGTACAGTTCCTGAAACGCGGGCGCGTCGCGCGGGTCGTACTCGGCTTCCTTGTCCGACGGGCTGTTCGACGGCGACGAGTATGCGGCGTCGCCCGCGTAGTAGCGACCTTGAACCGGCCGTTGAACGTCTTCACTCGCGAGAGCAACATCGTCGTCTTCAACCAGAGTATGAAGCTGTCGGTGCGCTCGGGTGGATGCGTGAGCAACACGTCCCGGTCGTGCGACCACTGTCGCTCCGTTGGCGGGACTCGTATCTAGGCGAATGTTAGTGCGTTTCCAATACGGTCCGATCTGGACGCACTCCAAGTTCAAACTGGTCGCCCGGAGGGGAAGCATCTGATCGATGTCATTATCATCGAGGGCAAGTGCGAAGCCATTGCTCGAGGATTGTTCTCGTTCAATTGCATATGCTGGACGCGCGAAGTCAGCACCTGTGCCAATTCCTCCAGCGAAACGCAATGACGCACCTAACCAGAATGTGTTCCTCCTCGTCTCCTCGTCCACCAGCGATGGTGCCTCCGGCAGAATTTCCTCTTTCTTCCCTAGTGTGATCTTCCTCGGGACGGTGCATGGAATGGTTCTGCCTTGATCAGGCCCACAGCGTTGCAATAGCGCAGGCTGGTGCCTGCAGCCAAGTAGGACTGGATACGCAGATGAATGGAATGTTCGATGCATAGAGGAAGTTGGACTTACTTCGGACCATCTGCCTTGATTCAGGTACCACCAAGTGATAAGAATTTGCGCTGCAAGCGGTCATACTCAGCTCGAGAAGAAATGGTGCTCAAATGGCCAAAACCCACCTTGTAAGCTTTCTATCAGGCGTTCTCCCATGTCAATGTTGTAGTCTTGCTCCATCTTCGCAAACTTAATATGCTGCTCCGCGAATGAATCCGGACGCGCAGCCTGCCTGCGCCAGCGCCCTGTAAAGATCTCATCTTCATGATAGCATGGTGTGAGTACGTCGGATGCCACAGATAAGGTACAAACGTTCACGTACACGGGAAAAATCGACTGGTGTGTATCGGCGTCGGCGCGATTTCCGCAGTGTACATGCTCCCGACCGCGCATATCGCGTGCAGCACAACTGCGGGCGGGAAGCGCGGGTCGGTCGGCGGGAGGTCGAACGACGACAGGAACGTCGGGCCATGAAACAGCCGGCCCGCATGTGTCCAGAACGCAAAGAACGCGTGCACGCTGCGACGGCGTCAGTGGCGTGCGGCCACACACGGAGATGACTCTCTTACAGATGGCGGGTCACATCAGGGTTTGGCAGATTAGGCGGCCATCCGCTTGGCAGGAGGGCCATGCTCTGCGCAGCCTGCGCAGTATAGGATCCAGAGACCGTGAGGGCCATGCTCGTGTTCGACGTGTACGACGGCGAGGAGCTCATATCGGGAAGGACGCCGAAGTCGTCGGTCGACGGAAATGAGCCGTTGGGAAAGCCATTTAGCGCATCCCAGGACATGGATTCGGAACTCATGTATGCTGCTGATGTATCAATCATAATGTCAGGACCGACATCTTGCGACATCGCGGAGAACTGAGAGGCAGTGCTTGTGAGGGCGGCAGCTCGTGCTCAGGATGAGCGGACCTACCATGGATTCATCTGCAACGGCCCCTGGGGTAAAGATGCTCCTTTCAGGAGGTGGGGACTGCAGAGTATTGCTAGAGCTAGTCGAAGGAGTTGACGACATGGTCATATTTTCGGGCGTGCTGGAGCTCTGCCGCCCCGACGAGGGGCTCCTTCTCGCACTGTCAGAGCGAGCCTCTTGCAGTGCTATGGTCATCTCCCGGAGGAGACCCTCCAGTTCACCTGCAGTAACGCGTGCCCGATTACGCGTACGAAATATGCAGATCGAGTTAGAAGACGCACCGATCCTTGTCTCAAGCTTCTCATACTTGGTCTTCGATGGAAGCTCGTCGGGAGACTCTGCGCCTAGAGTGAGAGCTGGTCAGAAGGGAGACTATTCACAGCGGCTACGCAGTCGCGACACACCTTCGTCGTATGAACAATCAGGATATGGGGGTGCGGGCTTGTCTTTGGTTGCGTGCGCCACGGCATACGCATGAGATCGCAGGCAGGTGGCGCAAGGACGTTTCGCATCACTGTCAACAGTGCATTGTCAAGCCCGAGGACATGAATCAAGGCGAATTGCCGACCATTTCTGTAGTTTGCCCGATATCAGGGATCGTTCAGCACCCCGAGGCCGGGTGAAAGGCACTTACTAACTTGCGTTTCCGGCATTGGTGGCAGGCCTGGGTTTATTCGCGGAGAGGGGCATGTGCAGTGAGAAGGTGACCAAACATGCTTATGGGGTGACACATACCGTGTTACGCTTCAAGGCGCTGCTGGGCACGGGTTTCTTGAAGAGGTCGAGGACATCGGGGCCAGAAGGGGAGGCCGTGCGAGGCATAGTCTAGGGTGTAGAGGGCAGAAACAGACTTCAGATGAAACTCTCGTCAAGGGCGGGAAGACATCTCGCAGCGGAAGAAGCGCCCCGCAGCGGACACTGACGACTCCGAACGGCCTCGGGTCCGGGGGCCTCCTTTGATGGCGCATCACACCATGAACTGCAACCGCGACTCGTCCGTGTCCTCCTTCGTCCACGTCCTCGTACGCCCTCTATCTCAACTGTACACAGCACTACCTCGAGCACATTGCTCGACAACCCCTGAGCACAGGTCGCAAATCCAAAGCTTCTAGAGCCAATCACTCCGGCAGGCGGACATACAATGCAGTTACCGATGGGCTTCTATCACCACCACGCCTCTCGACATCGTACCGGTCTGTGTAAGCATATGAAATCCACAGTATCACGGGAAGAACGAGACAAAGAGACGAGCACGTTCTTCATCGCACTGGCGTACGTTATCGATGCCATGAGGTCTGCACGATGTCAATTTTGCATGAAGGAAGGAGAGGCGAGGAGATGCGTGGTGCAGGGCTGTTGCGAGTATATATTGCGCGAGAGAAGTCCTCAGAGCAACCTCAGAGCAGTCGCATCGCTCCTACGGTACGATAGCAATCTCGGTCACTCTTCTTTCAACAACGACATAGGGTATATTTCTTCCAGCAGGTATCGATGTACAGCAATACGGCTACAGGCAAGTCATATACAGATACACAAGTGGCACATTTCTCACGAAAGACTGAAGAATCGACACAAACCCACCCAGGCCTGCCGGGCAGAAAGTATCGAGAAGCGCAAGATCATCATCATCAGGCCATCTTCCAGTTCTGCGCCTTGTACAGGAGGCGGATCGAGCGACGAGGAGTGTAAACAACGTCCCCGTACTCGGAGATGACGGTATGATCCGTCATCTCAGAGTACGCGTCGCTCTCGCTGTCCGCGTCCGAGAGGTGGAACGACGACCCGCTCTTCATCGTCACGTCGCTGTCAGTCTCGCTCACGTCGTCCATGATCACCGTGTCCGTGCGCCAGGTCTCCATCGTGCAGTCGCTCCCGGCGTCGATCGTGTCCGGGTAGTCGAACTCCGAGGGCACCCATCGTGAGCGCATTGAGACATCGTCCGCGAAAAACGCATTGCCGTCGTACCTCGGGACTTGGCCATTCCCGAAGGAAGTCGCCAGTTCTTGAACGCGCCAGGCGTGCTTAGCACGGAGGTGGCAACTAGAGTTGAGAGCATCGCGCTGGATGCTGGCTGCTGCTCGTCGTTTGGGAATTTAGGATTTGCTCTTCAGCAGATCCTGGTTGCCAAACGTCGAGCGTCGCCCCAGCTGCACGTGAAGAACCTGATCATGACCGGGTTCCTGTCCGTAGGCGCATCATGCAGTGCCTTGAACCTCGGGGTATCGTCGACCATCCTCATGTTCGTGGCCTCAGACGCGACGGACGCATCATCGCTCTGCTCGCTCCCCTCGAAGTCCCAGCGGCTCTCGTCGTCCTGCTCACCGCGGACCGTCTCGTCGTCGGGCACATCGGTCAGCTGGTCCTCGTCCAGGTCCACTTTACCAAACGCGAGCTCGAAGACGCACTCCGCCGGCGGAGTGTACGGGTGGAAGTGCAGGCCGCCGCTCGCGGCGGCACCGCTGTCGAGGGTCCCGCGTGGGGGAAGCAGACGCTGCGTCCGCTTCGTCGGTGATACGAGAACCGACGAATCGAACACTTGCGGCGCGGTCACGACCGACCGCAGCTTCTGGACGTACTGCTCCGTTCATTCAGTGGCGTGTACTCAACAACAAAGGACTGGTACGCACGTCATTTTCTTTTTTTCTCACCAACATTTTCCTCTTCGTCGTCGTCGCGTTTTCCGGTCTGTCTCTTCTCTTGTCGTAGCTTGGGTTGGGGATCGAAGGAAAGCTGCAGAATTGCACTGTTATATATTCCGAACATCCCAGTCAAATGGGCGATGTTGGCCACTAGTCTCCTATACGACTTGCATTGTTCTCCTTTTCATTTCCCTAGGCTGTTTGTTCGACCCGGGGTGCCTTGCGTGTGGGAACTCTTGTGGTGGTTACGGACGCGTTGCAGGACGCCACACCATTGTGGCCTTTGTCCGATCGCATGAAGCCTGCTTTGCCTGGGTAAGTAGACACACCTCGTTGTCTCCTAAATGCAATCTAAATCATTACCCTTGCAGTTTGCCGCCATTTCATTAACGGCATCCTCCTGGCAGCGAAATTCGGTGGCTCTCACTGAAGCCGATGCCCGCACACGCAGAGGAACGTGTCTGTCTCCAGAGCAACAGAGGCGGCTTGGGGTCTGGTGCTTAGGCCTTTTCACAAGGGGCGAGAACACGGTGAGCCACTCCAGCCATCATACACTCGCCGCCTGCTTTCGATACACGCCCTCCAACTGCCCGCTGTGACGATTGGCATGTGATCTCTCTCCGGCAGTAACCCGCGCCCAGCTCACCCTATGCACAATCTCCGCTGCAGCAAACATACAGCCTTTTCCGGCCAAATTGCACCGTGTGCCCCAGGAATGTACGTACATCCTTTCGGCCCATCGGACGCGTCGGGACTCTACAAATTCATGCTGCAGCCTCCGTGCGTCGCGGGCGCCTGCTCACCAAGCCTTCTATCTAGCCCTGGCCGTCCGCGCAATAACGACAAAGTTTTAAGCCTGGGCGCGCCGCTGACGACACTCGCACAAATGCCCATGTGCCGTCAGCTGCCTAGAGAATGAGAGGCGGTGCGTCGCGCTGCGGCCGTAGATCGCGAACCTTGCTCGTCCTGTATGTCGTACACAGCCGCAGGGCGAGACCGCACACTCTTACGGCCCTCCCTGCAGACTGGGGGGCTCACATCGGGAGAGGAGAGGCGCCCTCGGCTGCGTGATCGCCTCTGCTGCGCGTCCCTCGCAAAGGGTGGCGCACGCGGCCTTCGACAGGTGCATCGATATGCCTCGTACGGCCGTCCGCTTCAAAGCCTGCTCGTGCGGGCAGATGGTCAGCACGGCAGATGTGCCGCTCCTGCGCCGGCGCGCGCAGCGCTCTCCCGGCCGCGCGCTGGTGGGCGACGTGACCTCTGGGTATTTCGTTCTTGCGGCGGAGGCGGAGGCGCCTTCTCCCGCATTGGGGGTGCCCTCCTACTCGCGCGCCGCTGTCCACTACGTCTACCTGTGTGGGTGCAGCCCGCTGGTCCGTGCATGCCCTCATGACAGCCTAGACAATTGCTTTGGGTGGCTTCCAGTAGCTTCTTCGGGTTGTGGCCGTCACGGCGGCGGCCAGCGCTACCGCACCGCACGCCCCGTCTCTTTGCTGCACTGCCAAGCAAGCCGCGACGCGAACCGTCCCACAGAAGACACATTGCCCGGCACTCCCTTCCTGCGCTGTCTCAAGCACACAGCCCCCGCCAGCGACAGGACGCCGCTTGCCACGCAGAGAGCTCCGTCGCGGAGGAGGCGCCCAATAACCACACCTTGGAGGCGCCATCCAACCCGCGGACCCACAGAGCGCGGAAAGACACTGCAGAACGAGCCCCTTTCATCTAGCCTTCCTCGCGAAGCCGCAGATCCCGCGAGCTGAACGTGAACGCTAAACGCAGACGGCGTCCCCAGGAGCCGTGCGCCTCCCTAGTGCGACTCGGCACGCGCGACTCCGCCGGTGTGGGTCCACGCCCCCCATCGCCCTGGCTCGAGCGCGGCAAGCGCGACGCGGATGCATCGCAGGGGCCTGCGAGAACGGTCGCTGATCGCACCCGTGTGGGCCAGCCGCAGCGGCTGCGGCGGCGATGTCTGAGCACGTAGCCCAAATGCTCGCGCAGGACCGCACACACACACACACACACGAGGCGTGCGGGAACCCCGCACGCGCGCCGCCGAAGTTGCTCGAGCTTGAGCTTACCAGTCAGGATACAGTTTGGGTCTGTTGACCTGTCTCGACGCGAGAGCCGCACAAATCGGGGTGGCTCCCGCGCCGCAGCGTGAACTGAAGAGTATGTCCACCGTCATGTCTCGGAACTTACACACAAAACAGCTCTAATTCTCGACGCGGCTGCCAATCAAGCCTTTTGCGTTTGACCGCCCCCCGCACGGCGGGAGCAGCGCGCCCACACACGCACGGGTGCAGTCAGCAAATTGCAACATCGAGTCTGTGGCCATGGCGAGAGACTCCGCGGATCGCTCGAGCGTGGCTATCTGCGGGTGCACTGCAGGCCCGCAGGCCGCAGGCCTCCGCAGGCGGGCCTCCTCCTGGCTTTCGAGGCACGCGAACAAGACATTAGCGTGATGTCGTCACTTTCTAGGCCTCGACGGCAGCAGGGCATGTGAGGTGCATGCACCCAGATCTGCGCGGGTTGCGGCGCTGCGCACCTCATGATCCTAGCGTCCGTCGGACAGCTGCGGCGTGGTCTGCACTTCGCACAAGGGTCTCTCCCACGCCACGAAGACCAAGCAATCTACACGTCTTGCAAAAGCGCACGCAGAGAAAGAGCAGTCAAGGCCAAGACTTATATTCGGATTCTTTACACTTTGTTACAGCGCTTTCTTCTATACACTAATGATCCTACACTTTGTACACTATCTTTGAGAGAAAAGAAAACGAAACCAGGAACCAGATGCGATGTGTGCGCGCCGCAAGGAATTGTCTATGCACGAAACGAGACCCGACGAGGCAGCAATAAAGAAGCAAACGACGACGACCAGCCACGCCCCTCCCTGCGCACCAACCAGCAATAAAGAACTCTAGCCGACGGATAAAAAAAGTGGTGAGACAGAGCAGACGAGACTACCTTTGGGATGGACAGCAGAAATGAAGAGAGAAGAGCAAAAACGGTACAACGGGATGATGGGCACAGCAGACGAGACGCGAGACGACAGCGAGGACGCAGAGCATGCGGGGTCGGCGGCAATGAGCGTGTGTGGGCGGCGGCGCTTCATTTTGGGGATGCACCGGTGGCGGCGGGAGGGCGCGTGCGTCGGGAAGTGGACACGCGGAAACTGGAGCGTGCACGGGCGGGCGAGCGAAGTGAGAAATGATTAGGGATTAAGGCGGTCGCAAAAAGCGAAGCAAGGATGATGGGCGTGACTGCGCCGGACCATGGCGGATTACGACGAAGGGGAGCAGAAGGGAGCGTACGAGGTTTGAATGGCGTCGAGACTAAAATGAATGTGCTGTACGAGTGTCTAGATCTGGCAGTGGGAGATGTGCGCGTGTGGGTTAATGACAGTGTATGCGTCTTCTAGGTTGTAGAGTTGAAACCAAAAATGAGTGTGTGTATGCGTTTTCAGGAGCATTGAGATGTGCATGAATGAACGTGTGCGTCGAGCAATCCGGGGGGTCCGAGGGTGTGTAGTCACGGGCAGTGGGGCTTGTGTAATTTTTTGTGAGACGTAGCAGGGAGCAGAGATAGTGCGAGACGAGCGGACAGCGGCGTGCCAGGGATGATGTGCGATTAATTCACATAGTACCAAGCGAGCGTGACCCTGCCGACGCCCTTGATGTGTACCTGCGCGCTCACGCGGCATACCTGTCACAGCCGTTGAGCAACACGTCAAGCACAGGGAAACGAAGGCGCACTAACCATATCCGCGACCTCCCAGTCGCGCCAATAGACGTGCAGGCTCCCGTCTGGCTTGCGCTCGAAGCGGCGCACCTCACCAAAGGTCTCGCACCAGCGCATGACGGCCTCGTGCTTGCGGCGCAAGTCGCGCTCGCGACGAAAGGCCGCCAGCTCCGCGTTCGCCTCGCCCTCGGGCAGCGGCTCGGTGCTCAGGCAGGTCACGACGAGCTTCTTCTTGCGCCGACGCATCCGTCGCCGGCGCGCGAGCGCGCTGAGGAAGTTTGTCGGCGGCGCCTCGGGCAGGAAGAACGACGCCGTGGGCTCACTTGGCGACGGTGGCGGAAGCGTCGGCTTTTCGGACTCGTCGTCGTCAAAGTCCACGAAGCTCTCCGGCTCCGCAGCAGGCGGGTCCGGTAGGTACGAGGCTGGGGCAAACGTGGGGGATGCGGGGCAGAAGGGATCGAGCGTGATGTCAGGTTGTGAGTCCGCGGGTGTAGGCAGAGTCGATACCGAAGATGCTGTCGACATGATAGTCGATGTCGATGTCGAGACTGAGAGAGGCGGCGGGTAAGTGCCTGAACGGCTTGTCCTGCGCGAGCTCAACGCCAATGACAGCGTAGATGCTGATGCAGCGCCAGAGATCGTATCGGTTGGCGAGAGCAGCTTGGACTCTGGCATTTCCGCAGTCGTGGGTGTCGACGGAACTGTGTCGCTGCGCTTTCCAAGCGAGCCTGCGCGCCCACGCGAAATAAAGCTGAGGAGGCGGCTGCGCTTAGCCTTGAGCGGCGGCGACGGCGGCGTCGCCGGCACAGACACGCTCGGACGACGGGACTCGGCGCGCGGGTCCATTGAATCGATCGACCAGCGTGAGCGACCAGACGCGGGCTCTTCTTCCAACGTTACTGGAGGGAGCAAGACCGAGCTGGATGCGAGAGGCGACGAGACGGACGGCGCGAGTGACACAAGCGAAGGCTTGTGCGAGACGCTATGGGTAGAAGAGACACTGATGGGCGAGGCCGGGACGTTTGCGAGCTCCGCAAGAGTCCGCAGCTGCGGCGAAGACGTCGAGGTCGAGAGCCCCAGGGCGGGGCGGGGGCGCCTCGAGTCGCTGTCCATGACTTTGAGAGCCTCGATACTGCTCTTGCGCACGGGCGGGTGTGCGATGACCGTGCCCTCGGTGCTCAGAAGGTCCTCGTCTAATTGGACGAGGACGCCGCTGCGCTTGGCACTTTCCGATTCGCGTTCCTCGAGGAGGGACAGGGTCGAAGAGATTGATGGGAAGGTGCCGTGATGCTGCAGCGCCCGGGGTGCACCCATGTTGGCCGACGGCGGCCTCGAGCGCGGGGTGGGTTGGGAGGGTGTTGATGCGTTTGATAGCGAGCCGCGAGGAGACGACGAGGGTGTCGAGGTCGGGGTGAGCTTCGGGGTCGACGGCGGGGACGTTCTGTAGACCGAGGGCGGTGTCGGGAGGGGCTGGAAACGCAAAAAACGATGAGCACCAATCACATCCGTGCGAGCACACGACGGGCAAAAAAACGCGCGGGTTCTGGGCGTGCAGCCAAAAAGCTGTCGCTGGATAAGCGCCGCCGCCTGGGAAACGCAGATGCCCGGGGAAGCGTTGCCTTCTGTCAGATCTGGGCGGGGCTATCACCGAGGAAACCAGCTGATGGCACCGAGCTGATCGCCCGATGCGGCAGCTCAGCGGGTTCAACTGTTTGCCCAGACCTGAACATCCACACGAAACGCATGTCGGCGCGTCGAGGCTCTCGACGACGGTGACGCGTCGCCAAGCGGGTTCTGACAGAAGCGATCTCCTTGCGGACATGCTGCGCCTGTGCGACGCGTCTGGACGCGTCGACCACGCGGAAGGAGCTAGAGGCCAGGAAACACTGCTCACCTTGTCGCGCTCGACTCCTGAGATGGCAAAAGCGGACCGCGCGGGGCTCGCGGGCTGCGAGCTCGCGGGCGAGAAGAGGACGGGGTCGTACATGGACGGGTCGCAGGCATCGGCCTCTTCGTCTGATAAAGAGGGACGGGGTTAAGTTAGGGAGACGGATCAAGGCAGGTGGCAGAGACTTGCCCCAGGAAAACGGCACGACCGACGGAGGCTCTGCGGCGGCGGCCTTGCCGGCAAAGTCTGCGTCCGAGGGCAGGAAGTGGATCGAGTCGCAGAGCGAGAGGCGGTGGAGCAGCTCGAGCCCGTCGAGGGTGTGATCGCAGGGGGAGCCTGCACGGTAGTCGTCCATTGGGCTTGAGGAGTGTGTGAGCGAGTGGGTGACCAGGGGCGGTAGGGGCTGACCCTCCTGGGAGTGCTGGCGGAAGGATTGGCAGAAGGACTGGCAGAGTAAGTGAAGGAGGGGCAGCGGGGGCGAAAGACGGAGGGGTCCGGGCGGCAGACGAGGGGGTATTTGAACGACGAGCGGTGATTCATCTCCCATCAGCCCTTGGGAATTCAGCCATGCCTTCGCGAGAAGCCGTCCTGCGAGTCCAGATCTCAAAGTTTATTCGCGTCTTTACGTATCCGCGCCCTCCGCGTCCTTTTGCCTAAATCTCTCCTCCTTACGTAAGCCACACCCCACCTTTTTGCCCCCGGGAGCCTCGACACCGCTCGGCCGGCTCCCGGCGACTCCCCCACGTGGCCATTTCCTCGACATTTTCGCCAGCTTTTCCCCGCCCTGCGCCTCGAGGCCGCGCGCCGCCGCCCGCTTGTCCCTGCTCGTCCGCCCGCGCGAGCGCACACGCACGCCTCGTGTGCGCGGCGTGCATCCCTGTCTCGGGCCCATCGCACGCGCAGAGCCAACGCCCTCACGTGCACATCCCACGAACCACGCGAAGCGCGACGCCCACTCGCTCTAGCTCAGGCTCTAGCTCGCGCTCTCGCGCGCCCGAGCCGCACCCGCCCGCCTGGGGAGCTTCGCCGCCAGCACGTTGCAGCGACAGCCGCGGCGGACCGCACCCACAAGAGCAGCTGCATTGCCCGCGATCGCGCGCCCACAGGACCCGCGCGTCCCACGGTTGGGCACTTGCGCCCCCGATGTGCTCTCGAGAGCGTGTCTCGTGCCAGGAGGAGCATTGCCCAGTGCGGGTGCGCCCGTCGTCCGTCGTTCACTTGCTGTCAGAGTGCGGGGGTGCCTGGCCCGCGCCGCGTCGCGCTGTCTGGAGGCAGACGTGCGCGCGCCGCATCGGCAGGCCGTTCTCTCGCTCGTCACGCCCGCGCCGTCCGCACCCGCGCGAGCACATGGGCACAGCGCCCGCGGCCATGCTGCCCTGATAGCCTCGCAGAGATGTTCGCACACAGTACAGGGTCCAGCACAAGACCCCCCATTCCGCGCGCAATGATGAGGTATCATCCATTCTGCGATTATGACGATCAGCACTCCCGGTATTGTGTGGCTGGGAAACGGCACCGGCGGTGGGAGCACGCACGCCCCGCCGTGCGGTCGCTATGGTCGCGCATCTTCCCCGGTGCGTGTCTGTCATGCCAGTCCAGGATGTCCCAATGGCGGCATGTACGCAGAGCATAGGGTTGTGCGGTGCCTGAGCCAACGCTATCGGCTTGCGGCGAGCTGCAATCGCTCGGGTGCGCGCGGGCTCCCATGATATTACGCACTGGCCGTCCATTCCGGGCCTGTGTGGCCACACGCCGCCGCACGCGCACACGCTCGATGGAAAACTCAACAATCGTGCTGATCCAGCGCAGCTGAGGCACGCGCGCAGGCACCGGCCCCTGAGGCTCCGCCCAGGCACTTGGAAGTGCACAGAGAGCAGCAACAGTGCAATCTGCACAACGCGCCATGGTGGCGTGCACTGCCCGCGGACGGGCCCGCCGTTCACGCGCGCGAATGGCAGCAGGCGTTCCGCGCCACGATCGTGCACGTGGCGCACGCTCGCTTCGATAAGATAACGACGGTCGCTGCCCCGCCCATCGCGTCACTGCGACCTGCGCACCCTGGCTACCGCCTCTCCGCCTCGCGAGACGAACCATGCGACAACGCAACGGCGCGAAATGTTGTGACGCATTTGTAGCGATGGCGATCGTGTCGCGGCGGACAGCGCTCGTCAGGCTCCTGTGCCGTGTCGCAATGTCGGGCGGGGCGGGCACGTCAGTAAGGGCGCGCGCGGCGCGAAGGTAACGGTACCGTGTGGGGCAGACCTTCACAAGGCGGGGAAGCAGCTCACACCCTTTCTTCGTTTACAGGTCCGAGGACGCATCTATTTCTCGCCCAGTTGTCCGTCATCGATATCCTGGCCTATACTTTCCTGGCCTGACATACCTCTTCTAGGTTCCCTCTCGTCCTCCACCCTCCTCATGCTTACGTCCAAGACGCCCCTATGGGCCCTACCCAGACCATCCATGTCTCGACACAGGACCCATCCGCAAACGGCAGGAGCGCGGCAGGCCCGCGGAACGTGGAGCCGCGCCCGCCCCAGTGCGCAGGGGCCCGGGGAGCTGCGCGATCTAAGGTTCGCGAAATGCCTATCTCAGACGACCGTCGCCCGCGCGTGCTTCCCGATATGCGTGGCAAGCAAAGCAAGGCTTCCCCGACACGCCCGATGCGGCCGCCCCGGACGATCCGTGCGCTGTCACGCGTGCACAGCGCGCACAGAGGCACGGTATGGACGCGCCTCATCCCCGCGCTGCCAGCGAGGGTCCGTGCGAGCGCCGCGCCCGACCCGTCCACCTATCACGCCGGGCGGCCTGGCGAGGGTGCCCTCAGCCCCCGCTCGCGCACAGGGCTGCCGCATCGCGCGCAGAGGGCTTCGCTTTCCCTTTCTCCAGCACCGGCGCCCTTCTCGAATGTTCGCAGTGACGCCGGTGGCGTTCGTAGCAGGGCGCACTGGGGCGACGGCCTGCGCCGCCGTACGTCTTCACGCTTCCACGCCGCCTGCCACCGCGCCGCTGCCGGGCATCGCCGGCGACGATCGCGGGGGCGCCCAGCGTCGAATGCCTTCGCGAGGAGCTCCCCCGCCGGCGCGTGCGCAGCCGCGCGAACGAAGGCCGCCCCAGGCCGAGCGACGCCGCCCCGGGCATGGCCGCGGAGCAGAGGTGCGGCGGCGCGCGGTGCGTCGCTCGCCCGAGCACCCTCGGTGCGCGTCCGGCAGTGCAGGCACCCGCGGTGCCCAGCTGCGAGCAGCCGGCGCGTCCGCACGAGAGATCGCACGCAGGCGACGTCCAATATGCGTTGATTACTTTCGCTTTCGCGATGATGGCTCCGCGCGCCGTCGGGCCCCCCCTGTGTCGCTGAAGCTCTCTGATGCGTGAGTGCGGGTTCCTCGTGCTGGGGCGCCCTCCTGCGCGGCGCAGGGAAACCGGTGTTGGCCATACCGCGCGAGTCTGTGTGGCACGCCGTCTCGCGTGCAGGGCGAGGCGGAAGCCTCTCTGCACGGCGCGCAGAAGGACGCGGACGACGCCGGCCAGCGCTGCGACGCTCGGTACGGCGAACAAGCAAGTCGCCTGCCCCGGCTACTCGTCGCTTCCGTCTCGCTGCACCCTGCAACGCGACTGCCTCGTATCGCCGCAGCCCACGGAGCACCCACGCCTTATGCTCATATGCTCGCATGCTCATGCTGTTGCAGATCCGTGGACACCTGCAGCCCTTGGCACGCCCCCGGCTCCGGGCAGCGCCATTGCCCCTCCTGCTCGCGCTCCCACCGCACCACCCAATATATATATTCTTTTCGTACGTGACGCCAACAGCCCAATCGCCGCAGGGCACATGCCTGTCCCTGCGCTGCGGCCAATCGGCGCGCGGCGCCTCCGGGCGGGGCAAGGCGCGCAGTGGGCAGAGGGAACGAGAAAATCCGCGCGTATATTGTTTCCATCAGGCGCACGGTGTTTACGTGCGCGCGGGTCGAACCCGTGCGTGTTTACAGCACCGGCTCGCTTCTAGCTCGTCCAGCGTCGCAGGCCACGCTTTCCTGCGCGTTCTCGAGATGTCGTGAGGGCAGCGGAGCACGTGTCCGGGGAGCCCGTGTTCTGGAGCGTTGGACGCGAGGTGGCGCGCGCACGGTGCAGCGTCGAGCGTGGCCCGCGCGCGTGTCTGCGCACCGCGGGATTCTAGGGTGTTCTCGTCGCGTGACGGGGAATGGCGGGGTGCTTGCGATTTGCGCGTACAGCCAGGGCCTGCGCCGCCGCCACTTGTGCCCGCGGCAAGGGCAAGGACAGAAAAACCACATCCGCCCGGACTCCGATGGCGGAGGCCGCCGCACGTACATGTTTGCCCCTGCGAGTTTCCTGCGCCGTTTCGCCGCGCCGCGAACATTCTGCGCGGATTCTCCCTGGGAATTTGTTTGAGTTGGTTCTGGATTCGTGCGGGCCTCGCAAGCACATACATACCGTAAACGGCCGCAGCGCTGACAGATCAGCTCGCGCTGTCCGAGAAAAGACAGAAATGCACACACGCGCGCGCGTGCAGAATGTTTGTGATGCAGCACGCGCGATATATTGCTGAGACAAGGCACGCGCGGGAGGGCGGTCTAGAGGGCGGGGACGTTCCTCCGCGGGGTGCGGGGACGCAGACTCGGTACTGCACCCGCGCGCGTGCGCCCGCCTCTGCATCAGCCAGCACGCAAAACAGACGGCAATGGCGCAGGGGTGCCCGCATGCAGAGATCGTGCGTAGGCCGCGTCCCGCGTCCACTGCCGCGCCCTCTGGTGTCGCGTGACAGGCCCAGCATTCCCCTGCGTCGAGCCTCGCGGCGGCTGCATTCCGCCCTCGCAGGCCCAGCCGCCGCGTCGGCTGGCGTGCTCCTTGAGGGTGCCGAATAGAGCAACTGGGCCCGCCTTCGGCCGTGCCCGCGCACGCGCCCCAGTTCTGTGCTCTGCCCATTCCGAGAGGGGCCCCCTCGAAGTGACTGGGAGCCTGCGCGGACGGCACACGCACGCGTGCGCTGCAAACGAGGGAAGACGTCTCCCACTCGGGGGCAGTGCGTAGCACACGCAGCGCAAAAGATGACGTGCGCGCAGGCGAATTTGAGCAACAGAGGCCGGCATCGGCAGCGCTCCCGTCGCGCCGGGCATCACAACCTTGGCTCGACCACGCGCCGTGCCCGGCGAGCTACGGTCGAAGCGCGCGGGCCCTGGCCAATCGCCGGCCGCCGCGCCGAGGGCCAATGGCGGGGCTGGCCAGACGAGACGCGATCCCTTGCAGCCACCCAAAAGCCTCGCATCGCGCCCGTCCTCGAGCTCGTCGCTGCTCGTCGCTCGCAGGATCCGCGGTCCCTGCGCTGCCGGCCCTGTGCGCGCTGGGAATGTCCCTCTGGTCACTGCCCTTGGCGACGCGCCGTCCACAGCCCTTCGCGGAGGTTCAGACACGCCAGTAGGCTCTTATATGCCGCGTACGTCCGCACCGACGAATCAGCTGCCCTCGCCTGCGTCGGCCAATACGATCACGCGTGGCACTTTCCCGTTTCATTTCGTGTGCGTTTTTGCGCGAATATGGCAGCTGGGAGGGCCAGGTGTGGACGACCAATGGGCGTCGCCCTCCGCATGCATAGCTTGCAGCCTGCTGCTCGCTCCGTGTCTTTGCGGTAGCCGTGGTGTGCTCAAAGACATGGAAACATGTACAATACTGTCCCTGCACGAGGCATGTGGCGAGGCGCGCCAAACTCAGAGGGAGCTCTCGTAGGCATGATGGCTCGAGCGGGGGACCCCTTGCTACGCGGTGCTCCAACGGCACATCCTGCACTGCACGTGGGTAAGGCCTCTGCACGGTGGTGGACGGACGCGACAGCTGCTGGAGGACACTGCATATCTCCGGCTGACATACGCAAGAAAGGGCGGTATATAGCCGACAGCTCGACCAACAACCCATCTACCCAAGATGCGCATTATGCATGCCCTGCGGCACCGCCCCACCCACAGCAGCCAGCTCCGCGACATACCCACCGGGCTCGTACATCCCGCCCGCGGTGCCGCCGCCCCGCACAGACGCGGCCGTCGCGTAGAAGCTGTCCGTCGGCGACGGGAAGCGCGTCTGGTGGTACGACGTCTGCGGGAGCGCCTCGACGAACTGCGCGCCGCAGTGGTTCGCGAGGAAGTCGTACACCATCTTCTTGTACCGGTCTGCGACAATGGCGTTGGTGAGCACGGCGCGGACGTGTGTATGTGGGGGGGAGGCAACGCACATGCGAGCGGCATCCGTTCGCCCGCTTTCGCGAGCATCGAGCTGTGCGCGGCCGCGCACGTCAGCATGGGGTGGGCAGAGTGGAGCAGCGGAAGGGCGTACTGCACGTAGGCGATCTCGGCCTGCAGCACGAGCGACTGCTCGAGGTTGTGCGTCTCGTTCGCGGCGCGGAGGGCGCGGATGAGCACCCGGCCGCAGGCGTTCCACGCCAGCTGTGCGCGCGGGGTCAGCCGTGCTCCTAGGGAAAACGCAGTGTGGGAGGCGGGCACGCACGATGGGCAGGTGGTCCAGCAGCGCGAGGTCATAGCTCGTCGAGCCGATCGCGTACATGAGGTCTAGGACGCCGCGCGCAGCCGCGAGGAGCTTCGGCACGGACGCGTCGCGCGGCGACGCCATGCGCGCGTGCGGCTCGTGCAGCAGGATCTGCGCCCTGGGCAGCGCCAGCATGTCAGCGGGGTGCCCCGGTAGGACAGCCGGGTGGGTTCACGCACAGATACGCGCCGCAGTTCGCGGCATACAGGTACGCGTCCACCATCTCGTCCTGCACCGGGTCGCGCAGGTGCGAGGGGAACGACGGGCGGAACGCGGTGACGAGCGCGTCGAGCTCCTTGAATGCGGGCGACGCGCGCGGGTCGTACGTCGCGGGCGGCTCGATGACCGCTGCCGCGGTGTACAGGCTCGCGTCGCCCTGGTAGTACCGCCCGCGGAAGCGCAGATTGAAGTTCTTGACGTGCGAGAGCAGGATCGCGGTCTTGATGAAGAGCACGAAGGAGTCCGTTTGGGTGGGCACGTGCGAGAGGAACATGCGCTTGTCGTGCGACCATTGGCGTTCCCGGATGTCGACGTGGGCCTGTGGTAGGAGAAAACATTCAGGCTGCTTCTCATGCAGGATCGGACGACACATCATACCCCCTGCTCGTACGCATCCCCGCGGACAGGAAGCAGCTGACAGACGTCCAGGTCGTCAAGTGCCATAGCAAAGCTATGCCCACACGCCTGCTGCCGCTCCAACGCATACGCTGCCAGGCGGAGACATGAGCGAACTGTGCAGTAGCAGGCAGCGCAAATTCTCGCCCACCGATCCAAAACGCGTTCCGCCGCATCTCGGTTTCGATCACCGTCTGGGCATCCGATACAATCGAAGGCGGCTTCTCCTTGTCTGTCGCCAGTGCTTCTGTCACAAAGTGGAACGGCGCGGCCATGTTCAGCCCGCAGGGCGCGAGGGAGCGGACGGAATGCCCCGACGAGATGTATGACTGCAGAGAGTCCTCTGAACTGGATAATTTCACGCATGATGTGCGGTGAGACTGACCTCAGACCATCTTCCCGCGCTGGACTCAGTACGTGCATGAAAGAGTCGATCAGGGGCTTACCGTGCTTGGATGAGGTAAAACCACGTCAGGATAATTTGGGCTACCCACCGCAATCAGCTTGCCATCGACAGTCAAGACGCACAGGCACAGACACACCTTGCAGACATTCTATGATATTATCTCCCCGGTCCGCAGCAGCCTCGTTTGTCGTCTTCGCCAAGTTCGCCTGGACCTCCGCAAAGGAGTCCGGCCGCCGCTCGTACGAGCGCCACCTGCCGGAGAAGAGCTCGTCAACGGTGAAGAACTGGCCACTATCTGCGAAAGAAGTACGGTTTCAGGAGGGATTGCACAAGAACAACGAGCGGGGCTCACGTGGATACCGGCTCCTTGGCTGGATGGGCGGCTGTGGGATTTCGGCGGTGTACAGGCTGCCGACGGCGCACATCGCGTGCAGGACACCGAGGAAGGGAAAGTGTGGGTCGGTCGGATGCAGGTCGAGTGAGGCTAGGAATGTTGGGCCGTGGAATAGCCGTCCGGCGTGCATGTTGAACGCGAAAAATGCATGAACACTTCGGATAGCAAGTCAACGTCGTGACGAAGCGCAGTGAGTGCATGACCTACAGGTGTCTCGTGATCAAAGGGTCGGGAAGCTGCTCTGGCCAGCCCATAGCCAAAAGCTGCGCTTTCCTGCTATTAGAAATGGGTATTATAGCGGTCTGGTCGATATCAGCCACGGGTGTGCTTCGTGTGATCAGAGTATCCAAGATCGGTGATGCCTAGTCCCGAGTTATCATGTTCGATAGTGGTCAGAGGATCATAGTAGGACTGCGCCGAGTTAGTATGTGGCGTCAAGGTCTAGTGGGCATTGTTTCAGTTCATTGAGCGAGTAGTGCGCCACACGAGAAACTTACCGTGCTAGGTGATAGTGGCTGTGAGGATGGGCCAGTCATCGGCGACATCTACATGGAGCGCCTGATATAAGGCTGCGACAGATAATATTCATAGCCACCCACTCACGTATGAAGGAGACAGCGACGCAGAAGGGGAAGCATGGTTTGCCCCAATGCCATCTGCATCTGGGACAACAATGCCTCCAGTTCGCCTGAGGGGTAGTTCCTCAGTGTTACAACGCCTGAGCCGGGTCGGAAGACACAGCCTCCACTCACTGATCCTGGTTTCAAGCCTTTGTACATTGTTCGAAGACTGCTGTTGCTCTTTCTCTGTATGTGTGTCAGATGTCTCTAACGGCCGTTCGACAGGAGCGCTCGCCTTTCTCATCGCCATACGTGCATTCGGGCTCTTCAGTGATGGCGGCGCCCTCCACGGCGTGAGCACGAGCATACGCGTGTGACCTCACGCACGTCGAGCAAGGCCTCTGTGAGTCGCTGTAATGACTGCATTTCAGTGCGTCGGTGCATCGAAAGTTGATAGTCTGACTTGCCACTTCTACATGACATCAACAGAAACCGCGCTGTCAGGAACGTTCACATCAGGCACGACAACCATGACACTCACTAGTTTGCGCTTACGACACTGTTGGCACGCCTAGAATGCGTTATGGTTCAACTCTGGAGAAGCAGAGGTGTGCATAATGCACATCGGTCAGTCCGACCTTACACATACCGTATTACGCTTTGGTCCATGGACAGGGACGGGGTTTTTGAAGATCGCTGCCGCTGCCGCTAGGTCTTCTGGGGAGTTCGGAGAAAACATACCACACAAGATATGGTCCTCAGATTATTCGGATAGATGCCGTAGGAGACAAGAGGATGGAGGAGTGACGTGAAGCGTGAACCCCGCGGATGCTGGTGCGCGCGTCTCAGACCAGCCAGCCTCCGCTTGAGCCGCCTCGAAGCCACGTGGCGAGCCGGCGGCACTGAGTCCGGCAATCTTCCTGCACCCAGTAGCCGGAGCAGGATATTGTCTTGGCGCCTCTCCCCGCTTCGTGGCTTGTCCTCCGCACCATCGCCGCCGTTCGAGGGCCTCCTGTGAAACATCGACCTCTGGCATGCCTTCACCACCAAAACCTTGGGAGAGAGCAGGTGTTACGACTGCAACGCCCGCCTCGACGACCGCGACGACCACCTCTGCCACCATGTCACAATCGACCACATCGCCCTCTTCACAGCCATCCTCAACATCACAGTCCACTGCGCCGCCCTCGGTGCCTGCGAGACCCGCGGCGTTACCGGGCACAAGCATCGCACCTGTTCCTGCTCCTGCTGCGACTGCTCTGACAAATCCATCGCCGTACGGGTATGGCAATACTGCGTACTCACGCTTCGGCTCGACATATTCACCATACGGCATGAACTCCATGTATGGCGGCGGGTACGGTGGATATGGCGGATACGGTGTAGGAGGCTACGGAGGCTACGGAATGAACAGCATGTATGGGCCTGGGATGGGCATGTACGGGCAACCACCACCGTTCGATCCCAACAACCCATCGCTCACACAGACCCTGGAGTCCACGACCCAACATACGTTCGCACTCTTGCACTCAATAGTGCAGACTTTCTCGGGCGTCGCCCAGATGCTCGAGTCGACCTTCATGGCGACCCACTCCTCGTTCTTCGCTATGGTCGGCGTCATCGACCAATTCGGGCAGCTCAGGAATGCACTAGGCAGCGTGCTGGGCCTGTTTGGTCTCGTGCGGTGGATGAAGGACCTCCTCACAGGCCGATCAGGCTCTGCGTCTCTCCGTGGGGAGTTCAGGGAGTTCGTGAACGGCCGGCCGGTGCAGGGCCCGAGCGGCCACCCGCACCAAAAGCGAGCAAGAAGCCGCTCATCATCTTCCTGCTCGCGATCTTCGGCGTGCCATACGCCATGCACAAGCTCGTCCGTATTCTCACGGAGAGGCAGCAGCAGCAGGCACAGCTCATGGCTGGCCCCGCTGCGCTCCCCCGCTCGACCCCTCGCAGCTCACGTTCGCCCGCGCGCTCTATCCTTTCGAGGCGTCGTCTCCGCGGAGCTCTCCCTCAAGGAGAATGAGATTGTTGCCATCATGGGCAAGCTGGACCCAGCAACTGGCCAGGAGGTCGATCCACGTCTTGAGGTACGTAGCGCTGATTTTCTCACGCTGTCGCTCCTGATATTGTTCATCAGGTCGAGAGCGAGTGGTGGAAAGGGCGTACAAGGGAAGGTCGAGAAGGCTGGTTCCCGAAGAAGTGGGTACAAGTCCTCGAGCGGCGGAAACCAATCGAAGAGGTCAAGAAGGTCGATTGAGTATGTGTGCGGGTGGAGTCGTCGATGGGGTTTGTTGGATAATTTGGCGGTCGGGACCGGGTCTAGTCTGTACACTACATTCTCACTTCCATACTGTACTAACGCGTTACTCTCGAAGTTGTCGAGTACATGGAATTATTTGTGCCAACGGCTCGTAGAATACATAGCTTCAAGGTATCACATCAGCCAATTCGAGGTCGTTTAACAAGTATGTCCGGAGTTCAACGCATGGCTCCTCACTCCGTGAGATGATCCACCTAATACGATTCCATCGTCGTTTGTAAGCTGCATAGAAGGTGGGCGAGCAAGACGTACCAGGCGTGAAGGACACCAGGAATCCATCCCAAGATCCACAGAAGGATATTAATCCAGAAGTCTGTCAACCGCCATAAGCTTATTCGAGCAACTGCGTAAATCATGAAGACAAACCAGCAGCAAGTCCCCTCTCTGCAGAACGAGACAGTTAGCACTCGCAGCAGGGGCCGGACTATTCTACGCACTGAAGAATACAGCCAGAGGAGGAATAAATCTACAGAAACATGGTCAGCCCCCTACCTCCACGCACGGACGCGAGTACTCACATAGCCACGAAGTACAGTAGAACGTCGTGAGTAGGTGAGACAACGTTAGTCATGGCGGATCGTAAGTGTCGTGAGTTTGTGGGTGTGGTGGTAGTATGGGTTCAAGTTAGATAGCCAGCCTTCATGCTGCGACACTATTCTTATAGCAGTGCAGATGCCGGGACTCGCCAGTTCACTGCGTCATCGCGGAGGCTTACCGGGCGCTGGCGTAGAGCTTATGCGAGTAAGTAGAAACAAGTTCCCACGCTTACAAGCTATGAATGTGCTCCAGCGTATCGCTTTTGCACAATGGTCCGTCCCGCCTTACGGGAAGCACTCCGGCTGCCTCACCACATGCTTGTCGGGCCCTCGCATTGGTTGCCCACGCACTGGCCGTGAAACTCTACGGGAGGAGTAGGCGGCGCCACGAAGACGCCTTTGATGCGCCCTGGACCCTGACGAACGCGTCGGCATGGGCGCTTGACCGCCCAGCTTTCTTTTCTCTCAAGCGCTTCCACAGCCTACTACCAGCGTGCAGCTGCGACATACGGTGCAACGGCGACTCTTCTCTCTCTATATTATCGCTGTGCTTATGCCCGAGAGTGACGTATACGCTGCTATTCTCTGATGCTTGCTCGGCGGATTAGCAGCCCGTTCGCCACATCGGAGCGAGGAGGAGCGCGGAGCCCGCGTTCCCTCATCCATGCCAGTCGCAATCTGTAATGCAATGCGTGTAGCCGTATGAGGGATGCTCTGTGCAGGCGAGATGTTGTCGAAACCAAGTGAGTTCGTCGTTTCCTGACGTTGCCACTTTGCTAGGGTCTACGATAGACTACGTACGCTTTCCCCGAAGCATCTGCGGTGAGTATTCGCCGAATCTGTGTTCCTGTGCTGGTCCTGTAACAGCAATACTCTCCTTCGGAGCTCAGGGCGGACAAGCTTGTGTATGCCCAATACCATGACAGTCATAACGTCAGTTGTGCTCCAGCGAAAGCATACGATATGAACGACACGTTCCATGAGCGTGGGATCTGCGGTTCGGCGTAGTGGGCGGGAGAGTTCAGAGACCTACGGACCGGGCCAGCTTATACTTCCTTGGTACCTGTCTTTCCCGCTGACCGGTTACGTACCCCAGCCCAATAATGAATATAAGTCAGCAGTCGACAATTCGGTATCTCCTGAAGGCAAACTCTCTCGCTACTCTAGCTGCGATTGCTGCGAAATGCCACTCGTAAAGATGTTCGACAACTACAAGAACACCATTCGTTTGCATTCGCATGACCAAGAGAGATGTAGGCATGAGTGCGGTCGGATTATTCTACAACAAGTGCGTTGATCCTCTGAGGTGTGGACGATTACAACATACAACAGTTTGTGTACAGGTCCCATGGGTACTATGCTGACAGTCAGGTTGCGCAATAGGTATACAAGACAGGAATGAAGGGTATCCAATGCAAGACAGCCGCTCTGTGAACATCGTCAAAGTCGACTCACGGACCGCATAAGCAGTGAAACTCACGGGAGATGTTCAGAAAAGCGACGAGCTCGACTTCATCAATAGCTCGTTCAGGCTGCGAACAACCTGGCCAGCGCCCTCCTTGACCTTCTCGCGTTCCTCGCTGCGGACCTTGGACAACAGCTTCGTCTCGAAGCGATCGGGATGCCACCGCCTGATATGCTCCTTGATGCGGTCCTTCTCGGACTTGTCCGACGGGATATACGCGTTGAGGACGTATGCACCGATGGCGGCCGTGGTCAGCTCCTCCGGGGACGAGGGCTTCTTCAGCACGGGCCAGGCAAAACTCGCCCAGCCCAGCATATCTAGCGTCGGGATCCGCAACCACATGCGTTCGTGCTCTTCGAACAGACGCAGGACGTCCTCCTTCGTCATGACCTTTCCCGCGCGAGCGAGCCGTTCGCGTTCGAGCCGCTCCTGCTCGCGTTGGAAGGCCTCGGCTTGTCGGCGCGCCTGCTCTGCTTGACGCTCCCTCCATGCTCGTTCGCGGTCGTCATCGCTGGTGAACCTCGCGGAGTCCGCTGGATTGAAGGGGTTCGCAGTCGTCGGTCGCCATCCCGGAGCATTCCTGGCATTACTCGCGGTCGCCGAACTCGCGGAAGTCTGGGAGCTAGTGCCGGATTTGTTGGAGAAGGTGGAAGACGCGTAGGACCAGCTCGAAGATCCGGTGCTGCTCGTAGACGCGGTGCTTGCAGAGCTAAAGCGATTGTTGCCTGAGCTGGCGTACGGGTACGATTGCGAGGCGGAGGAATACGGCGTCCCGAGCGTGGCGCGTCAGGACTATTCGCAAAGCTTTCCTGACGCTTACGCTGCTCCTCCATGCGGCGCTGCTGCTCCTGAGCCTGCCGCTGGAGCTCTTCCTGTTTGCGAGCGAACTCGGCCAACCGCCTCGCCTCCTCGAGCTTCTGGGCCTCGAGGCGCTTTCGGGCTTCCTGGGCCTCCTGCTGGCGGCGGAGCTCCTCCTTCTGCTGCGCGATTGCCTCTGCTTTGCGCTGTTCCTCGAGGGCGGCTTTGCGCCGTTCCTCCTGGGCTAATGCCTCGGCAGCACGCCGCTCCTTCGCGAGAGCCTCGACTTTGCGCCGCTCGTCCTCCTGGGCCTGCAGTTGGACGCGGCAGAGCTCCTCCTGCTCGGCGAGGTCTCGGGCTTTCTGCTCTTCCTCGCGCTGCAACCGCGCGGCTAGGGCCTCCGCATCGCGACGAGTCTCCTGCTGCCGAAGAAGGTCGGACTGTATGCGCTGTTGCTCAGCTATCAGCTCTTCGTAATGCCGCTTCTCGTTGCGAGCAAGGTCGGTCAGATACTCCTCAGTACGCCTTTGCTCTTCTTGACGTCTGAGCTCAGCTTCCCTTCGCTCAAGCTCGGCAGCCCTCGCGCGGAGGTCTTCTTCGAACTTGGCTCGTTCGGCGTCCTTCTCCTCTGCTCGCTTGCGCGAGTCTTCCTCGTCCTGCTGGCGCCGTTCGAACTCTGCTCGGAGGTGCTCGAGCTCTTCTTCTTGCTGGCGAAGTTCTTCGACGGCTACGTGACGTTGATGCGCCTCCCGACGCATGCGCTCAAGTTCATCTTCTCGTCGCCGAATCACCTCCTCTCTGCGACGCATCTCCTCTTCCCTTTTGCGAAGCTGATCCTCGCGGATCCGGGCCTCTTCCGCTCGCTGTCGCGCTTCATCTGCCCTCTGCTTCGCCTCCTCTGCCCTCTCTCGCGCGTCGTCTTCTCGACGTCGCGCGTCCTCCTCCTTCCTCCTCGCGTCTTCTTCCTTCTTTCTGGCATCCTCTTCCTTCCGCCTCGCATCCTCTTCCCGTCTCCTAGCCTCTTCCTCCTTCCGCCTCGCGTCCTCTTCCTTCCGTCGCGCGTCCTCCTCTTTCTTCTTCAACTCCAGAGCCCTCTTGCGGGTTTCCTCCTCAATCTTCTTTAGCTCCTCCACCAGCCGCTCCACGTCTTCCTCCTTCTTGCGGGCCTCTTCCTCGATCTTCCTCGCGTCTTCCTCCATTCGCCTGGCATCTTCCTCCATCCGTCGCGCGTCTTCTTCCTTCTTCCTTGCATCCTCTTCCTTCTTCCTCGCGTCCTCTTCCAACTTCCTCGCGTCCTCCTCCTTCTTCCGTGCTTCCTCCTCCAACTTCCTCGCTTCTTCCTCCTTGAGCATGACCTCCAACTCCCGTCGACGCGCGATGTCTTCTTTCTTGCGAACTTCCTCCTCTTTCTTGCGGGCTTCCTCTTCCTTCCTACGAGCTTGTTCTTCCTTCTTGCGAGCTTCTTCCTCCTTCGCGCGGGCTTGCTCCTCCTTGCGGCGAGCCTCGTCCTCCTTGCGAGTGATCTCCGCTTCTTTCTGTCGCAGCTCTTCCTCCTTTCGCATCGCGTTCTCCTCACGCTGGCGCAGCTGGTCGTCATAGTCGAAGATACCATCCCACTCGCCGTCTTCGAGGTCGGACTGGTCAGACCCTTGCGACATCTCCTCATACGTCTGCATCGGCCACTCCTCGGTGACGGGGTCGACTGGGATGTCGGGCAGCGCAGGATGGGAACGGGAGGACGACCTGCCCGAGCGGTGCGAGCCTGTCGAGGTCCGCCTCGTGTACCCACCCGGGGGACGACCGTAATACATGCGGGCAGACACCGGGCTCCTGGACGGCTGGCGTGTTCGCTCCTCGATGCCAAAAGAAGGCTTCCGGCCCATCGCACGCCCCATACTCGCAACGGGAGAGTTCTTTGGCCACTCGAGCGAGCTCGGACTCGGCGAGCTATTCGACTCTTCTATGACATGCGATGGCGATCGTATCGGGATGCCCTTTGTATCATCCAGGTCGAAACGACGTAACGAGCTGCTCGCGTACACATGAGGGCGGTAGGACTCTGGTGTCTGAGGAAAATCGGGAGTCTGGGGAGAGTTGGCTGGCAAGGACGTCTGACTCGCACGAGACTCTGCTCGACGGATGTTGAAATCGCTCGCTGAGGACTGATGACGGATGCCCAACGCTCGGTAGCCATCCCCGCGATCTTTCCCCTTGACATGCGACCACATCAGCGGTTTCTCCTCATCCACAGAGTCCATGTTCTGGCGATGATCACCTTGGCTGAGTGATGGCGCAACTGGAGGTGGAGGTGGAGATAGGATCGCAGGCATAGGAGAATGCCTGCGGGGAGCGGTTGCGGAAAGACCCGAGCGGAACTCGCCTGTGCCATTCTCACGTTTGGAGGGGGACGATCCAGGTATGACGGAGGACGACGATCGTTTGGGTGCTGGAGGCGGCGGTGGAGGCGGTGGAGGAGGGGGAGGAGGTGCTGGCGATGCAGGTGCAGCAGCAGGGACATGAGGCGAGGAAGAAGAGATGCGCGGATCGCTGTCTCTGCGCATATTGGGCGGACGAGGCATGGATGAAGTGGGCCCAGACCTGTTGGACGCAATGCTAGCATTGCTGTCGCGCCGCCTCGGTGGCATCGCGGGCGGAGACGTTGAACGGGGCGCAGAAGCAGCGATTCCCGACCGTGCAACACTGCCATTGCTGTCTCGCCTAGTCGGGGCGGAGGTTGGTGAAGCAGTCGCGAAGCCAAAGGCTCGAGAAACCCCCGCAGTGTCACTGGGAGAACCTCCGTTGCGCCATGCATCCGGCCTTGACCTCGTACTAGCGAGGGATCCGGTACTCGGTTTATGGCTCAGTATCGGATGCGTCCCGAAGGAGTGCGCCATCTCTCCTTCGGCGACCGAGTCGATCGCCTCAGTACGTCCAACCGGTATTGGCATACTGGAAGTCCCCATTATGGGGGCTGTATAGGAGAAGGACGAGGGGAACCAGTTGGGCTCTCCTGGTGTATACACGTCGTCTCGCGAGTGACGAAGAGTACTGCTGTCTCTGGCCTTTGCGGGAGGAAGTCCCGGGCAGATGAAGAGCTTGCGGAGCTCATCGTGTTCCCAACCTCTGAAGGACGACTCGGCCGACCACCAGACCTTCGAATGGCGTCCAATATGGCCTGCTGCTCGGCTGCAACTTGGAGAGAAGGGACCTTCTGGGTGTTAACTATGCCTCTGCGTCGCTGTTTCTCGATCCTAAGGAGTTCCTCATAGCGCTCCGTAGCAAGCCGACGATAAGTCTTCATCGACTGCTCCCAGTCCTTCTCTATGAGCTTGCGCTCCTCGTCGTTCCGTGCAGCCTTCAGTCTCTCGTCTTTCTCCTCCCGCGCTTTCTGCACCATCGACTCGTTCATATCCCTCTCGATCTCATCCTTCAACGCCTCTTGAAGTCCTCATCTGGCTCTTCATTGTCATCGCGTCCATATCGGCTGCCCGAGGACAACGTAGGCCGCAATGGCGGGGCTGACATGTACTGTGGGATCGTGGAGGGGTAACTCGAGGATACGTCACCTCGTCAGACTGCGGGGTGCGTCTTCCAGATAACAAGGCTCTCGTGGATGAGACGAAGGCCCGAAACGTGTGCTCGTGTCGTGTCGTAGCGTGTCGCTCTGCAGGCAGTGCCGACAAGCAAGCAAGCGTGGACCTGGACGACAACCGTGCCTCGTGTTAGCAAGCGCATCACCAAATCCGTCCTGGGACAGCTGCGGCGAAAAGAAGGGGACGCACCGTTCAGGCGTCGTGCTGCAGACCGGCCACAAAGCGTCGTGATCGGCGGCAGGGCACGAATGGTATCGGAGGGGATCGAGGCGGCGCGGGCCACTGGCACGAGAGAGGTGCGAGGGCGTGGTGCACGTTATCAGGCGGCGGCTGGGGATCGCCTTCTCCAGCCTGCCATCGGCGCGGAATTCGACCATACCGGATCTATATACCGCGTTGCTGATGCGTGACGCGTCCAGGAACTTTCCCGCTCTCGCCACGTTTCCTGCGAGAGCCCAATTTGCGTGCACGGCGCCAGCCCACGGGCGGTTCCCTCCATGCCTAATTACCCCAGTCTCGCCCGCCTCGCGCGTCCGCTGCATGCACAGCGTCGACCACCCCCGGCAACCTGAGCAAATGAACACCATGTATTCCCAACGCAATGCGACAACGAAATGCTACGGTAACGAAACAGCTTATAAATACGTGGATGAGTCGTGACATGATCATATGTTTAAAGTCCGAGTGGATGCTGAAGGTATATGACAGTGCCTGAATTAATGGACACGGCCCTCAGGCAGGACCACAAGCCAAGACACAAATGCAATAATGAACGTCCTCCAGGAGACGACCATTCGTGTCGCCAGGCGCAGAACCAGCCCCGCCCGACGACACCGAGGACGCTTCTCCCGTTGGCGTGCTAACGGCCCAGGGTGAATCTAGAGGGTCGCTTTTGATGGTGATAGAAGGCCACGAAGCCCGGAGCATTCACTGCTTGCGCGTCATCTGGTCGACATCACTCCAGCTCTTGAGAAGTGTCCTGCGGATGTGGTGCATGCCAGTGTCGGGGCCGTGGTAAACGTGCTCGATGTCGGCGAGCATCTCTTGGCGTTCCGGCGGTCCGCGGGCGCGAAGGGCTGGTTCCACTCGGTGAAGATGAACGACTCGGGGTCGGGCGTGGTGTGCTATCGCGGGGACGATCGTGAGCGGGATGATAACGATGAGATAGGGCAGCGATAGTGACGTACCGCGGTCACCTCGTGCAGCTCGCGCTGGATCGCGAGGCAGAAGTGGTCCAGGTCTGCGGAGATGAAGTCAGTCGGCGTGCCAAAAACACCGTGGGCGATGGCGTCGTGCTTACCAAGATCGTTCAGGTCATAATTGAACGGGTTCTCACTGATAACATCAGGATGCGTCAGTAGGGTGCGGATGTTGTTACAGCGTGCGCTTACATCTCCTGGCCAATTTCAAGGAAACCGCAGAGGAGGAATGCTGCAAACGCCGTGCCTCTGTCGGAAGGCGGGTCAGTGAAACGCTGTCACATGCGTATGAAGCATCTCGACTCACGGAATGGTCAACCACTTGAAGGCGCTGTAAATTTGGAACTAAGCAACGCCGTCAGAACGTCTCCATCTGTCAGCCACGGTCGAACGTACTGGAAGGAAGAACAGGTACAGCCTGAACAATCCCATCCCGTCAGCAACAGATGCACGAGGCGAAGCAAAAAGATGTAACGTACCACAAGGAAAGGCGGAGATGCGCCTGGTACGCAAACGGCAGCGGGGTGTTCTTAATCCGTTCCAGATTGACGACGGTGTCCTGCAAGCTGGTGATCGCGTTGTTCATCGCCGTGGCTGACGCGGGGGTGAGGAGGCCCTGGCGCATGAGCGACGCAAAGTATGTCGTGAGGTACAGCGCAATCTCGACGGGTACGTTCGAGTCCGCGAGCTCGGGCTTGATGCGCTTGCCTGTGAACGTGCGGCCGCGCGCGGACAGCGGCTCGGGCGACGTGACCTGGCGGAGGCGCTTCGAGAACGGCTTGATGAGCGGCTTGAAGATGCGCAGGAAGCCAAAGTAGTCGTAGATCGAGTTCTGCGGCGGGTTGCGCGCGGGCAGCAGCGGGCGTTCGCTGGGCAGCACGGGCAGCGCCATCTCGGGGTCGAACGTCTTGCCGCGCTTCATGCGCTTCGAGCCGCCCCACGTGCCCTTCTCGGTCGTGTCGCCATCCTCGCTCGACTGCGCCGCCGGCGGGGAGTTGGAGCGGCTCATGTGCATGGTCGAGAGTGTCTCCGTGCGGATGCTGCGGTGTGCGACGTGATCCATGTCAGACGCTTTCCACATAGGCAGCATGTCATCCTCCTCGGCCTTGTCAAGCGGAGCACTGAACCGAGGCAGGAAGGAGATCAAGGGGTACAGGTCGGCATAGTAAACACCGCCCTCTCCTCGAAGCATATGCTGAGATAAAAGTGAGTACCTCAAGAGACCCGCTGAGGTAGCCGCAACATACCTTCACCGCGACAGAGTACGCTTGCACCTGAAGATGAACAGTCATCAGCAGGGCCCAAAAACCAAGACGAGGACAATGTACCAGGTTGATCATGCTCTTTTTCTCGATGACCACCTGCAAGTGCGGCTTCTTTTCTCCCGTCGCCTTATCTGTGCGCTCGAAAGGCACATGAATCCAGATCTGGAAACGCGCACGTTAGACTTTCATGAAATAGTTTTTGACAGAGGGAATGGAAGGCGTACCACTTGTGCGAGGTTGCGAGAGGCGATGGCGATGTTGGTCCACAGTTTGCGACCCTCTGAGAATCTGTCGAGCTCGGGACTCAGTACTCGGAGTACGGGTATGACTGGCCGTGCACCGACCTTTCGTATGCAGTGGACGTCCTGAACGAGATGACCAGACCGAGCACCGTACCGAGGACGGTAAGCATTGCGCTGGATATCGAGAGCTCGGTTGATGTCATCTTCGAAACGAGCGTCACCACTGAAAGAAATGAGCGGAAGACGCCACAAGCAAGACTATTGTACGCACTAGTGGCGATGAGGCTAAAGAACAAGACTTCAGGCCATATGTCGTTGATGACTGTCGCCTTGAATTTTTTGTAAAACGACCCGCCTGCGAAGAGCGGATTTGTCGCGACCATCGTGCAAAGTGTGGGCGAGTCTGTCGGACAAAGGGTGGATGGCGAGCCTCTGGATGGTCAACACGGCCTGCACGTTGAGCAAAGTAGGCACACGAAACGAAAGCGAAGGACTGGGGAGCTACAAAGGAGCGTGGTACCCGAAGGAGAGTCAGGAGAGAAGATGAGTTCTTATGGGCGCGGCTCGTGCACCGTGGTGTCCCAACAGCGTCCGCCTGATTGACGCCTCTTGTCGAGGTCCCCGACAGTCTGACCGCGATCGTCCTCCGTCCCGCCACAAGCCCAGACCTCTCCCAACGATTGCCCTGGCAACGTCTCGCCGGCGTTCCAGATTGCATGCTCAACTCCCTGGCAGGTGCACTCTCCTTCAGCTGCAGAGGTGCAGTATACACGACAGCCACCTTTGAAGACTGCCCACGATGGGCGATAGATAGGCGAAAACTCCCTCCCGTCCTCGCCTTGCAGGCGGTGATGATGGCACACGCTGAAACACCGTATTAAGGAGCCGCGCCAGTGATCGCCATATGTCACCACGGGCATCCCCTGCAAACCGACCATGACTCCTGCGCTCAGCTTCTGCTTGAGGCTATGCTGCATCACAGTTACTAACTTACTTGGTTGGCAGTGAGTGCGCTGTACCGAGCCAACTAAGAACACCATCGACATTGCTCATTGTCATCTCTCCATGAGCCCACTGGTCATGGGCGCCGCGCTCACACCCGAGTTGTGATATGTCTTCGCGCATGGCGGCCCTAGCACGCCCTTCGGCAGCGTGTTTGTGCGGTCGTGCGACCATCTATTTGGAGCAGTGGTGTCTGGGCGAGGCTCGGGCTCTCTCGACGGTCCTCCTGGTATCCCATCGACCACTCGTGCTCTGCAGGCCTTGGCAATCTCGCGACTAGCCGGGCCTCGTCATATCAGGTAAACGCAGCTATATCCGAGATTCCGAGCAATTGAGTCGCAATGCCAAGTGTTGTCGCTGAGCCTCTCCCGCAGGTTGAGCCGCGAATATGACTAGCCTCGCGGACTGTGCACCTCCGGCGACCGTCTCGATGCCAAGGCTGCTGCCAATAGATCTCATAGGGGAGTGCGATGCAGACGGATTATGGACGGTGCGAGCCTACACAGCGAAAGCGCGAACTCGGGGCTGAAATCTTGAATGATGAAGTACTGCTTTCCGCTCCGGGGATATGTCCTTCGGCAGCACATGCTGCCCACTTGTCTGAAGCCATTCGACAAGGTCGTCCTGCAGGCCCTCCTAGTCACCGAAGTCAGCGTTGAAACGTGCAAGACAATGTAGACTTCTTCCATATTTCGAAGTACGTACGCTCTGACCTTCTCCATAACAGAACCCAGCTTGCTCACTCCATTTCGCTCGGAGGTACGTCTGACGTGCTGCCTGCATCGATGTCTGCGACGCGGCTGCTTATTCAGAAAGGCAAGGTCTTCGACATGACGACGCTCGACTCTGTCGTCGTGGCGGCCCTCCTCACGGTGAGCCTAAAGTGTGGTAGCGGCCACTTTTTGCCGGCGCTTACGGGCTAGTGCAGGAGTTGCCACCATTCGTCGCGCAGGCATGCCCAAGCGTCGGGATTGGCAGCCCTCGTCAATCGCTGGGTAAACTCCTCTCGGGCAATGCCAGGCCGCAGATTCGATCTATCCGAGGATCGTCATCACCCATCGCGTGCTGCGCATCAGCCTTGCACGCTCAAACCTACGCAAAGCGAAGGGTATCGCCCGTATTGCGTCTGCACGGTCCGCTCTGCAGAAACGCGCAACAGCATTCTCAGGGGAAGTCCGCGTGGGTGCTACAGGACAGGGTCCTGGGAATCTGGATTGATAGGAACGAGTGCGGTGAGAACATTGTCCGCACGCCAGCCTTCCGCCTTGTCGTCGTGGGAACGTCCTAATCATGCTAGTCGGCAGGTGACATTGGCAACTAAGTGCGCACCGGAGGGGATATCCGGCGCGCAGGCACCACCATTCTCTAGCATCGCGTAACACATCATCCCCGGCCGTCAGTCCTTGCGATATATAACAGACTCGCGAGGGCGGTACCTTGAGATCTGTCCACCCTCCGCTTCGCGATGTCCCAGCTACAGAAGCAACAGTTCTGGCGGCACCAGCCATTCAAGGCCATCTATCTGGCGTTTGCCATCGCCAGCATTATTTTGCGACTGCCCTTCTGGATCCTTATCTCCCTCGTCCCCGCATTCCGCGGACGCTCAAGCTGGACTCTCGGCCGCGCCGTCCTCGTAAAGGCGGCGCGGGTATACTTTGGCGCGATCTTCACTACGGGAGCCTTCGAGCTGGGTCGCATCGACCCACAACGCTTCGCGAAGAAGGAGCAGGAAGTTGGCCTCGTCTGGATCGACGCTACGCCGGACCTCATTCAGGGCGATATCAAGAAGTACGCGCAGGCTAACAAGGTGTCTGCGGTACACGTTCCCGCGTATTGGTTCGGGGAGAGAGACTCCAATGGACGGGTGGGCCAGCCCGCTAAGCCTGACGAGAAAGTCATCCTTGCATTCCACTGTAAGCCGAGTGCGTCTCTAGTCCGACGTTGTGCTGACTATACGCGTTGCTCAGCTGGTGGCTGGGTGATGGGCGACGCGAGCCCTATAGGCGTCAGCGCACCCATGATGAAGGACATGCTCGCGCAGTGGCCCCAGTTCCGGCGCCTGCTCAACGTCGAGTACCGGCTGGCGTCGGGCGCGCCCTGGCGCACGGAGAACCCCTTCCCAGCGGCACTCATCGACGCGATCGCGGCCTACAACTACCTCATCAACGAGCTACACTTCCGCCCGGAGAACGTCATGGTCATCGGCGAGTCCGCGGGCGGCACGCTTGGCCTGCAGCTCGTGCGCTACGCCGCGCAGGCGCGCCTGCCGCAGCTCCCGACGCCCGGCGGCCTGCTCCTGCTCTCGCCCTCGATGGACTGGGGACGCACGTTTGAGACGGGCCCCGAGAGCTCGTGGTACCGCAACGCGGACAGCGACTGGGTCGGGCCGTTTACCGCCGGATACGCGGGCGCCGCGCTCCTCGGGCACCTCCCCGCCGAGGAGGCGCAGCACAACGCGTGGATCTCGCCCGCGTCGACGAAGCTTGGCAGCACGGATGGCATCTTCGAGGGGTTCCCGCCGACACTTGTCTTTGCCGGAGGAGGGGAGATGACGTATGACGCGATGCGCCTGGCGTACAATCGCATCAGGGCGGACATCGGAGAGGAGAAGACAGCATTCGTCGAGCTTCCCGACGCGACACATATTATCCTGAACCTACCACTACACAACAAGGAGAAGGAGGAGGCATACCAAAAGATGACACCCTTCGTCAACGCTCATTTCTAATTCTTCACGTAACTTTGTCATCGGATTCTCTCGTATAATGACGGACTTGGTAATCGCTCATATACCCATGTAGCTCTTTCTCCTCACATCTGTTGTACTTCAAGGCAAGCCTCGGCCAGAATTAATGGCGTTTGCGACTTGGCTCGTGTTCGGACGGTTGTAGGCATACCTATGATGTCAATGTTAGCATGTTGAGCCCGCATGTAAAGAGGACCATACCTTTCATAGCTTTCCAAGTACAACTCCTCCGTACTACACGTACTCTTGAAGGCATTGTGGTTGATGAGCCGGTCGATATACGCTCGAAACTTGGTACCCTCGGGCATGGTGAATCCGCGGTAGTGCACCAGTACGTTCGTCGCGCGGAAGAGCCCTAAAATAATGTTAGCATCCCACAACAACCTCAGTTCAGGTGGTGATCTTACAAGGCCCAGCCATGACATCTGCGAGGCTGAGCTTTCCGTCTTCCGTCCAAAGACCCATGTCGGTGCCAGTCTCGGCTGTCGTCCTTTCGAAGAGCTTCACCAGGCCTTCGATGGCAGAGAGGAACTCTTTCCCACCCTCAATCTGCTTTTCTATGGATATCACCTTGGTTAAGTCTCTCCTTATAACAAGTGAATTACAAGTACCTGAGTCCTGAGCCTGTAAGTATCTGTAGAACGCCGGCACGAGATTGCGATTGACATGGTCCACTTGGAGGCGCACAAGCGCACGTGCATCTACATATCACCCTATAGTTCTCAAACTGGTGTATGCAGTTGGATGGAACGTACACGGGTCTGCGATAGGAGGGAGCAGACTTCCTCTGTGCTGCAGTACGGCAACACTGTGTCGCAATTAGCGCTGTACACATCGCAGGACCTTGCCAGCCCTACTCTTCAAGATACTCTAGTATCACTGTGCTCTCATTAAGAGATCTTGGCTCCTCGAGGTTGTTAAACTTCAATGCTGGGACCAGCCCCTTGGGCGAGACCTCGAGGAGTTCGGGTGGCTTCTTGTAAGGGTCAACCTCATCTACAAAGCTCAGGTCGCATCGTGCTGCACGGCGCACGCCACCTACAGTACTGTTGGAATGTTAGAGCGCACGGAACACGTTTGTCATAGACATACCTGGTAATCAATGCCGAAGTACTCGAGAGCGACCCAGACGCGCTGCACGAACGGGCAGAAGCAGCCACCGAACAGCGTCAATTCGGAGGGCCCACTATGAGCATCGGCGGTACGTAGGGCATCTCCTGTGCACTTCAGATGGTATGACTTCCCGGTATCGCTCTTGTTCGACATGGGTGAAGGAAGGTGGTTGCGACTAGCGGTGTGAAGGTGAGCCTGCTATGAGACGAGGCTCGGTGACGTCACAGTCACGTTCGCCCGTTGTTGTGCTCTGCAGCCATCGCACGCAATAGCCCGTGGATAGCACGCATAACGTTCGAGAGGCTAAAAATGTTCTCCAGGCGACTTCGGAGGGACAGCGAATTTGAGCAGAATCGTCATGCAGGTGGCGGTCTTTGTTTGCACATATTTGTGCGCTGGATCCTCCGAGAAAGTCGAAGTACCCGTTGCTCCATATCCTTGTCCACTACCTCCAACCTTCTGAAGTGCCGCTGTGAGTATCTTTTCTTACACTCTCGCAAAAGTTTATACTTGCTTTTTGGTACGTGCATCTGAGCCTGAGAGGTGCCAGAACTAACTTCGTCGCGTGCCTTCGCAGCACCTCATGTCTTTTGCTGATCTTCGTTCTGCTCGTAAATCGAAGGAGGCCAAGTCTTTCGTCAAATCTGCAGCTGCCAATGAGCCACCAAAGCCATCTCTATCACAGGAAGATGCTTCTGCTGTCCCTGAGGTCGAGATGGCTGAGCCGGAGCCAGTAACCTCTGTACCGGTCCCAGATTCAGGAGACAAGCCGGCTGTTGTCTCTGACCTCCCCCTGTCTCTGCCTACAGGCATTGAAGTCCGAAAATGTGTGGACAAGGGGAGAGGTCTCTATGCGACCCAAGCCTTTGCACCAGGTACAGTGCTTTACTCAATCCATCCCGTCGATGTCATGCCGCTGATGCCCCCTCACAGGAGCGATTTTACTGTCTGTGCGCCCACGCGTATCTGTGCTTTCCACAACACAGCTTGGATTCTATTGCTCGCATTGTGCCGGTCCAGCTCCCGAGAATGGTCTGAAGCGATGCACTGGGTGTCGCATCACGCGGTATTGCAACGCTGTAAGCCCTCCGCTCCTGAGAACCTAATCTCCCTCTCACATGAAACGCAGATGTGCCAGAATAATGACTGGGCGATACATAAGCTGGAATGCCAGGCACTCCAACGATGGGCTTCCGCGGCGCCGTCGCAAGACGCTGCGATTCCTCCGGATGCTGTGCGCTGCCTTGGCCGTATGCTATGGAACATTCAGAGAAAGGGCCTAGACAGTCAGTGGGTATGTCATCATTTTCAAAGCTTCAGAAGTTCGTCTTGGCTGACCTCATTCGTAGACGAAAGAATTGAGTGTACTTCAATCTCGTAAGTCGTCCTATCATTAGCTTGTGTGATTGCGGTATCTAACGAGCCACAGACAGAGGATCCCTGCAGCCATCACAGTTCGAGTCACATACTCACTTGGCGCATTCTGTCGTCCGCTATATCGGTGCATCTGGTCCGTCCGACCTTGCACCGTTTGGGCTCAACTCAGCTGGGGACCTGGTGGACCTCATCTCTCGCGTGAGTCTTCTCGATCGATGATTTCACGCCCCCACGTCTGATAACGCTTCAGTTTACTACGAACACCTTCACGCTGACATCCTATACTCTCTCTCCTATTGGAATTTGTGTCGCGCCTGCGATGGCCCTTACGAACCACTCGTGTGACCCTAACACGGTCATTGTCTTCCCTCGCTCCTCGAAAGAGCACACCAGAGAGCCGCAGATGCAGTTGATCGCCTTGCACCCGATCGCTCCAGATGAAGAGGTGTGTATCACGATGTAATCATGTTTCATTCGTACGAGACTGATACAGCGTAGATCGTGACTGCATATGTCGACGTAACGCTTCCCAAAGAGCTGCGCCATTCAGCCCTGAAGGAAACATATAACTTCACCTGCAAGTGTTCTGTTTGTGCCAACACGGGCCCTACAGATCCGCGTATATCCATGCGATGCCCAAAATTGTGTGGTGGTACATGTCAGCTACCAACCGAAGGTGGGTGATCACGTCCCAAGTTTTCGGTCCATCCTCATATACTCAATTCGTCAACATAAGAAAACAATATCACGAGGTGCCTGAAGTGCAAAGCTGCAGTTACGCAAGTTGACGCTGTATTGGATGCCGTCCGTATAGGACAAGAGGCTCTTGAAAAGGCGACTACGCTCCAATTTAGAGGTGATACTTGCCCGTCTTTTCGCAGAGATGTCTATTAACCCTCTCACAGACCACGCCAAGGCTAAAC
Source organism: Phanerodontia chrysosporium (assembly GCA_001910725.1). NCBI lineage: Eukaryota > Fungi > Basidiomycota > Agaricomycetes > Polyporales > Phanerochaetaceae > Phanerodontia > Phanerodontia chrysosporium. Next base: position 1,194,530 of record MJGA01000008.1, read on the forward strand.
AGCTGACGACAAACATGATTCCTATCCTAACCTCCGCAGGGCTCATGCCAACCTGTCACCCGCTCCTCGCTATGTCACGCCTTCACCAGGAGCTGCTCATCTCAGAGCTAGGCCCAGACACAACGCAAGACGCGCTTGACGAAACGATTCGCGCTGCAGCAAAGTGCAACACTGGCATCGGTGGTCTCCTGCCATTCGGGCACCCCGTGCGCGCTGTAGCGATGGCGGAGTTGGGCAAGCTCCTAGCTGTCGACGAGCCCAGTCCCCCTGAGAAAGCCGACGAGAAACCGGGTCAATTCCCGCCGCACGGCGCTGCACGCCTCAAGCTCGCGTACCAAACCCTTGTGCAAGCACGTAACGAGCTGCTCATCGGACTTGGGAAGGCGAACGAGGGTGGTCAGTTGGGCAAAGAGATCAGGGATGCCCTCGTTCGCCTCGAGAAGGAGTTGGGCGTCTGGACAGAAGGCATCAAGAACGCCCTTGAAGACGCGAGGTTGGCTCAGAAGGCGACAGCCAAGTCTACCTAGAGTCTGCTAAGTTGCCATTCAACTGTACTTCGTATGTTCCATTTAAGCTTGCGATACTCATGCGCGTGAGCCTTGGTGCCGCTGACCTCAGGTTTGAAGGGGCTTCACCTCTCAAATCGACAGCTGCTCGGGCATTCGATTGGCCACGAGTATAGCGTCATATGATCTGAAACACCATCTTACCAGATCGCTGTTATATTCCTTCCCAATGACTATTTCCCGCGAATTTTAGGTACATTTTCAGCGATCCCTCGCCGGCGACAACATCACCGTACGAATCGGGACCGTGACGGCGGTGGTCGTGACACCTTCCGTCTTCCGCCCCGTCACGTTTTCCGACGTCACGCGTCGGCGGAAGCGGGTAGCGTCGCAAACGGCAGGGTCGACATCCAGATCGAGTACTGTGCCAGAACGCATAAAAGGCCAGCACGAAGGCATGGAAGACCCCACGAATCTTTAACTCCAACCACGAACTCTGGAAGTTCTACACACGCTCTACTCTACACACTTCGCTACTCTACACTCGCCAGAATGGCTCCCAAGAATGCAATTACGCACCTTGGTGACATGGCCTGCGCCATCGTCGACCGCGGTCGAGTACAACTGCTCGACTGCATCGGCGCTGGTAGCTTTGGGGCAGTCTACCGCGCGCGAGATCTCGTCGGGCGCACCTCCGACCTCATGGCCGTGAAGGTCATGACGCGGCAGGATCCGCTCTGGAGGATCTGCTGCCGCGAGCTTCAGTATCTCCAACGCGTGCAGGGGCATCCGCGAATCGCACGTATGCACCGCTGGTGGAAGGACGACGACTTCGTGTACCTCGCGCTCGACTATTACCCTGGCGGTGATATGTGGCACGCGATCCACGAGAAGCGCCTCTTCTGGCGCCGCGGTGACCTGCTGAAGCGAGTCTTCGTGCAGCTCGTCGATGCCGTGGCCTGGTGCCACAAACGAGGCGTCTTCCACCGCGACTTGAAGCCCGGGAACGTCCTTATCAGCGCCGACGGCCAGGACATCTGGCTGACGGACTTCGGGCTCGCGAGCTCGAAGGAAATTTCGGGAAGTTACCATGTGGGCACGCAGCAGTATCGCAGCCCAGGTAAGGACGTCGCCTTCATACTGAAATCCCTCACTGACCGCATGGAGGTAGAGTGCTCCAACATCTGGGGCGCGGATCGCCCGTACAGTCTTCGTCGGAACGACATTTGGGCCCTAGGAGTTATCCTTGTCAATATGCTCACTGGCGCAGTACCATGGGCGCATGCGACCGAAGGCAACGACTATTACCAGTCGTACCTTTGCTCGACCGAGTTTTTGCGCTACACCCTTCCGATATCAAAGGAAGCATCCTATATCTGCCAGCGCATTTTCACAGAAAATGAGGACGATACAATTGACTTGGTGGAGCTTCGGGAGTTGGCTCTTGGGGTCGAAGAGTGGTGGATGAGCGAAGAGGAGATTGCGGAGAGTGACGAACACCTGAAGCGTGTAGCAAATGGTTATCGCCGCGTCGACCCACGCCCGTCCACGAGCTACGCGAGCAACTTTTCCTCCGTATCCAACGATGAGTCCAACTCGCTCGCGGACGACTCGGATGACTCCAACGAGCACTCCAACGGCATACGCTCTGCGTCGCTGCTTGCCGTCGAGGAAGGCCGCATGGAGAGGAAAACAGAGGAGTCGATGGTCGTCACGGTACCGCTCGACACCCCTCCACGCTCGACCTCCTCGTTGTCTGCGGCAGTCACCTCGCAGACGCGGGTCGAGCCTGTCGTCGTCGATGCAGCGAAGCCAAAGGCATATGCGCTCAGAAGTCGAGACGCCAAGTCCTCGTCGTCCTACTACTCGACCCAGGACTCGTCTTATGCCGTCTCCGGCGTATCTTCTCCTCGGGATGGGGTGAAGAAGCTGAGCATGAGGTCGAGTGGCTTGGGTGTCCGTCGCCATGTGAAGCGCATCTTTAGCACCGCCGCTGTCTAGTGCTCAGCGAGGAATTGAATTGAATAATATGAAGTGCCGCTGGTCGGCATATTTATACGTATACATAACATTGTGTGCGGTTTCTCGTGAGGTTTTCTCTGCCCTGAGCGTGCGCAATGTGAGTTTGATCTTTGTGGGAAGAGCCTTCGGGCGCTTGGCACACTCCTCGGCACGTGCAAATCGGCACGCCACAATTGTTCGGCATACCAAATTTGGACGTCCACCTTTTCGACGCATACTACCGCTTGCCCTGCCGTTCTTCGTGGCTTCCTTGCGCTGCTCGTAGTCGTCCTGGTTTAATACTCCACAAGCGAATATAAAGACGCCCTGGGGTATGTGACAGGATTATATGATTGGCCGAATACCTTTCTGTGTTGACAGAAGGCCTCATCATACGTGAGGCCGGAATTCTAGCTTAGCTTACGCTCTCCAGTCTGAAACCTAACGCGGATGTCGACATTCAGCGATCGACGCATTGCCACTATTGATCGCTTCCACATGCATTGAACCCTCGTTGATCACCTCAGTAACTCAGGTCCTTCATCCCGTCGATGTTTCCGAAGTCTGAAACAGCCCAGATTGCGACCCGCAAGTTGTTGCAACGATCTCACTGCAATTAGGTCTTCCGACTCCGCTGGACTGTAAACAAACCAAAGCAACAGAAGTACATAAGGCTCAGGGCCTTCGCAAACGGGTGTTCATTTATCTTCTCTTTCATCACCCATCATCAAGTGCGCTGGTCACACTTGACATCCACTCGCTACCCTTCTCCCCCAATCTTTTCTTTCTCCAAATGCCTAATATGTCTGCTCGACGCACCATGCCGACTTTACTGGCCGTGTTGTTCAAAACGGCCGGTACCAGCTCAAGAAGCTGCTGGGGTCGGGCACTTACGGTGTCGTGTACGGAGCCATCGACCTCTCCACACGTAACTCCCCCATCTCGTACTCGCCGAGGAAGCCGCGCCGGTATGCCATTAAGGTGCTCCGCAAGGACGCCTTGAGTTCCAGTGCTGCCCAGCGGGTGAGGCGGGAGGTCGCTGCTCATCGACGCATGTCGGACCACCCGAACGTCGTGTCCTGCACGACTCGTTCGAGGACAAGGAGTTCGTCTATGTCGTCCTGGACTATTGCCCTGGTGGCGATCTGTTCAGGAGCATCGTCGATGAGAAGCGGTTTTTCAAGAAGGACGCGATGGTGAAGTTGGTGTTTCTCCAGATCTTGGATGCGGTAGAGGCGTGCCACTCGCGCGGCATCTACCATCGGGACTTGAAGCCCGAAAACATCCTCACTAATGAGGATGGCACGAAGATCTTTTTGAGTGACTTTGGCCTTGCTTCGGGCAGCAAAGTCGGTGTCACGTTTGGTTGTGGTAGCTCCTATTATATGAGTCCAGGTGAGTATCTCACCTCTTGTTGCAATCTGGGCTGGTGCTGATTATCAATATCATTTCAGAATGTATCGGTAAAGAGGTCGGTTTCATGCCTTATTCCAATGCGGCTAGCGACGTCTGGGCACTTGGCGTAGTACTCGTGAACATGATCAGCAACCGGACGCCATGGACGAAGGCGGTGTCGTCCGACGATTGCTTCCTCGACTTCATGATGCACGAGACCTACCTCCGAGAGATGCTCCCCATCTCGGAGGGAGCGAACGCGCTCTTCCGGCGCGTCTTCGCGTACGACCCGAGCAGCGCCTGACGCTCTCCGAGCTGCGCGAGGCGGTCGTCGAGCTCGACACGTTCTTCATGACGGACGACGAGCTCGCGGGGCGAACGACGCTATCCGGGCGGCGGCCGCGCACTGCGGCTACCGCGTGCCCCCGAAGGTCGTGGCCAGGCCCAGGCGACCAGTCCCCGTGTCGCCCCGCCTGCGACCCCGCGCACGCCTGCGATGGTTACGGGTCCGACCCCCGCACCAGAGCAGACAAGCGTGCGCCCGTTCGAGGGCGGCGACCTTTCGGAGGCAAGCATGGCTAGCGGCGCGAGCATCGACAGTGCGGGCCTGTGACGCCTAACGATAGTGCACAGTACCTCGCTGTCCAGATTGGCGGGCTGGATATATCACTCTCGACCTCGGGCAGCTCGTTTTGGAGGAGAGCTATCGAGAAGGTTACGCCTCGTAGCTTTAGAATCAGTGCTGGTAACAAGGTGTTGGTGTAATTCATCGGTCTTAAATTGCATTATCTTGAAATGCACATTATGCGTGCTCGTGAAATGTTTCTTGCATAAACATACAGTGGTGAGTAGAAGCGTGATAGATCATATATATACAGTGTTCGAGGGCGGGTATCGCGAGAGTCCATGGAAAGGGATGCTCCGATATTGCTATAGGGAGATTAGGCTTGTGGGATTTTGTGAGCGAGACAATAGCGAGTAGATGATTGTACGTGGGTTTGTTAATGGAACCAATATGCGAGACGGAGGAGGGCTATATGAGCTGCTCCCAGTATGACAGACATAGTGAGGCGTTCCGTCCATGTATCCGTGAACGCAAGTACCATGGCGCAGGTGACGATATCGTGATTGGCATACCGATCGCTGTATAGCGGGGACAGCGAGCGCACCTGAGAGGTGGCCATGTCAAGGATGCACTCAGAAAACATCAAATTTACGTACCTTCCAGACCAACAGCAGCGACTTGATGGTCCGCTTCACTGCAACCCACGCAGTTCTCCTTGTCAACCGGTATTCCTGATTCCACAAACGGAGTTTGAGGTATTCGAACTCTTGCCGACGTCCGTGCTCAGGCTGCTCTGACGGCGCGGGCAGGCCAAGGATGGGCTCCTTGTCCGCTTCACCGGCGCCCGACTGCTCATGACCAGCGTCGGATTCGGTCCAAAGCGGGAGCTCAGTCGGCGTGGCGTCGCGCGGGCCACTTGGACGGCCGCGCTCGTCGAAGCTGGCCCGACGTGATGCGCGGACTAAAGAATGCTGTTGCGGTGTCCGTGGCTTTGACCCGACGGGCAAAGGATCAAGCTGTAATACCAGGTCTAAGCATGAAGAGATGCATGGTTCGAATTGAGGGCACACACCTTGCCTTCCTGAGAGCGCTCAAGACGCGCTCCGACGATGGGCGGGCTGCCGGATTGACGTGTAACAGACTCTCTAAAAGCACCAGGAATGCGACGGGTAGACGACGGGACGCGAATACAGATGCCAACGATGTAGATGACTTGAATCTACCAGCGAGATGAGTCTCAAGTGCCGTTGCAACGATTTGTCGGACGTACCCAGGGTATTGCATAACCTCTTTCTCGAGCAACTCCATTGCTTCTCTCTGGTCATACCGCGAGTTCATCTTCTCCGGGCTGTCCGAAGCATGCTGGTACGGCAGACGGAAGAAGAGCAGCTTATGCAAAATCATGCCGAGCGACCACATGTCAGCCTTCGAATCAACTTGGACCAACACGCCTGTAGAAGTTGGCAGAGACTCAGGGGACGCATACTCGAGGCTGATGGATAAATGTAAAGCTCAGTCCTGGTACAGTTTTAGCTTTACGCACGTTCCAGTATTGCCCGAGCGAGGCCTAGAGTTGAGCATGTCTTGGGAAGTACCAAAGTCTGATAGCATAGCCCTGGGTCTGTTGAGGTAACTTTAGCTGACTGCCGGCATGATGGGTTCTCGAACGTACATGAGCCGGCCCTCATCCCAAGTCAATAGAACATTCCCAGGCTTGAGATCCAGGTGCAAGATAGACTTGTCGTGCTAGAAAGGTGCTTGGGTTAACAGAAGGTGCAACAGCTAAAGCTTAGCTACGCACCAGGAATGCCAGGCCTTCCACAACGTCCTTGAACAAGCTTTTAACCTCCTCCGCACTCAATAAGTGGACCGCCTTCCAATCAGTTTGTGGTTGGCCATTGCTCTCTCGGTTCATTTCTCGTCGGAGTCTCTCGCGCTCTTCTGGCGTCGCCCTCTGCATAGCTCGAAACGCACGAATCTAGCACTTCGAGAGAGAGGGCTAGATGTAGCTGAACCTTCTGACGTGCCAGATGCGGGAGCGGATACAGCATGAAGATGTGCAATACGACCAGGCGATGAACGGCCAAGCCGAACATCGATAAAGTCGTCTAAACTTCCCCCTTCCGCCCATTGCATCAACATACTGTGATATCGTGAGATATTGTGCACGGCGGGATGTGTTGTGCACGTACTGTAATGTGGGGACTCTCGGACCGAAGATGAGAATTGCGAGTTCTCAAGCCAGGCGTGGTGATATTGAATGATGTTTGGATGGTGCAGCTTTTCCAAGAGCCGAACCTGAAGGGACTGTTGTTAAGGACAAGTGGAAGCGTAGGATACTCTCCAACTTGCCTCGCGAAGTATGTTGAGTAGATAGGAATGCGACTGGCCTACTGCTATCTTCTTCACGGCGAAGTGGCCTGAATACACGAGTCTCAGCCTTGAAGTAACGATGCACATGCTGCATACTAACCGAGTGGGTTTCCGTCAAGGACATGCTAACGCAGGAAGTACTTCAGCGACTGAATGTATGCATACGGATGCAACTCACCTGACACAGATACACACTGCCATTTGCGCCCATACCCAGGCGACATTCCTCCTGGAAGAAGGTTTTGAAGTACCCCTCCGCCATGTTGTCGGCTCTAAACGACGGGGCTTCTGCTGAGCCATTCGCGCTCTCAGGAGAGGGACTGGGAGAGGGTGTGCGGCTGCGAGAGGGTGTGGCAGATCTGCCGCGAGTCGGGGTAGGTGGTACGGATCCGTCTCATTCGCTATCTGGAGCAGCTGGAAGTAGTTTGGCACCCGAGAGCGAGGGTGGTCCTCGACGTCCTCATCCACTAGCTCGAGCTCAGCTTCTTCCTCTGAGGAATCATCGGCATAGAATGCGCGGTGGCAGTACGGGCATCGACCGTCTTGAGTGCGCTTAATGATTCCGTGGGGTGTCGGCGAGCGGTGATGTCGCTGAATGGAAAGCGCGTGCGATGTCGGATTATAGAGAACGACTTGGTTGGACGCGTGCAGGATGGTCCGCCATTCCGCGCCGAGAGGAGCCAGAGCAAACAGCGAGCGATCCGGAGATTGCGGTGTGTCCTCTTCAGCCATTGGCGAGACCTCGAAAGCCGGGGGTTAGACGGCGACGAGACTGCGTTCGAGGACGACGACGAGCAAAGGGGAGAGCTGGTGAGAGATCGAGGGCTCTAGAGCCGCCACAGGTCCGAGACGCCCACATGCACCCACAACGTGGCCCCGTAAGCGCGCTTTGATCGACGCTGGAGAGAACAAGAGTGCCCTCTCTCATCGCTGTTGCTCATAACGTTCATGCAGTCTGCCATTGTCTTCGTACCTCTGGGCCGATCTTTCTATGCCGTCTACCGACCCGATCTAGGATTCTCTGTCTAATAGCCACCACGAGGTGCGATACCGATCATTCGTGGTGACTACCCAGAGCCTCACTAGGACTCGTAACTCCGCCGCCTGCTACATTCTCACGTCTAAGACCCTGACATTCCCCAAGTAACCTAGAGTACGCCTCCGGAGTTAGAGTCTCGAGGTTGCGCTAGTGTCCCCAACTTTCCTCCGTGGTAAGTCTGTTATAGCATGTTTCCTGATATGTGGGATCAACGATCTGCGAAGCTGTGGCGAGAGCCGTACCGCTGCCTTCCCGCTGGTGTGACCTTTACACACATCATCGACAATGTCTGGCCGTCGCAACAGGACGAGGTCATCCGTTAACCCTCCAGCAAAGGCTGGTCAGTCCTCCAAACAGCCCCAGGCACCCCCAGCGGCGATACCGACAGCGCCAGCGCCAGGAAAGCCCGCACCCGCGGCCGTCTCGCAAAAAGCCACGCCTCCCCCTGCTCCGAAAGAGACACCATCCGCGAGGGTTCGGAAAGAATGGAAGTTATTCGAAGGCTGGCTGAAAGCTCGTCGTGCGGAGCGGGACAAACAGATTAGTGACAAACTCAAGGAGGTCATGCCGGCGAAGAAACAAAATAAAAACAAGTGGACGAAGCAGTCCCCAGCAAGTGACGCAATGGATATGGGTGCCTTCGAAGACAAGCTAAACGCGGACTTGGCCGAAGCAGCGCGAGCGGAGTGGTTGAGGAGGATGGAGGTGGCGGGGCTGAATGAAGAAGATTGGACGGACATCACGGAGGAGGAGATGAAGGCTGTAGAAGCTGCCTTTATCCCTCAAGAGCGCGGCAGTCGGATAGCCGAAGAAGCTCAGACACCTCCCCCGCAGCCGGCCTCGCAACCTGCAGAGGCTAAGCCCGCTGTTACGACTCAGACGGGGACGAAAGCCGGACCGAGCCCATATGCTGCGCGAGTCGAAGAGGAGTCTACTATCCCTGGTGCCTGGAGCGCCCCTTCACCACCTCCTGTCCCTGAGCAAGGCGTTATGGGTCGTAACCGACCTTATACACCTATGGCCCAGCTAGCTCAACAGACGGTGAGCATTGCTGTGATTATTCCGGTATGTGCAAATGCTGAAGGCGGTGCAGATGGGTCGCGTAGCGACGAAGGATCAGGCCAAGGCTGATACCTCACCTTCAGAGAGTCTGTGGGAGGCGCAAATGAGGAAGAAGATGCAAGCGAGCAGTACTCAGTCATCGGAAAGCTTGGGCGAACAGCAGACTTCTGGCACGAGAGCGAAATCGAACGAGATTGTTACTGGCGGTAACAAGCTGCCTAGCCCAGAAATGCTCTGGGAGATGCATATGCGGAAAGCGACACCAAAGCCTTCACCAGCATCGACCTCCGAACTTGAGTCAGACAGCCTGTGGGACAGGGCCTTCGGGCAAAAGGCAGCTACTCCAGCTCCCCAACTGCAGCCTCAGCACGAATATGAAAACTTGTGGGACCTTCACACCTCCCAGGCCAACGATATTGATCCGCATGACTGGACCCCACCTGCCCCTAGCAAGACTCCTGCATTCTCCCCGCCTCCCGCCAAAAATGCGCCTCCTTCAAGAGCACCGGTACCCTCGAAGTCCGGAGCATCTGCCAAAACTGTCCCCGGGAAGTCACCCCTGTCTAGCAGCTGGGAGATGAGCGTAGAGCTCGAATCGCCCTCGCTCAACAGCTCCGCTGTTGATTTTCCTACTCCTGCATCGTCCACCTACACTGGCGCCTACGGCTACATTAGTCCCGTGTTCCTCGAGATGGAAGACGAGACGTTCCCGCGTATACCAGACCCGCTCCCAGAAGCCACTGTAGAGGAGTCCATCTTCAGGTTTCACAGCGCCGCGGCAGAGGCTGAGATCGAGCTCCGTCGTCAGTTGGTCTCCGGCGTGCTCGACGATGCGGCTCTCGAGCAGTTGCTGACCAGCCACATGAGCGCCATGGAGATGCACGCGCGGAACACAGTCGAGGAGTGGAAGATGGCACGTGCTGCAGAAGAGCAGAGACAGCGTGCAGAGGAGGAGCAGAAGCGCAGGCTCGCGGAAGCGAGAAGGCAAGGACTTGGGCGGAAAGGTGGGCTGTGGCGGAGCGCGCCTGTTTCGGAGGCACCCGTTCGCGCCGCGTCCCCTGCGCTCCAGGCGAAGAAACCCCAGCAGACCAAGAACCGCCAGGCCCGTCTCCTCGAAGAGTCGTTCGGCGCCAGACCCGCGACGCCCGCACATCTTGCACAGGCGAAACAGGCTGAGGACGCCGGGCTCAGCCTGTGGGAAATGCAGATGGCCAAAAAGGCTGCCGCGGATGAAGGACGTCCGATGCCGTCCCTCGCGGGCATCGCACCCCAGGCGCAGGTACCGCCACCCGTGCAGCAGTCCCCACCCTCGCCGTCTCCGTGGGCGCAGCTCGCTAAGCCTCCTGCCCACCGCAATCCGTTCCTGCAACAGCAGCCCGCGCCGCCTGCTGCTCCTGAGCCGTCGCTCTCGCCGTGGGAAGCCATGCTAGCGAAGACGAAGCAGCAGGCGCCGTCCCAAGCTCACCATGCGTGGGACGAAGACAATACGGACGACTCCGACGAGGGCGCGCCGTCCTGGAGCCAGATGTTCAGCAGTGCGCGTGGCGGCGCAGCCACCATGTGGGGCATGGCGTCATCTGCCCTTGGCGGAGGCGAACGACCGCACACACCGGCGCAGGCCCGGCTCCCCCACGGCCGTCTGCGCCTGCGCCCCCCGTACCCGCAGCGCCAGAAGCGCCGTGGGCGACGAACGGGCTGTTTACACGGAGCGGGAGCAACGGTCCCACTACTCCCGAGGACCCGCGGTTCGCGACTTGGCGGCCGCCGAAGATCGTCGACCCTGACGAGCATGAGGACCCAGCGAAGAAGATGCAGGACCTTGCGCTCCAAAACTTGTTCCAAAGCGCGGACGATGCTGATGATACAGACCTGATCAGCGCGATGTCCATGTATTCCAAGGCGACGCAGAGTGCGGCGCGCAAGAAAGCGACCCCTTTTGCGAAGAGATAGGTGAGTGCCCTCTCTATCTCAATAAACCCCCGCGACTAACGGGTAACAGATACCTGATACCAGTTATTCGATACCTTTTGCTCTGCTTGTCGAACGTTGAACCTGGAAATTTGGAGCCTGTTTTCTGTTTTGTTATTTCTAAGTTCTTGTTGCTCTGCTGAGTTCTCCATTGCTGCGCTATCTGTAATTGCCTCGTTGTAGAGTAGTTCGTCCTTGGTTGACTGTCTTCTTGTGCACGATCAGGATAATGTGTAATGTACGTAACGTGGATTCATCTCCACGCAAACCCAACAGATCATGACAGGTATATGGACAGAAGAGATACTACATGAAGACGTATACACTCATAAACAGAACATCATTAGACTCAATCAGAACGAGAAACGTTTCTATGAGTAATTTGGCGTTAGTCGATGTTAGTCATGTGAAGGGCACAAGCTTACCCTCAGATCCCTGCCCTTCCACTGCAGAGCGGGGACGATCAGCAGGAAGAGCCCAGCAACGATGGCGGCCTCAACACCGAACGTCTGCAGGGCGCCGTTCTTGGTGGCCCAAGGTACTTGGAAGTACGCAACACTGAAGCCTCCGAGGGTACGAGCCAGATTCACCAACGCAGAGATCTCACCCTGCAGCGTAGGGAAGCAGTCGTTCACGTACGCGTCTGGAGGGCACAGTCAGCTGCAAGTCCCGTCCGCCAAACAAGATGTATACGCACAGACGGCGACGGTGTTGATCATGATGGCAACCTCAGCGAGGCCCCAACCCATCACAAGGGCGCCGACGCTGAGGTGCTTCTGGAAAGAGGCACCGAGTACGATGAAGCCGCAGATGTAAAGCGGGACCGCGATGTAACACGTCCTGCCGATGGTACATGAGCGAAGAACTGGCGTAAAAAATGCAGATACGTACCAGAGACGGGTCTCAGCCTCGAAGACACCACGATTCCGCCGAATCGCGAAGTTCATGACCCAATCATTAAAGTAGCGGCCCAACAACTCGCCGATAATGACAGCAACCTAAGCGTTCCGTAAGCTATGAGTACTTCCGCGGGACTTATCCGGTGCGTACAATTGGAGTAGCGTAGCCACCCGCGATGGCGAAGGGCTTGAACCCGTATCCGACGGGCGGAGGCGAGCCGAGGAATACTGCGTTCGTCGTCTATATGTACTACGTTAGGATTCATTTACTATCTAAGTCTTTCTGGACATACGTTGATACCGATGCCAAAGCCGAAAATGAGGGCCTCAAACAGCAGGATGCCGAAGAGTTGCGGCCGCCAAGTCAGCTTGAACCAGATCGAAGTGACTTCAGTCCATGTCGAGCGGTACTTCGCCATCTTGAGTCCCGTGACACCAATGAGATTCTCGAAGCGATATCGGAGGTAGGACGAGGGCCGGGGATCGGACGCGGGTTGGGGAGCTTGCGGTCGTACATGCTGTCATTGTTGTCAGTGGCTTGCCTCATTTTAGTGAAAAGCACGCCTTACGTCTCTTCAGAGAAAAGGACGATGAGGATGAGGACTGCCAAGTTGTAGAGGCAGCCGATGCCATACGTCCATCGCCAACTGCAAGAAGACAGTCAGCAATGCATCTAAGCAAGTATGGCTAATATTACCTTGCCCGTGCGACCAGGAATCCAAAGGCGAAGGGGGAGAGGAAGGGCGAGACAATGAAACCCATCGTCCAGATGTTCAGCTTTACGAGCATATCTTGTGAGCTTAATTCTATCAAGTTATGATCTCACGAACCTTCCTGCTTGAAGATGGAACGGGAACAGATCGGTGACGACATATAGACCCTGTCGACATCTGATCAGCAACGGACTGCGGGATCGCTTCTAATAGTACTTACAGTGACTTGCGGGCACGTTCTGAAGTCAGTCGCAGGTCAACGTTAGCGCAAGGTTCATCGACTATGTCATGACCACGTACGCAAAGAAGGCAGTCAAGCATCGCATGGCTGCATGTCAAGGTGTCAGACACGGACTTTTCAACACCAGTCACGAAGATGACATACCTGCGAAAGTCTTCAGATTCGGAGCAAACGTGCAGCCAACGAGGAATCCGAGTGCAAGAACCTAAAGCAGAAACATGTTCATCACAACAAGCGTATCAAGAAGATAAGCCACATACCTGAGTCCAAAATAGTACTGGGAGACGACCATAACGCCTCATAAGCATAACCGCAAACAAGCCGCCCCATCCTAGGACATGTGCATGAGCTTTAACGATCTACGAGTCTGTTGTGAACGAAGGCTGGCGCACCGAGCAAGAAAATACTCCAGCTATACATGCAAAGTCAGCTACCTCTACTTCTGCGGTTGCGTGAAAACGAGACGTACTTCGATGTAAGGTTGTTGATCACACCCGTAGTGGTATTATACTGGGTAGCCAACGCGAAGATATCCGCAATACCTGCGGACGTCGAACGTGAGCAACATGCGACGGAACCTCAACTGGTCGCTTACCAATTCCGGAGTTGAAGTCAGGGACAATCGCCGCAAGGGTGATCACGATGAGCTGCAGGTTCTTGCGGAAGTCTGTCCACTAGTAGGGCGCGTTAAGCCATCGTAGAATCGCACTATTGCAGTTGAGAAAACCTACGTTCTGCGGATCCTCTGGGTCATCCGTAGGCTGGGGCCACAGGACCTTGCTGCCGTCCTTGGAGAGCTTCAACTTGCTCGCGACCTCCTCGCCGAACTCGATCTTGGCCTCCCTGCAACGGTACGCGTGCGTCAGAACAAGAGCGTCAGGAAATCGGCCCATACACACTCTGGGTCAATCACGAGACGACCAGCATTGTGCTCGTGATACGCGAGAAGATCAATCTCGCTGGTCGACGCCTTGGGCACGGAGCTGACGGAGGGCAGAGGGCCCTTCTCCGTCGAGCCCGTCTGTGACTTCGTTTCTGTGTCGGACATGGCTCGCTCGTTGGAACCTAGGGGCACGAGTAAGGCGACGGGAGAGTGGGGCAAGGGGACCGATCCTGGGACCTCCATACCTTCGCATTAAGTATGCGTGCGACGGAGCGTAATGGGCCATGGGAATAGCTATGTTTGCGATAGCACAGGCGGAATGATTGATCTCATGTCCGAGACCCCTGCTCGCAACAGAGCTAATAGACCTGATGTCTTTTGCTCATTGGTACCGCCGTGCACCCGTGGGCATGGGAATCTGCGCATTCAATTCAGTTCCTCACGTGCATGGCCAAAATGTTTCATCGTGGCGATGGAGAGCGTAGTTCAGATGGTATATCACGGGAACACAGGATGCTTTCTTGGTAGGCGTCGTGGCGACCGCCCGCAGCCCCGGTTGATCAGGAACTACGCACCTTCCGCACATCTTATAAAGCACTGAATCCATGAGTAGAGCACATCGTTCGTGCCCACCGCTCTTATTGGTGTTTGTGTCAAACAGGAACTGCAGTTCACACAGTGTGAGCCGAGAACCAGTCCAAAACGCATGGCCGCTCACCCTTCCTCACCCGGAGTATCGCTGCGAAAGATTGGCGTTAGCAGCCAACAAGCTTGTTTTTCCGCAAGCCCATCGGAATCCTGCAGGCATGTGTTGTCCACAATACGTACGGTCAGCGTCCTAGCTTAGCGGAATGTTAACCGGTCCATGCCTGATCAATGTGCATCAGAGGACAAGGTCAGGAGAACTGGCCCCCGTGGTGCGTGGCGGCTGTACCAATGTTCCCGCCACAGTCCCACGGACACAGATAGAAACCCCAGGCGTGGTATGCCATTCAAGTCGTGCCTGAGGACACCTAGTTGGTTGTGCCGAGAAGTTTTGCTGAGAGCTACGGGTAACTGTGACATATGTGCGAAAGCGATGATACCGTCCAATATACAACTGCTGTTAAGACCGATTATGAGCGTAGAGTACCTGGGATTATGGGAAAGAAAGAAGTCCGTAATGTCAACATAAGTGCACGTTACGCGGAAGCGAGGGTGTCATGAATGCCCGTAAGTCCTTGGTTCGTCTATACAATCAATGTCCCACCAGCCACCGTTCAGCAGCATGCACCACCTAATCGTCGACGACATAGCGAGCGGGTTGCGAAGGGGCCAGACCGATCAGTCGCGCAATGCTTGTCGCAGTAAAGAGTAGCCGGAGAGGAACATGACAACGAATGTCACTGCGAGACTGACGAACGCGGGATGCGCGACATATGATGACCACGCGCCGTTGTTATTGCAGCCTCCGCATGTCCAGCCTATCATGGGAATCGATCAGTCACTTTGCGACCTCACTCGAAAATACCGAATACGCACTGGCTAAGGGTGTGTACGCCTGCGGGAAGTACATTGCAAACTGCAATGCATCATTTTCCGTGAACAGACCAGGCTCGCGAGGTGCGCCGGGCCCCCGGTCGTCCCAGATATGCAGGGTATATGTCTCTTGTGCGAGGGGTGTGTTAGGGTGCGCCTGTTGATATGACCAGACGTCCCAGGTCACAGACGTTGCGGAGCCAGGGATAACGCCGTCGGTGGGTCCGACGGGGTATGTGTTGCCGTTGTCGCAGACGGCGGAGACGGTGAGGTGGGTAGGCGTGGAGAGCAGGTACGTGAAGTTCCAGGCAAAGGTGATGGTGTTGCCCGGCGCAATCTTGAAGTAAGAGGTCTGCGTCTGTGGAGGCTGAGTGATGGTAAGGCCACCGGCGGGGGCGGACTGTGGAATGCTGATCGTGGTCGTCGATGCCTGCGACGAGCCGCTTCCTGAGCCCGGCTGGGCAGCAGAAGAGCTCTGCTGATTCTGGTTTTGCGAGTTTGAGTTCGTCGGTGCCGGCGTCGCTGACATAGCGAGGTCAAAGAGCGAATACGGTCGACTGCAGCAAAAACGACAGAGACGGCGACTGCGAAGGACGACGGCAATGGGGCAGCGAGACCGCAACGTCCAGAAGGTCCTTTGTCACACCTCGGTCACGTTCGAGTAACGTAACCATCACAGGCGGGCAGCGAGTGTTTCGGCCTTGTTCTGTCACGCGTGCTGCTTCACCGCTTCTACGGCGATACACCCCATCTCGCTCCTTTCACCGGTTCAGTGTCCTGGGCCTGTGCATGCGTCCGCACGCACGCAATAAAGACAACTTACGTCGTGCGGTTCTCCACCTGAGGGCATTCTTCGCCGTGGCGCAGGCGGGTTTTCTGAATGACTCGCTCCGTGTCGACAATCCACGCGCGTAACGTCGCGATAGCTATGCTCAACCAGGTCTAGGTGAGCGATGTGATTTTGGTCTTTCGATAAAGTCAACTTGTGAGCCAGTGGTGTCATGGGCCTGCTTTGGCCACCTCTCCTGCCCTGCTGTTCTGAACAGAATGTATACTCGATCGAACTATGGACAGCTACCAAGCCCGAACCGTACGGTTAAGTTCAAGAAGGTGCTCCCAGCGAACGACCGAAGTCACACGTACGCACTCCGTCGCGGTGTCTCCTGTGGCTGTCACAGAATTGATCGTGGTGGCTGAGGCTAGCACTAAGACACGACTGCCGCATACAGCGACAGACCACACCACTGTTGGCTTGCACACGCTGTAACGATACCTCGCTCCGTGCGTTGTGTTTCCCCTCCAAGTGTCCACTATTCTGTGTCGCGATTACTGAGTATTGATGGCTCGACTTGCTGTTTCACTCTCACAGTAAATCACCCAGGCACGGCGAATCTCTTGCGATTCTCCCGCCGGCTTCTGTCTCGTCAAGAGCACATCCGCCGGCTTCTTAGAAGTGTGTCGTTGCCACACGATTGTCCGTGCGAGCTCCGTCGAACGTAGCGCGTACAGCCCTCCTCTACGACTGCTTACCTGCTCACCCTTGCAACTCATTGATAGGGGTGCCATCTCAGCATGGAAGACATCAAGACTGTGATGGAATCGCTAATGGCTCATCAACATCATGACCTCTAGCAGTAGTGCGGGACCGCGGTGTTTCCCATACTGGAGCTACAAAAGCCAGGATCGCTACTCCGAGACTCTCACGTCACCGTCCCTCTCTCAGGTACGTCCCGCTGTCGTCAAGACATACTCTCGAATCCGCAGCGTGGGTACTGGAACCGATATATTCCCCCACGGATCTCGCGTATCCCAAAGCGCACCTGTATTGTCGTGTTCTCCCGCAGAGGCCCCATGTCCCGATCGGCGACGCCATCCGTCTGTGAGGATGGCTGCAGCGAGCGGATGGTTTTTGCAGAGCGTAGCCCAGACGAGCCTGCGTACGGCTCAGCTGCCACAGCCGACCTTCTCCCGTCTGTCCCGCGCGGCGGCAGCGAGCCCCTCTACTCTGCGCTCCCGAGACTTGCTATCCGCCCGCCTTCGTCCTCCTATAACTCACGGCCACGGCCACGCACTCTGCATTGTACCAACGACGACCTCGCCCCTTACTCGCTCATGGGTGCTGCACCTGGCCTCGCATTCAGACTCATGGCTCATCCAGAAGCCGAAAGGCTCAAGGGGAAGTCACCCAAGCCTCGGTCGCAGAGGAAGGCTACCACGAGCACTTCGTCCTCAGGGCGCGGAGAGCATGCACTCTGCCGAAGCCTGCAGCGAATAAAACGTTTCGCCACTCGCCAGAGCATTTCGTCTCTCGATATCTTCGCACCCGCTCCGCCTGACTCCCCGAGACAGGAGACGGCTGCATCCATCCACACAGTGTCTTCGACGGGGACATGCTCTCTAGAGAGCGCTGTCAGCGGACGTTCAGACGGTCCCGACGAGAACGCAGCAGACGATGATAATATCGTGGTGGCACATCGTCTCGTAGGCGACGTCTGGGAGCGGCAGGGTGTCGATCAAGTTATACCTGCCTTGCGCTCCTTGAGGTCGTCCAGCAAGCGAAGCTTATAGAGCAGGCAGCTAAGCTGTCTCTCGTGAGTTTGACTCTCTCAATCACGATACAAGCTGACCAATGTTCGATGATTGAATTTATAGCCTTTGTGTGTTCTTGTCACCGCTGTGTGGTGATTATGTGCCACGATGCATTCTACCCTGCAACATTCCCACATGGAAAGTCTTTGATGTCATGTTGTACTGAAACTGCATAAAGTCAACCCACTCTGTAAACATCGGATTACCACTTGTGCATGATACATACAGCCTTTCGGTCCGCCGAACCCCATCTTTATCGTGATTAAATGTTAGATGAAGACTGTGTCGTCCGAGTCAACGCCTACGCTCCTCGTGACATCCTTCCACTCCTCCAAGTTCTCGAGTCGCTGCCGCACATGCTCTCTGAGGTCTTCCTCCGCGTCCTTGCCGAGGACGAGCCATAGCGGCATGGGCTTCCCTGCAGCAGGGCCCTCACCGCGGACGACGTCGACGATTGCAGTCATTGCCTTGACGGGATCGTTCGGCTGCTTCCCGTCCTGATTCTTGTACCGCTGCGCACCAGCTGCTCGGAGGGCGTCATAAGCCTCGATCGTGTGACCTCCAAGCGGGTTCGCCTGCGCGGTCGTGATAATATTCGTGCGCGTCGCGCCTGGCTGCGCGATGAGCACACGGATGCCAAAGGGCTTGATCTCAGCGGAGAGCGACTCGCCCCAGGCGTGCAGGGCTGCCTTCGATGCAGAGTATGAGCCTAAGTACCAAGCCTAGGCGTCAGCATGGCCGCAGCCATCCCAGCACACGCGGAACGCTTACCGATAAACTGGAAGAAACGTCAGTCATGCTGCTCGATTGTATTTGGATGACTACTTACTGGATGCTGAGACTTCCAAGCATGCCTGCTGCCTATGAGCACTATTGTTCCAGATCTCCGCGCCCTCAGGTGCGGTAGGAACGCTACAGTTACGTTCATGGCCCCAAAGAAGTTTATATTGAACGCCTTCGCAAACCCCGTAGCCCTGCGATGGCTGTTAGGACCGGTCCACATGATATACATGGGCTACTCACCCCGCTTCCTCGGTGATGCCTGGAGAACCGATTCCAGCGTTATTCACCACAACATCTACGTGCCCCCATACATTGATCCCCTCCTGCACCTTGGCTTGTATCGCGTCAAAGCCGTCGGTGACATCGAGCTGCAGCGCCTTGCAGTTTGGGGATTCCAGGTATTTGATAGAGTCCAGCGAACGTGCAGTGGCGATGACGCGATCACCGCGAGACAGGGCGATTTCTGTAAGGTATTTCCCAAAGCCCTGAGAGGTACCTGCCAGGACATTCAGACAAGTCAGGCGGGTTTGGTCTTTTGGAGCGGCGTACCTGTTATGAACCACACCAGCGACTTTGCTGACATCTTGGGTGTGATGGGCGGTGGAGGAGATCTAGTCTACGTTGCGGCGTGCTGTATTGGAAGAATGACTCGGGCTCTTATGTACCTGAGCGCATTCGACGGTCAAACGATGACTGGAGCAGGACCCTGTCTGATCTAGCATCCGTCATCTTCATCCTGTTTGAGACCCTGATGATTCCCTTCGGCCTCCGCCAGCCCTTTTGACCGGCACGGTTCCGAGAGCGAGGAAAACATAGAAAACGGCTCAAGACTTGAGGATGTACATGAAACGCGCTGTTGGACTGGCGAGCGGGGAACTGCGACGTATCGCGAGGAGGACGAGCGGGGGCGTTCGAAGGTGGATCGCTATTTCTAGACACAGCGGTTGGGCATAGAGCAGTCGTTTCATCACAACGAAAAGAGAGAAGCTGAGGTCGGAGTCCGAGACGGCGAGAGCGGGACGACCTTGATGATGCACTCTTGCGCTCTTCTCGGCCTGCATAGCACCTACACCAGCTTTCAATTTCCTACCATCTTCGGGCATCCCCATATACCTCGTACTCGACCATACACGCCACCTACGGCTTCAGCGTCCCGCCTCCAGTCATCCAATTGTATCGTACGTACTGCGGTGCCGTACACCTCGCAAGTTTGGACGTCACAGCACTGGTCAAAGGTCGGGCAACCCCGACTTCTGATAAGCCTTACATGCTCTCGTGCGCGCCCCGCCATTGGCGTGTGGGCTCGGAATACAAGAGGGTTGATCATGAGACTAACTGGAGGCAGCTTATCATCGCGGGCGACCGGCAAGTACAAGTATCCGCGCCGCCTTGCAATGCGCACCCCTGTGTGTGTCAAGCATACCTTGGCCCAACCCGAATAGCAGCAGAGCATTGAGTGGGCGACCCGATGCTTTTCGAGAGCTGGGCCCACAAACGGGCGTGGTGCGTGAGAGTCCGCTACGCATCCTGCACTGGACGCTCACCCAAGTTGCAGCACCGCCAAACAGGATGAACGGCACGAGCGCATCCAGAGTCTCCCGCTGGAGTACCACACTCCGCTGAGTGCAGACGAGAAGAAGATTGTCGGCCAGCTCGCGTCCGAGACGGTGAAGCAGGTGCAGTCGGGCGCGCTCGACCCGCTCGACGTCCTCCGCGCGTACGCAAAGAAGGCGTTCAAGGCACACGCCGCGACGAACTGCCTTACCGAGGTGCTCTTGCCCGAGGCTGAGCACTGGGCGAAGACATGCAACCGCCAGGGCCCGCTCGCAGGGATGCCGGTCAGCCTGAAGGACACCGCGGGAGTCGCAGGCTTCGACGCATGCATCGGGTACAGTGCGTGGGTTGGCAAGCCCCACCAGAAGGACTCTGGCCTCGTGAGGCTCCTCAAGGACGCGGGTGCCGTGCCTTTTGTGAAGACGAACATACCCATAACGCTTCTGTCGCTAGAGTCCGCGAACGACGTGTTCGGACGATGCACGAATCCACATAACAAAGACTATGCGCCGGGTGGGTCGACTGGCGGCGAAGCTGCACTGCTCGCATACGGAGGCTCCCGCTTGGGCATCGGGACAGATGTTGCTGGATCTGTTCGCGCTCCCGCGTAAGTCGCCTGGAGACGGATAGAGAGCGATTTATCCATGACATGGCTTGCACAGACATTATTCAGGAATTTACACCATCAAAGCCTCTATGCACAGATTTCCCAAGACGGGAAATGGCACGAGCATCCCGGGCCAAATTGGAATCCCTGCTGTTTATTCTCCGATGACCCGCACCCTTGAGGACCTCGAGATGATGTGGCGAGCCATCGTGAGCATGAAGCCATGGACCTATGATCACTCGGTGTGTCCTATCTGGAATTCCGAGACAGTTGGATACTCATTCTTTTAGTGCGTTCCCCTGCCGTGGAGGGAAATCGACTTACTTGCCTCGGAGAAGACTAAGCTGCGATTTGGTGTGATGTGGACGGACGGTCAGCACTACTTCTCTTCCGAAACACTGTTTGCCTGATATTGCATGAAGGTATCATCGAACCAAGTCCGGCTTGCAAACGGGCTTTGCAAGAAGTTGTGACCGCGCTCGAATCCGACGGGCACGAGATCATTCCTATGTATGCAGGTTAACTACGATGATGCATATGCGGACCTGACTTTAGCATAGCACTCCTCCAGATACAGTCAATGCGCTGTCTGTCGGTGGGCAGCTGATATTTGCTGACGCTGGCAAGACCGTCATGAAGCCTGTGCGGAGCGGCGAATGGGTGGATGACGGCGTCGTCGAAGCCCTCCGAGTACTGCGGCTCCCCAGCATCTTCCGGAAGCTATACGCGTGGTATTGGCGGTACATCCGGCGCGACGCGCTGTACGCGGACCTCATCGACATCTGGCGCGAGAAGACGACAGAGGAGTACTTTGCGCTCGTCTCGCGCCGTGAGGCGTATCGCGAGCAGTGGTTCGACATGTGGAACGCGCACAAGCTCGACTTCGTGCTCACGGTCCCGAATTCGCTCCCCGCGGTGCCGCACGGGGGCATGAAGTACGGGTGGTCCGCGTGCGGGTACACCTTCCTGTTCAACATCGTGAGTCCCCATTGCGAACTGTAGCGGCCCCGGGTACTGTGCTGTGCTGATGCGATGCGCAGCTCGACTACTCCGCAGGCGTGCTGCCCGTCACGAAGGTCGACCGCACGAAGGACGTGCTGCGGAACTTCAAGCCAAGGAATCAGCTCGAGGCCAAGCAGTACCGGATGTACGATGCCGACAAGATGCACGGCCTCCCTGTTGGGGTGCAGGTGGTCGGTAGGCGCCTAGAAGAAGAGAAGGTGCTCGAAGGTATGAAGATTGTTGAGAGCAGCCTGCACAAACAAGGACAAGTGTATAAACTGCTGGAAGTGGACGACTGAAATGTATTACTAGGGAGAACATCTAACAGAATGAACTGGGCACGATTGGTTGTCACTACAGACATCTGTGGCGGTGGGAGTAAGACCCAGCGGGGCATGTGGCGGTGATCCGGGGAGAGCGCTGTGGATATGTGCGGCGGAACCGAGTGCAACCTACTCGCCGTCGGAGGGAGACAGTCGCTGGTTTCTTCTTCGCTCCGGTCAGGACTTCAGCGGCGTGGGCGGCATAGTTTTCATCTGCGCAGTACATTGTATATAGCCTCAGGGAGAGCCAATTCCTAATTTGCGTATCGCTCACATGCAACGCAGCTACGGTAAGGATATTTCTATCATACATGCATATCTAGCTATACCACGCAATTCGGCAGTGAACGTACAGGGTTCATCAAACATGCCTCAGCAGAATGAATGATACACGACGGCCAATGTCGTCCTCGCGAACAAACCTTGCATGAAGACTTTCTGGGCTCGGCGTGTGCTGGGCTCGGTCTTGGGGATGCGCAGGCGAGCTGCGAGCATATTGTGGCGAATGATATGTTTCACCGCCATACGCAGCCAGAGCGGGCGGAGTATAAATTCGGGCAGTCGACGTCACCATCGATACACTCCTGCGAGATTACCCCCTCTATACTCCCAAACACCCATCCGCCATGGAAGCCCTCCGCCTGCGCAAAAAGTTCCCCGAGGTCTCGCAGGATGAGCTCTTCGACCTCATAAATCGTTTCAAGTGCGTCGCCTCGCCAGGCCGCCCCGTGATGACACTGACAAGAGCACAGCTCAATCTCCACAGACACGCCAGGACGTGTCGACAAGAGCAGCGTCCTGCATGCTCTCCAGTCGAGCGGAGAGTCCTACGACCGTGCACGAGAGACCCTCAAGCACGTCAGTGTCGACGCGAGTGGAAAGGTCGAGCTTGAGGACTGGGTAGAGGTACGTCTGCGCACCCGTGCGCCATTGGAAAGGGGTCCTTACAAATGCCGTGTCGCAGCTCAATGTCAAGCTGAAGCAGCAAGCACCGCCGACTGCGCTCCCCTCCAAGGCCGGCAAGGTCACCGTCCAGGGCTCGAACGCGAATGTCGCGCATACTATCAACGAGGATGAGCGTCGCGAGTTCACCCACCACATCAACGCTGTCTTGGAAGGCGACCCAGATGTCGGACACCGCGTCCCCATCCCCACGGACACCATGCAGATTTTCGACGAGTGCAGAGACGGTCTCATTCTCTCCAAGCTCATCAACGACTCCGTGCCAGAAACGATCGATGTCCGTGTCCTCAACAAGCCCACACCCAAGAAGCCCTTGAATGCGTTCCAAATCACGGAGAACAACAACATTGTCATCACGTCTGCAAAGGCTATCGGATGCTCTGTCGTCAACATCGGTTCGACAGATATCGCAGAGGGTCGCGAGCATCTCATTCTCGGTCTCATCTGGCAAATCATCCGGAGAGGTTTGCTCAGTCAGATTGATATCAAGATTCACCCCGAGCTGTACCGCCTTTGCGAGGAGGGTGAGACCATCGACGACCTCTTGAGGCTCACTCCCGACCAAATACTGCTGCGCTGGTTCAACTACCACCTGAAGGCGGCCGGCTGGAAGCGGAGGTATGTGATCTTAGATATTCCAGGAGATTCGGATGCTGATATATACTACAGAGTGAATAACTTCAGCCGTGATGTCAGCGATGGAGAGAACTACACCGTCCTGCTTCACCAGCTCAAGCCCGACCAGTGCTCTCTGGACCCTCTCCAGACTCGCGATCTGAAGACTCGTGCAGAACAGGTATGACCGGTACAATCACGGATTTGAAGCTCGGCGCTGACATCATCGTTAGGTTCTCCAAAACGCGGACCGTATTGGCTGCAGGAAGTACCTGACGCCTACCGCGCTCGTGTCCGGCAACCCCCGACTGAACCTTGCGTTCGTTGCCAACCTCTTCAACAACCACCCAGGCCTCGAACCGCTTGACGAGCAGGAAGCGAAGGATTATGGTGTCGTGGAGGACTTCGACGCGGAAGGCGAACGCGAAGCTCGTGTCTTCACGCTCTGGCTCAACTCGCTCGGCGTCGAGCCAGCCGTCTTCAACCTGTTCCAGAACTTGCGCGATGGCCTCGTCATCCTGCAGGCGTTTGACAAGATCATGCCGGGTAGCGTCGTGTGGCGACGCGTGAACAAGCCCAAAGAAGGCGCGCAGCCCGTGCAGCCGCAGACGTACATCAACGAGAACGGCGAGGAGAGGAAGTCGAGATCGGCGTGACACCGAATCAGTCGACACTCTCGCGCTTCAAGCAGGTCGAGAACTGCAACTACGTGATCGACCTTGGCAAGCAGAACGGGATGCACCTTGTCGGCGTGCAGGGCTCGGACATCGTCGATGCGCAGCGCACGCTCGTGCTTGGTCTCGTGTGGCAGCTCATGCGGTGCGTCGTTTTCGTTCTATTAGTTAGGGACGTGCATGCTGACGGCCCGTGCCAGCATGAGCATCACGAAGACGCTCAGCCAGGCGGCGAAGGGCCGGCCAATCAGCGACCAGGACATCCTCAAGTGGGCGAACACGACCGTGCAGAAGGGCAAGCCCGGCGCGCGGACGATCCGCTCGTTCAAAGACCCGTACCTCACGACTGGCATCTTCCTCCTTGACCTTCTCGAGGCGCTCCGCCCCGGCATCGTCGACCCGACCCTCATCATCAACGTCAGCGAGAGCGGCGACTACGAAGACCGCCGCCAGAATGGTGAGTGCTCTCTGGTCACGGACGAGCGCGGCGATGCTGACTGTGTCCGCAGCCAAACTTGCCATTTCTATTGCCCGCAAGGCGAATGCTCTCATATTCCTAGTGCCCGAGGATATCGTCGATGTCCGATCTCGTCTGGTAAGTTGCCCCGGCATCGAGTCGTTATACCACCGCTGACTTGCCGTTAGATCATGACCTTCGTCGGCAGTCTCATGGCCCTGGACAAGTAAACGCAGACTATAATGTAAGACAGGAAGCTAGGTTTGTAGTGATTGTACCGGAAATACCAGTGAAAGCATGTACCTTACAATTCAATTGGACGGCGGTATTTTTGTTCTGTGTTTTCGTCGGTCTTCAATGAAAGCAGTGAGTCAGTCCAGCATACAGGTCTTGTCGCAACAGAATTGTGGACGAAGACAATATTCCAAGCTTATATTATATATTGTACATTTAACTCTACACCCGCCAGCGAGCGTCATGTCCAGGAGTGCACGCCCTAGGCATGATGCGTGAAAAGCCGCTTCAGCCTCTGACGCACCCCAACCTTGGGCGTGCCGAGATACACGCCCTCGTACGTATGACCTCGCTTCGGAATCTCGAGGCCCCCAACCGCAGGGGCCGGCACCGTCGCAACAAGCACCTGTGCAACTGGCGCCTTCACCACGGCAGCCTCGCCCGAGTCGACGTACGTCGCGGACGACGTGCCCTTCTCGCCGGCGGGCGGCGGACGCTGCGTCGAGCGACGCGCATGGGCGGCAGCTGGGCGGGTCGGCGCGGGCGATGCTGCGGCAGGCGGCGCGCGGGGACGACAGGCGACACCGCGTCCGCGTCCGCGTCGGGGAACTCGGAGCGGAGCGCCGCCGAGTTCACGAACGTCGACGTCGGCGGCTCGGGCGCGGCGCACCGCCCCGCGAGCGGGCTCTGCGCCGTCTCGGCGAGGATGGAGGGCGAGCGCGCTGGGGGGACGCTTACCGTCAGCGGTGTGTCTCCCCGGAGTCGGCGAGGCAGAGGGCGGACGTACCCCACGACGAGACGGAGCCCCAGCTGACCTGCGCGGACGGGATGGGCACGTATGCGGGCTTGGGCCGCGGGCGGCGCGGGCCGGCAGTTGCGCGCGACGCGCTGGAGGTGCGGCTCGGCGGCGGCGATGTCGGCCTCGGACATAAAGAAGGTGTCGGCCTGCGCGACGAGGAAGCGGAGCTCGGCGAGCGACGCGCAGTCGTCCTCGCGCTCGGTGAGCATGCGCTGGAGGATGTGTGCGGCCTGCGCCGAGATCGGGAGCGTGTACCGCAGGAAGTCCGGCGTTGCGACGAAGCACTGGTACCACCCGTCCTCGTCGTTCGCGATCGCCCATGGCATCACGCCCGTGAGCACGTTCACGAAGACGATCGCGAGCGCCCAGATGTCGTTCCGCACTGCGCTGTACCCGCGGTGGTCATGCAGGACATCGTTGCATTCTATGGGGCGGCTTTGTGAGCGGAAGACC
Source organism: Phanerodontia chrysosporium (assembly GCA_001910725.1). Taxonomy (NCBI): domain Eukaryota; kingdom Fungi; phylum Basidiomycota; class Agaricomycetes; order Polyporales; family Phanerochaetaceae; genus Phanerodontia; species Phanerodontia chrysosporium. The sequence continues at coordinate 1,220,746 of MJGA01000008.1, forward strand.
ACGGATACAGTGAGCGAGATATGCTTACCGGGGCTGCGGTACTGCTGCGTGCCGACGCCGTAAGCGTGGTTCTGCTGGGTGGTGCTCGCGAGCCCAAAGTCCGTGAGCCAGACCCGATTGCTGTCCGGACTGATCAGCACGTTGTTCGGCTTCAGGTCGCGATGGTACACGCCCTTTTCGTGGCAGAAGGCGACGGCGTCGATCATCTGGAGGAAGACGCTTCGTACTAGGGCGTCGTTCCCCCAGAAGACCTTCTTCTCCTTGATCGCCCTCCATAGATCCCCAGCTGGGAAGTAGTCGAGGACGAGATATGTGAAGTACCGGTCGGAGAACGTCCGCCTGATGGTGGCGACACTGGGGTGAGATTGGACGACACCGTGAAGGAGGAGCTCGCGGCGGTAGAGCTGGAGTTGTTCCTCCTTCGGAATAATCTTCACTGCCAGCAGTGAAGACTCCGGGTGGATAAGGTCGCGAGCACGGAAGACAGCACCGAAGCTACCTTGACCAATGCAGTCAAGGAGCTGCAGCTTGCCTCCGTTCACGACCTTGTATCGGAAATCGTTGATGGTGTAGGCAGCAGGCATGCGTATTCCAGCAACTTGTTCGATGAGTGCCAGTGAAGATGGATGTGCGAAGTCAAGAGCCTTGGGAGAATATCTTTGTGCATCCTGGTCTTAAATAGTGTTTGAATTTGGGGCATCCGCGCTTCGGTAGAGTCGATCCCACAGTCGGTGCTGCTTTAACGAGGTAGTATCCGTGCTAGGGTAGTAAAGTCGATGTGTTTCAGCCTTTCTGAGGCATCCGTGCGGATCAGGTGTTGAATTGACCTTTTTTTCCTGCCATCTCTCCGCGGACTGTTTCGTTGCAATCGAGACTGAGCTTGAGAAATGGAAAGGTACCTCTGACCTAGGTCCAGTAGTGACTGATCTGCAGCGCGTATAGCTAACGAGAAACGATGCGTGTGTGCAATGCAGGGAACGTCCGTTGTCGTACGTTTGGCGTGCACGCTCGATGTGTGAGCGAGAATGCGGAAGCGTTCGACTTTGTGGCGCCCACGTGGAGCCCACGTGGACCTACCTAGCCCGCGTTCAGAACGCCCTATCCCGTCGACTTTCTCGTCAGTCCTGCTCTATCACCTCTGAGTCATCTATGCCTTCAACTTTGCCATGATAAAGGTGGAAATATGGCCTTCTTGTTTCTGAAGCGGCTCCGCCAGTCCTGGTCGTCGGATGGCTCGCGGTCAGCCCAGTCAGGCTGACTACCTGGCTAACTACAAGTATTGCCCCGCTGCCATGAGCCGTCCCCGTCCCCAAGTCCTCCTCCGACCACTCATCCAGGAAGGCGACGTCCCAAATGGTCTCAACGTCCTCCGCCTCTCGCTTTAAATCCCGCCTATCTCGCAAGCTCCATTCCCTTACGCGTACATACAAGTCTTCCGACCCTGGTTCACGTGTCAAAGCGTCAAAGACAATGAAGGCAGCGAAGAAGGATGTGAAAGAGGACAACAGGTTCGTTACGACATTGCGCGCCCTGTCACTCCGGCACCTCCCCCACCTCAAGGCTTTCCCCCATCACTCTCGTGACTTCCACACCTCCCCTGCCCTCCCGAAGGACCCGCTCAGCAAGAGAAAGATAATCCGCGTATCTAAACTAAACTTTGGTCCATTCGATACAGAGCTACCCCCTCCATCCTCTACCAGTGCTGCTACCATACGTACTGCGCCTGTACCAACCGAGGCGAGCCGACCCCTTGGCATGTGCGGCACCGCCACCTCTCTTGGCTTCCGCGACCTCTCGGATACTGCGGTTCTCGGCGATCCTGCTGCAACGGTCACCGGACATACCGCCGCCTGGTGGAAGACCGAACAACGTGCCGCAGACACGTCTATCACGACGCAGCGTACGTGTTACTCTCAGGGAAGCTGGATGGAGGCCATCCACGGGACGGTAGCAGGCGGTAATGCAATACACACAAGCAACTCCAGCACGACTCTGCGCAGTTTCGAGAGCGAGCTGCTCCGGAGCGAAGACTGGTCGGAGGCGTCGGAGGTATCGCGTTCGATGAGCAGTGTCAGCGGCCCCTGGAATGAAGTCGATCTCACGACGAGCTCTATCAACGAGGAAAGCTTCATTAGGATCGCGGAGACCGAGCTGGGCTGGTGAGCTGCTCCGCCTGGATTGTCTTTGCTTCTTCCTGTCCGCAGTGTTCACCTTTGCGCCCTGCTGCGACTGTTCCGTCGTTCCGCAATGATAATGCATAGCCTCTCTTTCTTCCGCTCCCCCGCTCATTGTCCTTTCCTGGCAACGGCCCGACCCTGAAAAATACCTCGCCTGTACACCGACTTGAGCATGGCGTCACATTCATCCTGGCCGGCAGGCCTGCGATAGGGATTTCAATCGCGTCCGCCGTCGGTACGATGGCCGGCTAGGTCTACAACGAGCGTGGTTGCCATCTTGGGAATACCCGCCACTTGCGATCGTCCGCAAGCAGATCGACCGCAGACCGCGATCGCTGCCTCTGCGGGTCACTTGAGTTCCGCAAGCTGCGTACCCGCAGGGATATAGAGGTGCATCCCTTGTCATTAGTGCATCCTGGACACTTTGAACTCTTAACCTCTCGCATCATTCTGGTGCCATGCCCAACATCGTACCAACGATAGAATCACTCGCCGGCCACACGATAGAAGGTGGCCGGCTCCTGCTCATTGACCCTCTCGGCCAAGGCTCTGGTGGCGTCGTCTTTCGTGCCTTCGACCTCTGCTCGTCGACGCCATATGCGTGAAGTGCATGGTGAAGGCGGAAGCAGGTTCACGGCAGGCGATGTTCCAGCAACGAGAAATAGCGCTGCACAAACGCGTGTCCGGACACAAGAACGTCGTGACGCTGCACCGCGTCGTCGAGGAGCGCGGGCACATCTTCCTCGTGCTCGACTACTGCGGCGGCGGGGACCTCTTCAAGTTCCTCACGCGCCGCGGGACGTACGTTCACAACGATGAGCTCATCAAGAACGTGCTCTGCCAACTAATCGACGGCCTCACGCACTGCCATGCTCACGGTGTCTTCCACCGTGACATCAAGCCCGAGAACATTATGTGCAGTCGCGATGGGACGCAGGTCAAGTTGGGGGACTTTGGCCTCGCGACGGACAGCGTGGCGAGCTGCAATTTCGGAGCGGGCACCTCAGGATACATGAGCCCAGGTAAGCAGGGCAGTTCTTCAGACGTCGATATTTTTCTAATGCCTACAGCAGAATGCATAGGGCATGAGATGGGTGTATCAGGATACCGCACATCGGCGAACGACGTCTGGGCGCTGGGGATCATTTTCACGAGCATGATCTCGGGGCACAACCCGTGGCGGCGCGCGGTCATGGCGGACTCGTGCTTCGCGTCGTACATCCACGACCCGACGTTCCTGAAGCGGATGCTGCCGATCTCGGCGGCCGCGAACGACATCCTCGTCGGCGTGTTCGCGCCGAGCGAGACGCGGCTCACGCTCGCGGCGCTGCGCGCCAAGGTGCGCGCCGCGGACACGTTCTTCCTCGCGCCGGCGGAGCTCGCGCGCGCGAGCAAGTTCGTGCGCCAGGCGGCGGAGTCGTACGCCGCGGGCGTGTCGAGCGCGTCTGCGTCGTCGTTTGGCCCGCTCTTCGAGGACACGGCCGCCGACGCGGCGCAGCACCTCATCGAGCTGCGCAAGGCGGAGGGCGGGCCCGTGGTACCCCTCGACGAGGACGGCATCGTCGTCGTGCCGGGGCCTGGCCTGGAGCTGGAGGTGCAGGAGGATGGCACGCAACCCAAGCCGGACAGGCGTCCTCTTCCGCCGCCGCAGCCCATGCCCTTGTTCAGGGATTTCCTGCAGTCGTCGTCGTCGGACTCATCCGATTCGGAAAGCCGGGAGCAAAAGACGAAGCCGTGCCGGTCGCACTCGCCCACAGGGCTCTTCCGGCGTATAATGGACAAAATTTTTGACTGAGCTTGCTTCACGAAGTTGTATTGTAGGAAGGGTGACAATTATGCACTGGATGTATCTCTACTGATAGGTTTCGTTGTACTGTAGAATAAAAAGGAACACTTCATCTGCATTAGCTATAGTCTGACAGACTCCGAGGGTGAAGCCAGATACATATGGTCTTCCGCCAGCGCTCGATCATCCTGGACCAGCAGGCGCCCGCGTGTGGTATGTGGCGGCACCTGTGAGCTTGACCGTGCGCGTGACCACCGACATCCTCCATGCGATTACGTGACCCCCTCGTGTACGCGAGAGCCATGCAGAACACCCCGATGATCCCGAGCCCCGTGCCATATAGGGCTCACTGGTATGAAGGCGCAGTTGTAGTCATCCCGGGCCTTTCGCGGCCCTTCGAGTTTGGGCATTTCAATCGAGGCCAGCTCTGCCTCGCCAAAGTCAAGACGAGCCTGCCGTTGTTCCGCATTGCTATCGAGACTGACTTGTCATTTCTGCTCTTATCCTTGGGCGCGGGTAGCGGAAGCTGCAAACCTTGCCAAATAGACAGACAAGAGGAGAGGATCCGCTGGACCCCGCAGAACTGCATATATTGCAGGGTACTGCGTCGAGGAAGACCAGCGTAACTTGACTTCGTTCAGCCACCATCCCTCGAAGTTACACTCTACTCTCTCATGCATTCCAAGGCTACTCTTCCTTCTCCCTCGGACTTGATGGGCAAGACTGTCGACGCTGGTCGTCTTCAGCTCGAGCTCACCGAGCTTCTTGGCGAGGGTGCCTATGGTGTTGTCTTTCGTGCCCGCTCCCTCGTGCCAGAGGCTCCTTCGGCGTCGTCCTCATCCTCGTCCGCGTACACCCCTGCCCCGCGCGAGTACGCCGTCAAGGTACTCCGCAAGGCCGCGGACTGGACGCCGGAGGGCCAGAGCCAACACCGGGAGGTCATGCTGCACCAGCTCGTCTCGGGGTCGCACCCCTCCATTTTACCGCTCCACGCCGTCGTCGAGGACGAGGCGCACATTTACCTCGTCCTCGACTTCTGCAGCGGCGGCGATCTCTACAACGCGATCGTCGAGCGCCATGCCTATGCGCGGAACGACGAGCTGGTGAAGCATGTGTTCGTGCAAATCCTCGACGCCGTCCAGGCATGCCATGACCACGGGGTGTTCCACCGCGACTTGAAGCCTGACAACATCTTCGTCAGTGCGGACAGCGCGAGGGCATACCTCGGCGACTTTGGTCTGGCTACGGACGAGGCGTTGAGCCGGAACCACGCCTGCGGATCGTCGTACTACATGAGTCCAGGTAAGACCCCTTTGTCTCCGCCAATCGCAAAGCGGCCGCTGACCGTTCCTCTCCGCAGAGTGCATTGGCGAGGAGCGTAACTTCGGCTCGTTCTACAACGAGACGAGCGACATCTGGGCGCTCGGCGTCGTGCTCTGCAACATGCTTACGGGCCGCAACCCGTGGCGGCGCGCGACGACCGAGGATGCGCACTTTGCTGCGTTCTTGCACGACGGCGCCGCGGTGCTCACGTCCTTCCTGCCCATCTCGGTGCAATGTGCGGAACTGCTCGCGCGCGTGTTCACGTTCAACCCTGCGGAGCGCATCACCCTCGCGGAGCTGCGCGCGGGCGTGCTCGGCATGAAGACGTTCTTCATGAGCGCGGGCGAGGTCGCGTGCGCGGGCCCCGAGGCGCGCTGTGCCGCCGCCGCGTACACGCCGCGCCTGCCCGAGTACACGACGCCCGAGCTCGTGGGCGACGAGCGTGCGTTCCACGACATCCACCACTTCCCCGACGACGAGTACCTCTTCGGCAGCCCCGACCCCGACGCGGACTGGTCCGCGGGCATGTCGTCGGAGCCGCTGTCGTCGTCTTCCACACTCTTCTCGCTCGGCAGCACGCTGTGCGAGGAGTCGGTGTCGGAAGAGAAGGGAAAGGGAAAGGAGATCGTGGTCGAGGAGGCGCAAGATTATTTCGTTGGCGGCTTCGGCGAGAAGTTGACGATGAAGAACGGGAAGCTCTCCGCGCTGCAGGACAGGCCGGCGGAGCGCTTCCTGGCCAAGATGTTGGCCTGAAACCCCTACTACAAATATTTTGCATACATACCCATTTGTCCGCTAGACGTCCCATAGAGTGCTGCTGGTCAGCGGGAACAGGACATAATATTCGATTCGTAATATCACTCGTGTGATTGTGAGAAAGCAGTGTCCTGTACAGATAACGGTGCGTGATTAATGACAGCGAGTTACGGTGAGCGAAAGCAGATGACAAAGCGCAAGTCCAGATGCAAAACCCTCAAAACATGGTACAATCACGCCGACTCGATCGCCCTCCGTGCCTCCTCCGCCTTCTCCCGGAACTGCGCGATGCGCCGCTCACCGTCAGCCTTGAACCGCTCATACTCGCGCTCGATCTCGCGGCGGATATACTGCTCGAGCGTCATGTCGCACTCTTCCTCTGTGAGAGACGTAATTCGCTGCAGTGGTATCGTGCTCAAGAAGGGTATGAAGGGTGCAAGGGTGTCGTCGTCAGCTCGTGGAGGCACGTCATGTTGCGCCGTCTCGGCCTCCATCTCCTCGTCGAAGCTGGGCAGTGCAGGGGCGGGGGCCTTCGGCACCGATGCTTCGCTATCGGCTGGCGGTAGAGATGGCGTACGCGGTGGAGGAGTCGCTGGACTGAGAGGCCTAGCAGGGACAATTTCGGTCGCCTCGTTCGAGCCCTCAGCGCGGTGAGGAGGGTGGGATTGTTTGCCCTCAGCGGTCGGTCGGCTATCTTCCATCTCAATATCCTCATGGTGCGCTACGAACGTTGGAGAGTGATTACTGGGTGGTGGTGGGACGACGATCTCGACATGGAATTTCGGCTGCTTGCTCGGTGCTTTGCTCGGACGTGCTTTGCTCGGTGGCTTCTGCTGTGCGAAAGGCTGCGGAATCTGTTTCGGCCGCAATGCTTCGGGTTCGTCCACGGCCATTGGCTCGTCTTGCTCTTCCTTCACCCCGCCATTCGCCCTCGAAGACTGCGACGAATCCTTCTCTTTCGCCCCTCCGTTCGCCTTTGACGGTTTTGACGACCCCTTAACGAGTGGCTCGTCCTCTGAATCGCTGATGTCGACGACCTCATTTCCCATTCTGGATGGTGGGCGCCCTGCGAGGCTGGCGACTGGACGTGAAGTGGACCTCGCGAAGGGCCGGACGCTGCTCGCCCTAGACGGCGGTCGCGTACTGTCTACCGAGCTTCCGCGCAGCAGCATGTCGGTCGAGGAATGGTTGTGTTGCGGAGGCGCCATGTCTCGTAGCCCAGACTTCTGGGAGGACGTTGTGCGCTTACGCGTGCCCTCGTTCAGAGACTCGTCCGTGGGTTTCGACTCGACCTGCATCGCCCCTGGGTCAAGGAGCTCCGCTGTAGCGTACCCCGCATCTTCCGACGTAGAGCTACTCTTGCGGTGTTTCGCGTTTGGAGGATCTGCCTCTGGCTGAAGAGCAGGCGTGCCAGCCTGTGAAACACCAGGTTTGCCTGATGGGGCTCGTCTTGGCTTCTTCGCGGGTACATGGTCGCGCTCCTCCTCTTCAGGAGACGCAGCAAATTCATCCTCTGACTCCTCTTCGATGCGAGGCTTCGCCTTGGCCTTCATTTTGGACACCAGCGTTCGTTTCGGCTTCGGTAGAGGTTCTGGCTCCGGCTCGTCTCCCTCCTCCCCGGCAGACTCGGCTGGTTGTGGCCTCTTACCGGCCGACTTGGATGAGCTACCTGGTTTGGACGGGACAGGCGGGGGTGGCATGCTGGTGTCGACCGCAACAGAGCCTCGTGTCTTGGACCTCGCCACTGATTTACTCCTGGAAGTCGAGGCCCCGAGTAGGTCTATCTCGTCGTCAGGATCCGCCTTGGCTTTTGACCGCATGCGACCGTGTGCTGGTCGTTTTACAGGTTCACTATGTTCCTCTTCCTCCTCTTCCTCGACTCGTTCCTCCTCAGATGCAGGTCGAACTGGCTTAGCCGTTGCCGGCTTCTTTGGCGGACGCCCGCGTTTCTTGGGAGCAGGAACGGGAGCTGGCTGTTGCTCTTGCTCTATGTCATCGTTGAAGCCCTCGGGGTTGTCATCTTCTGCCTCTTCCCGAATAGCCTCGATATGATCTGCTTCTTTGGCCTTTCCACCTTTCCGCTTCGTCTTCGAGACGCGTTTCCCGGCCTCACTGGTGTTGTCGTCGACGTCGGAGCCAATTGTACCCCGTGATGCGGATTTGGTCGCCGTGGAAGAGCGTGTAGATTTTCGCAAGCTAGAAGCAGGCGTCTTAGTCGGCACACTGGATGTCCTTGTCTTGCTTGTCGTGGACTTGCGGGATCTCGTCGTGGTCGCCGGAGTAAGCTCGTCATCAGAAGTTAAAGGCGACTCATCCCCATTCTCTGGACGAGAGAGAACTTTCTTCTTCGATGCGTTCGATTTAGACGGAGGCTTCGTCTGGGTGCGACTCGATGGGCGGCTAGCGGCTTCGGTTGTGTTGCAGTGAGAAAAGCACAGGCTTCACCTGCCTTTGCTTCTCTTTTTCGGTGTTCTTCCCTGTAGTCATTGAGAAACAACACAGACGGGATGACAGGAGCACGTACAAAGGATCATCGCCTTCTTCCCAACCGCTGAGGGTTGTGCCACAGTAGAAGCAGGTTGCGGTATCGTCCCCCGGGCCTTGGGGGGTAAATATGAAGCCTGCCTTGGCCATCTAGAAGACACGCGTTAGATGCACTGATACGGCGTTCACACATTGGATCGCGCGTCGCACCTTTCTCGAGTTCGCGCTATGTCCCTTCACCGCATCGTGCGGCCAGTTGTCACCATAGGTATCTATTCGCGCCTTCTCCATGTGCCTACTGGAAGGCAGCCTCGACGTGTCTGGAAATACAAAGCTGCGAAATGAGAGTCAGACACGGGTGAGAGGCGCGGCGTTCAACGCACTTTCCGTCCTCATCCATGTCGTTTCTCAACCCGCATCGTGTAATCGCCCAACAGCATGAGCTGGCCCTGTGGGCATGTTCAACAAATGGGTCATCCTGCTCTTCCCAGTCGGACAGCTCCTTCTTGCACATGAAGCATGTCACGGCGTCGGGGTGGCCAACACTGGGGGTGAAGTAGAAGCCCGCTTCTGCGAGTGAATCTGGGTTCGCGAGGAATGAGGAGGGATGTGGCCATTTGATGACGGTAAACGAGGATCCCTTCTTGACTCTCTTGCCCTTCTGAAAAGAGCCAAAGCGCGTCTGGTAGGATTCCATCGCGGTGTGCGGTGGAGGAGGAGAACAAGGGGAACAGTCACGCCCAGCGGTGACCCAGGACGCGTGACCCGGAGGTCACCCAAGCCGGCTGATGACCGCGTCGGGGCGCGGGTTCGAACCTCATCCGGGCCACCTCTTCTCTCTCCCTCTGTCCACAGACGACGTTCCCACTCCCACTCTGACTTTGGCCACAGCTTTTAGCCGTCCTCCGCGTCATCCTCTTAACATGCAGCGCACGTACAGCCGAAAAGGCCGACGGACCATCTCCAAGTCTGCAGACGGCTCTCGGGAGAGTAGCCCTGAGCTTGCACAGGCAAACCAGCAGCGGAAGCGGAGAAAGATCCAGGTGGAGGTCGTCTCTGCAGAGTCCTCCACTGCTCCATCACCGACGAAGGTCAGGCGCAGTCCTTCGAAACTCAACTGTAAGTTGCGTCCTGTACCGCGGCGGTTACATTCACAGCAGTACCTTCGTGCTACAAGAGCTTCCAACCTTGACCATGGCGTGGTGTTGCGGCAGTGCTTGAGCGTACGCTGACCTGTGCAGCTCTTAGACAAACGGCCTCGACCTCTAGCGACGTGTCGCAAGTTGTAGCAACGGGCTCGCTCAGGCGAGTAGCCAGTGAGCACGGCTCGCACAAGAAGGGTGGCAGCCCGTTTCTCGAGCCCTCTACACCACAGGACCCTTTGTCTGCTCTGTTCGGCTCTGGCGAAACTCCACACCGGCCTTCACCTTCTCCACAGAGGTCTGGCGGCATCGTCAAGAACATGTTGCGTCGAACTCGCACGGAATCGTCGATTACAGGCTCGACTCCTACCGCGCATCCTGGCGATTCCTTGCAGAGCCCTGCATTTGGTGCCTCGTCGACGCGAAAACTTGGTTTCGCGCGCACAGAGTCGATCATCGACCTCACATTGGACTCCCCTTCTGCCGGGAGTCCGTCAAAGTCCAATCCACAGTCGCAGGAAGACATCCTGTCATCCTCTCCAGGCAAACCTGCCCGTCCGCCATTGGCATCTTCTAGTGTCCGAACTTACGCAGGGAAGGCACGGTCGTTCCTCGTATCGTTGCCCAATCCGACTGCGTCTCTGGACTCCCAAACTGACTTGAACGAAAGCCAAGAGGATGACCTCGAGACACCCCGGGAATCATACGCAGACCTTCGCATGCGATGGGGCGTTGATAATTCCGAGGACGACCCATATTCCGGCATGCGCTCATCGGAACTGAATCCGAACAGAGTGGACGGGGAGCTGCCTGCGGGTATCATGAACGATCTAAAGAGTATCAGCGAGCTAAGAAGCAAGGGAGAGTCCCGGAGGTTCCTTGATGAAGTGGGCTATCTGTTCGAGGGGTTAGACGCATCTGGCGCCGTTGGGGTGCGAAGAGGCAGGTGAGCGCAGCATCGCTACCGACGGCTAGCTTCTATAACTTACGGTCTGTACAATGCCCCCGCCTTGTAGTGCTATGGAGATTGTCACGAAGCTTTGTGATGAAGACTTTGCACGGCGAGCTAGGGCCACCGACTACCTAGGCAAGACTTGGGACATGCTCCGCAACGCTGGTGCAGGGGACGGCGACAAGGTACGTATGGCGACTTTCGAATCCTACGCATACGTCTGATGTAGGCGTCCCAGGTGCTAGACAGTGTGCTGAGCTTCTTTGCGGCATTGGCAGCTCGCAACCAGGTAGACCTCGTGGATCTCTCGTCAAAACCCGACTTCGTCCGCACGCTATTCCGCATGCTGGGCATACTCGATCGCTCAACAGATCCGCTGTGGCTTATTTCTTGTGGGATGTCTGATCCTGCGCTGAAGCGTGCTGGGATTTCAAAAGTGGAGAAGACAGCTGTAAGACTCACAGTTCGCAAAAATGTCTAACACTGACCGTTCTCGTTAAGCTGATGGAGCTGCACAGAATGGTGCGCAAGAAAGGGGGCATATTCCCCGAGAGCGAAATCGTAGGTTATTCCATCTGAAAGTAGAAACATGAAATTTGACCCAAGTCATGCAGATATCCACCCGCCTCTTGCTCTCTCATACTCTCGCCCTCCTACCGTCGTCAATCTTGATCCCTTCCGACCACTTGCCTACTCTGGTATCGACGCTTGGGTCTGAGCTCGCACCACTACCAGACAGAGTGTCTGCGTACTCGTCTGGGCTTGCACTTATACCCGAGCTGGATGCGAGTACACATACTGAGGTGGTCTCTCTCGGACATGTCGACAATTGTCTCAGGCTACTAGACGGTTCCTTGCTAAGGACAGAGGCGGATGGCGACGAAGATATTGACATTCTGCAGATGCGGAAGGATCTACCAACCGCACTGGTCTCCCTGTCTGTTGCGGCAGATGTCCTTTCTCGTACAGCAGAAGACACGAGTCAGATGTCGAGCGGTATGTTGACGACGTGCAAACTACGCTTCTCAAGATACTGACTCTGCACACTTAGCTGCGAGGTGCCTTGAATCTACGTTGCGGGTACTCATCAATGTGACTCATGACAGCCGCCATTGGTGTGAAGGCATCCTGGGGGACAAACTAACGTTGCCAGTGATCGTCAGGCTCATCGTTACTTCTCAACGGGAACGCCTTCTACGAGCTTGTCCAAACGCCAGCGAGGGCTTAGAGACGAAATCCGGGGATGAACCAGAGGACGAAGCAGAACATGAACGAACTGCGGCTCTCCTCGATCGACTTTGCCTTGCTCTTGGTCTGCTTACGAACCTCGTTCAAGTTGCGGAGGAAGTAAAGGATCTGATATACTATATAGGTACTTGCTGTTGCTCCCTTCGTGCTTCCACATCTGATCAATTTATTGCAGCACTCGATCCCTCCTGCCCTGGCACGCACAAGTGCATTGTCAATTGTCGCTGCGCCTCGCCACTTCCCGCACTTGCCTGCCTCGCTCGCGTATATTCGCAACAAGATGCCTCCAACAATGATTTGGACAGCGTTGTTCAAGGACACCTGGCGATTCTGCTGGGGCTTCTCATGCAGCGGCGTCCGCGCAATCAGGCGACTTTGCTCGAGGTCCTGCCTGGTAGCTCCAAAAAGGATAGACTGGCAGAACTCATCAATAAGGCCAAAGACTTCATGGGTTTCTACGTCCATTTCACGAAGAAGGTAGCCGAAAGCCAGCGAGAGGACGTCGACTACGAGGACATGGATGAAGAAGAGGATGCGGACGACAGAGTGGGCAGGAGGGGTAACGTGGGCCAGATCCTGCGAGACACGAAGGGCGAGATGGTGGCGAAGGACGTCATTACCTTCCTGCAGAGCCTTCAGTCATCGGCATATGACTGACCGATCTTCTTCTTACCTTCCGGTGACACTCAAGATCTTCACGTTGCTCCGCATCCGAGCATGTGCAGTCCTGGAGAATCATCGGCGCCTTCTCCCTCTTTCCTTTTTTTTTTTTTTTTTTTTGGAGGATGCGATAACCGCGGTTGGCAGCCGGCAAGCCTGGCCCCAGCCCGCAGCAGCGAGATTTCGGGTCAGAAACTATGTACATGGCCCGGGAAATCTACACTACTCCGAGACACCGCGCGCATAAGACAGGGAGTCACACCCCGACGTATGAGCATCGACCAAAAAGGCAGCTAAAATGCGTTGACGCACGAATCCTCAAAGAGGTAGACAGTGTGAGGCTCAGAGTAACCATCTCGGCAGCGGCATGTCGCCCTACTCCGGTAACCCAATACTCACTAAAAGCCGGCTGTTGCGTGTCCAGTCCCGGGGAGGCTTTCCTCGTTGGCGAGGGTGCCCGACCAGGTGGCAATGACTGTAGGCGCTTTCTGCGCCTTCCGCCCGAAGCGTCGCTCGTCTGTCATGAGAGCATCTAGTCTCAGCCTGCTGTTGATAGCAGCTACCCACCGGCGGGAGACTTCCCGGCTGGTGTGCACAGGGCCGTCGTCGTGTCGGCCAACCCGCCGTTCGCACCGGACGCACCAGAGCAGGTGTGCGGATTCCGATATGAGGATGCGGTAGAGCCGCGAGGCCCCCGGCAGTATCTCGTCCCGAGCAGAGTGCCACTCGGCGAGGCCGCATCCCATGATGATGCCGAGCGTCGGCGCGGGCCAGTCAGGGTGCTTTTTCAGCCAGAGGGCCTGGCACATGTCCCAAACTTCCGCTCGTCCTGGAGCCGTACATTCGAGCAAGATGTGCTGCATGGATTCCATCGGGCGGCCGGGGCACACCGGGCATTCGGAGCGTTCCTCGTAGCCCGGGATGTGCGTCCAGTATTTGCCGACTCGGTGGGCATTGTGGACCAGCTTCCAGAGGAAGTCCGCGATGTTGCGGCGGATCTCCTTTCGCCGGATCACGAGCCATATCGTCGCGTCCGTGGGCAGCCTGGGAGTGATGGTATCGTGGACTGCAGCGCGGACGGCCTCCAGATTGAGCCGCGCTGCCAGTCGGCCAGGGCGGCGTCGTTTCTGGCGGATTCCCGCGTACGCCGTGGCTTGCGTGAGAGAGGCCAGCCGTGCCCCCGTGAGTGTGTATCGGGGGTCGGTGCCCGGGTCCGGCGCTGGGTTCGCGGGCGGGAGCAGTGCTCCTGCCCCCGCGGCCTCGTCCGCACGTTCATTCCCCTCTGTGCCATTGTGGCCTTTCACCCAGGTAATGGTGGTCGGTGCAGACCGTTGCCGCAGGACGTTCGCCGCCGTCCGGAATGCTTCGGCGTTCTTCACGCCAATCCAGCCTTTGTCCTCCCATCGCCGGAGGTTGACCGTGAGGCCGGTCTGTGCATACCGTGAGTCCGTCTTTATGTGGAGCGGTGCGAACGGCGCAGTCCTGAGTGCGGCAGCATGAATGGCCCAGATCTCCCCTGCCTGGTTGGACTGGGCTGTTCCAGGGACCCTAAGGGACACATTCCGTGGGTCCTGCTGGCCGAACCACGCCCCCATACCGGCAACGGCATCGATGTCGCCATTCCGTAGGCAAGAGCCGTCGGTGTACACCGTGCATGATTCCTCCTCAACGGCCGCTCCGCGTGGTGCTCGATGCGCGGGCTCACTGAGGAGCGCGTCGGCGTCAACAAAGGCGCGGAAGAGCTGACTGAGGTCACCCTGGTCCGTTACGCTGGGGTCGAAGAGTAGGTCCGCGTCTTGTTTCGCCGAGCTGTTCCGCTGCTTCCGCTG